>CM077310.1:22430127-23648127 GCA_039655065.1 Glossophaga mutica
GATTTTTAAATGTTAGCGGCTTAATAATACTGTGTTGTTAGCAATTGAATTTGTTTTTATTAAAGAAACAACCTATAAAATTTATAGGCTTCCCGCATGTTGCAAGATTTCCATGCTATTTATTTAGCACCCACCCCAATTCTATCTCCAATTTCAGACTTTTGTTCCCCGTTTATTTAATTTGGAGCACATTTTCTAAATTAGTTTGGGGAAGGTGAGAAATGCTGTTCTAAGTTTTCCTTTTCCTATGCTGGGTGGCACCAGGCCTGCGATGCTGAGATATATATAAACGTGTGATGCAATTGCTAGAGGTGACGGCATGGGAACCAGAGCGTCTGTCTGATCAAACGAAGATCGGAGTGTGGAGAGGAGGAAAGCGAATCATCCTGAGCCACCACGAGCCTTGAGCCCATCCACCATGCCACACTTTGTACAAAACACTTCACGTGACACTCGTGACTTATTGAAGGTTGAATTCTATTGAGAAGCAGAATTTAGAGGGAGGAGCCACACAGGCTGGGCTCTGGCCAGGCTGCTTGGCCAGCTCGTTGCAGTGGGGATCAGCTAATTTAATTAAATCGAATACCTGGTGGGAACAGAGGAAGGAGATAATCAAGGCTGGCAGGTCATCGTGCTGAGCTAGTGTTCAGGCTGAAATTTGGGGGCCGGGCAGGTTAACACCCAGTTACTGCCTGACCACAGTGCTCTAGCTGGTCGTTTTGCTTCCGGATCTCAGTTTCTCCATCTGTAAAGTGAGCGCACCGCAGGAATCGCTCCTGTTTTCCGGGGAGTGACCCCTGCACGAATCTGCTGGGTGGACCCTAAGTAACAAAGAGACCAGGAGAGGGAAGGCTTCTGCGCAGCACTGCAGCTTTCAGTGTATTTTCCGGCCCCATCTGGTTCTGCAGCCTTTCTCCATGATTCTCAGGGGTCCTGAGACTAGGGCGAAAGGGTCGACTCCTGCCTTTCTTTACATCCTAGAATTTGAAAACCCTGCTGTGATTCCAAAAACCACCTGCACTTTATCAGGAGGGACAGTTGAGTTGCTGCACTGGGGGAACTGGCATGCTCTCTCCCCATGGTGCTACCTGGAATGGCTTTCATGCATCAGATGAACACAGAATCTGACCTGTCAGGAATCCAGCCCCTTCTCTGTGCCATGGGGAAGAAGAGGCCTGAGCACCAACTGGTGTGTGACATCCGGGCAGGCGTGCTGGGGGATGGGTCCCTGTCCAGAGCCAGCCGCTGCCTGACCCTCCATTAGCAGCCTCCATGCTGGCAGATCAAAGTAGATTCTGGGCCAGAAAAGCCCAAGAAGTTACGCCTGGCACTTACACAAAAGTGTACGCACTCGGACACTCCTTCCATTGCTGCGCCTGATTTTTCAAAGCCAGTCTTGATCCTGGAGACGCGGCTCCAGGGGAAGGCTTGCCTTTAATTCTCCCTCGTCTGTGGGGACTTCTTGGGGTAATTTTTTTCCTCTCCATAGCCTCCTCCTGCAGTGTTGGGCGGCCGCTTTGTCTCTATTCCTACTGGGGGTAAGAGCCTGCCTGAAGGTGGAAGGAGCAACTGGTTTGCTGGGAGAATGCATGAGAGTGGGAAGGCCCAGTCCTTCTACCAGATCCCCTGGGAGTGAGGGGGCACCAAGCCCTAGATGCCTGAGAAGGACTTGCTCCGTGAACTAGCTGCAGACTCGTTGTCTTCAGGGGACCTGCTGTTTGGCTTGGAAGCCTCACCGCAGGCCCTGCCTGCCTGGGTTTCTAATTACACGAAGGACGTTTCTGCTAAGACCTATCTCACTAAAAACACATCCCTGCGTGTAATAAGAAACCCTAAACCAGGCAGGATATTTTAAAACTGAAGCAATGAAGATTAGATTAAGTCTCCACCAAACAGCTTCGTTCTCGTATTATTTTTGGCTGGAATGTGGAGAAAAGCAGCTGGCCCTGGGGCCCCGGAGCAGACTGTGAGGGTTCCGATGGAGCTGGGGTGGGTGGCGTAATTGTTAGTTTCTCTGCTTAATAGGAATGTGACCAATTCCAGTACAGCTCAGACAAGGCAGCAGGGGTCTGAGGGAGCCCCAGGGATGGGGAGGAGCCAAAGAGTGGCCCAGAATCAGCAGGTCCCAGAGCCCTGAGGACACTTCTAAACTCCCCACCTCCTTAGGGTCTAGTCTCTCGAGCTCAGCTTATGCTCCCACTCCGGTCCTGTCTTAGGCCTAGTAAGTCCATCCACCCTTCACTAAGCCTTTGGAGGAACTTGCATGTGTTTGGGACCTTTCTAGGTGGCAAAGGACCAAAGGGTTGCCTGAGGTCCTCGGAAATGGGGCCCAGGAACCTGGCATCACAAGCCTTGTCCTGTCCTGCTGACGAGGGGCAGCATGGTGTTCCCTCATTCAGCAAGTATACAGTTCGTCTCCCGTGTGCTGGGCACAGTCCTACGCATCGAGGATCCAGCAGCAGCAGCAGCAGCAGCAGCAGCAGCAGCAGCAAATGGAACCCCCCCCCCCTTCATGTAACCATCGAGTCACTGGCGTGCTGGCAGACAGAGTGGAGTCCAGGCTTAGTTAGCATCAGACAAACTACCTCGAGATCCTGCCTCTGCTGGTTGGTAATCAGACGAATTTAGACAAGTCATTCAACATCTCTGATTCAATTTCGCCCTTGGAAAGTGGGAAATGAAAGTCTAAAGCTCGCAGGACTGTGGAGTGAGCATTTGTAAAGCTCCCAGCATAGTGCCTGGCACGTAGGAGAGACTTGGTCACGGTTCTCCCCCTCCCTGTCCTGTTGGACTGAAGAGCCAGTGGCTGGCCTCCCCGGCTTACCACTCCCCTTCCTTTTTGCTTCCCTAGGACGTGGCCTGGCCCTTTCGCAGGTCACTGGCACCATCAGCAAGTGGTGGACAAACAGCTGGTCATGTTGTGGCCTGGTGCCGCCTGTGGCATGCACACCCTGCAGGGCTGTGGCAGAAATAGACCTGTCCTCAGTGGGTGGGCGAACACCACACACACAAACACATTGGAGGTGACGACGTGAAAAAAGGCACACAGATTGTCGTAAACCAGAGGAGGCACAGGTGGGACTGGGTGCTGCTGCGGGACAGGGAGTGGGGAGGCAGGGAGACTTCTAGGGGAGAGGAGCTCTCCGCAGTGCTCCTGGGATTGCCGGGGCGGGAGTGGGGGCAAATGGAACGAGAATGAAGAGTTCAGCTCCCTCTGAGTATGCCTGGGGGCCACCTGGGCCACCCCTGCCTTGGGGGAACTACTGGGGCTCCCTGTGGGGACTGGCCTCTGCTCCACGAGGAGGAATTCCCTGGAGGGTTTTCGAGTAGCCTTCTCAGGGGTAGGGCTTAGGCTAATGGTAGTGCATGAAGCGCACTAACTCCCTTCCTGACGCCAGCCCGAGGCTCTCGAGTCTACCCGCTTTTCCTGAGCCAAGAGAGCGGACTTGGACATCGGAGGTCCATAGCCGACCAGCTCAGGGCCCCAGAGCTCACTGATGTCAGAGCGGTGGGGATGGTGGAGGGTCCCGGGCTTGGGACTGGATGTTGGAGGATGGCGGACACTGGCTGTGAGTGGCCCTTGACAAGGGACCGGCCTTCCCTGGATGTCGGTTTTCTCGCCTAGCCAATGAAGAGCTTGAAATTGCTCTCAGAAGCCCCCTTCAGCCCAAAGTTCCATGATTTCGGGTCTCCTCTTAATTGTATTGTTGTATGTCCGAGTGGTCATTGACCGCCCCCCCCCGCCACCTCCCCCCCGCCCCCGTCCCCAGCAGCACCCCCAGGCAAGTGTCCTGACCACACACAGCTGCAGAGGCAGGTTGGGCAGGGGGAGGTGCCCTGGGCTTGTGTGGTGGGCCCCAGGGCAGTAGAGTGGGTTGGCTTTGATGTGACTTCCTAGGGCGAATGGGCATGTCCTGGCAGCGGGGGTTGGCTCCACCAGGGTGGCATTTGTTGTCTGAAAACTCATCGGCCTCTTCCTGAAAAGCGACATGGGCTTCTTTTGTGGACAGTGTGGTGTTGGGAGAAGGAACACAGGCTTTGGTGCCGGAGTCTCCATTCTGCCCCTGGTTCCGCTACTACTCAGCTGTGTGTCCTTGGGCGCATCATCTAACCTCTCTGAGCCTCAGTTTTCTAGGCTATATAGTCAGAATAATAATAATAATAATAATAATAATAATAATAATAATAATACAGAGCACATGGGAGTGTTGAAGAAATGATCTAAAAGTGCTTGGCATGTGGCAAGCTCACGGTGGATGTGACTTTTCTTTCCTAATAAAGCACGTTCTCAGATGCCCACTCCTCTGATCTCTGGTCAACAACTCTGTGGAGCAGGTGAAGGGGCATTGTTCCAGCATTTTACAAATGAGAGGAGCTGAGGCTCCGAGAGCAGTGAATGTGCGGGGTCCAGGAAGGGGGTGCCATGTGTTTGCCCATTCACGGGGGAAGCGCCGTAGTGAAGGAGGCCCAAGTCCACCTGTGACGGCCATGGCCTTTTCTCTGGCCTTTGGGAGACAGAGCCAGTGCCGTGCTGAGCTCTGAGAGCTGCTCTGCCTGGAGGCCCACATACATCTCTCCTGAGAGTCTCCTTAAAGGAGCCAAAGCACCTCTCCCCCATCACCCATGCCTTCGTCTGGCAAACCCTGGGCGAAGTTTTTAGCTGTTATGGAAACCTAAATCTAGAAGATCTACTTGTTTTACTTCCACAAAGCCTCCAGTGGCCAGTGCAAAGACGGCTAGTGCAAAGACGGAGAGGTGGCAGTGGATGTAGGGGCAGGGAGGCGTAGTGATGTCAGTGGCTGTTGGTGACAGAGTGGCTGTGCAGCCTTCCTGCCTCCATCTGCGAGCTGAGCTGTAAGAGTGTCCCCAGAGGTTGACACCCACAGTCAACCCACTCACAGTCCTGACAGACACTAGGGGACATTCAGCCCATTAGCAGGGGCCTGCTGACTCTGCTGCGGCGTAGGGTGGGCGCAGTCTCCCTGATTCTAGGGTGGCACAGTAGGGGCAGCAAGCCCCACCCCCAGAGGTTCCTTTAACTGTCTTCCCTCAGACGGTTTGTGGTCACTGTGCATTGCTCTATCCCAACACCTCTGCTAAGCCATGGGGGCACAGGGCTGTGCCTCTCCTTCTTGTGGAGGTCATGTTCCCTACAGATCGTGGGTTCTACTTCCAGATCAGAGGCAAGAGAGGCCCAGGGCCCATGGTCCGAGGTGCTTGCTCTCCTGTCACCAGCGTGGCCGGAGCCCGCAGTGTCATGCATAGCTATTCGTGGGCTGTGTGGGGTCAGGGTTTTTTTCCCTCGGAGCCACACTGTCTCATTTGGAGCCTGAACAGATCATGTCACCAGGAAAAGCTGTGTGACTCTGACACTCTTGTAACTTCCTTGGATTGTGGCATTATCATTTTATGTTACCAGGAGGTTAGACCAGGTTATCCCTGGGTCTACAGTCTGTGACTGCGTGCTACAGTGTGTGGCCCAGACTGCTGAGCACCACAGATCTGGAGACCAAGGGACGACTAGCCCAGCGGTGCTAGGCCTGTCTCACTCTGCTTAGGTGAGCAGCCCTACACCTGAGGGAAGATGTGGCTGCAGTGGCCGTGGGCCTCGCTTAATCAGCTGCAGGGGCTGGGAGAGCTCCTGGCTGGAGGGGCCCTTCTGAGTCCTCCAGGCCTCAGGAGGACCATGGGGACAGCAGCAGGGCAGGAGAGCCGGGTGGCGGGCGTTCAGTGCTGCTGCTCTCACGTGGCCCGTGTGGAAGCTCTGGTCTTGCTCTGCTGCCCTGTGGGAGCCCCTCTTTCCATCCCGGACGCAGGACACCTCTCTGGGAGGGCTGGACTCCTCAGGACAGCAGTCCCCTAGGCCACTCCTCACTGTGATGTGACCCAGAGGAGAGCCCAGGAGCTCTGTGACCTTCCCCAGCCTGCCCTGGAGGCCATTCTCAGGGACAGCGGCTTGCTCCTTGCTTGGGCACAGCTCTCCTTGGGAAGGCATCCCCATCCAGTAGAGCCTCTTCGTGGCAACAAGACGAGACCGCTGTCTCCTGCTGACTTGCAGATGGTCAGGAAAGCCCCTTTCCAAGCTGGACCTCTGCTCTCCTGGAAGAGTTCTCGGTCGTTTCCTTGGACTTGCAAGGAGGGGTGGAAGGAGAACTTCATGCTTTGGGGAGTGCCGTTAGCTGGGGGCAGGGGAGGGAAGAGGAGAGCCTCCCGGCCCTCTTCCTGCACCGGGCCCTGGTGCTGGCAGGCCCCTGCCTACCCTGCACTTTCTCTGGGGGTGCAGCCGGACTGAGGAAGAAGGGTTTTACTGAGCTCTGTGGTTTTTGGGTAGCTGAACAAGAGCACGGATTGGAGGCCCTTTTGCTGTGGGCTGGGCCCTGTGTGTGTGTGGTGGGGGGCCCTTGCCTCTGTTTTACCCAGTGAGACTCAGAGAGGTGAGAGACTTGCCCATGGTCAACCCAGCTGGTTCTGTGTGGTCCTGGGCCCCGTGGTCTTTCTAGCCCGGCTTGCTGCCTGCTCCAGGGAGGTGTCTGTTTAGGGGAAAGTTTCTGGATTCCTTGCTTTCTTCTTTCTCCATCCCACTGCCACCCCAGACCCTGTGCTCCACAGCACACAGGGTCCCGTGTAAGGTACAGGGCCCCAGGATGGGCAGGGCACCGGTGGTGTGACCAGCGTTCCTGGGTCAGGCCAGTGCAGGACAAGCTGAAGGCTTGGGTGTGAGGCTTGACTCAGCTGGATGCTTGGTGGATGTCCTGAGAAGCTGGCCCCGCTTTCCTCATCAGTGAATGGTGGTTGTGATGCTGTTCAGGCTGTGGAGAGTTAGTGTGTGCGGATGTGTCATGCACACTATACACACGCAAATGAAAACACCTACATGGTGTCTGGCATATACTACAAGGGAGAAAATCGGTCGGCACCAACGCCGTGACTCTGATTAGATTAAAGTAGAGTTCACGCACCCACAGTGCTGACAGCTCATTTACCCGAGAAAGCCTGACTGGCCACCACTGCCTCATGGCAGGGTGTGCGCCATACCCTCAGGGGTTTTCCAGATCCTGGCAGAGAGCCCACAAACCTGACTTGTGTGCCTACTATGTGCCAATGGTTGTCCTTGCTAATGTTTTGCACCTAATGCAGTGCGGGGGCCACCAGAGCCTGGGGCGTGGGGGTGGCCCCTGCCGTGTCCCATCAGCCTGAACCAGGCCTTGGGTTCTTCCCTGCTGGTAGCATGTATTCAGTTGATGTCTCCCGAGCACCTTCTGTGTGTCAGGCGCGGCAGAAGTGCTGGGCACACGGTTGTGCACTCTCTGGCCGGTTTCCCCTCCAGTAGAGTTCACAGTCTGCGGGGGAGGCAGGAGTTCAAGCTCCATCAGTAATTTGTGAAACCAGGACAAGAGCCATGGAGGAGCCCAGGAAGTCATGAGAACGTTACTGGGGAGTGTGACCTCCTCTGGTGGTCTCGGAGGGACCCCTGGAGTTCCAGTCCTCCAGTGAGGCCCCTCCCAGGGGGAGAGTTGGCCACCCCTGCCATCCCCCGGGCTCCCTTCCATCCCGGACAAGGACAGAACAGGCGAGAAGAGGACAGTGGCTGCAGGAAGTCCTGCCAGGGGTTTTTTGCTCTCGCCTGCGTTTCTTGTCCAGGCTGCCTCACAGAGCACAGTGGATGCTGTTCTCACACCCCCTGCTCCCCCAACCCACCACTGTCCTCCTTTGAGGGTGTGGCTTCTGGAGGAGCTTTTAGAAAAGGCGGGTACCCTTCTCCACTCTTCCTGCAGCCCCAGCCAGGACCCCAGTCACATCTGGGGGTACCTGGAGATGGTCACGTTCACATCTTCCCTGAGTCTGAGTTCTGGGTTGCTCTCATATGCAGAAGCTGGGAGCTTTTGGGGAAAGGCTCACTCCTCTTTCCCAGTGCTGGCCACATGGTGTTTATCGGTGACCGGGCCTGTCCTCCAGATGGGATGCAATCAACTTCTCAACGTGGTTTCCTCGGTGCAGTGGCCACGGCCATGCCTCCCTTCGGAAACTCTGGGGACAGTTTGTGAATAGTTTGCAGCCTGGTACTTTGGAGGGGGTGGTGACGAGAGGCACGAGGGAGGTGGCCAGAGAGTTTAATAGACTTTAATTGCTGGGGTGTGAATCCAAAGTCACACGGATACAAAAAGAAAGGTGCTCTTGAGGGAAGGGCCACAGGGGCAGAAAGGATCCTGGGCTGAGGTTCAGGCCCCCGGGCTGGCCGAGGGTGTCTGCCCTGGACCCGACCGGCAGGGCTGGATGTGTGATTTCTCAACCCTTTGACCCCTGCTTAGTCCCTTCCCTTCTGTGAAGCGGGGGCAACAGTGGCTCTGTGCGGGGATTAAGTGAGACAACCAGCAAACGGCCTGGTCCAGCCCCTGGCCTCTGGAGGTACTCAGTGTATGTGAGTCCCCTTCCTGTCACTTCCTCCTCTGTCCCCACAGTGCTGGACAGAGACCAAGTGCCCCTTCAGGATGCAGGAGGGACCAGGCTGAGGGAAGACCCTGAGCCTCTCTGGGGAGCACAGCTGGAACGGCTGTCCGAGGGCACAGCAGGCTGGGGGCGTCAACACCAGAGCTGGGCAGGGGTTCCTGGGCAGCAGGGAGGCAGGGCTGTGGGTCCCTGGAAGGACCAGGACAGCATGGGCGGCCTCCAGGAGGGCTGTGGAGCAGAGATTCTCTGACACAGCAAGTTGGGAAGGGGAGGGGGCTCAGAGGAACGGATGAAGGGAAGGAGGGAGGGAGAAAATGAGCATCTGTGAAGTGTCTACGGTGTAGTTGACATCGAGTTGGGTGCTATAGTGCCCATTGTTTCCTTTGTACAGTTAGAGGCACAGAATCTTAAAGTCATGGAATCTCAAAGGTGGACAGAACACGGGGCATCTATTCCAACCTCTGCATTTCATATATAAGAAAACTGAAGCTCAGAGAGAGGCAGGAACTTGCTTAAGGTCACGCAGGAAATCAAGGGCAGAGCTGGATTAGAAACTGCCCGGGTGAGGGCAGTTGGGGCAGAGCAGAAAGAGCATATAGACTATGGCATCAGAAATACTGAGTGTGACTACAGATGCGTTTGTGTTTTATTTATTTTTAGAGAGAGGGGAAGGGAGGGAGGAAGAGAGACATTGGCGTGAGAGCGAAACATCGATTGGCTGCCTCTCGTGTGCCCCAACAAGGGGCCAAACCCACAACCCAGGCATGTGCCCTGACGGGGAATCAAACCGGTGACCCTTTGCTTTGTGGGATGACATCCAGCCAACTGAGCCACACTGGTCAGGGTTACAGATACGTTTATAGAAACTTCCTTTCAGAGGCTCAGCTCTCTTAGCTGTAAGATGGGATAGTAATTCTCAGTTCGTGGCGGCCATGACAATGAAATGGGATAATTTGTGTAAATCGTCTGCCTGGGTTCAGGGGCTGTGTGGGCTCTGGTCCTTCCCCTCCCAGCCCAGGCCCCTCCCCTCTTAGCTCATGGCTCTCATCACACCTGCAGAGCCCACCCAAGAACCCCCGAGCTGGCCCCAACTTGTGCCCCAGAAGGCCTGGGGCACACACTCATCCTTTCGTTTAACCACCGTCCTTCAGGTCTTTAGGTGCCTGAGGGTGTGCCGGGCGCTGTCCTGTTCCCAGGGTAAAAAGGTGAGCGAGACCAGACGAGGCCTCTGTCCTGACAGAGTCTGCAGTCGGGTGGAATAGAGAGGCATTGATTTTTAAAAACCATACAGATACGTACAAGCATGCAAGTGCCCTCAGAGTGCTGACGGGAGGAACACGAACCCAGGAGAGCGCTTAACAGGAAGATTTTATTTAGAGAGAGCGGCGCAGTCTCTCTGAGAAAGTGATGTCTGACTTGGGACCTGGAGGGAGAGTAGACGGAAGTGAGGAAGGACAGGAGGGAAGGGTGTTCCAGCAGGGGGAATGGCAGGTGTGAGGGCCTGGGGAGAGAGGAAGGGGTTGAGAGTTGGCAAGGGGGCTGGGCAGAGTGACGGGGGCTGGGCAGGGCGACAGGGCCCGGGCTGGTCCCAGTGCGACAGCCTGGAGTCTGGCTGTGGACTCCAGGTCTGGAAGGGCGAGCAGGTATCTCCAAGCTGCCGTTTCCTGCTTCCCAACGAAAGCATTGGTAACAGTCACAAACAGATCGCAGGCCATGGGGTGGAGAGAGGGGAGGACAGACAGACACACAGAGAAGGAGCTTTGCCTTCATCCTGGAAGTGAGCAGTGTCAAATTTGTTTGTGTGAAAGCATTCATGACTTGAATTTATAATTGAACACAAGCCAAAGTCATTACCATGGCTGAATCTCCGCCTCCTAGTTCAACTCCGGTGGCTACCTTCCTTGCTCACTCACGCCAGACCTCCCTGTGGTAGCTGGAACGGGGTGGGCTGCTGCCACCTCTGGGTGGAGCACTTCCTCCAGGAGTACGCCTGGCTTGCTCTGGGTTTTTCTAGAGATCCTCTCCCATGCTTCCCCTGGGCCCCCCTGCCCTGCCCCAGTAAGGCCTTCTCTGAAGGCCCCATCTAAAATGAAATCCCCTTTCTCCCATCCCTGGCTCTCCCTGATCCCCTTTATTTCCCTCCAATAAATTTTCGTCTTCTTTTTTTTTTTGTTTTTTTCAGTACTATAATCCAGAACAGTACTTTCATGTCAAAAAAGCCTGGTGCATGTTTGTGGGGAGCAGGTTGCTTGTGAAATGATTTGTTAGGTTCATTTTCTCTTTCTCTGAAACTGACTCGGTGTGCATCAGGATTGGAAGGAACTAACTAATTGGTCTTTGACTAACCTTGTCATTTGACATCTGAGTAACCAGGGGCCCAGAGAGGTCAAGGGGTTTGGGGAAGATCACAGAGCACAGGGTCGGAATGAGAACTGAGGCCCTTGGGACTCCCAAGAGAACTCTCTCTGCAACGATCTGGGTTCTCTGCAGGACACAGCCCCTGGGGGCTTTGCTTTTGGAGCTCCCAGCTGCCTGGGGGTTGGCGGATGGCCTCAGGGCTCTGGCTTCCTTGAATTCTGTTCCTGGGGCCCCATGGCCTGAGGGGCTGTAATTTCATTCCAAGATCTCTGTTGCTGCTGCCAAGCTCCTGGGAGACATTTTGGGGTGACTTTAGTGGTGTTGGAAAGGGTGGCTGGTGGTCACTGGCAGGTAGACATGCATCTCTCCTGGCCCTCAGCAGTGAGATGAGGAGCTGCCGGTCTCTGCAAAGGTGCGACTACAGGAAAGGCCCGTGCAGCTCCCACTCGGTGCGTCTGCCCAACGTGGGGACGGACGCAGAGAAGTGTCCGTTCCGGGTCCTGCGTGCCAGGAAGTTTGAGTCTAGCTAGGCAGGTACTTCGAGAATATCGATATCAAAATAATAATGATAGCGAACACTTACTGAGTGCTGTCTGCCAGGCACTTCCTAAACACTTTCATGTCTATGAACCCATTAGAGTTTCAGGACCACTCTTTCGGGTGGACGGATGCCCTGCCTCTTTCCCATTTGTTTGTATAGCCTGCGGCACAGAGACTGGAAGCCACCCGTTCAAAGCTAGTATGTGAGGGAGCCAGGATTTGAGCTCAGGGGGGTCTGTCACCTGGGTTCACCCTCTTATTCATTAAGTTAGATAATAAAGAGCCCAAGGCAAGAATGGAAGACACATCATGAGAAGGTGGTGTGAGGTCAGGGGAGACGGTTCCACTGCAGGCTGGAGTAGTCAGGGATGGCTTCCTGGAGGAGGTACTGCCTGAATCAGAAGAAGAGTGTTTGGATGGCCAGATGGAAGGGACAGTGGTTCAGAGTACCTGGGTAAAGGGCTTGTGGTAGGGACAAGAGCCCTCCTGCCTTGATGCGTATGCTTGTAGGTGACAGACAGGAGTGGTGTCCTCTCCTGGCTTCCCAGAGAAGGCTAGGGGAGCACTCCCACCCCAGAGAAGCAGGTCCCCATGGGCTCATGTCATGGGGCTCTGCCTAGATTCTCTCCTGGGTGAGACACTCAGGATTCAGACTTCTTAAATGTTTGGGGAACTTCTACCAAGATCCTCTGAATGTCTCCAAGGCTGTAGCTGTTCTGTCTGTAAAACAGGCTGGTAATCTCCCTGCTGCAGAATGTAGTGAGCACCCAATGGGGCAGTGTCTTACTTCACTCCCGTCACCCAGCTCCTCTGTTCTTTGGCCCAGGCCCCTCACGTCCAGCCCAACCTAGAATGGCCACTCCTGGCTTGAGCCTGGAGCAGGGACACCGAGAGAAGATTTCTTTGTGGGACCTGGCGCTGTGGCGCTGTGCTGGGGAACAGGCCTAAAATTGTTCTTTTACTCAGAGTAGAAGTCACTCATAGTGCCCTCAGTTATGCTTGCATTCTGAAAATACATTTTTTTCTGGAGATCCACAAAGCTCAAGGAAGCCTCAGTCACGGGGCGGCCAACCATCTTGGTTTGCCCAGGACCATGCTGGTTTGGGCGCTGAAAGTCCCATGTTGGGGAGCCCCTCAGTCCAAGGCAACTTGGGCCAGTTGGTCATCCTATGAGTCTGTCAGGAGGGAGAGGACATCGTGGGACTGGGGCTCCTGCCCCTGCTAGTGGCTGTCCCCTTGTTCCCTCCATTTGGCTTCTGAATCTTCCAACAATAGAAGTCCATGGAAGGCTTAGTTAAAAGTCTTTGGCTTCAGACAGACCAGAGTTCAAGTCCCACATCTGCCATGCACTGTCAGCTTGGCTTTGGCCAAGCATCTTAACCTACATCTCTGTGTCCTCAATTGTAAAAATGGAGACTCTGATAACCCCACCAAGGGGCTGTGTTGACACTCCAGTGGCCCGAGGCATACAGAGTTCCCAGCCCATGATAGGTGGTACATGTGACAGGCTGAGCCCTCTGAGCCACCACCTTTATTCCCAGTGTTGGGTTGGGATGGAAGAAGTAGCTGCTTCCTTCTCCCAGAGAGGCCAGGCTGGGAAACGTTTTCTCCAGCTTCTCCAAGCCAGCTGCACATGAGTCCATGTGTGGCCGTGTCCTGGCCTGGCAGTGGCTCCAGAGAGGGGCCCATGGAGGGCTTGTTTTTGTGGAGAGAGATGGAGAGAGACGGGTGACCTGCTGTTTTCCCTGCCTTGGAGGCTGAGCAGGAGGGCTGTTGAGGAGCCTCTAGTCTACATTGGCCTCCTCTCAGATGGGCACCTTGAGGACAGGGAGGTTGTGATTCACCTGAGACTTTGCCCATGGGTAGAGCCACCCCCGGTCTGGATGGCCTGCTGACCCATCAGGCTGGCTGGTCCTTGGAGCTCTGAGGTACCGGGGACACAATGGCTGTAGTGTGCAGCAGGCCTGTTGTGACCGTGGGTCGTCTGCTTGTGGAGGATGGGGGACAGCTGGAATTCCTGGCCAGCTACCCTTGGCCACTGTAGCCTATTCCCGGGCCACCTCTCCCCAGTGGAAGCTGAGGGGCGCTCCCAGGACAGTGACTCTTTTTTTTTAAAACATTGAGTCTACATGGACTCTTCTTAATGTTCAAATGAAACTGAGAAGATCAAATCATTTTCAGAGACATCCTAATTTATAAAATGGGGTGATTTTCTTCAGACCAACTGTTTTCCCTGGATTAGCTGCACTGCAATTGACCCTAATGAGCTGGGGTGTCCGCAGATTTCACTCACACAGTAAATGGAGTGTTCGTCCAGTGCCAGCGTGGGCAGCGCATGGTTTCACCCGGAGCAGAGGGCACGGATGGGCCCTTCCTCGGAGCTGGATGTGTCTGTTTCCTGTGGGGTTTTCCTTGGTTGCCTGGGGACGTTCCGTTTGCTCAAATACGTTTTAATTCATTAACACTCACTGTGCGCTGGCCACCAAAGGGCATCAGATTTGACCTCTATGTGAGGGAGCTTCTGGTTGGCATGCAAGTCACCTTATTATGGAGGGTCATGTGGTACACACGAGAGGGTGTTACCCCCGGAGACGTTGCAGGATGCAGAGGGCTCACTGCCAGGTAACAGGCACTGGGAAGAGGGAGGCTCTGGGAGGAAGGGGACATCAGGGCGGCCGGAAGGACCAGGAAGGACTTCACCAAAGGAGTGGGCGGCGTGCCAAACCCTGGACACGCACTGCCTGACAGCGGGCTCGGGATGGGGTCTGTCTCGCCCAATTTTGACGTGTGGCAGAGGCCCAGGTCACATAGCTGGTAAGCCTGGATCAGAACCCAGGCCCACCTGCATTTGAACTTTTTCTGTTAGAAGTCTTGTCTGGCACGTGCCAGGCCTTGACGGTTGGGTAGGACTGACTAGACAGAGCAGGGGGAACCCTAAACAAGGGCGTGTGGGTGGAAAGCTGGTGAGCGAAGACCCCACTTTGTGGTAGGGCTTTGAGCCAAGCAGCCTGGAAGGGGGAGAGCTAGCCACTGCAGGGGAGAGAGGGGCCCACATTTCTGGGCTCCCTGTGGGGTAGAGATCTGAGCCCCTGGAACTTTGCACCTGTTGATGGGTCCCCTGTTCTCTCCTTGGGGCCTCTCCTCCCCACACTCGGGAATCAGAAAGCATTTTACTGCTTTCCCTGGCCTTGAGGTGGGTGCCGGCTGGCTAGGCTGATTCTTCCAAGAAGACCTAGTAAATCCCTAGTGTAGCAGTAACAGCAACAGCGCTGTCTCACACCTGTGTTGTGCCTCCCCATCTACACAGTCCTGTCGCTTGAAACCCGAAACAAACCATGCAGAAAGACATCCTCCTGATGGATGAGCACAGCCCAGGGCTCCAGGCCACTTCTCAGATCTCAGAGGACCGGCCAGGTTCAAGTTCCCAGTCAGGTTACTCACTGTTTTCCGCTGTGTGTGCAGCACTTGGCACATAATAGGTACCGAATAAACGTTTGTCCAGTGAATACATTTTGGGGGAGTCCCACTCTATTTGTGGGTGCCTTGGAAGAAAGCAGGTAGCATCCCTGGTCCTTCCTTCTGGGACTTTGCTCAGTGTCCTCTGTGCCGGGGCCCCATGCAGCAGTCGAGTAGAGCTGTTGCAAAGCCCAGGTGCATTTACAGCTGTTGAGTTCAAGCTTGAAACAAATCCATTTCTTTAGTTAGGCTTTCTGGTTTGGTTTAGTCTTACATGGGAAATTAAATAATTATACCCTATCTTTCCACTGGCCTTTCATAGCATGCTAAAATGTATGTAATAAAATTTGTAACCACTTTTTTTTAAATCCTTTTTTTTTAAATATTCTTTTCTTTTTAGATTTTTATTTATTTATTTATTTTTTGGAGAGGGGAAGGGAGGGAGAGAGGGAGAGAAACATCAATGTGTGGTTGCCTCTCACGTGGCCCCCACTAGGGGCCTGGCCTGCAACCCAGGCATGTGCTCTGACTGGGAATCGAACCTGCGACCCTTTGGTTCGCAGCCCGCGCTCAATCCACTGAGCTATGCCAGCCAGGCGTGTAACCACTTTTAAGTGTACAATTCAGTGGCTTTAACTATATTCAGTGTTGTGCCAACAGCACCATATCTATTTCTAAATCTTTTTCATCACCCCAACGGAAACTCTGAAACCATTAAGCAGTAACCCCCAACTCTGCCCTCAGCTCCTATGAATTTGCTTATTCTAGATATTTCATAAAAGTGCAATTGTAATATACTTGCTTTTTTGTGTCTATGTCATTTAGCTTGTTGTCAAGGTTCACATGTGTTGTAGCCTATCTAAGAATTTCATTCCTTTTCACGGCTGAATAATATTCCATTATATGTACGTATTGTATTTTATTTATTTATCCATTTTTCTGTTGATGGATACTTGGGTTGCTTTCATGTCTGGGCAATTGTGAATAATGCTGCAGTGAACACTGCTATACAAATATCTGTCTGCATCCCTGTTTTCAGTTCTTTGGGTATATTCCTAAGAGCGGAATTCCTGCGTCATACAGTAGTTCCATATTTACCTTTACGAGAAACTGCCAAAGCGGTTTTCATTGTGGCCACACTATTTTACATTCACACCAGCAAAGCACAAAGGTTCCAATTTCTTCATATCTTTGTCGACACTTGTTATTTTCTGTTTTCCTTTTTAAATTATAGCCATTCTTATAGCTGTGGTGTAGTATCTCATTGTGATTTTGATTTGTGTTTCCCTAACAACTAATGATGTTGAGCATCTTTTCATGTGCTATTGGCCATTTTGTATAGATAGACATCTATTCAAGTGCTTCGCCCATTTTAAAATTGGCTTTTTGTTGTTGTTGTTGTTGTTGTTGAGTTGTAGGAGTTCCTTGTGTATCTTGGAAATTAAACCTTTAGCAGAAATATGATTTGCGAATATTTTTTACCCTTCTGTAGATTCTCTTTACTTTCTTGATAGTGTCTTTTAACGAACAAAAGTTTTTAATTTTAATGAAGTTAAATTTGTGTTGCTTTTTTTTTTGCTTATACTTTTGGGGGCATAATTAGGAATCATTGCCAAATCCAAGGTCCTGAAGATTTAGCCCTGTGTTTTTTTCCTGAAGTTTTATGACATTAGCTCTTACACACAGATTGTTGATTTGTTTTGAATTAATTTTTATATGTGGTGAGAAGTAGACATTTGGCTTCTTGCTTTTGCACGTGGAAACCCAGTTGTCCAGACTCACGTGATAGGGCTTGCCTTTCATCTGTGGTCGCTGTGGGTGGTACTGACATCGTAACGATATTGGGTCTTCACGTCCATGAGCACGGGTGTGTTTCTACTTACTTAGGTCCTTTAATTTCTCTCAGCCATGTTTTTGAATTCTTAGTGAACAAGACTTTCACTTTCTTGGTTACATATATTCCTAGGTATTTTATTTTTTCAGATGCTATTGTAAATGGAATTGCTTTTTAGATTTCCTTTTCAGGCTGTGCATTGCTAGTGTATAGAAACACGTTGGATTTTTGCACGTGATCTTGCACCCTATGACTTGGCTGAATTTGCTTGTTAGTTCTGTTTGCTTTCTTGTAGATTCATAGGGATTTTCTATATATAGCATCGTGTCATGTACAAACAGAAATTATTTTACTTCTTCCTTTCCAATTTGGATGCCTTCCGTTTCTTTTTCTTGCCTAGTTTCTCTGACTAGAACTTCCAGTCAGTGTTGAACAGTAGTGCTGCAAGTGGGCACCGTGTCTTGCTCCTGATCTCAGGGAGAAAGCGTTGAGTCTCTCACCATTGAGTATGATGTTAGCTGCCTATTGCCCTTTTGATGATGGGCCACTCCTAGGGTCCTGGGTTAGGTGGGGGTGGGGGCAACCATTTGCTTTATAGCTCAACAACAAAAATGAAGGAGAATGACTTATTCATTTGGGCTGATATAACAAATTGCTATAGACTGCCTAGCTTATGAATAACATAAATATATTTCTCACAGTTCTGGATGCTGGGAAGTCCAAGATCAGGGCACTGTCAGATTTGGTGTGTCTGTCGAGGGGCCATTTCTGCTTTGTAGATGGTTGACTTCTTGCTGTCTTGCTGACCTGGCAGAAGGGGTGGGGGAGCTCTCTGGGTCATCTCCTGTGAGGGCACTAATCCCATTCATGAGGGTCCCACCCTCACGACCCAGTTATGCCCCAGAGGCCCTGCTTCCAAACACCATTACACTGGGGATTAGGATTTCAACCTATGAGTTGGGGGGCTCACATTTATAGCAGAGAGTCATATTTGGAGTCTAGGGCACAGAAAATACCCACCAATTAGAAATTACCAGTTTCATGGCAGTGCTAGTCACACTGTTAAAATGTCAGCTGAGCTAAAACCCTAACATTTGCTAAGTTCCTACTATGTTGGAGGTGCTTTTATTACCTCATTTGATCCTACAACAGCCCCTGGAGACAGGCTTGTATCATCCCCACTCTCATTAGAGGTGAGGGAATGAAGGCTAGTGTGGGAGGTGATGTGCAAGTATTCAAAGGAAGTTAGATGCGTGCGGTGTGTTTCCTGAGCTGGAAGCCGAGTCCTTGTTTTCTGTCCAGTAATTAGGGGGAGAGAGCAAGAACTGTTGTTCTTCATGGGGTGTAGCGCAACCTCCCTGAGGCTCGAAGGGGTGGAAAGGCTTTTTCAAAGACACTGCCTGCCCCCCGCCCTAGACTGTCCTGATGGGTCACTCATTGGGGGGCACCCTGCCTCAGCAGGACTCAGGGCTGCCAGTGCGTCAGGACTGAAAGAGCTTTACTGCACCCTGCAGGTGTGGTGGGGCGAAGAGGTGGAGGGGATGCTGCCGAAGCCTGATTCGTGAGGAGACTCGTGGAGCTGATTCCCTCAGAAGGTTCCAAGAGGGAACTCTTTCTGAGGGTTGGGAGCAAATTCTTGCAGGTCAAGGAGAAGTCCTGAGCCAGGCGACTTTGTCCTGCCCCAAATCCCTTTCCCGTTAACTCAGCAGTAATCAACACTCTCAGGGAGATTAGTTCGATCAAGTAACTGCAGCCACAGGTTCCTGGATAATTCATAGCCAAAGTTTAGTTTCTGCCTCAAATTTCTGGGTCACTAGAGCTCTATCAGATCCTACTGAGGACAATGTTATGTGACCCGACTGGCAAGCCTGTATGTCTGCAAGAGAGGTGCGGGGGTGATCCCGGAATCGAGTCCCGCCTGGAGGGAGCGGCAGTCTGCAGGGAAGTCCTCGGATTTCTGGGTGCTGATCCTGGGTGCTAACCTTCAGCTTGGATGAGATGTAGCAGAAGCCATTGACTGGAGATTCCTGCACAGAAAAGTCCCAGTCAGTCCCAGGGCAGGGGAAGGCTACAGTTTTGCTCTTTATTCCTTAGGTTGAATTTTCTCTTTCTTTTGCCTTCATTTTCTGCATTTTAGTCAGAAGAGGGGTGTGGGTAACTTCAGTGCCCTGCCCTTCTGCCCTGCTTGGAGCTGGGCTGGCTGAGTCCTTTCCTGTGCGGGTCCCGTTTAGGTTTTCAGTGCATGTTTGAATTGTCAGGGCACGATGGGACTTCCCTGGCTGCAGATGGTGGTGGGAACAAACCCACCAAGAGGTATGTCTGTTGAAATACAGGGTCTGGCACAAATAACGCCCCCTGTTTATTACATAAAAATCTTTTATAGTAAACTCATAAGCATGTAATTCTGTAACAATATCACACTCCAGCACGCCATATGACATTTTAGGTGAAATGTTCAAATTGCTGTCCATCTCATCCGAGACATTCACGTACCCTACCAACCACACTCAACGACATCACTTCTGCTGACTCCTGTATTTACCACATATCTAAAAACAAAAAAGCCCAGGGCAGAGGGGTACCCTGCCTCTTATTCCCCCACACTCAGCAGGTTCCTAATCTCAATACAGTTTGGCAAATGTCTGTGTGATAATTCAGGTTAGACTGAGTTCTGTCTTCAAAGAGTTTGAAATCTGCTCTGAACTCTTTCCTTCCCTTATGTCTTCGCTGCCCCGTGCCGCTGCCCCTCCCCGCCCCCAAGTCCCATAGCCGTTCCTGTCAGTTCTCACATCTCCCCGTCTCACAGGCTTGGAGCGGTGGAGGCCGCCTTTCCTTCCCCTCCCCTCCATTCTCTGGTCTGCGGAGCTGCCATCCATGCCAGTTGGCCCGGGACAGTCCCGGTCGCAGTCTGTTGTCCCAATGTCATTGTCCTGGCTCCTTTCTCACTCTTGAAAGTGTTCAAGTGTGGACAGTATATGAATGGCCAGCCCATCCACAACCTTGCCGAGGCCGGGGCTGTCCTCCCACTCTCCTCTGTGCCTGGCACATCACTCTGTTCTCACTGCCTGCACTACGGCCACTGCCTTCTCCCTGGTTTCCTCCCTGCCTGTGCGTCTCACTTCCAACCCATTCTGCAGACCACTGCCCGAGTCATTGTCTCAAAACCCAGTGCTCCGTGCTCACTTCAATGGCTCCTTGCTTCCTGCAGGGCCCAGTTCAAACATCTTAGCCTAGCACTTAGAGTCCTTTGCAGCCCACCTCTGCTTTGGCCTAGTCTTCTCTTGGTTTCTCAGCACAAAGCTCGTGTCCACTGTCACTGGGTGATGCCCTGTCCCCTGACCCTGCCCTTTGACAACCGCCATGGCTCATAAAGGTCCACTTACCTGGACTAACACTCTGGCGCTTCCTGCGGGGGCAAGTCTCCTGTGTGTCCTTCAGGCCCAGAGCCGGTCCCCACCTAGTGAGCGCGACGCCTGTGATGAGCCCATCCCTTGGCACTCGCTCCTCCTCTGGACTCCTCGGCCTAGAGCAATTACTGTGTGCACAATTCATTTGGCGTCTAATCAGGTACTGCCTCATGACTTTTTATATGTTGCTATCTTGAACTGGAGCTGAAAGTGTTTGCTGTAATCTCACTTTTTCTTCTGGTATGCCTTTCTCCTCCAGGAATTTGCAGGTTCCCTGAGAACGGGGACCCTGTCTTGTCCTTATGACACCAAGCACCTAGTAGGTATTAAGTAAATGCTGCCCAGGAAACCCTAATATGTATTCAGGCAGGAATTCCAGAACTGGAAGGACCCTTGTAATCCTACATTTCGAACCTTTATTTTGTAGCTGAACCACAAAATGAACCCAGAGGAGCCAGAGACTCGCTCCAGGGGACCCAGCTAATGCGAGAGGCTGCTCTGTCTTCCTGAGTCCAGGGCACGTTCGCATCCCCGGGCAGCCTCCCGCACGGTGACTTTATCTTGTGACTGGATCACAGCCATTTTTGAGGTTGAGCAGGGACTCAGACCGCAGAGGGAAAGACGGGCAGCCAGTCAGGAGGCCACCACAGCCTCAGCAAAGTCCTGGAGATGGGAACTCGCTTGGCCTGATTTGGGGCGGGGGACAGCAATTAGACCGAGACAGTCCCGAGTCAGAGAGTTGTGGGTGGAGGCATGGAGCAGGGAAGACCTCCAGTCTCCTGATTTTGGGTCGTAACAGGTCCATCATGGCTGAGCCTGCCACAGTGCCTTAGCGGAACGTCTCACCTCTCTGCCCACTGTTCAGAAGTATTGGGAGGGGGCGTCTCGGACAGCTCAGGAGGGCTGGAAGAGGACATGGGAAGTCCTGCTTAGAGGCAGCTGGGTCACATTTGTTTGGGCCGTAAAGAAATGTGACTTTAGTGGTGTATTGGAAAGTGCCACCGGTAGTGCTGTTATATATAGCTTTCAACTTTAATAAGGTGTTGCAAAAGCTATGAAAATACATATAACTAAAAACACATTTCACTGGAAGCTTGATCTCGAATCCCTTTCTACTGCTCCTGTGTGGTGCTCCGTGCTGTCAATAGGGCCATTAAAACACAATGGAAAGTGGGTAATTGTGCATTATATGGCTTTTGTTTTCCGTTATGAAATATTGGCATCCGAAAGCGAGTGGGATTATCAGGCGGAGGCCACTGTGGAAGAGGGAGGAGCGGGAGTTTGGGGGGTGAGGAGAGAGGGTGGGAGAGCAGGAATCTGGCAGCTTCTCCCTGAGTCTTGGCTTTCCTAGCCGCAGACCTAGGGGAGGGTCACACCTCCCCTGGTGTGAAGAGACCCTGAGTTGGTAATCCGGGTTAGCAGGGGACTCTCGGTCTGGGCAAAAGTGTGAGGCGAGGGCAGGGGCTGCGGCTAAAGAATGTGTCTGAAGGGAGATGAGAGTAAATTAAGGCAGGAAGCAGGCACTGGGATTGTTTCCCGGGGAAACGGCCGGTGTCCGAGCCTGAGAGCCGCTGGCAAGGATTCTTAAATGACACCCTGATGGATACCCTGACGCAGAGAGCCTGGCAAGAGAGGGTCTGAAGAAGGTGGGGCCTTGCGAAGGTGCCCTCTGCCTGGGGCACCCCTGTTCCACACGTACCAACACCCATAAAATAATAATAGCTGCTCTTTATTGAGTGCGAGGGGCAGCTGCTGACATACTCTCCCTTACTCGATTCTCACAACGGCCCCACTTTGTGGATGGAACTGAGGCCAAGTTGGAGACCCGTGCCGTACCTCCCTGTGTCCACCCCTCCCCATTTTCTAGGACCACCTGGGAAGGAACGGCCCCTGGAAGGAAGGCGCGGGGAGCCCTGGTTCTCTTGTTTGTGTGGGGGAATCAGTCCCGCTGGCAGGGAAAATTGCTGTGAGCTGTCAGGGGCCTGCGGGTTCTTGCATCCAAGGGAAGATGGTCCTGAGGTCACCAGATGGCAGCCTTGGGTCCATACAGGTGACTCCCTTGTGGCAGCAGGGACCTTGGGGGACTCCTCTGGGCCATGCAGCATTGCAGGGTCTTCCGTGGGGTTTGAGGGACGACCTGTCTCTCCAGATAGATTACTTTTGGTTTGCTCAGAAGGCATTTATGGCTTTATAAAGCTCTTAAATTGGCTCTTTTCCCCCTTCAAAACATTTCTTCAAGCTTACAAGGCCAGTTTTAGAATAGCAATTACCAGCTCCAATACCCCCCAGCAAACTCACGCTGTGCTGTTGTGTATAAACCGCCCGGGACATTTGTAACGCTGCCACACGGCGGATCTGCACCGCGGAGAGCCCCTGTCTGCAGCGAGGCCCTCTCTTGGCTCTAATTTATGGGCCACATAAAACTCTGTGAAGTTGCCCTGCGTCTTTCTGAGGCAAAGTTGAGGTTTTTTACTGTTTCAAGCTGCTAATTTTTGCCATTTAGAGCCAGCCTTCTGCCCGTGCCAGCGTGCATGTGCACATACAAGTTGGCCGCTTTAATTTATGTGCCTCTCTCTCTCTGTAATGCTCATAACTTACAAATGTGTGCATAATGTACAGCCAGCTCTTCCTCATTACGAGAGGCTCGGCTGCTTTGTCCTGTGCCTGCAATAACCCTGACCCCTCCCCACCAGCCTCAGACCCAGGGAGGAAGCTCTGCTGCAGAGGCAGACAGTGGCCTGGGAACGGGAGCAGGCAGGAATTCACTCCACGGCCCCAGCCCCGTGCCCTTTCCTCTGAGATGAGGGGCTGGACAAGAGGCAGCACTGTGGGTGCAGAATGGGAAGTTCAGAGCAGGGGGCTGGGGCCTAAGGCCGCAACGGAGCATGTTCCAGATGTGCTGCTTTTCCTAAGCCTCAGTTTCCTCATTTGCAGGATGGGGGTAGGACCACCAGTTTCCCACTGGGGTGTGGTGAGCACGAAGCGTACTAATGACTCTTCGGGCGCTCCACAAGCCAAGGCAACATCTGTGGGCTGGATGTGTGCTATTCCAGGCTCTAAGCTGCTGGCAGCCCCGAGGCGGGGAACACGAAGAGCAGCGTGATGTCTCAGGGCTTCCCAGAGTTGAGTGGAGGTGCCTCTGGACGCACCTCCGAGGGCTCCAGCAAGCCTGGAGGAGATGGCTCTGCACACTCAGCTCCTCCGCTCCCACCAGGGTGCTCTGGTCCCTCAGGGAGAGCTGCTGGCCACCACCCCCCACCCCCCGCCCGCCTGCCCCAGGCCACTCCCACTCCCAGTCTTCCTCAGAGCAGTCATCCTCCCCTGGTCCTGGCGGATGCTTCTCATCAGGAGGTGACCCAGGCGGGTTTTCCAGCAGGCTCCTGGGAAGATGGATTCAGTGGGCTGTGGGCGTCTGGAGGGCGGTTCGTGGTTCCTAGTCCTGCGTCCCCACAGGAGGGTCCTCACTGTACATCAGGGGACTCAGCCTCTTGCCGCCCCCCCGCCCACCATTCTCCCCTTTCCCAATGTTGGGATTACACTGGATGACCGAAAGGGGGTATTCAGCCCCTCTTGGGGATTTCGGTGAGTCCTTCAATCAGTGGATCCCCAGTCCTACTCTTCCTTCAAGGTCCCCTGGGGCCTTGCTCCTCCTCCCAACTGCTTCAGCTGAAGCTCTCCCACTTGGATATTTTGCCACTAATGCAAACTCCACAAGTTTAAAACAGGCTAATTCAACACATACTCAGTGAGGAGAAAGGTGCTGTCACCAGGAAGCATCTACTGTGTGCCAGGCAGTGTGGTCCCCACCTGGTGGGGGAACCCTCCTGTGGGGACACAGGACCAGGGGCCACAAACCTGCCTGCCTCTGGACACTCTGTGTGCTCCAGATCATTTAATTCTCACCATGGCCTCTCCTGGGGATAATAACTAAAACGTATTCAGCATTTACTACATGCCAGGCGTTGTTCTGAGCTCTTCGAGTGAATTCACTCCTCACAACACTTCTGTGAGGTAGGCACTGTTATCCTCTTTTATACTATACATAACAAAACAGGCACAGAGAGGTTATGGCACTTGCCAAAGGTCACACAGCTAGTAATTTGGGAAGATAAGATTAGCACCCCAGGAGTCTGGTTCTGAGCCTGAACTCACAGAAACCACGCAAGAAATATTGCTTTTGCAAGGGAGATGTTATTATCCCATTTTATACATGCAAAAACTGATATTCATAGAGTGAATAACTTGCTTAGTAGCACATAACTAGGCTGGGAGAGTAATTCTGCGGGGGCTTCTTAACAATAAATAACTGCCTCAGAGTCCTTTCCTGCCCAAGCTCTACTGGGGCAAGAGCAGGGGTGAGCCGGAGTCATCGGGGAGAGAACACCCCCTCGGGGCCCTGGCGGCTGTAAAGTTGGGGTCAATGGGGCAGCTGGGGCTGTTCTGGCAGCAGTTGACTTTGCAGAGAGCTGGTGGGACCCCTGGAAAGGGCTATGGGAGTCTCTGTGTGGGTCCTCTTTGCTCCCGCCCCTGCTGCCCCATACACGGCCAGCTCTGTGGGCTGCACCACAGCCAAGGGCCAAGGATGGAAGGCTCTGGGAAGCCTGGCTGTTACTTTCCCACAAACTCCATTGACCTTGGAGGACTTTCCAGGGAGGCAGCCGGTTCTTCTTCATTCAGACCTCAGAGGCAGGCCTGTGCTGGAGTGATGCTTGGGAGACTGAGCTCCAGGTCTGCGTCTGCCAGGGCTTGTTCTCAAGTCTGCTGATCGGAAAAGCAGCCAACAGGGAGATGAGCTGTGTCAGGGCGCAGAGAGGAGCCCCCATCTGGAAGACTCTCAGTGTTCCACCCTTGCTTCTCCTGCAGAGTTCAAAGAGTTCGGGTCTGGAATCCTATTCGCTCCCATCGGCTTTTATGATGGGAAGGGCAGATCGGCAGGGGTGGGCTGGGGACACTCACCCTGTGCCAGCCTTTCTACCTTGGGCTCCGGGCTTTGTTTAACCTGGCCACACCCGAGGGGTAAGAAGGAGGGGCTGAAGGGCGGGAGCCTTTTCTCCCTTTAAAACCTGCTTTTGGGGTCTCCTTCAATATACTCATTCTGGCCCATAGCAGCCCGGTCATGCAAGTGTCGAGGTAACTTTTACTTGAGCACAGGCGACCTTGGGGGACAGTCTTCTCCCTGCAGAGCAAATTCATCAGCGCAGGTTCATTTTTATCTTCCTTCGAGTCTCTCCGACCTGTGACAGGGGCCTGCTCTCAGGTGACCTTTAGTCCTAGCCCTGCAGACCTGACCCCAGGCTTCTCCAACCCAGGCGCATCCCCACTGCCACCCCCTCCCCTCCCCTTCCCGTTCTTTCCTGTTCCTTGGCAGATCCTCCTCCTCTTCCTCTCCCTACCTTCCTTTCTCTCCCCTTCTCACTGGGGGTTGACAGAGTCCCCTCCCCCGGCCCTCTGCCCACCCCAGCTGGCACCTGCCGGCACTTCTGCCCAGCCGACCAGCCCTAGCCGACCAGCCCCAGCTGCTCTGGCCTCCACGACTTGATGCATGCATTTCCGGAGCTTCTGCTCTGCTCCGAAGGGGCTGAAGCGCTTGGGTTCCCGTGGAGCCCAGGCTGCCCCGCCACCTCTGCACACCCCCTGCTCATCACAGAAGCTCCTCCATTCTCACCTTCACTTACTGCCAGGCTCCTTGGCAGCTCCACACACTCATTCAGTGCAAATGTAATTTAGTATCCATCCAGGGAAACCCAAACCAGAAGTTTAATCAGTCATTGCAAAGAAAACAATACGGTGTATGTCAGTCCCAGGTCACTGACTTGGGGCTCCTCAGTTGCTTAAGAATTACTGGGTCTCTTCTGGCTTCCCTCCACATTAGATAAAACAGGCTTAACATCCACTCACCAAGGTCAGCCGGGGCTGCGAACCCGACCAGCTGAGGCAGAGCCCCAGGTCAGCACTGGATGCTGGGGCAGGGGGCTCACCCCTCCGTGGCTCAGCCTTCTCAGGACACTGATGTTTTGGGGATGAGGAGCACACTTTGTATGACATTCAGTGCACATTGGGTCCTGGGTGCGGGCCTCCCGCCTCCCAGGCAGTGACAGGCCGGGCCAGAGGGCCTTCCTGCCAAGGTAGTTTGTTCCCCATTGTCCCTGTCTTCCGTCACCCCTGGAAATAAGGCAAAGGGATGAGCAGTGATGCTCTTTCAAGGGTTGGAGGCCGGGGAGGGAAGAGAAAGGACCAGACCAACTTGATCTCCTCTGCCCTCAACTTGGTCTGTGTCTCGCCCACCCACCCTGTCTCCCTAAAGAGCTGCTGGACTCGCCAAAGTACTGGAGCTGAAAACCCGGGATCATCCTTGACTTTGGTCTGCCCCTCACAGCCACGTAGCCCAGCCCTATGTCCGGTCAACTCGACCTTTTATATAAGCTAAGCCTTGGCCCCGAGCACGTCTCTCTGTTCCCCGTGTCGCACCCTTGGCCCGCACCTGTCACCGCTCGCCAGGCCCACTGCGGCACCTGCGGCTGTTTTCTGCTGGCCCCTTGCCCCCAGCTCCTCTCTCTGCTGACACCAGAGGATCTTCTTCATCTGAGGCCATCGCAGTCCGCCATCACGTATTTATCGGTGTGATCTGGTGTTTGATATCTGACTCGCCTGTTCGACTTGCCCCAGGAGGTCAGGGACAGTGTCTGTTTGGTCGCCATTGCGTCCTCTGTGCCGTTGGTGAGTGCCTGTCGAGCAAAGGAATGGGCGGGCGGCCCGGCAGGCACTGGTCATTCCTGCTCCGTCTCCCAGAGGGATGCGTGCCCGCACCGGCAGGAAGTCTGTCTCCCGTGTTGGCTGACGTGCCCCTAGGGCTGAGGACCCTGGCACATGGAGGGACTCAGTGAAGCTTCCCGAGTGCACTGAGAGTCTGAAGTAGAGGGCTTGGCTGGGCTCACGTAGTTCAGACCACGGGCCTCGATTCAGCCCGGGATCGCCTTCTCTGTGGCGTCATCTCATCCTGTCCCCTTGGATGGGACTGCGGGCCTCCCAGAGCCTGGTTTCCATGAAAGCTTTCTGAGCGGAGAGCTTAGATTGGGCCAAAGAGGTGGGTCCTCTTTGCCGCATTCTGGTTAGTTGTTTTCATATCTTCACTCGAGGATATGTTTTTATTGATTTGAGAGAGCTAGGAAGGGTGGGGAGAGAGAGACAGAAACATCGATGTGAGAGAGACACGTGGATCGATCACCTCCCGTACCTGCCCCGACTTGGGACTGAACCCGCAACCCAGGTATATGCCCTGACTGGAAATCAGACCTGCAACATTTTGGTGTAGGACAACGCTCCAACTAACTGAGCCACCTGGCCAGGGCTATCCTGGTTAGGTTTGGGAGATGACGGAGGTGGGCTGGGGCACATCCTTTGGACCCACGATCTCTTGGGAGCTCCTCTGGAGGTACACCTAGGGCAGCCAAAATCATTCCCAGGTACTTCTTTCTTCCTTGGTTAAAAAAAAAAAAAGTAGCCCCCCCGCCCACCTCCCTCCTCCCACCCGCAACATCAAAGTTCGGGGGACTCCCAGAAAAGAAAAATGCCTGTTCCTCAGGCCTGGCCACAGAAGAGAGGGCAAAGCCTCGGAAAGAAGGAGATGGGCAAGGGGCTTGGTTCCGGGCAGCTTGGGAAGGCGCATGGCAGAATGTGACAGGCCCATCTCAGTCTCTCTCCGCACACAGTTCCCACCTGTGAGAAGGAGACTGACTGCAGCACCTATGTGCTCGCCAAGCTGAAGACTACTGGGGAGACTCACAGGGACAGGGAGTGCGGCAGGTGGGAAATGGTGATTTTTCAGCTCACTCACCAGGAAAGTCCTGGATTCAGCTGCCTCCCTTTCTCCCTTGTTAGTGGCCCAGTGGGTCACATTCCTTCAACTCCCTCCCTCCAAGTTTTTCTTCCAGGGCCTTCTCTGGGGCCCTCGGGGCTCCCTTGTCGTCGTTTCCCTCCCAGCCTGTAGGCATTTCTTCCAGAGGCAGGCTAGCGCTGTTGTTGCTCGGGGCCGGGGAGCCGTGTGTTTGTGGGGTGGTGGGCTCGGCCAGGAGGCTGGGGGTCTTGAGCCGCCTTGTGGCTGCTCTGCGGGGTCTGGCGGAACCCCAGCCTCTGGCTGTGACATACAGCCCCCGTCACGAAACCAGACAGAATTAAGCCTTTTGTTTCCTGTTTGCTGGGCCAGCTTAAAGAAAACACAGAGGGTCCGTGCGGCTGGGGCTCCCAACAAGACGGCCTTTGTATTCATTTAATTAATCAGTTAGCTGAGGGGAAGGAGAAGAGGGAAGTTCACGTTATAAATACATGTTTTTCTTTGGCTCTTTTCCCCCCAAAGACAGGGCCTGAATGGCATCCCCGAGAGAGCCCCCATCTCACCCCAGACATGCTGGGGGCCAGGGGCCTGCCGGGCTGCAGCTGTGACCCTTCCCCGCCCCCGCTGCTCCGGAGCATTCGCCCTGATTTCGCTGGGTCCTGGGGAAATGTTAAATGCTGATGGTGGGGTAGGGGCAGTGGTGGGTGGGGGGGAGCCATGAGGCTCTGGACCCCATTTCCTCCCTCCTCGCATCTCCCTCCAAGCCCTGCAGCCTCCATGGATGAGGTAACTGAACTGCCACGTGCAGAAATGTCTGTCCCCAAAGAGGCCTGGTGGCTCTGCAGGTGTACCATGGGGGAGACGTCCTCACTGAGGTGTGGGGTGGTCTTCCTGCGCCCTGCGTATCCCCACCGCTGCCCAGGAAGGGGCTGCGCTGCTACTCGAGGGACTGCCCAGCAGACAAAGCTCTCAGCCCCTCACTCACAGGGAGGGAACAAACACCAGAGCCCCTCCAGGGTCCTCCATCTGCCTGTCCCTCCACACGGGAGTGTGAGCCTTCTGAAGTGTAGGGGTGAAGGAAGCAGCGCTCTGGGGCGCCGGGGGAGGCTATGGTTGTGGAGTTCTCTGGGGCAGGTACCCTCAGCCCGCCGCTGCCCCACGGAGCCCGTGGTTTGGTCAAGCTTCCTGTGATGATGCTGTTGAAACTATAATAGATATTCTTTCTTTTTAGAGATGGGCTTATTCACTCACCATTCTCTTACTGCCTCCCCTTCTCCAGCTGCCAGGTGTTTTTAGAGTCTAAAAACCTTCCACCGAGAGTTGAAATACTTGCAGCCCCTAAGTACATGCCTTCATCCCGGAATGCCACCGGGGTCAGTTTTCCCCTCTGTGCGTTCCGTCTCGTCTCAGCTAAGTACGCCAGGGTCTGGTAACCATGATGCTTGGCCTCCTGGACGTGCTGCCCCTAAACCCCTGCTCCAGCCCAGAGGGAGGGGTCCAGGCTCTAAATGTTTAACTTGTCACCCGGTCCGAGTAGGTCAGTTGGTTGGACCGTGGTCCTGGTACTCGAGGTTGCAGGTTCAATCCCCAGTCAGGATACATACAAGAATCAATCAATGAGTGCATCAATAAATGGAACAACAAATTGATGCTTCTCCCTCTTCTTCTCTTCCTCTCTTTCTCAATAAATAAAATTAAAAAAATATATTTAACTTGTCTCATAGGGCATCAGGCCAGTACTCAGCCAGGGTGCTGCCCTCACATGTGGTGTAAGGCCCCTGCTTCCCACCCACCGAGCCCAGCTTTGGGGGTGGGCAGGGGGTGGCTCTTCAGTGGAAGGGGACATGGCAGAGCTAGTACAATGTCCTATGGGGACAAGACTGCAAGGCCTCAGTCCCCTCCCTACCCCACCCCCGTCGAGGATTTCCATCCCCTCAGTCACTGAGACAGGCCTACGGTTTCAGGCCACAAACCCAAAAACCCTCACTCTAGGGTCAAGTCTGAGACCTGGATGGGGTGATCTTTTGCTTAGTTCACCAGCAAAGTGCCAGGAGTCGTGTGTGACTTGGGCCAGCGAACTGTTCCATGTAAAGTGAGTGGGCAGCGGACTGGGGCTCATGCCCAGGGGAGTCCTGAAGCAAGGAAACCACGCAGGGCTCCAGAAACTCTGTGTCACCTCTGGAGCCACCGCATGTCCGCCTTTTTCTCCCCCAGTTTCCTTTCCCCAAGCCAGTGCCTTGCCTACACCTTCTGTAGGAAAAGCACCCCCCTTTTGAGTTCTCCTGCCCAGAATGTGGGCCCCAGGTTCAGGAAAATAAGAGTCCACACTGCCTTTTGCTCGGGGCCCCCTGGAACTGCTTTTTACCAGAGAGCCATGGGCCAGGGGTTGGCAGGGACAGAGGTCAGATGCTGGAGAGGAAATCTCGTTTTCAACGTTGTTTGAATCATAGAGACTCTGGAACTGGAAAGGACCTTGTGATCAGCTGCACCAAGGAGGAAGCAAGACCTACTCCTCTCTACAAAGGAAAGTCTAGTTCATGGTAGGATGGTGGGTGGGGTCAGTGGGGGTCTAGTTTTGGTCCAGGATGCAGCCAGGTCACTGGGTATTGGATGTCCAGGGAGAAGGGGCCGCTAAAGTCATGTTTCTCGGAGGTTAATGTGTAAATGAGTTGCTTGGGTGTCTTGTTAAAATGCAGATTCTGAGTCAGCAGGTCTGAGTGGGGCTGAGAGTCACATTAACAGGCTCCCAGGGGCTGTCGATGCAGCTGGCGTGAGGTCTGTACCGAGTAGCAAGGGATGTGTGGATTCATCTCTGTGGTGCTTTCCAAGTGCAAAGTCATGCATGGGCCCGTGGCTCAAGCCACTGCTTTATCCCATTCACAGGTAACCAGCTCATTCCAGTTTGCATGGGAACTCCCCAGTTTTATCAATGAAAGCCCCCTGGATGGTTGACTACTCAATGGTTCTCAGATCAGCTAAGGAAGAATTAATAAGTTTCGGTGTCTAGCAGGCCGGGCTGGCAGCTCCTTGACTGAGGGCAGAGTGACATTTGGGGCTCTTATAAATACTTTGTGACTCCTGTTTCTGAATCAAGAATTTTTTAATTCTACATTTGATGATGCCCAAGAAAAAATTTATTGTGAACCTGTAGGTGACTCCTCCTGGAGAGAGGATGGACAGAGGCTGGGTTGTGTCCCTTTGAGCCCTGGGTGCGTTGCTGCTCCGAGCAGCCCCTCCTTCAAAGTCAGGGTCTTCCCCTCCTCTCCCATGGCACGCCCTGCCCCAGACTCAGCTTCCCTGGGCTGCATTAAACTGAACTGCCACACCTTTACCAGGCACTTGGAGTGTACGAGATGTTTAGGAAGACAAAACTGCAAGTGAGACCTAGCCCCTAACTGCCAGCTTAAAGAACTGTGGCCACTGATTGGGGAGATGATTTGTGAAAAGAAAAGCGACAGTACAAGTGTTAAATAATAGTGAAGATTACAGTGCAGGAGTTGTCACCAAATGAAACAGGGCTAATTAATTACTAAATGAGTGGCACTGATTCTCTGTGCTGAGGGGACTCAGGGAAGAAGTGGCCAGGCACTGGGGCGATCAGGAGTGACTGGGCCAGGGCCTTGCTGGGGTGGGACGGAGGCAGTTGAGGGGGTAGAGCGAATACGCATGGGCCGCCTACTGCGTCCCAGCACTCTGTGTGCTCTGCAGATATGGAGGCCAGTGAGCCCTGACCCCACCCCTGGAGGGGTCTGCAATGTGGGGGGATCTGCAAAGGAAACTTCAAGGGTGGGAGCACCAGAGGGACACCCAGCTCAGGTGGATGCTGTCGGGAGGTTGGAAGGAGCTGTTCCTTGTGACGTCTAAGCTGACTTGTGTAGAAAATGGTGGTAGACAATTGTGTAGACAATGTGGCCCAATGTGGGCATGAAAGAGTTAAGCAAAGAGATCGCCCTGCACAGAGGCATCTGTACATGAGCCAGCATGGTGTGCGTGCACAATACAAGCAGTTGAGGATTTGGGAGCACGAGGCATGGTCCAGAGAATAGCAGGAGGTGCGGGAAAAGGGGCATGGCCTGGTCATGGAGAGCCTTGCTGGACTGGTGTCTAAGGAGCACGGTTTTCATACAGCCAGTGCAGAGCCTTCGAAGAGAGAGAACGAAATCGGGGCTGAGAAGCAGGCACAGGAGCAGGGTGTCCTGCTCTGGTATTTGTTTCTGTGTGACCTTGGGCGAGTGACAATCCCTTGGTGCCTCAATATTCTATTCTGTAAAAAAGCTGTAAACATAGTACTTATCTCATTGAGCTGTTGCGAGGACTGAGTTAATCAGCATGAAGTGCCAGGAGCAATTTTGGAACAAAGAGGATGCTCTGTCAATTGTAGTCATCATTAGCAGTAAGGGATTTTAGGCTGCCGAGCACCTTGGACAGATTCGGACAGATTCGTGTTTCAGAAAGATCCCATTGGAGGTGCTGAGGAGCTGAACTAACACGGGTAAGACCAGATAGATGCCTGGAAGCCAGTTAGAAACCCATTGCTGAACTGGTTAGAAACCCCCACTGAGGCAGTGGTGCCTTGGGTACAAGGGAGGGGCCAGATTGGAGAGCTTTGAGAGGGTAAGGGAAAGGAAGGACTCCGTGGAGACCTAAGATTTCACCTGTGTACTGGGTGGACGGTAGTTTCAACGACTGTTAGGGAAAGAGGAAGAGGAATGGGTCTTCTGGGCCCTTCCTCCCTCCCTTCCTTCCTTCCACTTTTTTTTTTTTTTTAAGAAAAACACCATACTGAGTTTCAACATCTATGGGACATTGAGTTGGAGATGCGGAGCTGTCTGTCAGGAAATTGAACATACCTGCTAGAGGACACGGCTGGAGATAGAGGTGTGGGAGCCGTTGGTCCGTGGATGAGATGTCTCAGGAGAGTGTGCAGGAGTAGAGCAATTAGCAAAGACAGATTCCGGAGGAACACAGCATTCAAGAGGGGGTGACAGAGCACTGCCCGCAAAAAAACACAGGGGTGGGAGGAGAATGTGGGAAGGATGGAAAGAAGCAGAAAGCTTCGTGATAGAGAACGAGACCTCTGCGCCAGGTAGAACAACAATAACAACACGACAAATCTGGTAAGAGACGGGCCAGCCCCTGCTGGTGCGGCTCAGCGGATTGAGCACTGGCCTGCGAACCAGAAGGTCGCTGGTTCTTTTCCCAGTTAGGGCACAGGCCTGGGTTGCAGAACGGGTCCTTGGCTGGGGCATGCAACGATGTTTCTCTTGCACATTGATGTTTCTGTCATTCTCTGTTTTCCTCCCTTCTCCTATCTCTAAAAAGAAATAAAATCTTTTCAAAAAGAGACAGACGGGAGGCATGGCTGGTTGTCCAAAAGACACACGGATGGGGGAGGAGCAAATCCTCCACTTGGTGCTTAGATTGGAAACCCCCAGAGAGACATAGTTCAGTCCTTTACTAAATAGTTAGTGCACAGCTACTGAGGACTTAGAAGCAGCTTAAACATGCTTCAGTGGTGAACGAGTCTGGTAGAGGAGACTGGACAAGACGTGAACCGCTGTGCCACAGACAGTGTGGATCACAGATGACACACGGCAAGTTGGGTGAGGACACGAACTGCTCTCTGGGGTTGCCAGGGAGCGCTTCGTGGAGAAGAGGGCGCGTGAGCTGGGTGTGGAGGGAGAATAGGGTTTGAATAGGCAGCGGTGGGAGACAGGTGCTCTGACGGACAGATGGGACACGCCAAGGCACCGAGTCACCCCGGTGTGGAGCCCGGTCGTGGAAGGAGAACTACTCTGACTTTCTTGGGGTGTCGGAGAGGCACAGAGGTAGACTGTCGGTTAGAGCTGGAGGTCAGGTTGGAGCCACAGTACGATGGAGTCTGCGCTTTGTTCTGTTGGACTCAGGAGCCAGTGCAGGTTTTTGACAGAAGGAGCAACAAGAGAAAACTTTGCGTTTTGGGAAGGGCTTGCCGACACCGACATGTAGGGTGGGTCAGAGCAGAGAGCAGTGAGTCAGGAGACAGCTGTGGCTGCGGGTCAGACCTATCAGGGTTTAAACTACGCCCTGTGGGAACGTGTCGGTCTGGGTTGGCTGAGGGGGTGAAGTGAAGTTGGGGTGGTGGTGAGGGAGACATCAACAAGGATTCCAAAGTTTCTACGCTCTCCGTTGTGAGCACAGATCGCTTAAGAGAGAGATGGGAGGGATATCATTTCAGAGGGTTAAGAAAATAACTTAAAGATTAAATAATTCTTTACATTCATGTTATAATTTATAAAATACTTCAAGTCCATTAGCTTATCTAGTCTTCACCACGTTTAAGAGAGTTGGGTCGGGGCTGGTAAGCAGTGGGTCCCCGAAGGATCCCAGGCCAGTAGTGCTCCATGGATCTGGGCCTCTGGGCCAGTGCTCTCATGCCTAAGGGGCTGGGAGATGTCGCATGTTTGTAGGTCAAGGTGGGGAGGCTGAAGATACAGGAATGCACCCTCGCTGCGGATGGGTGCGTGCCAGTGGAGGTCAGAGCCCAGGTGGGACCACCTGGGGGAGGAAAAGGGGGCCCTGCTCTTGAGGTGGGAGGGAAGGAGGAGGAGGAGGTGAGAGGTACAGCTTGCTGAGGAAGACGGGAAGGATGTCAGGGAAACTCCAAAGACACAGGGCCAGGGCACACTGGAAACGCCCAGATGGAAAAGCTGAGGACGTCCGTGAAGTCACATGCCCACAACACAGAAATTACTGGGGCTGGGCTGGAGAGTGAAGAGAGGACAGGAGGGCCCATAGCTCTGGGCTGCAAGGTGAGGTCAGAGCCACCTTTGTTGTGCGTGAACAAAGCGGCCAAGAACCCCTCTCCTGAGGCCCTGACAGAAATCTTGACGGTGGGGAGTGCCCCATGCACCCTCACACCCTGCCCCCTGCCTTCTCTGCCCCGCCCTCACCTCCACTTGGCCTCCACCCCTGTTCTGGGCAGTTCTCTTCTTAATCTAGCAGCAGAAGGACCGATTAGCTCCTGCTCAGAATCAGGGTGGTCCAGGGTGGTTTGGCCATCCCTGGAGGTAGAGCAAGGGGGTAGAGGTGGTGAGGCCTGGGGGACGGACCCGACCCTGGACGGGCTTCCCTCTGGAGTCAGGAGAATGAAGATACTTGGCAGAGGTTCTGCCAAAGCCTGGCTGGAGAACAGAGGGCCGGCTTCTTGTACAGAGAGACCCTGCAGAGGCGACCTTTCCTTCTGAGTTCATGCCTTTGATCTGGACATTGGAAAGCTCTGTCCCGTGGACCCTGTGGTACTTCTTGGTCACTTACTGGCAGTCCCAAACTCTATGCTTCCTCTCCAGCCTCACTGGCTGGAATTCCAGGAATCTGCCCTCCTCACTTCGGGAGGTCCTCTCGTCCTGGTGATGGCAGTCCTCTAGGGAAGGAACCCACACAGTTCTTGTTCTGAGACCAAAGTCTGCATTCAGGGGCAGGAGGGCTACGACGCCTCCCAGCTTCCTGCATCGCCCCCGCACCAGCGTGGCCACTGACCTGTGTGTCCCAAGTCAGGCGCAGGCACGGAATTGGGGGACCCACAGCCACAGGCACACACACAGATGGGCCCTCCCGCCACTGCTGGTGGGACACATGGGGGATGGGTTCTTCAGCTCAGGGACCTCAGGGTGCAGTCTCCAGCTGTGGCGGCCTCCTGCTGAGGGTGACTGACTGTCCAGTTTGCCTGGGATGAAGGGGTTTCCTGGGACATGGGGCCTTCAGTGGGGAAAAAGTCTCAGGGAAACTGGGACGAGGTGGTTACACTGTCTCCCTTCTACTTCCAAAACTGTGCTGAGGCCAGGACCTCTGGGGTGTGCCCGGCACAGCCTGCTTCTCCTCTGGGGCAACACACTGACACACAGGCAAAGGGCGAGACCCTGCGGTGTGACATCACCGGATGAGGGAGCGGCCTGGGGCTGGCTCCTCTTGGTTACTTCCTTGCTGAGCAAGTTTGGGTGACTTTCCATTTCTGAGCCCCGGTTTTGTTATCTGGAGTAAGGGATGATAACACCCATCTCACAGGCTATGAGGCCCACTTAAGGCCATGTTCATTGGTCAGGGGCAGCGTGATGCTGGTGATGGCAGGCAGGAGACGGTCGATCTCCCCGGCTCCCCCACCCCCTCCTTCTGGAGGGGGCGAGGCTGATGGTGAGCAGGAATAGTTCACTCTGCGTCGATGTGACACACTCAGAAAACAATAAGACGTGCAGCTCTTGTTTGCCATCTTCTTCTTTGGGATTAAAGAAGGGTTTCTCAGTCTGCAGTGTTCCCTGGGTGAGGGGAAGGGACCTTTTTTATTTATTTGTCCATTCTTCCATCCAACCATCCATCCATTCCCCCATCCAACAGAAACACAGCATTGTACATCAGGTACTGTTCTGGGTGCTGGGATCGATTGTCAGTCAACACAGATTTCCTGTCCTCATGAAACTTACATCCTGGGAGGGGAGACGTGTGATCAACATCTAGGTCGTTTAATGCAAAGCAGTAATGATTTCTCCGAAGGGAAAACGAAACAGGTTAAGAGGGTAGAGGGTGCAAGGGACTGTGGGCAACATTCTCCCCGGGGTGGCTAGGGAAGGCCTCTCTGAGGGGTGACATCTGAGCCAAGGCCTGCAAGAATGCAGCTGGGATCTTGTGGCCTGACGTCTCCGGTCCTGGAGCTCCCAGCTTGGCCCAGCTGCCCCAGGGTGGAGTCAGCTGCCGGGGAGACAGGCAGGCCTTGGGCTGAGCTGCACAGTGGGTGGGAGTGCAGCTGTGTCCATCAGCTGTCTTTCCAGAGCGCTGCCTGCTTTGCTGGTCTGAGCTTTTGGGATGAGGGAGGACCCCAGGCTGGAAAATCAGTATTGAGGGTCAGGTTGCATATGAAAATCATATAAACAGGCTGCCTTGCTCCACTTGCGGACATTCGACATTTGGGGACAAGTCCCAGTGCGTTCAGTTTCCTATGCAGCTCTCTCTCTTTGGCATTGCCTTTGCCTTTAAGAAAAAAAAAAATACAGCCCTGTTTGGATCGCATGGTAAATGATTTATGAACATTATTCTTCTCCCTTAGTTCTACCTGTAGGAGCTCTGGCCCTCACAATCCTTTTCATGTTGATTAAGTACATTTGAAAGCAAAAGGAGACTGTCTGAAATTGCTTCACAGTGCAGAGGAGCGGCTTCCCTGTGCCCGGGGGGCACTCCTCATCTTGCCTTTGAAAGAACTCCTTTGCAGCCGGCCAGGCAGTGCTCCAGTCCAGAAACAGGTCTTCAGCCTCGTGTGTGCTGGAGGGGGCAGGCGATGGTGTTCTCTCAGGAGCTGGTAGTTACGGATTTGAGATCTGGGATCTGGGGCCTGGTGTCCTCCAGAAGTTGTCCTTCTAGTGCAGGCCGGATGGCACCTCGCTGGGCACTGGCCGGTTGGCCCTGTCAGGAGGATGAGGCCTGTCAGAGCTCCGTGTTGTCAGGGAACCCCACTGCATGCGGGTAGGCAGGAACATCACAGCCATCTTTGTGTACCCCAAATGGAAGGTGTGTCTGGTAAGGAAACTCAATCCACGGAGTCCACCAGTAAGCTGAAGGTCCTCTTGGCTCAGTTAGGGCAGGCCCCGTGGCCTCCCCTGGTTCCTCCCCCATCCCTGTTTATTGCTGTGTGATGGGGACCTTGGGCACATACTCTGTAGGTAGGTGCGTAATTAAGGGTCTAGCCTCAGAACTCATTCCCTTTGACTGGCCTAAGTTAACCTGAAAGTAGGCTTAAGTAGATTACGTTTCTACTACACGGTCGGTCTCTTGCACCCCAGTCTGGCCCAGGGCTCCTTCCCACAGGTGTCCATGTCACAGATGAAGTATGACAGTTTTCCCCGACCCCTTGGCCTGCCCCAGAAGTTGTGCGAAGTTGTCCTTTCTCCCCAGCCCCCTTGCCTCACAGATGTCCCTCTGAGTTGCTGTCAGCTTCCGGTCTTCCCCGTTCAGACTCTGAGGGCTTGTTTAGAGCCCATGGTCTTCCGAACGGCTGCCCGTGGTGGGTGAGCCCCCCATCGCTTCCCATCGCCGCTCCCCCAGCCCTCCTGGGGTGGGTTTCTTTTGTCACGTCTGCACTAGACGCCGACCAGACTGGCCGCATCTCACCTTTGCTGCCTGGTACTGAGTGGCTTTGTGAAGGTCCCTTCACGTCTCTGACTCTATGTCCCCGTTTCTTAAATGGACATAAGACCATTTGGGGAACAAAGGAGACTCCAGTTTTGAAACACGCTTTGTAATCGTGTTCATTGTCTGCTCACAATGAAACAGCACTGACAAAGGTAGACATTTGAAGTTCTACCGTTGGCCTCACACAGGGTGGGGGAGGGTGAGAGGTGGGCCAGGGGAGGAGGCCCCACCCCTCTGTGTGGGCACCTGAGAAGTCCTGAGTGTGCTGACCCGAGCTCAGTCCCCTGTCTGTCCCTCACGCCAGCCTCGAGGGCTTTAGCCCCATCTGAACAGGTGGTGGGAGTGAGGCCCACGGAGGTAAGCAAACTGCTTCCGATCGCAAAGGCAGCAAGCTGTGGGGCCGAGAGTCAAACCCAGTTCTGCCGGACCCTAACGTCCCTGCCTGTGACATTCCATGTCAGGAACCACCTCCGAGGCTCCTTGAGGACAGCTGGGCCTCCTTCCTTTGTCGACTCCGTGCCACCTTCGATCCTGTCCCCCCTTAAGTTGTCTGTAATTCTGCCTTTAGCAACTTATCACTCTGTTTACTCCTCTGGTTCTGCTTGCCCCACCCCCACTCCCTTCCTTTGCCTCTCCCTTTGATGCACACCCCGGGCAGGCGGTGCTTCCGAAGCACAGATTTCTGTTGTTAGCCCCTCTCCTCCTCCGTGCTCAGAGACAGCCCGATGAAATCTCTAACTTGTGTACCTAGGACCGCAGCTGATCCTGAAGGGGTTGTCCACCTAAGACAAATTTTGTCTGCTTCTGAGTCTGGCCTAGGCCAGCCCTGCCTCTGCAAGTGGAGCCCTGCCTTGGGGACAGCCTCGGAAATCAGCACCTGCTGTCCAAGCCCCTGGTGAACTGCCCACCTGAGGGCCTCCACCTGAGGGACACTGGGTGCAGTGAGGAGTCTTCGTCCCTTCGCCGACACTCAGAGACTCGTGCACACAGCACCTTCCCCCAACTCTCTCTCTGCATCTCTTCCCATCTCTTCCCTCCCTACCTCGGCGGGGAGGAGGGGAATCTTCTGTCCCCTTCAAGAGCCCCCTCTCTGTCCAGAGCGTCTCAAAGGGCCTTTTGGGTCAGGAGAGTGGGGGAGCCCAGGCAGGGGGTAAAGGCATGAGCCCCACCGAGGGCACGAAGGGTGTGTGGCCGTGTAGCTGGTGGCTTCTGAATGCCAGCTCCAACAAGGCGAAATCTGGGGTGGGGGAGCCTCCGCAAAGGAAATTGAATCTCCGTGAAAACAAACTTCGGCTGGAAGCTTTCCCCTCTTGTTCTGGCAGCGCTGCTCAGTCCTGGGAGGGGAGGGCTGCGTCTTCCGGAGCAGTTGGGAGGCTCTCAGACTGTCCAAATATCAGCTTGCTAATGAGGGGCTGCCTTCCTCCCACCAGGAAGACAGGGCTCTGGGCATCAGTGCAGGAGTCATTGGTTTTCTAATCAAGGCTCGCACGAGGAACAGGAAGGCTGGGGGCAAGCTCTCTGGACCGTGAGCAGGATCTTGGCAGGCACGGCGCTCTGCGAGGCACAGTTCCGTGACTCGGTCTCCCTCCAGGCCTCACTTTTAAAAACGGACAGAACTTACCCAGGGTCTTTCAGCTTGGAATGCAGGGCCTGCGCCAGGGTGTGAGCTGCTTTTTTGCATGACCCTGTAATTCAGGAAACCCAGAGGGTGGAGGTAAATGGTGCTGGGAGAGGCCAGGGGGCTGGGCAACTGCCCGTCCTCCTCCCCAGGCCAGGCGGCCCACTGCGTGCTCGGTCGTTGGTGTCTGTGCCTGGTTTTCAGAAGGAGCTGGAAAGTGGTTAAAGAAGGGCCTTTCTGGTGAGCCTTTGCGATGAGATTCTATTGGTCCACTGTGTCACCTACCTCTAGATGGACTGGGCACCCGAGGTCCTTATATGTTTTGGAAAGTGGAGAGAATGAGGCTTTCCCCAGCTGCTGAGAGGGTTTTATGTTAAATAAGAACAATGATACATTTTTTGTCCCTGGTGTCCAGGGAAAGGGTAAGAATCTGTGTTGAGTCCAGACCCCACAACGTTGTCTGCTGCCCAGCTTGGGAGAAACCCTGGGTGGCACTGCTGTGTGGCCCAGCCCAGAAGACAGTGGAGTAGACACAGAGTCTGCCACACACAGGCACACACAGTCACACATACACAGAGTCTCACACAGGCACACACACATGCACACAGACCACACACAGGCACACATACGTGGAGTCTCATGCACACACAGAGGCATGCGCACATATGCAAACAGGATCACACACATATGGAGGCACACACAGGCACACACACATGCACACAGGCACACATAGGTGTGCTGGTGATAGGAGAGCAGCCTTTCTAAGAGTTTCTTTGCTCTCCATTTCTTCCTTTCTCTCCCTCCTGGATCTTCCTCTTCCCTCTCCCCTCCCTGGCTACCTCCCCCACTTTGCCAGCAGGAACACAAATCCTGGATTTGTGGGTTGGAGGCAAGAAAAGACAGTAGAAAGATCTCCGGTGTGAAAGCTGGACAGGGCTGGGCTGGGACGAGAGTTCCCCTGTTTAACTGGGCTTGTGACGTGGGTGCACTGGGACAACTGGGTCTGTGACGTGGACACACCGGGCTAACTGGGTTCACGACGCGGACATGCTGGGCACGATGTTTAACCTCTCTGAGCCTCACCACCCTTCTCCAGGGAGCTGGACAGAAACACAACGTGCGGAGTTGCCCTGACGCACGTTCGTGGTGGCAGGTTCGTACCACGTGGCCCGGGCTGGCCTACAGGCGGGGCTCACGGATGCTGGCTGTCTCCTCTCCCTGGTTGCTCCCATAGATGTAGTTCTGCTCTTCCGTCCCCACATTGGTGTCTGAGCCCAGGGCATGGAGTGTTTGGGGTCTGCTGGACGGGGACTTGCTCATTTACCTTGGGGCTGGCTTCAGCTCTCTGGTGGGGGAATATCACGTCATTTACCCAGCACGACCTTATACTCAGTTCACCCTCACAGCAGCCTGCTCATCCTTTTTGGCCAAATAAGGCAACTGAGGCCCAGAGGATGAAGAAATTTCTCTGAGTCCACACAGCTGGTGAGGCAGCCAGGGAGCCAGCTCCGGACCCCAGCTTTCTGTTGAAGTAGGTGATTGGCTCAGCATCGGGGACACTGGCCTGAGGCAAATGACCCCGATCAGTCTGGTGATTTAATAGCTCTTCTGCTTCTCAGAGCAGGCACATTAAGATGGGCCTTTCTTCTGGGTTCTCTGGAAAGAGACATGGTCTTGGTTGGGGTGAGGGGGCACTGGTTCCGAGGACCTGGGCTGGAGGAGGTCTGCCTGGGCGTCTGTGGGGGCACGTGAGACGAGACCAGGCTCCGTTCCGGTTTGCAAACACTGGTTGAACGCCTCCCTTGTGCTCGGCCCTGACTCGGGTACCGGGCATGCAGAAACGGGCAAGGTATCACCCCCCCTTCACGGAGCGCGCACAGAAGTGAGCAGGGTGGGGACTCAGGCCTGTAAGAAGATGTGGAGACGGAGAGGCTAGAGCAACCATACAGGAAGGCGCGGGATGCTGCCCGGCAGCCGCGGGTAAGGACAGGGGCCTGGTCTGAAATTAGCTTAGGCGAGGTGATGGTGGAGCAAACTGCTGGGAATTAGGGTGGGGGGAAAGGGCCCTTGGGGGCGGAGGGGAGAAAGGGTGGACCACAGTGTGGAGGTGTAAAGCAGCAAGGCTAGAAAGAGGGGACAGGCTGAGACCCTTGGGCTGTATGTTGCGGTGATGGGGAACTGTGACCAGTATCACCACAGGGGAGGGTCACTGTCAGGCTTACATTCTACAATGCCGTCCTCAGCAGCAGTGGAGGTCCATCGGAAGGAATCAGACTTTTGCCAGAAGACCATGCTAGGTGTGTATCAGTCAGACTGCCTTTGGCTGAAAGTACAGCACACCCAACCCCAAGTGTTTTAAACAGGAAGGAAGTTATTTCCTTGTACATTACAAAGTTCAGAACCAGGACCACTCTAGGGCTGGACGAATTCGGTGGCCCAATGACATCGACGAGCACCCAGGTTCTTCTTCTGTCATCCCCCGGATATCATCTCTGATTGCAGACTAGCTGTCCTCTGGGTCCTACAGTGCTGGCCATAGTCCCAGGCGTGGTCCCAGAGTCCAGGCTGGCTGTTAAAAGCAGCAAAGTGCATCAGCTATAAAACCGTGGGAGTGCCGGAGGTGGTGGCGAATGGCCTGTGGGAATTCCCATAAAAATTTTAAGAAGCACCTGCAACATACTTGAAGTAAAGTCAAGAGACAAATGAGAAACTGAAAAAAAAATTGCAACTCACATCACAGGGCTGTTCTCCCTAACATACAAAGAGTTTCTAAAAATCAACAACAAAACACAACCCAATAGAAAAAAATGAGCAGAGAATTCAACTGGACTATTCACAGAAAAGAAAACACAAACAAGCCTTAACATGTGAACGGCCATTCGGTCTGACACAGAGTGAGAGAAATGCAAATGAAAGCTCCTGAGACAGCATCAGTCACTCACGCCTGAGACAGGCAGCATTCACGGAGTTCGTTATCACACTGTATTTGCAGGCAGCGGTTTGGCAATATTCATCAACATTATAAATTATTTGCCTTTTGACTTAGTGATTGCATAATAGGGAATTGATCTTAAGATATACTTGTAAGATGTGTGAAATGATATGTGTTAAGTTTATTATTTGCAACATGATTTGTAATAGCAAGCAATTGGAGAGAACTCAGATGTCCCGACAATGGAATACTATGCATTTAAAGAGGGGAATGGGGAAGCTCTCTTTGCACTGAGATGGAAAGATCTCTGGAAATATATTAGCTGGAAAAAGAAAAAAATCCACCATGGTTCAGAACGTGTGCCTAGAAAATGGAAAACAAGAACATATATTTGTGTTTACTTGGACAAATGGGAGACAGGAATGAGAGGGAGATATTTCAGTGTATACTTGTATACACTTTTTGATTTTTGAACCATGTTAAAAAATAAGATCATTTTTAAAAAATAAGATCAAACCAGAAACACTGTGCAAATCCCATAGAACATAGGGGAAGAGGTGCTGATTTTCAGCCCTGGGCTCTGAACTATGGAGATGACAAGGGATAGATCTGAGAAATGTTCTGGAGGTGAATGGCCTTGGTCAGCCGTGGGAGGGAGGGAGCGGGCAAAGGCAGAACCGAAGGTGGTTCGCAGGTGTGGGGAACGGGGGCAGGGGGAGGGGGTGCCGTTCTGAGGGAACACTGGAGGGAAGCCCACTGGGGAAGTGAGGGGGTCTGGAGGGTCGTTTCACCCCGTGAGGCTGGTCTCTGAAGTTCTCTGGTCACTCAGTTTCTGGGAGCCTACCTGGCCCTCCTTCTCCGTTTGTCCACAGGCTTCCACTCTGCTGGTGACATTCTCTCCCACCAGGCAGTCAGCACAGCTCTGTGGGTGAGAATCCCGAGTCGAGGTGGGTCTGCTGGCGGCCAGTGCAGCAGCCTGAGCGTGGGATCTCCCAGGGAGCAAAGCAGTCAGGTGCCTGGTGCCCAGGGACAGGGAGGAGGCCCAGTAAGCGGGCAGGACAGCAGAAACCTCGCTGTGCCCACTGGGTGAGCGTGTCCCAGAGAAAGGGCAGGTCTTTGTGTTCCACTTCTCACCTCCGTTCTGGTCTCTCTGGCTCACCACCAGCTGCTGGCGAGGACCCCAGGGGCCATGAGTCGGGTGCGTGTCTTCTCTCAGGACTGATGTGGCCCCAGGGCTGTGGGAGAGGTGGACAGGAAGGGGACCCGGAGGAGAGGACCTCTCGGCAAGACGAATTTGCGTTATATGACATTCATGTGAGAAGCGTGGTGGGAGGGGATGTGTTTGGGATACATGCGCCCAGCTCCAGGCCCTGCTCCAGGCCCTGCTCCGGCCCATTTGCAGAGGTGGGGGTGGGAAGGCAACGCACTAGCAGCTAACAGCAGCCGTGCAGGTCGGTGTTGGAGGCATTACGAGCTGGTGTGTGCGGTGTGGCCACACTCTCGGATTCAGTAGTAGCTGGAAAGGATTCGGAGGCAATTAATAAATCATTTAGTGCCCTGAGTTTAAGTAACTTATTATTATGGGCTGCATATCTTTATTACGCTTTACTGAGCAACATTGGCAAATTTCCTTCAAATGTCACACAATCCGTATGCCATTTGTTTCAGAAGATTTTTTAATGCATATATAAATCATTAACCTGAATTTTTCAGGACAGATTGCCAGAGTCCCAACCTCTCCCCCACCATTCCTTATGAGTCTCTCAAAGACCTGCAAAATGATGACAGTGCCAAGCCTGCTGTCCCAGGGCCTGGGGGGAGGATGAAGAGCCACTGGCTGTCTCCTTGGCTTGGGCACCTGGGCAGTAATGTACAGGGGTTGTGAAGAAAATGCATGTGTTTTTGAATGATTGGCTGGAGGCTGGAGAGAGACAACTGACCCAAATCCTTCCTTCCAAGGATTTGGTGAAAATAAATCAGGCTGGTGGGTGGGCAGGTCCTTACTCAAACCCAGATCCTGTTGACCAGGGAGCCGGGAGCCTCTCAGATGCTGGTGGCCCCAAACTGCTTGTTTCATCGCCGGGAGGCCATGTCCTCAGGGGGCGTCCACTTTCTCTAGGGTGAGTCGAAGAGTCATTCCCACCTTCCTCCAGGCTTGAGGTGGTGCTGTCCTTTTGTTTGTTTTGGGGGACCGTGTAACGTTTTGGTAGGATGACATTGTAGTTGATGCCTGATTTACGCCAGCCCCTCCCCGCAAAGATTCTCACGGGAGTAGCTAGGGACTGGGTCAAAGGACAACCTGGCTGGCTGCCCCTCCCCCCTCACGTGCCTTTTATAACATCTGTACAGCAGGCTCCCATTGAGCACCTGCTGTGGATAGGTGCTCCTGGGGTGTGTGTACGTGCCTGCATGTGTGCATGTGCTGCATCAGAAGACCTCCCTGCCTCGTCTTGCCTTGCGCATGCCGCACTGCCCCAGCATCCGTGAGAGTTGCTGCCTGCTGAGTGAATGACCGGGCCGACCAGGAAGGAACACAGGCAGCTTCTGAACAAGCTCAGGGCCACCTGCAGGAAGAACCCAGCAGCCTGGAAGCATCAAGAAGAACACTCCCTGGGGACTTTCAAGATAGCTAAAGACAGTTATTTCTTAAAGTGCTCCATGGATGTTTAAACAGTGGACATACTGCCTGTCTCTGAAGTGACTCATCACAACCTTAAGCGATACTTTCTCCTTGGCCCTCCCTCCATGACCTCAGCGTGCCTTCTGGGGAAGCCCCAGCCCCCTCCTCTCTTATTGCTTCTCCTCAGCTGAGGCCCGAGGTACCAGACACTGTGCCTGTTAGAAGCGTGTGCAAAGTCAGAGTAAAGAAGCTGTAAGTGAGAGCTTTGGGGTTTTCCTTATGAGAAGGTTCACAAGCGTTAGGGCAAAGATTTTGTGTACTTTCCACTCCTTGTACTTTGAGTACATGGAGATATTGAAAAAAAATTTTTTTCAGTATATGTTTATACTAGGTTGGATGTATGGGTTCACTGCCTAGCTAAATCACATGCTGGTAAAGAAGGCGTTTTTGTCATAAAAATTGTGGCCTGTCATCTCCTGGGAGGCAGGGGTGAAGTAGTGAGCTTGGTCAAGGCATTATGTCCACCAGTTTCCGTTCAAGAGCACCTTTGGAGGGAAAGTGTCTGATCGGGCCATTTTAAGCCAAAATGAGGCAATTGCAGCATGAGAAGGGCCTCTCAGAGAGAGGATTCTGTGCCGCTGTCTTGAGGAAGAGCCTAAGGCAGCCCTGACTTACCCACTCTTCCCTCCCCTCAGCCCTGGAGGGAGCTCACTCCTCCTGCTGTCAGAAGTGGAGATGGGACAGGGCAGGGGACCCCCATCCCCTCCGTGTGGGGAGAAGCCCCTCTGCCAACTCTTTGGCTGGCAGGTGCCAGGTGGAGACAGCTGCTCAGGAGAGAGATTGTTCTGGGTGGTTACTGCTAGCAAGGGATCCCGTTTTTATCTACCTGCCGTCAGAGCGATCTGTCCTCTGCTGGGGCCCCTCGGAGGAGCAATGAGCAGGTGTGGCAGATGGCAGTGCAACCGGGTGACTCCGGCTGGCGAGGGACACGGCCAGCTCTGTTCTGGAGGCTGCACACTTGCACTGAACTCAGGAAACCTCCCCGCCCTCCCCTGTTTACTGAGAAATGGGGTCTCCTTCAAGAGAGGCACGGTTTTCCTACTCTGTTTGTTCTCAGATTGGTGTTACACCCTGGAGCCAAATTAGTGGCTCAGAACAATCGGAAACAAATGCTCTTTCAGCTTCCCACTGTGTTCCGGGATCCAGGTGGGGACACCGGCGGAGGTGGCCTTCTCCTCTAAGCCGCCCCTCCGCAGAGAGCCAGGGTCCCAGCCATTCAGCCCAGCTGGAGTCCTCCTGCTCAGCCCTTGCCGCACTGCATCTGCCTCACCTCCGTTAAACAAGCTGGAGCCTGTTAAGTTATTCATGAAACAGTATTCAGGACCAGCCCCCGGAGGCGAGTTGGGAATGATGAAGTGGGAAGTGCTATGCGGAGAGCCATGCTCTGTGGGGCCTGGAGCTGGCCTGCTGGTGAGGGGGCGCTGGCCCTGTGGGGAGCGGAATGCGTCGGGGCTCCCTCTGAGGTCACCATGGTGGGCACCCTTCTCTGAGATGTGGGTCACTGTTGGCTTGGCGTGGATGTTAGAGTGGACATTTCCACTACCTCCCCGCACTGGTCAGGGGAAGTGGCTGACCCCTGCCTCAGCCCCATCTGGATGTGCCTGCCTGAAGCAGGGAGTGTCTCCTCTGCTAGATCCCCACATGCCTTCTAGATGACGCTGAACCCCTGCGCCCCCTGGCATCTGTCTCTCCTATGGAGGCTGCTTGAGGGCAGGGAGCTGGGACTCTGCAGCCCAGTAAAGGGCTGTTTAAGATGTGTTACACTTGAAACACATCTGGCGAAGAACAAAGGCACCACTGGCCTGGCTTCTGTCCCTCTCAACCCGTTGCTGCAGGTGTGAAAGGAGGAGGTCGAAACAGATGACCTCTGAGGTTCTGTGCCTGGTTCTGACCCACTAGCTCCCCCATCGCCTCTGGGCTGGCTCCTCCGGGTGGGCCCTGCCCATCGTGGCTGAAGTCTCCTGGTGCCCCCCGGCTTGGTCATTACTTGGGGTTTCAGTCTGAGTCTTGCACGGTGGTGGCCAGACACCATCTCCTGCCTGTGCTTTCCCCCTCGACATGTCTTCCTTCTGTCACTTTTCAGAATCAGACAGTTGAAAATTTCCTCCCCAGGCAAGCCCCACACAAAACGAGGACTGCTTGGCACGCAGCAATGCATCTGCTCTGCCCTGGGCCATGCTTCCTGGGGAGGCTGCACTTCTTTTCTCTCCCAGACCCCCCTCTGCAAGGCTGAATGAAGGGTCCCTTCCCCTCAGCCACAGTGGCCGGCAGCCCTCACGGCCTGGGCATTGCCGCCTCGGTTCAGGAGTGCGGGTGGCTCACCTCTGTGTCCGCTGCAGACCTCGCCTACTTTCTGCGGAACAGCAACCAAGAAATGGTTTTAACTTTTCAAAGTATAATATCATTTCAGTTCACTTTAAAAATGTGCCTGTGTTGCGGTCAAGGCAGGATAAACATCTTGATTTATTTGAGGCCCAAATATTTATTGGTATCTCGTCCAAGATTTCTTGGCATCTCAAAATTTTCTAGCTGAACGTGAGCTTAGTGAATCTCTTCTTCACTGATTCTTAACCCCTCTGGGGATTTGGACAGCCTCGAAATCTCAGGAAAATTTGTAAATCGACAGAAAAATATATACAGCAATGCTGTTCTGGATAAAAATATCAAGGGTTTGTGGACCCCTACCACCTTAAGATTCCTCTTGCTCCGATTCAGCCACTTGGTTCAGTGGCTCGGTTCAGTAGACGGAGAAATTGAGGCCCAGAGAGTCAGGGTGACCTGCATCATGGCAGAGGGCAGTGAGGACCAGGACCGGCTCCTAGGCTGGTCCACAGCCCTTTCCAGCACCCCACGCTGCTCACGGTGCTTCAGCTTAGGGGCCTCTTAGTCCCCTTCCCTCCTAGATTCCTGCTCATCGTTCCATTGCTGCGGCTGCCTTACTTGACTGTCTTTCATTTCAGACTAGAGAGGGGCCAGCTCTCTGCTGACAGCCTCTCATCTCCCACTGGTTAAAAAAATTGTTTTTGCATTTCTTTGCTACCCTAAGTTGTGCCTCATTTGTTCAGCATCAACCCTCTGGAGCCATCATGGTCCAGGTGGTCCCGGGTTGGCAGACTGGCCCCGGGCCCCAGCCCCTATCTTCCTGGCGACCCCACTGGAAGTCTCCCCACTGTGGCTCAGAGAACACGCCTCCTGCTCCCTCTGTCTGCCAGGGCCCCCGCAGCCTCTCCGTGCTTTCGCCGGCCTTTTTTCCGCTCTTTAACATCCCAGGCTATTTTTTTTTATAGAAATTGGAAGGAGTTAGTGGTGGAACCCACACTCACACAATGGTGGGGAAAAGCATGTTTACAGCTGCTGTGACTACATGAAACAGCTTATTCTTGTATTATTATTTATTCATTACTGTATTATTGATTTGTATCTAAATTATAAACCTTCTTTTGCCCACCCCGTGTGTGTATATATATTTATTTACACTTATAAATATATAAGTATATATTTATACACATAGTTGTACAAGTGTATAATTATATATTATTTGAAGTATATAATATATAGATATTATTTATTATATATGATATGATGTACTTATATAGTATAAATATTATATATTAATATAGAAATTAAATTATATAAATATATAAATCATATGAATATATAAATAAAATTGTGGTAAAATACACATAAAATTTACCCTCTTAGCCATTTTTCAATGTATAATTCAGTGGCATTGAGTACATTCACAGTGTTACTGTCACCACCCTCCCCTTACAGAGTTCTTTTCATCTGGGAGACTCTGTGTCTACTAAGTCATCCCCCCGCCCCCCGCCCCCGTGCCGCTTTCCGTCCCTATACAGCCCACCACTCGAGCTGCCTCCAGGTGTGGAGTCAGGTGGCACTTGTCCTACTGTGCCTGGATTATTTCGTTGGGGACAACGTCCTCCAGGCTCATGCGTGATGCCGCACGTGTCAGAATTTGCTTCCCTTTTAAGGCCGGTAGTACCCCACTGCATGTGCATGTCACCCGAGTGCTTATCCATTCGTTTCGCTGGACACTGGGGGCGGCTCTTGCTGGTCTCTTCCAATCTCTGCTTTCAGTTGTTCCGAGTACACGCTCAGAAGTGGAGGGATGTTTCTGAGGTGTCTTCATTATTCTCTGCTTTTGCTCAAGCCTATTTTTATTTTATTCTTAAACTAACTTTTTTTTAGCAACTGCTGATCTCACCAGGTCTGTGGCATGTGCCACAAAGGGCACTTTCTCAGAGAAAAAGGAGCTCTGGAGCCTCTTTGCTGTCCCCCCTTTTGCAGTGTCCTCCTCCCTTTCAAGTCATTTCTGCCCCCTTCTCCTGCTGTGCCTTTCTTCTCAGGGCTCATCCCCTCTCGACATTGTATGTAGCGTGTCTGTGATGTGATGCACACATGTGTGTCACCTGTGTGCGCAGCCTGTTTTCTCCGCTAGAGCGTGAGCTCCGTAAAAGCAGGGACTGTCTGTTTTCTTCGTTGTTATACCTCTGATGTTAGGCACAGTGCCTGGTGCATATGCCTAAGACATAACTATTAAGGTATTATTAACTGAATAATAGATGGAATAAATGGATGATTGAATGAATAAGCAAGGTGCTGTTCCTACCCGCAATCCACTTACAATCTGGTGGGGGGACAGCACACTAAAGCTATAATATCAGGCAAACTCGGGGGGCCCTGAGAGTGCCTAGCGCAGTGTGAGAGTGCCCGAGAGGGCTGGCCCAGGAAGCGTGCTGGGCAGGGCACCCCTCAGCACTGATGAAGAGGCCCTTGCCGTTGGGTCCCCCCACAACACCATGCTGCGATAGTTTTGTCACCAACCTCCAGGTGAGGACACCAAGAGGCAGAGAGACGGAGGAACTTGCCCGAGACCACGCAGCTAGGGTGTAAGGCGGCTCTGAGGTCAGGCCCGGCTGCCTCTCAAGTCCCACCTTTTTCTCTTTCTTTTATCAATTTTTAAAATTTAGTTTCTTTTAAGAAATTACAAAGTGGCAGCGCTCGCTGCACCCAGAAACAAGGCTTAGCTGGCCTAAGCTGCTTAGCTGGCCCCGTGTCTGGCACATAGTAAGCACTCAGTAAATGCTTGCTGTTATTGGATATGATGTGACTTGCTTTCCAGCCTGCCACCCCGATGGCCCTCGGCTCGACCCCTCCCACTGGCTGTCCCAGAGTCACCTGGGGGAGGGTGGGAGCAGGGAGGCATCACTGCAGTGTGCATGTCAGTAATGAGTCTTGCACTAAATGTTTCTGGTCTGCTACTTTCCCTGGAGGGTCATGCAAGCCGGAGTGGTATGTGGCCTGCTTTGCAAGTGATTAACATGGTGTAAGCAATCTACATAGAGAGAAAAACCCTCCGCTGGTATTCCATTATTCTATTAGAGTTTCAGAGCTGGGATTAAGTGGACATGATTTCTTCCTATGGGCCATTAATTTTGTTTTATTGCTGGTCTGATGGCCATTACCCTTTTTTGCCAATGCATTCCCCCATTAGGTTTGTACAATTAACAAAATATGTGCTGTTAGGGCTTTGATAGGAATAGTGGGATGGAAATAAAGGGAGGGGTGCAGCGCCACTGAGTTGGGGGTGGGAAGATGCTGGACACTGAGGGTGGGGCCTCAGGAAGAAAGGGGGTGGGGTCTCTTCAGCACCTGCCTTGGAGCCCTTGGCCTTCCTGGAGACTAGCCCTGTGGCCTTGGCTGGCTCTCTCCCAGCCTGGAGTGGAGGAGTTGCCGGGGAAGAGGGAAGGGCATGGGGTGGGCCTGCTGGTGGCGCTGGCCTTTCTCTGGATCCGCTCCTTCAGCCTGCCGCTGGGACCAGAATGAGCCACTCTGCCTGACCCACCCACGTGGTCACCTTGAACCCGAGACTCCTCAGCAGGCCGCTTGCATCAGCCTCCAGGAGCCGGGGCCCATGACGGAAGAGACTTCGGGTGACACTGGCTCCTCTCTCTGGGTCGAACAGGAGGACCCGTGTCTGATTGAAAGGGGGCAGCTGGTACTCAGTGTCAGTGGGTGCCACGTGGAAATGCAGGCCTGGCCTCAGGTCATCTGGGCCAGGTCATCTGGGTCCTTAGGAAAAGTTAGAATTCTGGATTTTCAAATGTGAGCTTTCCCACTTTTTACATGTTGGCAGAATTTACAAAAACCCTGACCAGGGAGAGTTAGCCTAGGGGCTGCCGGCTGACCACCCCTGCCAAGCCATGAGGGGTCATTGAGGGGTTCTAAGGACCAGTGGACAAGATCAAGTGTGTGTTTCAGAAAGAGCCCAGGCTGCGGGGAGGCGGCGAACAGGCAAAAATGGGGAGAACCTAGAGGTCAGAAGACCAATCAGGGCCCAGGTGGAGAAAGAAAGCCTGAGGCAGCTCAGTGACCTGGGCGGGAGGAGGAGCAGTGACCTTCCTGGTGGAGAATAAGCAAAGAATGGTGTGCTCACACCTCAGAGGATGTCCACAGGGCCAGGTGAGGTGCCCCGTGAGCAGACCCTTTATCCTCCCTGGGAGCCCTCACATCTCTGTGCATGCGAGTCTCCCCTTCTCACTCCCATCTGCTATCAGCAGGCCACGAGTGTCTCCAGTCCCTTCTCCCATGCAGGGATATTATTAGCATTAGCCCACCAGGGCCAACAGTCCTTGCAGGGTCTTCTGTGCACACCTGCACTTACAGGTATAGGCCCAAGTTTAGAGTCCTGGGCCTGGGCTGGGCCTGGAGAATGTGACTGAGGGACTTTTCCTGGTGTCTCTGCAGCTGGGTGCCCAGGGCTGCCTATGGCCCAGGGGACTGAGGACGGGTATGGGATTAGCATCAGTTCTTACCAGGCTCCGAGGAAGCCCGTGCAATCCTGGGTAGGTTATTGCCCCAGAACCAAGTGTTAGGTGCCAGGCAGTAGTTAATGACTGAGCCAGGGCACAAGCCCGTGTCTGCAATGCCTGGGTCTACTGCTGTCTGCGTTAGACCCATGGCTCACCTCTCTCCACCCTTCCAGCTCACCTGGATGAGCCAGCCTCGTGGGCCCTCCCTCCACTGGCCCTCAGCATGTGCTGCCTAACCCCACTGGAAGTTTTCTTCTGTCCCTCTCCCCGCCCCTTTCCCAAACAAATATGAGCACTCAACGACTCCCTCCCCATTTACCATTTCATAGACTGCCTCATATTTACAACGTGAGTAGTCAGACTCATTTATGGTTCCATTTTATTTTCATGGTGAATAAAACAAGCCTTAGCCTAAATTCTGGCTGCATTGTTGCACGGGTGCTGGTGTGAAGGCCTTCTGCATGATCGGTGGCCTGCCAGGACCGCCAACATGCCGGCTGCAGAATGGCCTGAAATAGCCTGCACACAGCTGCTTCCCCAGCAGGGTCCGCGGGTCTGCGCCAGTCAGGGAAGACTTTCTACCGGCTCGTGGTCGAGAGTGCAAAGCAAGGACAATGTGGAGAGGTTGCATGTGCATGCATGTGCACATGTGTGCATGGATACATGGGCACGTGTGTGTGGGAGAGAAGCAGACATGGATGGTAAATGCTTTTCATGGAGCTCTGTTCAACTCAGAGAACAGTTCTTTTTCCTCTCTTCACCTTTGAGGGTTGGATTACTTAATGAAACGATGGTGAAAGAGAACATGATTAATTGTTTATCGATACACAAGTTTGTCCACTCTCTCAGTCTGTGAATGTTTTTCAACATTGGACTGATGGGTGGACCATGTCCGGAGACCGTGCCCTACATCAGGATTCTCCTTCCAGTGTGTGTCGGGGGGCCTCACTGTCTTTGGAGGAAGCCTAACTCAGTTTTGGCTGGTTCTCATTGCTAGAAAATGCTTTTTTTATATGGAGCTGAAGATTGGCTTCCTCTAACATCTATTAGCTAGTCCTAACCCTACAGTCCAGAGTAAGGCAGTTTCTCTTTCATAGTTTCTTCACACATTTGGGGGACCCCCAGGTGGCTGAAGGGTCGCTGCCTTAGCTAGGATTTCTAGGACCAGTGAACAACACTAGTGAGGGACAAAGGAAGACACAACTCTGGTTTCCTCTTTCACACCTTCTACTGCGCAGCCTCCTGATGATGAAAATAACGACGGTGGTAGCTAACGTTCCGCGAGTGCTTGTTTTGCTCGAGGTACTGTGAGCACGTGACAGCATATGAAAGCTTCAGTCGTCACAGCCTACCTCTGAGGCAGAGTCCTCACCAGCCCCAACTTACAGAGGAAAAGCTGGGGTGCAGGGAGGTTAAGTAACTTGCCTGTGGTCATCCTGCCAGCCAGGCTGAGCCGTGCATTCTGACCCCAGAGCTCGCACTGTGTCTATGGAACTTTAACCGGTACATTCCAACCACCAGATGTCTTTGCTCACCGCTCTCTTCTACTCATTGCTGTAAAGTTAGTGAAATGTGATGCCAGAATTGCACAACAGACCCAAAGTGAGGGGGCCATTCACCCCTCAGTTGGACATGGTAAGGCTATGAACGCACTGACCATCACATTTTATGGGTTTGGCAACAGCACCACACCCCAGGCTCGTCCTGAGCTTGCGTTGAACTCAACCCACTTTTTTTTTAAACCAAGTCACCCTATTCTGTGCTTTTGCAATTGATTTTTGAATGTGAGAGTAGGATTGGTGTGTATATTCCTGTTAAATTTTTTTCTACAATTCTGTAAAAAAAAAAAAGAAATGGGTTTTCACGTGGACATAAAGTGACTAGATGGTTTAGAGTGATGGGATGGTAGGCAATTCTACTTTATTTTTCAAATTATTTTATTTATGGCTGTTGTGATGTTGTGCAAGAAGCAAAAACTGATGGAGGGAAAATGGACTTTCTAGTTTGGGTGCACCCTTTCAGCATGTTAAAAGCTTTATAACCCTCTGGAATCCATCTTTCCAGCAAAGCCACCACCCTTCCCAGCTTTGCAATGCGTGCAAATGGCAAGTCTGCCGTATCTTCTTCAGAGATACTGCTGTCTCAGCAGACTGTCCCAGAGGCCGGGACAAAGCCCCGCCCCGGTCAGTTCAGCCTGGAGACTTCCTGTGCTGAGTCCCTGCGTGCCCAGCAGCACTGGGCCAGCACCTTAGGAGGACACAGGCTGGAGCCTGTTGCCACCGGGGGCTGGTTCTGAGATGCTGGTTGTGGATTCTGGCTGGAATAAACAAAATCCATCATTAAACATTTCCAGTGACTTTTTCTGACAACCTGATGCATGCTGGGTACTCTGCTAGCTACACAGCCATATAAGATGCGGTCCTTGTCCTCAGAGACTTGCCATCCAGTGATCTGGTCTTGTCTCTGAGGTCATGCAGAGGGTACCAGGCAGCCCCGTAGCAAGTGCCTCATCCTGGTGGACGTGACCATGAACAAGAAGGGCATTTTCTTTCCATGGGCACATCACACTACAGTCCGTGCCTGAGTCTTCTACCTGAACTTCCACCTCTCCCAAGAAGCCCCTCTGTCTTAATTAGAAGGACAATACTAAAGGTGGGGGTGGGGTGGGACTCCTCTTTGAGTCATTTCCTTGTTGAAAAAACCTTCAATGGTGACTTTGGATGGTGACAGAGAGTTACTAGATTTATGGTGGTCACTTGATAAGCCATGTAGATGCCGAATTACTATGTTGCACACCTGAAATGAATATAGTATTCTATATCAACTAGAGTTAAAAACCAAACACTTCCATGGCTCCCCGAGCTCACAGCCCAGCCCGCCCTCCCTGCCTGACCCTCGCAACCCCGACGCTCTGGCCGGTCCGGCTTGCTCAGTGTCAGTCCCTGCCCCAGGTCTCTCCCGGGCTGAGGGGCCTCTGCGTTGTCCCAAGGCTCTTCACACATTCTCTCCTCCTTCCTGGGACTGCTCCCCTCCCCCTCCCTTCCATCACCCCCATCTCACCCGGCCAGCCCTCCAAGACCCCAGCCTGGCTTTACTGCCCCCTGAAAACTGCCTTGAGTGTTCAGCCCTCGCTTCTCTGTGGAGGGAGAATTATACTCGCAGTTCAGCACGACTTTATGTATAGTCTTGTCTTACCTGATGCTGTTTCGTGTGGTTAATCTTACTCCCCGGTGACGTGGCAGCACTATCATAACAGGACCTGTGGACTTCATTCCTGTGGCCCCTCACGAGTGTGAATCACGGCACGGACACCTGACGATGCTACCCGCTGCATCCTCTGCACTCTTGTCCTTGCTTTTGCTGCTTTATCCCGGAAAGAGGGTCAAAGACCGTTACGCGGTCGCTCTGCCCAGCCTTGCCCGATTATTCCCCACGCGCACCCCTCTCCTTCCAGCCCAGCTGGACTCTTCAGCGTGGCTTGAAAGTTCTTTCCCACACCACCTTTCCATGTTCTTGCCATAAACAACAGCATTTGTTTTGTTGTTTGTTTGCTTGTTTTTCGCAGCCTTCCCCACATACACCACCACTTTCATGAGTACCACAGTCAGAGCTGCTCAGCTCTCTCCCCTGCCCGGGGTCCTCCCAGACAGGAGGCACGAGCAGCTACTTGTTGCCGTGGCCAGCTCTCGGCTCTCCACAGCCATGAGCCTGGAATCTTTCTCAGGGATTTCTATGGGGAAGGGGATAGAACTCAGAGAAATTGAGGCAACAAGCAGGTAAGAGAGAGGGAGTGATCCCGTCTCTTTGTCCTGCTTAGCCACCTTCCGATGACAGCTGTGCACCAGGAGTCCCTTCCTCGGGAGACTTTGAATTCAGCACTGTGGGTGTCGAGCCGCCAGGCCTGGCCCGCTCCTGAGCCCGACCTGCTCCTGACTTTCCTGTCATCCGCACCTGGCTCTCGCTCCCAACAGGGTCATGCACAGTCTATAAAAACATTTCTTTTGTCGACAGGTGAAGTCTGGAGCAGGACGCCAAGGCTGTCTGTCCTCGATGCGGCTCAGCAGAAGAGGGACTGTGAACTGTGAGTAAATCCGATCAGCGTTTTCCACGGTGACTCATTGAGGTTGTGGGTTAAAGACCAGCCCTGAACCTGCCCTTTAACACCAGGCTCTGTGCGAGAGAAAATACTCAACAATGGGGTCGTCGGAATCTGAACTACAGCAGACCTTTGATTAGGTTAAGTCTGAGTGCGACACAGGCGCCCTGTCATATGACATGCTATTTAATTACACTGTTGACTGTGCACTAGGTGGCCTTGCTGGGTTATGTGTGTCAGAGTGTCACAGAGGGGCGCTCTTGAGTTGGCAAGGCTGACCCAAACTCTGGCCCCTCTTGTGTGTGGGCTAAGCCCGGGGGCTCCGTGAGAGAGGGGCCTGGGCTAAGGTCATTGTCCCTGCTTTTACATCTGGTTATTTCTAGGGGTGGGGCGGAGAAGGAGCAGGAAATACTGCCGGTCACTTCCCTTCCCTTCCATGGTAACACCCCACTTTGTACTTGTGCAGACTGGTTCACGTTGGCTCCGCTCTCGGCAAAGTGCGCCCACCTGTAGGACCCGGCCTCAGCCCGGGCTCCTCTGTGGGCCTTCTTGGGTAACTCCAGCTAGAAGTGATTTTTCCCTTTTCTAAAATTCTCAGCTGCATTCACACTCTGAGCACCACCCAACCCCACCCGCCTGCCCCAGGCTGGGAGTTCCTGGGGGTAGTTTGGGATTCCCACATCTGCATGTCCCCGGTGCACCTGCAACCCGGTTGCCGCTCCACAGGTGTGAGCTGGGAGGCTGGGCTGCCCCGGCTCCCCCATCCTGCTACTGGGGCTACCGGAGGCCGGGCTGCCACTCCGACTTTGATAGAACATTGGCTTCCAACCAGTCCATGGAATTATAAATGATTAACCGTTATCAGCACGCATCTTCACCTCTGTGTAAAAATAGATTGACTGTAATGAGTATTTGAATAAATCATAAGAATGGCCGCCCTGCGATCGTCTAACATCCTGCCGATGGCTGCCCGGTGAGCGAGCAGGGCGCCGGCCCTCCCGCCTAATGGTCTGCGATTTAGTGCTGGTCGCCTCTGTGATTGACGGCCATGGCTCCCAGGGCACCTCCTCTGCAGCCCAGGCTCTGGAGTGGTCAGACCCCCAGGCCCAGGGGGTGGGAAGGGTGCCTCCCTGCATCCTGTTCCGGGGAAGCCTACCTAGGAGACAGGGCTGGCGGTGAGGGAGCCAGAGTGGAAAGATAATGACCTTTGTGAGAATCGATGCCTCCTCACACTGGAGGTTAGAGGGACCTCGTAAGTCAAGTCAAGTACGAGGGGAGCAAGCTGAGCATGAACCTTAATGAGAGCAGAGTGCATGGGGGAACTAGGTCTCCGTGTTCTCTCCCCGCCCCTGAGGGCAGCCAGGCTCCTGGGCCACGCACACTCAGACACAGCTCCCTCGCAGGTACACAGGCTTGGCCTGCACTGAGGGACGAGGAGAAAGAGGTTTCTTCAGGTTCCAGGGCTCAGGCACGGGAAGAGTCAAATGGTCTTTCTGGGGTTGGGAGACAGGATGTGGGGAGGCAGATTCCGAGGGTCTGGGACCCGCTGAGGAGGGAACAGTCTGGGAGTCTGGGGTCTGGGAGAGGAGGCGGGTGATGGCTGCATCTGCATGAGAGGCAGCACACGTGCCAGTGTAGTTTCAGCGGTGTCCGGTGGGCACAGCTGCACAACAAGGCGCCCCTGAGCTCAGGGATGGAGCAGTGTTCCCTCGTGCTCACGTCGTCTGCGGGGTGGGAATCCACACTGGACTCAGGAGGGGCAGCCGGTCTCTGCTCCCCCAGGTCTCACTCAGGGCCAATCAAAATCTGGGTGCCAGAATTATTCCCAGGCCCTTCCTTCAGGGGATTGAATACCAGCTACTGGCTGAGACGTCAGCTGGGCCATCAGCCAGACTGTGCACTTCCCCCTGTAGCTGGGCTTCCTCACAGTCTGGCGACTGGGTGCCAGGGGGGAGCCTCCTGGGGCAGAGGCAGAGCCAGGAGGGAATGCTATTGCCTCTTGTGACCTGCCCTTGAAGGCAGGCGGCATCACTTCCACCACATCCCCCAACGGAGGCAGGGACAGGGCCCCATGTTTAAAGAAGGGAGCACAGAGAGAGCTGTACCACCATGTGTCGGGGGAGGACAGCAGTGCGCTGACACGGAGCTTGGAGAACACGACCCCCACAGCCAGCGTCGGTCCAGCCTGGCACAGCGGGGCCTCATCTGTCTTCAAGGACAGGCTGAAGAAACCCTCGCCTTAGGTCGCGACACTGTCCCTTCACCCCTAGAATGGCTGGGTTCAGAGGTCCCCCAGGGACCACGCCAGGCTTCCTCCCGAGGCACGCCAGTGTCTGAGGCCCTGCAGCGGGAGGAAGCCTCTGCCTTTCGGTCTGTCTCTGCCAGAGCGGGTCTGGTTTGCAGCCTGCAGTTTGATGTGCGGGTCTGGAGAGGGACTTGGACCAAGTCCTTGTTTCCTAGGGGGTCACTGGGGAGAGAGGTGAGTCACAGGGCCCTGGAAGGGGGCATTCCCTTCCAGGACCCCTATGACCAGGGACTTCATAAGCCCTGAGCCCTTCATTCCTGTCCAGGGCTCCCCAGAGCTCCAGCTCTGTGGCCTTCCACACTGGGGTACTTTCCAGCCGAAGCTCAGGACGTCAGAGGCTGCCGGGGCCATGCGGGGCTCCCTGTGCCCCATGCCCTCTGTCTCCTTCCTTCCCTTCTGACACACTTTACAGCCTGGGGGCGCAGTGGGGCCCTGAAGGGACCAGGTCCTGTCCTTTGTCATTTTCCCCACCCACATGCAGCTAAACTTCGGAAGAGAATCTTAGTGCTCTGGGTACCTGTTGTCACTTAAGCGGGTAGAAACAAAACTCAGGCAGCCAAAGAGTGGGCACAGAACCCATCCATTCTCACAAAGGACCGAGGTCTGAGAGTGTCTAATGCAGAAAGGGAGGGGTAGGGAAGAGAGGGTGAGGTGGGCTTGGTTTTGCTGGAAATGTGCTGGCGTTTGGAGGGAGTCTCGGAGTCTTCCACACGTCAGCTCAGTAGTCATATTAATAACCAACACTTACCGGGCACTGACTACATGCTAAGCACCAAGCTGAGTAAGCACTTGGCTGCATTTTCTCATTGAACACTTACACTACTATGTGAAGTACTGTAATTAGCTTTGTATTACAGAGAAGAGCAGAGGCTCAGAGAACACCAGAAACACCCTAGTAAGTGACAGAGAAAATTAGGGACGGAGTTGAAATCAAATTAGGAAACCACTTCACTGAGTGGCTCCAAGAACATCAGTTTACTCTCCTGTAAAATGGGGATGTCTGATTACATCATGTCCAATGTCCCCCTCAGTTCTGAGATTCTAAATGTGCACAGAAGACTCTGGGGACTTGCTTAAATTGTCTAAAGTGGGGGCCCACTTTCTTGAACTGGGTCTGTGTGGAAGCATGTAGTGATTTTCTGTTCCCTGCTTCCCTCTGCTGTGAAGCTTAGGTCAGGAAGCAAATGTTTAATTTGGGCAGGTGAAGGAAACAGACACAAACAGAAAGATCATTAATATTTTCAAGACTCCAACATGAGGGGCGGGGGGTAATACATTGGATTTGAAGTCCAAAGCCGGGTTTGAATCCCAGCCTGTGACTTAGGATCCTGGGCCCATCTCTTTGCTCTTCGATTCCTCATCTCTACACTGAAAATGGGATTGCACACACTTCCCAGACCTGCCCTGGGGCTGAGTGAAGTCCAGCACGACAGCAGCCGGGCCGTCCCTGAGCGGAGTGGCTACTCAGAATGGTCCAGGCGGTTGTCCACCCAGTGAATAGACAGATAGTGGGGCTGGAGAGGTTGTTCCTCTCCATTGCTTCTGACAGAGATGGTCAAGAATCTTTCCTTTAACTGTACCCTCCATAAAAGTTCACTCATAAACTATTGATATTTTAATAATACACATTAGCATCTTGCCCTTTGACAAATGAATATTGAATGAGCCATAAAGAGGCAAAGAGTAACCAGGTATGGCGCTGTGGGGAAGCTGGAATCACAAGTGGTTGTCAGAGGGAATGCCCCCTTCCAGGGCCTCAAGACTTACCTCTCTCCCCAGGGACCACTCCCCCCCACCCCGCCCCCCGGAAACAGCCCTTGAAAGGAGCTCAGATTCCAGCCCAGCCCAGCCCAGCCCAGTCTGAGCAGGATTTGTCCTCAGTTTTCCTTCACTTGGCTGGAGGGGACTTGGGAGGAGAGAGAACAGGCCATTGAAGAACTGCTAAAGGCAGGGACGGTTCACCCCTACGTGAAGCACCTTGGATCTCCCGCTCTACCTTTGCTACAGGTGCAGGCTCCTTCCTCCTGAGCTCTCTCCTGCTCCGTAAATTAAAAGTCTGCAGACAGATTGTGTGCCCGCAAGAAATCTCCTTTCTCTACCAGGTCTTGAGGGGCGCCTATGTTGTGGCATGTGCTAAGGTTTCTACAACGTAATTTCCTGCCTGCCCCAGCTCCTGCTCCCTGCCCGGCTGCGACATCCTCCAGTTTGCTGTGGCCTCTATCTGGGCCGGGAGTCCTCGCATGTGCAGAGAACGGTGACAGGGGCTCTTCGTCGGTCCGGCTTAATTGGGGTGATTTAATGGCGTTTCTGGCAGATTCAGATTTATACGGCTTTCTGAGCTGCAAATCTGCTTTCTAAATGTAGAATTTTTGTGGAGTGGTAAAAAATAATGGCTGTTCTGTGATTCCTGCCTCCTGAGCTAGGAGATTGCAATTTACATTATGCAAATAGACATTATGCAATCAAGGCACTTTAGCAGGAATCTGGTGGCGGAGAGGCCGCTGATGAGATGGCGAGGTCTGCAGCCCCAACTGAAGGGGCTCTGGAAGCAGGAGACCAAGGGGGGCAGGGTGGGACGGGCTGCAGGAGGCGGAGACTCTTCCTCTGGCCCAGGGAAGCCAGTGGAGCCTGCCCGGGATGCACGCATCTGCATCCGGGGAGCTGCCAAAGCGGCTCTCTCAATTAATGGCTTTGTTTAATCATACCCCCTGTCCAGAGGACTATTGTCTTACGGATAATTTCGTTTGCCTAACGAGATTTTGCTAATTAAATCTCCTTTCAGTTGGTGTGACTGTGCCTGTAGCTTCTTCATAAACCTTTCTGGAGGGGACCTAGGAAGGAGGGCCGGGAGGCTGGGGTGGAGAGAGAGAACAGGAGGGAGAGACTTCCCTGCAGGGAGCAGGAGGACTGGGGAGGCTGCGAGCTGGTTTGGAAACTGCAAGGTGGCTGCCACCACCCACCTTGCCTTTCTTCCTGCTCACTGGAAATCCAGACAGTCGTAAATCTGTGTCCAGCCTGAGGGATTTCTTCCCCCTTTCTCTTCCTCTAAGGTTCTATTATCCCTTCTCAAATTCTTCCAGAATCCCTGGGAGGGGCTGAGGATTTTCACAGACTGCTCTGAGTAGCTCTGGCTGTGGTTGGGGGTTGGGGGTTGGGGTTTGGGGGTGTGGGGACCAGTGGTGATGCGGTGTGGTGACGACACTGGAGCCAGCTGGTGATGTGGGAACCTCTCTCCTTGCCTTTGTTGTTAGCCAGCCAGTCTGGCTCTTCAGAGAAGATAGATTGTCCCAAAATTGGCCATTTCTCCAGGAATTACGGCATGAATCAAGGAGAATACCTCCTCACATTCACGTATTGTCAGAGTCAGCCAAGGATAGCCTCCAACAGTTGGAGGGGCCTAGCCCTGTGCCCACAATAGCTGGAGCCTAATGAATGCTGCTGTACCTGACGGTGCCACGCCTGCGCCCCATCGCCCCCTGTGGCTCTTCACTGTCTGCAGCTTCCTTGGCCTGGCTGACCTTGGGCTGTGCAGCTCAACCCCATCTGCTTGTCCAGTTTCATCCACCACGCCCTTGCTGGTCCCTCTTCCCTGTCTGTTATAGATGCTCAGACACACGGACATTCTCCCACCCCAACACCCAGATATGCCGGGTCATCCAAATACTCTGTGTAGCTTCACACCTCAGTGCTTTCCTCTGCCTAGAATCACCCTGGCCTGGACCACCCCTCTCCGTTCGTAATACCCAGCTCAAATATCCCCCGTGATGCCTCCTTCCAGAGCCTCCCCCTCTCTCCGAAACATGGCTGCACTCCTTATGCCTTCTGTCATCACAGGGCCTCAGTAATGGTTGTCTGTCTGTCTATCCAAGTCAAGGGCTGGACCTTATCCTTCTCCTAATCCCAGTACCTAGAATCATGCCTGGCCATGACAGGCCCCCTCCAAGGCTGGTCGTCGAATGATAAGATGGATGAATGAACCACGGAGAAGAGGGTGAATGGTGGAGCGGCACTGATGTGTGGAGCAGCTGGGCTGCCCGTCACCTGTACTGTTACCTTCACTTGGGGGTGGGAAGGCCCTGTTTCCTCCTGTGTGCTGGGCCCTCTACCAGGCGACAGTGTCTCCTGTCACACATTCTCACATGGATCCTAAGGCGGGTGCTGTTTTTGCAGAGGGAACTGGGGCTCCTGTGTCCACGTCAGAGGATGAAGCAACTGGGCCCACTGGCGGGCCCGCAGGATTCACCCGTAGTAGGTGAGAGCTCCTGTGCTTTCCTGTCTCCGCCCCCCTCCATTTATGCATCTCTCCATTCCTCCACTCACCCTCTCGTCAGCCCACCCATTCACGTTCCTTATCTAAGCCACACACTTGCTCCCCTGGGGCCAGGTCTCACACGCGCTGGAATCCCTGTGCGTCTGGCAAAGCCCAAGCCATACAGAGCGGCCTTTCGCTGCCAGCTGGACTCTTACCCAGCCAGTGGAGGGGATGTCAGGGTGGAAGAGTCTGTGTTCCATGTTGTAGGGCACAGGGACACCCCTGGAGAACAGCTCAGACCTTCATGTGTCATAAGGGTGTGTGTGCCCTCAGTGCGCATATGCGTCGTGTGTGTGTGTGTGTGTGTGTGTGCACGCAGGCTGTGGGGTGTGTGTGTAAGGCTGAGACAGTTTTGAGGAGAGTGGCTCTGTGGTTTCCTCAGTTCCTGACCTTCAGCGCTTTGCTCTTTGCCCCGCTGGCATTTCCCTCTGGTCATGGTGTGTCTGCCAGTATCTGTCTCTTCACCTTGGGCTCTCATCTTTCTAACATCCCCACCATGCCATGCTGAGTCCGAAGCATTTCTCAGTACTTAGTAGGTGCTCAAAAAATGCTCCGTGATGCACGGAATGATTGAATGAACAAGTCAGTGATGGAATGAGTGGACAAGCATGCTCTTTGGCGTCAGGCCTGAGCTGAGCCCTAGTGCTGTTGCTTACACGTGGGAACTTGGGGTTTAATTTTCTCATCCAGAAAACAAGAATACTAATACTGCCTCTTCCAGCTTTCTCAAAGGGTTGTTGGTGGGAGATTATAGGGGATATGTGAAAGTGTTTTATGAACTCTAAAGCGCCCTAGAAGTAGAAGAGGTTGTTGCTGTAATGATTATTACACTTGAAGTGATCTCTGTGTTTGAAAATTAGGGATTCTGTTTCCAGGAATATCAAATCGCCCAGGCCTGATTTGAACTCTGAGGCTTGCAGAGCAGTCATTACGGAAACTGATTCAGGTTTGCCCAACTGCACACGTACAGGGGCCGGGGTGGAAGAAAGGCTCCTGAAAGCGGCCCGTCTTCATGTAGGCCACCTGTCCCCCAGTGGCCCATGTAGATGGTCCATCCTGGAGCTCTACAGCTGCCCAGATTCTGCACCCCATTATCTCAGCTTGTGCTGTTTCTGCTGCCAAGCTTTCCCCCTGTTCTCCAGCGGTCTTTTGACCTTCTCTGCCAAGGTCCTGCACTGTCCCCTTCCAGGGCCGTGCATGCCTCCCTGAGGGCATTTATCAGAGGCTGGTCAAGTCTCTCTCCCTCCACACCGCATGCACTGCTAAGGCAGGTACTGAGGACAAATGGACGGCTGGGGAAAAGCAAAGGGAAGGGCTGAGGTCTGGCAGATGCCCAGGATTCGAGCTTTTGAGGCACTCTAAGCTGTAGGGGAAGGTGAGGAAGAAGCTCCAAAGAATTTAGCACTGCGTTACAATCCCCCCACATTTCTGAGAGCTATTTCTCACCTTCTCTCACGCCCAGAAGATCAAACAGGCTGATCTTCCCTGGGGTGACTGGGTCTGGGGACTCCAGTCCCACATGGGTGGTGGGTAGCTGGCCCTCAGCCAGACTGGCAGTGAGGCCTGCAGGTTGAAGCTGAGTCCTGAGATCAGGGAGATACCTGCCTGTTGCTGACCCCTGCAGGTGTGCAGTTACCCACCTGGGGAAGCAGGTGCTGCTTCCTTCCATCCCAGCCCTTCCAGGTTCTGTCTCTCTGAGGCCCCAGCTGGTGGGGGTCTGCAGGAAGCCCTCTCAGGGACTGGCTCCCTTGCTTTATCCCTGTGTCTGGAGGCATCTTGTCCCTACCCAGCTCAGGGCCTCCCCCTTCCCCCACCCCGCTCCTGACTCTCCGCAGCCCCAGGCGGCCACAGCAGAGTGCCAGAGGCTGGAAGGCTTTTCATTACCGAATGCACTGAACCTGTTTGTGAGTGTTTTGCAAAGTGTTTAATCCAAGGTGTTCCCTCAATTAAATTAGTGCAAACATCTGTGTCCCACATCCACCTCCATTTGCATTCTGTGCCATTTATTACAGCGGGAAATTGGAAGGCACCTTAGGAATACTTAGGACCGAATTAGGCTAGGTGGGGGTGGGCATTGGGGGTGGCCATCTGGGGGTGCCTGTGAGGTTGGTCCACAAGGTGGATCCCTCTCCAGGCTCGGACTTGTGGTGGAGCCACTTTCTGGTGCAGGAGAGTGTGAGAGGGACGGTGTTCGGTGTTGGGGCTGGTCTTGTCCAAGAGGTTGGGTGAGTTTAATTAACACCTCTGCTTCCCACCTGGGCCCAAGTCCCTGCAGAGGCAGGAGGATTTCACTGCTGTTGCTTTATAACTTTAAACCCAATTTTTAAAAAGTGTATCACACTCAAGTGACCCGCCTGGGTCTCTCCCCGGGGGAGCACTTTGCTGCTGGCAGGTGGGTTTTTCCATCATGAAACTGCTGAGCCTTGGTGACTGGCTAGGCGTGGGTGGCAGCTCTTCCTCATGCCAGGTGATCCCCATGACTGTCAAATACTCCGGGAGTCCCAATGCAATACCAACCCAGGAGGGACTGAAAGACAGGAATAGCATCTGCTGTGTGACAGCCACGGCCCGCAGTGCTTCTCAGGCATTGTCTGCAGGCACCAGCCCCCTGAGACAGGGCCTCCACCAGCATAGACCAGGGGGCCAGGCTCAATCAGAAAGGTTAAGCAACATGCTCACGGTTCCGCAGCTAGAAAGAGGAGCGTGGAATTTGAACTCAGGTCTCCCCGACTCCAAAGATGGTATGCTTCCCACTGCACTCGGACACCTATCTTATTCAAAGCAGTTGGTATTGGTGTTGAATCGGGGATCTGGCCACTAGGATGGCAGAGCCTAGGGCTCCCAGGGTCTAGGGTGGGTTATTCAGCCTGCAGGTGACTGAACTGAGGGGAGGGATTCCTGGCTTTCATGGGGTGGGGCAGGGAGGAAACAGAAAACTCCAGGGAGTGAGGAAGAGGCTCGTGGGATGCTCAAGGAGTTTAGAGATCACTGGATTCCTCAGTACTGAGTGGGGAAACTGAGGCTCAAAGGAGGCAATGGCTTGCCTGGGGCCACTGAGGGTTCCATGGTAGGGTTCTAATTCCTGGGTGGGGGGGGCGCAATGTTAGGGCCTGGGAGGTCCCAGGGGTTTTGTAGGATGGGTGCTGGCTTTCTAGATGCAAAATGCAGGTCAAGGCTGGAGTGAGGAGCCAGGGGAAGGAGAGGGTGGGAGGCTGCTGTGGACTGGTCTACTACGGATCCTTCTGAGATGCCCTTCACAGAGAGCCTTCCAGGTCTAGATGGTTGCTGGCCATCTTCAGCCTGGGCCCTGGGGCACGTCCTCACCAACTCCTAGGTTTCACCAAGGGATGTCCAGGGGGCAGCAGAACATGAGGAGACAGGAGGAGACCCGGAACCTGGGGCTGTGCCCTGCCTGCTGGTGTCTATCTCGGCTGTCCCCCGTCCCGTCTGCCCTGTGGAAGCATCTGGAGAAACAGAGGGCAGTGGATTTCTGCTCTAGTCCCTGCTCTCCCACGTCCTCTCTTAATGAGACAGGACCATGTCTTAGCCTCAGGTTCCCATTGGTTAGAGAGGAGAACAATCTCACCTTGCAGGACTGTCCGGAAAATTGACCGCAGAACGGGCATGCCTGCCCAGCTTCAGGAGTCAGAATGTGGTTGCTAGCGTTTCTTTCTTGTCCATGGCGGTCTGCTTTTCTGTCTCAGACCCTGTGCCTGCGTCTGGATATCGAGGGGCGGGGGATCTGTTGACAAGATGATGGACAGGGTCTTCCTCCTCCCTCCTCTCTCTCCTCCCTCTCTCATCAAAAGACTTTAATAACTGCATCTCAGCATGTGGCCCTGCCTGGGGTTTTATAAGAATGAATTGCTTATCCCAGCTCTTACATCCTAGAAATGACAAGCTGTACTCAGCACACATTTATTACGCGCTGACTGTGTGTGGTACCCAGCTCCGGGCACTACAGGCCGAGACTGAGAGTGACCCCTAGGGCTTCTTGTCTCCTCCCAGGGACCCAACGGTGGTTCCTGCTTTCTTTGCATTTGCTGAATCTAGGCCCATCTGCCTTTACAAGGAGGGTTTGCAGTTTCTGTAGCCTTTTGTACCCCTCTGCTTCCCCACTCGAGGGTCTCTTTGCCTGGAAGGCCTGTCACCCCACTCGCTGAACTGGGCAGAGCTCAGTTTCTGGGTGGAGTGTAGCGTGTGACCACATCTCAGCCAGGGGTTATCTCTCTGGAGCTCCTGTGGACATTGGTCCTCTTACTGTGGCCGTTTATCACCCTGTGCTTCATTGACGTCGTTACTAGAGATGCCTCGCTCCAGTGAGAGAGTCCCGGTAGAGAGTTCAGAGAACAGCGTCCGGAGCCAGCACCAGCCCTCGAGGGTGTCTGCTCTGCCCCACCTGGAGGCCAGGTCCTTCTCAGTCCCCCCAACAGAGGGGCAGGCCCATTGTGGTAGAATGCCTTCCTATCCCGTGAGCCTCAGTAAATGCTTGTTCCCTTTGATGGGCCACTGGCGCGTGTGAAGGGAGGTGGTCACGGTGGCAGGACCGACTGTCTCATTTCTGGGTGTTCGGTCTGAGAGCCTGTCCGCATCTTTCTTATCTGCAATTCTAGGAAGTCTTCCTTCTCTCCCACTCACTGGCCTCAGAGTGGGGCCTCCAGATTGAGCTGAGGAGGGGCAGAGAAGAACGGTCCCCTTAATTTACTGCCCCTGTGTCTCCCACAGACAATTCATTTTCCTGGAAACCTCTCTTCCCTATCAGCACCGCCCTCAGCCCATGCCGCCTCTCCCACACAGCTCAGACCCCTCTGCGGAACGCGGTTTCTCCCTCCCAGAGCATGTGGCCTGGGTCTCCAGCACTGACCCATCCACCCACATCCCCAGCATGTCTGCATCTGTTCTTTTCCACGAAGTGGATCACAGCAGGGTCCTTGGCTGATGGCTTGGTCACCTTTGCTCCACCAGGCACGGCGCCCAACAAACGAACGAATGGGACTCCTGGCCACCCTCTGAGGGAGGTGTCTGGGTTCTCCTAGCACCCTCTGCTCTGACTTTTCTGTCCCAGGGTTCCAGTGGGCCCGGAGGCACCTTTGTTGCCAGTTCCTAGAAACTGGACGCCATGGCCAGCGAGGGAAAAACAGGTGTTAAGTTCTGTTGGGTGCACCGAGCAGACTGGAATTACTTCTGCGGGGCAGGCCTGTCAGGTCTCAGCAAGCCGATACCCTCCATGCAACGTCTCTGACACAGAGCCTGCAAGCGGGGCCATTGGAATAAGAGAAGAAAATGTTACACCTTCATTTATTTGTGTTTTTATCGCATCCTGTTTAGGTTTCTGCTGTTGAATATGTTCCACAAGACATGCCATGTATTGGTGGAGGAGCATGACTGATGTATAAATGTACATGCATATTTCATATGTATAGATTGAGGGCGCATTAAAATTTTTACTGTTGTAAACCCATCTGAGGACCACGGACTTAGGCCACTGCCCCACTGCCCAGGAGGTGAGACTAGCGTGTATTTGCTAGTGTCTCCAGACAAATGTCCCACCCCCTGGTGCAGCCTCACCTCATGCCCAAAGCTTTACACCCTGAATCTGACCCCATAGCAAATTCTTTGGGGAAAGGGGCTGGGGATCCTCTTGCCCTGTGAGTGTCCAGGGTGTGGAACACTGTCAGCACTCAGCAAATTAAGTGTGACTTGAACTTATATTTATTTGAATCGATTGAGGCTGTCTGACAATCATTTAAAGTTTTACAATTTGACCTTGACTTAATCCTCAATGGCCTACTCCCAGGCAGCCCAGGACGTGTTTGCCAGAGGCCCACTGTGCAACAGTGACAAAAAGTACATGTCTCCTGTGCTCCAGGTTCTGAGCTGGGTACTAAGTGACAAATCAGAGGTCCCCACCCTCCAATTACTTGCATTCCTTTTTCTCAGAAACAGCCAAACAAAAAACAACCAAACAAAAAACAATCTTCATAATGTAAGCAGCGCTCCCCTGTTCACTGGGCTTATTTGGAAACAAATCCCAGGCCTCATTCCATTTCCTCTGCAGATGCTCCTAGTCAGTACTCACGGCCTTTTAGGGAGACAGGCCCAGCAACAAATAGTGCTGTGTTCCAGAGCAGTGCCAGACCCTGTGGCCGTGGCCAGGCCCTGCGTGGGCAGCAGCGTGTGCTCAGCATGCCCTGGGGAATACAGAGTGGGTCAGGAATGATTTTTATATAAGTGATGCTGAGGCTAAGGCTGAGTCTCTCAGCCTAACTTGCAGGCCCCGAGTTGAAATTTCAGAACCAGAGAGGGGCCCATCAGATAAGGAGTGAACACGAGAGGGAGGCGGCCTTCACAGGAGGCAGACAGGTGCTTACAGATGTTCCCACTTGCCTTTCTCCTCTGAAAGTGAGAAAAGCACAGCCTGGAAAGCTGAGGCCCCTGGCCCTCAGCTGCAGCACTAGAGATGGGCCGTGGCAGAACCAGGGACCAGGGCTGGGCTCCTCCCTGGGCCTCCTCTCCGCACACGGACTGCGCCGGGCTGGACCGGCCTTTCTCACACACCCAGCTTTCTGTGTCCAGGACCGACTCACTCTGGGCCTCTGCCCTCTCGCCGCGTCCTGAGGGGCCAGCAGCCGGCAGCCCAGGAACCAGCGTCCCTACATGTGACTTCTCCTTTCTTCCTGTACAAGTTGAGCACTTGCCACCCTGCTGTCTGTTTTTCCTTGCTAAGGTTCAGTTCTAATTATGTTGATTTTCTTCATCCCACCCCCTCCTGGAAGCTTATTAGGTTGAATATTTTTATTTATTATCATTTCGCCCAACTCCTGCCAGCATTTCCAATTACTCTCCCCGCTTCCTTGTAATTGTCTTTCCGTAATGGCTCCGAAACAATTGCGCTAAATGAGGTGTCTCCTGGAAGATGAGAGTCTCACTTCATTAAAGGCTAATGTATTCTCAGCTCCAGCTCTGTGGGGCTAGCTTGGAAGGAAGACATTTAAACAGCTTCTTTTATTTTATAGGGAGCAACTTTTCAGCGACGAAGATGTCTGTGGGGTATATGTGGATGTGTGTGCGTTTCCTGATTTTAATTTAAAGAAAGTTTATAAAATAGCATAAGTCTCTCTTATTGGCAAACCTCTGTTCTCAGGTAGCTGAGATTTCCACAGGTGGGGTGCAGAGCTCTGGAGCAGCATGGGAAGGGCCGGTATGTTCAGATGCCCTCCCCACTTTCCTGCCAGGTCCCCTCCTCCCTCCCTCTGTCTCCTGCTCCTCGCCTGCTGGGTCAGCCCCAGACCTCTCCAAGTCTCTGTCCTCTGTTTCTGCCGCCTGCTTACCGTGCTCAGCTTCCACTGTGGTGATGACCTCCTGTTACGTATTATTTTTTCTTCAGTTAATGCATCCTAACTCGATCATTCATTTGTCCCTCATTCATTCGTCCATTTGTTATCCAGTCCACACATGTTTATTGCGCGTCGTGTTCAGGCATCACTGAGGTTAGGGGTTTGCCCTGTGGAGCCTAGAGGACAGGGAGAGGCTGGGGACAGATGACGGGAAGGCAGGCACTTCCAGTACAAGATGTCCAGTGTCGTAACCAGGCGAGGGCCGACCATCCTGCAGGCACTGGGGAGTTGGGGTGGGGTGCAACTAATAAAACTGTGGGGTCAAGGGAGGCTCCTCCTGGGAGAAGGGGTCTGGGTCAAATCCCTGAAGGATGAGGAATCAGCCAAGTGCCAAGGGAGCAGGACCATGGCTGTGGTGAGAGGTGGGGCGGGAGCCCGAAGAGGGTCTTGAATGACCGGCTACCAGGGGCGGGGTGGGGGCTCACAGACGACTTCTAAGCAGGGAGCTGGTTTGGTCAGACCTGTGTTTTGGAAAGACTGCTCTTGCTTTGGTACCTAGAATGGGTGGAAGAAGGCAAAAAATAAAGATAAAAAATAAAAGGCAAGAAGGCCTTTAGGAAGCTGTTGCAAGGGATGATGCGCTGCCTGAAGGAAGGAAGTGGCGACAGAGAAAGAGAACACTGTGCGCACTGGCGAGGTGTTACAGGTGGAGGAGCGACAGGCTGGGAATGGGTGGGCCTGAAGGCGAGGAGGAGTCGGGGATGAGAGCCGCTCTTCAGGCTTGGGCGGCAGATGAATGCGTGGCGGCGTCCTGAATCCAGGACAAGGCTAGGTCTCCATAAGAAGTCCCCGTAGCTCCCCCAGGATGTGGGATCCCAGGCTCAAGGACGGCTCTGGAACCGCACACCTGCACCAGCGGGGCCTGTGGGTCGTGAGCAGGCGTCAGCTCACTCTTCTGAGGGCTGTTACACCAGAAATGCCAACTTCCACGGCTGAAAGTCTTTATGGAAAATGGGCTTCACTGGGCCACTGCTGGCAAAAAAATGACCAGCTGTGGGGCATGGAGCCTAAACTGGCGGCAGCCTCACTGGGTGGGAAAGACAGCGTGCCCTTCATGTGGGAGTTTGCTAGGGTTTTTGTACATCAAGGAGGAGAAGAGGGAAGGGAGATGGAAGCTGTCTGAAAGAATCCATTTACATCAGCTGCAGGCAAAGCAGCAGGAGGCGTGGGGCCAGCTCTGGAAGAGGCTCACAGGCTGCAGAAAAGGACCGTCTGCTCCGCAGAGAGGCTGTGGCTGCGGTCCGGAAAGGCCACGCGTAACGGAGCCTCCTGCAATTCTGTGGCGCCTGGCAAAACGATCTGCCGAAATAGCCACCTGGAAATCAATCCTCTGACGTTCCAACGGATACACAGGAATTTGAGCGGCCCCCTGTCAGGGCTGGTCCTTCTCAGCGAACAGGCTGCCAGTCCTCTCTCTTTCTCTCACTTTCCGGCTGCCGTAGTTCTCATTTGGAACATCTCAGAATATCCTCCTGGTTCGGGGTCACATGTGGCCGCATCTGCGGAGCTCATTAACACGCCCGTGTGCAGGGGGCTCTGAGCGAGCAGGTCACCTGTGGGCTCTGACTTCTGACCCAGGCGCAGAGCCCGTCCCGAGGCCTTTGAGTATTGCCCAAGCAGCTCCCGTGGTGCAGGGCTGCCTCGGCTACGGGGTTTTTTATTTCACAGTCAAGAAAGAGTAGAAAGGCCGTTTCTGATATGTTTGGGTTGGGAGTGAAGAATTGAAGCTCACACCATGTGGTGAGTCAAGTACATCCAGAAGTGTTTTTGTGCCTCTGAGGCATTTTTTTCAGGTCCTTGGAAGCTGGCCAGCAGCCTCGGTAGTAGTAGTAATAAAAGTAATAATAATGATTTCGGTATTTTTCATTCTTTTTTTTTTAAATGACATTGGACCTTTTCTCTTTTTTTTAGATTTATTTATTTATTTATTAATTTATTTATTATTATTATTTTTTTAGAGGGGAAGGGTAGGAGAGAGGGAGAGAAATATCAATGTATGGTTGCCTCTCACGTGTCCCCCACTGGGAACCGGCCTGCAACCCAGGCATGTGCCCTGACTGTGAATCTAACTGCGATCCTTTGATTGGCAGGCCCGAGCTCAATCCACTGAGCTACACCAGCCAGGGAGATTTCGGTATTTTTCAAGGCCTACTATGTCCCAGGCACCCTTCTACGCACTGACATGCAGGATCTCATTCAGTCCTCACAATGATGCTACCATGTAGGTGTTATTACAGGCTCTGTTTTACAGAGGAGGCACTGGCGGCACAAAGAAGTTGAGCATACGGGCTCCCAGGGCTCCCCAGCCGGCAGTTTCCCTCCCAGAGTCAAGAAAAGAGGGAGTCTGGCCAGACCAGAGCTGGTCTGGGGACAGCCGAGGACTAAGAGAAATGGTTTGGTTAAGTCCTCCTTGCTGTTTTCCATATTGCTCTTCAAGCCTTCAGTTTATACAACCTAATCCATCCATTCATTCATTCATCCATGCATCCATCCATCCATCCGTGTCCTTTGAGGCCCTGCGTGTGAATGCCTCTGATTCCCTGGCAGAGCCAGACCCTCCTTTGCAACTGGTTCCCAGGATACATACATTTCGTGATAGTTATTTCTTTGCAAGTCTGTTGCCTCAACTCCAGGAAGGGATCTTGGCTCACTCCTGTATATATCCTTGGTGCCCAGGGCAGAGCCTGGCACACCTTAGGTTTTCTATGAATAAATGCATGCTAGTAGGGAGGCCAGCATGTTTGGGAGGGAGGCACTGGAGGTCAGAGTAAAGGAGATCCTTGAGCCCCACCCCCCGCCCATTCTGGGGGAGCAAGCTGCCCAGACACAATGCAGATTGGGCTCAGCTCCCCAGGGCGATGCCCATAATGAGGGGGCAGCTGTTGTCAGGAGCAAAAATCTCCCTCTGCACTCTGGAAAATGAGCTAAGCTCACCTCCAGGGCGGGGGACTGAAGGAAGCAGTGTCTAGCTGGGTGTTTATTCTGATGAGGTGCTTATGTAATGCCAGGCTTCCTGGGCTCCTGGGGACTGGAGAGAGCACTGAGGAAGCAGACAAGCAGAGAGGCAACACTTGTGCTGTCAGACCACTGGAGTGACGAGGTGAGCGCCTCCGACATCTTCCTCAGAGATTTAGCGCCAGGGCAATTGCCAAGCAGTTTGTTGTTGTTGTTGTTGTTGTTGTTGTTGTGCAAAGAATAAAATGTCTTTACATATTCAAGCGCAAAAAGTCACCAACAGTTTTGCATCTTCCCGATCTCACTCTGATTGGCCTTCCTCCAAGGCTGCCATGGGTGCCAAGAGCTTCTGCACTCGGGAAGAGCAGGGCCACGCCTTCTGCAGCTCCCTGCGGAGCCAAGGCGCCAGGGCTCTGGTCACAGTGCCAGGGCAGCGAGGGGAGGAAATGGGGGGAAAGCGGACTGGCTCTGAGAACCGGGGCATGGTCACTACACAGCTGCATGACTTTGGGCAAGGGGCTAACGCTTTCTGAGCCTGTTTCTGTGTCTGTAAGATGACGAGAACCCGCCGCCCTGCATGTCCAGCTCCCAGGCTGGTTTGAGTTTCCGTACACTGCGGCGATGCACGAGGCCTTGACCACTTTGTGGTGCCTCCTCTCCTCCAAGTTGGGTAGTGGTGAGTCCTCTTCCCACCCTGGCCAGCCCTCTCCTCCTCCAGCTCTAGCTCTGAGTCAGGTGTCCCTGCCTCACTCTCTGTGACACTGAGGACAAGGATTTAGCTGAATTTCAAGTCTGAGGTCCTCTGGGGCTCCGGCAATCAACAGACAAGGCCTTGGGAGCCCAAGAGGAATGGAAATGGACCTGCGTGCTGCAGGCAGTGAGAAATGCAGGACAGGAGGTCCAGGACTGAGCTGGACAGAACTCGACTTTGTTCATCCAACCAACTCTTGCTAAGAGCCTACCACGCGCCAGGCATTGAGCTAGACATGGAAGACGGGAAAGTGGGTGCACAGGCCCTGTCCTCTCAGAGATTACAGTCCAGCAGACATCCGTATTCGTGCCCACCCTTCTCCATTTTATAGACGAGAGCAAAAAGAAGGCCCAGGAAAGGAAGTGACTATCACGTGGTCACACGGCCAATCAGTGGACGTGGCAGGATGAAAAAACCCACCTTGTGAAGATGAAATGAGCACATGCCAAGGGATTGGGACCTACCTAGTGAGAACTCCATACACATTCCTGTTAGGTTTCCAGACTATAGGAGCCCGTCTCTTTGTCCCACGCAGCCCCTGATTGGCCCTGAGCACCACTTGCTCATTTGTTGAGGTGGATTTTTAAAATGCGACAGAGCCACCCCCAAGATGAAATCGACAGAAGGGGGGTGGGAATGACAGTGGGCCTGAGGCCCTGGTCTGGGGGCATTTTATTCTCATTCACCCGGTGCCTGTGGCGAGCTTTCTGAGTGGGAGGCACTGGGGTGGCACCACCGAGCACCCGCAAGTCCCCTGCCCTCGTGGAATGTACATCTTAGTGGGGACAGGGGTGGGACAATCAGCCGCACTGAAGACAGATAGTTTGAGCAGGAGATAAGGATTATGAAAGTCTTGTGCAGGGAGATATCAGAGATGAACCGGATGGTGAGTTTGGGGTTGGTGGAGGCAGAAGTGTGGGGCAGGGAGGGACAGGCTTTGTTTACTTCTGGAAATCACCTTTCACATAAGGCCGGATTTGGACAGGCTTCTGGTCAGCTCTGACACACCATCTCTGCAGCTCAGCATCCAGAGTCGATGCATCACTACTGAGAGCCTCTCTCCCCTCCCCACCCCCGCCCCCACCAGAGGTAAGGCATCAAGGATACAGGCCCCTCAGCTTCACCACTGACCCCCACAGACATCTCAGCGATCTCCCTCCCTTTCAACTGGAAATTGGGAGTAAAAGAAACACAGAAAGACCAGGACTATTGCTCCGAGGCCCTTGCACCTGAGTTGTCCAGTCTATAAAATGGGGACTTAACCTACCCAGGAAAAGGAAGGCGACTCCAGAGCTGATTCCTAGGAGACAGGGGTGGAGCCTCCAGTCCTCAGGAACCGCAGAAAACATTTCACTCCAGGGCAGCGGCAACACTGGGGACTGACAGCACCCCCATTCCATGGGCACAGAAGGCTTTCTCTTCCTCCACCCCAGTCTCCTCGGCAGTCTGGGCACCTGTCTATTGGTGATGTTGTTCAGGCATCAAAAGCTTCCTGGGGACTTGGGTGGCCCTGCCTCCGGTAATCAGGTGAGCCCTGGAGTGGACAGCCCCAGGACCAGCAGCCTGGTCCCATCACCAAGGGGCTGGGACCCCCCAGCGCCCTCATGATTGGGGGTCCATTGGGGTCAGTCTTGACTGCACTTCAAGATTCAACAGGGTTAGGAGCCTTCGTAGGAGATTGGACAAGCAGAGGAGAGGAGCTGAGTATGGGAGCAGACCTGATGGAGAGACCTTGCGGTCTGTAGCACTGGCTTCTTATGTTGCTTGTGTGTGTCTGTGACCACCAGAGGTCATCGTGGCCACCCACCTGCCTCCAGGTGGGACTGCACCTAACCTACCAACCAGGTGATGCAAACCTGCCCTGTTCCTGAGAAGAGCCTTCACAAAGAATAAAGCCCCGCCCCACCCAGAGGAAAGAAATGGATGAGCGGCAGGGGTGCCACATTCTGGGGCGAGCTCAGAAGAGAGAAAGCAGACCACAGACTCTAGAGCTGGGTCTCTGCATGTGGACGTCCCCTGAATGGTCTCTTCAGATGCCATCAGAAGCACCCTTAAAAAAGACATCTGGCTCAGAATCAAGTGTCATCTTTCCTCTGATCTCTTGCCCCGCTGCTCAGAACCCTGGCTGGGCACCGCAGGGGTGAACACAGGAACAAGGCGACATTCCCGGCCAGGAGGTGCTCACTGCGTGTGCGTGTGTTCAGGGTGGGGACAGGGGGCAGGCCAGATTCCACCCAGCAAGTACTGCTACTCACTAAGCCATCCAGGGCTGACAAGACGGGGCTCCCCAGGGAGGCCTATCCACTTAGCTAGGGGGACAGGTTGTCAGCTGAGCCTCCCCGACCAGGGTCCTGATCCTCATGCCCAGTCCTGAGAGCTTCTTTTTTTGTCTGCCCACCCCCTGGCTTGGTAGCCCCAGGTAGATGCTTTCCTCCCAGGTCATAGTCCAGTTCCCGGACTCTCTGCAGATCGACCCTGCTGCTCTCCTCTGGCTCTGCCTGCCCGGGTGGTTGCGCCAGGCTCAATAATGATCTTTCTCCAGGAGCCCGGACACAGGAGAGCGGCTGTTGCTGCTGCCTGGCTGCTGCCAACATCAAAGCTTTCCGTGTGGCTTTGGTGAATGCTAAGAATTGAGAGATAATTAAGTTGCATTTCTGTGCATTGTTTACCGTTGTTCTCAACCAATCACTATTCCATAGGGGCTAATCTGCGCAGAGTTTTTTGTTTTGGGGTTTGTTTTTTTTTCTCTTTTGCAGTGCCTGTTTGTACCACATTCTTCATTATGCTTCAGTTACAATTTTAATTTTACTATTATTAAATCTTCCCCAAAGCTGTATTATTCTGCGCCTCTGAGCTCGAATTCCTGATTTGGGTACTGTTTGCATCTGGGCCTGTTCACAAATGATTGTTCTCGTGTATGAAAGAACACCCGTTACAACTCTGCACCGCAGGATTCCTGGCTCCCCTCCCGTCTCCCTGCCCTGCTCACCTGGCTATAGGAGGTGGGGGAGACTACAGATGGGAGAAGGTTCCTGGCAGCTCGTGAGATTTTGCTGTTGAAGTAGCATCTTCGTGGCTTCCTGTGGCCAAAGGAGTAGCTAGAAGTTGAGTGCAGGGGGTGGGCTGGCAGTAAGCTGGCCTCAGGACATCAGCCGTGAGGGCTTCACGTCCATCCCAGCAAGACCTCGTAGTCTAATGGTGAGGACCATGACCACTGGCATCAGACAGATCTGGCTAGAAACCCAGCTGCTTCTCTTACTTGGGCACATGGCGTGGGGCAGCTAGGTAACATCTCTTGGCCTCAGTTTCCTTGCTTTGAAAACGAGGAGGAAGATGCTGATGCTGCCCCACAGGCAACGATGAAAACTGGTGAGGTTTTGGGGCAGCACCCTCCAGCTGTAGGGGCTCAGTAAAGGGTGGGGGGAGTCATGTTGTCACCGTGATTGCTGTTTTCTCATTCTGTCTCCTGTCTGTTCTGCTTCCTCCACTGCCCCTCTCCGGCTTACTTGCCCCTTGGCCTTTCGGGGTGGGGCGGGCTCTGAGGCCCAGGCCTGCCTCTGTCTCAGCCATCACTGAGCCAGTGGAGTGGAACAGGAGCCCCTTGTCGTTCACTCCCAATGACTGGGAATGGTAGGAATCGGTCACTTGCTTTCCCAAGAGAGAAAAAATGGCAGATTCCCAGGGATCCGAGAGTGAATGGGGCCTTGCCCCCTTGGAAGGTGGCTGGCCCTGGGTCTCTGACGGCCCAGGGGCAGCTGTCAGCGCCCGCTGCCCGAGGGGACAGCTGGGCCTGGCAGAACTGACGCGGCCGGCCTCCCAGGCTCTCTCCTCCGCACCCACTCCAGCGCCCCTGCCACCTCAACTTCCTCCTGAAGTTTCCTCAGCTTCTGTCTTCCTCTGTCACCCTGTCCCCCCATGCCGCCATGCACACACTAAGACCATAACTTTTCCCCCCCTTTCCCATTATCTCTAACCCATATACTCTGAGAAGTTTAATTTGTTCTCGGTAGTAATCACCATTAACTAGAAATTGTCTTTCTCTGTGTAAACACGTCATTAGTGAAGCTGGTTTTCTGCAGGGTCCAGATTTCATTTTTATTAAAATGAAACACTTTCAGGCGCCTCACTGTGTCCAAGGAGAGAGAGTATAATTTTAACCCATTGGGTTGGCCACAGATAATTGGGCTGACATTTGATTGGACGATTAGGAAAATATCTTCTTTCCATGCTGTATAATTTGCATTTTTTCCCACTTATATGAAGCTAAGTCATGCTTTCGTACACAGGCAGTTTTAATGAGCATTATAAATCCTAATGAATATATTTTCATGTTCATTTTATTGGCTTGTTTTTATTACTGGAGGTCTGAAAAACAGGGCCACTGAGAGAGCCGCAGAGGAGCTGTCTTGTGGCAACCTCAGCCCCTTGCTCTGCTCCCCGAGCTGCCAGTGGGTGGAGGACTCCCCAGGCTGGGGAGGGCCAGGTTGGAGGGGGTTATCCTGGTACATGCCGGAAGCTGCTTGGGACCCCAGAGGATGATGCAGAGAACATGTCTCTCTTCCTGGGCTTCTGCCTCAGCCTGGCCCCTCTGCAGCCTCAGCTGCAGCAGCAGAGCTATGCATGCCAGCGGGAGGCCAAGTTCAGCCTGCTGTGGGCGGAAGGGGCAGTGAAGTACCACATGCTAGAAACCCCATGCAGGTTGACCCAACAGAATGGGGCTGCAGTCTGACTCACCAGGAATCGCCCTCCCAAGAGTGCCGGTTCGCGAACATGACCCTGAAAGCAGCCCGCAGTGTGCAGAGCAGTTTTCTCCTGGATGATTCAGAAGGTTCCTCACTGTCTTGGGGTCTCATCACATCATCAAGAGTGTCAGTTGTAGGTTTCGGAACTCTGCATCCCTCCCCATTCAATCACTCATTCACTGATTTGGTAAACCTTTTGGGGGCATCTACTGTGTTCTAGGCTCTGAGCCAGGGCACATACAAAAGGATCCCTAAAATCTCCACCAGCTCCAACATTTTTTAACATTCTGTAGTAATGGGGAGGGCTAGGGGGTGGGCTGGGATGGGAGTAAAAGGCAGAAAAGTGTACTTGAACAACAATTAAAATAAAATTTTAAAAAATCTGTAGTAAGTGACCAATCAAGTAACCTTTTTGTTCCATCCTGGCGCTGGTTCTAAATCACTCCCTGTGCAGCGGGAGTTTGATCTCTTTCTATCAGGCACCCTGAGTGCCTCAGTTAAGGGGGGAAGCCCCCTGCCCCAGTGTACCAGTGCCCCCCTGGGGCAGCATAAGGACAGACCCCTGTCCTGCTCTTGCACACTGAGCCTAGCCCTGCAGGGCTCCTGCTTAAAACTCTGCCCTTGGCTCTATCTGGTGCAGGGGAATTCTGGGCCTCTTTTCCTCTTGGGGCCTGGGCAGGGCCCACCTTCACCTGCTTCAGAGGGTTGACCAGCTGCAGCTCGGCCGTGGATCCTGTGCACCTGGCTGGGGCCCTGGCTCTTCAACACACAACCGCTCTCTGCTGACTGTCCCAACCCACTTATTCTCCCACTCGCCCTCTTCCCTTGTTCTTTTATTAATCAGAAAGATGTTTGCTGCATACATAGGTTTGGAGTTTTGAGGATGTTTTAGAAGTTAATTCAACTTAAAATGAGTTCCTTTGCCACTATCTTTTCACAATGGCAGCTGTCACTTGGGGGTGACTGTCCCTCAGAGGCTGAGTACTTACGTGGGCTTTGCTCACACCCTCTACCACCCCGCCCTGGACGCGGACACAGCTGAGCCTGTCTTGCCATGGCCTTCAGGGCCACTTTGTGTTTTCCTGTTGAACAAGAGATGCTCACTGAACGCCTGTGACACGCGAAGCCCTGTGAGCAATGGAGACTCACGGGGAGGACTTGTGGAGCAGTGGAAGGGAGGCCCACGGCCAGAGGCCTCAGTTGGAGTCTGGCCTTGCTGCTCCCGACTGCACGACCTCAGGTCCACGTCTCACTGCTACGGGCTCCTCTCCCCTTGTCTGAAACATTCCTGCGCGTGTCACAGGGGTTGGGGGTGGATTTAAGTGAGAAAGTGGTGCGGGAACTGTCGATGCTGGTCATCATTCCTGTGGCATGTGGCCAAGGTCTAAAGTGATTGAGATCCAGAGTCCTCGGTCCTGGCCCACAGTTCGTCCTGGGTGGGCTGGTGAGAGGGTAAAGAGCTGCGTGCTGTCAGGACGGGCTGCTGCTGCTTCCTGGAGTCAGATGTTCGTGTGCCTTTTCCGAAGAGGAGAGAGAGCGGGGAGCTCTGGCTGGAGGTGCACCATTTGGGTGGTTTTGTAGATCTGGTTTCACCCATCACAGTTTGCTCAGAGACCCATGTCCACCCAGGGAGCACCTGCACTTGGCCTTGGGAAACCGCCTCAGCATGCAGGGCCCTCTGCTGCCGAGCACTGACTTGTCTGTTTCACGCAGAGGGTCCGTCTTGTCTTCCGTGAGGACTGCAAATGTCTTCTGCCCATGGGTCCTTGTCCCAGACTTCCTCCACAGGCCTCCCTCACAGCCATGCCCCCAGCACCAGTGGCAGAGTTGGTTGCTCAGTAGATGCCTTTTGATCATCTCGCTGGCCTGGGGTGGGAGCCCCAGGTTCTTCAGCCAGTTCATCTCGCCCCGAAGTCAAGGCTAAGCGTCTGTAACTGAGCAGCTGGCACTGGTCGGAGGGCAGGGAGGCTGAGAGGAGCAAGACATCAGCTCCAATGCTATTCTTGTTGGATCTGCAAACATAGAAATGACTCCCTAAGATACCAGATTTGGGTTACAAAGGCGGTAACAGCCAATGCAAGCGCTGGCCCATTGCAGGGTCCAGCCTTTGATTACAGGGCATAATGATGTTGGCAAGTCCCTGAGCTGTTCCCAGGGTCCTGCCTGTGGGGTGAAGCCTTCAGAAAGAAAACAACTTTCCAGGGCTCCAAAGGACAGAAGATGCAGCACACCCTCAGCTGTCTGCAACCACTTACCTTAGAGTGGCTGGGGGAGGAGTACTAAAAGAGGTGTGAGTTCGTGAGGAGCAGCGAGATGGCTTCTGGAGGAGAGAAGGGAGTAGCCTGCTCACAAGGCATTGGTGACTCGGGAGCCAGTTCTAGATGAGGACGGGGAGCTGGAGGAGGGGGTGGGCTGCACCTCCGCTTGCAGGATGAGGCACAGGGAATTGCAGGGGTGAGGGTTGAATCAGAACAGACCCCGTGTGAGGCCGACTGTGCAGGGGTGTGGAGGCAAGTGTGTGTTTTGGCTGCCTGGTGGAGATGGCTGGGGCTAGGGCCACCATGCCCAGGGCACAGGGGGTGCCTCTCCCCTCCCCTGCTGGGGGTGTTTATTTAGCACCCTGCCCTGATTAGCTTGGACTGTCTTGCTGCTTTACATCAGGTGAGGAGGCAGGGGGGTGTGTTTGTTTTAGGCCACTTGGGGAGTTCAAGGCATTATGGGATGGCAGAAGATGCCTCCCCAAACTGATTTTAATGCCCAGTGCACCTTTGCTCCCCATTCCTCTCCTTTCTGAAGCAATCAGGCCTCAGGCGACCACCTGCTTGCCTTGGGGAGGGAGGGGCCGAGGACTTAGCTGGAGCCTAGCCTCTCCTCAACTCACAGGATCGCATTTCCTCTCTTCTCTCCTCCTCTAACTTTCTCTGCTCCTCCACCCTCCCTGTGTCCCTCTCCCACCCATCCCCCCCGGCCCCCAACTCACTCTTCTTTTCTTCTTTGTGTATCCCTCTTTCTATTTTGTGATCGATTTTTTGATGCCCCCTTTGTTCTGTCAGTGACACCCCTCTCCCCCCATGGTTGTATCAGAGCAATGCTGGGTTAAATGCATCCCATCTGCCCGGTGCCAGCACCCACTCTGGGCACCCAGCTGCTGCAAGGAGGGCCAGAGGCACCGTTCTGCCATGCCTGGATGTGGGACGGGGCCTCACTTTCCCCCCGAAATGCAATGGGGAGGATGTGGCACTGTTCTGTAAGGATGCGCTGCACTCCCCCGTGCCCACGCCTGCAGCCCGGCAGACTCAGCCGCTCCCTTCCTGGCGGCATGAGAGGGAGGCTGCGCATGGATTGGGGTGGGAGCAAATGGAGGGGAGCTGCTGCCAGACTAGTTTGGGCAAACAGCAGGACTGCCGGCAGCGGCTCCAGCCCCCACTTACGTTGTAACAGCTGCAGTCCAGCTGCTGGCATCCCTGCTGGGGGAGCGTGCTAAACCTCTCCGGGGTCAGCACTGTGGTATGTCGGTTTCCATAGCAACCAGCCAACGGGCCACTTTCTCAGAACAATTCCCCTACTCAGCCGGGTTCTGGACTTAGCTCAGCCCAAGGGCATGTGGCTGAGGAGCAAAGCAGGAGGGGGAGGCCGCCCAAGGGCCAGACCGGGCCCCACAGAAAGTGGCTATCTCGAGCCTCTCTTAGCACAAAGGGCGAGGGCCCGAGGACAAGACATGCCCATGCCGACTCCCTTCCTGTCCCGGCTCTCCCTTGCCCCCTCTCCTGGCCACCGCCCCCCCACCGGCTGTCCCCAGACCGCCCAGACTGCCTGGTTGGAAGAAGTATCAGGCCTTTGTCTGGATCTCGACAGCAGCTGCCTTGACTGGGCTCAGAACTGGGAGGAGAAGGTCCTGTCGTGATAGACAGCAGGGAGCGGGGGCTTTTGCTGGCTTTCGCCCTGAGCCCTCCAGCTCGCCCAGGACCATTGGAACCCTACTCGCCCTACCCCAGTGACTTCAGAGGAAGACAGGCTACAGCCAGTTCTCTCCCCATTTTTAGAGGGTGGGGAGGTCACCTTTCTCAAGCCCCATAGGAATAGGCTCCCTGGACCCGAGCAGGTTGGCTCCATGCCTGATGCTCTTGGAAGGGAAACTCACTAGAGGAGAAGATACAGACTGGAAGCTGCGGGACCTTGACCGTCTCCTGGATGAGGAGTCGAGGCTTGCACAGAGGGCGTCCTCTCCCAGTCCCTCTCTGTCGCTGGCTGAGCTTGCTGTCTGGCCCCAGAACCATGGAACTTGTTTCCAGAAAGACGCCATTAGCAACTGGGGAGGCTGAGGTCAAGGATAGTGTCTCTGGGTACGGCTAATGGCTGCAGGGTTGGGCACTGGGGCTGGGACTTGGGTCCTGAGAAGTGACCTGGGTGGTCCCTACTAAGACCTGGGGAGGCAGGGACTGTTCTTGGGGCAACCTGTCCAGCTGTCTTTCTCCTCTATGCTGTTACATCTTCCACACTTTCAAGGAGCCTGGTTCTTTCTTCTCCTCCCCTCACCCCATTTACAGCCCCCCATCCCTTCAAAAGAAGGGACGGATGTCCTTTCTTCCATGCTCCACAGCTTTAGCTGCATATTTGCCTCACCCTTGGACCCAGCTCCCAGGGTGAAGGTGCTTAGGAAGGTGGTCCACTTTAGAAGCTGCACGGGTCCTCACCCTCTCGGGGTCAGTGCTGACCCATCTGTGGAATGGGAGAGTCGTCCCAGATCAGCACTTCTCAGAGCGGGCTCTACAGCGCAGTGGGCTCCGAGGGCGGGGTGGGCGGTGCTCCGACACCGAGCAAGCTGGGGAAACAGAACCACTGCACTAACACCTGCCGTGTTTTGCTGTGTGTAATGCGCACTTGTTTGCCCAAATTTTGGAGGGAAAATAAGGAAGCACGTTATATGTGGGTAGTACTCATCCTGTATCTGTATAAATGTTTTTAATTCTTTTATTTATGCTAATGCATTAAAAGTGTAACTCTAGAAAACAATGACGATATCTGTATGCTAAATAATACTCTGGAATATGTTAATCAGTTTTGTTTCTAAATATAAGTAAATAAAAAATTGAATTAAAAAATTAAAATGAAAGATTTTTTCCCCTGAAAGTTTGGGCCAAAAACGTGGGTGCACATTATACACAGCAAAATGCAGTACTTCTAAAGAGCTGCAGGGCTCAGTACAATTGTAAACGCTTTAAGAAGCCTGGCACCAAAGAAAACCCAGTTTAACCTAGGGCCTCCTCTCATAGTTCAAATCCTCTGTGACCAAACCCACCCCGGCAAACCTCAGATTCTGCAAGAAGTTCAAGTTCCTGGACAAAGCCTGAGATGCTCACGCCAGTCCCCAGCACCACAGATAGCCCTTTGACAAGCCTCCCTTTGTTCCCCACCCTTAGGTGCAGGCACCCCCACATGGGTCTCTTCACCCCTGCCCTCCACCTGCCTGGCTGCTTAGCTTCCCTCCGATGACCTCCATTCCAGATGGAATCCTGGTGTCAGGTGCTGGAAGGCCTTGCCCCCAACCTTCAGGGAGCCGGGGCCAAGGGAGTGAAGCCCTCACAGCTCTGCCCCTTACCTCCAACTGCCCCCTCCAGGTCTACGGGTTTTCTTTTAGAAGTGAGGTAATGGTTCTAGACCAAGGGGAAGAGAAAATTCTGCCTTCCCTCTGAATGGGGAAACTTAGAAAAGGAAAAGTGCCCCTCTCCTTTCTACTGTCCCAATGCTCAGAAATAACACCTCCTACACTCTGGGCTTGAAACTTGCCCAAGGTCTTGGGTGCCCATGACCTCATGTGCCTGTCAGGAGACTGCCGTGGTGCAATGGAGAGTGTGGGTGCTGTGGGGCAGGACATGGGGCCCCAGCCCAGCTCTATCACCGCCTGGCCTCTGCCCCTGGGCAGGTCACTCACAAGGTTCTTGTGAGAATTGAATGATATGACAAATCTCTTATTGGCCAGCGTGCAAGGGGCCCTCAGGGAGCGTCAGCTTAGGAGAATTAACCCCTCACAGAGAGGAAGATTTCTCTCACTTTGAAAGGGAGAAATCAGGCTCAGCCAAGTTGAGTGACTTGTCTAAGGTCACAGAACTTGTCAGTCTGCCGACCCCCAATCCTGCGATGTCCCATTTTACCAGGAACATACCTCCCAGGCGAGCAGATGTCTCACTGTTTTTTGCCGGCATTTATCAATTGTGATGTTCTTTACTCCCGAGCCTTTCAATCTCCCTAAACAAGTGAAATGCTTGCTCTTTCGGAGGGGTCAGGGGTAGGGTGGAGGTGGGAAGCGGGTATTCATTCTTCCGAAGATAGCTTTTTAAGAATAAAAGTGACCCCTTCTCAGTTTGCTGAGTGCTCCTCCCCGAGGAAGGAGAGCGTTTCCTCCTTGCTTCCTCTTTCCTGGGCTCCCGGACTGGGCACACCCTTCTCTCCAAGCACGTGTGTGGGCGCCCTGCACCCAGCAGATCTGTAGGCTGTCCAGAGGTGGGCTGGTGCCCAGGGGCCTGGCCAGAGAGGAGCTGTCTCTGAGCCCATCCAGTCACGCCCCTGACTGGCCAGGGCCTCTCCTCCTGGCCCTGCAGGGGGCTGTGTGAATTATAGGAGAGAGAGGAAACAGGAGCCGTGCAGAGGGACTCTGCTCTCCAGATGTTAAGTGGGATGATTTCTAGCTCTGCTCATCTCATTCAAAGGGCTGGCTCTCCTCCAGCAGGTACCTGGGAGTAAGAACAACAAACAACCCCGAACAACCCCCAGCGCTCTGGTCCCTGCCACGGGCTGAACTCGGCTTCCAGAAGGAGGGAGCCCCGTGCGTGCACGTGTGGATCGGCAGGCGCAACAGCAGCAGTGGGGCTGGGGGCCCGGGCTGGTCTGTGAGCAGAGGCTGATCAGAACGTGGCGCTCATCAGCACTGTTTGTGGAGGTGTTTTGTGCAGGAGTTTGTGGTAGGCGATGGGAGGGGCGGAGTGCTGAGAGGAGGGTGAGGAAATGCCACATTGGTGTCTGACAGGTACGGTCTGGAGGGTCTAGGAGACCTTGGGACTTGGAGACAACTTTGCCAACAGCTCCCTCTGAGGGTCTTCGACCTCAGGGTCAAGGAGAACAGGAGCCAGGCCCTGGCGGACCCTCCAGGTGAGCAGCACGTAGAGACTCTGCCGCACGTTGCTCTCACCTCCGAGAATGCCGGCCCACCATGCAGACTGGCCACCAGAAATCAGGGACTGGGGCTGAAAAGAATCTCTTGACCCAGCTTTCCCTTTTCCTCCTGGGTCCAGGATTTGGGAACCGTATGTGGGAGAGGCTGCGTGGTAACGGGGGAAGCATTTTAATTTTGGGTAGGTAGCCCTTGGACCTGTCGGGTGACCTTTCTGAGGCTGGGTTTCCTGTGTGTGAAATGAAAGCTTCTGGGCACCGTGGGGTCCTGTCCGTGGGAGGACAGATGTGACGTGGGGAAAACGTGTGTTGAGGGAACACAGGTGTATGTTGTGTTATCGTTGTTGCGAGGGCGTTTGCTTGCCAGCTGATTGCCGGGCGGGGGCGGGGGCTGGGGCAGGGGCAGGGGCAGGGGCTGGGGCTGGGGCTGGGGCTGGGGCTGCGGCTGGGGCTGGGGCTGGGGCTGGGGCTGGGGCTGGGGCTGGGGCTGGGGCTGGGGCAGGGGCAGGGGCAGGGGCAGGGGCTGGCACGGATGCACCAGTGTGCCCAGTGCTCCTCTCCCAACAGCAAGCTTCAGGAAGCCGTTTCGTCCTTGCATCTAAATTAATTCTGGCCACGGCAGCATCACTGAAAGCAGATAATGCTAAAGCTAATTCGGTCGGCCTGAGAATAAAAGCTCCCGGAGGGCAGGGGCCTGGGGCCTGTGTGTGACAGAAATCACGTGTTCTGAGGAGGAATCAATTCCGTGGTGGTATTTCTTCTGACTTGACAAGGTCTGGATTTGGACGCGCTCTTTAAAACCACAGCTTGGTTGCATCCTCTCTGAGAAGCCTGTGCTGGGGAGAGCCGAGGAGGCCAGGAAGTGGCTTCAGCCCATCAGTCATTCTGGCGTCACAGGCCCAGCACTAGTAGCTTCCCGGAGGGGAGTTGGGGAGATGCTGATGGGGGACATCCTGTCCTTGTGCCCCCTTTTCACCTGGGTGCTGCTGAAGGGGGTTCCGGAACAGTGACCAGAAAGCGCCTCGTGGGAGGACAAGATGAAAGCGACGGGAAGTCTTGTAAATTTTTAATCTGAAAAATAAAGAAAGTGTGAATTAGAATTAATGCGGGTATTAAATATTTAAACTTTCTGTACTCACTTTCATTTTTAACATATTCCTCCCTCCAAAGCCTCCATGGTGCTTGTCAGATTTGTTCCTGAGATGCCCCTCTGTCTCTAACCGCCCCCAGCCCAGCCCCAGAGTTAGACCGCAGGGGTCCAGCATCCTGATGGAAATTTTCACTTTACTGCTCCTACAGGAACTGTCTGATATCTCTCTCGATATTTATGCTTTCTCTATATGGCAGCATAAATAATTAATGCCATTATAAATATGTCCTATGCAAAATATTTATTAGAAAGAATAACTCTTAAATTTGGCATGTCATTTAATTCCACTTTGTAATCAGCACATGGGCCACAGTTGGTGCGAGGTCTGGGGATTCGGCCCACCTGCTAGCACCTGCAGAGGTGCTCCAGCCTCCCATCCGTGCGCCCCCCCCACCCCCGCCATTCGTGACTCGTGTGTTTGGTTGGCAGAAGCTCGTGGTGTCCATTGTCCAGTGTGGAGCTGAGAGTCAGTGTAGAAGTGAGACAGGAGACTCACTTTTCTCTTTAGCAGAATGGGGAGGGGGTTGCCTAGATCTCTGCAAGTGCGTTTGGTAGCATGCATTCAGAACGACGCTGGGACACTGAGATGCAGGCCACTTTTTACATTTTGGGGTGGGGCACGGTGGTGGTCCTTGGAGTTTTGGTGAGTTTCCACAATTGATTGCTGGGAAATAGTAATGGGGAGCTTCCTAGAGACCGGGGTTCATGCATGCGTTCACTTAACAGTATCTGCTGAGGGCTGCCTACATGCTGGGCATGGACGCTGGCCCTGGAGATGCGGCAGTAACAAGGCGGGATGATGGCGGGACTAGCCAGCCCCTGACCGCTGCCAGGAACTCTGCTCGTTGCCTTCCGCCATTCAGCAGCCTTCCTGGCTCTGCTAAGGCATCTGTCTGACAGAGCCGCCCCTCCCCAGGCGTTAGGGACTCCTGGCTCGTGCTTAGAAGCCTCAGCCTTCCTGGACTGATCAATTCCTGTGGGCACATGACTGCCGTGCAAGTGAGACTGCAACCAGCCCTGCCCGCGCTGCCCGGGAGCTTCCGATGACTTTGCTGCTCTGTCCAGGGAGGCGTCCCGAAGCCGACTGTGGAACATCACAACATTACCGTTGTTTCCTTCTGGACTCCAGCTGCGGGTCTCTCCCTGCAGGTGTCAAGGGGCTCTTTTTGGAGACTGCTGATCCTGCAGACATACCCCTCCATGTACCACCTCAAGGGCCTGGACTGGGGGGTTTTGATGTGGCATTTGTCAGCCTTGCCCTCCTATCGAACGAATAACAGTTCTTACCATCCCCATGCCTGAAACCACTCAGCGTGGGTCCCCAAGCTAGAAAGCCACCATTCTCTCTGGCTCTGACTCTCGTTGATTGCTTCATGGGGTAGGGAAGTACGAGGAGACCCCTGATGCCCCAGGACATGCCTTTCTTTTGTGTCGCCATTCACCACTCTGTTTGGGAGGCTGATGTGGCCTCCTCAGCTGTGAGTCCACCAAGGAGAAAATTAAAACAGGCACCCAGCTCCCAGCCAGCCTTCCTAGTGGGTTCTCCTCTGCCCTCTGCATTTTGTGTCTCCAGAAATAGGATAGTGGGGAAAACCTGGAAATCATCACTCATTGCCACACCCGCTCTCCTGCCCGACCCTGGGGGGCTCTGGATTGGCATCTATGATAGGCACAGGCTATTTAGGGTGGGTGGTGTCTGACCCAAGAGGCCCTATATGAGGCGTTTTCCAGGCCTACCGGGGGCTCTTGCTTGGCTGGATCAAGAGGCTGAGCCTCCTTCATTCCTGGGGAGGAAACAGGTTCTGCATGGATGACCTGGTGACTGGACTTCTGCCTGGGGAGGAGCTTCCGATGACTTTGCTGCTATGTGCCTTGTCATCCTCTCCTCCCTGTGGCGGTGGCCACAACACCTTGCTCTCTGAGTAGGTCCTGCCCAGGCTCTGGTACATAGCTGGGCCTTCCTTCTCGGGATGGCTTGAAGGAGCTCTGGGTTAGCTCTACAAGGCCACCTTGGCCATTTGGCCCTGCTTTTAGAAAAAAGGCTTCTGCCTTATTTGTAAGACCGACTTCCTATCTGTCCACCATGTCTCCTCTGTAAGGAGATTCCTGATTCCTTTCTGGACTTCTCCAATGCCTGGGTACACATGCCCCGTGCTCTCTCTCTGGAATGGACCATCTCCCATTTATACCCAGGCAGCTTTTCAGCTGTACCTCCATCCCAAGTCAGAGGGCTCTTGGCCCCTCCCCTCTTCATTCATTCATTCAATCATCCATCCATCCATTCAGTATTTTCCATGCAGATGCTCCACCAACATCTCCGGTACTACACCTGCTACTTTGTTTTCAGGGGAGACTCGATCCCTGCCCCCCAGAAGGTTTCAGGTCTACTTAGTTATTTGATGTCCATCCTGTCATGAAAATAGCTGGATTAAGAGAAAGATAGCAGCAGCTTGATGACTTTCTCAAGAATAAAATCTGCAAGGCTCATGAAGAAACAGTTCCTCTGTGGCCTTGGCTCTGGCTTAGGGCCTGGAGTTTGTTTCTGGCTCCACTCAGCTCACTGAGCCCAGGAACGAGGTGACTCTGATTGGAGACACTGGGGGCCCGGCAAGCAGAGTGGGGAGCCTCCACTGCCCACCCCTGTGACAGCGCCGTTCGGAATACCTGCTCTGGTTTTCCTGATGTCTAGGGCCTGGGGTTCCAGGGCAAGGGGGCACAACTCCACGGTGACAAACCTCAAGAACACGATCAGCTGATCAACCCAGGGCCACCCAGGGCCTCTTATTAAATGGGACAAATATCCAATAACCCAGGCCTCTCGCCTCGTGTCCTCAAACATTTGGAACAAATTGCATGGTAGCTTGGAGGAGAGGGGGTGAAAGCTGGCTGTAGCCCTGCCTCTGGCTCTCAGGGAGCGTGGGGTGCTGGGGAGGAAGCCCTTGGGTGTTTTTCTCCTAAGTCCATCCCAACTCGAGTGATCCTGAGTCCTCAGGTGGCTAATCTGAGGATGAAACGCCTGACCCTGGGTGAAGAATAACCGACATTGAAAAAGCCCTGACCACTTACTGAGCACGCACACTCACCTTCTCTCACTGAACGATCAAGTCCACCCTGAGATATCTAAGCCACAGGGAGCTCAAGGGACTTGCCAAGGTCACATGACTAATATGTGGGACTAATATGTGCCCTTGTTCCTTCAGTGCCCCCCTGCCCCTCTCCTCCAGAATGGAGAGGAAGATTCAGGTCTTGTTCTACCCAGACTTGAGCTAAGGACCAGAGATGCTGCTCAGGTTTGACCTGGTCGAGTAAAAGGGGCCCAGGGACAGCTCTGCAGCTTCTGGACAGGGAGCAGCCTTCCCCTCCCTGGACTTTCCCGTCTCTGCCATCCGCACCCGCTCCAGTGCCCCGGCCCTGGGCCCTGCCCGTCTCTGCCATCCGCACCCACTTCAGTGCCCCGGCCCTGGGCCCTGGCGCACACAGAAGAGCGGCAGTGAGCGGGGCTTTCCTGGCACTGTTTGCAGAGGTCAGGCCGTCCGCTTCTCTGTCTGGCTGGCTGCTCCTTGTTTCGGCAGCTCCAGCTGCAGTGTGGGGAGGATGTCTGCAAGGGGGGGCAAGGCGAAGGCCCCGCATGTCCGTGGCCCATTAGTCGAGAGCCTAAACCAGCCAGCTGGTGGCATCATCTTAGGTTTGGGAAAACTCCCATTCTGTTTGCTGAAAAGCATGCCCTGCTCCCCAGAAGCCGGGGGTGAGAAGCTAGTGTCAGGCCCGGGACAGTGGCTGTGCTGCTCAGGAAGGCAGCTGGTAAGACGGGCACGCTCCCCAGGCGGGGCTCACAGGTCAGGGACGTGTGTTTGCCTTACAGCCCACGATGCTTCTCACCACTTGAAATTCTCCTAAAAACCCAGAGGAGCTGCTGAAAATATCCCAGGTAATATGAAAATGAATAACAGCTTAGCAAACAGAGCTCAGCTTCTGAGCAAACAGCCCAAAAGGCAAACAGGCCAGATGAAACCAGGAAAGGAGAGAATGTAAAAGGAGGGTGGGCAGATAGGAGGAAGAGGGTGGGGGTGCGTGGGGGCAGGAGAGAGCCGGTTCAGAGTCTCCGCCACCAGTTCCCTTGGCACTGAGTTGCCGTCTGTCCCGGAGACCCTCTTCTGCACCCCCTCCACCCCATCCACAAAGGGTGAAGAAAAACGGAGCAAAGCAAGTGTTTCTCAGCTTTGGCCTAGAGGGAGAGACTTTTGGGTGTAAAACGCCTGGTGGTCTGGTGTGCTGCACAGTATTTTTCTGTAGTGGAGGGGAACTGGGGAACAAGGATGGGTGGTGGGCACTGTGCCATCCTGACAGGGAAGGCCTGAATCCCCGCGGTCACTGTGTGCCCTGTGTCCCTGTGTTCTACCGTTTCCTTATAAGCAAAATGAGAAGGTAGGACTAGATGATTTCTTGGGGGGGGCACAGTGGGGAGAGAGGGGGTCCTTGCAGCTCTAACCTTATATAGGGCTTTCCCCGCATAATCAACAAAGCCTTGGATAAGCACTGAACTTGCCCCGCTGCAGAAGTCAGGAGGGTGTTGGTGTGGCTAACTCTCTCTGGGAGCTTGTCCTCTAGGACACAGCTGGCACGTGGACACTCACGTGAGCAGGAACCAGCAGCATAAGAATCTTCATGGACAGTCGGAGTAAGATCAGGGTGGGGTCAAGGGAGAAGTTCCTTCCTCTTAACCACAGTGAAGATGGCGGCACACCGGATGGGGAGGCAGGGGGTGGGGTTGGGGGGCTTTATATCTATGACAATTCTCATCTACAGGGTGGCTAAGCACTTTGCATTCATGACCTCACTCACGTTCATAGTAATCCTTTGAACTGATTTTTATTAGTTTCCTTATTCTGCGGAGGAGACTCTCAGGACTTGGACAATGTGCATGGGCACGTGATGCGGGTCTTGCCCAGGTCTTTGTGATTCGGGGGTCCACATTCCTAACCGCTGTGTGCACCCCGTTCCATGACCTCAGGGTCCTGGGAAGAGAGTGAGTGAGCCCAGAAGGTGAAGGATGTTTAGCAGCAGAAGACCAGGCACCCTCGCTCCCAGAGAGGGTCTCCCCCAAGGGCACAGAAAAGCACCCAGAACAGCTCCTCACCGCCTAGAGCTCTGCACCCCTGTAGTGCTGGCTGGGTGCATGGGGCTCCGCCAGTTCATGAAGGAGAGCGCGTCACGAAACCAGGACATTTATTTGTTTATTACTTTTTAATAAACTAGAGAAATAGCCATGTGATACCAAGTAGGCGCCAAGAATACGGGCAAGGACATGCAAACAAGGAGCATGGTGGTGGCAAAAAAAGCCTTCTGCAGAGAGGAGGATTGCCTTGGGGCTGAGGACTGGGGGGTCCAGGCCAGCTCTGTGGTCCTGGGCTACTCTCAGTCCCTGGGCTTCCTCTCCTGGCAGGGATGCTTTAGAACGCATGGAAAATCTTGCTTTAGGTGGAAGCTTAAGCAGAAGGGCTAAGAGAATGTCCAACTCCACGATGCTGTGCTACGCTTCCCACATGTTGGTACTTACTATGCACCGACGAGGAGCCGGCCCGGCTGTGGGTCCTGCCCTGGACACACGTGAGACAGCAGTGCTGGCCCGCACAGACCCACACCTCACTCTCACATCACTGCCACTTCCGCTCTGGGTCTCAGAGTTCCCGGTGTCTCCATGTCTAGCCTCAAATTGTTTCCTTCGTGTACGCGGTTAACAAATGCTAAGTGCCTACTGTGTACAAGGCCTGGTTGTGGGTGTGAGAAACAGAGCACAGAGGAGTCCCCGCCATCAGGGAGCTCCTCTTCTAAGTGGGGAGGGGGCCCGACGGAATAAGGAGGCACGTATGGAGATAAGAACTGCTCTGTCCTGGCGACAGCTGGGATGGAGAGGAGGCAGGGCACTGCGGGAGGGTGCCTCGGCTGGTATCGGGGAGGGTGGCGGCCATGTACAGGTAGGAGGGAGGAACATCTGGACTTTTCCAGCGGAAGGAAAAGCTAGAGCAAAGCTTCCGGGTTGGGCCTGACCCCATGCACCTGGGAATTCGTAGATGAGAGGGAGAATGAAGAGAAATGAGGTCAGAGAAGTAGGCAGCGCCATGCAAAGGGTCTTGAGAAGCCACCCACGGGCATCTGGTTCTTACTCCACCTGCCGAGGGGCCCACCAGAGGGCTGTGTGTGGGAGCTTGCGGAGAGCTGACTGGGTTGTAGGAAGACTGCGTGAGCTGCTTCGTGGTTTCGAGGAGATCTGGTGGGAGGCTTTGTGGACTTAGTCTTGGCCATGGAGGTAGAAGGGAGAAGTTAGGGGTTGGGTTCAGGTGGTTATCCTCCCACTGACTTTGGGAATAGAACCGAGAAGACTTCCTGATGAACTGGATTGGGATTGAGTGAAAGGAAGAAATCCGGACCGAGCCACAGATTTTTAGCAAGTGGGCGGAGAGGGCACTTCTTACTTAGCTGGACAAACTTGACAGGAGGGGATATGTGGATGAGGAGGGAAGTTAAAAGATCTGATTTGAATATGCTAAGTCTGGGTTGCCTTTTAGACACCAAAATAGAGACGTCGAGTAGACAGTTGAATACAGATGTCTGGGAACTGGGAAAAGATACAGCTGGTGAAGTAAATCTGAGAGACCTGAGTGTGTAAGAGGGGTTTTAGAGCCACAGAACTAGGTAAGATCACACAGGGAAAGAAGGGGCTGAGGCCCCTCCAGTATTTTAGGAAACGCCAGCAAAGGAGATGGGAAGGAGCACCAGGGAAGTGTGAGAAGACCAGTGGGGAGAGGGGTCACCGAACCTGCATCAGAGAGTTTTGAGAAGGAGCAATTGGCTAACTGTGCCAGATGCTGCTGGGAGAGCAAGATGAGGATAGAAAGCTGACCATTTAGTTCAGCAAGATGCAGTCATTAGTGATCCTGGCGATCAGGCATCCTCAGTGGGTGGCGATTGGAGTGGCTTTGCTTGGTGAGCAGGAGAGCTTGAAAAGGGGTAGGGAATGGAAGAGGTGGAGAGTGGGGCCAAGGAGGGAGTGGGGTCAAGGAGGCATTCACTGAAAGGAGGTATGTTTGTATGCCAATGTTTGAGACATGTTTGCATGTCAGTGGAAATGACCCAGGAAAGAAAGAGAAAAATGATGATGCAAGATAAAAAGGCTGCAAAAAAGTTTTTGAAACGGCAGACGAAAATGAGTTTTGAGCTCAATGAAGGTGTTGACCTTGGCTAGGAGCCTGGACTTTTTTCCCATTGGAATTGGCGGTGGGGTAGGCAGAGTGTTTTGGTTCTGATGCAGATACAATAAAGTACTTGTTGATGGGAAGATGAAGTAGCTCTCGTGTTATAGAAATCTATTTTCTCTGTGAAATATACAGCAAGGTCATCAGCCGAGAATGAGGTAGGGGAGGGAGTGTCGGAGACTTGAGGCTAGAGAAGGAGGTATGATAGTTTCCCCAGAGATTGGGAAATTGAATTTTCTGGGGAGACGCAGTAGGCTTTTCTGACAGTGTTGAGTGAGATTTGTGGTCATGTTTGCTGCAAGTCTACTCAGAAATCCGTGTCATTTTTCTCCAGCAGTGTTCAGCCGCTCTGGTGTGGGGCCTGAATAACTGGATAGAGCACCAGGCCTTCAGTTCTGCTAGGCTAGGACAGTGGAAGGAGAGCTGCTGGACAGTCCAGGCTAACAGCAAGGGGGTGGTTCAAGTGCCAGACTGTGGCATCAGAACTGGGCAAGGAAAAACGTGGACACGCTGGGAGTGCTAGCAATGGATAACCGAAAGTGGGCTCTTCATGAAATGAAGGTCTTGAGAGGTTGGAGATTTGACAGAGTGGGAATGTCAGAGTAGGCTAGCTCTAAGGAGGGTGGCGATGGTCAGAAAGTGGGGCATCGGGAATCTACAGTCAGCGAGCGATTCAGTTATTGGCATGAAATTCTCAGGAATGGCCATGTGAATAGAGCAAAAGCTCTTTGGAGCTCGGGCGGTGAAGGAACTAAAAGACCAGGGGACTGGATGGATGGTTTCCACTGACGTTGAGGTCTCCAATGTTGACAGCAGGAGTAGCAGTGGAGGAGTCATCTGCAGGTGCCAGAGCCATCCGTGACTCAGTGGGATAACCAGGAAATTTGTAGAAAGATAGCATTAGATGTGCAGACGGGGTCATGAGGTCTGATGATAGGTTCTTCCAATAAGCTTGGGCTTTTTTGAAAGAAGAATGGCAGTTTACTTGGGGAGTAAGGAAGGCACCTACCCACCTTCCCTTTCTGAAATACATTGGATGCAGAAGGCGAAACTGCCTCTATTGGAAGAGGCTTCGAAGGAAACACATCCTTCTGAGGACACCAGGTTTCACTTAAAGCAAGAAAGTGAAGGACAGTCAGGAGGACTGTGATTCCAGAGGCCGTGGTCAAGGAGGGTTGGGGAGGCTCCAGGGATGCACACGGCCACATGGAGTTGAGTGCCTATGCAGTGACGCTGCATCAGGCAGACTTAAGATCTGGATGGTGACTCCGGTGGACCGGAAGCTGAGGAGTGATGGGATTAGTCCTGAAAGTCAAAGCCGTCTGGGACTGAGGACAGTGGCACAGCAGGGCGTGGCTTACGATGGAGGTGTGAGGGCTTCCGTTGAAGACCTGGTGAAGGGCTGACTCCCTGGAGTTGGTACGAGGTGGTGACTGAGGACCTGGGTGGCCGATCTGGCTTGCCACAGGAGGTGTGTTAGCTGCCCACATAGGGGGTGGAAGATTAAAATCCTAGCTCAGAGGAAGAAGTAGGAACAGTAGGAAAAACATCTGAGGTAGCCTCAGTCAACTCTTATTTTTCAGATTAGGAAACTGGGTCCAGAGAGGCTAAACAGTTTGTCCAAGGTTACCCAGTTAGTAAGTGGGATTAGGTCAGAGGCCTAGGCAGAGGGAACAGGCATGTGAGGGGGGACCAGTCCCCCCGCCCTGGCTGCTGCCGGGAGAGCACTGGGTCTCGCTGTGCCTGTCCTCACCTTGCAGTCACCATCTTTGCTGCAAACAGGGACATACACCTGGGTTGGAGGGACCCTTGGAAAGCAGAGAGCTTGGCCTGGGGACTCTGTCCTTGTCACCCTCTGTGGCACCTTGGTGAAGTGTCCTCACTTATCCTGCTTTAGGATCTTCATCTGTGACTGTGGGCATCCCTGGGTGGCAAGGAGCTCTTGTATTGGCCGTGACCTGCTGTGGCAAGGCTGTGCCCACACCTCCCAGGACCAGGCTGTGACACCCCCTGGGGCAGCCAGATGAAGGAGCCACTTCCTGAGCACAGTCCCTCTGGCTTCCCTGAAGCTCCAGGTCTGATTGCGGAGAGCAGACTGGCACTCGGGCTCTCATAGGCTTAGTGCTAGCAAGTGTCTGACAGGTCTTTGATTTCAGTCACCTCACATTCGAGCTGAAATGCTATGGGAGCCACAGAACAAGGCCCAAAGCTAGGTCACCAGCGGGCGCTCTTTTTATTTAGCTTGCATTACCTGCCCTTTGGCCCAGCACCTGAGGGACTGCCTAGAGAGCCCCGCCCATCCTCTTCGTGCGGAACACCCCAGGTCCCATGCCCCAGCCCTGAGCCAGGAGCAGGTACTGATTGGGCCCTAGTGTCTGGGGGACCCTTTGTCCTCAGGACAGGAAGCCAGTGGCTGTGGCCCCAATGAGCTGGCTCCCGCCTTTCTGACCGTCTCCTCTTTCAGCCTGTGCAAGTGTTAAATACAGCATCAAATTAAGCAAAATTAAATACATTTCCATGCAGCATTTTTCTCTTGACTGAATCAAACAATGTGGTTGCCATAGGAACAGCCTCTTCTAAAAAGGTCACCTGCAAGAAACTGTGTTTTAGGTACAACTCAAGGAGATTATGGGGGATTAACTCATTTTATACATATATATTAAATATATATTTTTTTCTTTAAAGAGGCTGTTAGGAAGGACTAATATCCAACTGAGCTGGAAGATACCCACAGAAAAAAATTTTAAGTCCCTGATAAAGGACTTTTTTTTCCTTTCCTTTTTTTTTTTAACCAGCATGCAGTGGGGGCGATATCTGAAATGGCGACTCTGTGTTTTTACTTGGCTTTAATTAAACCTCAGTCGGGGCTGAGAAATGTGGCGAAGCGAGATAATTGCACTATTCCCAGTACAGTTTTTAAACTCCGGCTTTGATATGCACCTCTCGACAGCCTGAACCTGCACCCAGGCTCCTGGGGCTGCTTGAAGTTCAGCTTCTAACCACCCCTCTTAACCTGCAGGCACCGGGGGAGTGGCCTCCAGGATCCTGAATGGGGAACTAGGCCTTGAGGGGCTATGGGGGGCAGACAGGCCCAGGCCCTGTGCACCAAGGCAATGGGAGGGCAAGTCCCCTCGAGAAAATTCCTCTCCACATGGGGGAGTTCTCTGTCAGCCTTCAGTATCCAAAATGCTGGGGAAGTGTGGACACGAGGCAGGCTAACTCAGAGAGACAGCAGGATGTGCTTTCTCCAGCTTTTCTATAGTTCAGAGAGGAACCGGACTCTCTGGAGGAAATCCTTCCTGGGTTTGAATTAAAATGAGCTGCCTGGTGCAGGGTCCTTTGTGACTGTCACAGGCCATTGGAAGGGCAATAGGTGTTTCTACTCTGTGCTCTTTGTAAAAGGCCTGGTGGGGTCCTCCCAAGGAGGAGGCTCCAAGTCTCACACACTCGCACGCCCCACGAGGACCCTCTGCACTCCATGCGGCGCCCCCAGCCCAGCCAGCCACGACACAGGCATGGCAAGTTGGATCTGGCTGTCCCCAGTGCCCGGATGACAGATGTCCGCAGCATCTGAGATGGACAAGGATACTACCCGGCTCTTTGCCTCCCACCAGCTCGATCTTGCTGGCTTTCCAGTGGGGCCGAGAGCGGGTCCTTTGTTTTCGGCCAGGAGGCTGGGCAACAGAGCAAACTGGGGTCTCAGTGGCGGCACTGGCTTCCTGGGAATGAAATGCGTAGCTTTTCTGGATCCAGGGGCTGCTCACATTTCGGGGAGGATGCAGAAGTCGCTGGTCGAGCCGACAACCCCCACTCTCACATAGGTGTTCTCTGGAACGCAGGGCACTTGCTGGGGCCAGGCTTCCCCCTTGGGCCTGTGAGAATCGGGGGCCAGCACCAGCTCGGAGCTACCCTGGGAAGGAAGGCATGGAAACCCTGGGACACATACACGTGATCCCATCAAATAGGATTCCAGTAACGTGCAGACCAGGGCAATCTGTACAAATCCCCTTAGAAACGCTCCTTCCAAGGTTTCCCGGTGGCTGACCCGCCACCACATAGAACTTTCCCTTTCTAAATTTATCCAGCTGCTGTGCCTGAGATCTTCTTGTATTTGTCCTCAGGTCCCCAGAGGCCAGTCCCTCCTCTTAATTCACCTGAGTGCCAGACGCTGTGGACTTGCGTAGTGCAGTCAAGAGTGAGCATTTAACGAAACAGGCAGACCTGGGCTTGGGTCCGGGCTGGCCACTTGTTGAATGCCTCTCTTTTGTCGTCTGTCAGATGGGGATTATAATGGCCACTGTCTTGAACAATATTCTCAGGTTGTCCTGAAGATTAGATGAGGTGACCTGAGGGAAAGTATCCGGGTAACATAAGTGCTCGATGGATGTTTGTTGAATGTTTCAGGAGCACGGCGTCTGTACGAAACAAACCATATGTTTCCTTTGCTGCAAAATCCGACTTACTGGCCCAGGGACACTGCAGAGATTAAGGAAGCAACAGCAATTTCCAGCTCTAATCCTTAATGTGACCACTAGGGTTTTCTTGACGCTTAAGAAAAGCAAATCTACAGTTACCCAGGAAGACTTTTATTTTTAGAACAATTCAGCCTCTGAGGTCACATGTGTCCTTAAAACAAGATCCTGGAGTACCCGACCAAATGAGAGGACCCAGAAAAAGGTCACTGTCCTGAGTGGGGCACACCTAGCCCTGGAGTTACCCTGATCCCCTCACTTCCCCATGTAGGACCAGGTGCGGCCACCATCACTGGGGACAGTGCTGTCACAGCTGCTCCATGGGAGGTCTGCCTACATCCCTTTTCCTGTCTTGGGTGGCCCTGCTCAGCTTGTCAAATAAGAACCTCTCAAGCGCCTTCCAAGACGGCGGTGAGGAGGGAGGACCTCTTTGCGGGGCTCTGGTGTGCTGACTGTGCAGTCAGGTCAAACTGGGTGTGAAGCCAGCCTCTGCCAGTTGTTGACCTTGGGCTCCATACTGCCTACTCGGAACATCGTTTCCCTACCTGTAGAATGGGACTGTCCCACTGTTCTTCTCACAGTGTCGTTGCCACATTCAGCTGAGAGAATATTTGTAAAGTGCTCATGTTTATCAATACATGTGCATGGCGAGGAGCGGATCCCGCTGGAATGGCGGCCCACCCCGAGTCTCTGATTCCGTTGGTCTGAGACAGGGCCGGAGGGTTCATATTCCTGACCAGGCTCTGGGTGATGATGCTGGCCTGGGGGAACCGCACTGTGAAAAGCACTGATCTCTGCAACCCAAAGAGAGGAAAATATTTGACCATAATCCATTAACTTTGTACCTTGCAGGTGTCCAAACTTGTTCATGCAGGCTCCCAAGTGAGTTTAGAGGACTGGCTTACCCAGACTACTTCTCTCCAGTAGGACGTTTGGCAGTGATCAAACTGTTCTGTGTCCGCGCTGCCCAATTTGGTAGCACGTGGCAATAGAACCCTTGAAATGTGGCTGGTCCAACCGAGGAGCCGAATTTTACATTTAAACTGAAATAACCACAGGCAGCTGATGGCTGCCATGCTGGACAGTGCGGACTGGAGACTCACAGGTCTGGCGGAGAGAGGGCACGTCGGTTAACCAGGAGGACGTGTGGTTAAGTGGAGGACTCCTCAAGCACTGAGACGGGGTCAAGACTCGACTTCGCAGCCATCACTTCTTCAGGGGATTCCCGCTACCTGAAGACCTTCGCTGGGGTCGAAGGGCTGAGTAATGACGCCCCCCTCCCCTCATACATTGAATGTCTAGGAATACCTCTCTCTGGAGGGGGCATGGGGCACCTGAAACAGAGGCAGTGTAGGATTTCCACATAGAGGAAATGTGATGGACTTCTAGGGACAGTGGCAGAACAGCCATGTGCCCGAGCAATCACTTGTATGTCCCTGGCATAGAAGACAATGAAGCCATTTTCTGGGAGGAAATAGGGATCAGAAGGCAGCATGATTTGTCCAGGGCTAGGAGATGGAGGAACAAAAGGGTCAGTTTAAAAGGAAACATCAGGTGACACAAGGCACCTAATCACCTAGTGTTTCAGGAGCAACTTGAAGGAAGCAAACCAACTCCTCGGAGTGGTGGGGAGTGGGAAAGAAGAGAATGATGTTTGTGGCTGGTTGGAGAGATGCTAATTCGGGGCATTCCTGTGAGTGGGGAACCAGTTAAGCGTTGCTATTCAAGAGTAACCCTTGCCCTGGCCGGGTAGCTCAGTTGGCTGGAGCATCGTCCTTATACACCAGGGCTGCAGGTTCAATCCCCAGTCAGGGCACATGGAGGAAGCAACCAATGAATGCATAAGTGGGTGAAATAACAAATTGATGTTTCTCTCCCCATCCTCTCTCTCTTAAAAAAAAAAAAAAAAAACAACTTAAAAAGTCACCGTGATGCCATTTGCCATAAAATCTCCCCCCTTGTACTGCACGTGCTCAGCCTGGGAGATACAACATGGCAGCTAACATCGTCGGTTCTGAGCGTCTCAAAGATCTGGTTCTGAACTGGTTGTGCCACTTAGGAGCTGTGGGACCTCAGGCAAACCACGTAACCTTGGTCGCTCCATCCATACAGGGGAATAATAATGGTACACATCTACAGGGCTGTTTTGAGAATTAAACGAAATCATGGATCTTAAGTGTTTCACGTGATGCCTGGCCTGTGGCAAGTGCCTTTTAGGTGGCAACTATTATTATGCTCCACACGCCCCGACTTCACTCCCAGTCTCAGCACGGGCTGGCTGCACAGGCAGTCCCATCGGGCAGTGTGGGGGTCAGACTCTGGCAGCCCTTCCCTGAGTGAGTCCATAGGGGCAGGGGCGTTTCACCTGGTGCCCTCCCCTGGGGAGAGGTGCCCTCTCAGCCTGTAGCCCCCAGAGCTGAGGTTTAGCCCCTAACCACAGCCATGATGGACTGTGGCGTGTGTTTGCGCCAAGACACAAGAAATAGCTTCACCAGAGACCAACTTAAGCCCGGCCTGATTTAGTGCAGAGAAAATGACAGCTGCTGCGCTCGGCTGGCTTCCGCCCAGCAGAAGGCTATTTTTTGCAAATAAAATGGTAACTTGCTAATCAGAAAGATAAATTAAGAAGCATTAAGATAATGATGGTCTAATCACCGTCCACACAGAGAATTGTTGGAGTGAATATGCAGGCTACCGAGTGCTCGCATGCGTTTGGTGATTATTTGTATTATGAAGGGAATGATGTCTTCCAGGCCTGGAATCAATCTCGCTCAGGAAACCCACAGACCGGCCTCCTCTGGGAGAGGGCACCAGGGACTTTTGGAGGTCATCTGATCCTTTGACCGCCCCCACCTCCAGGTCTCAGCAGCTTTCCCCAAACCATTCTGCATTTATGGCTGGCCCACTGCTGGGTCTGCAGCTTCAGTGAGGGCGCTGCTTGCGTCCAACCTTCTAGGCACCCTGGGCCCTTGGGGACTGACTGCATTGGGATCCACTCTGGTCTGAAAGCAGCGGAAGGGGCTCCATCTAGGGGGAGCCAGCCACTGAGGAGAGAACGGAACCTGGGCTTCCCCTCGTGCTTTCTGTGGGCTGCTGGATGGAAACGCTGCCCCCTAGCATCCTGGAGTCTAGGGCCCTCTAGCCAAGGGGGACTGCGGGTAGAGGGTGGTTTGCGCAACATCTCAGAGGCAGAGCTCAGGCTTCTGCTCCTTCACCCTGATCGGAGAAGGAGGTTTCAGAAACCAGACCAGATTCCCTGTTGTATCCCGTTGCCTAGCTGGGGGTTTGGGCGTCAGATGGTGGGAGGAAACGAAACTGAGTGAGTAAAGACAGCCCAGTCTGCAGTCTTGACAAGTAGGCTGAGGGGTTTGGGTTTGCTCTAATGTTGGGCTATAAGTCATTTGACTTGGCTTAAGCTTCAGTGTAGCCTCACCTAGAGCCTCCTCGGTACAACAGGGGATAACAGATGACCTAACCCCCAGGTTTGCTGCGAGGCTTCTGTGCAAGGCTGCGTTTCAAAAGCTTGCCATCCTTACTGTGGATGAATGCAGCCGAGTGGCAGCCCTCAGTCTCTGCGCAGTGGTGTCCTGGGGCCAGCTCGTACCTGTTTGCAAGAGCCGATTGTTAAATTGTCAAGAATTTGGCTAAAAACAGCCACTATTAGAATTAAATGACGTCCACTTAAATTTAATAAGTTATAGTTGAAAGCAAAGGTATGGGGCGTTCTTGTGCCATGGCAAGGTTTTCCTTTGGGATGGTGACAGATTCTGGAAATTGATAGCGGCTGTGGTTGCACAGCGTGTGAATGGGCTTGACACCGAGGTGTGCATGTAAATGTGTTTTTATTAAGGTACAATCGACATACAACATGTGACTTTCAGATGTACAACACGATGATTTAATATCTGTGGATTTGCAAAAGGATCCCCACAACCAGTCTAGTTAACATCTGTCACTATATATAGTTACAATTCTTTTCTTGTGCTGAGAATTTTAAAAATTCTTAGCAACTTTCAAATATGCAAAACAGGATTGTGAACTGTGACTACAGTCACACGCTGTACGTTACAGCCTCCGCAAGTTTGTAAATTGGTGAATTCTGTCATATATAGTTCACTAAAATTGAGAAAATAAAAATGAAGGTAAATAAATACTCAGAACCGGTGAGTTCCTGAGCATTTTACACTTTACTGTTATCTCCGCCCTTGCAGTTAGTTGTTTATGAGGGTTGGAAGTATTGTGCAATGATGGGCTAGTCTTCGACTCTCCCTTCGCTCCCTTCGCTGGAGCTTGAAACTGGCCTGGAGGCATCGTTCCAGAGAGCAGGTTGCTCAGCATTTCTTTAGCAGCGCACACTGGTCCTAGGTGGGCCACGGGCAGGGAGGGGCATGGCGAGGGTCTCGCTGTGAGTCAGATAGGGGTGGGTGTACCTGGGGTGACAGAGAACAAAGGAAGGAATGCGGGGGGCGGGGCAGGCAGACTGAGGTCAGGGCACAGAGGCCTCTGGGCAGGTGAAGAGTGCAGAGCTGGTGTCTAAAAGAAGTTTCGGTGCTTCACAAATTTGAATTCCTGATAACTTGCGTGTCCATTGAGTTTTTAAAAAATCAAGTCATACCTAAGGTATTAGGAAGCTGTCACTTTAAAGTCCCATGGTAAATGATTTTTAGAGGAAAGAATTCTTTTGAAACATAAACAATCCCCCTGCCATGGAATTTGATGTAAAGATGGAGCTTTACACAAACTCCATGTTCAATTTACACCAACTCCATCTCTTCAAAGTAAGGTTCACCAGACTTGATGTACTGGTGGGTACTGGCCCACTGTGCCACCCCTTGCTACCCACTGAGGTTCTGGGGGTCCCTCCTCCCTACTGCCCATGGCCACTGCAGAGCTGGGGGGTGGCTGGGTGCCTGCTGTCAGCCTGCCCAGAGCCCAGCTGTGGCCAGGGCGGTGTTCCGCAGTACACCACTCCATCCCGTTCCCCGGCTCGGCTCCTGTGACTCAGGACCTGGTTCCCTGTGGGAGGGACACTTCCAGGCAAGGCCTTTGACCCCTTCCCGCTCCAGGGCTGCTGTTGCTGTTTGGCCACAGCCTCCCAGTGGGGACTTGGCCAGAATGTGCGGGGCAGGCCGGCACATGTTGTGAGTGTCGGGCAGAGTGTGGCCGGCAGCCGTGGGTTCTTCTTGTCCCTTCTGGAGAGGGAGGGTGTTTCGGAAGCTTTCACCCCAGAAAGCATGCACTGCACGGGGAGCCTCTCAGCTCACGGAGCAAGGCGTTCTGAGTCCCTTGCTACCTTGGAGACTTGCTAGCTGGGAGACCCCCTTCATTTCCGACCTTCCTTTCCCTGGGGTGTTCACGGTTAATAATCTTACCACACTGATAGTCAGCATCCCTCTATGAGATTTATATTTTATTATCCCACTTTATAGATGAGAAAATGAAGGCACAAGGAAATGTTAGCTCACCCACGGTTGTGCAGCCAGTAACTGGTAGCATTGGGACCCCACTGCAGGGCTGGCTGGTCCCAGAGCCCAGGCTGGCCCACTGCACTCTGCCATTTGGGGAGCAGGCAGGGGAAGGAGAAGCAGCACCTTTCTGGGGAGTAGCCAGATTGGTGTTCAGCCTAGGCACTCTGCATCTGGGCTGCCCACCGACCCCCAACTCCAGCAACCTGGCTTAGCAACTCTAGGACTGGTGGGTAAGCATCTCACAGCTAAGATCCAACCCTCGCCCCTCCCCACACACACCCAACATGCACTTACACTGAGCCGCCCACCAGCGCCGCAGCGTGGGAGTAGCGTGTGTTAGCAGCTGAAGGCTTGGGGTTCCTTATGGAAACAGAGCCTGACTCCCCCAGCCCACGTTAGCAGGGAGGAAGGGGTCCTGGGGGGCCTCGCCAGATGGGGTAGTCCCGCCCTTCCCTCCCTGCAAAGCCTTGGAATCTACAGGCAGACGGCAAGGCAACATGTGGCTTCGGGCTAGTTCCTGGCAGAGTGGGTGGGGGAGGAAGGGGCTGGAAATTCCTGGAGACTCTGTCTTCTGGGGAACAAATGAATCTTCTGCCTCCCGGGTCTCCCCCGGCAGCTGCTGAGCTGCAGAATTTATGGAAGCCCTTCACGCTTTGTGACAGACTGCTAATGAAAGGGAGGCCAGGGCTTCTGCATCTGCCTTCTTTGGTTTCTAATTTGCCTGGGATTGTACCCCCAAGAGGGGGCGAGTGACTTGGAAGCCAGGAAGGCCCCACGGAGCCCTGTAGCCTGTCAGCAGGGCTTGGCTTGAAAGGCCCCTGCCGAGGGCCACCCAGGGGGCTGCTCCCAGCCTCAAGTACCTGCCGGGGATGGGAAACATGCCCTGGGATTAATGGGGACCAGATGGGCAGGACGGCCTCCACCTGGCCTCCATCAGAGCAAAGCTCCGATTTCTGGCATCGTGGTGAAGCTTTTCTTAGGATTTCTCTCTCTCTTTTTTTTTTAATGCTCCAGGCCTTCTGCCCAGACACAGAAGCCCGGAGTCCTGGCATTCTCTGTCCAAAATGGAAAGATGAGAAAGCTTGGAGGGACTTTTGAGGTCACCCAGTGCAGTGGCTCTCAACCCAACTGCTTGCTAGAATCACTGGGGGCTTTTAAAAACCCGAGTGGGCCGAGCCCTGCCCCAGACCACTGTGTAAACGTTTCTCGGGAAGGAGTCCAGGTGTGGTTTGTTTTAAAAGCTCCCCAGATGTTCTAATGTCCTGCCCAGTTTGGGGGCCACTGAATTCTTCCTTTGGAGAGGAAGAAAATGAGGAAGTGACCAGCCCAAGATCACACAGTCAGGACAGGTTACTCTGCCCCCAGCTCCCAGCGGGAAGTTTGTCCTGCCAGGGCGAGAGGAGCCCTCCCTGAGTCCTCATGACCCACAGGCCCACTGCATCTCTACTGAAGACTGTAGCAGTCTTTTTTTTTTTTTACCTCTCTGTTTGCCTGTGTCCCTCGCCTCCTCTGAACCATGCATAAACGTGTCTCCTCTAGGCAGCTGTCCACGTGGCTCCCCCGACTTGTCATAACAAGGACCGCAGGTAGCCTCGCCACTCAGAGTGTCGTCTGAGGACCCGTGGCACCAGTTCACCCAGGTTAGAAATGCCTCAGGCCTTCCAAGCCGCGTGTTAGCGAGGTCCCTCGGCTGCATGTTTGTGAGCACATTGAAGGTGCAGGAGCAGCGCTGACGCTCGTTGGGCAGCCGCCCTCTGTCACACTCACGTGTGAGCAGACTGTCTCACCGTAAAACTGCCTTCCTTGCAAGAAAGACGATCACGTCTTATGTGTCTTGCACAGAACACACAACCACATAGCACAGCACTAGGCACACAGTAGGTGCTTTTTACCTTTTGGTCGACCTGAAACCATCTCTCTCAGCTGCCCTGGGTGGGGACATCTCAGAAGGATAAACACGAGATCAGGAAATGGTCAGCTCTTCAAGCTCAGTCCACAGAGAGGGGACCCAGCTGACCAGGGGATGACCAGCTGCAGCCGCCAGAGGGGAGACTCCCACAGTGGGAGGGGCCCAGAAACGGAGTGTCCCTCCTCCCGGACCGGACCGCCACGTTCTTGCTGCCTCAGCCACTGACCCACCTGTGGTCCGGGCAGATGTTCGAGGCAGACAATGTAACTTTGTCCTTCAGCTTCCTTGCTCTGAAATGGGAATTACATTATCTGCTCCACAGACCTTCTGGGCTCACCTTGAGTTGTGGGCAGCCAGTTAATGCTTTCAGTGAGGATCAAATGCGACAACTGATGTGAAAGTTTTTTATTTTATTCTTTTAATCCTCACCTGAGGGCATGTTTCCATTGATTGTAGAGAGAGAGGAAGGGGGAGAGAGAGAGGAGAGAGAGAGAGAAATATCAACTGTATGCCTTTCGTAGTACCCCAAATGGGGATGAACCCACAACCTAGGTACGGGCCCTGCCCCAAATTGAACCAGCAACTTTTCCGTGCACTGAATGACGACGCTCCAACCAACTGTGCCACGCAGCCAGGGCATCATGCAAGGTCTTCGATGTCTCTTGCCTTACTCCCACGGCAGGCCGTTTTCTTGGCCTTCCCTTTCCTGTCTTCTGGATCAGAAAACCGAGACTTCATTCTCAGCCCCAAGCTGGCTGTTCTGGGTCGGATCTGAGTAGAAACAGTTGCCCTGGTGCTGCAGTGCGAGGCTCCATCAAGACGAGGTGTTTGTAAAGGGTCAGTATAAACAGGACTGTGACCCCAGCTGGAACCCGCAGTTAGCCAGACCAGGTCCTAGTGGCAGAGGAGGTGAAGGTGGGAGGGAGACTAGAACCTTAAATCACTTTTTAAAGAAAAAAAATTGCTGCTCACCACTAGCCAGTTGCCAAGTGTTCATTAAATGTGTGAGTGCCTTCAGCGAGCGGGCGCCTGCGCCGTCTGCATGCTTTATCCTAAACCCAAGAGCCTCTCATCCGCCCCCGCAGCAGCACAGGCCTGTGAGGGCTGGGCCTTGCCCCACAACCGTGGTCTGTTCCTATTCATCTAAAAGAAAAAACGGGGAGGATGTTGTGCTTCTCCCCCACGCCCAGCATGAAAGAGCAAGGATCAGAGCTCGCTCCCAATCCCCATCCCACCTCTGATGAAAACTTAACCAGCTGTGCAGAGGGAATGAATCCCCAAAGAGGAATGAGGTCTCTGATGTGGGCTGGGCTGGATGCTGGGAGCGCCCCACGCCCTCCTGGTTGTTAATTCTCCAGGCCCCGGGTCCGGGAGCAGCGCCGACAGCTGTGTGCAGCAACGGGTGGGGCTGGGAAGGCCAGGTCAGGTGTGGGATGGGCTGCCAGGCCTGCGTGCTGGGGGAAGGAGTCGCTCGAATTGCACTTCCTGTTTACTTTCCTCTGCACCCACTTCTCTTTGGGCTCCTGGCCACAGAGTCTGAGGAGTCCCAGGGCCTCAAGCCCCTGAACCTCAGAACCTAATAAGTAAGAGTCTGGCACACAGCAGTGACTGTAACGGATGAATAAGCGAGGGAGTGAGGGCTTGACCATGAGCCAAGAGTCTACAGCAGAGGCTCTTCTCAGTCCTTGGAGCACCATCCGTCCTTGCACTCAGTCAGTCCATCAGTTAGCATTCATTAAGCAGCGTGCTTGTAAAAAGCACATCATTCACTCATTTATTCACTCATCCAACACTAGGTACTGAGACTTGTCCTAGGGTTGCACAGATAAAACACTCGCTCTGTACCCCAGGAGGCCCACAGTGTGGTGGGGGAAACGGGTCAGTGAGCTGCGACCAGCACGAAACATATGACAACAGCTCTGGAGTGAATTCCTGAGGTGCTGGAAGAGCCCAGAGGAGTGCACCCGACTCCAACGAGGAGGTGGGGGATGAGGTTCAGTGGGACGGGATGTGAGCAGGTGACATCTGAGGTGGGCCTTGAAGGTCAGCGAGGAGTTAACCAGGTGGAGGGGATGGGTAAAAGGAGTTTCTGGCAGAGGGAGCAGAGGTAGACCCTGACAAAGCCCCAGGACCTGCTCATGACAATAGCACAGCTAGAGCACCTGGGGTGTCCTACCTGCTTCTGCCCAGGGGCTTCCAGCCCTGGCTCCAGCAGGCAGCCGAGCGAGTGTTGACTGTTGACGGCTCTCCTGGCCTCACTTTGTGGCATGTAAAACAAGAGGCAGCTGAGGGGCGGGGGCTGGGGGCGTCTCAGAGATTCCATCCCTCCACAGGAGCTGGCTGGGACTCTAGGGAGCAGCTTCGAGGGCCAAGCCGATGAGCCCCTCCCCTGACGCCTCTCCACTTGGCCCCTCTCCTTCTTCCCAAGCCTGCCAGGCAGGCAGGCCTGAGTGTACCATGTGGTCTTCCAGGACCAGGGTGCCCAGCACCCTGTCTCCCAGAGCAAGGGCCAGTCGTTCTCTCCAGCTCAGCCCAGCCACTTCGGGAAACAGTCTGGCGGCTCCTCCGAAAGCTCAGCGTAGAATTACCACGCGGCCCAGCAGTTCTGCTCCTAGACATAAAGCCGAAAGAATGAAAAACAGAGGCTTCGACAGACAGCGCACACGCCCGTGTTCATGGCAGCGTTACTCACAACAGCCAGAGGTGAACACAGCCTAGTTAGCGTCCATCCACAGACACCCGGGTGGACAAGATGCAGTGTTCGCCCATGCAGGGGAATAGTGTTCAGCCCTAAAAAAGGAAGGAGTTTCCAACACACGCTGCAACATGGATGAACCATGAAAACAGGAGCTAAGTGAAACAAGCCAGACACAGAAGGACAAATATGAAATGGTTCTGCTTCCATGAAATACCTGTAACAGGTAAATTCATAAAGACAGAAGCCGATTAGAGGCTCCCTGGAGCCGGGGTGGCGGGGACGGCGGCTATTGATTAAAGGGGACAAGTTTCTGTTTGGGGCGATGGAAAAGTTTGGGAAACAGTGGTGACGGTTGCACGACAGCATGACTGTAATTGCTGCCACTCAGTCATACACTTAAAAATGGTTAAAATTGCCTATTTTATGTTATATGTGTGACCACAATTTAAAAAAAGAAGAAAAGAATCCTAGACTAGCTTTTGCAGAAGAGCGGCCAATCCCCAGTTGAGCTGACGGGCCGCCTGCCCCCCGGCAGCTCTGCCCCCACCCCGGGATTCCTCAGCATCGAGCTCTGCCAGGCTGGCGCGTTTCATTTTTGTTTTTATTTCCTGCATCTGCATCTGCTTCCACCAGAATCCATTGTTGCTCTCTGGGGCCCGGGCCCCTGACAGCGATTATTTGTACATGTAAATCAGAGAGCCAGGGACAAAGCTTTAATGACAGTCTCTTTGGAGGTGGTGGGAGCAGCCGGCCCAGATGAGTGAGTGCCAGCCCCCTGCAGGGCTCCCCCTGGTGGGCACTCAGGGGTGGGGTGGGGACGAGGGGCTGACCCCAGCCGGTTTGGGTTAAGGAACTTTTCCTGGTAGTGATGTTGATGCTGGATTCTGGGGGCACCCACTTTGTCTCTTGTAAAGGTGGGGGCTCGTTTTTGAGTCCCCGGCTCCTCCTCCTGGGCTGGGCACGTAGTGGGTACTCCATCTAGACTGCTGAAACTTAGCAGGTCTGGCTGTGCATGGAGGCGGCCTTCATTCACGAGGTCAAGGATGGCGACCCCTTCCTTTCCCTCTGCCCTGGGCTTCCTATCAGAACCTCACGTCCCGGAGAGCAGGCAGCGGGTTCTCTCAGACCTACGTCCACGTTACTTTATACCTAAGAAGGGAGGACGTACATCAGCTCAAGCCTGGGGACACATGTGTTGGATGTGAAATGCAGAAGTAGGAGAAGAGGTCCAGGGTGGACCAGAACCCAGACTGGGACAGACTGCGGTGCCCCGGGCTTGTTCTGGGAGGAAGGCGGCAGTCACTGCAGACCACCTACGCTTGTGCAGAGTCCAGCACTGAAAGGAGAGAGCAGGGTGCCGAGCAGCGCTGCGGAGCACACCGCCCTTTCTGCCCAGCGTGGATGTGTGTGCGCTCGCACTGCCCCTAGGAGGGGCCGCTTCGGTTCTTTACCTCCGCGCCCATGCCTTTAATTGCCTAATCACAAAAACCAGTTTCTGGGGGGTTATTTTGGCCCACACCATGCACGGCTAGCAGGCAGGCTGCTGACTAATGGGCAAGTGAGTGACACGCAGCACCGCCACCCCCGCCCCCAAGTTCGGTTTCTCTTAGTGTTTTTCAGAGCGGAGTCCCCGGGGAGATCCCCAGCGTTCGATGCTACTTGAAATTCTTTCTTGGGAAGAGATTCTCCTTTTTCAATAATTCCTTGCCTTGTTCTTTGTCTGGGCTCCTGGACAAATACCACTGGTCTCGAATCTGGAAGATTCTCCCTCTTACCCTCTGGGGTCTTTTGTCTTTTGCAAATCTTTTCTCTTCGGACTTTGGAGGAAATCAGCCCTCATCGACGACCAGCCTCGTGGGAAGGTAGTTGTTCCGAGAGTGTCTGTAACACATACGCGTGTGCACACACACACACCGTCTCTGGGGAAATATTTCTCCCTTCCTTCTCTCCCCGCTCACTCCCAAGTTTTCAGAGTGCTGTGCGCATTAGCCTGGGTCTCAGTCAGACGTGGTGGGGGGCAGGGGGAAGAAGTCGGAACGGCACAGAATGTTTGCGCCGTGGAAAACTGTGTGCTAAGGAGGGAAGTTGTCTCCTAAGCTGAACTCTGAAGTTCACTGCCACTAATGTTGTAATAACATTTTTCTTAAATAACAAAGCTTCCTGACATCACTGTCCTACTTCACTTGTAATTTCAGACAATTATTTCCATGTTAACCAGAGGACATCAACCCATTAAACAAATGAAATACAAATGATTCTTGCTTGTAGTTGTTCGGAAGGCCTCTGCTGAGGAAAGAGTTGTTCTCCTGTTTTCATTTCCGCGAGTGGTTATGGATTATCTCCTTTAGAGACACCCAGGAGGCTGAGACAGGCCCCTGCTCTTAGGGGCCTGCAGTGACTACAGTAGACGACTTTCTCTAGTCAGGTGATCGGGGGAGGAGGATGGACAGGAAAAAACCAACTCATTTGTGACAAGAAAGGAGAAGTCAAATCATCGAAGCTGGGAGAGGTGAGGCCAGGTGAAGAGAGGGACCTGGGAGCCAGGCCATGAGGGGTAAGAGGGCGGGGGTCAGGGGACAGGCCTCGTGGGGAGGTGCACGGCAGGGCATGGTGTGTGGGCGGAAGAATGGGAGCCGACTCTCCACCGTGGAAGGGTTGGCGTGTGTGGGGAAGTGTGGTATGGCGGAGAAGGCGTCCATGCCCCGGCTGCCACTCTCCCTAGAAGTCCTTTTCCTCATCTGCAAAGTGAACATGCTGATGCCTGCCTGGGCGGGGGGGCTGTCATGAGGATTACGTGAGATCGTGAATGGCAGTACTTGGTGCCCAACAGGTGCTAGCTCCCTCCACTACCTGGACAGGCGGAGTATGGGGGTCCAGTAAGAGGTAAGGGCGAGATGTGATTGTAGGGGGGAAACAGCAGGCTGAGGAATTGCAGCTCCATCTCACCAGGCTTGCGAACTCATGGGAGCCTTTTATCAGGCTAATAGAGCCCTGACCGGTGTGGCTCAGTTGTTGGGGTGTCATCCTGCCAAGCAAAAGGTCGCTGGTTGATTCTCGCCCAGAGCACGGGCCTGGATTCCGGGCTGGGTCCCAGGTCGTGGCACGTATGAGAAAGAAGCAAGTGATCAATGTTTCTCTCTCACACTGATGTTTTTCTCCCTCTCTTTCTCCCTCCCTTCCACTCTCTCTAAAAATGAATAAGTAAAATCTTTTTAAAAAACCAGAATAGTAGCATATAAGGTCATTTTCATTGAACCAATCTGGCAGTGGCCTTAGTACTGACCAGACCTGGAGGCTGGAGGTGGGGCCACAGTGTCGCAGGGATTCAGCCATGAGCTACAAGGGAGCATCTCCTAGAAAGTGGGGATGGCGCTTGATGGCTGGGTAGATAAAGGATGGGGAGGAGGAGCAAGCCAAAGATGAGCTTAGGGCTGGAGCCCAAGCATCAGGACAACCCTGGTGGCACTGACAGAAACAAGCAGGACAGCATGAAAAGTGCGAGAGAGGCCCACTGAGCACCGTGGGAACAAGAGGTGACCACTGGAGGTCTAGAGGAAGTATCCACATGAGACAAAAGTCCCTGGAGAGGGGTCAGCTCCAGAGATACGGAGTTCAAATACTCAGTCATCAATCCACGTGTGTGCGCGTGTGTGCACACCGTGTGCCACTCGGGAGCCAGGGAGCAGCGTGCCAGTGGCTCCAGCGTGGCCTTTGGCAGAGGACGCCTGTGTCTGGGGGAAGAGCTCCCAGGGACCTGGAGCTGCGGGAGAGGGGGCAGCACAGGGAAGCCGCAGGAACAGGGCACCTCCCTGTGTCAGATGTGGTCATCAGTGAAAGGGAAATGAGGTCTGAGACAAGGGCACTAGGTTTGGCAAGAGGGTGGCTTTTAAAGAGAGCCCTTTCCAGGTCTGGGCAACACCGCCCTAGCCCTTCTGCACCATTGGTGGACAGTGTACCATTGTCCGTACCATTCTGTCACTTCTGTTGGATTCCTTCTTTCATAATTGCCGTCTTCTGTTCTTCTCCCGTTCTTCCCTCGTATGTACAGAGTGTAATCCTCCCCCTGTCCAACATGTGCATATGGGTCTCGAGAATGTTCTTCTTTGCTCCCCACTTCTGCACCACCTGCAGAGGGAGGCCAGCCTTCCCCGTCCAGGTCCAACACTGCAAGGACACCCGGCCCCTCCCTTCCACACTCTACACCAGTGAATTCAGACCACGCTGGCACCTCTGCTCCACCCTGGTCCCAGGGTCCACTGCCTCCTGCCTGCATGACTGCAGTGGCCTCCTTGCCCAGCGTCCCGTTCCAGCCTCCTCCCTTTCGGTCTGTTCTCCAGCCCATAGCCAGCCTCTCCATCTCGAAGGGTAATTCGATCACACCGCTCTCTGCGCGCAAAGGCCAACAACGGCTGCCCCCCACCCCCCATGCCATGAAGAGTAAAAATTCCAGTCTTCCCCCAGCCCCACCTGATCTGATCAGTGCCAGTCCTGCCACATTGCCTGGCTCGCCGTGCCCCAGCCACGCTGGCCCCCTTGCTGTCCCTCCAACACACCCTCCTGCCTTGAATATGGTGGTCACTTTGGTCTCTGCCCAGCTGTCCGTGAGGCTGAGGCTTCCTGACCCCCGTACAGGACAGGGCAACCCCGCCCGGCTCCTGGTGCCTTCGATTTCTTTTTTCCTGGCTAGTTTTTCTCCGTGGCCCTTATCTCCATCTGGCCCGTGGTGTGTTTGCTCGTTTCTTTATTAACTGTCTCACCCAATTAGAAATACAGCCTGTCTAGACGGGGAGTTCGTTCTGTTTTCACTGTGAGCCTGGTGCTTTGCACGTAGTAGATAATTAATAAATACGAGTTGAATGAAAGAGAAGGGAAACTAACATCTACAAGTTGTATCTTGGGCACTTTCGCTTTTATCATTTAGTCTTCACAACCATCCTCAGAGTAGTATGACTATTATGTAGATGAGAAAACAGAGAATTATGGGTCCAAATCAGTATTTATTATTTAAACTGAGTATTCGGAATGCAGGCAGAGAGCAGGGAGTGAGTAGATCATTTGACTTCAATTTGCTCCCATTCATTCATTCATAAAATATTTAGGAAGCACCTGAGTCAGTCAGGCCCTCTGCTAATTTCTGGGGATCTAAAATTGAATAGAAAACACTTCCTGATCCCTAGTCTGATGGTGGAAACAGCCATTTAAACGAAAACGTAGAGTAATGTGATAAGTACTGTAAGAGAGGCAGGAACTCATCATTCAGAAAATTCTAGAGAAGCCAGAGAAGGCTCTGGAGGAGGAGACATTCGAGGTCGATCTCTTTGAATGAGTGCTCTCCATTGAAGAAAACTGGCTGCTGCTGGAAGGATAAAGGGCAGGCTGTTGGGACCCTCCACCCCCCGGCCTCCACCCGCCTTGCCAGCCTCGTCCCCTGCCAGCCCTTCCTCACGGACACATGCTGCTCATTATTTCCTGCATTGCCTTCCACTTGCTGTCCCTGCAAGTGTCATTCCCTCTGTTTGGAACATTCTCCTCCTGGCCCACTTTTTTCTGTTGCGGTTCAGTTCAGCATCACCTCCCTCCCTAGATGGACATAGACAAGCTCACTGTCACATTTCTGTGACTCCCTCCCAGCTGTACCCCTCTGAGGATAGGCAGTCTCAGTCACCTTTGTCCTGGCTGCTCAGTCCTAGGGGTGACCAACCTGAGCCTGCGCTAGAGGGGAGAAGGCTTGGGAAGACCCGCAGGTCATGAGGGCGGCTGAGCAGCAGCTGAGTGGGCCACCTGAGGTGCTGAGGCAAGTATGGGCTGTGCAGGTGTATATGGGCAGATGAAGGGTCCCCAAAGGGCATGGGAAGTCCAAAAAAGCCAAGCATCTCAAAGCAGGACATGAGCCCTGAGGCCATCTGTGCACGAGTATCCTTGCTAAAGATCCGGGGAGGTGGCCAATTGCTCACGTGCTTGCAGGAACATTCCTGCCTGCCCCCGCCCCGCCCCACCTGGGCTGCCTGTCCCTCAGCCTGGCTACCGGAGTGGAGGGCTCTGTCTAAAGCTGGACTGAAGCACAGGAGCAGTAGCTGGAGGGATGGATATAAACAAGATCGGGGCTAAACACCTTGCCCCAGGCCCCCAGCAGGCAAGCAGTAGTGGAACCGAGAGTCCAGCCCTGGCATTTACATTCCCGAGCCTACACTCGGAACCACCATTAGTGAAAAGGAGGGAATGGTGCATTAATGTATCAGAGCTGCCTCCGCACTCAGTGTGCTTATTGCAGGCAAGTAAGAGTGTGTGCATGTGTGTGCATGTGTGTGTACGTGAGAGAGAGAGAAAAGCGGTGGGTGAGGGGGAGGGGAAGAGGGGGAGTTTCAAGTACCTGCCGAAGTCAGATATTGTTTGTCCTGACAGAGCCTACCTTGGTCCAGCTATCGGAGGCCTGCATTGTGCCTCTACAGGGAAACCTGAAGGCTGAGCTCCCAGACTCAGGGACCATTGCTGGGATGGGAATGCAGTGCCTGGCACATGGCAGACATTTGATATTTGTTGGATGGCTCAAAGGATGGAGGGATAAATAAACAGGTTCTGACCCAGGGGCTGGAAGAGAGGTTTCAAGCTTTAGCAGATTGTGGTGTGTGGCTCTGGGCAAGTCTTATCCTCTCTCTAGTCCCCAGTTCCCTTCTCCGGGAAATGACAGTGCTGGTAATAGAGGCTGAGGTCAGCCCCATGCTGAAATATGTTGCTCAGGTGGAGGACCTGGGCTTGAAGGCATTGGCCTGCTGTGCTGACCACCAGGGCCCTGGGCTGGTTCTGGCTCAGGAAGTGTGCGTTTGGAGTTCCAACCAGATGCTGGCATCCTCTGGGGGACTGTCTGGGAAATGACCATGGGCAATGGGGACAGATGGGTGGAGAGAAAGAGTCTCAGGCAATCCTGGACACTTCTGGGGTGCAAGAGTCCCCAGCCCATAACCTCCAGAGGGAGGTGGGGCTGGGCTCTCCTTCACCTCCGATTGGTCAGACAGAGGGCCTGAGCGCTCATTCCCAAGACCCTCGGGGAGGGACGAGGCCTCCAACGCAGAACTGCCTTCCGCTGCATGCAGGAAGGAATGCGGCCTCTGATTTCACTTCCCGCAGCTGGCAGCGCGCAGTCGGTATTTTTCTGTGGCGCAGGCAGAGTAAAGAGAGAATAAAGTGTTGAATTGTTTGGCATTATCAAGGATTTCAGCTCCCCAGGACTCCTACATAAAGAGATGGAAATAGAGCTGCTGGAGCCAAGAAACACACAGAAGTGTATGAATTCATTACATATTATCTTTCGTCCTTCCAAACAGCCCTAGAAATGTCAAAAGATCATCTATTGTTTCATCGTTGATTAACATAAAAAAGCTTGGGTTTGGTTGGCTCTGGCTTGGGCAAGAGGCAGGCAGTGGGAGAGGAAGATGGGCGTGTTTTCCCAGGGCAGCCTTCGGCGGGACCTGCCCTCCTTCCAGTGCTTCCTTTCTGGGTGTTAGTTTCACGAGTGTGATTTAGGCCAGGGCAAGCATGGAATTACACATTTGCATGCCTGTGACTGTGTAAGTGCCTACGGTGTGCAAGGTTGTATGGGGTGCTGTTGGAGACCCCCTGGCGTGTTAGCAAGGTCAAGGCTGCAAGGAGCTCAGGGCCTGGTACCGCCCAACTGTGCCAACAGCAGTTGAGGCACCCTAGACACAGCCAACTGTGTCTGCCTGCAGAATCCAGAGCCGGTGTGGCGCTGCTGCCTGGAGGAGACCCAGGAGGGCTTCACAGAGAAGGTGACATCTGAGCTGGTCCCTGAAAGATGAGTAGACTGTCTCCTGGCAGAGGAGGGAGCAAAGGCATCCCAGGTAAAGAGAAGAAAGCCTGATGCATAGGTCAAAAGGCCACATTCAGCCCTCAGGCCTGGAAGCTGGGCCTGGAGAGATGGTCAGTACCTGAGCCAACTCTCTGACCCTGAGCTGACCCAGGCCCAGGCAATCTGAGGCCTTGTCTGATTGGAGACCTGCTTTCCACACTCTCCTCCAAGGCTGATCTGGGTGTAATTCTCCACCCGTGACTCTCCTGTTGACCAGCCCCGTGCCTTTGGGCACAGACCGGCAGGCTGGACTCAGAGCCCTCTGGAGAAGAGGCGGGCCTCTGGCTCACCTTCCCCTGCTGCCCTCCTGTGGCTGGAGGAAGGCCCACTTTTGGGGAGCTCTTGGCTCCCCCATATGCTGGTGGGGCCATGGAGCCAAGGGGCTTCGGTCAGACCCTCCAGGCTCAGGGCTGCCCCATCTCAGCCCCATTGCCCGCCTAGAGCTGGCGGTCCCACGTACATCCTGGTACCTGACTGGAATGCAGGGCAGGTGGCTGGGCCAGGAGCCCCATGGTCCTTTTTCCTTCTGGCTGAACACCCCTCAAAGGGTGGCCCCCTGCCCCCTCCTTCATGCCCTCTCCACCTCTCTTTTCCTGAAGGGCCTCCGAAGTCGGGGAATGCCTGAGTCGTGAGAAACCTCAGAGGTGGCAGAAGCCCTCGGAGCAAGTGGCCGTCCCGGCTCGCCACTCCACAAGGCGGCCGGTGTGAGCAGGCGCCTTCCACTGGTGCTCACTCGCTCAGAGGCCAGGCCTCTGTCAGCCTCCAGAAGGGATGCAGGTGGAGTGGACCCAAGCCTCTGTCTGGTTCGCCAGCAGCCCTTCGCGCAGCTCCTCTGCTAGGTGCGGACAACCAGGAGGAAAAGCGCTTTCCCAGATTGCTCTCTCTCCACACCTTCCCGAATGTTAGCCCCCAGCGGTGAGAGCCCCCGAGCCCTGGAAATAAGCAAAACCTAACCCCTTACTTTGGAATTCGGCTTTTCAGTGTTCATTGCCTTTTTGCATTTATTTCTCTTAGGACCCTCAAACCACCCTGATGGGTAATCAGAGCAAATATTGTATCACCCTCACTTTTAGAGATGAGCAGGTAGGGGTACAAATTGAATCACGTGCTTGAGGTTTACAGCTAATTTGTGGAGAGCTGGCACTGGGCCCTAGTCTCCAAGCTTCTGCTCCCAGCTCCTGGGCTCCCTGCTAATGCACTCAGGCTGGCCCCAGGCACGGAGAGCAGGAGGGGTGGTAGGGAGTCCTCCCAGCCCAGAGCCAGCACGGGTCTGGGCCTGCGGACGCTGAGGCCCCACGCCCCACCTTGGCCTTTGAGATGACTTAAGGGATTCCAGCATCGTGGCCTCTAAGATTCCTCCCGACTTCAAGGTTCCTCCTCCTTGATCAGGAAACTGCCACTTAAACATTTCTTCTTCTGTGCCTGGGAAACGTTGCCAGAAATGTAGGACAAGGCTGAACTGGCACCCCAGACCCGTGGAAGGCATTGGGCGTCCGTGTTGGGATGGGCACGGAGGAGACGTTGCAGATAAAGACAAAATTCCTGCCCCTTACTGCAGGAGGCTGTGGGGTCCAATGGGAGTGGAGAGCCAGCAGAGGGGCGCCTAAGTCTGCGCGGTCATCGCAAAGCCCCCGCCCACTTCCCTCCCATAGATGAGGGATGCCCATCTGAACGAGGGTCTTCATATAAGCCAATCCTGAAAGGCTTCTTAGAGAAGGCAGGGATGTTGCCGCTTCCAGAGGCGAGGGACATGGTCAGAGGGGACCGTCTGCACATGCCAGGGGCATGGTTGTGTGAGCAGCCTCAGCAGTCACGATGAATCAGCAGACAGCTCTGGGCATATGTAGAGATGCCACTCAGGTGGGGCTGCTGGGAAATGGGCCCCCGTGGGCACAAAGTGGGAGTAGCTGAGCCCCGGACTGCAGCCCCAGCCCCAAGACCCGCCCCACCTGGCTCTGGCCCCAAAAGGAAGACTTTCCATTCCCTTCCCTGGAAACCCCCCTCACTTACGGGAAGCTGGGTGTTATCTTAAGGTCTGTAAATGACCGGCCTGCTTTTCCAGCTGCAGCGGTTCATTCAGAACAATTAGCACGCAGTTTCGAGGTGGAATGAAACATATGGCAGGAGATCCCCAGGAGCCAGCTAGGGGCAGCCCAGAAAGTGGGGGAGCCGCCCGGGGAGGGGCGGAGTGTGCTCGGAAAGGGCTGGGCTCCAGGAGCGCTGCCTGGTCCAGGTGCACCTGCTCTAGCAGAAGTGAGGGCTTGTGCAAATGCCTTCTGCCTCTCAGGTCGTGAATGCATCCAACACCCCTCGAACTGGCATTTGGGGTCAAGAGACTTGAAAATCCCCCAAGTCCAGAGAATGTCCTGGTTGGAGAGCTTTAGGGCAAATACCCCGGGATCTGGACTGGGGAAAGGATGGACATACTGAGGAACTGATATGCACCCCCAGGCACACTCTGATATTCCTTCATCCACTGCATGTTGGCTGAGGGCCTACTGTGTGCCCAGTGCTGTCCCAGGCATTAATACTCTGAAGAAAACAAACCCAGATCCCTGACCTCATGCAGTTCCCATTCTAGTGCGGAACACGAAAGCAGACTGCTGAGCATGTTAGGAGGCAGGTTAACCTCAGGAAACCAACCTGCAAGGCAAGCATTGCAATTTCCTTTTTTCATGCAAACAAGTGGAAACTAAGGGTTTATTAAAAAACAAACAAACAAACCTGTTCAAATTCTCTGAGCTAGGAAGTGGTGAAGTCTGGATTTAAGCCATCTCACCCAATCCCTGCGGCACTCTCCTCATCTCAGAGATGACCAAGATGCCCACGCACACCCAAGCAACCCCCAGTGGTCTGGGTGGGCAGTGGAATCACGGAGTCCCTGAGTAGGAAGAGCTCAGAAATTGCCACTCAGGCCTCAGCCTCTTATGAGGGGGCGGGAAATGACCTCTGGAGACTTAGTGACCTAAGGTCACGTGGTCAGTCATAGGACTACAGACTGGAACCCGAAGGTCCTGCCCTGTGGGTGCAGGCTTTTTGTAACCAAACCAAGTAAACTTGTCGGGTTTTCGCAGCAAGCCCACAGCTGTGTTCTCGAAGAGGGCCAGCCCCCTGCCAACTGCCTGCACCCTGTCCTGCTTCAGAGACCATACACACCCCCCAGGCTCCCACCTGTGCCGCCCGTCCCCGCTCACAGGCACTTGTGGTCCGGACAGGGGCTGACTCTTGGCCGTGATTTTGGCACAGCTGGAGAGGGGTCTGCAGAGCAGCATTGCCACCCCACCCCCAGCCGAAGTTTCCATGTGCTCAAAGCAATGGCTAGAGACAGGTGCGGGGTGTCTTGCAGGGTCAAGAGCTAAACGGCACTCTGTCTGTAGGAAAAATTGCAGTAACAGCATCGAGGGCGATTGCAGAGGGGGCTGGGAGGGAAGGGAAGAGGCAAGCAACCCTTGAGCAGTGGTTATAAGACTTAAACTGGAGCCCAGGGCAGGTAAAGAACATAGCTATAAATCCAACCCCCTGAAAGAATCTTCTGGAGGTAAGAGACACAAGCTCACTTAAAATATGTCTGAGATGAGAACTAAAGATCGTTATTTTTGAGTAAGGATATAAAATGCTAAACACTGCCTTTATTAGTCCTTTCTAAAAGCCAGGTATAAAATACTGCCATTCTCAAGATTGTGTTTTCCTTTTTTTCCCTTTTAATGGCAGAAATTAAAGTCTCCTTAAGCCATCAGCCATCACTCCCCAAGGTGAGCCCTCAGAGTGACTCTTTCAGGGATCCCTCCCCGTACCCAGGAGGTACGGTGTCCACCCCACTAAGCTTCACGTACCCTTCCCACCTCTCCCTCAGCCCCCATTGGCACTGAATGAATGCCCGCCAGGCAGCAGGTGGCTGAATGGGCTGAAAGTTTTATGGGTCTGCCCCGGTAGACCCTGTCTCCCACCAGTTGCCAATTTGGCTGCTTGCTCCCCACTCACAAATACCTAACACTGAAGATATTCGGCCCACTGGAGCCCTGCCAGGCAGCCCCCCCCCCACTCCGGCCCCGCCTGCCCAACCAGGGCGTGTGGCACTCAGCGGCTCAGCCTCCAGTGCTATCGAATACATGTCTGCTCCCTGGGCCACTGCTCCGTGGTACGGCTTCCTTTCTTCCTCTCCACTGTCTGTTTTTTGCTTTTTTCCTTTCTTTCCATCAAAGGCTGATGCTACCAGAGAAAAAGTTCATAAAAATGTTATGTCCACCATAAAACCCCTAATGTGGCATTCCGCAGGAGCCATGCATTAACATTAACATTTCCCAGACAGTTATTGTGAGATAATGGTGCCGGCTATAACTCAGCAGTAACGTTTCTTCGAGCAAATGTTATGGAGGAATAAATGACTTGCCAAGGGAGCTGCTGCAGTGGGGGTGGGGAGAGGCGACGGCTGCAAAGCGCAGGCTCTGCGCCTGAGAGACCCGAGCCTACCGGGCAGGGGGCTGGGCTCACGCCACGACCCCAGACTCTGTGCACCGGGAGGCCAGTCCCCTCTGCTCTCTGCTTCCAGTTCACACACATCTCTGCTTTCTCCCCAGAGCTGTTTTGGGAGAATCAGCCGGGGTTGAGGGCCTCAGGGTCAGAGGGCTGAGAGGGTGCCAAGTGGCTCCGGTATTTCCGACAGTGTCCTTGTCCTGGTCGCTTCCCCTGTTGTCCCAGCGCGCTTTACGCTGCCCTCCGGACAGCACTCATGGCCTTGTAATTCTGTCGCTGGCTGACCTGGCTGTATCCTGCTGTGATCGTGCCTTCCTCACAAGCAGCGTGCACATCTTAGTCTTTTGGTGACTTAGCACAGAGGAGGGATGTGATAAATGTTGGCTGGAGGTGAGGCTGCGTGGATGGACCAATGGATGGATGGATGGACAGACGGATACAGGGCTGGGTGAGTGACAGCAGAAAAAGATCCGGATATAAAAGCAGACCATGACATGAACAACATTTGACATTAGTGATAAAGGGGAAAATACCTAATCCCACATTTTTAAAAACAAATTCGTAAAGGTGTGAGCTTGAATGGAACTTAGGGATCTGCTGCCGTACTCATTTCACCCTTCAGGGGCGTGAGGCCCAGTGGGCTTGGTGTCCAAGCAGAACCGGAACCTCGGGCCGCAGGTTCACTGCTCCGCCAGCTGCCATCTTGCCGCTAACATGCAAGGCTTGTAATATGCAAAGAACCCTTTTCTACCCCCCAAGGATCTTGCTTGCTAGTGGAGGGGGCACCTCAGGTACAAACTCGACTCTTTATAATTCTGGACAGAATGTGACAAGTGCTGCAGTGAGAAATGCCTTCAATTTAGAGACTTAAGGAGGGACTGCAAAGGGTGGGTCCTGGTGGGGGAGCCGGGCTGGGAGAGCAGACACAGTTGGGAGGGGTGGCTATTTGAGAAGGGAGAGTGGGATGAGCAAAGGCATAAAGGTGACTGGAACCAGGGATCCCTCACAGGTACCAGTACTTCATTCACATCCTTGTGTATTGAGGGTAGGGTCCCAGGAGACCATTTGTCTATTGGGGTGGCTTCCTTAGAATGTGGCTCTTGACCACTCCTTGCTATGCCCTTCTGACAAGTCATCAGCTTGTGGCTCATGCCCTTGGCCATGGTGGTCAGTTCTCCAGCTTATGCCAAGACTGGGCCTGGCCAGCCTCACCGGCCCCCTGAGCTCCCTGGGTGGCAGCCACACCTCTGCTGTTCTTTCTTGTCTCTGCCCAGTGCTGCTTACAGCCCAGGGGGAGGTTAAGCGGGAGCCACATTCCTCCCGGACCTGTTGGGAGCCGGGGAATCTCCATGAGAAATGTAAGGGACCGTGTTGGCTCCTATCCAAATGCCACATGTGATGCCACATTCTGATGGCTCCCAAGAGCAGGTCCCCAGAAGGCAGAACCAGATTTATTGCACTGGCAGAGGAGACAGTGACCTCGACAATGTAGTCGAAGACCCCAGAGAGGCTCTGCCCCAATCAGAAAGATCATCCTCACTCAGGGGTCTCATCACATCCTCCAGGTGCAACAGGCCTTGGAGGTCAGCGGGTTCGACCTGCCGTGCCTGGGAGGCCTCTCCGATAGCCAGGCTTCCACACAGGGGCTGTGCTCACTGGTGGACCGCCCTCACACAGAGGGGAAATTCGTCTCCATCCCTTCTACCTTCCTGTCCTAGTTCTGCTGTCTGGGCAGCCTGGTGTAAGACCAGCACCTCCCCCGCATAGTGGTTCTTTACATATGGAGGGCAACACGTACGCCCCTCCCTAGGTCTACAGTCCTGCAGGTACATATTCACACACCTTCTTCGCCATGCTAACAGTGTTCCTCTTAGGAGGTAAGCATGGTCCCCCAGTGCAGTCGGAACCAGCACCTCCATCTGGACTTGTAGGAACGCAGCCCACGATTGCAATTACCTTGGGGGTGGCAGGCGACGTATAACAATGCTGATACCTGTTGGATTTTCAGTCAAGCTTCCCCTTGTTTTTCACATGAGATGCTCTTAAGCTCCATCTCCCTCACGGGCACGGTCTGCATTTCACTCTAAGAACGTCTCTCTCTTCAACATCACCTTGCTTTCAGCCTGTTTCCTGCCTCCTGAGCTCTTTCTCAACCTTAATTCTCTCCTTAAACCCATTAACTATTCTCTCCAGTGTGGGCAACACGGTAAGTGCCCTTTCCACAACGTCATGCAGGTTGTTGGTGAAAATGCTCCACAGCACAGAGCCGCTCACTGCAACATGAGAGACTGAACCCCGGACGCAAATTTCCTAATCAGTACTGCTTGGGAACCCTGACCGGTGTGGCTCAGTTGGTTGAGCATCATCTCACAGAGCAAAAGGTTGCCAGTTTGACGCCTGGTCAGGGCACATGCCTGGGTTGCAGGCCCGGTCCCCAGTTGGGGTGCGTAGGAGAGGCAATACATCGATGTCTCTGTCTCTTTATCCCTCCCTTCCTCCCCCTCTAAAAGTAAATAAATAAAATCTTTTAAAAATGGGGCTGGGGAAAGTGCTGGCAGGAAAATGGAGACAGCTGTACTTGGAAAACAATTTTTAAAAAAACTTTTAAAAGAAGTACTGCTTGGGGCCAGTCACAGTCTAGCTAAAAGCTTACCTACTTATTCTCCCAACCAAGTTACTCTTCACTCTTATCCTGTCGAAAAGGATATCACAGAGGATGTTGTCAGACATCTTGCTGAAATCAAGATACTTCTCAGAATTTTCCTTACCTATGGAAAGGGAAATTTAGGAATTCTATGTTTTTTTAAAGAAGTAATAAAGTTGGTTTGTCATGGCTTTTTCAACGAAGCAATTCATGTTCTTGACCGTTATGTCTTTCTTCTGTAATTAATCCAATGCAGAATTTTTGTTCATGACTAATATTAAATTTATAGTTATCTAGCTTCCAGAATTTGTTGTTTGCCACTCCATGAAAATACCACTTTTTTATATTTCTGTCCCTGAAAACTATTTCTTTTCATTAGTTCACAAACAGCTAACAGTGGTTCTAAAATCCCATCTTTAAGTTCTTCCCACACAGGAGGTCGTTTGCTGGTGTCCACAGCCTTGACTTCATTTAAAGCTATAAGGTACTTGGTTATCGCTTCCTCAGCTCTCAAACCTGAATTCTTTCTAAGTGTTTTTTTTTCCTGGTTCGATGGCCGTTGTCCTTGCAGAAAACAAAGCAAAGTAGAAGTTAAATTGTTTGCTTCCCTTTGTCATCTAGTCACCTCACATGTCTGCCCCAGGCTACAGCTGCCTCAATTCTTTTTTTTTTTTCTCTCTTACCATTTTGCTTCAAGTATTTCTTTTTAAGAGAGAGAGGAGAGGGAAAATGCGTGTGGGGGGCGGTGGGGAGGGAGGTGGTCTCAAACCACAGTTCATTCTGGTTTTTGGCCCTCCTAGAGCTCTGCTAACAGGGTTACCCATGCGGCTTTTTGTTTATCAGCCCCTCCTTTCATCTTCTGCACACGTGCTTTTTCAATCATCCTGGAACTCAGATTCGAACGTGGGAACAGAAGGTAGGACATCCATTAAATTTCACATTCACCATCAGGAAGACATGGGTTAACCTTCTTTTACCAGCCCTCCTTACAAATGCAATTACCAATGAAATTCAACCCAGCCAATATTTTCTGATCACCTCTGATGCCCAAGGCACAGTTCTGGATGCTGTGGGTGATGCAGAGGTAAACAAGAATTGTCTCCACCTTAAACACGGTGAAGGAGGTGGGCGCACCAATTGCCGTGGCTTCAGACAGGATGAGCCCAAGATGACAACGCTGATATACAGGAAGTGCTGCGAGAGCCCAAAGGAGCAGAGACTGTGTCTGCTTGGAAAGCTCCAGGGAAGATGCATGGATAGGCAGGCTGGGTAGAACAGCAGAAGTCAGAGATGGAGGAAAGGTCGTGAATTCCTTGGGAGGGTCCAGAGGTATAGAAACAAGATGGTGCTTGGACTGTGTGGTGGGCTGGGGGTGGGGAGTTCAGCCCGGGTGCTCATTCCACACTTTCTGTTCTGCCCAGAACCCCATCGAAACGCTGAACACAGCACATCCTCAAATACACTCATTGCACCCCCTCCAAACTCATCCTTCCTCTGCAGTCTTTATTTTTGACATTCCCATCCTCCCAGTAGATTGAGCACTGAACTTAGAATCAAAGATCTGAATTTGTTTATTTTTAATTTAATCTTTAGTGTATTTTTTTCCATTACCATTTAGTCCCCTTGTACCCTCCTCCCCGCAGTAATCTCCACACTGTCGTCCACGTCCATGAGTCCTTTCTTCCTTTTTGCTCATTCCCTCCATCCCCTAACCTCCTCCCCGCACTAGCTGTCATCTGCTCTCCATCTGAGTCTGTCCTCGTTTTCCTTGTTAGTTCAGTTTGTTGATTAGATTCCCCATATGAGTGAAATCATAATGATATTTGTCTTTCCCTGACTGGCTTATTTCACCGAGCATAATGTTCTCTAGGTCCATCCATACTGTTGAAAAGGGTAAATTTTTCTTTCTTTTTTTTTAATGGCTGAGTGGAATTCCATTGTGTAAATGTCCCATAGTTGTTTTATCCACTCATCCACTGATGGACACTTGGGCTTCTTCCATATCTTGGTGATTGTAAATAATGCCTCAATGAACATAGGGGTGCTTACATTCTCTCAAATTGGTGTTTTGGGTTCCTTTAGGTATGTTCCAGAAGTGGGATCGCTGGGTCAAAAGGCAGGTTCATTTTTAATTTTTTGAGCCATCTTCATACTGCTTTCCACAGTGGCCGCACCGGTCTGCACTCCCGCCAACAGTGCACAAGGGTCCTCTTTCTCTGCATCGACAGCCCTTGTTCTTTGTTGATTTACTGATGATAGCCATCCTGACAGGTGTGAGGTGACATCTCATTGTGGTTTGAATTTACATCTGTCATGATTAGTGATGTTGAGCATCCTTTCATATGACTGTTGGCCATCTGTATGTCCTCTTTGAAGAAGTGTCTATTCAGGTCCCTTGCCCATATTTTAATTGGGTTGTTTGTTTTTGTGGTGTTGAGTTTTGTGAGTATTTTATAAATTTTGGATATTAACCCCTTATCAGGTGTATTGGTGAATATATTCTCCCATTCTGTGGGTTGTCTTTTTATTTTGTAGATGATTTCCTTTGCTGTACACACACTTTTTAGTTTGCTGTACTCCCATTTGTTCATTTGTTTTCTTTTGTTTCCCTTGCCTGGGAATTTTGAGTTCAGGATTCAGCACTCTGACACTGGAAATGTGGCTCCATTCCTCTGAGCCGCCATTTCTTCATCTATGAACTGGGGAAACGCTGCCCGAGCTCCCTCTTGACACGAGAGAGTCTTGCGGCTCAGAAGAGAAAGCGTGGAGGGCACTACTTTGTAAGCGGTTGAGTGCTGTGTGCAGGGACGAACCACATGCATGTGGTGGCTCAGGCCCCCAGATGGGTGCACCGTGAGTTGCGTTCTCTCCGATGAAACCGAGGTTCCCCGCGGGCAGCGCCTGGTGTAGAGGGACCTGGGACAATGAGCGGGACGGGATGCGAGGCCAGAGGTGTTGGTGAGAGCCAAGCCTGTTTTAGCTGGGGCGGAGGCAGGCCGTCTTTGAGCCTTGTCAGGGCTGTCAGAACTCACGCTGAGTGCCAGGGAAGGCAGGGGCAGAAGGTCTGCGGCGACCGCTGCACCTGAGCCACACCTGCACCCTTCCTCCCAGCCCCCTGCCATATGACAGACACTGCAGGCCCTCTGAGTATGCAGAGGAGGAGGCCACTAACTTGGACGTCAGAGAATGCCACGAAGAGTGCGAACACATAATCAGTATGGTGAGCAGCACAAAAGAGGCGAGCTCAGGGCCGCAGGAGTGCGGGGGAGGAGCCACTGTCTGCCAGAGGCAAGGATGCTCAGACGTCAGGAATGTGTAGTTGTCTGGTAGAGGAGGTGGGCAAGGGTGCCCGGGAAGAGAGAACCGCAGAGGCTGAGAAAGCATCTGGAGCTCCGGAAAGTGCCTGTTAAGGCGTGAGGCTGGAGCACGTGGTGATGTGAGCGGGAAGAGGCTGCCGCGCACAGGGCAACGGGAAGGTGGCCAACAGGGACGGGAACGAAGGGGTATTTAAAGTCCATGTAGGGAGGCCTGGCCAGGTGGCTCCGCTGGTTGGAGCACCATCCCATACACCAAAAGGCTGTGAGTTCCATCCCTGGACAGGGCATGTGCCCAGGTTGCCAGTTCAATCTGTGGTTGGGGTGCCTATGGGAGGCAACCGATGGATGTTTCTCTCTCTCTGTCTCCCTTCCTCTCTAAAATCAATAAAAAACATATTCTTGGGTAAGGGTTAAAAAAAAAGTACATGAGGGAGAAAGAGCATGTCATGGAAAGGAGAGGTGAGGGAAGGCGGGGAGGGAAAGACAGGTGGCGGGCTTCTCTAGGTTTCCCTCCCAAGTGTCCACCCTGAGGATGGAGCCATTCGTCCCAAATGATAAGCAGCAGGAGCAAATGTGGGGAGAGCAGGCAAAATGGAGATGATGAGCTCATAGGTGGGGGGTTGAGTTTGGGGTGGGGTGCTCAGGGATCGCATCCAAACCCCCCTGTGCTGGTAAGGTGTGTGTTGCCTTTCAGCTGAACTTGAATACCTCAAGGGCAGAGCCTGGGTGTGACTCAGCACCGTGCCCTCGTCCAGCCTCCTCACGGACCCAGGCTGGGGGGTGGTGGCAGGAGAGCCCCAGACTCATCGATTCCCTCCCACCCCTTCCCCTTCTCTGGCCTTCACCTCTTCCTGCGCCCCATGATCAGGCCTCAAAGAGAGTGGCGGAGAAGCTTGCGTGTGCCCTCCAGGCAGACACAGCCTGTCTGGCTCCTGGCCCCCAGGCACCGTGGGACCCCGAGGGTGCTGTCTGACCCCTTTGCATCTGTGCTAATTCAGCAGCCAGCAGCCACATGCATCTGTTTAAATTAAAATTAAATTCAGTTAAATTAAAAATTGAGTTAGCCTCACCAGGCACAGTTCAAGTGCTCCATAGTCCACTGTGCCCACGGCACTGGAAGAGGTGGACAGAGGACGCTCCATGGCCGGAAGTCCTGTTGGAGGCAGTGTGAGCCCGCCCCTCACAGGCAGTGCGGGTCAGTGAGACCCAGGGTGAAATGCAGGGCAGTGGCCGGCACCCAGGAGGCCCGTGGATGCCTGCTGTGCTATTCTGAATGAACTGAGAGAGACAGCTGAGGCCCTGGCCCACAGCAGTCAGGGGGCAGGGCAAAAGATGCCCTGGGGGCACCTAGGAGGTGACAGACAGGCCCTGACCTTGGGGAGAATTGAAGGGCCTTCAAAGTGCAATGTGAAAATTTGGGGCTGACATGAGGGGCAGCAACTCAGGAACCTCCACAGAGGGGCATTTGGGGGACTGCAGTGACGATGCCAAGAGGATCTCTGTCCAGCTGCAGCCGGTGCTCTGCTGTGACGTCACTTACCTGTGGATCTGGGTCTGGATCTGGGTTCTGGGCTGCGGCAGCCAGGCTGGAAGTCAGGGGGCCAGAGGGGAGGGAGAGCCCTTGCTCAGAAGTCCATCTGCGCTGTAACAGCGGGGAACGCCCGGGGCTTCCGTCCAGGTGGCCCGGCAACGTCCCTTCCTGAGAGCAGGCTGCCTCTCTGCATGCTTTTGCCCCTCTTTTGTGCCCTGTATGTCAGGCTCTATCATGAGCCTGGAGTCCCCAGGGGGGAGACAAGGACGGGGACTGTTGCAGGAGGCCCGCAGCTGGGCTGGGAGGAGGCAGTGCTGCCCAAAGCCCCACCTTCCCTCCCTGAGCCCACCCAGCCTGGGCTCGAAGGCAGAGCTTTTCGGGTGAGGATGCCCCTTGGCCCCCCAGCCCAGCAGACGACCCCGGCTAAGGGCCTTGGGTGGATGCTGGATCATCACTGGTCAGTCTGTAGCCTCTCCTGAGAGGAAAGGAGAATGTTCCCCTCGGGGTAGGGAGAGACATGAGAAGGGAGTTTGGGTGCACCAGGGGGTGCCCCCATGGACTGGTCAGGCCTGAGACAGTGCCCTCGCCAGCCCTCGGTGGCCTGCGTCATACCCCTCTGGTCAGGGCTGGGCTGGGTCCTCTAGAGTCCTGGCCAGCCCCCTGTTCCAGCCCAGCAGGGGAGGGTGGAGGGAGGAGCTGGCTGGGCTGTATAGTCCCGGTCCCCTCCAGGGTAAGATGGATTGAGGCGTGTGGAGAAATCCGAATAACTAATCAGAGTCCTCATTAACCCCCTGCCGAGATGCTCAAACATTCACTTTGCTGTTCGTGAAGCAGAAAAAACCCTCTCCCTGCACTGAAATTGATGCATTATTAATCCTCTGCTCCGACCAGACCATCGGTGGCCTGTCCTGCCCGAGGCCAGGCCTTGGAGTCTTGGAGTCGCTGCCTCGGGCCACGTGCACTTTCCATTGTTTAGTGCGGAGCCCTGGGTTCACGGGGGCAGCTGCTTTGTTTTCTCCCAGATGGGGCCCCAGCCCGACTACGTGGTCCCACCCCAGCTGCAGTGGCCACTGGAGGGGGACGGGGGAAAGATGTGTCTTCCCCCAGACCTGAGGAGCCAGTGTCCTCCCTGCACTTCAGATGAGCTCGCCCATGGAGTGTGCCGCTCCTTAGTCAGTGGCGGGCTGGACTTAGAAGGCCTTAGCGTTTGTCTGGCCCACTGGCTGGCACTTTCTGCACACTTGGGGCCACAGTGTCCCCATGAGCTCCCTGGTGTTACCCCACACCCAGGCCTGAATCTGTCCACCACAAACAGGCATCCCGATACTGTACACATGTCCCCTAAGAGCGGGAATCCACAAATATTCCCCATGTGCTGGACCTTGTTCCAGGGGCTGTGGTGGATCCAAGTCATTTAAGGCACAGACCCTCTCCTCGAAGAGACTGGACGGCAGTGGGGTTAGGTGCCCTTGCACACCAGCACACAACACAACACCAGGATACCTCACAACACCAGGAACACTACACAATACAAATGGAGGAAAGGAGGGAGGGAGGGATGAAGGAGGGACCTATGGAAGAGACTCCTCTGGGTTCCCTTTGAGCCTAGGATGGTATGGGAAGCGGCGAGGGGGAAACAAGGCCTGCTGCAGCCCCCTCACTCCCATCTGGCTGGCCCAGCCCTCGGTGGATCGGCCCTGATGGATCTGCCCACATCTGCAGCCTGTCCTGACCTGAGAAGTCACAGCCCGTGCCTGGGCCTGTGGGAACTCCATCATGGCACCTTCTCTGCAGGGCCCCCCAAAGGCAGCTTTGTGAGGAGAAGGAGGAGGAGGAAGAGGGGAAAGAGGGATTGAATCCCTCGCTCCGGTTCCCACTCACTCTCATTTATTGCATTGAGGAATGGCGGGAGAGGTCACCTTCCTGACCCTGGGCTCTCGCTGGGGAGGATAATCACTCTACCCTTCTGCGGGAGTGCTGCCAGGTTCCAGGATCCGAGGTGAGCAAACCAAGCCTGGGCCCTGCGCACGTGGAGCTCACAGCCTGGTGAAGAAAACGGGCCTCACTCAGTCCCAAACAAGTGTCTAATTACAAACGGAATTCAGAAACGTAATATACAAAGGAGTATTTCCTGGCCCGAGAGGTGAGCTGGGAAAGTGAAGCTGTTATTACTGGAGAGTGGATGAGGAGAGAGCATCTCCCAGGAGGATGAGACTCTTGTGCAAAGTCCCCGTGGTGGGGAGAGGCACCTTCTGTTGGAAAGACCAAGGGCCTGGGTGGCTGGACAGAGAGCCAGTGAGGGGTAGCAGGAGAGGTGGATGGGGCCAGAGGCACCTGACCTTCCAGGCAGTGGTGAGCATGTCCACTTTGATCTCAAGAGGGACGGGAAGCCGGTGACGCATCTGAAAGGGGAGGAGAGGGGAGGGGGTGGCCCGGGGCTTGAACCTCAGAAGCTCTCTCTGGCTGCATCGTGGAGAACTGCATCATCTCAGTCCCTTAGTCTCCTACTTTGGTGAGCTGACGTCTGTAGAATGTGCTGGAGCTTTATGATTGGAGGTGTTTATCTAAATTCTGATCAATGCTCAGCCTCAGCTCAGAACCCACAAAAATAAGCCATCGCCCTCAAAGCGGTGCCCCTCCTTTGCTAGCTTGGCTGAGACTCAGGCAGCCATGAGCACTCTGACCACGGCAGGTGCAGCACTTTGATGTAGGTAGGTAGGGGTGGCCCCGAGTATGGAGACCCCAGCCGGCCTGGGAGATGTCAGGGGGGCCGCTGAGCGCATGGATGGGCGGGGCTGGGAGGAATGTGGTGGGGGCCTCTGAGAGCCAGAGAAGCAGAACGCCGGGGCACCTGGGGGCTGCCAGGCCCTGTTGTGGCCTCTGAATGCGTGGGCAGAAGGACTCCAACACAAGCAGGCCATCTCCCTTGGCGGCGAGCAGCCAGCGCCTCCTCTCTGCTTGGCTATGGCCTCCCCTGTCCTTGGCTGCACCAGCGTGCTGCTGTTACAGACACTGCCTCAGACTCATTTAGGACCAGCACCCTTCCTTCTCTCATTCCAGCAAGCATCAATCGATCAAGTCCTGAGGGTAAGGCTCCTCTGCAAACACCCGTCGCCACTGTCTGTGCCCTTGAGCATTCTGCCTACAGGGGGCACTAGATGGGGACGCAATGAAAATCCCAGAAGTCAGATCAAACTCAGCGCCAAGTGTAGGGCCGCCGCCCAGGTAATGTGCAGTGGCTGTGAAGGGGTGTGAGTGATGCTTTATAGAAATTCAGGAGGCTTCACAGGGTAAATAATATTTACATGGAGCCCTTGAAGGAGGAGCTGTATTGTAGCTACTTGAGCAGGGAAATGGAGCAGAGGGGTCTGTGCGTGGAGTCTGTAGATGAGAGGGCAGCACACGGCCCCACTCCAGACCAGGCTTGGTGATCTTCTGTGGAAAGGTTCAGACGGCACCCAGTTGGGGGGTTTTGCTGTGACTCTGAATCCCACCACTGTCTTAGAAAGCAGCCGTAGACAGTACTGAACCAATGGGCGTGGCTACTTCCAGTAACACTTTATTAACAAAAAACAGACACCCTCAGGGTTTGCCTGGGTGGAACTTGCCAGCCCCTGGCCTAGAGGAGAGATATAAGAGATAAGCCTGAAAAGTTAGGTAGGAGCCATATCGTGAACAGTCTCCTGTACCCGACTTAGCTTTTAAATAATGTTTTTCCCCTGGCCAGGTAGCTTAGTCGGTTAGAGTGTCGTCCCAATATGCCAAGGTTTCGGATTTTCTCTCTCGTCAGGGCACATACAGGAAGCCACCAATGGTCGAATCAATAAGTGGAACAAAAAGTCGATGCTTCTCTCTCTCGAATCAGTAAATAAAAATCTAAAAAGAGAATTTAGAAGGTTCTCAAGCATGGGAGTGAACCGTCCAAGGTCACAGGTTTATGGTCCAGTGTAGAAGGCACCGGAGAGAAGTGGGCAGCAATCACGAGGAATGCAGGCTGGCTTTGGGCAGGGCCGCCCACCTTGAGGCTGGCGTGCTGGTGTGCTGGCGTGCGTGGTGGTGGGTGCAGGCCTCAGCCTGAAGAATCGTCCCTGCTGCCCCATCCTCCCCTCCACCCCGTGGCCCCTGACGGGCTCTACCGTCTCCTTTCCCATGGAGAGAAGGCAGTTAACGGCCTCCTTCCTCTCCTCCTGCCCCCACCCCAACCAGGGCAGGGCCACAGCAGCGTAACTCTGACGGGGCCCAAGGGCCACTCAGCACCCTCACCCCCAGGGCTCCTGATGGGCCCTGAGCCTGCACGGTGTGCCGTGGCAGACCCTCGGCTGCAGAGCCGGGTCGGGGAGCAGTAGCTCTGTGCTATCACCAGCGTGGCCCCAAGCCCTCTGCAGTGCGAATGGGGACCCCAATAGAGCAGTTTCAGATTCCCTCCTACGCCGCCTGAAGCCCCGCCTCCCCAGGGCCCGAGAGAGGAAGGGTGTGCGTATTCTCCAGGTCATGTCTTGCTTCAAGGCCCTGCTTCCTTTCTCCCCATCTTGCATGTGTGGCCTCCTTCTCTCTCCCTGGACAGCTTTCCCCGGGGGCATGACCCCTATTCCTGGTCGCTGTGAGGAAGCTGCTGCGTGTACGTTTTTACTCACACGGGCCCAGCCAGCTCACTCACCTCAGGCAGGAACTCTGAGGGGGACCCCGAAACTCAGTAATCAAGAGAAATATTTAAATGCAATATTTTTAAATCCTCACTGGAAGATCATGTTTTTTTGCTTTTAGAGAGAGTGGAAGAGAGAGAGCATGTGGGGGGGGGGTGGAGAGAGAGAGAGAGAAGCATCCATGTGAGAGAGAAATACTGATCAGTTGTTTACCTTACACGCCCCGACCGGGTATCCCACCTAAAACCTAGGTACATGCCCTGACCAAGAATCGAACCTGCAACCCTTTGCTGTGTAGGATGACTGAGCCACCTGGCCAGAGCATTAATGTGATATTTTTTTAAAAACCAAAATTCATAACAAAAATACATGATAAGCAAAACGTCAAAGTTTTAAATAACAGGCTCGGCCACTCCCAATTCTTCTTAGAATTCCATCGCTTTCTAACATGGTAGTCGGGGCGCTGCCCCAAATCCTGTTTTCACGCCACTTTTGAAGTTTGGGGGCCCTGAACTTCGCCCTCGAGGCGAGTGACTCACTCTCGGCACCTGGGTCCCAGCCCTCGGGGACACCTGAACAGGAACCGGTTAGCCTTTGCACACGGGCACGAGGTGCCGGGTGCAAACCCCTCTCCTGTCTCCGCAGGGAGCTTCTCGCTATCTGTCTGTCTAGATATCTGTCTGTCTGTCTGTCCTGCGGCCCGGCCTGTTTCCCTAGCACCTTCCCCTCTCTCCCTTCTGCTCCAAGCTCTGCGCTCTTCCGCCTTGGAGAGCTAACCTCGTTTTCCCGGGAAGTTAGTGGGACTTTAAGTTCTGGCAGTCCACTCCCTTCCAATTACCTTCGCTCCCCTGCCCATATTGTCCGACACTGCACATTGGTTTACGCGCCTGGTCACCATCTGTCTACTGCTCTCGTCCTCTCCCCCGGCCAGAGCATGAGCCCCACGGATGCCGAGATGCCTTGATGCGAACAGTTCCTGGCACGCTGTGGGCTTTGTTGAATGAGTAACAATTGAGTTTCCTTTTCTTTAATCTTCCCCCTCCCAGATTAGGAGCAGTCTCTCCTTCAATAGCCAAAGATGTTAAATCTTTTCTTACATGAAAGACCATCTGACCAGGGCCTCCACCCTAAGCGGTGCAAAAAGGCAGCAGAAGCTTTGAAATCGTAGTTATTATTTAACAAGTCCAACGTAGGCAACAAAAAAACAACATTTTCCAGACAAACTCCAGGGCTTTCAAGGTATGCTGTGCATTTTTCCTCCTTGTAAATGGGGAATGATGCCCAAAGGAAGATTTTAATTCCATGGAATTTGGATCAATAGTGATTCTTTTTGTGACTTGGGCCAAAACACTTTAAGTCTTAGTTTTGATTATTCTATCTGTAAAATGGGACTGTTGGTTCCAGCACTAGTGGCTGCACAGAATCACAGTGAAGCTCAAGCACAAAGCCTGTGGATGTGGCTGGATGTGCCAGGGGATGTAAATCGTCCACAGACTCGGGGTATGTGAAGTCTCACCAACCTTGGCCACGGCAGAGGCAGGGGCTTCCAGAGGAGAACCCGGTGGAAGTGACCTTTCGGTCCTAACCGTCCTACTTTTCAGATGGAGATGCTGAGGCCCAGGCAGCGATGTGCCCGACGTCACATCCCAAGCCAGCACAGGAAAAAGGCATTTTAAATAAAATTCTTGTACCACCCCTTCCATATCTGAGATTCATTTCCAAGTAGCACCTGAAAGGGAATCGCACAGACATGTCCTTTCCCGTCCTGTCCTCGCTCCTTTGCTCTCCTGCAGGGGCAGTTACGACTGAGGCCTCCGTGAGACACAAGGTGTAAATCTCCCCAGGTGGGGACGCATGCCTTGGGCGGCAGGTCCTCAGGTGGCAGCATGTCCGTGCGCAGTGGGATTCCTGCAGGAGGGACCAGGGCCCTGAGAAGGGCAGGGAAGCACAGGGAGAGGAATCTCTTCCGTGTCATGCTTCCGGTGCATTCCTAGTGACTGAAATTCACAGTAGGGGAAAGTCACAACACACCCGGGAAGTCCTAGGAGGGAGAGTCAGGGCCATCAGGGTGTTTCGCTGGTGGGTGTGTCCACAGGCCTCTCTGGGCTTCTTCATGGGTGTTCGGCCATGACCGTGACCGTGAGCCGGAATTCGCGCCTTCGCAGGTCTATGAGTGTGTCTCTGGGATTATTTGTGTGTGTACATGCGTGTGTGTTGTTGCCACTGCTATTGTTGTGACCATGTGTAGATCACTATGTCTTTTAAAGAAGTTCTTCCTCATTTCCTGCATAAATTACTTCATGTAAAAGGCCATCCAGAGCCCAGTTCCTAGCATCCTCTTCCAAGAAAGCGATATTATCACAGCCTAGTCCCCAAACTGGTCCCAGCAGAGGCTTTTCCTAGATTTTTTGTCAAACGAAATGTCACCGACTCACCAAATGATGAGAAGATTTTGTCTTGCTTCTTTTCCAAGCGAGGCAGAGCAGCAGAAGCAGCCCGGCCTCTGAACACCTTTCCCTGGCGGGGTGGGTGGGAGGGCAGGCGGATGGGTGGCCAGGGTGCTCAGGAGGCTACTGTGAATCCCTTGGACTCTGCTCTTGCCCTCTGACCCTAAACCAGCTTTGTGGCTGTGGGCGAGTCATTTTTCTAAGCTCAGCTTCCCTTTTTGAAAACAGGACAAATAACCTCCTATTTCATAGGATTGTTGAAAGGGTTAAATAATATCCCCTGCTGAATATATCCATTTATTTAATCCTTGATTCCACCAATATTTGTTGAACACCTAATACATCCAAGATACACATCAGTTTAGGATTGTATCATCTAGTGGGACAGACAGACAGACTGGCAAGCAGACGAGCAGAGTTTGAGGGGTTAGTACTAGGAGAACTTCGCATAGGATGATCTTTGCTGCTTGAACACCTAATATGTCCTTGTGGCTGCGGAGCAGCCCTCTGCTGGCTGTTTTCTTTGGCCAGCCGGTGCTCAGCCTCCCTCAGCCTCGTTACCCATGTCTATAAAATGGGAACAACCGCCTGGCAGGGAACGGGCATGTCTCGCACACTACAGAGGGACTTCATAAACTGGTGGGACCTCCCTATAAGTCATTTGTAAAATTTCTTTAACATGACCACCCCTTTAGATTTGGCAGCTCCACCTCTAGAAACTCACCCTAAGACAGCGGTTAAATCTGGATCAAAACTCGGCTACAAGAGTGAGCATTATTTGTCTATAATATCAGAAACTGAAAATAACCACAACGATAGAAATTTGGCTGAGTGATTCTAGTATATCCATAAATGGAGTGTCAGACAGCCACTGAGACTATAATATACATATCCTTTATATGCAGTGGTATTTATGATATGTTGCTAAATATAAAAGGCTGGTTACAGAATAGTGCTTATATAGTATGACAATTTTTTAAAGCAATCCTTTTTTTTTAAATCCTCACCTGAGGATAGGCTCATTGATTTTAGAATAAGAGGGAGGGTAAGAGAGAGAGAGAGAAGTGTCAGTGTGAGAGAGAAACATCGATCGGTTGCCTCCCTTCGTGCCCTGACCCGGGATGGAACCCAACCTCTTGGTGTGTGGAATGACGGTCCAACCAACTGAGCCACCTTGCCAGGGCAGTCTGACACTGTTTTTAAGAAGAGTTTTGCTCCACGTATTAACTGTGGTTACTTTTGTATCATAGGATTAATTACAACGAACCTAAAATTCCTCCCTCTTATTTATTTATTTTGTACAATAGCATGTATTATTTGGTAAAGGTGATGCAGAGTGAGTTACTATATTCAAATATCAACATTTAGCATTTAACATTAAAGAAGATATTACATATGAGGGTACTTTGCAAACTGAAGAACTACACAGACATCAGACAGAGTCTCTGGCCATGAGGGGCCTACAGTTTGGGAAGAGATGAGAGAGACTTGAGATCCTACCACGTGAGACCGAACGTGCATGAGAGCGGTCAGAGAAAGACGGGCGGCATGTTACCGCAAAACACCAGGGAAGCAAGACGACTCCTGGCTTTAGAGGCAAAAGCTGGAGTGTTTGGGTTGAACATGGAGGAGTGGTTAGGGTATTGTCAGGTTCAAATGCAGAACTGGCAGCAGGAGAGGGGGCGCGGGTCTGGAGACCGGAAGGTGGCCTGTTTGGAGGGAGGGCAGCCAGGCTGTGGGGGACGGATGAGAGGTGAGTCCAGAAGGGCAGGTAGGGGCACACTGGCGCACACACGTTGGCGGCTGCACTTGGTGAGACAGTTGGTGATTGTTGGTGCCTTCTATGAGTCAGGAGCCCCTGAAAATTCCGGAGGAGGAGGTGACAGGGCTGTAAGCCCACCGAGGGCAGCGAGGTCCTCACGGCTGTGTTCGCAGGCCTGGTGTGAACAGAGGCGGGATAAAGTCGGGGAGCTGAGTCCAGCTGGGAGGCGGAGGCTGGCCGAGGGCCCTCTCTAGGTCTAGTCACTGGGAATGCAAAGGAGAAAAGACCATCTTCCACCCTGCCTGGAGAGCGGTGGGAAGTGGAGGAGGGAAGAATCTGACTTGTCCCCCAGGCTTGCCACCTGGAGGGCCGGAGAACTGGACGTGGTCCACTGAACTCACCAGCCAGGCCACCAGCAGGAGGGGTGGCCACGGCAGGCATGGGACGGCAGTGATTGGGTGCTCACAACAGGCTTTCTCTCCGTTCCTCCTGGTCCTCGGGTCCCTCCAGGTGGCTGCCCCAGGGCCGGCAATGTGCGGCAGGGGGACCCAAGCCTCCTGCTGCTCTGAGTGTCTGGCACCCTCAGCTCCCCTTGGGAAGAATGTGGGGTGTGCAGAGAAAGGTTTCAGCACAGACGGTGTTTGTCCAGGGGAGTCATTAACTGCCCTTCCTCCTCTTCGAGCTCCTCTCAGCCCCTCCCTTCTCCTAGCTGCCCCAGCTCCCTCTCCCTGCAGCCCGGGGCTCCTTCCTCCCAGGAGGTCCCAGAGGCTGTCTGCCCGCTCACCACCCTGCAGTGCACACACACGGATGTGCACACGCTCACACATGCTCACACTCTCACACTCACACTCACGCCCTGGAAGGTGGAGAGTCTTGTTCAGGCGAATGCCTGAATTTCCACCTCCTCGCTGCAGCTCCCGGCCAGCTCCTCCCGTTGTCATGTCGCTGGTTAATTACATTCTTTACTAAGGTGCAAAAGTGTTTTTACAGGGAGACTGAGATGGCGTTAACTAGGAAGGAGCTGTGACTGTTAAAGATGCATTTACCCCTGGTGCAGGGCTGGGGCTCTTGGCTGAAGAGGCGCCAGGTGCTGCTGAAAATACAGCCCGGGCACCAAGCAGCCCCCCTGCCCCTCCTCCCCCCCCCCCCCGCGGCTCCTGCTCTGCCCTGCCCGCCCTAAGCAGACCGATGCACAGGGGGAAGTGGGTGTGAGTGTTTGGGAAGTGCCAGGCCAGGCCGCAAGGCAGCGCTGACCACCAACCTCCATTTCCCAACATTTTGGTCCATTTCAAATATCGAGAAATAAAGTTGATTTGCTTTAATCTAAAAATAAACAGATAAGTCGTGTAGCCAAAGCTACCTTGGGGCCCCAAGCTGCCCACCCCTCACTGTTAACATCGGCTTGGGGCCCATTGCTCTCCCGACTCCCTGCCTGCTGCCGGAGGGTACCCCCCCAACCCCATTCATGTCTCCCTAGGCCCCCAGACCTCTGAAACCCATCCACACATCCAAAATGGTCACACGTTCAACACCTTCCTCTGTCTGTGTTCCCAGCAGTTTAAGACAAGGGCCCCGCATCACTGAAACCTCCCTACCCTGTTGGGGACGGTGGGGTGGGGGGTGCCGAGGGCAGGCCACATGGACGCCCTGTGTCAGGAAACTAGACAGATGATGACAGGGTACTTCCCGGCGTGGTGAGTGGCTGGGCTCTCGACTGGCTGGGTGGGCCCCAGCTGCCACACCGAGGAGGGAGACCTGCAGGGAGACGATGGGAGCCAGGTCCGCAGGGTAAATGCACCGGACCCTGTCCAGCCAGCCTGGGGGCAAGGCGGGTGGTGTGCAGCGTGGACGCGCCCCTGTCGGCCCAGGTGCCCTCGCCTCCACCTTCCCTTCTGAGAGCTGCTCTGCCTTCCCTCACAGGTGTGCTGGCTGGAGCTGACAGGAAGGCTTTCTGGCCCAGCTGGAAGTGAGACCAGGGGGGTGAGTCTCCCGAGAGCCATCCAGCAGGCCGCCAGGATCACCGAACAGTAAGACATGCTTCTTCGTCCTTTCACACGTAGTAACTGCTCCAGGCAGACGCTCTTGCCTTCCAAAAGCCTGGAGACCCAGCCCGCGACACCAGCCGGCACTTGGCACGCGCTCCCTTGGAGAGCACACAGGCGGGGCTCGTTTCTCAGGTCTCCTCCCTGAGGACACAGCAAAGGCGCTGCCCTTCCCCACGTGCCTCCCCTCCCTCCTGCACCCCCTGCAAACAATGCATTGTGTGCATGCAAACGGCTGGGCCGCTGCTCCGTCACCACGGGGATGACACCCCCGGAGGTGCATCATCACCCAGGGGTGTTTGCTAGAAGTGCGGTTCTGGATTCTGTGTCCATGAATCCAAGTTACCACCCAGGAGTCTGCACCCCACGTGGTTTTGATGATGAACTTGAAGGAAACTGCATCCTAGGTGTTTCTGATGAACTCTGAAAATTGTTCTTTAGAATGTAGAAAACGTTTTGAATAGAAAATCTCATTTAATCCTCTTATCAGATAGGGTTCTTTAAATCCCCGTAAGTAACTTCTCGATCTCAGAGTTGTATCAGTAGATGCAGGGATTTAGCAATCCAGTTACCCCAAACCACTCTTCTCTTTCCAGTATGTCATGGTAAAGGCCGGGGCTATTGTGGTGAGTTGGCTCCCAACTCCAAGGGACCCTGCCCAGGACTGTGTAAGTTTCCTGCTGCCTCAGGGCCACCAGGACCTTACAGTTCATCAGCCGTCATTTGAGGAACAGTAATCTTTGTCAACATCCTCACCAAGCCGATTTCCCCAGAAAGAGGAGAGTTAACCAGAAAGGTGAATGTTCCTGGGCCCGCCTCCCAAGCAGGTAGTTAGTGAAGACATGGATATTCAAGAGGACCACCTTCTGAGAGCGGCAGAATTGGCCAGTGACCACTGTCCCCTTCCTATGCCCTCTGGCTGTTTGGGGAGCTCTGTTCCAGGCGCATTAAGGTGGGGCACATGCTGCAACTTGCTGTCGCTGCTGGAGGTGAAAGCCAGAGACAAGGGCATATCTGGAGGGGTCAAGGCTTCGGTGAGCGTGGGTTGGGTGATGCCCACTCGGGAGACAGGCCCACAGTCTTTGAGGCCTGCGTGCACAGTGCTGTTGAAAGGAATCTACTGCAGGTGATGGCTGTGAAGGGTATGGCAGGGGGTGGGGGTGGGGTTGAAGAAGATAGGGAGATGCTGGTGTCCAAACCCGCCAGACAGTGCCTGGGAGTGTGGAGGGGCCCCTGCCCTCCCTACACGGTAGGACATGGGGAAGGATGGGAACTGGTGGACGGAGTGCTAACTCCTGCTTTGGGTTCTTTCAGTAGAATGGAGGCTTCCAGGGATGAGATGGCGGTCACCTCAAATATCACCTCAATTCCTCCCACCCCACAACACACACACACACATACACACACACACACACACACACACACACACACACACTGACCACTGAGCCATCTTGCTGCAGGAGTGCCAGGCTGGTCTATGCTGGGAACCGAATATAGTTGACACTCTTGCTCAGATGAGTGTGAGCGGCAGGGACCATTTTTGCAACTGATACTGAAAGTGTGGCAATCAGAGGGGCGACCAGCTGTCTCACTCGAATTGTCAGCTCTCTTGCTCTCTTTTTTTAAAATCGTTTTTGCTTACATAATCCACCCCCTTTTTATTTTCTAATTCTCTCCTTGCAAAGCTGGCACCAGAAGGGAAGGGCTGGGGTGGAGGGGGTAGCAATTACACATCAGTTTGGGGAGCATTTACATGTTGCAATTAGAACTTTAAAATAAGCCTTGTTAATGATCTCCTCGTGTCAATGACACACCCGGACTGACACAGACTCTCCTGGGCCTGCCTGCCGCCCCCAAGCAAGCGGCTTGGTGGAGGCAGAGGCACCTAGGGAGACACGGGGAGGCCGGGGCAACATCTGAGTAAGCCCTGGAGGCTGGCGGAGGACAGGTGTAGAGCTGAGCACCTAGAAACCAAGAACGGGGGCGACAGCTTCTCTCTTCCTCCCAGCGCCGAGGCTCAGTCTCAGCACATCTCCTTCCACCCCCAGGCACAGCAGGGCTCTGAGGTGCTCAGAGCCATGAGAAAGGGCACCTTGACTGCTGATGCCCCCGGGGACAGGGGCGGACTTTCAGGGTCCCATTTAGGCCAATGGGTGGCCTAGTTCCCGAGAGCCAGCCAGTGCCCCTGGGGGTTCCTGGACTGGGGAGACAGACCGGTTCACACACAAGGTTCGGGAGGGGAACTAGATGGGATGTGTCCCAGTTTGGGAGAGACACTCTTCCTCTTACCATTCCGTTATCGCACATTTACCGACGCCCTCCGATTCCTTAGGCAGGGACTCAGAACCAGACCAACCCAGACCCAGGTCCTAGCTCCGCCACTGGGATCCGGGGCAAGTGAGGTAACTGCGGTTCTCCGGCCATCACTGTCTTTAGGTAACTGGCACAATCTCTCTTCTCACAGGGCTTCTGTGGGGTCCAACAGGATGATGTACTAGAAAGCCCCTCCCACAATGTCGGGCACCTGGTGAGTGCCTGTGGGCTGTGGGGCCCAGTCTCCCCAATATGCTGCCTCCCACCCATGTGAAAGCCGATTCTTTCCGTGGGCACAAAGGAAGCGTGATCTGGTCTGATTTCTCATGTCCACAGCCCTCTGCATCCTGAACAGCTCCTGAAATGGATCACACACCCTGCCATCTCCCCATAGGGTTCCCTGCGGGGCCGTGGCTTCAGGCCTCTGCCCCAGGCTTCAACATCTCAGGGCCCCTCTTCCTGACACTGGCTTTTAACAAGCCCTGTTCTCTCCCTTCTGGATGTGAATCCAGTGGAGTGAGCTCGGATGAGGCCCCACTTCTGCTTTTTATCTGTGAAGCGAGGGAGGTAGTCCCAGAGCGCTCTGAGCACCTGTCAGTCCTCACGCCTGCACCTCTCGGATTCTCGCCTTCGCTCTGCGTCTCCATCAGCTGTCTCTGAAGAAGCCTTCATCCCGGCACAGCTCCTCCAGGCCAGTCTTTGCACTGATCACGTACAGTTAAGAGCTCACATTCCCTGGTTGAAACATCCATAAAACAGCTCCAACCTAGAGCAAAGGTGATGCGCATCTTCCAGAAACCGGAGAGGGAAGACTTCCAGAAGCAGGCCCCTTGGCGCAGGGCAGAGGCCGTAGGAAGGGACCACACCATGCTGGTTTTGGTGTTTAGTTGGACACAGTTAAAGATTGTGTTTTAAATACTTTCCTAGAAATTAGCTTTTTTTTTTTTAAACCTAGGTCACATAATGGACAATTTTCCAGGTCAAAATAAGTAGATGTATTGCATTAGTTTTGGCTACTACATAGTATTCTTTTACACAGATGTTCATTATTTCTTTTAGTTATTTTAAAAGCTAGAGTTAAAGTATCTGTGTGAGGAAAAGCAAACAACATACAAGATATAAAATGAGATACAATAAAAGGTGCTCCTCCTTCCCCAGCCTCGACCCACACGAGGTTCACCACCCAAAGCCAACCACAGTGCAGAGCCGTGTCTGATTTTAGTTACCGAATTTCTTGGACTGTAAGACACACCTAGGTTTTAGAGAAGGGAAACAAGGGAAAAAATTTGAAGCAAAAAATGTGGTAAAATATTTAATAACATAAATAACATAGGCTGCTGCCCTGCCCTCACAGTGAGCCAGGCAAGCTACTTTTGGACTATAAGATGCACCCCCTTTTCCTCCCAAATTTGGGGGGTGCGTCTTATAGTCTGAAAAATATGGTATTCTCTGGCTGATAGTTATTATGGTGGATCATATACTTCAGTCCCTCCTTCTGAGTTTGTGTGTTTACCTGTTAGCTCCCTACTGTGAAAGCTGGGGAAACTGGCACACATGTTCCCCTGCTGATTGGTGTAAGCTGATCACTTTTATCAAACTATATTTGATATCTATATTTAATAAAGAGCATTATATCTAATATAGTGCACATAGCATGTGGTATATATAATATAGTACATATTATATATAGTCATACTATTATAATAGTAGTATATTTCATACCTTTACATTAAGGTTTAGAAGATTAATATTCTATCATATAACTGCAGTGACCTCTGCATTCTGAACTGTAGGGTGACTATAAACTGGAAATGTTATTGAACTACAGACGTCAATAGTGTGTGACTTGACCATGGAAAAGGAAGTGGAATTTTTGTAGAAACTTGTGAGCCTCCCCGAGTAATGGCCAGCCCCACAGTCCCTCCCATTGTCCCCCAGCCCCGTCAGGTCACACTGGGCCCCATGCACAGGTTACGTAGACCTTGTCTTCTGCCTCCCACTGCTTTGTTTTGCTGGAACTTTTTTATATCGATGGGTGGGAAATCAACTCTGAGTTCTTACACGTCCAAAATTGAGACTGTTTTCTCTTAAAACTTGACTGAGTTCATAATCCTACGTCCAACATCTTGAAGACATTGCTGTGCCACCTTACTTCTAGTCTTTTTTTTTAAGATTTTATTTATTTATTTTTAGAGAGAGGGGAAAGGAGGGGGAAAGAGAGGGAAGGAAACATCAATGTGTGGTCGCCTCTCGTGCACCCCCCACTGGGGGCCCGGCCTGCAACCCAGGCACATGCCCTGACTGGGAATCAAACCAGCGACTCTTTGCTTCATAGTTCAGCACTCGATCCACTGAGCCACACCAGCCAGGGCATCTTACTTCTAGTCTTGCAATGAGAATTTATGGAAACGTTTAATTTTCGTTTCTTCTCGAAGTCTTGAGATTTCCCCTCTATGTATCTAAGCTCGATGTTCATTGGCGCCCTTATTTTTCTCATGGCTCTCAGCGCCTGGGAAACCTCTCAGTCTGAATCACCTGTCTTGCTTCAGCTCAGGGAAACCCTTCATCTCATTGTTCCTTATTTCTTCTGCTCAACTGCCTCTGTTTTGCTCTTCTAGAACTTCCTCTGCCCAGCACAGAGCCTGGCACATAGTAGGTGCACAGGAAGCGATTACTGAATTTGTTACTTGGGACCTGGATTCAAATTGGGTCCCTATTTCCAGCTTTCTGCAAGAACTGGGGCAGGTTTTCCCATTTGAACAGGAAGAAATCAGACCTCATGACCGCTCAGGATGCTCCCTCTCCGCCACCCTCTTCTTCTGCAATCTGCTCGGAGCCTTGAGGTCCCACTGCTCCTGGGCCTAGGGAAGAGGGTGACGAGTGACAAGGGAGGCGGAAGCCAAGGTCAAGCTTAGGGCAGCTATAGTGGCCTGCCTCCCTCCAGGGACAGTTTCCTGAACCCTCCGTTGCTTCAGCATCCCCTCGATGTTCCCCTTGGGGACTCCTCTCTTTGACCACCTCCCCCATTCATTCTTAAATGGGCTCCTTTCCTCTTGACCTCACTCTGCCCATCTCCCCTACTCCTTACACCTGCCCAGCTCACAGGCACACACAGCTCCTATCGGTGACAGGATCCTTGGCCATGACAACTGCCCCAGTGACAAAGAGACAGCAGACTCCCTGACCGGAGATGGCTAGGCCCTAAATAGGATCGGAGAGGCCTGCCCACAGCAGGAACCTGCCACTGCCTTAGGCCACCTTGTGCCCTTGGGGTGGCATCTTAAATGAAAATTCCCATTTATTCCTCCCTTCCACCCTGAGACTGGCTCTAGGGACAGATACCCCCCTGTGTAGCTCCCCTGCCTGCCCAGACCTCCTGCTCTGGACAGAACCTCTAGATCTGAGAGCCAAGGTGCCACACTCCTTTCCCCCGAGGGCCAGACAAGGGAAGGTCCAGATGAACAAGGGCTCAGATCCCAGGGGACCATTCTGTTCTAAGTCGGAGGATCCTAATTGGTCCCTGAGTGCCAGAGTCCGCTGGGCAAAAGCATCTTCTTTTCTTACACGGCTGGTCCTTGCCCTGCCCTGAGAAATGGGGTCCACCTTACTGGAGAAAGAAGAAGGGAAAGTAGAGACACAATCTTCAAGTCCACACGATGCTGTACTGAAAGCTGGACTTTCTTCCCACTGAGACCACAGTGATAGAAATGAACTGTCATCACAAAAAGCAGAATTAAGGTTTGATGCGAGTTATAGTTTTCAGACAAGTTGCTGGTATTCAAAGTTTCTGCGGCTCATATGAAACTAACTCTTCTCCTTGGTGCCTGAGTACTGAAAGGGCCAGCATGTGACTAAAGGTTTCCCTGCTGGAGGCCAGAGAATGACAAGCCCCTTTTCAAGGCTGGAGGTCGAAGCATGGGGGGCTGGAGAGGGGACAGCCAGGCGCCAGTGGGAGGTGGACCACATCTCTCTTGTTTAATGGCTGCCTGCTTTGGAGGCTGTGGGTGACAACTCCACCTCCACCCTCTCCAACTGCTGCCTGAGACCTCTCTGGGCTGGGGGCCAGGAGAGGAACCAGACTTGAGGAGATGCAGGGAGGGATTTCTGCAGGGGGGAAGGCTATGACTCTGGGAGACATGACAAAAGGTGGGATGCCCCCTAAGGATGGGGTCCCCTGACTTGAGAAAAACCAGTACCGCTCGAACACACAGGCTTTCCACAGATACAGCCAGAGGCCTCTTAGCCTGTGAGTCATGGGCAGGCTTCCCTCCAGAACAGGGACTTTTTGCAGCTGTGGGTGGTCCCCCCCAAAACACAGGTGGGGTGGGGAAAGAAGGCCAGGCAGAGATAGGCATGGAGAGCAGGCTGGCCCCACCCGACCTGGGTCACCCCAGGACCCCTCGGTCCTGGCTGACAGGAAGGGGACCTTGAGGGCACCCCAGTCAATGTGAGTCACAGCCCCAAAGCTGCAGAGCCCAGGGTCAGGACACAGGCAGCCCCCACTCCCGTGAAGCCTGTGTCCCCAGAGTTGCACTGCCAGGCAGCTTGAAAGACGAGATCCGGTCCCCATGACACATCGCCTTCTAGATGCGTCTTCAGCTGTGTTTCCGTCATTTCAGACCGGCCCTTCCATTTTGTTCCTCCCTTCATAACCGAACCTGCAGTCTAGCAGTCTACGATCGACACTCGAGATTTGCCTCCTTCAGCTCAGCGGTCCCACCTTCGTCTCAGGTGCATCATGTCGATGAGACCCACCTTCTTACCGCTGGTATGAGTACCCTCAGCTTCCGGTCCCAGTCATTTTGGAAACTGCAGTGAAGTATTTAGACACATTTGTACTCGAACCGCTGTCCAGACGTGACCAGGCGCCAGAAATGAGCCGTTGCTGTTTAACCCGCCCCCTCCCAAAGGCACCAGTACTAACTGGTGCACAAAGGCCCCCATTTGTCGAATGTCCAAATAACATCAGTCTCACCCTTGACAACTCAGGGCGGCTTGTTTCCACAGTCAGCCTGGCCCGCTCTGGGCAACCCCACCTCCTCGGGGCCCCATCCTCCTCTGCTGGTTCCTGCCTTCACTCCGAGGCTTCTAGCTTAAATCTGAACTCCTAAGTCAGACCGTGTGTCCCATTGGGAAGCTCTCCTGACCTCTCTAGGCCGGAGTCCATCCAGTGAGGAGGGGCAGCCAGCACCCCTGCACTCTCTTGTTGTTGAGAAAAATCAGCAAGGTCACTTCTATAAGGAGCTTAGGACGAGCCGGGTGCCTGGGGAGGGCTCCCTGCTGGAAGTTGTTATTAATCTGTGTTACCGTCTCACCCCCGCCCATGTCCACTCCAGGGGACTGGTGGGGCTTTCCAGTTTTCCTCCCCAAATGCGATCGACTGTTTCACATGTGAATGGCAAACTAGAGACATTATATTGTAACTGCGCTTATTTTGGGGTCTCCCTGTGAAATCACGTCGTACAGGTTCTTTTCCCCCTGGGAGGAAAGAGAAGGCAAAGCCATGGTCTTTTTTATTTAAGATTTTCTTTATTTTTAGAGAGAGGTGAGTGGAGGGAAAAAGAAAGGGAGAGAAACATCAGCCTGTGAGAAAGAGAGACGTCGGATATTGTACCTGATCAGGGGTCCAACCCGCACCCCAGGCCTGTGCCCTGACTGGGAATCAAATGGGCGACCTTTTGCCTTGCAGGACGATGTCCAACCAACTGAGCCACCCAGTTAAGGCCAAAGCCATGGTCTTGTCTGCCCAGGAGCATAAGGTTTAAAGGCAACGAGGCCATCGGGTGGGAAGCAATTTTCCATGACTCGGAAACGCATGCCGAGACTATTCACACCACCTCGCCCTGCTCTGTCCGCAGGCGAGGCTCCCAGGGAGAGGGTGGCTCTGCTGTGGAAAGTGGGGGCCGGCTCCATGGAAGAGTGGGGGTTTGAGCCGAGTTTCGATGAAGGGTAGTGCAGTGCAGAAGGCCTCGCTGGCCAGGGAGAGGGGCAGCACAGGCATGGAGAAGACACTTCTCAGAAGGTGGTAGAGGGTGTGTCTGCTCAGCTGGGGCTTGACTGGCAGTGGCCAGGAGTGGACTCGCTGCCCAGCGTCACTTCCTCTCCTGTGGCAGCCGCTGGTCTCCCTTCCCTGGGGCTGCCTTTCCTCCCTCTGGCTGACCTCGACCTCGTGGCTGTGGACTCTCCCTGGTCCTCCTTTCTCCTGTGAGCTCACCTGAGGCACCACAAAGGCCCCAGGGGAAGGACAGGCATTGGCTGGGTAGGGCCCTATCAGGGACAAGTAGCAGCTTTCTGATGGCAAACAGCCTCGAGAGCCACTTGCTTCTACAGCCCTCACTCCTGACCATTTATTTTTCCCGGAGGAATGTTTTAAAAGTGGAACCAGGTGCCATCCAGCCGGAGGACGCGGGACAGTCCTGCAGAGAGGAGAGGCCTGGCTGCACCTCTCAGGAACCTCTGCTTCTGGGAGAACTGAGGGCTTTGCGGGTGACGGACTGGGCAGGTGTCAGGGCCGAGTGCTTCTGTGGACCCCACCAAACCCAGTCCTGCTGCTCCGGACACTCCCTGCCCACGCCTTCCTGGCCCCTGGGCCCCTGGCTGCTCCTGCTCCCCTTCCCCACCCCGCCTCCCAGGGAGTGGCTGCCGCTCTGGCGCCTCACAGGGCAGCAGGCTCCTCCACCTGGGTCCCGGCACCAGGGCTGCTGGGCTGTCTCTGCTGAGCCTGAGCCTCAGGGGCCCGGCCTGTTGTTTTCTCAGCTGGGTTCCAGAGCAGCGTCTGCTGTCAGCTCTCGGCAAATAATAACAAACCTGGGAATCGGGCTTGTCGAGGGGGATTTCAGTCCCTGGGTTCATTTTTAGATTTGTTTCTCCGTGTGTGTGCAGACAGGAGGGCACGTGATGATGTCTTCGGGGAGCGGGCCAGCCGGGGCCCCCAGGTGCCCTGTGATCCACCCAAGGTGCCGCCCCACATCCCCACCCCCACACTGCAGAGCCTGCCTCTGCCCCCTGATGGCTGGGGCGGCCTGGAGGCTTGAAAGGAAAAAATAATTGAATAAAAAGCCTCAAGCTCTCCTTTCCCTGCACCTCCCCACCTCTCCGGCTCACGCTGTTTAGACAGAGATGAAGGGGGTTGGAGATGAAAAAGAGAGGGCAGGACCCCACTCTCGGCAGGCACGCAGGCAGGCACGCAGAAGGGCTGCCAGGAGCCTGCCTGTGTTCTCCACCCCAAGGCCAGCGGAGAGGCCCCCTGACCTCCCTTCCCGGGACACAGCAACAAGGGGCGGGGCTCCTGGAAAGGGAAGGGCGTTCTGAGTAGAGCATCACTGGCTAAAGCAGGGCCCAGTTGTGGGAGCTTGTGACTTTAGGACCAGAAGAGCGATGCCCCTCGGGGGCGGAGAAGCCCCCACTTTCCAGCAGATTAGAGGTGACCATCGGGGTCATGGCTGCTGTCCCCCTGTGGAGTCAGGCAGGGGAGGTGCAGCCACTGCTCTATGAGAAGAAGGCGGGGGTGCACTCACCCTTACAGCTAGCACGCTTTCCCCTCCCCTTCGGTTTCTTGGTCTGTTTATTTTGTTTAAAGGAACCAGAGGGGAAGTCGCCAAGTTGTAAAGTGCTTAAGGAGGCGATGAGGATCTTCATCAGGTGCTGAGGGCTGGAGCGGAGAGTGATGAGAGAGCTCGTGCCTGCTCGTTTAGGATTGATTCTCAGATGAGGGCGCAGCACGCAGTTGGATGAAAGGAATTACTGTTAAGCTCCTAGGTAGGAAGGTCTAACGGACAATTGCCGCTATCAGGGGGAATTAGATTGCTATTTCGGTTTGTAAAATATATCAGCGGCTTTTTAAAGCCAGAAAAGGTGTGACAACCAAAGTGGGGGTGGGGGGCTCCACTTTGGGGGCCTGTGTGGAGAGGCAGAGCCAGGCAGCAGAGGGCTGGGGCAGAGCGGGGCTCTCTGTCCTAATTCTGACTCAGGTTCACTTTTTGAAGCCAGACTGAAAAATAGCTAAACAGAGGGAGTCGAGGAGCGGGAGCAGTAGCCCTGCACTCCCGGCCCTGCGGTGCTGGGAAGGCCTGTGGATCTGAGAGGCGTGGTGGGAAGCCATGGGGCGAGAGAGAGACACGGGGACTCCTCCTGCAAGACCTGGGCAGGGACAAGGAGGGGGATGTGGGTCTCTGACCGCCAGCCAGCAGCCCTGCTCACCCCAGGCCCAGTAGTCAAACCCTCTGCCTTGTGTGACCACTAACCTCTCCCCTCTTCAATAAACCAAGGGCTCCAAGGGATAGGGGGATAAAAATCCCTTTCCCCCAACTGGGTCTCTCCAGCCAAGCTTTTGCTGGGGTCAGCAAGGGCATAACCGACCCATTGACCCAGCCACACAGGGGGCGAATTGTTATTCCAGATAAAGAGCAAAGAGCAAAATGGCCCTGGGGGTGGGGAAGGAAAGGAGATGGTGGCCTTTGGGAGGAGGAGGACCACAGGCCTTGGGGAAGAGGCCCCACTCTGGGTGGGAGCAGGGGTCTCTGGGTGTTGTGGTTTCACAGAGGCTCCTCCCCCTTCCAAAGACCACTCTCTCCACAGGGCAGCTAGGGAGAGACTGCCGCAACTCTCAGGGCATAGAAGCCTGCAGTCCTCATCCAAACTCAGGCTGGTCCTGCTCTGTCTTGCTCTGGTCCCTGGAGACCAGCATCACCATAGTAGGGCCTGACCGGGCGCCACCTCGCAGGCTTCCCAGAAAGGTAGCAAATGACAGTGCTGAGAGCCGTGGTGGCCAGAGGGCCTGAGTTGCCCTCTGTCGTGGTTGTCCTCTCTGCTTCTGGCTGGAGTCAGGAAGGAATCATTTCCCACTGAGAGTTCCAAGCAGGACCCGGAGGGGCACCGGGGAGTGGCCCTCCTGGCTGGGACATCCTACAAGGACTTGGGCTCTGTGCCAGGTCCAGTGTCCCCTGGGGCCTGGTTAATGCAGTGGTGGCTCATTTTCAACCGGAGCAGCCAGCCAGTCTTTAGGACAGTAATGAGCCGGGGGGTCTGACCCGGAGAGAGAGAGTCCTGCTCACTGCTTCTCCCACCGTCCTTCTTGCGGAGATGGACTCGGCTGCCCCTGCACCCCGGGCTCCCATACCACACTCTGAGCCTCGGCTCCTCCGACTAGACAACTCCCATTGGCCGCCGGCACCCGGAGGTCAGAAAGTCGGGGGAAACAGATCCGCTCGGCCACTGTGTTCTGTCACCGCAGGCCCCTAAGCTCCTGGGCACCTGAGTGAAAAGTCACAGGTCCAGGGTTTGCAGTGCTGTGTGTGTGCGGGGGTGCTCCTGGGGAGCTGACCCCGCTTCCCATCATTCCTCAAGGACCCTTCGCTTTCCATCATTTTGAGACATTTTAACCAGACCTCCTTACATTTTAAAGCTTCCCAGGCCCCAGGTGCGTCCTCTCGCTCACCCTGGTCCCCTTTGCCCTCCCCACGCTGGTCTCGTTCCCTCTGTCACTGCCCAGCGCTGACTCCGGGCACCCATGTGCAGGGACCACTGAGTTTGTGATTCCCAGCCCTTTCCAGGTTTCGAGAAGAGACCTGGCTGGGTGTGTATCTGTGTGTGTTTGTGCACGTGCTTCTGTTTCTTTAGATAAATCCACAGAGTCACATGAAATCAGTGACAGGTTGACACCGTTATTTCAAGATTCATCGCTCTGAGCTGCCAGCACAGGGGACCTAGCCAACTCCTTCCCACCACCACCATTTCTTTTCCAGGCATAATTTATAGCGATGGGGTGCTTTGTTTCCAAAAGATGAATATCACACTATCATCAGCAGCTGTCTCTCATTTTTATTTGTTTTTAAATTTGACTCAAAGTCCAATTCTCTATACACATCCAAAGCTGTAAATCCTGAGGCGACTGATTACACGATTTAGTAAACAGGTTATATTATATAATGCAATTAAAGTGGGCTCCGCGGCGCCACCTACAGGCCACCCGCGGGAAGGGCGCTGGGCCCGGGAGACCAGCATTGTGGACCAAGCTCTCTAGGCTGAAGGAAAATAAACGACTTGCGCCAGGTTGAGGCGGTTGCTCTGGAGGGAGAAGTTGAAGCCAGCCTGGTTACTAATGCAGCCTTTTGGTCTCTCCTGCTGAGTTCATTGTGTTATTTCAGCCTCCTGCAAATCTGTCTAGACGTCAGGACCCCAGCCTGGGCAGCTGCTCAGAGGGGCCAGCCTGGGGGTGGGGGGCGCAATGGTAACCACCTGGGGGCTGTGGGCTGGGGCGGAGGAGGGCTCCCTCTGACCTCAGGGGCCTTCGTCCCTCAATTTCAAGCTGTACCCCTGCTTGAGTACAGCTTCTAGTCCGCTCAGCTAAGCTTGTGTTCAGTGCTAACCATGGGCAAAGACTTTTCAGAACATTCTGGTGAAATCCCTCATTTTGCAGTTGGAGAGGGAAAGTGACTTGTGCAGGCCACACATAAGTGGCAGAGCTGGGTGTGGAATCCAGGTGCTTTGACCCTAAGCACAGGCTTGCATCACCCGAGTCTCCAGATGAGGAAATTGAGGCCCGGGCAGAGAATGGAACTACTGCAGCCTCTGCTTGTAGCAAGGGAAGGAAAATAGTGAAAATACTGCTAGTGTGTCAGAGGCAGAAGAGAAGAGCTCCTAAAGGACCCTGGGCAGTGCCTCTCAGCTGCCATGCTGGGGAGGGAAGGAAGGAAGGGAAGGAGGGAGGAAGACTGGCTGGTGCAGGACCAGTGTGCCCTCCCCCATCCCTCTGCCCTAACCCACAACACGCTTCAGATGAATGAGACTCTGGGCCTGAAGGATTCCAGCTCTTCCGAAGAGTTTTGGTGAGAGGGGGGTCACATCTGACTGAGAGGAGAGGGGACTGACTGCCCCAGGAGTAAGGAACTGGTCCAGAAGGGAGGGGCTGGATGAAGAAAGCACGACTCCAGGGTCTGAGAGGGTGAAAATATTCCCCACCTTGTCCTTGTGCCAGTCGCCAGCCTGGAGCAAGGGGGTGGGACGGTGGGGAGCCAAAGGGCAGCCGGTCCCTTCCTTCCCTCTCCACTTTGGTTGGAGGCCGTGTGGACTCAGCTAGGGTCCGGAGCAGGAACAGATGCTAGGGGGCCAGCTGGCCAGAGAGTTCCCAATTAGAGTTTGTTTCTCATCCTTAAGGCCCTGAGCCCCCAACCCCAGGACCCCAGCCCAATTACTAGGGGCAGCATTAACCCCTCCATGCCCCTGCAGTTAATGGAATGTTAATTGGTCTAATGGGTTTCATGTCAACAAGTCCTAATGAGCTCCTTCCTAACGAGCTTGGTCTTTTGTTTCTCAGCCTATTTGTCAACAGGCTGCAGTCTGGGCTCCAGCCTGAGGACCTCACTTGCTGGGCTGGGGGAGCTAGAGAACTGGGGAGACAGAGAGCTGCCCACTCCTACCTCCTGAAGCTGTGTCCTTCCTGGCCCCTCCCCCACCCCAGCCCACGCAGGCTGCCTCACTGGTTCCCCGTGCTGGAAAATGGCATTTGTAGCTCCTTTTGATGATAATATCAGCGACACAAATTATTTCTCCTTGGATATCATGTGGGGTTGAGTGTTGCATTAGGGTGTTTTTTCTTTTCCCTCCTAGCTGTCATATAATAGAGGTTTTCAGCATTAAAAGCAATCTTTTGACGTGAGCCTGTCCTCCATGGGAAATTTCCCTGTGGTAAATGGCTCCTGGCGTGTTCTCCATTTGCAGCCTTGGCCGTGCTCCCTCGGGTGCCCTGGTGTCTGGTAACAGAGCGCCGGGGCCTCTGGACAGGGCGGCACAGCCTCTCCCAGCCCCTGACATGGGCTCAGAGGCTGCCTGCTGCTGCCCTCCCTGCTCCCAAAGAAAGTGCCAAAAGGGTGGGCTTCCCTAAAGGGCTGGGCACCCAGAGGTTGCTCAAGGAGCTCCCCACACCCCAGCTGTGGGGTCTCAAGCAAGACAAGTCAGATCCCACATTCTTCTCCAGACCATTCTGAGTCGCCCCTCAAATCCCAAGCCTAAATGGTGGGCTTTCCCAAAGATGGGGCAGTTCGTGTGTGCTGGGAGCTGTTGAGGAAAAGAAGGTGGGCACCTGCCCTGGCCAGGTGCTCAGTCGATTGGAGCATCATCCTGTGCACCAAAAGGTTGCAGGTTCCATCCTCAGTCAGGGCACATACCTAGGCTGCAGGTTCGATCCCCTGCCAGGGCACGTACTAGATGGGGGTGCCAACCAATGTCTCTCCCTCCCTCCCTCCCTAAACTCAGTAAATGTATGTCCTCGGGTGCAGATTAGAAGAAGAGGAAGGCAGACTGCAGGTCTCCGCAGTGCCAGGTGACCAGAGGCGGCTGTGCCCGAGTGAGCAAAGAAGGAAACTTAAGCTCCTGATGAAAAGGCCTTCTGTTCTCTTGCAGGAGAAGCCCTCAGAGGGCAAGGGGCGGTGGTCTAGTGGCCTGTGGTGACCCTGGGTGGGGGATGGGCAAAGGCCATCTGGATCCTTGGAAAATTTTCCTGCGTCCTCTGAGGCAGGCAGCTCTGGACTGGAAAACCTCCTCTCAGCCTCGCAGGGGCTGTTTCTGGGTGCAGAGCACTCTCACCACCCCTCCCCGCCCCCAGGCAGGGCAGCCCCTGCTGCTGCAAATATTTCTAGGGACAGCAACTCTACAGTGACCTGACCTCCCAGTCGTTGGACAGCGAACAAAGGAATGCAGATTAAAGGCCCCTCCCTTTAGCCCAAATCCTCCTCTCTTTGCACTTCTTCCGCTTTGCCTTCACTGGGACTTTTTGGTCCTGGAATGAAGATACAGAACGACCCAGACCCAGTGTTGGAGGGAACTAGTTACCCCTAAAACAGCCTGTTGAGCTCCCACCCCAGATTCTGCCCCCAGGCTCCCTCTGCTGGAGGCTACTGGCACTACAGCCCCACGGAGGTTCTCTTTCTTCCAGCAAAGGAGCATCTGACATGGGGTCCCCAGAAGGGATCTGCCTTCAGGGCCTGTAGGCCCAACGAAAATTTCCTCACCTGCCAGAGTCCCAGGAAAGGCTGAGTCTAACACCCCCCAGACACACCCTATTGTCTTTATTCCCTCAGAGTCCAAAAGGGAGAGATTCCGCACCCATTCGAATCTCTCAAAAGCCTTAATTTGGGAAGTTCAAAAGGAGCCTATATCCTACTCAGGGAGCCTGTATCTTCTTTTCCCTTCTGGAACCTTCCATTCTGCCCTGCCCTTCCTGGAATGTTTACCACCACCCAGATGAAGGCCTGACACATACATGTGTGGGCATCAGCTCCCTTCTCAGAGCTGAGGCTTCTCTCAGGGCCCCTCGGAGCCTCTTTGCAAATCTGGGTCTCAGTGCTCAGTGAGACAGGGCAACCCTGGGCCCCTCTGTTGCAGAAGCATCCTAGTGGCCATCTTCTGCAGTAAGGCGGGGGGTGGGGGCGAGGAGTAAGCAGCAGAGGCTTCAGGGAGTGACTTTCAGTCCACACTGTCAGCACAGGAAAAGCTGCCTCACCCCCCACCCCCGACCTCTCTTCCCCTTTCCCCTCTCCTGCTGGACTGTTGCCTGCCTCCACTCACAACACGCCTCACAGAGAGGACCTGGCCTCCTTCCACCCGTTCCCGCCCTCCCCCCACACACTGCTCCTTGCATGTGGCTGACATTTGTCGGTGTCATCTGAGTGATGCCCTGGACTTGCGGTGCTTTTGCCTGTGCACTTAGGGTCAAAGCACACCTGGCCCCTCGGGGGCTGGGGTCAGCCAGAACTGACCTTTTCTCCCCTTCCTGAGAAAGAACCCCCACATACACACACATACACACCACGTGGCGCCCTGGGGACACCCCCTTTATCAGGCGGCTCCAGAAGACCCTCAGACTGCCCCAGAATTCAGGCTGTGCACATTCTGAAAGACCCTGGGGGTGGGGGGAGAGGGCAGTGAGGAGAAGGATGTCTGAGTGCTGGGGTCACGAAGGTCTTCAGCTCATCAGCACCCTCCCCTGGGGGACAGGTCTTGCACCCACAGAAGTTCTCTGGCATCTCCAGGCCCCACAGTGACAGGCCTGTATCAGGAAGCTAGCCTGTGGTTTCCAGCTTTAAGTATTTCAGGGCACCTGCTGAGCTAAACAGCTCTCTGGGCGTCCTGTTACCTTGTGGGGGGCACTGCCAGGCTGCCTCCACTTACAGCAGCATGTTTTGGGCCAAGAAGAAGGCTTGAGGTCCAGCGGGGTGGCTTGCTGTCCCCTTGTGGGGTGGGGATCAGGGATGCAGTACAGCAGACCAGGAACTGGGAACCTGGAGACCTGGGTTCCATCCCTGTTCAGTAGCACCCCAACCCCCAACTCCCTTTGGCTCCCATCTCCCCTGTAAGAAGGGGGAGGACCACTGGGCTCCGATGGCCCCTCTGGCCCTGCAAGGCTATCACTCCACGTGGAGTGAAGCCGCAGGAAAGCCTCTGTCCGAAGAATGGGCAGCGCCTCCATACACCCATAATCACAAACACACACGTGGAAAGACCCGCAGGTGCTGGGCGCTCCCCACGCTCTCTAGTGTTCCCAGGTCACCCGGGCAGCCTCCTCCACCCTCGAGTCTGAGAAGGGGATCAGAGCCCCAGGTCCCTTCCTACCACTAGGGGGTGTGGTGAGCACACCTGGGAGCGGGCAGAAGTGGGGACTGGAGCTGGAAGGGCGAAGGCCCAAGGCCTCCCTGCATCGACAGTGCGGCTGGCTGCTCTGCTCCGAACGCCTGGGACTGGGAGAGCAGCCTTGTCTTAACATGTGCCCTGTGCTGCCACCAGCCACGCCCCTGCCCCCTCTCCTCCCCGCCCAGCTCCCACCCCCAGCTGGTGCTAAACTAAGCGTGGCTGTGTACAAGTTGTCCCACATCTAATTTGAATATCGTTTCTTTCAAGTCACACCTCACAGCAAGCCCCTCCCAGGCCTCTCCGAGTAGCTCCCAGTCAGTCCCTAAAGGGCTCTCATCCCTTGCTGTGTCTGGTCAGTCCAGGTGGCCCAGGCTGAGAAGATGTCACCTGCTGGTTCCCAGGCTCCCGGTGCTCTGTATTAACGTGTGGCCCCTTTCTCCTGCCACAGATCCTTGATGTGAATCAATCCCATGATGCAACATGCCTCCCCAGCCCCAGCTCTGACGATGATGGCCACGCAAAATGTCCCTCCCCCACCCTACCAGGACAGTCCACAGGTGAGTGAGTGTCCACCAACTGACGGGAGGGGTGCGTCACCTTGCAGGGGCCCAGGGCAGGGCCCGGTGTGCTCTGGGCTCTTCCCTGTCAGGCCCAGGGAGGCCTCTCTGGGGAGAGCCCGGCAAACACAGACCCTGAAGAGAGTGGGTGCATTTGACAAACACAGGGTTCAGATCCTGCCTGGGTAACTCGCCAGCAGCTAGGACCACTGCCTAGAGTGCCAAGCCATGGTGCTGTCCACACCCATGTCTGCTTCCGCTCACAGCAGCCATCAGAGGAGTGCTCCAAACCCCTTGCTTGGAGAGACATAGATAAAGGGAATCTGCCTCCAAGTGTTCGGGGAAACTTTTTAATTAGAGGCTCCTTTGTGTCAGCCCCCCTTGCCCATTCAGGGTCACTGGAGTCCCTTTGTCCACCCTTCCCTTCAGGACTCGCTCAGCTTCTACTCAGAAAAAGGGAAGGCCTGGTGGTCTATGCCCTCCTACCTTTTCCTCGGGTCCCCGGTTTCCGACCCTCAGCTCAGACACAGCAGCCCCCCAGTTCCCCGGAGACCCCCATCTGGCCGCAGCTCCTGTGGAAGGCCGCATCCCCTCCCCGTCTTCCTACCGCCTCCTCCCCTCCCCAGCTTTTGTGGGTGGGGCTCCTGCTGTCCTCCAGCAGATCACTTCTAACCTTGGGCCCCCCACGTGCGCCTCACCCCACACTTCATTCTTCTGAGACTCCGACTTAGTCTTCGTTGCTCTGCTTTCACGGAAGCTTCCATCTGCTGACCTTGACCTTCCCACTGTCCTTTTTCTCTATCCTGGTCTCGCAAGTCAGTGTTAATTCAATAATTATTTATCGAGTATCTGTCATGTGAAACGCAGCCAGAGAGACTACTCATTCACTCATTGAACAAAAGCGCGGCAGTGCCGTGTGCCAGGGGGTGTTTCTCACTCCTTCCCGCCTCTGCCCTCCCCTGACGCCCTCCTCACAGATGCTCCACCCACAGCTGCTCTCCTGGACCACACAGAGCTCTGCCCAGCAGGACAGGATGCTCAGAGGCAGTCGCAGGGCAGGCAGACCTTTGCTCACATGAGGTCCTCTCCCCCGGACACCCCAGCCTGGAGGGAACATATAGTGATCACTCTACCGGTCCTGGTGTCCCTCCCTGTGAGATTATACTTGACAGAGTCCAGCAAGAAAACCCATTGACTCCTCAGCCTGGGGAAGGGCCGCTCACTAGCCTTCGAGCACACTTCCCTTTGTCCCATCCCTGCTCCCACACATCGACTCCAGGCTCCTTCCGGGCTCTCCCCCACACCTGCTCTCAACGCCCAGGAAACCCTCCGCCCTGTCGGGAGCTTTCTGTGAATCACCCCAGCTTGGACTTGGCACTGACACAGCTCCGCTGTGTGAAAGCTTCCAGGCGAGCAACAGTCGGGCCCTTTCCCTCTCTGGAGAGAATGAAGAACAGGCGACTGGGACTGGTGGAGACCTGGGAACCCAGGGTCCACGACGCCGACAAGCGTCATCCTTCTCAGCGGGTGCGGGTCCCGTGCCCGCACCGCTCAGGCAGTGTTGGGGGCCCCGGGGTGTTGGTAAACAGGCGGGAACTTCGGCTGTTTCTTTCCTAGGGGGCTGCTGCTCCCCAAGACCCGCAGTAGCAACGGGAGCGGTGAGAGGACACCATTTGCACTTAGCAGGGGGTGGGCACAGAGGCCCTCACCCTCACACCCAAAGGCTCAGGGACTGAGAGGGGTGGGGCCTGGAGGTCAGAGAGCACTAGATTGGCAGCTGGGAGCTCCTCCCTCTCCCCCGGACCTGATTTGCTGTCTGGGCAGCTGGAAGAAGTTTGGGTTTGCTGGGGATGAGCCGGAGAGCCTCAGGACGGGCTTGTGTTGCTCATGAATGCTGATGCAGGTACAGTTTGGTAGAGGAGCCTCCGCCTACAGCTGAGCCTCAGGACATCCCAGCTGCTCACGGAGGTGTGGAGGTGGGGCAGCGGCGCTAAGGCACGCAGCGCCCTGGAAGCCACCACTAAGCTGTTCTGGCCTTGTGAATGAGAAACGGAGGCTCCAGTTTCCCCACACAGGGACTGTCCCAAGGCTCTCCTCTCCAAAGGGTCACCAGTACTTCACCATGGAAACTACTCACATTAAAAGAAAGAGAAGGGAGGGAGGGAGGAAGGAAACTCATATTTACAGCCAGGGAATAGAAAGAAAAAAGAAGAAAGAAAGGAAGGCAAGAAAAAAGAAGAGAAAAGAAAACTCGCATTTACAGCAAGGGAATAATTTGCTCTGGGAAAGCCGCACACCTATTCGTGACCCCGGATATCCAGGAACGAAGACTCAGAGGAAATCTCACATCCATGGTTGTCACCGGGCCAGGGTCAGGGGTCTTTATGGCCTTGGCTAGGCCACTAGGCTATAGCTAGATTGCCGTGGGGCTTCCCTTCCCCTGGAGCTGGTTCCCAGGGAAACTGATCCCGACGGGAATCACGGGAGGAGTTAGGGCAGCAATGGAGTGGGTGGGAGGGCAGTGGTGGGTGCGGTGGCCAGAACCCAGACTTCCAGTTTGGAAAGGCCATCTCTCTGGCCAGGGCTAGACTTGGAGGCCAGCCGGCTTTCGGAGGGCCCTCCTCCCCACCCTCAGGGGCTGCTGAGAGGGGCTTGCGCAGATCGTCTTCCCTGCTAGTGTCCTGCTGGGGAGCTTGCTCTGGTCCTCCTGCCTTCCTGGCGTTACGATGTCAAGAGGCTGAGCCCGTTTCTCGGGGGAAGCCCTGCTCCACGGCCCCCGAGTGCTCATTATATCCTGGAGGACCAGCCGCTCTCTGACACGCAACGTCCTCAGAAAAGCCGGGCCTCATGGGAGCCTGGGGCAGGCGCACGAGGCCCCATGGAAAGGATCCCCCCTTCCTCCTCGTTCCTCGTTCCTCGAGGTCTAATCTCATTACCTGGGGACTCAGCATGAGTTGTTTCCTCTAGGCCTGCAGAGCCGAGCGCATCTCCCGATCACCTCCCCGGAAACCCAATTTCTCCCACAGTCAAAAAGGACGGTCTCTGATATGAAGTCCCCAAAATGAAAAAGGAAGCGGGAAGCGGAGCCCTCCCTCTGAGACCCATGCAGTCGTTTTAATAACGTTCCCGTTGTGCTGAGGGCTAGCAGCGCCGAGCATAATCTATTCAAATGCACAGGAGAACCTCACTTTGGAAAATTAGGAATCTGCATTAAAAAAATTCCCAAGCCCCGGACCTTCTTTATAATAAATTAGAATTTTTTTCAAGGCAAATTCTTAACTTGGCAATTTCATTTTTGAAGTTTAGGGAATAAAGTTATTAAGAACGAGGAGTTTTTTTTCTTCCTCCCACTTCAGTGGAGGAGCAGCAATGGCCCCGGCCCCGTGCCATGGGGCGCACCAACCGGGTTAACGGTTGTTCAGCGCCTGGGCCCTACGTCCGGTTTGGTCCGTCCGATGCGGGGGAGCTCTGTGATCACCAGTGAGGACGCTGCTCTGTGTTTAGTGTGCACTAAAGACAGACAATGAGCTTAGAAAGTGCAACAGCAGTGAGCACTGGAGACCTTCCTGTTACCAGCTTCCTCCTCCCGGTGGCTTCCTATGAAGTGCTGCCAGAGCCGCAGCACCTGCCACCTCTAACTGCAGCGCCTCGGGGGCAGCGTGCTGTCGCTGGGCCCTTGGTCCCGACAGCCCTCCTGGGTGCCCTGCGAGGCAGCAGTGCATCACCTGGGACCATGAAGTTCTGCGATGATGCTTTAAGGAAAATACTGTCTCCAGGGAGACCTGCAGGAACCAGTTGTGTGGTCCCTCCACATTGTGTGAATCTCTGCGCCTCTGCCTCAGCCTGGCCACCCACCACCTGGGCTTTCACAACACCCCCCTCCCATAGCCCAACACCTCACTGATTCTAAAGGGACTCTTGAAGTTATTAGGGTCTCTGCTGTTGCTCCCCCTCTCAGCGAGCTTCACCCTGGTCTCTCCCAGAGGATTCTGGGAGGATTCTCTCCCAGAATCCTTGTGGTAGCACAGCAGCCCTCTCACTCCCGGGCACACACCCTGCATTCAGGTACACTCTCTCCACCTCCGAATGCCCTCCCAGGCCTCCACCAGCAATCGCAGGAAACCTCGGGACTTGAGCTCCCCCACCCTTGCCTCATCTGCACACAAAAAAACTCCTGCTACCTGCACCCCACCCTGCCCTCTTCCTTAAATGTAGACACAGTTGGACCGTTCCACAAATGTCTTTGCCCTTGGCCTACAGAAAGACAAGCACTGTATCTGGTCCAGCTGTGCACGTACTCAGCGTCCGGGCTCCCTGCGCCCGCTCATCCCAGCACTCGGCGACAGGCATGGCAGACTCAGAAGCAGACGTCCTGGCGGGTGTCGTCTTGCCCTCTAGGCACCGCCCCTCTGACCAGGGCACGCGGTTAGCAGTTTAGGGACAAACTGATGTGTAGGTAGTGAGGTACTTATGTGGCATGACCTGTTGGTGGGTGGTACTGAATGGGAAGAAGGTTTGGAGGCTCACCGAGGACACAGCCTTGTCACTGGCCAGGGGAGGCAGGGCCAAAGTCAGACCTTTCAGGGCTGCTCGGGAAGCTGACGTCAAAAGGAAGTCCGGCATTTCCTTGGGATCCTTTGGCTCAAGCTGGGTTCCTCCATCCCCCTCTAACCTCCTGCAGCTCACGGATTGGGGGGAATGGTGTTCAGGACCCCATGAATCTGAGCTTGGGGACCTGGGCCAAGGTGGTGTTATCTGATGTTCCCTGGGCCGCCTGGGCAGGGAAGCTGGCCCTCTGGGTCCCTCCCATGCCCTGCTCCACTCCCACTTGGGCAGGCCACAGACACCCTGGGCGTCTGGACCTTTGATCAGCCATCAGGGTTCCCTTGCTGGGGTCATTAACTGGAGGCAGAGGGGGCAGCCGGGCCCCTGGCTGTGAACGCCCCCACCCCCTCACCCTCTACCCCAGGCCCTGCAGCTGTGACGGGCAGAAGCCGGTTCAGATGTTTTCACACTTTACATTCCTCTCATCTCTTTAAGAGCTAGAGCCCCTGCCTTGCGGGGGTCCTCTGCTCAGCTGCCTGTGAAACTCATTCGTTTTGCAGCAATGGAGTTAATTCAGCAGCTTTGAACATCCCCCTAAGCCTTTTCTGTGGCTGTGATTGACAACTCCCCATGCCCCTGGGGGCAGCACCCCAGGGACCTTATGGGTGACCTGCCTGCCCTTGCTTTGACTCATCCAAATGAACTCCAAACAGACTCTTCTCTTTCCTTTTAATTTTCTGCTGGGTCTTTCTTCTCTTCGTGCACTGTGACTTCTCTTCGTGCACTGTGACCTCTCTCCCTGGCCACTTGGGCCACCAGAGTCTTTAAACTGGACATATCCCCAGGCTCCAACTCCCTCAAGCCCTGGAGTCCTCACATGTAAAAGGCCAAGCAGTGTTAGGTCCCACTGTGGGTCCCTTATGTCCCCCCTTAGGGGAGGGTGGGCCAGCACTAGGGCTTGTGAACAAGCTGCCACTCCGATGGCCTCATCAGGCTTTCCATTTGATGCTCTTGTTACCTGAATTCTGATATTTACCTAAGGAAGAGAGATTTTATTGTCTTAGCCTTTTGCCTCCAAGCAGGACGAGTGCCCTAAACAACTACAAAAATAGTTAATGGCCCCAGTATACAAAGCTTAAAATAAATCAGGGAACAGGTGATCGAGCAGCCTCGGGCCAAGGCGCCCTGCCTCCCTCCCCCAGACCTTCTAGGAGCTCCAGGGTCTATAGAGCCCAGTGGGTGGGGGCGGGGGAGGAGGGGCCAGAGGCTGTCTGCCGTCCTTGGAGCTCCTGGTCTGCAGCAGGAGGAGTGGGCGACTCCACATACAAGTAGTAGAAGTCCGGGATCCCAGGCTGTGTCCCAGCCCCACTGCTGAGGAATTGTACAAAAGTAGGCGAGGGATTTCCGAGCTGGTTCTCCCCTTCGCTCGCCCATCCCACACCCAGGGAGCGCCTCCTGGGGTCCTGCAGACCATATGCAGTGTCCTGGGGGCACAAAGTGAACCGTTCCTGCCCTAGCGGAGCTCGGAGCTCACAGTCCACTGGGGGCTTAGCTTCTTCACAGAGAAGACGGAACGCTTCTGCCCTCCCGCCTCCCGGGACTGCCAAAAGCACAGGCACGAGAGGCGGCACAGTGGGGTTTCGGCCTCTTCTCCCCCGTGGTGCTGATGCTGATTCTTTGCTCCATCTTCCAGACGTGTCCAGTGGCCAAGACTGGGTTGAACTTGAAGTACTCCTCTTTCTCTTAGGAACACTCTAGGCATATCAAATGAATGTTTCTACTGGTAAATACCGCCTTACACACACGTGTGCGCGCATGCATGCACACACACAGCAATTCTGACACGCCCCCAAAGGACCTCCTAGCAATCACTGGTCGGCACTATTATAAACAAGGGCGGGGGCAGACAGCCCCCCCGGGAAGTGCACAAAGCTGGCATGTGACAGACTTGGGCCCAAATCCGTCCACAGCCTCCCTCCTCCGAGCCACACGTCAGTGATGCCCCAGCAGTGCAGGCGGGGCCAGTGGACGTTTCACAAGCCTCCTTTTGTAAACTACTGCTTACGAGTTCTATTAAGATTAGTTAGTTAGTCAAGACCCCCATGTTACACCACCAGGTAAATTTTCTGTGGTCCGTCCCACCTCTCAGCCTGGGATCAGTGCAGGCGACCCAGGCCTGCTGTTCCGGGAGCCTCTTGGAGCTAAATTGCCCCTCCTGTGTTCACTGGGTGGGGGTTGAGGGATGAATAGTTGGAGGAGCTCTTGTTGGCCCCATCCCAATTTGGATCCCTGAGCCTCTAACACATCACTCACTCATCCCCCATTCGGTCGGTCATTCAGTCATTTGACAAACACACAGGGAGCCCACCACAAGCCAGCATGGTAACGGGAGCTGGGAAACCAGTCCACCAGGCAGACAGGCAGGGAAGGGCCCCACAGTGTCCCCAGCGTTGGGTTAACACATAGACACACCAGGCCCGGGGCAAGGCTGCCTGGGGTGGGGGGGTATGCAGAATCAGGAAGGCTTCCTGAGAAACTCAGTGCCCTGGGCGAGTGGGAGAAGGAGTGGGGTTACACCTGGCCAGGAGGGAGTCTGGGTGGGCTCGTGGACACTTCTTACAGAGGCAGCTGTGGGAGCAGAGGCCCCCGGATGTAAATCTCAAGGCAGGTTCAGACAGCCTTGCACAGTGGGGTCTGATCCAGTACCACGCAGGGGTGGGTGCTGCACCGGAGACAAGGCCGGTGTCAGTGAGCAGGCCCAGGCCTGCGGCAGCGCCCTGCCCCCAGAACATCGGCCGTGTCCCTTGCTGCTTCCCACCTGTTCAGGCCCAACCTCGTATTTACCAAATGACTTCAAGCCCTGACCTCCCCCCAGGTCCTTGGACTCCCTCCTGGTTGGGAGGAAACCAGATCCTGCTCTGCCTCTGGCCCTGGGCTTCAGGAAGTGCCCGCTCCTGGCCAAGCCCAGCGCGGCCCCTAGCGGGCAAGGTCTGTGTGCCCCCCACCCCGTGTTCCGTGGCCTGGTGGGGTGGGCCCTGGCCACCGGCAGCTCTCTCCCTGCCTGGGGAGGGCGTCCGCGGAGGAGGACGTGGGGAGAAGCTGCAGGCCTAGGTTGTCCGGGGTTTGCAGAAAGGACCCTGTGAGAAGCTGGTGTGTTTAAAGTCACAAAGAGCAGGGCCATCTGTGGCGGGTAAAGGGGGGATTTGGGTGCTGGGGTGTCTCGGGCAGAGTGTGGGGCTGCATTCAGAGGGGAAACACCCACCGTGTGCAGTGCGCCCTCACTGTGGTCTCCTGCGGCTCTGGGAAGAGGCATTAGCGCCTCCATTTTTACCTGAGGGGAAACGGAAGCTCAGGGGAGCTGAGTCTCTTGCCTGAGGTGACATAGCTAGTGATGGGTAATGTCACCTTCCACAGCACCACAGTGCCCTCTCCCACTTCCCTGGGTGCTTATACAGGCAAGCAGCTTCCTTCAGCAGGGCGGGGTCCTCAGGGTGGCCCGTGACAGAAGCGAAAGTGGCCCGGCCGTGGGCTGCAGGCTGTGTGGGTTATGTTCGTGTAACCCCCACAGGCTGAGTGTCTTCCAAGTGCCAGCTGCTCTGCGTGCATCACCTCTTACATCTAACAGCCTGGGGCCTTGCGTATTGTGGCGCCCACTCTGTAGGTGAGGGCCCCAGATCAGAAAGGGTGCGACTTGCCCACGCCGCACAGACGGAGAGTCCAGTCCCTTAGATGCCTCTGCTAGCACTTCATGCTGCATCTGATCATCTCCAGTTCTGGGCTGGATGCCACCACGCCCCATAAATCAGGGACTGTGACTTCTGTGTTGTAGCCTGAGGCATTTGGGGTCAAGAAAGTAAATCCGAAGCTAAAAAGGTACCATTTGATGAAAAGGCCCATCCACTCTCACCAGCCATCTCTGAGTCAGTAGCTACCTGGATCCTCTCTGTATTGAAACCAGGACTGCAACAGGAAACAGGAGAGACGGGTCCCTGTCCTCCAGGGTCCACTGTCTAGAGGCTGAGAGGGGCGAGGAAGCAGACACAGCCGAACCCTACGGAGGAGCAGGCGGCCTGGCCGTCCCTGATGCTCAGCCAGACCCGCCGAAGGAGACAGCGATGCCCATGAGGCTGGTGGGAGGTAGGGAGCACCGCTGACATTTCACTAACGAGCAGACTGAGCCCTGGATGATCCAGCTACATGTCCAAGGTCGCCGAGCAGTGAATGGCAAAGGCGGAACTCAGTTTTGTCTGACGCCAGTGTCCTCTGCAAACTTCTTCATGGGGTTCTAGAAAAACCTGGTGTCACCCCTACTCCGAGCCACCTGCTTCCACCTCCCATGAGCAGAAGAGCGGAATTCTGAATGGCAGCTGGCAGTGGGCAGCGGTCAACCACGATTGGGCCTGGGCACCCTGCAGGCTCGGGCTTCTCAGGCCTCAGTTCCTCCAGCTCCTCCGTAGCTTCCGAGTGAAGTAGCCCTGAGCCACCTTCAGTCAATAAACCACCGTGCCTTTCTACTCAGGCTCCACACGGAGGCACTGTCATGGGGTGGGAGAAGCGGGACCCAAGGTGGGGACCAGGGGAGCTGGGTGGAGACCCAGGAGCAAGTGCTGGGAAACGAAGCTTCATCCTGACTCTGGTACCCTTCCTCTCTGCCCTCCTTTTCACTCGGGGCCCGGGGGCGGGGGGAAATCTTCCCACGCTTCTCTTCAAAGGAAAGTAACTGCATGCAATAATTCACACGGTGCGATTCCGGCAGAATGTCCTTGGCTCTTGCCCTGGCATCTGCACAAACTGTCTGTGATGTCTAGAAGTTTCTTCTCCTCTGTGGGCTTCAGGTGCAGGACTTCCATCTCCAGGTGTCACAGGCCAAGGTCAGTCAGGGTCCTTTGGCTCTCAGCTTAAGGCAGGCCTGGGTCCAGCTGGATGACAGAATCCAGAGCCTGTAGCATCTATGGAGGCAGAGTGTGGTGCAGTGGGCCAGGGTCTTTGTCCTGAGAAAGGACGCTAGGGTCAGAGGTTGAAAGCTTAGGACCCTGCGTAGGCTCTGGACACAGCCCCACAGCTCACAGCGGTGGCCTTCCAGGGAACTCGGACCCCCACCACCACCTCCACCCCCACCCCATCTACTAGCCATCGTCCTGTTCTCTTGATGAACCCTCATAGCCTCACAGGGAATCAGTGTTACCCCTGCATTTCACATACAAGGAAACCAAGCCTCCAAAAGTTCACGGAATTCACCCTAAAATGCATAGCTAGTAACTAACAAAGGAGCATCAAACCCAGGGCCTGGGTCCCCTGCTCCTTCCTTTCTCTGAGGCTTCCCTGATCTTCCAGAAATTTCCCCAGACACTGTTCCAGTGTGGCTGTCCTCCTCTGTGCCTCATTCCCCTCGTTGAGAAGGGCCAGTCCTCCCATCAGTGCAGTGCTCTGCCCACACCCCGTCCCCAGTTTGCTGCCTGCACAGGATTTGCGGAGTGCCCTGCGGTCTCCTTGGAGCACAGCAGCCTGCTTTGTATTTCACCTGTAAACGGGCTGTGCAGACAGAGCTAGGCCTCACTTAGGAAAGAAACACATTCTGGGAATCTTGTGTTAATAACAGCCATCACTCCTCCACCTGGGGAGCACTTCAAAGTTCCCCAGCACTCTCACACGCAATGCATCACCTAGCCCGAGCCTCACCCCAGCCCTGGGGGCGGGGGTGGGGGGTGGCGGTGGTGACTGAAGCATGTTCATGGAGTCTGAGCCTGCTAGTGTTGGAAGGGACTTCAGATGTCACCTACCCCAGCCACCCAGCTAGAATGCTTCCTTACCCTGCACAGGGGCCCAGCTGATCAGCCTCCGCCGGGCCCAGCCAGTCTCCAGGAGACAGCCTGTCTCAGCCTTGGAGAGCTTGGAGGCTTGGGAGCTTGTTTGCGGTGAGCCCAAATCTGTCTCGGTTCAGACAGACTCACTGCACTGTTGGTAGTTTGACCCTTCAAAGGGGGCTCTCGAGTCTCTCCCTCGCCCCCCTCTCCCACCTCTCTCCTACACATTCAGATTCCTTCCAACATTCCTCATACGACGTGGCGCCGAGTCCCTTCACCTGGTCGACGCTCCTCTGAACGTGCTTTCCTGCACCCATTTCGGCAGGGGGACTAGATGCTTTGTGCAAACACGTCTTTCGTGCTCCTGTTAATGTGGCCTCAGCGTTAGTTCAGGTCAGTTTTTCCGTGTGTGTGTTTGACAGACATATGACGCTTTGGACAGAATGGACCGGCTCTCAACAAAAACACTGCCACTAAACTGGGTCTCCTTGTGCTGCACTTATGTTATCGATTTTTTTTTTTTTTTGAAGTGTTAGAAGTGATAAGTTCTGGCTTAGTAGATGAAAATGAATCTTGTTAGACTCAGCGTGTGGCTGAGGACCTCAGCACGTGGCCTCAGCGTGTGTAAGGATCTTTCGGGTCTCAGTTTCGCATCACCCACACATTTGTTGGGCATTTCTTCAGATGTCCTCTAAGTGGCCGATAGAAACATTGAGGAAGAGGGCTAAGTGGGAAGCAGGGCCCTCTCCCAGAAGCCTCCCTCGAGCGGCCCTCCGTCGGCGCTCTCTCGCCCTCCTTCCGGGCAGCTGACTCATTCGCACCCAGGCTGTCCACTCAGGCGCGTCGCTCCGTGTCTCCCCAAGGGTGTCGTGGGAGGTGCTGTGCTGAGGTCGCTGGCACCACCCATCCACGTCCACCACACCCTCCTGAACTGCCAGCTCTGCCGGCGTGCTACCTGCGGAAGCTGAGCTCCTTTAGAGCAGGCACTCGGCCTCGTGAGCCCAGCACGGTGCCTAGTACACAGCAGGGGCTAGGGAAGCATCGAGGAGACAGTCGGTTGCACTTGTGAATGAAAGAAACGGGCCCAGATCAGCATTAGCAATATTTAGTATTTCTGATTCCACCTTCTTTCTCTGTTTTCACAATTGGAACATTGGTTTCTACGTTCTTCCTGATAGCATCTTGTTAATACTGGTGAACCCTAAAAGGACACCAGTTTGCTTACTGATAAGAAAACAGGAGCTTGGGAAACTTAAGGGATTTGCCCAAAGTCAAAATCGAATGCCTGGAGACAGTAGCATTCAAGTGGCTGTCCGCTGGCTTCACGGCACCATGCTGCGTGTCCAGGCTCTTGTGCGCTGAGTTTGGGGACGTCCCCGAGCTTGGCTGACAGTGAGGGGGATATTCCACCTCAACGAAAAAGGATGGGGATGCAGCAGAGTAAAGCAGATATATTCCTTTTATCGTCTCGGTCTCATTCACTAGCCATGATTCATTCATTTAATTCACTGATTCAACAGATATTTATTGAGCATCTACTAGTGCCAGGCTACTCTGAGCCCCAGGAATACAATGGTTAAATCGAGCCCTTTTAAATGAGCTTAAATTTTAGCAGGGGGTGGGAGAGCAAATAACTCAGCAAGTAGATATGTAGCTCGTGGTCACCCTAAGGGCAACGAAATAAGGCAAGGAAGGGGGCGAAGGGGCGCTCTTTTTCTCTGGAGACATGGCATCTGAGCAGGGACCAAGTGAGGACAGTGAGACAGCCGCTGTCTCGGGGATATCGGCACCAGCCATGCTGCACTCTGTTCATGGACGTACAATAGTTCTTCCAGAAAGCCGGGACCTAGATCATATGATAAACTTTCTGGCTATAAAATATCTGATTCTTTCAAGGTGTATTCATTCATTTATTCATTCATGTATTTTTTCAACAAATACTAAGCATCTCCTCTGTGCCAGCTGGGTGCTGGGGGCAAGGATGTGAACAGATGTGAAGGGTTCCCGAACGAACCCTTTAGTTCGGGAGGCAGAGGAGCGGGTGAGCCTAACAGCACCGGGGGGGAGGGGTGCGGATGTGCAGCAAGAGTGACTCCGTTGCCACGGACAGGCTGGAGGAAGGCACCAACTGAGACTTGTCAGCATTCGTGACATCTTAGGGACCCATCTGACTGCAGGGAGTATAAAAGCATTACATTCTATACTGATGGTTAGCAACAAATTTAAAGCCACTTAACCATTTCTTTAAATAAAATCTTATACAGAAAGAAAATTCAACATGTGATATTTAAAGGAGTTGCTCTGATTTTTTTTTTTTTTTTAAATAGGGCCCTAAAGGCACCTTCTAAAACATATAGCAGGACAAAAACAACCACTCTCAATATTTGTTATGGTTAAGAACAGAAGTCTGGCCCTGGCTGGTGTGGCTCAGTATAGAGTGAACGTTGGCCTGCGAACTGAAGGGTCACCAGTTCGATTCCCAATCAGGGCACATGCCTGGGTTGCAGGCCAGGTCCACAGTGCAGGGCATGTGAGAGGCAACCATACATTGATGCTTCTCTCCTTCTCTTTCTCCTTCCCTTCCCCTCTCTCTAAAAATAAATAAATAAAATCTAAAAAGAAATTAAAACTGTAAAAAAAAAAAAAAAAGAATTTTTTTAAAAAAAGAAGAAGAACTGCCCTGGTTGGTGTAGCTCAGTGGATTGAGCACAGGCCTGGGAACCAAAGGGTCAAGGTTCGATTCCCAGTCAGGGCACATGCTTGGGTTGCAGGCCAGTTTCCAGCAGGGGACGTACGAGAGGCAACCATACATTGATATTTGTCTCCCTCTCTCCTTCTCTTCCCCTCTAAAGATAAATACATAAAATCTTAAAAAAAAAAAAAAAAGAACAGAAGTCTGCCCATTGTCCATTAAAATCTGCTTATCTTCAACTGCCTAGGTAAACCAAATTTGGAGAATCATTCCTTTTCCATAGAAACCATTAAAACAGCCACCTCTGGCTAGCGTTGAGTGGAATAGACCTCTGCCCAGATGAGAACTGACTCAGCTAATCTTTCCTCCTCTTCAAAGGCATCGAATCAAACCTCATACTACCCTACACGTCCCCAATGGCCCATCAGCATAGTTTAAAGGGCCATCACTCTGGTTTTTCTCTGCTTCAGGACAGAGGTCACCATCTCCCCTTGCAGGAAGATTCATCTCTTTTAAAGTGTGCTCCTGCTCCCCTGGCTTGGAAGGCCCTGTGTTGTTCTCTAGAACATTCTCATTTGAGGAAAGATGTGCTTCCTTTCCACCGTTGCACATGCACACTCACAGACCCCTCCCACTCGTCTGTGAGCCACGCACAGACCCCCCGGGACAAGGCAGGCTCCCGGCTCCAGCTGAGGAAGCAGCTGTCCTGGCCACACTAACCCGCCACCTCCTCTTTCTTCTCTCTGCAGATGACGGCAACTGCTCAGACACCCTCCAAGGCCCAGGCTGTCCACATCTCCGCCCCTGCAGCTGCTGCCAGCACTCCCGTGCCCAGCGCCCCCATCGACCCCCAGGCCCAGCTGGAGGCTGACAAGCGAGCTGTGTACAGGTAGGAGAGCGTCAGCTGTGTGGAGAGGCCCCGACGGGCCTCAGGCCCGAGCTCTGAGAGGGGAGATGGCGAGCTCGTGGGTGGGCTCATCAAAGACAATGGCCAGCAGCTGCTCCCTTCGCGGCCTTCTCTCTCAGATCAATCCAGAGATCCCTCAGCTGGCCACTGTGGGTTGGTGCTAGCTTTCTGGAATTGTCTGCAATACTTTCTGGGCAGTATCTTCTGGGAGGAGCCCTTCTTCATCCCAGCTGGGGAGATGAGCCCTAATGAGCCAGAAACCCTCAGCTCAGCAAACGGCAGCTGCCTGGGGACCCCTCCCTTGCCTGCTCCCCTTTTCGTTGCCTTTACTCCAACAAGAGCACGGGATACGTATCGCACCATCTAGGACTCGGTGTGCCTGAAAATCACTGGCAGAGCTTGTTAAAATGCATGTTTGGGGCTCCCTGCTCTGAAATGCTGAACCGTAGGTTAAGCTCTAGGAAGAGGAATATGAACTCGTAAAAGCATTCCTGGGGACGCTCATGCAGCTGTTCCTTGAACCACATTTTGATTCACGGTAATCTCTGGTTTTTAGCAACAGGTGCCGTGTGCAGCTGTGTAGGTTCTGGCACCTTCCCCAAATTCGGGGTTTACTGAGAGCAGGAATGCATTTCCTCTTGCTCTGCCCCAGCCCATGCCCCCAGGGCTGGGCCCTGGATGGTGGTGAGTGGGGGAGGAGCTCAGGAAAAGTCCTGGGGATGTCCGAGGAGGCTGGTCTGCGGCTGGTGAGCAGCTGGAGTCACCTGAGGGCAGGCCTGAGTGGGGCTCCAGCAGGGACTGAACTCCCACTTGTCCATGGGGAGCACACGGCACTAAGAGAAGGTGCTTGGGTCACTCTCGGTCCTGAGGCCGGAGCCCTGCTCACGTCCGCCATGCGAGCATAGACGTCCACATGTCCCAGTGAGCTCAGCTCACCTGCGGCTGGCACGTGCGGCAGCAGGTGCTAACGGTGCAACATGCGCATGGGCCACCCAGGGTGGATAGGAAGAAGATTGATTCCTTCCTCCTCGCTCCCCCCTCCCCCAAATGACAGCGCCTTTATGGTAATGGTGGTGATTATCGCTGTTATTATCGTTATCATCAGCATTATTTTTAGTTGCTCAGGTGAGCTGAATGCCTCTAATGCCAACAGTTGGGAGTTCAGAGCAGCGGGCTCTGGTCCACAGATCCTGGCCCAAGGGTCCTTGCGGGGCCTGGAGGAAAAAATAAATCACAGTGCTGGCTCCCCCTTCCCTCCTCCCCTCCCCGCCCGTCCAGCGTCCAGGCCCAGCTGCCGGCAGGCCGTGTGTGTGCTCTGTCTTGGGCCCCAAAGAACACCACAATCTGGTCATAGTCCTGTCGGACAGACTTGAAGGTGGGGGGCGAGCCAGCGCCCCCCGTCAGGGGACTGGGCGTGCCCGTCAGCCTGCCCCTGCTTCTACGCGCGCGTCTGTTGAACCATCACTGTTTCCACGTGGAGGCCCCATGCTGGACTGCAGGGGAGAGAGGAAAGCCCTGGAACGATGAGAGCACGGGTTCTCTGTCTCTCCAGACAGAGCTCTAGCAGGAAGCCTTACAGAAGAGGCCGAGTAAGAGTGTGTTCTAAAGGCTAGCAGGAGAGCTCGCCAGGAGGAGCAGCGGGTGGAGCAGGGCCTTCTGGGCAGCAGAGAACCTGACATGTTCCGTGTTCCGTGTTCTGGGCATGGCCCGCAGCCCCAGTGGCTGGGTGTGGGGAGAAGAGGCTTCATGGCCACCTGTGAGTTAACCTGCATGGTGGGCAGGTGCTTCTGTGGGGGGTGCAAGAAGGGAAAGGAAAACGACATGGCCCCGGAAACTGTCTGATGGTCTGGTGACTTGGGGTACAGCCATGATACCCCATTTAGATCACTGCCACTCGAAGGACGGCCCACAATGAGCAGCCTGGCGCCGCCTGGGAGCTGATTAGAAATGCGGAATCTCAGACCCCACTCCGGCCTGAGAGTTGGTGATCTGCCTGTAACAACGTCCCAGACGACTCCTATGCACACTAAAGCCTGATCTTGGGCACCTGCCCTCGCCCCTGGGTGCAGGGACCTGGAGCGAGCACAGACTGGAGTCAGGAGAGACCCCCAGATTAGTGCTGTGATAGCCTCTGAGCTTTAGTTTCATGGCAGAAACTCGCCAACCGGTTCAAGACACAGCCCAGGCCCGTGCCTGGCACCATATGTGGCACAAGCCATGGATAGAGGTCCCCTTGTTCCCACCAATTGCTCCCTGGGCTCCATAGCCCTTCCCAGGATCCCAGGCTCCTTCCCCACCCAGGCCAAGCTGCAGGGCAGGTAGGTGGTCCCCTGTGGGAGGTGTCCATGGGGACTCACTTCTTCCTGTTCGCCTTCACACCCAGGCTTTACCTTCTCCCACCAGGCTGACCCCCCACAGCCCTTGGAGTTTGCCCAGCTTATCTCTGCAGCCCCTGCCCGCCTCCTGCCCCAGGGTCCTCTCCCACAGCCACACCTCTCCCATTAGTGCCAGCTGCCCTCTCTGTAGCCCTTTAAGATGACTGGGAGGGAGCCCAGCTCTCTGTGGGGTTGGGTAATTTTAATTAGATTGGCCTGCCTGGGGCAGCCTGGCTGCTCCAAAGCACTCAGGGAGTTGGCATTTCATGTCAATAAATGTAACAAGACCCTTTCAATTCAGATTAGTGCCCACACTGACTTTTGGGAGCCCCCACGGCAGCCCCTCCCAGAACCACAGATAAAGAAAGAGTAGGGGAAGCCCCTCCCCACCAACCGCCCCTCCAAGTCCCCACAGGGCAGCAAGGGGCAGTGTGACAAAAGGGAGGGGTGCCTGTGGTGGAGAGGGCCTGCCAGGGCCCCTGAGGTTTTACTTGTGTATGAGGAGGAGTTAATGACTTGTACTGGTTCCTTCGGATGCGGGCGCCGCACGTGTGCGCAGGCGTGCGTGGAGGGGCAGAGGGGAGGCCCGGTCCGTCTTTAATTGGAGCATACCAGAGCATCATCTGGGCTAATCAGCCAGGCAGCCAGGAGTCCTGCGCAGATTAATGACTGCAGTCTGGTCTGAGCAGATCCCGTGATTGGGCACACGTCTCGAGTAATTGCGTCTGTGCCCAGGAACAATACTAAGAGGGGGTCTGAAGAGGGGTCCCCCCACCTGGCTCAGCGGGTGGGGTCTGCAGCCTTGCACTCACTCAGGTCTCCCCACCTCAGCCCCGGGGTTTTCCCCGAAGAAGTTACAGTGGAGCCTGGGCCGTCTCTCGTGCTGGTGCTCCTGTGCTGCCCGACCTGGTGGTTAGGTTTCCAGCAGCAGCGTAGAGAAGGGCGAGAGGCTGAGGTTAATTCAGCGTTCACTCTCCCTCCTCCCCTCTGTCTCCTTCCTTCCCCTTTGAAGTGAGCGGGTTCCCATGGAAACCGTGATGTCCTGGGGAGCAGGAGCGAGGCAGGGAGCTCGGCCTGGCCAGGTGCGAGTGGAGGAGGAGGTTGGCTTTGCTGAGACTGCTCTGAGGCTCCCAAGTTGGTTCTCACCCCTAAGGCTGAAAGCCTCTCTGAGAACCCAGGAAGTGCCCACCCGGCCTGGAGAAGTTGCCTGTGACCGATGGGAACCGCCGCACGGAGGCCTGCGCGCTGAGAAGACAGTGGGGCCGCTGTGCTCTGCTTCTCCACTAACAGTGCTAGAGATCTGAGCTTCAGATCCGATGCAGAGGGTGAAAGCCTGCTGCAGCCCATAGGGTGACTCTCGAACAACACAGGGGGTTGGGGGTGCTGACCCTGGGGCAGTCAAAAACCGGAGTATGACTTTGACTCCCCCAAAACTTAACAACAGTCAGCCCTTCGCATCCACAGATTCAACCAACTGCAGAGAGAACGCAGTACTTTTGATCCGAGGTCGGGAAACCCAAGTTGGGATGCAAAGTGCTGTTGGCATGTGACCCACAGTTGGCTGAATCGCAGACAAAAAAGCCATGGATATGGAGGGCCATGTATTTATTGAGGGGGAAAGCTCCTTGTATCACTGGGCCTGCGCATTTCAAACTTGAGGTGTTTGAGAGTCGGCTATATTTTTCCTTTGGGGCATCACTCACAACTGAATTGATTGTGTGAACATTACTTCTGTTTCCCCCACCATGTTAACTCGGTGAGGGCAGGGCCTGTGTCTGTTTTATTCATTGATTTGTCCTCAGCGCACTACGGGCCACCTTAGAGTGAGCAGCTTGGCTGATGTACCAAATCAGTGTTTGTCGAATGGGCCCATTAACTGGGCCAGGCAGTGCCCCGTGGACACGCCGTGGGCCCAGGCGGTGTGCTGGCAGACTGGCTCTCAGGGGCAAGGGGAGAGGAGAGCCCTGATCTGTAGCATTTGCCCATCTCCACGGTGTAGATGCCCACACTGTGGCCCATTTTCAAGCTACCAATGTGCTACCGCTAAGCAGAGTTGGGAAAAGAGGCACAGGTGGCCCTCCCCTGCCTCGAGTACAAACCCCACGCAGGTGGCCAAGTTAGAGGTGCACAGTCTCTGTGTTTAAACAGCTCAGCACATCTACAGCTGATTCTTTGGAAGGGTTTAGCCATGACCTTGGTCTTCACTGGCCTGTCTGGTCTATGCCTGGTGCTGAATTTGAAAGGTTCTGTGTTAATACATTAATACTCAGAACGTAACTCGCACAGAGTGCCTGCTTTGTAAGAGTTGGTGATTGTGATTTTTCTCCTTCACCCCAAGGCAGTGAATTCTCTCCTTTCTAGGACATGCCCAACACTGTCTATCTCTTTTTATCTGCTTGAGTAAAGGCTCCCCCTTCACCCCCAACTTCCCCATCTTCTCCAAGTCGATTCCAAGCCTTTCCTGCTTAAGGCATGAACGGTTTCCTTCCCGGCAGCTCCAGAAACCCTGCCAGGCATCGCATCACTCTTCTGCCTCTTTCTTTTCTCAGCTTTCAGAACTGTGACCTTTCCTTCCAGCACTTCCAGCTCTCCTCTCCGCAAGCCGCAAGCTCAGGCCTCCCCTGCTCGTGTGTGACCTGCTGTCCCATTCTAGTTCAATAAAAGCAACATGCATTTCTAGAGCCCTGCTTATATCAGGCGTGTTCCTTTTTCATCAAGACTGAGTCCCTCTAGAATCCACACTCATCCGGGGAAGGTCAGAACAGGGTAGCGGCAGCATTCACGTGGCTCCCTGGCGACCATCCTTCTGAAGGTCACTGGAGTCCCAAGCTTGATCCGGATGGTCCTGTGGCTCGAGGTGCCAACGCCACAGAGCAGCCGTGCTGGGCAGTGGGACGAGCTCTGGAAATAGACTTGATGATAACTAGCTTTGTCACCTTGGGCCCAGTAATCTCTCTGAGCCTCTCGTTTTCTTTTTTTAAACATTTTATTGTATTTTTTCCATTACCATTTGCCCTCCTTTACACCCTCTTCCACCTCCACCCACCCCTCCCCCCGCAGCCAGCACGCTGTTGTCCATGTCTGTAGTCCTTTTTCTTCTCCGCTGGATCCCCCCACCCCCTGACCAGTGCCCCAGAGCTGTCAGCCTGCTCTCTATCTACGAGTCTGGGCTTCTGTTTCTTAACTGTAAAAAGACAATAGTAATAGCTAGACTAAAATTAGATCTTATGTGACAATACCTGACATGCAGATCAGTGTTTGCGAGGTAGACTGGGGTGCGGGGGCATTGGAATGGAGGGGCTGTTTGAAATGTAAAAGGGTCGGGTGTGTTCGGACAGGTGGGAACCAGGGTAAGGATCACAGCCTTTGGACTTAGATTGCCTGGGTTTGCCTTCTGACTTCACAGCTAACCCTGAGCCTCATTTCCTCACCTGTAAAATAGAGCTAAAAACAGTGCTCTCTCCTCATCGGGACCCTCACAAGGATTAAGTGAGGTGATGCATATAAAGAGCTTGGTAAAGTATCTGGCATATGGCCCTGGCCGGGTGGCTCAGTTGGTTGGAGCATCGTCCCATACACCAAAAGGTTGTGGGCTCGATTCCCGGTCAGGGCACATCCCTAGGTTATGGGTTCAAATCCCAGTTGGGGCATGTATGGGGTGGGGGGCAACCGATTGATGTTCCTCTCTCTCTTCCTCTCTCTAAAATCAATAAACACATCCTCCAGTGAAGATTAGAAAAAAGAATCTGGCACAGGGTGAGCCCTCTGCAGGTAGTAGCTGCTCTCAGAAGTCTGGGGGAATGCAAGCAGGGCTTGGTCAGACTGCAAAGTAAAGCAGAGAGGCAATGCAGCAAGAATCTAGACGGGAGAGGGCTCCCAGACGGGTGGTCTTCGCCCCGCCATCCAGCTAAACGCACACTGAGCTCTGCTATGTGTAAAGTGTCGCAGTGGGTTCCAGGAGGGGTTCTCAAGAAGGAAAACTCTGTCCGAGGAGTGGGGGAAAGATGCCACAGAAAGTAGCTGTCGTATGAACTTGGCACATAGGATGGGCTCAGAGAAGCATCTGCGGAGTTGACTGCAAGCTGCTGGCCCACAGTGCAGCGTGAGAGAATTGCACTAGTTAACTCCAGGGAAGTGAAACCCCAGGGAATGGTAGCCCAGCTGCCTTTACTGGGGCGGGGCTGGAAGATGGGGTGGGAGGAACCCCTAGTTTGGGGCTGGACAGAGGTGATGGTCCTCTGAGCAGCAGCCTGGCCAGGACCCTGGGAACTGGTCCTTCCTAATGAAGTGTCTTTGAGGGAACTCTTCCACCTCGTGACCAAAGGGTGTTCTGGCTCCAGGGAGTAACCCTATGCCTTCCATGGCATTGTGCTTAGTCATTCCTGGACCATGCTGGGTGAGGTGGACTGGGAATGGTGTGGGAGAAGGTCAGCCATGCCAAGTGGGAGTCAGGACCTGGTGCTTCTGGACTAGGTGCAGGGAGCAGGTGCTCCAGGCTGCATCCAGCCTTGGGCTTTATGGGCTGGGGGCCCTAACAGACACTCCTGGCCTTTTGAAGGGGGTAGATTTGCTGGCATAGAACTAACATCTCAGCTGCTGCCTGTAGTCAGGGGAGCGACCCTGCTGGAGCCATAATCTGGACGTAAAACCATGCCTGTTCTCCCCCCGGCACCAGGCAAGCCTGTTCCCTTCCCTTCCTGCAGGCATCTGAAGACCCCTGCCCCGCCCCCCCCCCCGCCAGCCCAGCCTCCGCACATCCTTCTGCAGGCCCAGAGGCTGCCTTGGCTGGCCCAGGGAGCAGGCACATGCAGAACCAGTGGGTCCTGCTGCATGCACAGCTCCCCGCCTGGCCCAGGCAGGGCTGCGCAGTCCAGGGCCCTGGCGAGGATGAGGCACACCAGTACAAGATGCAGAACTGAAATCCCAATGACTTTCGTCTCTGAAGGTGATGTTTGGATCACAGGAGATAGCCAATGTGAACAGGACAGCACTTGGTAGGTAGAAGGCAACGAGAGGTGGCTTCGCCTGGAGGAGTCACTGTGATAAGTGCTGGACTGGATCTGCCCCCAGCAGTTAGGCCCCCTGCTAGTGTGCGTGGAGGTGGGGGGCAGGGGCTGGGGCGGAAAGAGAGCTTCAGGCAGAGTCTCTGCCGGTGCAGATGGCCCACGGCGTCTCACCAGGGCTGCCTAAGCCAGTCTCAGTGCCACTCTCTGCACTTCCCAAGCTCTGGTCCCTTTCACGGTCAAGACCATCAAACCAAAACTTCAGTCTGACTCCTGGCTCCACCACTGGGCAGATCATCTGACCGCTCTGAACAGCTTTCCTCCCCCACCAGGGAGGCATCGAAGGAGAAAATGAAAGATCGATGAAAAGGTTAAAGCCCTGTCCAGACACACAGAGGGTTGTGAGGAGAAATCTTCCTTTGGAAGCTCACCCGATGAGCAGGGGCCCTCCTGGGCTGCAGCGGGCCTGGTCCTCACAGGGAAAGCATGGTGGCCCAGCTCTGGGACCCCCGGACACACAGGACACAAGGATAGTAGAGGGTCAAGAGGGAGGAGGATGAAGTAAGTCCAATCACCATTCAAAGATAGTACACAGAAGGGGGAAAGAGACCACATTTGGAGTTTACGTGCCCAGATTTAAATTTCAGCTCACTCACTTATGAGCTGCATATGACTATTTAACCACATGGCACCTCAGTGTGCTAATCAGTAAAATGGGAATAATAAGAATGTTGGGTGTTTAAACACAGTAAGTACATGGGAAAGCACTTGTAACTTACAAAGTGCCACCAAACATGTGTGGGTGTGAGTTTAGTCCCTGCCAGTGACCAAGGACAGAGTGCCCCTTTCCACACCATCCCTTTCCCCAAAGTGCTTTCTCTTTGGGGCTGTGAAATCCCTGGTGACATGGATGGAAGAAGCTCTGACTGCCTCTCACCCGCTGCCTAACCTCAGGGAAGATACTTCTTTCCGCTGGGCCTGAGTTACCGCTCCTTAAAATGGAGGGATAACGAAAAACCAAGGGTAGCAAAGGCTGGCGGGGACGTGGAGGAACGGGAGCCCTCACGGCGGGGTGGTAGATGGGCGCAGCCACTACAGAAAATAGTGCAGAGGACCCTCCAAAATCTGACTACCGCCTGACCCAGTGATTCCACTTCTGAGAATAGTGCATCAAAGGGAACAAAACTACGGACTCAAACACCTGTCCGTACCCTTCTGTTCATAGCAGCATTATCTACAGTAGCCAAGACGTGGGGGCAACCTAGTTGTCCATGAACGGATGAATATATAAAGAAGATGTGAGATATATATGATTCGACCATAAAAATGAGGTAATCTCACCATTCGCAACAGTGTGGACGGACCTTCAAGACATTATGCTAAATAAGCCAGAAAGAGAAAGGCAAATTCTGTGTGATCTTCCTTACAGGTGGATTCTGGGGGGAAAAAAAACAAAAACAGCAAACAAATCAAACCCGTAGAGAAAGAGGTCATCCTTGTGGTCACCAGTAGAGGGCGGGGAAACTGGAGGAAGTGGTCACAGGCACAACCTGCCATCATAACTAAGGCAAGCAGGTCCCTGGGACGCAATCCTGCGCGACACGAAGACCGTGGCCGGCACTGCTGCGCGATGAGCAGGGAAGCTGCTAAGAAAGGAAATCCCGAGTTCTCACCCCAAGGAGCAATTTCTTTCATTTTTCTTCTTTTTATTGTATCTCTATGAGAAGATGGATGTTAGCTGAGCCGACTGTGGTAATCATTTTATAACGTATGGAAGTCAAACCAACAGGCTGTACACCTTACACTTACGCAGTGAGGAGTGTCCATTATTTCTTAATAAAATGGGGGGCGGGGAGGATGAAGGGGCCAGACTTGAGATCCCACCAGGGCTCCAGTTTTAGGTTCTTTGGATTCTTGCCCCTGAAGACTAGCCTTAACAATCACTTGGTTGCAATTTCACATTTTTAAAAATGTGCCAGCAGGGAGGGGTGTGTGTGTGAGGGGGGTGTGTGCGTATGCGTGGATGTATGTGAAGCAGGGGGCAGAGGGCTGTGGCCTGCCCTGGGCCTCACGCTTGCCAGGAATAGACGTGGCCACCACGTGGGGGAGGAGCGCCAGTTGGAGCCGGAGACCCTAGGAGACACGATTCCAGATTCCAATTTAGCAACGAGAAGTGCTCTCCAAGACAGCCCGGGCTAACACACCGCCCACTGGGCAGGACTAAAAATACACCCGCATGGCGCTAACGTCACACCTGAGGCAAAAATACACCCAACCAGGAGCTGCTGGCTTGTTCTCCTCCACCCCGCTCTGCTCTCTCCATCTGGCACCTCCGAGGGGCGTTGGAGTGGAGGGCTGGGCGGGCACTTCCTTCACGTCACCCCTCCCTCTAGGACCCTGCCAGCTCCCACCCCCGTACCCCAGCAGAGCCCAGAGAAGGCAGGTCCTCTTGTAGCAACTGTGGCTAGAGGCTGACAGATGGCAGTAGCTGACCCCAGGACCGCAGTGGGAGTGGATTCTGAGCAGGGAAGAACTTGAGGGCTGTGTCTCAGAATCTTCGTTCTCATAGTCGGCGCTGCTTTACTCAGTCATCTGTTCCTATGTGTTGACTCACCAAACATTTTTTTTTTTTTTAACCGGAGGATATTCTTCATTGATTTTTAGAGAGGGGGTGGGGGGAGGGGGGAGAGAGAGAGAGAGAGAGAGAGAGAGAGAGAGAGACATTGATCGGTTGCCTCCTGTGCATCATACCTGACCAGGAATCTAACCCGCAACTTTTTGGTGCACGGGATGACGTCCCACCCAACTGAGCCACCCGGCCAGGGCGATTCACCGAACATTTCTGATCCTCTGCTGTGTGCCAGGCATGGTGCTTGACCCTTGGAGACTCAAAAGGAGGTCTGAGGAGATCGTGGGCCAGAGGGGCTCGCTGTGTAGTGAGGAAGGCCAGTCCGTGCACAGGCAGCTGTGGTTAGTAGAACTGAATGTCATAAGGGAAATGAAATGAAATTCTTAGTGCTAGTGTGTTTTTGGTTTTAAAAAGTGTGGTTCTGGGTTTCTGATAAATCGTACGTCACCTCTCTTCCCCCTCTTTCTGTACCTCTGTTTGCATTGGACATGGGCCTGTTCTCCCTGCCAAATGAGTCCGTGGAGATGGGAGTATGAATTGATTGGTGTCGAGGTTGCTCTAGATAAAAAGGTGCCCGCACACACTGTTCCGGGGAAAAGGAGCAGCTTGCTGTGTGTCCGACACTCGGCAGGCTTCCTCACCGAATCCTTACACCTGCCTGCTGGGAGGTGGTGTCGTCCCTGTTTCATAGAAAAGGAAACTGAGGCTCAGAGAAATTCAAGAACTTGCCCCAAAGTCACCCAATTATGAGACTCCAAAGTCTGCACGCGTTTCAGACGCCCAGCTTCTCACCCTAAGTTAGGGTGCAGTGCAGATGGACACCTGGAAGCATTCCTGATGGTTCAGGGGAAGTAAGGCTTCCTCTCGCTGGACCCACCAGTGGGGGAGCCTTTGTGGGAGGGATGGCGGTTAGAGCCGAGCCTGCAGATGATCGGAAAGGACAGGCAGAGAGGGAGGGAGGCAGGGGTGGGCAGTTGAGGTGGAAGGACCACAGGGCACCAGCAGCCTGGCTTGCCAGAGCTGGTGGAGGGGGATGGCTCAGATACAGGGGCCCGGGAGCCACCTGCGTCCGTCCGTCCATCTGTCCACCACATGCTCCCGAGTCTGCAGAGCAGAAACACTGAACAGAAAGCTGAGGCCACACCGTGGATGCCTGGGCATTCATCTGAGGATGTTGACTTGATTTGCTCGACATCCAGGAGAAATGTCACGACAGTCCTCAGAATGAATACTTGTCACAGGCCTTCTGGCCGTGCAGAGGTGCCCACGAAAGAGGCAGCAGGCCGACCTGGAAAGTGGCTCTGGGGTGTTGTCCCTGATTCTGCAACCCCAGTAACCTCTAGCCTGGGACACTAGAAGCAGAGGATCAAAATTCCAGCCCTTTGGGGGGGGGGGCGCGGTGGAGGGGAAAAAAATTCCAGCCCTTTAGCATCGTTTCCAGGGTGGTGGGGCTTTGGCAGCTCCAGACCTCCACCCTGTGTCCACACAGACGCAGTTGCGGAGCTGGAGAGCCACCAGCCTAGTCGCAGCTGGCCCCGCCTCCCGCCACCTCACCAGCCCACAGACGAAGGTTCTCCTCAGCAGTGTGACCCAGGCCAGGCTTCTGAGCCCACTGAAAATCTCCACCCAGAAACTTTGCTCTCTGACCATGCACTCCACCTTCCCCCGGCATCGTCCGTCCTCATCCCGACCCTCCACCCCCATTGGAAATTGCCACTGGGGCTCAGGGAGGGCAGAAGCACTTGCCCGGCCTCCCCTGGCAGTCTCCCCCCTCCGCTGGGTGAGGCTGGGCTGTGAGGTGAGGTGCGGGATGGGCCTGGGGGCTCCAAGGTCAGTCAGGGGAAAGAAGGTGGACAGCCAGGCAAGCTGCCGCACACTTGGCTGGACCCGTAATTGAGGTCTGCAGTCCTGGCCAAGGTCACAAGGGAAGAGATGGCTGAGAGGCTCAGAAGTGACGAGTGGCATGACTGTGAATCACAAGGTTTATCACCCAGAAAGAGAATCAACACTAACGTCTCCACTGCATGTGACCACTTCCCCCTCCCCCGAGGGGCTGCGTGGCTCTGCTTCCGGCTCCCTGTCCGTTCCCATCCCGTCTCTTGTGTCCTGTGTGTCTGGACCTCTCTAAAGCTCTGTATTTTTGCATTCCTCCTTTTTCCTCTCTCTGCTTCTCCGTGTCTGATCCTTTAAGCAGGAAGAAATGTTCAAAAAATTTTTTTAACCTAGGTTGTCCAAGGAAGAAGGAAAGGAAGCAGAAAAGGGTCCTCTTGTCTTTTCTTGGGTCCTTTTAACAAAAGGAAATAAGCTCCTGCCTTATAGGGCAACCCGAAGTCAGGGATGAGTACCTGTAAAAATTACCAGGCAGCTGTGGTTTCCCAACCAGGAGGTCTTTGCAAATGTTAGGGAAACCTACTAACCCAATTCATGTTAAGAGCCTCTGTCTCGAAGTGGGGAGGGCTGAAGCGGGCTGTGCTAAAGCCTACCTGCCTGCCCAGGATGCTCTCGGAAGCCTTCCCAGGGGTGTGTGCGCGCACGTGTGTGTGCGTGTGTGTGTAGGGGATCCCTCCGCGCTGCATTAAAACTGGAGCCTGAGCGAGGGGTCTTGCTGCTACAGAGAGGGCGACATTCACCTCCACAAAGGGCTTCAGCCAAAATCCTGCCCAATTTGGGGCCCAGGTGTGTGTTGGGAGGACAGCTGCTCCTATCCATCAGGCCCCAAACTGGGCATCCCAGGCTAGCGCCGGCAGAAATGCCAGAAGTAATTAAACCAAACTGAGGCTTAAACCCCTTTAGATAAACCCCTTTAGAAATCAACATAACAGGCTTAATCGCCTTCCGGAAACTAGCGCAGCACTGGGATCCTGCAGAGGGGGGTCCCTTACTTCTTTCGATTGTTATCAGGAACTGTGCACTTGAGCTTGATTTTGGTTCAGGTGCTCCTGTGGAGAGGTAGTGAGGGCAGGGTGGGTGTGGTGACTCGGGAAAGAAAAAGGAAACAATAAAAAGTGATTTGAGATCATCTCTTCTTGCCCTCTCCTCCAGCCACGTCACCCTCCCTGCCCCGGCTCTGCCTGCCCTCCCCGCAGCCGGGCACAGTGCTGAGTGGGCTAAATTAGTCCATTAGAGAAATTCATTTCTCTTTATTAGTCTGTGTCAAATCCTTTTTATTAGTGGCTGGAAACGACCTCTCTTCTGCAGTAAAATGTCATGCCAGTTCACTCCTTTTATTTGTTCTGCACTGACGAAGCTCCAAATCTCACCGAACTGATGCAGTGAGATTTATTTCCTCCAAATTTTGAACGGCTTAAAAGAGATTGGGGTGGAGGGGCGGTCAGGCCGAGGCAACGTGGAGGAGAAGAGGGACGGGTACAGGGAGAAGGTGAGCACGTGCGGAGGTCAGAGGCCCTTGGATCTTGGAAGTAGAGTCCAGTGGCCATCTCTCACATCCTGTCCATCATCTTTGGGCCCTGGGTTCGAGTTTCCACATTCCTGCTTCTAGCCTCTGAGGAGAGAGATCTCGACAGCACCAGCAGGAACTCCTTACACCCATATAAGTCAGATAAACAGGCATTCAGGGGAGGCCCGTATCCCAGGCCTACCAGGAAATCCTTTTCATCCTGTGCCTGGAACACGCAGGGGCATTCATGTCCCAGGTGACTAAGACCCCAGCTCTCAGGGTCCCTGCCTTTGACCATGGCTGCCAGCCTCATCTCCAGCCTCAGGCAGTGGTGTTGGTGGGAGGCTTAGAAATACAGAGCAACCCTTTGGCAGCTGTGGGCTGGGCAGCTGGGGACAGGGCTGGAGACAGGACTGGGACCAGGCCAGAGAAGCCCATGGCAGGACTGAATCACTGGGCAGCTGAGCCCGTTTCTCAGGAGGTGGTGCACGGTGTCTCAGTGGCCCCTGCCCTGGAGGTAGCAGGTACCTGGTAACAGTCTGGATTTATAGAGGGATCCAGGTGGGCAGAGCACCAGTGCCGCAGGTGGTCACTGGCCCTGGCTGTGGTCCATGTGAAAAATGTGGCTGAGCTCAGGTGCCACCTAAACTCCTAGGCTCAGGGACCCCGGGGCTGGGGTAGGTGGAACCAGGGGAAGGAGCCTGGTGAGGGTAGGATATGAGAAGGGAGGATTTAGGAGCTGATAGTTTGGCTTAGGTGGGGAGGGGCTGGAGACAGGGAGCCATGCCAGCATCCCTGAAGCCAGCTCTGTGCTCCATGGGCCCCTGGTTAATTTGGTGGGGTGTGGGGTGGGGATGGAAAGCATGTTTCCTTCCTCTGAGAGATCACAGAAGCCCCAGAAAACACCCTCAGATACTCGCCCCCAGCACACACACATTCTGGGGAGATCTGCCACCTAGAAGTGAGAGGCTCACGAAGAGGAACCGTGCTGTGGCCCTGCATGGAGGGTGCCCTTATTCCCAGCATTTGCGACAAGGTCTCCACCCCCGCACCCCACCCCGCCAAGGCCAGCTCTGTCTGAGAGCCATGGTCCAACCCTGCTCCCCTCCTCACCCTCATCTTGCTCCACTCCCCTCCTGTCCACCTTGCTCCAGCCACACTCGTCTGGATTTTGTTCCAGAAGTGCGCCAGGTTCATTCCTATCTCAAGTGCTTCGCTCTTTGTCCTGCTTAGAATGCCTCTGCCTCGGATTTTTGCATGACCATCTCTTCATCGTTCAAGGCTTAACTGAAAGGTCGCCTCCTCAGAGACACCCTCCCTGACCACTCTCCTGCCTGTAGGGACAAGGACAGGGGCAGAGGAGCCCACCCTCCGGCCCCCACCCCAACTCTGGTGCTAGTTCGTGGGGGACGCAGGCACCAGCCAGTCCCTCTATCCCCACCCCACACACCACTCATGCTGCATACACACAGCACTCAGTCCCCACACAAAGCACATACAGAAAACATGTGGCACAGATACACGCACTGCACACAGTATAGAGCACACGCGTGCTGTGCTCATAGTACATGAAACCAGCATCCCAGCTTCCAACACCTGACCCGTACTCATCTGCACTGTGTAGTTCCAACACTGTGTGTGCAGTGCACATGGCAGGAGCACACCAGGCTGCACACTTACACAACATGCACGCTGGCTCTCCCTGGCAGGTGCACGCGCATGCACGTGCACGCACACCGTCCCCTCTTCATTCAGCAGCTGCCCACCCTCCCGCCGGTGTGTGAGGAGGGAAGGAGTGGTGACCGGCAGGGGTGCCCCCACCACCTGGCACTGTGCTGCGGATTATTAGTTCCTGGTAATTTAGTGCCCTTGTACAGAGTCGATTTGTGCCTTTCATTCCTAATTGATCTAGTGGCTGTTTAAATGGCAGCAGGCATCTGTTGAGAGTAGGAAGGTTCATCAGGCGCAATAATTCATAACACCGTCTGGAATTTGCCTTTCATGTCCCTCAGCTAAACCACAGCAGGCTCTGCTTAAATTACAGCCACGGAGGCTTCCTTTGGTATTCCACTCAGGGCCAGGAGAATCTTGCATTAAACTGGGATCAGGTTAGATTAGACTATAATATGCTGTGGTATTAGTGGCTGCAAATGAAGACTTACGCTGGAGTTTAACCCCTTCACCTGGTTTCTCTTTGTCTTCAGCTGGATGGCTAAGTGAATCTGTTGTTTTCCCTATAAGCTTCCTGGAGGTGCTGGATAGACCGTCTAGAGACTTGGGACTCAGATGGGCCACCCTCCGCACTGACCCTCCCCCGCCCCGCCCTCCCCCGCAGATTATAACCCAGCCTGCAGCTTTGGGGGCCCCCTGCTGTTGCATCAGCTCCCAAAACAAGGGTCAGGGAGGGAGTGTCCAGAGGCAGGCTCTGCAAGCCAAGCAGCTTGTGCAAAGTAAGGATCTATCTCCCCTCTCCCCCACTGCCCCTGAGCCGGAGTAGAAAGACCAGCATGCATGAGTTTGAGTGTGGATGGGGCTAAGCGCTTCCATATTTTTGCCTGGAATTATTAGAATCCCAGAATGGGTAAGGCCCGCAGGCTGCCCCTGCACCATCAGACACTGTGTGGGCTGGGTGTTCAGTTCTCCTCTCCGTGCATTTAATCACAGCGTGCTGCAGGGGAAAGCACAGTCTGTTTGCCTTTTCAGGTTTTACTGTGCTTTCCAGTATGGTAGCCACGAGCCATGTGTGGCTATGTAAATTAAAATGAGTTAAAATTAAATAAAATTTAAAACTCGGTGTCCTAGACATACAGTCATATTTTAAGCATCCATCGGCCTTGACTAGCTGGTGACCACCATGTTGGACAGCAGGCAGAGAACGTTTCCATTGTTGCAGAAGTGTTACTGGACCGTGCTGGCCAGAACATCCCTTCTGCAGAGGCCCGGGGGCCAGGCCTGTGCTTGCGGCTTCCCACCGTCCCAGCATGCAGATGCGCAGATGTGTTGTGGGGACCACCAGGGGAGGAATTGGGGCTCCAGTGTCAACAACCCATGCAAACGCAGGCACCCATGCTGGGTGTTAACACACAGCAATTCGAGTGCACTGCAGAGAAGTGAGAGTGAGGTGCACTTACGTATGCACACAGGCTCACAGATCAACGGGGTCCACACATCTTTGCTAGACTCCGAGCAGACCGCGATGAGTAACGTGGGCTCGCCTCCTGCCCTTATGTAGCTCACATTCTAGTGAGGAAGGCAGGCGACAAAGCAAAGAGCTGAGGGAGCCACCCCCACAGCGTGAGGGAAGGGCAGTCTAGGGAGCTTCCCAGAGTGGGTGACGTCTCAGCTAAGATTTGTGGAGCCAGTGAGGGAATCCCTTCCACTTCCATCGCACCCCCCAGAACGACATCATGCACCACCCACACTCGCTCACATGCTCTCCACCCCCTGAGTCATTGCTGTCCCCTGAATAGCAAGTGCCCGCCCTGAGCACACGGGGCGAGGCCCTGAGGATACAATGACCATTCAGACAGGGCAGTCCTGGAGGAAAACAGTGAGCAAATAGCCACGCAAATCATCATTTCATTACAGACATGCTGAATGTGCGGTGCTGGACAAGTGCGGGGAGGTGGTTTCCCGCTCTGGGGTGTCTGACCTGAACTGAGTATGCTCACAGATGCAGGACAGGTGAAGACACCTGTCCGCCAGGTGCAGGCCAGAATTCAGACTCACACACGTGCCCCATATACACTCACCGACACACAGGTGCCGCCCTTAGCTGGCTCCAGGCAGCCAGGAGTGGGTTTGTGTCCCACCACCAACGTTCACATCCAGGACTTGTCCGGACACATCCCACATTTCCTTCCTGGGTTGACCTTGAACCAGAAATTGACCTTGAACCAGAAAATGGCAGCAGGCATCTGTTGAGCGTAGGACACCTACTTCTCTGAAGGATTATACCCATCACCCTCATTAAATGTCCACACAGTTTATTGTACCAAAGAGAAAACTTAGGCCCCCTGTGGGGAGGAAGGCAGGCCCTCTGAGGCCCCAGGCACGAGAGACGGGATCTTCCCCACGGGCACGTGAAATGCTGCCCTGTAGGCTGACCGTGGGGACTGGGGACCTTCTCAAGGAGGGGGACCTTGGGAGAAGAAACGATGGGAGTGTGGGAAAGGGACCCTGGTGGCTTCTGAGCCCGCCCAGCAGCCAGTCTGTGTGCGCATGTGTGAGCTCTTGCTGTCCCCCACAGGCACCCTCTTTTCCCGCTTCTGACGCTGCTGTTTGAGAAATGTGAACAGGCCACCCAGGGCTCTGAGTGCATCACGTCCGCCAGCTTCGACGTGGACATCGAGAACTTCGTCCACCAGCAGGAGCAAGAGCACAAACCCTTCTTCAGCGACGACCCGGAACTGGACAATCTGGTAAAGACCCTCCAGCCCCACCCTGGCTAGGGCCTCCTCCCTGGTCCCAGGGTCCCCTCCAAATGCCCTAGAGAGGACCCTTTCATTCATTCACTCAACAAAAAAGTGCTGCATGCCCACTGTGAGACAGGCACTGGATGTGCCCCTAGCAGCTGAGAACCATCTCTAAGTCCCTCACACCAAGAGCTGCAGGACAGGCGCTGCTGCCGGAGCTCTCCCCTTCTCGGGGCTCTGCCCTTGGTGGCGGCACCCGTTGTTCCGAGGGCTGGAGTCCCGGCGTGTTAGGAAACCTGTCGGGCTGCCCAGAGAGGAGCCAATGGCTGGACGCTACTGTGCGGAGGATGAGGGGCTGGTGTGTTCAAGTGCAGCGTAGCTAGAAAGACCTGGAGACACAGTCGTGTTGCCAAGGAGGCGCATAGAAAATCCTGCCCATTTAAGGGACAGAGATCAAGCTTCTGAAACTAGCTTGATATCCAGGTTAACACTACAGCTTTTCATTTTTATTCTTCACTGATTTTAGAGAGAGGGGGGTAGAGAGAGAAACATTGATGTGAGAGAGAAACATCGATCAATTTCCTCTTGAACGTGCCCCAGCTGGGGATGAAACCCACCACCTAGGTACGTGCCATGACTGGGAATCAAACCCGCAGCCTTTTGGTGCACATGCTGATGCTCCAACCAGCACCATGCTCCAACCAGCAGAGCTACCCGGCCAGGGCCCCTACAGCTTTTTTAAAAAGTACATATTCTTGGGCCTGATCCCAGGAAATTGTGCATCTGAACATTTGGTGAGTCTACAGCTGTCAGTTTTCTGGGCAATTGCAGTTACCAAGGCTTGCTGGTCACCAGATTAAATGGCATCTGAAATTCTCAGCGAGGCCCGCGAATTCTGCCACAAGAGAGAGAGAGCGAGAGCGAGAGAGAGAGAGAAACAGAGAGGGTGCTCTGTTCATTCATTGTGAAAAATGGTCCTCCTGGAATTATTAGCCGCAACTCTTGATTTTCTGTGGGTGGATTACCCAGATGATGCACAGTGAATTTGGAAACTGCAAAACTCTCCTCCACAAATTGATTGATTCCAGTGCTGACCTCTCACATGCAGAGGTCAGCCGGTACCTGCTCCCAGAAGGAAAACAGAAAAGCAGGTGTGGCTCCAAATAGGAAGAAAGAAACTTGCACGCCCACACATGGGCATGGGCGGTGCACCGCAGAGCAGATTTTGGTTACTTGGGTATTAGTCTGTGTTGCAAGGTATCCACCTACCGCTTCCCTCAAGGGTTGAATGTGATGTTTGTGAAGTCCAGAGAGCTGCGAAAGGATAGCCCCTGCCGCCCTCAGGAGCGTTGGTGCAGGTGCCTGAGAGCCGCAGAGCACCCGTGCCCTCTCTGCCTCCCTCTGCCCAGACCACACTCCCCGGGAGCCCAGACCCTGTCTCTCGGGGCCCGGAGAGCCCTCCCCATGCTGGTCCCTGGCTGGTCAGACAGTAGTGCAGGCTGGTCTGGCCCTGCCTTGCTGGTCCACTGATCAGAATCCCAGCACAGCAGCTGTGAGACTGGCCTTTAGCACCTATGCCCACAGCAGCCACGGAGCCAGGGGTGAGGCAGCCATTTCTGCGGGAGCTGGCATGGACCCGGGCTGGGGGAGGGGTCAGAGCTCTGTCCCCTCACTTGATACAAAAAGAAATCGAGGCCTGTGCTGACAGGAAACACCTAAAATGAGACTGAGTAGTGTGGAAGAATGGAAACCTTCTTCAGAGGAAGGAGTCTGGGGGATGTAAGCCTCACACACCTGGCCCAGCGCCGCCCGCCAGGTTAGCACTGGGAGGCCCACCGGGGGCAGCCTCCTGTTCTCAGACAGCCTGGAAAATACCAAAAAGTGCCCTTCTCTGTGTGCTCCCCCCTTGCCAGCACTGCCTGGGTCTCTCCGGGTCTGTTCACTGAAATAATTAGATTTCTTGGTTCAATCCAACAGACCTCCATTAAGTGCCTGTCCTGCACCAGGCCTGACCTAGGGAAGGGGGTGTTGTAGAGGTTGCCATGGAGGCCCCGCCCTGCAGAGCTCCCAGTTCTCAGGTCACTGGCTGGGGGCGGTCCAGTGGGCGGAGCCACCCTTGGACTTCCCATCTGCTCCCTGGACCTGATCTACCTGGAGGAGTTAGCCATGGTCATGACTGGTCGATTGGTCAACTATTTCTTTTTTTTTTTTTATGATTTAAATTTTTTTTTCAGTTCCAGTTTACAGTCAGTATTATGTTGTATTCGTTTCAAGTGTAAAGCATAGTGGTTAGGCAATCACGTCCTTTACAAAGTGACCCCCTGATGGTGGATCGGTTATGTGAATGGGGGCAGTAGAAGAAGTGTCCTGTAGAGATGAAAGCCCCAGGGCTGGGCTTCCTGCTTACCAGGTTGTGACTTTGATGACTTCACTCCTTGGAGGCTGGGTTTCCTCCCTCGTGGGCCTCACACACCTCCCCAGTGACTACACTGAACACATTCGTGAGGTGGCTCATGGGACTGAGTGAATGACCTTTAGGAACGCGTGCCATCCAGAAGGTCAATCTCAAGTGCAGCATCTGGAAAGCAAGGCATTCCAGCTTCCCAGCCTCGCCCCCCGGCTCCCAAAACTTCACTTGGGGAGTCAAGCAGTGCCCTTCGCCGCCCCTCTTGTAGTCCCCTGTGGGGAGGGGGGGTGGGGAGGCCAACCGCAGGGGCCGTCATTAGAACAAGAATCATGTAGCCAGCACAGCCGAAATGCACATAATTAGAAATTAGAAAAAGGTCAGATCGCGTCATTATCAGCTCAATCAGCTGCCGAGCGCCACAGCCAGTTAATCTGGCATCTGTATTTTTTACAACCCCGCACACGTAGCCCAGCGGACTGTAACTCTCTATCCGGACAGATATACTGCGCAGCGGAGCAGGGACATAAAATGAGAGACCCCAAGCAAATGAGCTGAGATAATTGGGAGATTTATTTTATATATGTGTGTGTGTCAGGGCGGCTTTCTTCTGCCCTTGAATATTGACTTTCACCGATGGAGTCGTCAGGAGGACACTGGGGTCCCCCAAACTTTGTCCCACCCTGGGACCTCCAGCTCTGAACCCGCCTTTCCCCCAGCCTCACCAAGCACCCCCCTGCCCCCGGTCCTGAGTCCTCCCGCCTCCAGCTGCCCCCTCCTCCTCCGAGCGATCTGCATGTTGTACCTTCCCCTGCTCCCAGGCCGGTCTCCCAGACAAGCTCCCGCAGGAACAGCTGGCTGAGCTCCTAGAGCTGCCGAAGGACCAGAGGCTCCCAGGCTGCAGCCCCTGAGGGAGCTTCCCTTCCCGGCTGGCCGGCTGCTCCCGCACATTAGGGGAAACACAACTCCGCAGAGGAGCAAGTCTGCTTAACGGATGCGGATACCGCAGCCCAGAGAAGGGAAGTGACTTCAGGCCAGAACCAGGCGTGCTGGCTCCTAACGTGGTGCCCCCTCCACGACATCGCCCACCTCTCTTCTCCCTGGGGGCAGTAAAGTCCTCCTTTATCAAAGTACCCCTGCCCCCTCTCCCCCCAGCCCCACACTCTGACCCTCTCTACCTCCCACTTCCAGCCACTGGTGGCGGGGCTGGAATGCCCCCTGGCTGGCTGCGCAGAGGTACGCCCCACCCCAATTCCCATGCCCGCTCCCTGCTCACCAGGCCCCTTTCTTACCTGGCCTGCTGATCCCCTGCTTGGGTCCAACAGCCTCTGACTGGCAGTTGGTAAAGTTTGTAAAATTTGCAAGTTCCCCAAACCCCTTTGAAAGGTAAAAGCTTTTTGTTTTATAAAATCTGATTTACGGGCCCCCAGTGGAGGGCCAGGGTTTTATATATTATGCAAGATTTCAAACTGAGGCTGTAAAATCTACAGTTTCAGTTACATGCATGGAATTTTTTTATGTGTAAATTTTTTAACATTTATGGGGCACGTTTTAATGAGACTCTGGTGTGGCTCGAGGGAGAGATTATGGCTGCCTGACCGCGAAGCCAGCTCCAAACTGGGGCACCGCAGGCCCCGGGGCCCACGCTGCAGAGGCAGGGCCAGAGGCCCGAGGCCCGGACGGGGAGCCAGGCCGGAGGTCTGGGCCCGCAGAGCCCCGCCAGCCCCACTCAGAGTCACTCACTCTGGCCTCCAGGGCCGACTCCCAGAGAGGAGCAGAAATCCTGCAGACACCCAGAAAGGGAGAGGAAGTAAGAATAACCTGAGGTAGCAACAATTAACATTTACAGAGCACTTATCAGATGGCAGGTGCTCTTCTAAATACTTGACATATAATTTCTTATTTAAGTCTATTTTTAAACCCAGGGGCACATATTATTATGATTCCTATTCCCATTTTAAGATGAGGTGATTGAGACTCGAGGTGACGTCCGTCCCTGGCCGAGGCACACAGCTGGCACGAGGCTGGGGAGTCACCTGCGGACGGAGCACGGCCCTCCTCAGAGCCACGCCTCCCTCTCACGGGTCTTTTCTCAGTTCCTTCCCAGCCACCTCTCAGCCCCTCCTCCGTGAGACTCCGAGGGAGCCACTGTTGTTATCCCATTTCACAGAGGAGGAAGGTAAAGTGCAGAGGTCACGTATATTGCCCCGGGCCTCTCAGAAGGTGGAAGACCCTGGCCTCAGGCTCCCAAACCCATTGTTCTCCAGTCTCTGCTCTGCTCTGCAGTTCTCACCATGGCCCTGCCCGCAGCTCACAGAGGAGGGGCTCAAGGCCCGAGAACCCAAAGCCAGCAAGTTACAGACCCACAGGGTGTCTCACTCCCAAAGCCCACCTCCTGCCGCCATACCACACTGCTTCTCCAATGGGGGACGTCCTAGGAGAAGCGCCCCGTCATTCACTCAGAAGCGTTTAACTTGTCATACGTGATGTCTTCCGTAAAATGTCCATTCCATCCCCCAGCAATCTGGAAGTCCCCAGCCCCTGGTCCCCATCCTTCTTCCAAGTCCCCTTTCTTGTTCCTGTGACCTTGCACTTAAAACTGGTTAGCAGAGCTGGCCTGGCCTGAAAAAATTCCTGACTGGATTGTAACTTTGTCGGCCCTAATGACCACCAGGAAATATCAGAGCGTGTGTTTAGAAATTCCTTCCTCTGCCAGTGAGGGAGAACAGTTCCAGCTCCCCAGCCCCCAGACGAAAGAGGGCCAGTGCCTCCCCAACGGCATGCGTAATTCAGCGAGGTACCAGTCTCTGAGCCTCAGTCTCCTTGTCTCCAAGGAGAGATGTGTCCCGTGGTTATGAGACTCAAATGAGATAATGGAGCGAAAAGCATTTTGCAACTGGTAAAGTGCTCTGTATGTAATAGTTTTGAAAGGCAAAATTTATTACCATCTGGTGAAGAGGCCACAAACCTGCAAGAGAGGCCACTTTTTAGAAGGGACTTGGCTGCGGAGGGCCCAGGTTGGCATAAAGAATTGACGTTTATCAAAGAGCTACTCTGTGCCCAGAACATTTACATACATTATCTTATTCCATTATCACAATAACACTACAGTGCAGGCATTATTATCATCCTAAATTTGACAGAAAGGTAAAACACGTGGCCGGAACGCCCAGGCGGGAAGCAATCGTCGAGGAACATCACGCCACGTGGCTTCAGGGAGAAGGAGGTGCCCCGCCCATGTTCTTCCCTGGGACCCTCGGGGCCGCCGCGCCGTGGTCTGAGGCAGAAATAGAAGGTTGCAGCTCGTTCTGCTCCTTTGAAGGGCACTTCGTAGAAAACTAGGCCTGCTTCCTTAGTTTGGAAAAGCAGGGAGGGAGAGAAGCTGAAAGAGGAAGCAAAACGTGGGGGGAGGAATTAAGGACGCATTTGTCACAGTTGAGGATGATATTAAATTAAACGAGTTACTGCTCTAGAAAACTTGGAATAACTTTTTATATGGCATCGATCATTTAGAAAAGTAGCTTAATAAATCAGAGTTTTATTCTAATTTACAGGCAAAACCCTAAACCTGCAAACACATAGGACAGAGGATGATTTACAAACCAAATACAGAAGGAAAGCCAGGAATGATTATTTTTTCCCAGTAGCTGAAGATGGAAAAGCACTACAAAAGCCAACAAGATATTAGAAATTATTAAAAGAAGTTTTAAAATGTCCACGCTTTTGGTTCCCTGTGGTTTCTAAAGCAGTTTCACATTCTTATTTCCCTTAGCTCTTAGCAAATCTTGCCAGTTAGGGAGGATCATATCTCCATTTGACAAACGAGGAAACTGAGGCTCAGAGAAGTCACGCACCTGGCCCGATGTCAACCACTTTCTCACCCACAGGCCTGGACTCAGGTTCCGGCTGCTGGACAGCCCAGCCCACGGGCCTCTGCTCGGCCAGGCAGCCAGCCGCCCCTTGGGGATGGCCTTGCCCGGCTTCTCCTCTCGCACTGATCAGGCCCTACATATTCATTGCCTCGGATACCGTTATGCTTTATTCTACCTTCTTAAATCTTTAAACCAAGTCTACCATTCCATGAACAAGTCATCCTTCAGCTGTGCGCTATCAGACCGAAAGGCGGGCGGCCCCCTCGGAGCAGGCACACCAGGTCCGCCTCGGGCCCCCGCGAGCGTTCCATTCCAGCAGAGCTAGCTGGGTGCATCCTCCTGTTACTTTGTTTCACTTATTTGCATTTTCTCATCCTTTTTTATAATCATAAGCACTTATGGGCTATGTTTTTTAAACAAATGAATAAATATGTGTACCTTTCTGTATGTGAATATGTGTGTATTACTTCATGAAAAGACTTGAAAATAAGTGAGCGAATGGAATGGTGATTAAACATGAAGACGAGGCCAGTGAGGAAAAGCTCAGAGACAGAAGGAAAGCAGAGAGGAAGAAGTAAGCTAGAAAGGGAGAGAGAGAAAGGGTAGAGAAGAAAGATTGAAGGAATTAGGATTCTTTTGCCTGGAGAAGGCAAAGCTAATAGGACAGTTTATTTACATTGGACGCCTTTCCCACGTTGTACGGCATGTAGTGAGACGATGTTTATGGTGAGTGGGTAACATTAACTTCAGGGGCACTGTGCTGAGAGAGACACTGATGTTCTTGGTGCCTACGGAAGGCTGGATGAGCACTTTCTGTTAAGGCAGGAGAGAAGCCGGCACATTCACGGGAGAATCTGACAAGCAGACTGAGAGAACAGAGAGGTGGTCTGGCATGCTACGGTTCTCACTGGGAGAGCCTCGAGGAGAAGCTACAGCCTCCTGTCCCAGGGAGTCCAGACCTTCCGTTCACCTAGAAGGCGGCCCTCCCAGCGCCGTCAGTGAGCTGAGGACAGGCACCCCGGTGATGTTCAGAGAATCAGACGTTGAAGGCACCTGACAGTCCAGCCCCGCATCCCCCACCTGCAGGAAGCAGCCACTTGCGTGGGTGAGGTATTCTGACCGCTGTGGGCCAGGCCAGGAGTGCAAGAGGAGACAACCGAGAGGCTGAGTGAGGGAAAGTTACCAGGAAGTTTCTGGAAATAACTATAATGTCCACAAAACTATTTGGTTTTCTCGGAATCCCATAATTCCTGCCACGGAGCCACTTTCTCCCTAAACCATGCACCACTTAAATTGCCATTTTCTCTTTCTACATAAATTCCGAGAGCCCCTATTGAGGACAAAGCAACATAGGCAACCTGGCTTCACATCCTGGTTCTGCCACTCACCAGCTGTGTGACTTTAAGCACGTCACACAGTGTCTCTGGGCTCCATTCCCTCCCACTGTAAAGTGTGGGCGATAATGGGCCCACTTGCGGGTATGGCTGTGGAGTGGGTAAGATGAGGCACACCAAGGTCTAACACAGGGACTGAGCCAGAGTGAGAATAAGAAATGTTCGGTATTGTTATCAATCAATCAGTATTTATTAAACGCCTCATAGTGTGCTGATTACTCTGAAAGACATAATACAAGATCTTCATAGCCAAAGCAAGTAGATAATTCAGGCAAGAGCAAATATTTATGGAGTACCTAACTCCAGTTTTTCAGTTCAGATCATCAGTACCAAGGTCACCGTTCTCCTCTGTGCCTAGGACAGCACAGTCTCCACCAGCCGCAGCCCTGTGGATGGAGCACTTCCGTAGGAGCAGGCCCCGTGACTGAGCGCTGCATGGAGACACACAGTTGTTGGTTTCTGTCTTTGAGTGATGCTTCGTCTAATTCGGGACTCCAAGAGCCCTTAATTAGTTGAGTGCAGCGCCTGCCCATCAGACAATTCGAATGCCAACCCGGGGACTCTCCTCAGTCGCCTCCCACTTGAAATGGCAACAGAGCTCAGAGAGGAGGGGGCTGGCAGCTCTCCCCCCAGCAGAAGTCAGATGCTCTGGAGTGGATTCCCTTCCTTCTTTCCCTGGGCGTCAAAATACGGGCCAAAGTGGGGGAGTGCGGTGAGACAGGGGCTCTTGCTGTTACTCATGGCAACATAGACAGCTCTTAAAAGGCAGCAAACCCCACCGTTTTTTCACTTTTTATTTTGATGTCATTATAGATTCACAAGCAGTTGTAAGAACTAATACAGAGAAGTCCTGACTCTCTTCTCACAACTTTAGAACAACTTCACAACCAGGAAGTAGACAAGATGCAATCCACCAAACTTACTCAGATTCATCAGTTTTACAGGCGCGTGTGTGTGTGTGTGTGTGTGTGTGTGTGTGTGTGTGTGTTCAGTGTCCTGTGCGATTTTATCACATGTGCAATTCACAGACACACTCTGGTAGTCGAGACACAGAACACTGCCTCCCTCCCCCACCCCACCGCCTGTGACCCCTCTGTCCTTCGTCTCTACAATTTTGTCGTGTCAAGGCTGTTCCATAAATGGCCTCGTACAGTATGTGAGAGGTGTGATCTCTGGAGACTGGATTTCCCTTCTCAGCATAATTTCCTTGAAATCCACCCAAGTTATTGAGTGTATCAATAGTTTGTTCCTTTTGGTTACCAAGTACTAGTCCATGACCTGGCTGTACCACAATTGCTGTATTCACTCACCTGCTGAAGTGTGTTTCATTTTCTTCCAGTTTTTGGCTATTAGAAATAAGGCTGCTGTGGACTTTGCGTATGGGCTTTTTGTGTAACTATACATTTTTCTTTCTCTGCGTTAAGTGCCCAAGAGTGCAATTGCTGGGTTGCACGGTCAACACGTGTTTAGTTTTGTCAGACACTGTTCTTCTGTTTCCCAGAAGGGTGGCACCACCTTCCGTACCCCCAACAACGTGTGAGTGATCCCGTGCCCAGTCCCTCACCAGCATTCGGTGCTACCGCTACTTTTTGTTTAACCATTCTTATAAGCTCGTAGTGATATCTCACCGTGGTTTTCATTTGCATCTCCCTGATGGCTAATGACATTGAACATCTTTCCACGGGCTTATTTGCCATCTGTGTATCCTCTCCAGCAAAAAGTCTGATGTTGTCTTTTGCCCATGTTCTAATTGGACGGCTTGTTATTTTACTGGTTCGTTTTGGAAGCTTTTTACGCATTCTAGGTATGTCCTTTGTCAGCTACGGGGTTTGCAAACATTTCCTCCCAGTCTGTGTGTCCTTTCATCTTCTTCACAGGGTCTTCCGAAGATCAAACACTTTTAATTTTGATGAGGTCCAATTTATCCAGTTTTCCTTTTCTGGGCTGTGCTTTTGGAGTCAAGTTTAATCCTCTTTGCTTAGTCCTTGGTCTTGATGATTTTCTCTGATGTTTTTTTCTAAAAGTTCTATAGTTTAATGTCTGACATTTAGGTCTTTAATCCGCTAGAACTTGCTTTTACAAAAGATGTGAGATGTAGATTGAGATGGACCATTGTGCTTGTGGATGTCCAATCGCACCAGCATCGTTTACACAGCGCTTTCTTGAAAAGCAACCTGGCGATACTTATCGTGAGCCTAAAGAATGCCCACAGCTTCTTTTCCTGTCACTTCTGGGAATCCACCCTAAGGGAATAATGCAGAACCATGAGGAAAAGCTGTAAGTTTAGGAAATGGTCACCGTAACATTTTCTTTATAAAATTGAAAAATTGGAAGTAATCTAAATGCCCAATAATAAGGAATTGGTTAAATATGGCACACACATGGAATAATTTGCAATAATTAAAAATATATTTGCTCAATAACTTTCACCCATTCCATAAATGTTTGTTCGGAATCCATTTGTGCTAGTGCACGGAGAGCAAATTAGACACCATTGCTGCCCCCGGAAGCCCACAGTCTGGGTGGAAGAATAGACAGGAGAATCTTGCCACTTACAAAACTACATCTGGAAAGCCAAGGGCAAAAACAGGACACGAACTTGCATGTACAGAAACTGTGTTAAAACATATGAGTGTGGAAAAGCCAAAAAATGATTGTTCTTGTAGAATGGTTTGACCAAGGGCAGTTTTCTTCCATCCTCTGTTCTCCGTGCTTCCCTTAGCGCCTCCCCTTTATGCTGATAACAATGAAAAAGAGAAAAACTTCAGTCGGGAACTAGCTTCTTGACAAGAGAAGATTAGAAATGTCCATTGGAAGGGGAGACAGGTACATGTACACCCCAAAGGTCACGGGAAAGGCCGCCATAGTTAGGTCTTCCAACGCCTGGCTAAGTCATGCTAGACCATTCGGTCAGTCAGTGAGGACCGGTGTGGCACCTGCAAGGCGACCCGGGTCCTGTGACGCACTCAACACGCGTGGTTAAGAACAGTCCTGGCTTTCAAGGCACCTGCAAGAGTCTCTAATCTCAGTCCTCCTCATGCTTCTTCAGTGCTTTGCAGCTCGAGCAGCCCCTCACTTGGCCCCCCCAGCAAACCTGCACAGTGTTAGGGAGGACATCATGTCCCCCTTGTCAGACAGTAAGGTGCAGAGATTGAGCTTAGGCAATTGCCCAAGGCCACACAGATCAGAAATGCCAGGTCTGGGGCTCGGGGCCTGGTCTCCTAACTTTAAGGCCGGTACTGTCCTCAGAGCAAACACCACAGCTGCCTCCAGAACAGCAGCGATAACAGGCAGGCAAGCCTCGGCAGTGGGTGACGAGAATTCGGATCATGTGGGTGAGGAGGCACAGACCGGGGCCAGGGCATGGGCTCTTCCCCGCTGGTGTGCATGGGGGGTCAAGGCAGTGAGGGGCATGTGACAGGGACACCGGGCTCACCTGTCCTCCATCTCTGCAGATGGTGAAGGCAATCCAGGTCCTGAGAATCCACCTGCTGGAGCTGGAGAAAGTCAACGAACTCTGCAAGGACTTTTGTAACCGTTACATCACCTGCCTCAAAACCAAGATGCACAGTGATAACCTGCTCAGGAATGATCTCGGGGGTCCCTACTCCCCCAACCAGCCCTCCATAAATCTTCACTCACAGGTAACACACAGGGCTGGGTCCTAGCGTGTAAGCCAGATGCAGGGATGTCTGGAGATCACCTCAGCAGACCCTTTCACTAAGAGGACCTCCTCTGACAAACTCCTGGTTCCACCCATCAGGCACTCTAGTCCCTTTTCGACAGCACTCACCATGACAGGGCATTAGTCTTCCCTAGAGATGACCAGATCTGAAAGGGACAGTGTCCAATGTGACTCCTGGTTTCCTGGCCCAAGATACCCCAAGAAATGGGCCCACGAGTTAAGTGGATGGGAAGCCCTGCTGGAGGCTGAGGCAGGGACAGAGCTGGAAGAGGACCCAGCCGTCCCCACCCCACATACTTCTCAGGAAGCCTTGCTGAGCTCCCCAGTTTCCTGAGAAGGAGGGTTCGGGGAAGGGGCCCTGCCCCGAATCCTGCGCTCCTGAAAGATGAAGAGAGCTTCCCCCAGGGCTGCCTCTCTCCTGGCGTTGTCTAGTTGCTCACCCTGGCCAGGCACATCTGTCTCCCTAAGGTTCAGGGTCACTGCAAATGTCACCTCAAGTCACCATTTCTCAAGAGTCACTGTTACCTTCATCCTGGGAACTGGGAAAAGTGGAAAACCGCGTCTGTGTGTTCCAGGTGAGGGTGGGCTCTTCTCTCCAGGGCAGAATGTTTTCCCAGAACCTACAGACTAAGAAAGCTGCCTGGTGATACCTTTCCATCAAACTCGCTGGTGTCTACAGAAGCCACAGGCATCCTCCTTTCTTCCTCTCCCACTGAGTTCCTGAGTCCAGGACAGACACACGGAGGGTCCCCGGGAGGGTCCCCCTAGCCTGTTCTCATTAGACAGGCAGGCTGGGGATCCAGGTAAACCTTCTAAGATGAGTGATGGGAAGCCCTGGAAAGAGTGCCTCAGAAAAGAGGTGTTGTTTTTAATCCCTAAGTTTTAAGGACCAACACAGGCGACTTAAGTTAGTAGAGATAGGAGAAGGGACAGGGTGACCTCTAGAAGGCCAGCCATGCCCTGCACATTTTGACGACAAGCATCACATCACACCCACCTTAGTGGGTCTCTGCGGGCACAACAGTGCATGGGACAGGAGGCCAGAAGTTTATTTCCTCTCCCCATTGCTTGCAATCACCAACTCACTTTATTACAGATCTGAAAACAGCGGCCCAGATTTCTGCTTGCTAATATTCTCTTGGAATAGACTCATTCCTTCAGAGTCTTATTGTACTTTCCCTTATGATCAAAATTAGCAAGAAACTTGCATAAAAGAGGACAATAATTGCTCAACGAGCATCTCGTTTGTAATTTATTAGTTTCTATTATTGTGGGTTGCCATGGCGACGCTGCACAGCCCGGGTGACGGGAGAGATGCAAGATAGGCGCCGAGGAGGCTGTGAGGCCTCACCAAATGGAGATGCACATTTTTATCAGTAATTTTCATGAAAATAATAAGTGAGGAGTTAATGAGATGGAAAGCCATCCTGTGGCTATTGTGAATTTTTTTTTAAGTGTTGATCTAATTAGAATGCATCGGTCAGGAAAAGTAATGAGGGTTTAGTGCCTCACAGAGATGCGAGGATCATATCAGAAAATTAGCACCAGTCTTTGGAAATAATCAGGCCCTTGGAGAGGTGCTGGGTCTCCCCCTCCTGGGCCCTGCAGCCCCACCCCAAGCTCTGGCGTTTGGGGTGTACCAGGGCAGAGGGGGAAAAGAAGAGGGCCAGAGGGCTGGGCAGTCATGGCGGCTGCTCAGGGTTGGGGTCCCGAGGCTGGCAGTTTGTCCGGACAGGCAGGGTCACTGGACACAGAGCTGGCAGAGATGTGGGCACGGGCTCCGGATAGGTAGGGTCTCGGGGGTGCTGGCTGTGAAGTCGGCCCTCCTGGGATCGCAGCACTTGGTACCTCCGAGGTCCAGGAGAGAGGAAAGAGCTTTGGTCCCTGTGGTGGCCCGAATCAGAGCTCTGCCTGACCAGGAAGCCCGCCCTGAGGTGGCTGCTGTGGAAAGGCCCTGGTCCACTTAGAACGAAATGAGACCATCGGGTGAAAACGAACACTCCAGGAAAGAGAAGGGAGGACACTTGGCGAGGCACCGCTCAGGCTTGTCCTTGCATTTTCTCTGCCTGCCGCCGCCTCTGTGGCTCGGGCTTCAGTGGGCAGATAAGGTCGTTCCACACAGGCCATGCCAGGGCTTCCGAACCCGCTCCCGTCGGCTCTGGCCACCCTCGGCAACACCCACACACACGTGTGTGCGCACACTCACACGCACAGCCACACTCTCCCCTGCACACACATGTCCACACACACCTCTCTCTTAAGCTTCTGCTTCCGGATTTATCTTCCTAGCGCTCTGTATGCATCCTTCTCCTGCTCAGAAACTCTGATATTCCCCAGAGTTTTCACATCTTTCCCCCTCATGTTTAAGGCCTTCCCCAGTCACCCTCCCTCTCCGCCCGTCTGCTTGCGTGAGGCCTCCCAGCTCTGCAGAACCAAATCCAGCCTCTTCCTCAAGGGCCGGAAAAGGGCTGCTCTCCCTGACACCCGCCCAGAATGGACCTTTCTCCCTCTCAGCTAACAGCTGGACCCCGTCGGGCCATTTGTACGATGAACATCACATGTGGTGTTACATTATGGTCACTTGTGTAAGCCTCATTTTCCTCTCCCAGATAACAAACAGCATCCGAGTAGAGACGGATAGCCCGATGGCGGCCATCACAAGGTCTTATGCGTGAGAGCTGGCTAGTAGATATCTGTCAAAAGAAGTCGTACGATGAAGAAGATGGAGAGAGAGATGAGAGGCGAGAGGAAGCCAGAGGAGAGAGAAGAAACAAAAGAAAGGGAAAGGGGAGGGAAAGAAAGACAGACGTCAAGGGGCTTACTCAAGAGGAAGGCTTGGAGGGACCGGAGGAACTGAAGGAACTGAAGGATTAGAAGAAAAGGGGGACGCGGGGGAAGAGACTGGGCCTGGAGCAGGGAAGTGAGGTGAAGAAGGACAGGCGGAAAAGATGGAAGGAGGACTGGCAGTGGCCCTGAGGTGAAGGATGTGGGCCCGTGCAGAGTCAGAGGTGTGTGGAGGGGGTGGAGGCCAGTAGGATGTGCCGTGTGCTCCCCCCGTCCACGTCCTGGGTCCCTGAGGTAGGCTGTGGCTGGCATGGGCCTTCCAAGGAAGGAGGGACCCAGGGCTCCCGGGAGATTTCCGGTGCAGAAGGTGGGCCTCGAGGTCAGGGAGGAGAGAGGAAAACGGTGTCCAGCCATGTGTGCATGTGTGTGCATGCATGTGCATGCATGTTCGCCGTGCTTGGGTCTTCCTCGCCCCAGCCTGCAACAGCGGCCCTCAGCTCCAGCCTGGCCTGGGGAGGGGCGTCCACTCTGGAACCGGAGCCTCAGGATCAGCATTCCAGCAGCCGCCAGCTTTGCTGCAAACTGCTGGCTCATGGTTTTCCCGGTGTACCGCTCACTCAGCCCTGCGTTGCCAAGTAGATGTTCTTTAATTCCAATGAGTCCCCCTCACCACCACCTCAGAGATCATACCATGTCCCCACCTGGCGCTACGGGGTCAGGGCACACCCCTGCTTGGCCTTCTGTTTCCGTACGTGAGCTTTCTCTTTGCGGGCGCAGCAGGGACGAGGAGCGAGGGAGACTGCTTCTGCCGAGCTGGGGACCAAAGCGCAGTTTCAAGGACTCGGGCCACAGCCCCTTCTCCCCACATCCCTGGGAAAGCGTCCTGTCCTGCCTGCATCTAAGGCCCCTGGGCATGCTGGCCCCTCGGGGCCCAGGCTTCTTGCAGGAGCAGCTCCTTGGTAGAAGGCTCATATGGGACTCCCACTCAGTGTCCTCCTATCTTGAGGACACAAGCAAAATGATTCCACTAAGAGAATCTAACTCCCCCCTCGCCCAAGTATTAATTTGACCTGAAATTCATCCCTCTGTCTCCATGGAGATTTAAACCCCAGCTCTGTGCCAGCCAACCAGGCTGAGCCACAGTTCTCGTGCAGTGGCCAAGCATTTGCGGGGCACTGCTGGTGTGCACAATGCTAGGTCCTATGAGAACACCATTGAATTGTGCAGGAGAGGCTTCCTGTCTCAGGAGAGGGGCTATGAGTCACAACTGAGGAGCTGAATGACATGAGCCCCAGATGGCTCAGGGTCAGGGGCATACTGAGGAAGGGCCCTCCAAAGAGACTGCAGGAGCTGCAGGAAGGGGTCTGCGTGGAGCAAACCACTTGTGTGGTTTGAGGTTCCCCGGCCACCACTCAGCATCCTTCTTTCTCCCCGGGGAAGGCCCAGGCCCAGCATGCCCACCCTCACAGCCAGGTCTATTCCTGCAAAGACAGAACGAGCAAACCTCAGTATGGGCTAGAGAGGCAGTGAGAAGGCTTTGCCCACTGTGACTGGGCAAGTTATGACCGGAGAAGTTGCAGGCTACCGGCCTTGGCAGGACTTCCAGGGGTGGGAGCATTTCAGGCAGGCTTTTCTGAGGAGGAACAATCTGTGACCTCTGAAGGTGAGCATTCCCAGGATAGAGAGAAATCTGGGAGAGGTAAGGAACAGAGGCAGGAGCCCCTGGAGAGGAGGAGCGGTCATTCATGCATCTACTCAAGCACCTACTAAGCCCGCCCAGTTCCAACCACGTGAAAATGGCTGCAACCTGCAAATAGAATGACGGAGGGTCTTGCAGCCACATTTGGGGAGAGGGTTGTGCTTTGAAGCCAGCAATGATGCCCCATCACCAACGATTGTAAAGGTGGGGGAGAGTGCCGGTAGTGGAGTAAAGGCTGGAGACACAAAGGAGACAAATGAACTGCGTAGCCAGCCACCTCTCATAGTGCTCTGAGGAGACCTGGCAGAGAAGGAGAGAACGTCAGCAATTCCTGAACCCCCTCTGTCTCGGCCACTGTAGGTACCAGGGGCTTTACCTGCATCGTCTTTCTTACTCCTCATGCAGAGGCTGCGAGGGGCACGTTCTTTTCTCCATTTTGCGCCCAAGGAGAGGGAAGCTCAGAGAAGTTAAGACACAGGCTTGCTCATAGCCACGCACCTAGTAAGCCGCAGAGTCGGGATGGGTTTCTCCCGAGTCCATGTTCTGCCTATCATAATAAGTCCTTTCACTTTGTCTGCGACACGCAGGGAGGATAGCCAGGGGACCTGGGACCTAGATAAGGAGGGACGACCCCACTAGCTGGAGCTCAAGGCTTTAGAGGTGAGAGAGCAAGAACCCAATTATTAGGAAGCAAGAATTTGGATTTGCTAATCTGTTGAGTAGGAAAAGAGAGGTACAAAGTGAACGCAATTCTGAGATTCTGGGCCCGGTCAACCAGGTGTAACTCTCCAGTTGTGCAATTTACTCCCTAAAAAGATAGGGAACTCATCAGTCCATTCCTCCTTGGGAAAGGTGGACTTGCCTATTGACCTATATGAGGAGTTTGCATTTTCAAGATTAGCAGGAGGCCAAGGAGGTGGGAGGCAGTCACCTCAGCCAGGCCCCCGAAAGTTCTGCCCAGTGGCGGAGCACCCTGAGGATCTGGCCGGGTGTCTTACTGCTGGGCGAGAGCAGGAGAAGGTGGCCTACCTGCGGGAGCAACACTAGGATGGAAAGGGGAGGCCCCCAGACCACAGTGATGGGAAACTGAGTTCTAGGAGCTTCCCTACCTAAATCCTGTCCTAGGCACTTAAGCTCTCCCCCTGACAGCCCCCAACTCCCAGCCCCCAGCCCCTAACCCCCAGGACCTAGCCCCAGCGCAGGGGGCCAGGAGTCCAAGAAGGCAGCCTTCCAGCCAGCCCAGTGAAACCTGAGCAGGTCTGCCCTTCCGTGAAGGAATGTTCCTTAAGAGCTGCAGCTGCTCCCGTCCCCACAGGCCAGAGCGACTTTCCCCTGAGACTAAGGCCCCCAGCAGGAGTGGAATAAGCACAGGATTAGGAGGCTGTTTACATGCAGTTGGCTTCCCTGAGTTTGGAAACCCAGCTTTTCCCAGCCTGAGACAGGACGCTGGCGCTGCCAGAATAAGGTGACACTGCCAGGAACTCGTGCCTGGGGGCAGCGGCGACCTCCCATGCCCATGAGGCATGCCCTAACCCCATCTCTGGCCCAAACCCAGGCCCGCCACATATTTATCGAGCATCTACCATGTGCCCGACACCGTGCTAGGCAGCTTGGGGGAGTTCAGATACAGACCCTTCTTCCCTCAAGAACCCTGCAGCCAGAAAACCTTCATCCAAGCTAGGGAAACAAGCCACACGCTAAGGAAACACGTTGTGCTGTACATCCAGTCCAGTACTTCAGGCCCCCAGAACGCATTGGTCAAGAGGGTGGGCCGTGGGCACACCAGGGTCTGCCAAGATGAGCTTTCCAGCGGCAGTGAGGCACTCTGGGTCATCTCCCCTCACCCCAGCCCTGGCATGTCCGAGAACAAGCCCGCCCTCCCGGGAGAGGAGGTGGGGGGGAAATGGGGAGGCTTTGGGGAGCCGCCTAGAGCTGGTGGATCAGCAGAGACGCCTAGTGGCCGGGTGTGTGCATGGCAGACAGCTGGGGCCCCGCCGGGCTCTCAGTTGGCCCCCTATTCCCTCAACCCACTCTCCTCCCACCCACCACCCAGTAGACCGCAGGGAACGGCATTGGTTTTTTAAACATCTTCAGGTGGAAGGGCCTGTGCAGGTCGTCCAGTTTATTCCCCCGTTTCACAGGCATCCTAGTAAGACAAAACTTCCAGCATTTCAAAACAACTTGAAACTTTTCTATCAGTTCTCTCCTTCACGCCTCCTTTCTTCCTCCCATCATGGTTTATTCCAGAAATTCCTTCCTTTAGTGGAATCAGGTCTTCCCAGGTGGCAAAGCTCTTTCCCTGTTAACTGTGAAGACCTGTGGCTGGCGGGTCGGACCGGCCCCTCCCAAGCTGACTGCCGCCCGCCAAGTCCAGGTTCACGTGCGCTGCCCACCCGCCCCCACCACCTCAGCTTCCACAGGCAGTCCCAGAGCCTTTCACTTTTTCTCAGTCAGGTCTTCCTTCGGACAAGTTTTTTGGTTTTGTTTTTTTGTTGTTGTTGTTTTTTGTTTGTTTGTTTGTTTGTTTTTGGTTCCAAAGATGAGATTTGGAGGGAAACTCACCCAGTGACCACTGTGGTCCACAGAGCAGGGATGACTCTGCCCAGGCAGCGAGGGCCTGGCGGCTGGTTCATCGGCTCAGTCCAGGGGTGCAAGCTCTCCGCTGTTTTTTGAGCCCCTCCCCTCCTGCTGGGCCCCCTCCTGCAAGGCTCTTGGTGTCTTGGGGAACCTGGGCCCAAGTAGCGGGACAAGGCAGGCTTCCGAGGCAGCCCGTAGCAGCCAGCTTTCCCTTGACTCCTGAGACACCAGGTCTGTGCCCTAGGAGACACCATCCCTGAGAAACTGTGAAAGTCTTCAGCTTTTTGGCCTGTTTCCTACCAGAAAATCTCACTACTAGAAAGTAGGAGGCCACACACTCCCCATTCTGGTGGAATGGCCCCACCCCTGAAGCCCGGAGGATGCCCTGGCTCCCAGTCATTTCCGAGGCTTGGGGACACAGTGCCATGTTCCCGGTGGGACAAGATGAAGAGCCCTTGAGCTGGATATGCATATTCCAGCCCCTGGTGTCTGTACAATTCAAGCAAAGACATGAGACTGGAGGCTAAAAAATGTCACTGGAACGGTCCCAAATGTGCTCCGTCCCTCGTTAGGGGTGCTAAGGAGGCAGCATCTATTTGGGTCTAGACAGAGCAGCCTCCACCTGATTTGATAAGCCCCAGAGGAGGCTGGGGAGAAGACAGTAACATCGTGTGCTTAGCCAACGGTTTCTCCCCAAAGGGCTCCCACAGCTGCCACGGTGGCTCCCTCCTCAGAAGGACCTAAGACCGTTCCCAGAGGTTCAGAGCACTGTGGGCTCCATAGAGACAGAGAGTCAACCTGAAGTAGCTGCAAAGTCAAGCCATGGGGCCAGTCAGGCACTATGGCTTCAACTTCAGGGGGTGCACGTTTGGCCCAGGAACATCTTAGGCAGGGAGGCAGGAATGAGGGGGGCACATGGCAGGGACCGACCCCCATAGCCAGGTGTGCAGCCCCAGAGGAATCCCTTCTATAGCTCAGGAAAGAGCCCAAGCGGCACTGGGACTCCTGGGACCAGAGTCAAGCATGGCTGTGCCACTTCCTGGCTGAGTGACTTTAGCCAGAGGAAGTGGGAATGGTTCATTGGGTGCCTACAGGTGCCAGTCGCCACGCTCACTCGGACCCCTGAATGTCTGACCCCAAAGCATGTCTCCCTGTGTGAGCTTCAGTGCTACACTCAGAACCTAAAGGCCTGGGTTCGAGGCACAGCTACTTGACTCTAGGAAATAACCTCCATCCTCTGGAACTCAGTCCCCTCTTCAGGCAACAGCAAGTTGTGGGGAGAGGACAGTGACAGCATAGGGAAAGCACGCTCTCTAATATTCGGTGTGTGTGATAAATAGGGACTTCCCGGACCCATCCCATCTTCGGGACCACCTGAGGGAGGTCACTGAAAATGCAGATTGCCGAGGGTCCGAGCCTGTGTCCTCACAAACACCCCAGGGCCCAGGCGGGTTTGCAGGTCAGCCCACATTTACAAATGTGAGGAGTGAATATCATTTCCTCGGTCCTTGGGGATGCCAAGATGTTGCTTCTTTCTTCTGCCCAGCCAAGCTGTGGCCAGCCCGGCCCTGGTTCTCCACCCCTGCAGGTCTCCATTCCAATCCTTTGCCGACAGAGCTTGGCTGCCTCTCAGCATCTCCCAGCAGCGGCCCAGAGTAGGAGGAAAGAAAAACGCCTGATCCCATACATACAATGCACTTAGTCCCCCAAACAGGGCGAGCTGGCGTGGAGGCAGGCCAGGCCGCAAGGCCGAGGACCAGCCAGGGTTGGAACAAACTGACGAAGTGATGGCTGAGGGCAACGGTCAGCCTCTCGCCCCTGCATAGTAAAGTGGGTGCTGGCTGGATCCCAAGGCATACTTCTCGTGTTTATCTTACCTACTTTGTGTCTTTCTAACATTGTTAGGTAGTTTGGGGTGGGTAGGAAAATCTGGGATAACTTTTGATGCTGGAAATCCCCCATATCCTTCCCCACGGAGGGTCACTGTGGGTGGCTGAGTCCAAACAAGAGCACGTTGAAAAGTCATCGCCCTCAGTTTCAGGGTGCGTGCATGGAGGGGCCGCCTCCTCGCTGAAACTGACCTTCTGAGTTCGCTTAAGCTTCGAATGACATCTGTGCTGTTCACACCCTGTGAGAACGGTGGGCAAGAGGAGCTTAACTGTGAAGCAGATGCACAGGCGAAGGCTCGGGCTCTCGGGCTGTTGGAGGTCGGCAGGCGCTCTGCTCAAGGAGACGGAAGGGCCCTCACTTGCTGGTGCCCATCGTCTTTGCCCAGGGTACCCACACTGCCTTTGCTCTCCTGGGTCTGGGTTCTCTGTCTGCTGGCCGTCACTAAGTGTTTATCGAAACCCTGTGACTCGGGGCACCTTGCGGCCCAGTTCTCGGCACAAGGTGAGTGTTCAGCAGCTGTGATGAAGGAGGGCAGTGAAGTCCTCTGGCTGCTAACCAGGTGTGGACCTTGAACATGGAACTTGGGTTTCTAAGCCTCAGCTCCTTATTTGACCTCAGGAAGTTGGAATATGTGGCTTGTAAGGGCCCTGCTGGTTTCTAGGCCTCCGCAGGTCAGACCCAGTGTTGGACTCGCAGTGCGTGAGCGGGCACGCAAAGGGTTCCGCTCGAAGGATAAACTCGCTGGCTGGGAGGTGCTCCCAGTCCCAGAGAGGGGGGCGGGGGTGGAGCAAGAGCTGCCCGCCCCTTCCCCGCAGCAGCGGAGTGGGGCCAAGAGTAGGAGCGAGGCCTCAGACGAGGGGCTCTGCCAGGTGTGGACAGGTGGAGGAGGGACAGGGACCCCTGTTCTCCGGGGGCTGCACCTCTATCTCTGGGGCCGGGCCCAGTCCAGGAGGGCACAAACGGCAGCTCTGGAGGAGATGCCAGGGGGTTCACTGGGCTGACCAGCAAGATGTACACGTCAGCGCTGACCCCACTTCCTGAGGGGCTCTGTGGTTTCCCAGGTCCCCAGGTCTGGGAGGCGCCCGCCATGGCTGTCCCCTGGGCCTTTGCTGCTTTTCCTGTGTCTTACCACCGGTGCACAGTCGTTGGCTGAAGGTTTCCTGCAAACACATGTTTCTCCCCATCCACACTCGAGGCCGTCCCTGGAGGTTGAGGGCCCAAGCTTCCACCAGTCCTAGAACAAAAACTAGGCAGCTGGGTCTTCTCCCTTCCCCTGTCTGGTCTTTTTTCTTGACCGTGTGCCTGTCTAAACCCTTCCACACGTACTTCAGGAACCCAGGCTTTGAGCATTAGGGTGTCAGCTCCTGGTGGCCGGCGGACATCGGGGTCACGCCCTGTGGTTGGAGGAGCTGAGAGACCCCGGCAGGTCTTCTGCGGCTCCTTCCACCACACCTCGTTTGCTGCCTGCCTCGCTTTCTGCAGATAAAGCCTGGAGACCTCAACCTCTCACCCCCGCAGTTGCTACCTCACAAACTCCCCAAGTACCCAGCCACCAAGCTGGAAGGGCTCACGGCCCCTTCTTGCGACCTGCAGTCCAGCCTCCTCCCCCTCAGGCCCAGGTTCCTCAGCATCGAGTCTGAGCACCTCCTCGCCCAGCTGCTAAATGGCCATGAAGGGAGCAGGGTGCCCGGGTGGGGGCGGAGGCACTGCGGGGAGGGTCTCTTGGCTGCTTTGGCTAGTACAGAAACTAACTGCAAGTCTGTGCTCCGGGAAATGGGGCTGGCAGGCTGACGGCGTGGGGCGAAGTGACTCTATCTGCCGTGGGGTCTGTGTCGGGGGCCTGAGGCTGGGGAAGGAACCATTGAAATGGTTGAGGCTCATAAGAGATGCCCCTTGAAGACGGTTGTGAAGGGGCTCAGGCAGACATTTTTAGTTATTATTTAACAAGTATTTTAGCAGCCACTAGGTGCCAAGGAGACAAAGGCAAAAGCTGAGAGACCGTTTTGTGTGGGGACTTGGTGTAATAAGCGCTGTGACTTAGGTGCATGCAGAAGTGAGCGGGGCTGGGGGTGGGGCGTGTGGAGCCCACTGAGTTTGCCGGACGGTGGTGCTGGCAGGTAAAGCCTGGTCTCAGCCTTGCTGCACGTTGGTATCACCTGGGAGCTTTGAAAACCCCAAAACCTAAGCCACCCCCATGACTAAGCAAATTAGAACCTCTGGGTTGGACCCGAGCATCAGTGGTGGAAATTCCAAAGTGAGGCCAAGTGGGGACCACACGGGGTCTTGCAGGGGATGGAATGGCTCAGTGGGTGACTATCATTGGTTGGTTGGCTGGTTGGTTGGTTGGTTGGTTGATTTTTATGTGGAACCTTCTTATTCACACTTTCTGGAAGCCACAAAAACAGCCTTTCGGATTTGGGTCTGGGCAGGGACAGGGAGCAGGGAGGAGGGAGCGGGGAAGGCAGGAAGGAAGGAGAGAGGAGGATTTGGGCTGTGGCAACACGGGGCCACCCTCCTTTGCTCCCAGGACCTCCTGCAGAACTCTCCCAATTCCATGTCCGGAGTCTCCAATAACCCCCAGGGCATTGTGGTCCCAGCCTCCGCGCTCCAGCAGAGCAACATCGCCATGACAACTGTCAACTCACAAGTGGTGTCAGGTTGGTGCAGGGGCTTGTGGGGACACCCCAGGAAGGGAAACGGGAGGGGGGCTGCCCACTGGGTTTCCTACCTAAAGTGTTCCGTAAGTTCGTCAGTGGTTAGCGCCAGGACTCAACTGTGATTTGGGTCACAGTCTCATGAGCCCCTCGGAGGCCAAGCAAGGCTGTTGTCCCGCCCCCAACACGTGCCCCCCCATCCCACCCCTTTCCAGAGGGGCTGAATGTCTCCAGAGCAGAACTGTCTGTGTGTAAATGCCCCCCCCCACCAGCCCCCATGACAGGGCACACAAAACCTGGTTGTCTCCTCAGGTGGAGCCTTATACCAGCCAGTTACCATGGTAACCTCCCAGGGTCAGGTGGTCACCCAAGCAATCCCCCAGGGAGCCATCCAGATCCAGAACACACAGGTGAGTGTGAACAAGTGTGTGCTTATCTGCCTGGGGGAGGGGGAGGGCAACCACACACCATCTGCTCACGAGTAACTCACAGTCCCCATTACGCTTCTAAAAGCTAACCGCACTCCCGCTTCACAGGTAGGAAGCTGGGTGTTAGAGGGGTTTTACCAGCTCCCGGGATTCTGCTGCCTCCCGGGTGACACCAAAGGCTCTTCCTATTTCTGGTCTCCCCCTGGGGGCCCTCTGGAGCTCAGTGAGGCAGAGCACGTGCAGAAGTGGGGCGCAGGCTCTGAGAGGCTCTGAGGCCCGAGATCTGACAGTAGCTCTGTCCCTGTGGATAAGTCACCCAACCTCTCTGAGCTCCCGAGTTCTTGTCCACAAAAGGGGGATTAACAGGAGTAACTGCGCACAGCCCTACCAACTTGCAGGCTGCCCCAGGGCTCACGTGGTCACAGACAGGAAGTCGCTTTGCACACTGTCAACGCCTCCGGAAATGCTAACTATTGGGCGGTTCACAGCAACTCCGTCTCTTGTATTCTGTGCATGGCTCTGCCTCCTCCTTCTCCTCTCTCATCCCCTCCCCCCGACCACCTACGCCCCCCCCCCCGCCCCCAGCCCATGGGAGGTGAGGGGAAAGGTAAACCCCCAGGGCCTTAGAATGAGTTGGGAAGGGGGTTGGCAGCAAGAGCCTACCATTGCTATGACTCCAGGCCCCTAGCTGCGGGGCGCCAGGCTGCTGATGCTGACTTTTTCTCCACGTGCCCTGAAGGTTAACCTTGACCTCACTTCCCTCCTGGACAATGAGGATAAGAAATCCAAGAACAAACGTGGCGTCTTGCCGAAGCACGCCACCAATATCATGCGTTCTTGGCTCTTCCAGCATCTCATGGTGAGTGTGTATGTGCTGGGGCATCACGCTCCACTGTCACCCCCAGGCCTCCAGAGGGTGTGGCCTCGGAGAGAGGCCCTCAGATGGAGATGTCACCTTCCAGAGGCCAGGTCACAGGGGAGGGCGCTGTGGGACCAGAAGCTGGGAGGCTATCTCTAGTGCTTGCTGCTGCTGCTGCAAAACAAAAGGGGGGCGACATCAAAGAGGGGGAGAGATGGATGTGTTCGGAGACCTGAGCACTGGGCGGGTGGGCGGAGCTGTTCTGTGAGCGGAAGGCGGTTCTGCGGGGCTGGCTGTGCTGCCCGCTTCTGCGCCCTCCCCCTGCAGCAGCATGCCTCCGGCCTCCGCCCTCCTCATGGGGGGGAAATGTTCACTCTCTGCCCCTCTGTTTCCCAGAGTCCCCACCGCTGGGGAGGCAGAGCATGTGTGTCCCCTTCCTTCTGCCCAGAGCCCCCGATGCGGCACAGGGCAGGGGAGCCCTGGTCGAGACCGTCGAGTCTGGGGAGGTCCCAGCTTTTTCTCTGAACCAGCTCAGCTCTGTGAGGCAGAGCAAATGCTTCCATAAGCCTCTGTGGCTACTTTTGTGAAATGGAGACAAAGCCTGAGGTTTAAATGTGATGTTTGTAAGGGGCCTGCTGTGTGCAACAGCGAGACGGGAGCTGTGTTTGCAGGGTTCGTGCAGGGCAGGCCTTTGCTGAACAGCAAGCACCACTTCAATGACTGGGTCCCCGAGCTCCGTCCAAGAGCCGTCACGATAAACGAAGGCCAGCGAGTGCCTGGGCTCACTGAGCATGCGTGCGTGTGTGCGTGTGTGTGTGTATCCAGGTGGAGGGGTAGATTCTCTGAGTGCACGTGGGCGCCCAGCTGTCCGGAAGCTTATGGCCTGGCCTGGCCTGGCAGGACTCAGGTACATAGACACCAGACAAACGCCAAACTCAGGACCAGAACTGCAGACAGAAGCTGGCCTGTGCAGTGTGGGAAGGACCAGGAGTAAGGAAGCTCTTCCTCAGTCGAAAGGCTCTGGGAATCAGTCTGTCTGTCAGTCAGTCACTGCACAGTCCCTCGTGGGAAACGGAAGTGCCTCCCAAAGCCACAGGGCCCAGGCTGAGATGGTGGCTCTCAGACGTGCAATCTTGGGGACCCCGCCTCGGGAATGCGGGGCACCGGGTGGGTGGGAGGAACCGCTCTGGGGGAATCGCTGTGGCCGGACCTCTGTGTCTCCCCACGCATATCCCCCACTCCAGGGACTTGGGGCCACCAGACATTTGCTGAAGGAGTACCTCTTGAAAACACCCCCAGGGGACACACAGCGACCTAATTTGGAGAGAAGGGGCTGCAGAGCTGAGGGTTAAGGTGAGAAGAAGAGCTTGGAACGCCTTCCAGGGCCGAGTGATGAAGCCAAGGGGCCAGCGCCGGGGCCAGCCCCAGGCTCTCCTCTGGGAGCAGCCCTGGCAGAGGAGCTCGAGCTCCTGGCGGGGGCGCCTGGGTCTCCTGCCTGCTCTGGCTCCCCCACTGCCGGGGAGCCGACAGGCTCCAACGGGCTCCGTGGCCCCCGGGGGCCCGTGCCCAGCCCCCACCCGTGGGAAGTAGAGCTCCTGAGTTAGGATCCTCTCCATGCCCTGGCCTGCTGTGCCCAAGGCTGGGGGGGCGGGCAGCCCAGCCCAGCCCCTCCCCACCATGGATCTAGAGTGGCCTCCAGCCCAGGAAGCGCCTGGGCTCCTAAGGCAGCCAGACCTGAGCTCACACCTGGGCCTCACCTTTCTCTTTGTCGCCTGGCCACACCTACCTCTTGTGAAGATGATGCTGAAGCAACAAAATTATGGCCAAGGCCCTAGCACACTGGTGCTCAATGCGTGTTAGTTCCCCTTTCTTTCCTTCCTCGCCTCCCACCCCCATGCATCCTTAAGGACGGCTGTGGACATACATACAAAGTCACTTCTGAGGGCAGAAAAGGCAGGTGTGGGAGGGAGAGGTGGCTGCGAGACAAGGTTCTCAGATTCCGGGTGTCCAGGCCAGCACCCTCTCCAAGACTCCTTACCCACCATGGGCTCCTCCTCCACCGCCTTCCACGCCCCCTCGCAGCTCACCAGCCTGAGACTGGGGGCTTGCCCTGTGGGTCCCTCCTGCTGTGCCTCCCCTCTGACCTCAGCTGACACCCTGCACTCTCACCCCTGCCTGCTGAGCCTCATCTGTAGCTCAGGGCCTTTTCTTTCAGCTTCCCAGTCCCTTCCAGTGAGACTCAGGGTGAGAGAGGGAGGTCATGGTGGAAAAGAGAGAGGGGTACTCGGAGCACAAAGCAGAAGGGAAGGAGGAACCCAGGTGGACTGCACCAAAGGGACCTGGGACAATGGGGAGGACTCGGTGAAAAGCATGAGTAAGGTTTTTCCGCCCACACCCTCCTGCCCCTGGACCCTCTTCTGCTCAGGGGGCACACAAGCACTTAGCTCCGGCGAGGCCCTCTGCTGTGAGTGCTGTCCTCGCTGCAGCCATCGAGAGGCGCCAAGGGAGAGACCTCTGGGCCTTTCAGGCAGAACTCAGAACTTACGGAGGGGAGGGACAAGTCCAGACTGTAGGGGCACCACATGACCCAGCTGTCCTCTGGTGACGGGGCACCTCGGACAGCAGCAGGGCTCGGAAGCCGAGCAAACGGGTGTAGACAGAGAGACCTGCCCAGCAGCCATGCCCTCGCTCTGGCCCCTTTCCTTGAACGAGGAGATAACACCGTTTCTCCCTGGTTATGGAAGTTAAATGAGGCAGCCCGTATCTGACACGCAGTCGCACATAAGAAACATTTAGTTCCCTTTACACTGTCTAGAACAGTGGGGCAAGTTTTTGAGGCTAAGGACCCAAACTTGTGGAAATCAATTAGCAGCAGATGGCTGGCCTAGGGTTCTGACCTGTGACCCCTGCTGGTTTCACCACCATGAGAATATACTGACACAATGTTGCTACTTACCTGTCCCGTGTGGAGGTGTGTGCCCGATCTACACGCCTCATGTCTCCGATTCAGCTGTGAATTTCTCAAGACCGGGCAGCATGCACTGTGCCTCTTCTTCGGGCCCCGATGAGTCCCAAAGAGTCATGGGCAGCAGGACATCAGGGTGCTGCTCCCAGGAAGGGTTTGGGGAAGTCTGGGTCAGACGGAGTTAGCCTGCTTCTGTGTTCTCAGCGTACAAGGGGGCATTGTGATTTTGTCAGTGGGGGGTGTGGCCGGAAGCTCTCCCCCCACACATGTGGTCACTCTAGGTCTCCCTTGTTTCCACTGCCGTCTGGAGTTCAGCCCTGCGACTGCAGTTCTGGGGCAAGGCTGCTGTGCGGTGACACTGCGTGGGGCAGGTAGTAGCTGTGCAGTTGTAGGAAAGAGGGTAGAGGAAAGGATGACACCAATATGCAGGTGTTCTCATATCCGGTGCAGCAGAGACAACACACCTGTGTCTTGGGTAATGGGAAGCGCTGGTTGAAGAAAGGAACAACCATTAAAAAGTCACATTTCACTCTAATTTAAAAGATGTACATACATTTATTCACTAATCTTTTTGGTACAGGGCCAAGATCTTTTTCTGATTAAAGTTTGTCATTTTCCTTGCACGAAGCTCTCCTATAATATAACATCTATAAATTCCATCTCGACTTGAAATGGAATAAGAATTTTGACATTTGGGAGGTGGGCTGGCTGCAGGATCTTCCTGGATTTTTGTTGTGCATTCCGGTCTCTTGACATCTGCCTCTCTGCGCCACTGTGTGGTATTTTTAAGCAAATTTGAGTCTCGTGTCTTTTCGAAGCGTTCCACTTAGGTTGTGCTGTCATCGTGTGTGCGTTTAGTAACAATAACTCTTCCTTTGTTCGCTCCCATTTCACGGGGTTGCAGAGTGGTGGATTACATGATTGCAACACATACAACTGGCACAAACCAGTTTGACACGAGCATGGCTGACTTCCTGATAAGTGGGTAAGTCAGCTAATGCACACCTGCGACGGAGCCCACTCACCTTGAGCATTGGGGGCAGTGTGGACATCAGTTCCGACGGTTTACGGAAGAAATGGGGAGCGTTGTACCATCTGCAAACTTCGAACTTCTGTAGTAAACGCTGGCTTCTCCTATTGTCTTCTTCCTCTTGGGCACAAGTCAGTGTTCTTTGATCCTCTTTGTCCTGTGTCCAAGGCTCCTTGTCATCTCTTCTGTGACAGTAGCAGCCACAGGAATGTATTCAGATGACAGAGTGCTCCTGGGATGGAGAGTAAACCGGAGCCCTTTTGCTGTTCAGCTGCAGGGACACTGGATGGTTTCATCCATTAGCTGCCTTGCTTCTGGGTCCCTGAAGAACGCAGTGACGGTTTCCTGCTAATGCATTTTGGCTGGGAGAGACTAGACTCCCGCTGGAAGGACTCATTCCGTAGCAAACCCAGGCCGGGTGAGAAAGGCTGGCAGAGGGTGGAGGGAGAGGCTGCGTTTCCTCTCCAGCTTCTGGCCTGTCCCCCGCTCCAGGTCCCAGCCTCCACCTGCCCTGCCCTGCCCTGCCCTGCCCAGCGATTCTGCGCCTTTCTATCCAAAATACGACCGTTCTCTGTGCTGCAGCCACCCAAGCACCCGAGCAGCTTTACAAGAATATTCTGTATGGGAAGAGTGGGGGGAGAGTCCTACAGAGGAAACCCAGCCCCGGCCGCCCCCCGCCACCATGCCAAAGGTGCCTCCCCTTCGCTAACCATGGCCGAGGGCCGCGTTCACATCTTCACACCTGGTCTCGAGACCCACGCAGCCCCCACAGGGAGTGGGCACCACTATCGCCCATATTTTACAAACAACAAAACTAGCCTCAAGCGCGCCGGGCTCAGCCAGCCCTCACGGGCAAGGGGGCAGCGGCCCGCCCGGCACAGCGTGGGCCCCGCCCACGGGCCCCTGGCCAGGGAGGCGTGAGGAGGCACAACCCAGCCAGTTGCCTCTGCACCTCGGTATTGCTGTTGGTCACTGAGCAGTCTTCACGTGCCTTGCCACCCTCCCTGTGCCCAGCATTGCATGAAGCCCTAAGGGAATTTTACATCTATCTCTGCCAGAGACCCATGTACAGCGTCTGTCCAGCTGACGGGAAGCCACTGGATCTCAGACCCACAGGAAGCGTGGTCTATGGAAGGGGCGTGGCACCCAGAGGCGGGGTCTGGACTGGGTTTCTCCACCCCTCTGTCTGGCCAGGGCACCTGGGACAAGTGGCCTGACCTCACATTAGCCTCAGTTTTCTCTGCTGTGAAATGGGGACCACAGTCCCCAGCTCATAGCCCTCTCGTGAAGATGGAATAAGATGACGGAGTGAAAGCGCTTTGTCCTGATAGAGACGCAGCTGTTGCGGCAGACTCCCCCAGCCTCACCCGGGGAGTCCCCATCATCCGTTCTGCCTTGGGAAATGCTGCAAGGTCTTGACACTCCTGAAGAACCTGTGAAGGAAAACGTAAGAAAACCTTGAAAAGCAAGAAAATGGCTCAGAGAGACTGGACCGCCCTTGTTCCAGATTATCTGGTCTGCTACTTTTTCCTTTACGGTGTCCTGTTATCTAAAACTTCGCTCATCCGAGATCCATTTAAAATGATCCAATCCCTGCCAAAAGCAGATGCCTCGGAGAGTCCAGGAGGCTGTTATTCATTCACAGTTTAGTATGAATTGGTGCAAAGCTTGCTTTCCTACTCCCACTCAGCTAAGATCAGCTTCATGGGAAGAGTGCCAGTGCTTGTTAGTGGCAGAAGAGGAAGACTAGACATTTTTTAACATAGCATTTTGAGCAGGCAAGCCAGAATGGGGTGGCCAGAGGAACGGTTTCTAGCAATTCTTAACATCTTCCAGGACCTTGACCCTTCTGAGAGTCTGATGAAGGCTTGATCTACATCATCACAAACACAGTTTCAGGGGATTAGGCCCTGAACCTCCGGACGCTGAGGCCTCAGATTCAGAACGCTGTGACTGTAGGGAAGCCCCAGGGCCCTGTGAAGGCAGGTGCTGGGATGTGTCACCAGGGTCGTAAAACAGGAGAAGCTGACAAAGTCGGTGCCTGCCCACCTCAGAGTTACCCAGGTCTAGTTCTGTCCCCTGAAAGAAGAGGAAAGTCTCATCTGTCCTTCCCGCAGCCTGCGGGCCCCTCTCCACCGGAACACAGGTCTTTAACGAAATGGGCCTTCGAGGCTAGCCCGGAGATCAGCTGTTTTTAAAAACAACTTGTTCCAAGTTCCAGACAACATATCCACCCACTAACACACATGTGTTCCAGGTATGTGACATGACCTCAGCACTCGGGGGCTGGTGATTCAATTAGGGGATAAATTACACCCGTAAACCTTGGTGCTCCACCCATGGCGTCGTCAAGTGCTGTCGTACAAACACGCTCCGTACTCAGATTCCGAGAGCGGGGCGATCAGGAGAGACGAGAGGACTCGGGCCATCTGCGCCGGTCAGACACGTCCAGAATGGTGTGTCCAGCACGAGCATCAGATTTCCAAAGGTCCTCTGGCAGCTGTGCCCAGAGAAGGGCAGCCAGGATGGGGCATGGCTGCTCAGATGGCTGACAGGAGACGTGTCACACGACAAAAGGGGCACGGTGCCGCGTGTCGGGGCTGCCGGCGGGACTCGCTGGTTTGGGGAAGTGTGCAGTGCAGGACTTTGGAGGCGGACAGACCTGAGGTCGAACCCAGCTCCATTTTTTAATTTTCTATATGACCTTAAACGGGTCAATTACTTTCTCTGATGTTAATTTCCTCTTCACAAAGTGGACGTAATAAGGCCTACTTGTGGCGAAGACGATCGGCAGTATGTTAAAAAGCACCGTGCCTGACAGGTGCTCGGGTGCAGAGGTGGAGTGTGAGTGTGGCTAGTGTGAGTGTGGTTAGTAATGGAGTGTGGAGTGTGAGTGTGGCTAGAGATGCAGGTGTCAGTCTGGCTCTGCCCCTCACTACTGGCATGACTGGGGCCAGTTTTGGACCCCCCCCCCGGGTTCAGTCTCTCATGTGTGAAATACAAATGATGACTCCTGTTGCATAGGGGCCTGGAGAAGTCCATGAGAATGCATGCTCCCTCCTTGCCCAGAGCACTCTGTGAAGTCGGCACTCTGCAGTGTTCAAAGTTAGCCCAAAACTGCAGGCACCTGGTACGTGGTGGAAACGCCTCTTTGGGGGGAGAGGCGGAGCTGTGGGCATCTGACATCAGGGGACAGCCTGTGCTCTCCTGCTGGGTGAGTAGGGAGGTGGGTCTGGGAGCCGCAGAAGGACCTTCCACAGCTCCAGAGCAGAGGGCTGCCACACTGAGTGACCGAGGGACAGGGCACCGCACAGCCAAGTGCCCGCCCTTTCTCGGGGTGGCGCACATGGAAAGTGATAGCAGCACCACGAGGCTGCCTGCAGCTGGGCATCAGCCAGGGACTCCTGCTGCCCAACCTCCCCTCACCAAGCCACCCTCGGGGCTGAGGGCGACAGTCTCGGCACACCTGTAACTTACTTCAGGTGCATGACTGAGAGTTCTGGTGTGAAGTCCCCCTGCCCTGGGGCTGAGGCTGCCCTGCCAGGGGAGGCCTCCAGGGCGTTAATTTACAGGGTTTGGGGGAGGAGCTGGGATGGGGGCTGGCCTGGAAGGGTGGCTAGGATTTAGGCCTGGGAGGAAAGAGGGGGAAATCACTTGGATTCCTTCTGACCAGAGGCGCCGCCCCACAGCGCCCCGCAGCGCTTCCTGGGCAGCTGCAGGCAGACATCCCACCACCCCCTGCCCGAAGAATGACCAGGGGAAATTTCCAACCTCACAACACCACCCCCAAAAAAGTCAGAGACCCAGGTTAGGAGAAATGCCCCACTGTGTGCGCGCAGGGTCTGGAGCAGCCCGGAGAGCTGGAGGTGAGACCTCGGGCAGAAAGGAGCACCCTCAGGCGCGTGCAGAAGGGCAGCCGGGGCTCTCGGCATCTGTCGGGGGAAACCACCTGTGGTTTTTACGGAGATGGAGCCACGTGCACCGGGCAGCAGGTGTCTTTTCCTTGTTGTTCGTTTATTTAACAAACACCCGCAGCGTGCGCCAGACACTGTTCTGAGTGCCTTCCAGATAGGGGCTCATTTAATCTCTATCACAGCCCTGAGGAGGTGGGATTCTCTCCCCATTTTACGGAAGAGGAGGCTTAGGAATGGGCCGGAGGTCTCGGCGGGGTGGGGGGGTGTTGACAGAGCAGGACTGCAGCCCGGACCCACACGTTCTCACCTGCTTGTCACGGCTGCCTCCGAGCCTCCTCCGGAGAGCTGAGCAGTGTGCCCCACCAGACTCCTGAGTACCCCACTTTCTGCCCCCAAGACACTCATGAAACAGCCCAGACAGGAACAGCACTATTACTAAGTCAGCCAACCCGACCCTGTGGACGGGATCCCTGAAGCTCCCCCACCCTCTCCCACCCACCTTCGCACCCACAGATACACAAGGGAAGGTGACAAGTGCCAGCGACCCCTTGGGTGCCTATGATCAGTTGTTCCACGACGACATATTTGAACACCTAACACGTGCCAGGCATTTTCTCCCCAACGATGAGGTGGGGGTGAAAGGGAAGGTGAGGCCCCTTATCTCAAAAACTTGCAGCCTATCTGGCCGGGTAACAGACCGCTGGACAAACCACCTGTGGAATCCCGGATGGGGCGAGCACTTGGAGCTCATGGAGGGCCAATCAGAATGAGCTCAAGGGGCTGGGGGCAGGTTAGGATACCAGCGTTGCTGCAGCGTGAGGGATGGATCAAAATAGAAATCAGAGGGAGGGAGAACAGCTTTGAGACTTCAGGAGGGTGAAGAAAGGAAGACAGTAGATTTCCAGGAGGGAACACTAGAGAAAAATGAACTGCTATAGTCACGCAGGAAGACCGTAAAGGAATTCGCCGTGGAGTGAAGCACTACACACTACCTGATCCGTTTACTTAGAGTCCAGAAACCAACCATGAGGTTTAAGAGTGTAACATGAACACCAAAGTGATAAAGAAAAGCGAGAAAGTAACTTCCATAAAAACCGGCTTTCCTTTAGGGCTTGTGGCTGCGAGAGGGCAGAAGGGTGCTGACGGTGTCTTATTTTTGACCGGGGTGGTGGTCACATGGGTGGTCCATGATCACCTAGAAAGCTCTGCATTTCAGTTCTCTGCTTTTCTGCGTGCACACCATTGTAAGGGGGTGGGGAGCAAAAACGGGCCGATGAAAGAAACAAGGGGAGCTCTGAGCCAGGGCAGCCAGGGTAGGAGAGATAAGTAAGTTCCTGGGTGACATACCGAGCATCTCCATTCTAAAAGGCTTCTTTTCTCCACTTTAGCATCTCTGGAATCAGGTGCACCCTGCCATTGATGATGAAATGTGGCTTGTTTGGGGGACCCACCCTCCCACGCTGCCTTCCTCTGGTTGGCCCCTGAGCCTCCTAGAGCAGACGCTTGGTCAGGAGTGAGAAGGGTGTGTCTGACCCCTGTGTCATGCTGGCCACGGCCGGCAATGGGAAGGGGACGCTGGCTCCAGTCCTGCCCCACCGCCAGCACGGAGCACGATGCTGGCCGGCGGCTCCTTCCCACGGGCTGTGTCCCCCGGTGACCCGGCCCGCCGCATGCTCATCGGCAGCCGCGTCAGCTGGGAGGTGGAAGGATGGAAGGATGATCTCGGGGTGGGCTTTCCGTGACCTAAGTGGCCAGGGACCTGTAACCCAGCCCTGGCCAAGCTTCTTTCAGACCCAAGACCCCAGGGCAGAACACGTTTTCAAACTGAAAGATGCCTCCAGCTTCAACAGAGCCCAGATAAGACTTGAATTGTGGGGCTGGAAAGGGAGGTGGCAGAGAGAGGCGGGGGCCGTTGAGGTTGGATTTCTGAGCACCTGCTCGGGGTGAACCCTACAGCTCCCTTCTCTGGAGACTGAATACTCAACGACGTGAGGGTGTCTGGGAGGTGTCACTGCGTGGTACACAGGGAGCCAGCAGTGTCCACGCTCGACCTGCGTGATCTCGCCCGGTCGTCCGCAAAGCCCCAGGGATAGACACTCTTTTGTTATTTTCCGTGGAAGCTGAGGCAGCGGGGGATGGGAGACGGGAAGCAGCACGTCGCCAAGGCCGCACAGCTGCGGGGGTGGGTGCGGGACCTGACCTCTCCGGAGGTCACCCTCCTAGCCACCGGGCAGCCCCGGCTGGTCACTGCGGCTCCGTGCTGGCACCGAGAGCGGCCTGTCGTTCTCTGGCCTGCGTCCGTACCTTTTTTCATGGGAGAAAGGTCTACTTCCCGGGAGCGGCCACCCTCGCCCTGCCCTCCCGGCTGCGTGCGTGGACTTCCTCCGAAGGGTCACGGGGCAGCAGGGCCAGGGCACCATGGCTCCCCGTCCCGTTTGACTCCCCGCCCTGTCCTTGGCCCCAAGCCATTCCAATTGTGCTAAAAGTAGCATTGACCGAATCAAGGTCTGTTTGGGGGCCAGGCTATTTTGATTGTGTCCTCAAGAGCCATCTGGTCTGAGGCGTGGCGGAGCTGGACCGCTCCCAGGAGCCCTCAGATGTGATGCCAGGAATGTTCTGGCTAACACACCTGTCCCCCAACTCGGACCGACTGCTGCTGCTCACCCCGAGGCCTCCGACACTCGCCTCCCGAGATACCGGTCCCGGGAGGGTGGGCGGTGGGCCTGCGCTCCGGGAGGTTAGGGGTGAATATCGTCGTCCACAGAGAGCAGCCAGCCAGCTTCTGTGCCAGCCCCCCGTCCCGCTCCATTTAAAGGAGGAGTCAGTCTGTGGGTTTGTGACGCCCACTCTGCTCGGAGGCCCAACCAGAAGCCCCCTAGAGACAATGAATGTCACCCTGCTGTGGGGGGCTGGAAGATTTCCTTCATATTTTCATTTATTTATTTTAATCCTCACCCAAGGATATGTTCCACTGACTTTAAAGAGGAAAGAAGCAGCGTGGGGGTGGGAGGGAGGAGCGGAGAGAGAGAGAAACATCACTGGGAAAGAGAAACATCAGTCGGTTGCCTCCCATATGCACCCCGACCAGGGATAGCGCCCACAACCTAGGCGTGTGCCCTGACCGGGGATCGAACCTGCAACCTTCTGGTGCATGGGAAGACACCCCAACCAGCTGAGCCACCCGGCCAGGGCTGGAGGTCATTGCAGTGGAAGAGGTTTCCATCCGACTGGCTTAAACCTAAGTCCTGGTGCAGGGCTCGCGCCTGGAAGGCCCATCGTCTCCTTCACTGGGATGGCTTGGTTGTTCTGCAAAGTCCACGGAAGGCCCATGTCCGTGGGGAGTCCTCCCTGACGGGCCCAGCCCACCCTTCTCTTAGCACTGAGCGGACTGCACACTGCCCTTGAATAGAGGGCTTTCCCTTGTGCCTAGAACTGTCCCCGCTGCGCTCTTCTCGGCCGTGCGTCTCCCGCCAGTGGGCACCAGGCTGCAGCGGCCTCCCCGCACTTGTAGGTGAGTGGACCAGCACCGTCGGCAAGGCCAGCTTTGCTCTGCCAAGGAAATCAGCTGGCCACTTCCTTTCTGTGCTGGTTCATTCATCTCTTCCACACACGGACATTGAACATCCGCTCTGCCTCTTGCTGGCCTGGACACTGGAGACACAGAGTCTGATAAGACTGGGCCCTTGCCTGGGATCCACTCCCGGCACGGCGGGGAGACACCTGTTATCACCTCCTGCTACTCATTGCTAAATGCAGCCGTTCAAGTTCAGCAGAGAGTAACTTCGCCCCAGAGCGTTGGGAAAGGCCTCGCGGGAGGGAGGACCCGATCTGTGACAGATTCGCTCATGCAAGGAAAGAGGGGGAAGGGCATCCCAGCGAAGGAAATAGCATGGGCAAAGGCATGAAGGCATGAGAGGGCCTCGTGGGGCCCAAGAGAGCTAAAGAGTCTTGCTGCGTTCTCAGATCGGCTGGCTGTGGACAGGAAGGCAGCTGGCTCCGCAGTAAATGGGATGGGACCTCCAAGGAGCAGGTGGCAGGGCAGGACACCACCCCTCCCCAGAGGGTGTCTGGACGCACAGAGCCCCTGCTCCTTTGCCCCTTGGGGCCTGCAGCCTTGCCCGCAGCTTCCTCCCAACCAGGATGAAACTGGCTTCTCTCAGGGAAATGCTTTATTCCTTGTTAGCATCTTAATGCTGTATGGCTCACAGGGCCTGCGTCCTGGCTCCTCGGTCAAGCCAGAGGTGGGAATTAAACAACGCCTGATTCTGATTCATCCATGAAGGGTGCCGAGGCCGCAGAGTGGCGGGCCACTGTTGTCACTGATAATGAGGACCCCAGCCCAGGACTGTTGATCTCAGACTCACTCCTCAGAGAGCTATACGCACCTTGCTGACACCATCCAGTACTAATAACCTGAAGAACCACCTCTTACCGAGCACTTTGCAAGTGTAATTTCATTTGCTCGTTAGAGGACTCTAGGGTGCAGGGTTAAGTGACAGACAAGCCTGAGAGCTTCCCGGTAGTCGGGATGGAGCTGGAATCAGAGGCCCGACCTTTGGGACTTTGGAAAGCCCAAATACCACTTTCACACCACCTCAACCTTAAGGCATACTCCTGGCCCGAGGATGGCGTAGCGCTCTGCCCTAGGAGCCCCCGAATCCCCTCTGGCTTCCAGAGCAGTGCTCTGACCCGTTCAAACACCCGCCGGCCCTGCATCCCGGGCCTCCCAGGCATCAGTGCTGAGCAGAGGCCTGAAAAGACACAGAGACCCAGTTACCATGTGACTGCACCCCGGGTAGCTGGAAAGGCCCCCTTCCCACTGCCCCTCAAAACTCCCCGCTAGTTTAACGTGGCCTGTCCAGCCTTCCCTACCCTCTGGCCAACACCTGTCTCCCTGCCTAAGCTGCCGGGGTGCTCCTGACCCACACCACAGCCCCCACTGCTCTGTCTCCACTTTCTCTCACTCGGCAGCCATCATGCGTCACAGCACCTGGACGATGGAACAAGAGGACATGGTCTCTGCCACAGTCTCTGAGAGAGACATGCGTGCCATTCATCAGTGCGCAGACTGAGGTGCCCTGGGGACCGTGGTGGACCCCTCACCCCTTCCACGCCCACCCCCACCCTGCCACTGGCCCGGTCTAGTGGCATCATGATGCAATGGGAGGAGACCTGGACTCAAATCAGAAGAGCCAAGCTCCAAACCGGGGCCACCGTGTAGGGAGCTCGGGCGAGGTCGTCAGTTACTTCCTCAGTAGATCGGGGACGCCGCCGCCCCACCAGCCTGTGTCTCATGGAGTGTTGGCGACGTGCTCGGTTACGCCGGAGTGGGAGCAGGAAAACGGTTTGCAGTTGTCAGTGTGACACAAGCGGCGTAGACCATCCTCTGTACCTCCTGCTTCCCAGGGTGCTTGGCATAAGCCTGGGCGCACAGCAGATACACAGTACCTGCCGGTTCATTCACGTCGAATTGATCCATTTCACCCTGTTTCGTTTGCCACCTTCTGAGAGTCCTGTGGGCTTTCGGGGCCACTGTGAGTCCCCAGCCCAGCCCTGCCTGCCCTGCCTGCTGGGTGGGTGTGGGGAGAGGACCAAGTGCGAAGGGTGGAAAGTGCCTTGGAGACGATCAGTATCCATCCACAGGGAAGCTGCCCTGGTCCCAGGATGGGGGGCCGCACTGAGAGCCATGACCCCCTGACTGTGGCGCCAAAGGCAGGGGCAGCCGCTCCCCAAGCCATCGGCCCACTCTTTTTGGGGAATAAACTTTCCACTTTCCCCAGTTTGGGCTTTCTCACCCAGGTAGTGCCTGTAGGCGGGCATGGCCCCTGAGGGGGCCAGGCCACGCCATGTGCCCCCGCAGTAGCCCTCCCCCTCTCGTTTCAGCACCCCTACCCCACGGAGGATGAGAAGAGGCAGATCGCGGCCCAGACAAACCTCACCCTCTTGCAAGTCAATAACTGGTGAGTCAGCATCGCCTGCCCAAGGGCCCGCAGATGCCGGGGGTGCGTGCTTGGCAGGGGAATGCACAGCAGGGAGGAGAAACCAGAATGCCCAGTCCTGCCTCAGTTGCAGCCAGCGCCTCGCCAGTCCCCGAGTTTGGACTGGAAGTGGCAGGCTGGGAGCCACACAGGCCCCTGTGGCTCCATTTGCAGCTTCTCAGCGCCCTCTGCTGGGAAGCGGTGCCAGGAACATCACTGGATAGGAAACCCAGGCACACAACAGCCACCTGGTCTACCCTCTCACGACGTGAGCTAAAAACCGCAAACCAGAACATCTGCAGAGGCGGAGTGGGAGGGAAGAGGCAGAGTCGCCATTCTGATCTGCCAGGGATCTCAGTTTCCCCTCTCTGTGTCTGGCTGGGCTGTCCTAGGGATCTCAGAGAGAGGGTCTGGCTGGACGGGAGTGTGCCCAAAGGCTGGCTCCCTGATCTGAGCCCTCGGCCGTCTGCAGAGAAGCCAGAGGTTGGTGCCTTTGACAAAGGGGGTCTCCCTTCCTCTGTTTCACCCTGACGGGTGTGGAGTACAGATGTCCGACCGTCCTCAGGCATTCGTCCCGTGCTGCTTCATGCTTGCCGAGTGATTCCTTGAGCTCCTCGGTGCCCAGGGCCTTTTCCCAGCGGGGGTTCCACCCCCCAGATCAGACCCCAGTCAGTTCTGCACAGCAGATCAGCTGTTGAGAGTCTGGAAGCAGCTTAGCCCTCTCTGCACGCACGTGCGCACACACACACGCACTCACGTGCACACATTCCTGCCGCCACCCACCACCCAGGAGTGACTAACCAGGTGTCCACCCTCACCCCTGGGCAGGTTCATCAATGCCCGGAGGCGCATCCTGCAGCCCATGCTTGATGCCAGCAACCCTGACCCCGCCCCTAAAGCCAAGAAGATCAAGTCACAGCACCGGCCCACCCAAAGATTCTGGCCCAACTCCATCGCTGCGGGGGTGCTGCAGCAGCAGGGCGGCGCCCCCGGGACGAGCCCCGATGGTAAGGCCTGGGGCCGAGTGGGCTCTAGCCTGGGGGCTGGTGGGTGAGAGGCCCCTGGAAGTCCTTCAGGACAGCTGTGCAAAGATCCAAGGGCTGAACCTCTACCTGCCGGAGAGGCAGGGGCCCCTCTGTCACAATAGCTGTCCCTCTCTGGTCCCCGTCAGAGTGTGTGTAAGCCGGAAAGAAGCGGGTGTTTGAGCAGACAATTTAATAAGCCAGAAGCAATCTCACGAGAACCAGTGGGAGTCTGTGGCCATCTGAACTTGTGACGGCTCCATAGAGCCCCGCCCCCACTCCCACCCCCACCCTGAGTTGCTTAGGGCCAGGCAGTGTCTGCACAGCGTCCCGAGTGCCAGCCATAAACACCGGACAGGCAGCCAATTTGTGAACAGAGGCCGGGAAGGGCCCTGCCCTCCCAGCTGCCCCCTCTCACCTTCCCGTGCACCGTTCTAACTGCCAGTCACCCGGTGCATGGTGGGTGATGCGGTGAGCCGACACCGCCGTGCAGCACAGGCGGATGGCTGTGTGGGTGGGGGGTGCCGATGTGCATGTGTGTGTACACGCCTTCATGTACACACGCCTTCACGTGGTTGCAAGGCGGTTCCTACATGACAGGCAATTGTCCTATGAGGTGCGGTGGAAAAACCAGGTTCTGAGCCAGATCAGCCAGGGAGAGAAAGCCAGCTCTCTCACTCCTGACTGTCACCGTGAGCTAGTGACGTCACTGTCTGAGGCTCCGTTTTCTCCTCTTTGGGAGGGACAATGATGCCTCCCCTACCGGATTGTTAGAAAGTCAAAAGCAGGTAACATGTTTACAGAGAAGATGCTCGGTGATGGTAACTAGGAGGGCTGCTGCTGGGGATGGGCCGGGAGGGGTGGACAAGTTCATGGTCGGTGGCTGAACTCTGCACCTCTGAGGCGGCCGGCCTGACCCTCCCCCTTCTCCCGCACAGGCTCCATCAGCCTGGACAACCTGCAGTCCCTGTCCTCAGACAACGCCACTATGGCCATGCAGCAGGCGATGATGGCCGCACACGAGGACTCGCTGGACGGGACGGAGGAAGAGGACGAGGACGAGATGGAAGAGGAAGAGGAAGAGGAGCTGGAGGAGGAGGCGGACGAGCTTCAGACGACGAATGTCAGTGACCTGGGCTTGGAACACAGTGACCCCCTGGAGTAGTTGGCAGCCCAGATGGTGCCAATCGCCCAGCAGGAGTGGAGTGTCGCCAGGAGGGTTTCAGGGTGGGGGGGAAGGGGTGTGGGCAGGCAGCACCGAGGAAGCTGGGCCCCAGCTTCCCAAAATCAGTAGCTTGAAAAAATGCAGAGGAGACACCTGCTCCTTCCCAACCCCCAAGCTTCCATGGTGCCCCCGCCCTGCTCCCCTAGAGCCGCGGAGGACTCGGTTTGGTGGGGCCAGTCCAGCCGCCCGCGTGGAAAGGCAGGAGTGAGATCTGGATTCATCGAAGCTCCAGGACGGATGGCACCCGGGGGCCCCCCGACGGAAGGACTTGCGTCGTTTACAAGCCCTGCGCTGTGAGGCAGATTAGTGCTGTTCGCAGAGAGCCTTTGCCAGGGGACAGAGTTAGGAGAAGAGGCGGAAACCAGGGGGTCTGGGTTCCACCGCCCCCTACAGATTCTCAGCTCCTTTGAGAGACATTCAAGGGCAGGAGGGAGCCTGAACATGGAGCCAGCGGCTGGAGGACTGGCAAGGCCTGAGGCATCACACGTTGTAGATCAAAGTGAGGCCTGGATTCCACGGGACGCTTTCCGGGCTCAGGCAACTGTGGACTTGGGAGAGGGGGGTGGAGCCAGGAGAGCCGACTGCTCTTTCTCCCTCCCTGCCTCCCTCCCTCTCTCCCGGAAACAAATGGTAAGGTGGTGAGCTCAAATTGTAGGAGGTGAAGAGGAGTCCCTTCACCTGGTTTGGCTCCAGGACCCAAGGAGGCAGCAGGACCTGGGCAGGGAGCCACATCAAAGCGACTTTGGGGAGCGCAGCTGTCCCTAGGCGTTCATGGAACTGAGCTCCTATAACAACAGGACAGAGGTGTCTTACCCCAGATGCTCCAGCTGTCAGGCGGAGCTCCTCGTCTGTCGTCCCCCCCCCCCCGCCCCACAGACCATCAGAGACGGTGGGGCCAGTCAGTTTGGAGCCCTTCTGCCCTCTGCTCCAGGCTCACTGCAGCAGCCTCCACCTCTCTCCTTCATTCTTTCCTTCGGAGAAGGCAGAAGAAACATTGGAGAGAAGCATCCAGCCCAGTGAGAAGCCAGGGGTTGGAGAAGGTGCTACATACCTCCTCCCATCAATTTCCAAAGTGTGGGGGGGGGCCCACAGAAATGGCCCCTAAGAGCCAAGTGGTGCCCCCACCCGTCTCCCTAGCCTGCACCCCACCGTCACACATGGCCCTGGGGCCCTGGGACTCCCGCAGGGAGGAGGCCCTCCACCCTCTGCCCTGACACACACCCTCCACCCCAACTTCTAGTCCCCATGGTTGGCGCCCCTCCGCCCTGCCCCGCCGCCCCTCACCCTAATCAATGGCTGTGAAGGCAGGACCGACCACACACGTGTTTCCCATTGAGTTTAATTTAAGGGACTTGCAGCTTCATCTGTACACTGTTCGTCAGCCATCTTCTGTGGCAGGATGTGCGTGGCCACCTGGCTCAGTGTGAGGGGACCCTCGGGGCCCGCTGGGGCCCCCCTCCCCCACCTGGTTGGGGCGGAGCGGAAGGACGGCCGCTTTCCTGAGGTCTCCCTAAAATGAATGTATTTCTTCCCCAAAAGAGCTGATATTTAATGTTTTAATAGGGATTTTTGAAAAACAAATAACCTTATTTATAATCTTGATGATTCCATCATTTTTTACTCCCTTTTGATGCCACAGGTAGGAGAAAGTCTAGCTTTTTGGCACCGTGCAGTGGGACAAAATCCATTTCCTTTTCCGGTTGGTTCTTCTTGTTCACACACATGCACACACACATGCACGCACGCACGCACACACCCACACGCACACACCCACTGACCACCGCGGCCCGGCACCTGCACACACGTGCCCACGCCTCCTCCCAGCCCCGCCACCTGCCTAATGTTATGCAACCTCCTGATGTATCCACCAAACCAGTGCTGAATGTGGCTGAGAAGTTTCCAGTAAATCTTATTACCTACCATAATTGCGCTGCGTGCTGCTCTTTCCGCGGTCAGTGGGACTGTGGGCCCGAGGAGGCTTCAGCTTGCCCTTCGTTGACCTGACACCTACGTGGAGGGTGACAGGCAGACGGCTCTCTGGTGACCTCGGGAGGGAGACTGCCAAGTTTGGCTTGTCTGGCTCAGAGGCGGAGAGAGGGGGAGAGAAGCCCAGAGGGAGCTCAGCGTTGCCCGCTCCCGCCCTCCTTCCCCAGGGCAGCGGGGAGCTCAGAACGAGGGTGCCCTCTCCCACCAGCCTCCACCTCCCTGCGAGGGCCTCGCTTTCCCCCTCTCCGTCCTGGGCTCTGAGGGTTTTCCTTGTGGACGCCAGTGCCGCTGCTGTGGCGCCCCTGCCCTCACACGCCCACCTCGCCCTGTCCAAGAGCGAGTTCTGACCGCCGCATTCAGTGCTGGCTCTGCATCCAGAGGGGAGCCTGCCCTGGAACCCCAGAGCTCACACTAAACTCTCTGGGGCAAGATGAAACTTGGGAGCATCGTATCTCCTATCTCTCCAGGTGAGTGAGAGGCAAGCTTTCTCCTTCCCTTCAGCCTAGAGGTGTCCTTCCCCCGGCAGGTACTGTTGCATTGGTGCCGAGATGTCCAGAGCTTCACTTGGGAGCAGGAGGAAGAGTTCCTTGTTCGTATTTGCAAAGGCTGCGGAGTCCGCCCTCACCCATGCACACCCAGAGCCAGGCTGAGTGAGGATGGGGAAGGGACTGGTTACACAGAAAAAATGGGCCTGCAGCAGCTCCAATGCTGGTGGCAGCCCCTTGGGTCACCGCTGTCACCAAGCCCAGCCCCACGCCTGTCACAGCCTGAGAGCTCCACATGCAGCCTCCAGCCCGTGGGGCAAGGCTCAAGAGCTGAAAGAAGAGGCTCCCTTAGAACTGCACTTCCCGAGCCAGGAAGACGGCGGACTTTGAAAGAAGTGTTTTCCAGAGAAACACGGTTAAAAGATAAGCTATCAAAAAAAAAAAAAAAATCCATGGCCAAATGAGTCTAGGATGAACTGATGTTATGTTTTGCTAGTGGAGTTTCAAAAGGCACATGACTATACAAAGCCTCCGAAAAGTCCTGCAGGAAAGAAACCTGTTTAACTTTGTTTAACCTGTTTCCCAAGTTTGTTTGCCTTTTGGCAGGCCACATCTATTCCATTATACGACTGTTCCATAAAACGCACTTCAGGGACCACTGTTCTAAGAAACAACAGAGCAGCCTGCCCCAGCCCTTCCTAAGGTTTTCGCCCACGTTCTGCCATCTCTCAGCCATGCTGCCAACTGAAAAAAGAGGTTTCCTAGGTCACTCGAGATGTGGGTGGTTATGCTTCAGGAGGCAGGAACCTCTCTCTGTGCACGATCCAAATCCCATCCAACCCAAGGAGGCGTGCCGCAATCCCTGTGGACGTGAGAGAGATGGGGCAGTGTGCATGGTGGGGGGGAGTGGTGGGGAGAGGTCCTTCACCCCCCAGACAGAGCCGTTATGTCAGGGCGTGGGAACTCTTCAGGCTAACTGCGGCCCTGACACCCGTCCCAGGCCGTTCCCATAGAGGAGTCCCAGTCAAGGGAGCCGATGCCCAGAGCTGTGCTTCCTACCGCCTCGGATGGGACAAGGTGCGGGCACTGGTGCTGTCACAGGGCCCTCTGCTTGGGCTCATTCACTCAGTGTTTCCTGAGCACAGATTCTGTCCCAGGCAGTTTTGGATACCAAAGACACAGTCCTGATCCAACAAAGGCAGAGCTCTTGCCTTTAAGGAGTTTACATTCGAGTACAAGACTGAAACTGAACTCCTGGCTGGTGTAGCTCAGTGGGCTGCGCTGGCCTGCAAACCAAAGGGTCACTGGTTCAATTCCTAGTCAGAGCACATGCCTGGGTTGTGGGCCAGATCCCCAGTAGGGGGTGCGCAAGAGGCAACCACACATTGATGGTTCTCTCCCTCTCTTTCTCCTTCCCTTCTCTTCTCTCTAAAAAGAAATACATACAATCTTTTAAAAAATGAAATAAAATTCCTCTTTCAGAAAGGGAAAGCGCCTCTAAAAAAAAAAAAAAAAAAAAAAAAAAAGATGAGATCGAACACGTGCTCAGGATGCCCCCTGACAGCGAAGATTAGGTCTCATCCTAGGCGTGACCTCGGACTTTACTATTCTGAGGGGCCGAACCGGAGGCTCTCAGCTCAAACATGGAGTGCAGGTCAATTCAGCTTGCAGATGTGTTTTGTTTGGATCGTAGACTGTTTTTTAATTTTTTTGAAAGTTAAAAGCTTGAACATAAAAATTCAGATTCCCGGTTTCTCTTGAAACATCAGGCAGTCGGGCAGCTCTGGACGTCTATTTGCACGCGGTTGCAGCTGGGTGTGGCTGGGCCATGGCTGCTCCTTACAGTGTGGTCTCCAGGCCTCGTGACAGTGGCCACTGAGGCAGCACCCGCACTGAAACTGAGGGGCAGCGGCCAGTCATTATCAGGCTGGCCCTAATTGGTCGGCTCATTGATTAGTTATGCTTCCCCTTCCCCTCCCCCGCCCTTTTTTGCCTTTCCAATATCTAAGTGGTATTTTTTTTGAGAGTTTATTTTTAGAGAGAGGGGAAGAGAGGGAGAGAAACAGCAATGTGAAAGAGAAACATCGATCGGTTGCCAACCAGGGACCAAACCCACAACCCAGGCCTGTGCCCTGACGGGGAATCGAGCCGGTGAGCTTTCACTTTCTGGGATGATGCCCAACCCACCGAGCCACACCGGCCGGGGCTGAGTGGTTGTTTTTAAGAAGGGAACTATTGCTGTCTGCCCATTGCTCCATCAAGAGTAAGAAAACAGATGGCACAGAAGGGCTCTGCCTTTGGGGAAAAAAAATGACATATCGTTGGTAGAAGTAAAGGCGTGTTTGCAATGGATGGTGTTACAATTGCAAAGTGTACCTGTGTCTCTTTTCAGATATCTTCACTCAGGTGTTACCGGCCCACCTGCCCTCTACAGGCCGTCGTGAGCCTTAGGGCATAAAGCAACCTAGGTCGCTTGTTATCTGTGCAGGTTAGGCCCCCCACCCATCTCTCCCCAGGTTCTAGGTAAGATGCCTGAAGACTCCAAGAAACAGCACTCCCAGAAAACAGTTTTCAGTTGCCTCTAGAAGTTCCTTGTTTTGACTTCCTCTCGCTGTATGAACTGCAGCGCCCTGAGCCCGTTACACATTCAGTAAGCGTTCCCAGGTGCCTGCTCTGTGCCTGACATGGGAAGGGGACAGAGGACAATTTAGCCCGGCAGAGCGTCACAAGCCGAGGGGTCCCGGAGGACCAGCAGAGGGAAGCCAATCCCATCACGCTCTGTGCCTTTCCACTTTGGCGTCTTCCTTCCATCTCACGGACGACGCAGATTTTATTATACCACGTTCAAGTGTAGGTATCTTGTGCTTTTTTATTTCTCAGCCTCTCTCTGAGCCAATCTCATTTAGCCCCTTTGCAAATGAAATGCATCTCGTTAAACCAAACCCATTTAGGACAATGCCCTTCAGGTGTGTGCATCTTGGTACGGCTTCCATTTAAGACAAGTGCTTGATTTATTTTTCATCTCATTACACTCTTTAAAATTATATGCATCTCATTACACGCAGTGCACTGAGACCACTTATTTCAGGTGTAGACATTACACCCGGTATTATCAGGCAAGATTTTTTTTTTATTTCATTACAAGCCTTGCGATTTATGTTCATCTCATTACAATCAGCCATTGAAGACAATTCCCTTCAGTTGTGTATTTCTCATTATACCTTTTCATTTCAGATTTGTTTTCATCGTATTGCACCCAAGCATTATTCAGAGAACTCACTTCAGGTGCGCGTGTCTCGCATCCACCTGTTATTTTGTGGATTTTGCGGGGGTAGTTCCCCCCCATAGTATTGCAGAATTTTTGTCATACCAAACTCGTTTATGGTCTAGGGGTGTCCAACATGTGGCCCGTGGGCCTCATGCGGCCCAGGATGGCTATGAACTCGGCCCAACACAAAATCGTAAATTTACTTAAAGCATTATGAGATTTTTCTTTTCTTTTTGTTAGTGTTTGTGTATTTAACGTGTGGCCCAAGACAACTCTTCTCCTTCCAGTTCGGCCCAGAGGCGCCAAAGGCTGGACACCCCAGACTCCATTCACCCGTGGGCCTTCCATGCTTGTTTGCAGGAAAAGGAAGAACACTGGTTTCCCCTGGAGTTGGCCAGGACGCTGCCAATAACTTCCCCTTACACGCAGGGACCACCTGATGCATTCGCTGCCTCACTCGCACACTGAGGGGGTCAGAGGGCATGGCCGCTAAGCTCCCCTTCGGCGGACTGATACTCTGCAAAACTCCAGCCCCGCGGAGGACCGGAGTGCAGCAGCTGCTTCCCCCGCTGCTCCTCGTTCTGGACAAGCCCTGCCCCCCAGCCGGAGTGCTTCACCCTCCTTGCTGCCCTTCAAACTGGATGCTGCTGGGTGTCCACACGTTGGAAGGCAATGAAATAACTTCGCCCTCCTGAAGCAATCTCCCCGGCACCTCCAGGCCCAGTGGCATCTTGTCGCCCCCGAGCTCCTACCCCAGGAGTCCTCAAGAACCGCGCCGCAGGCTCCTGGAGTGGCAGGTGCCCAAGTTCTCCGCTCAGTCGACTAAATCAGACTCTCCGAGGGTGGGCCAAGGTGGGTGCCTTTTAAAAGCCCTCCAGCGACGCTGAACGGCGATGGCACCCAAGCCTGATTTCAGAAAAGAATCTGCAGTGCGGTCGCTCTGAGCCCAAAATGCCTGAGCCCAAAATGCCTGATGCTCTCAGGGCCGCCCCTCCCAGCTGTATCTGCACGTAGGAATCCGAGCCTGGGATGAAAAAATTATGTCTCAGCCCTGGAAAGGTCACAAAGGGTCAGTAAGCCCAACCTGCCCGCACCGTACAGGCTTCCCGTCCTCAGCACTGTAAACTGCCAGCTCCCTCTACTGCCCGGTGCCTCTCGGGGCAGAAACAGCAGACCCTCCAGAGCACCCCCGCCCACTTCCACTGGTGATCTGAGCTCTGCCTTCTGCAGACACGTGGGTGATGGAGAAACGCCCCAGACCGTGTACCCGTGGTCTTCAAGGCTCACTTACTACAAGGGAGCGCCACGTCCGGAGAGCGGGGACGCCTTTCTCAAACCTCTCGAGTTGGTCCTCCTGTCCCACCCGTGTGGCCTGGTCATAACGCACCTGCAGCTTCTCCGAGGGTGTCTGGTGGTCCGTCCTTCCCCCTCTGTCACTCCACCTGTCTTCTCGCCAACGAAAATAGAATCTTTTCTCTAAGCACAAAATAAACTTGGATTTGACCTTCACTCCTCCACCACTTTGCATGAATGAACCTGAATATGACACAACTCCTGCCTCTTCACTTTGTGTCCTTGGCCAGGGTTCCCCGAGGCCCCCGGCTCTAAAATCAGCAGGTGCCAGGTGTCATGAAACAGCCAGTGAGCAGGATTTGGTGAGGATAAAGGTAGGAATAGGGCTAATTTTAGGGGAACAGGCCACACCCTGTCATTAGGAGTCATTTCATTTTTACTTTAAGGTTCTATGCCCAATGAATTGAAAAGATGACCAGATCCCCCAGGCTCAGGAGGCCTTAGGGCCAGCCCTTTCTCTAAGCTTTTCAAAGTTTACAAGTAAAAATGAAAGTCACAGTGGATCGAGCACGTAGCATATATGCTAGATACTGGAGATTATTCCAAATAACCCTGGACATTTTGCTAGTGTTATTGTTATTGTTAATATTACTGTCCCCATGTCCAAAATAAGGTGCCTAGGGCTCAAAGACATTAAATAGATTATCTATGCAGTAGAGCTGGGGTTTCAACCCCAAGGCAAACACGCGCTCCTCCTGGGAGGTAACTTGTCTCCCTAAGCCTTGGCTTGACCAGGGCTGACCCTCAGAGCCAAGGGAGAAGCCCCTGCCTCCTGAAACCCCCAGAGCCGCCAGCAGCCCAGCAGCACCTGTGCTAGCTCCTCTCCGCTCAGGCCCCGGATGAAACAGCACTCAGGGACTCGGATCCAAACCTTAGCCGGCTTCTCCCAGCATCCGCCCGCCCGCAGCCCACCAGCTCCTAACTTGAGCCATCTACATTTGGGGGCAGGGGAAAGGACCTAGGTCCTCCGAGTTGAAGAAAGGCTCCAAGTACTGTTCTAGGAGCTGGTCTGGGGGAGAGGCCTCTGCAGACTCTCTACAGACTGGGGTGCAGAGGTGGCAACAGGAGGTCCACTGTGCGGTTGGTTGCTAACAGTCACGTGTTAGACTGAGGTGTGAGGTCAGTGCCGACAGCTGACGTCCGAGCCCTCCAAGCCCTCGGCCTGTGCAGGTGACCCCTTCCAGCCTTGCCAGAGGGCAATGCCAGGTTCTTGGGCTTGAATGCTGAGGGTAGGGGAAAAACCGGGCTGGAAGATGGAGGAAGAACAAAGAGAAGGGAGCTCATCTCTGGGAGAGAGAGAATGGGAGCCCAGACGAAGTGGGAGGGGGCCTGCTGAGAGCAGAGGACAGGCCAGGGCCAGGGGCGCTGTCAGACCGGGTCCCACTCCAGTAAGCGGAAAAGCAGAACGCGTCTGTTCAAGGAGGAAGAACAAGAGGATACAGTGGAAACACAGCGGACGGGCATGCAGACACCTGGTTCTTTCCCTGACTTGCTTCTCTGGCTCTGCGATTCGCTGCCCTCCTCGCTGCCGAGGAGAGAATGAGGATGGGGACACAGGGTAGAGGAAAGAGAGAGAGAAAAGGAAGGAGAAAGGGAGGGAGGGAAGGAGGGAAAGAGAGGAGCTAGAGGTGTCTACGTCTCTGGGGTTTTCAGACAAAGCTATTATCAAAATGCCAACCAGCTCCTGCCTGGCTGATTTGCATATTCCATGCTGTGCTCTTTGAAGCAAGATGAATATGCATGAGGGCTTGGGCGCGGTGTGGAGCTGCTGAGCTGTGGGCTAAGGTGGCTCATTGTTCTTTCAAAAGAAAGGCATTAATGTGGAGCCAAGCACCGTTCTGCAGAACCGTGCCGGTGCTTCCCCTCTCCAGCGAAGGGAGCAGGAGGGCAAGGCTCGGGCTCAGACAGAAACCCTAACGTGCTCTCGCCCTCCCAAGAAAATGAATACTCAGGCGCCATCAAGAAAGCGAGCATCTTTTCTCCAAGAGCAGCAGTTAATTACTCTCCACGCATACTAATCACGGAGGCTGGCTGGGCGAGGACAGCCACCTCTCCTGCCTTCCGTGGAAATCAAGCGCAAGGAAAGTGGGCGCTGGGCTCCCCGCTTACACCTTTGGTGAGACACCCGTGCCCCCAGTGGCGGGAGTCCCTACCTAGCACACGGCGGGTGCCCCCAAATGGCCACCGAACGGACTCTCTGATGTCTGTTAGGACTCGGTTTATGGTCCATCCTAAAGCGGTTGGGGGCCCGTCCTCCTCACTGATCACCTCCATCTCTTCTTCCTCCCTGGCCACGAGCGGACCACGCTCCTGCTGCAGACGTGGTTCCAGCGACCAGGGAAAAGGTTTATTTAATGTTTAAAATCCATTTCTTCTCACCAGCATCAGGGCCACAACACCCTTCCTTTTGGGTTTTCTTTCTGAGACATCACCTCCGTCTCCCATCCTGAAACAGAAATACCAGGAGAGGGAATGTGGGGAGAACCCATCTGGAAAATGGCCTGGCCCCCTGGATCAGACCCGATGGGATCGGATCCTCTCAGCTCCACGCAGACAAAGGCCACTGCCCTGCCCTGCGGCGGAGTCGCGGTTCCTAGGACTTGAAGCAATTAGGCTTGGCCAAATCCACCTCAAGGCCTTTCGTTGATGGGAACACATCTCAGTTAAAGAACCCACAGGCCAGCCCTGGCTGGCATAGCTCCATGGATTGGGTGCCAGCCTGCAAATCTAAGGGTGACCTGGTCGATTCCCAGTCAGGGCATATTCCTTGGTTTTGGGCCAGGTCCCCAGTGCGGGGGTGCGTGAAAGGCAACCACACGTGGATGTTTCTCTCCTTTTCTTTCTCCCTTCTTTCCCTTCTCTCTAAAAAAAAAAAAAAAAAAAAGAACCCAAGCACCAGACCACCCTCCTCCCTACCTAGGAGACCACCCTGCAGAGCTCACGTTCCAGGACCCCTTGCCAAGTGTGGGCCTCTGAGATTGGCCTTGAGTCCTGCAATCAAGACCACGGGGCCTAAAGCAGGAGAGAGGAAGCTGGGCGAAAGAGCGGCGTTCACCTGTGCTCACACTCGCACTACCTGTGCTTTGCTCAGGTTCTGCCTCCCAGGGCCGGGGCTGCAGCAACCCCGGAGACCTAGAGCCGAGCTCCGGCTGCCTGCAGACCTTAGCACGGTACAGCTTCTGACTCAGTAGGTCTGGGGTAGGGCCTGGGGTTTTGCGTTTACACTTTGATTGGCAAAGACAGAGGGAAGGGCAGTGCAAAAAACCCAGGAGAAAGTGATTTACTCTTCCCTCTCAACAACCGCATGGATAAAAAGAGAAGAGGAGCCACAGCCTCCCTCCTGGACACACCCCTTCCCAGCGGGGAGTGCCCGCCTGCCACGTGAGATGTCTGTCTAACTGCCAGCAGCTGTGATGAGCTGACCTGTGCTGCTTCAGACGCCTGCTGGCAAGATAAATTGGGGGAAGGATGGGCTGACCCAGATCGAGGAGCCCAAGGCAGGCCATCAGTGCTTCTGTTTTGCTGAGACTGGCGAACCCCGCTGCTGGCAGTGTTAACTTGCTCAGGGCCGCCCAGCGCCAGTGACCCCCTGCTCCCTTGACCAGAGCACCAATGAATGCAGAGCTGAAGTCACCTCGGTGTCAAAGCCTGGAACTCCCATCCATTTGCTGACTCCTGAGAATGTGCACCGGTACCTATTTGCTTCTCTTCTGTGGTGGCTGGAGCTCGGTCTACTGCTCCATGTAGATGCCCGAATCAGAGCTACAGACGCTGGGGCAGTGCCCCAGGTAGGGCAAGTCCCCCTCCCCCCAGGTAAGGCCCAGAAAGTGAGAGGCAGGCACCAAGATGGCCTGCCTCTTGGTGGATCGGTGGCCTCCTGTGAAGTCACCACCCCTCATTCAGCAAACTCTGAGCTCCTAAGCATGAGTGGAGGTCTAATGGGATAAGGGACCGAATGCCAGTCTGACACCTCTGCTGCTCGGCACGGATGTCTCTGACATCAGGGCGGGGCGGCACCCACCCACCACACGCCATTGCTGTGATGTGAGGCCGTGCGTGGAGAGTGCTAAGGCCAACGGCAGGTACTTAGCAAGTGCTGGATGAAAGTTTTTGTTTAAGATAAAGCGGTGGCAGTTGGCAAAGCTGGTATCATTCCAGCCAGAGAAGGAAGCCAAGAGAGCTCTGGTTGTGGAATCGAGCCAGCGTCCGGATCCGAGGGCAGCACTCACCTACTGGTCGCGCAAGGCTGGCAGCTGCCTGGCACCAGTGCTGGAGACAGCACACGACGGTCACAGCTGCCGGAACCCCAGGCTGGCATGAAGGGCAGGGCTGGGTACGCACGGTTGGTCATGGGATACGATTCCCAGGGGTCGTTGGGGGCAGGCGGGAGAGCAGACACAGTCCCACAGGCTCAGACAGCTCACAGAGCTGCCTCTCTCCGACCCCTGGTCCCTGGGGAGCCTCCAGGTCCCTGGGGAGGGGCTGAAGAGGACCTCTGGGAGCCAAGCTAGCCATCTCACCAGGAGCGGCGCAGCTGCCTGACTGCTCCTTGAGCACCCTTTCTATCTGCTCACTTCACAGCCTCCCCACCGCCGGACAGCCCCCCACCCAAAAGTTCCCACCACACACCCTGCAACTCCCTCTACAGTTGCTAGGGTGCAAGGTCTCTGAGCCTGGGGACGGCCCCTCCTTCATCTGTGCCACCTGCAGCCCCATCGAGGCCACAGCGGCATGCTCCTGTCCCCGGACACCATGCAGCCACCACAGACACGAGCCATCACACGAGGGAGCCGTTCTCTGGAGGGTTGGTAACGGGGCCACCGGACATCACACTCCAAAGCACACGACGAATATTAATTAAATGAAGGTTTATTTCAAAATTAGTGTTAAAGTGTAAGCTGTTTTTGAGGGCTGGAGCCAAACTACACAATGAGTGGTGAGGGCGTCTGCCTCCCCCGACACAGGCGGAGGGCAGGCCGCGTCGTCCCCAGCCCTGCCCCTTGTCATGCATCCAATGGTTACTAGGACTAGAAGCCAACAACAGCAAAGGACCCGCGCGTTTGCTCGTGTTTAATCCAGGTTAAGCTCTACACGTTTGAATACACGCCGGAGGCTACGTGGTGTCATGCAGTCCCGTGATGGAATGACTCTTGCTCAGTGACCTCCGAGGCAAGGCTCCTCCCAGGGGCGAGGTTAGGTAGGGCAGAGCACTGGAAAAAGAAGAGGACAGGACAGAGGTCAAGGCACAGTGGCTCCGGCCGAGAGGGGTCAGACCAGCTTGCCACCAGCATCCTCAGCAGAGAACCGCCCCCTTAGAATCAGAAATAATTGCGGTCATATGTCTTTCTTGCAAAAGAAGGAAGAGCTAATGCTGGGCGGTTGTTTGGTGTAATAAGGGCGTAGCTTCCAGTGCCCGTCTGCCTGGATCCAAACCCTGGATCCGCTGGCTCGCATTCCACACCCTTAGGGAAATGACTTCGCCTCTCTTACTTGTTTCTGCAAGTACACAACAGACGGTGCCTTTGCCTACCCCAAAGGGTTGTTCAGAGTCAACTAGAAGGTGCCCAGTAAATGTTAACTAGTTTTATAAATTCACTGACATTTCAGTGGGTCACGTGGGGAAAAGTCTAGCCCTCAGGTTCCCAGGCTTATGGAACCCATTTCTATAAACCTCCTTTGAAAATGTCCTTTGAGAAATTTGCTGCTCTTTTAAAACCTTTAAGAGTCAGGAGTTCTTCCCAATGTTTAGCCTAAATCCCCCCTGCAGAAAGTTAAGATTAATCTCGCTGATCCTTATGGAAACAATACAGTTCAGAGGTTCGTAACGGAGGTCCGAAGCCTTCTGAAACTGAGCCGAGAGTTGCGTGTGTGCCGAGCAAAAACTGGTGCAGCAAAGGATCTTGACAATGACTGATCGGCAGTGGACACTGTTAAGGGCTGAAGGCTTGTGTCTCCCCAAAGTCCACATGCTAAAGTCCTGACCCCCCAGGACAGCTGTTTTTGGAGACGGAGCTGCTGAAAAAGGAAGGTTAAGTAAGGTCAAAAGGGTGGCACTCTGATCTGATGGGACTTGTGTCCTTATAAGAATAGACAGAAGAGAGAGCTCTCTCTCTCTCGTTTCCTCAAGCACAGAAGGAAAGACCACGTTCCACAAGCTACGATGAGAGCCTTCGCTAGAAACCAAATTTGCTGGCACTTTCATCACCGGTGTCTAGCCTCCAGAAGGTGAGAAATAAGTATCTGTGGTGTAAGCGAGGCAGTGGCAGGGCATGCTGTGAACACAGGTATCAACGCTACAAAAAGGAAGAAAATCAGAGAGAGAGAGAGAGAGAGAGAGAGAGAGAGAGAGAGAGTGTGTGTGTGTGTGTGTGTGTGTGTCTTAAAGGAAGTTGACAACTGCTAATGATACAGCGCTTACCAAAAATTTCAGGCTGAATCTGATCAAGCCTCTAGCTCTACCAATTGACAGGAAGTACAAAAGAGGGAAGAACACCTTAAATTTAAACCAGCTAGCAAAGGCCAGAATGAGGGAAATCTAAGGGCAAACAACTTGCTTACTCCAAGAAGAAAAAAAGTCAAGGACTGAGGAGAGAGAGGCAGGAAAGGGGAGCCCACGCCCCATGTTAAAAAGACTAAGAGACAGACCCAATCGCCATGCGAGCCTTCACTGGGTCCTGAGTCACACAAACTGAAAAATATGTTAGAGGGACATCTGAACATTATTGCGTAGTCAATGGTATTGAGAACTGTTTTATTTGCCTAGTTGTGATGCTATTGTGGATATGTTTTTCAAGAATCCTTATGTCTTAGAAATGTATACTGAAATCTGTACATACGGAAAACAGGATTAGGATTTGCTTGGAAATAATTGGAAGGGCAAAGTGAGAAGGGGCTACTAATGAAACACAATGGACGTGATTGTTAAAGCCGGATGTTAAGTACGTAAAAGTTCATTATATCACTTATTCTGTTTTCATATATGTTAAATACATACAAAATAAAACAAGAAATAGTTTTGAAAGGAGGGAGCTCATCGTGACTCGTGTTTGCTGCCTTTACGCAGCTGAGAACTGTCAATAGCATCCTCCGGCTTTGTTTTCCCAACTAAAGAGCCCAACTCCACAGAAATGTCACAATAAGCCTTTTGTCAGTTTGGCCACTTCTCGTGTGCAGTCACTCTGATGACTCAGGAGCAATGGAATCTTCTTCTCGGGCCTCCAAGCAGTACCCTAAGGCGAACCCCATGACCGCAAGGACCTCGCCTTGCCCCTTGCCCTCCCCGGCCCTGCCCAGCGTGGGAGGAGGCAGGGCAGAGTGCACACTTGCAGCTCGGGGTCCTAGGGGCAGGGCCCAGAGGACCGACCACTTCTGTTCCCGGAGGGCTCGGCTTCTCTTTTTTAATTTTTATTCTGTAGGATGTTATTTATTTGTTTTTAGAGAGGGGGAAGGAAGGGGGAAAGAGAGGGAGAGAAACATCAGTGCATGAGAGAAACATCCATCGGTGGCCTCTCAAATGCAGCCCAACCAGGGACCAGCCCTACGACCAAGGCATGTGTCCTGACCGGGAATCGAACCTTCGACATTTCACTTTGTGGATGACACTCAAGCAACTGAGCCACACCATCCAGGGCTGGGCCGCTCACTCTTACCTTTTAAAATATAGTCCGTTAGCAAAGTTGGCACCTTTTCATTATCTTCCTTCATGGCAAAGAGAACTAGGGAAGGAGAGACACAGAGATGAGCCAAGGGACCATCAAGGCATAAAGCTCACTTCCGGGGCCAGACAACCCACCAACCCAAAGTGAGTGAGAAACGATCCAAGGAAACCGGACATCGTTGTGTATTGAGCGAAAGTCTAGAACCGTCCATCGAGAGTCAGCACTCACCGTGGCAGTGGGGAATATGCCAACGGTCAGAGTGGCGGTGACTTGCTTTTCTTTTTTCTTTATCTTTTACCTTTTCATTTTTATTTTTGTTTTTTGCTTTTCTATAATTTCCACATCATCTCCTAAGCATATGTCTTTAATGGTCATAAAAATAAATAAATAAAACAATTTTTAAAAAGAATCAGCTTTCAGGTGCAGTCGATCTAAATGTTAGAATACATCACTGAATAACCAATAAAACGGCCTCGAGAGACATTCTGTTCATGTCAATCTATCATCAGAAAATTCCCTCACCTCCAATTTATTAATAACAAACGAATTTCATCTGGCAAATATTTACTTTCTGTTTCATGCCCAGTACAGCACTAGAGTTTGTGGAAACACAAGACACCGATGGGCCCCGAGGGGTGTACAGACTTCTTACGGAAACGGAACAGGGCTCCGCAGGAAGCACACAGTGAGGTGTATTACGGCCGAAGGCTTTTTATGAAAGTTTTTAAAACAGCTTTTTCTGTTACTAAACTAGGTAGCATCTTCTCATACTTATCATTCACCTTGTAGAAGTCACCTTGTAGAAAATCCTTTATGGAAGTGGCTGGGCCTTGTTTATAACATCAGAAAATGAGGGTAAGGAGGGGGTGTCTACCAATGGATTTCTTCATCAAGGATTCCTTAAATAAATTCTGTCCCACCTAGTCTTTTTTTAAAGATTTTATTTATTTATTTTTAGACAGAGGGGATCAGAGAGAGAAAGAGAGGGAGAAAAAAAAACCTGACTAGATGCCTCTCTCCAGACCCTAACCAGGGACCTGGTCCGCAACCCAGGCATGTGCCCTGACTGGGAATCGGACTAGCGACCCTTGGGTTCGCAGGTCAGTGCTCAATCCACTGAGCCACACCAGCCAGGGCCCATGTAGTCTTATACAGGTGTATGAAAAATGAGAGAGATCTGTATGTAAAAGACATACCTTAACAGTGAAGAAAGAACTTTTAAATAAATGCTAATATCCACAGAAAAATCTGGAAGCGCGTGCACGGAACCGTTAAGAGGGGTTATCTCTGAGAGCGAGACCAGAGGGGATGCTCCTTTCTCCACGACCTGTCCACAGCGTCTGGCTCTTTTCAGTGAGCAGGTGCTGCTGTTTGCCAGCGGAGAAAACAGCAAAGGTCAGCAGGCCCTAATCACCAGGGCACAGAGGCAGCCCCAACTGTAGAGGCAGGTGCCCAACCCAGGTCCACGCCCTTGCTCTTCCTGGATGACCTTGCCTAGTTTCAGGGCAGGGTCATGAAATTTGATCCTAGAAATCAGGAGTGGGCAAATCAGAGCTGGCGCTGGGAGGAGTCAGCGGCCGGTCCGGAGAGAGAGACCGAACCCCCGGCCCTCCAGGTGCTGGCTTCCTTTGTGTTGTTTCTTCTGTTTTTTTAGACATGTATTCACGTCAACAGCAGGGGCTGGAAATACTTTGCAACTGAGCATGGGCCTGACTAGATGCCGCAACAAGAAGATAGCCATAAAAATACAATAAGGGCACTCAGCCAATAGGTGTCTGAGTCGATCTCCAAAATCCCAAATTCGTATGAGCTGTCCAGTGCCCACAGCTGGTCTCCGGCCTGGTCAGGAGTAGGGTACAGAGGAGACGTTGTCCACAAATCCACACAAGGATTTGGGGGGGAAGGAAAAAGCTTTCATAACCTACAGGAGAATTGGTATTCAGGAAAGAGGATATTTTTCTTCTTTTCATGGGAATAAAATATGGGGATATGGTATATCCACATGATGGAAGAGAGAGCCATAAAAAAATGTTAGCCAAATGTTAACTGATGTGACTAAAATCATGATACAAAATTTTATAGCCAGTCGAATCCCAACTACATGAAACAGACATAAAATATCATAGCTGAAAAACACCAAAATAGTAACCACAGTTCAGGGGACAATGAATTATTTATTTTCCTTTGTTCACTTTTCAATATTTCCCCAGTATTCTAAATGATTGATATACTCTAGCTACGATTTTTTAAATGCGCTTAAAAAAAATGTCAACCAACCCACCATTTCTTAATTAAAATGAAAGGATTTCACACTGAATTCCTTAACGAGGATCTGTAATAAATACATGGCTCTTCCCTTTGTTAAGACCATGATGGAGTACTTTACATATATCAGCCTTCATCCTTCACCCAATTTATTTTCCAAATGCTGACTAGTTGTGAAAACACAAACACCTATAATGTCAGTTCGTCTCTATCTGCTCCCTTTAAAAAAAAATCTTAGTGCATATTTATGCAAATAAAGGAGTTTAAAATGAGTCAAGAGGAGGCCAACGTCTTTTGAATTTAAAATTCCCCAGTCTCAAGGACGCAGTACCCATCGATGTCAGCAGGATTTCTATTTGCCAGCACCTCCTGCTTTTGTTTTCCAAATTGATCAAAATGAGAACATTTGGCCCCCTTTAGCCCCGGGGCCCAGCAGGCGTCCGTCTCAGCTGGGCAGACGAAGCTCCTCTCCCAATCCCTGAGGTACCCCCTGCGGCTGGCGCAGCGCCTCCCCGCAGCGCTGCCCTGGGCTGGGCAGCCTGGCCGGCAGGCCGCTCACGCCGTGCGCGGTTGCCAGGGAGATGGACGGCTCCTGATTCACTGAGCCTGTCACATCTCAGCCTAGGGTTCTCTTCCTAAAAGAATCAAGCTGACACTGACGGTTCACACCATGCGACCCGGCGCTTTGTGGGTTGTAGTGATAGATGTACATAAAGAGATTTTACCTGCAAAAGGCTCTTTATACACAGTTTTCTCTCCTAGCTCAGAGCGTTTATCAATATTTGACAATAGAGCCAAAGTGGAGGAGAGGAGGCAGTCATTTCTTGAAAAGAAAACCAGACTCTCTTCTTTCCAATCAGCCTTCCCCCACCCAAGAAACTTTGCTTCTCGTTAAAAATACAGCCAGCCCCACAGACCGAGCTCCCTGCTTTGGGGACACGGGTCCAGACTAAGGGGCGTCCTCAGGCTGCAGAGGAGAAAACAGGCCCAGCAGAGAATGCAAGGCCTGAAGAACTCCTGGGAGAGCGAGAATGTCCCTGCGCAGCCCCACCCCGCTCCCAACCTCCTTCACAGGCTCATTTTCCTCCGGCAAATCTTTTCCCTTGCGGGAACTGGGAGAGGCACCGCTGCAGAGCGCTTTAATTTCGCCCCCGCCCAGGGGGAAGCGAGGCAATGATACAGAGCCCAGCCTGACCCATCCAGAACTGTTCCCGGAAATCTCAGGCCTGCAGCACCAAGGATGCAACTCACAGGGCAGGGTGCGGAAAAACGAGCGGCGGACCTCGCTGAGAATGAGAGCAACTCACTGTTTGTCAGCATCTGGAGGTCTTCCACCGAGGGGGGCGAGGCTTTCTTCTCGTAAGGGATGACTGTGTTCAGGTACTAGGAGACAAACAGCATGCAGGGCTTGAGAGGCTGCATGCGAGTCCTCTGGGGTTGCGACGTGCAAGACCACCTGCACGGGGACTGGCCTTTTCTCTAGGAAACACGCTCCGTGCGTGCTCGACGACACCACGGTAACTCTCACACCAGTTTCAGGGCCTTTGTCTTTGGGGAGCGCCTCTTGACCAACTAAGACTTGACTGCGAGGAAAAATGTCCCTCCGTTCCAACCTGCGCATTTTCCAAACACTAGAAACTCTTTGGTTATTTAAAAGTCCTGGTGAGATTCTCCTTATGCAGGCTGGGAGCACAGAGAGGGTGTTATATTTTCTTACCCTTGGCAGTGCAATTTGGGAATGAATGGTTTTTCTTTTGTCAAAATGACAGGCGAGAGAACCTCAACCAGCCCTGTGGCTTGAATGTTGGGTTTGCGCCCTCTGCTGGATTTCAGGCGCTGCTACAACAACAATTATCTTGGGGCCCAGCGGGATACCGGGCTCGAGGCCAGAGAGACCTCGAAGGGGGCTCTAGGGTGCCCGGCAGAGTGAGTGAGGAGACTTCCAGACCAAAAGTCAGAAGACTGTATGTGAGTCTCAGCTCTGCCCCTCGGCTCCCCCACACAGCAGCCATGTGGCTTTGGGAAAATCTTGTCTAACCTCTCTGGGCCTTAGTTCTCAGTTCTGTGGAATAAGGGGACTGAGTTAGATGTTCCTAAAATCTCTTCCCATAACATGTTCCAGGATTCTAACACTTAGGATTCAGGTACCAACGTGTGCAAATCACCTACACAATTTATGTGCACTTACTGCACAATCTCACTCGTCCATTCGCACACCGGCCGCCGCTGTTGGACTGTGCGCTCCACCAGGGCAGGAGTTGGAACTATCCGAACGACTCATCTTTGTGCCCCGGGGCCTAGCACCAGAGGTCAGCACAGGACGGGTGCGTGGGAAATGTTTTTTGTTTTTTTTTTTTAAATACATTTTGTTGATTATGCTATTACAGTTGTCCCATTTCTCCCCCATCATTCCCCTCCACCCTACACACCCTCTCCTACCCACATTCCCCCCCTTTAGTTCATGTCCATGTGTCATAAGTTCTTTAGCTTCTACATTTCCCACACTATTCTTGCCCTCCCCCTATTTTCTACTCACCATCTATGCTACTTATTCTCTGTACCTTTTCCCCCTCTCTCCTCCTCTCACGCCCCTGTTGCTAACCCTCCATATGATCTCCATTTCTGTGGTTCTGTTCCTGTTCTAGCTGTTTGCTTAGTTTGCTTTTGTTTTAGGTGTGGTTCTTAATAGCTGTGAGTTTGCTGTCTTTTCACTGTCATATTTTTATCTTCTTTTTCTTAGATAAGTCCCTTTAACATTTCATATAATAAGGGCTTGGTGATGATGAACTTCTTGAACACCATCTAAGTAACCAGAGACGCGTCTCAGGCACGTCCTAACTGACTGCACGGGGCCAACTCGGAGATGCCACCGCGTGGCTCACCGTCAGGGTGGGCGGGGCTAAGCTCTCACAGGGAATCGATCATCAAATGCGTTTCCCTTTTTATGCATTTAGTTCTTAAAACAAGTTAACTTGTAGGTCTACAAGCAGTATTGAGTTTTAAGGTTTATTCTGTTCCTTCTCCAGAGCAGAAATCTTAGGACCACGGTTGCCGGAGCACTGGGATAATCCTATCGAATCACCACTCTCCGCTCTGCGGGCAGGGGGTGGGGGGACCACGTTGCAAGAGTCTAGGAGGATCGTGGGGACCAGGGAGAGGCGCGTACCTGTTTGTCAGTTCCCGAGGAGCCAAAAGTCTGGCGGATGCTGCTCTGCAGGATGTTCGAGATGCCTTCCATGCTGAAGCGCTGGGGGAGAAGAGACTCAAGAGGGGCAGGTGCTTCCTGCCCCACGGTGGCCACCCCAGGAGGACTCGTGTGTCCTAACCCAGCCACCCAGACCCACGAGCCACCACTCGGTCCAAGCAACTACCTCAGAGGCCTGTGACTGGACAGGAAATGTAAGACCTGGGCTAAGAGACAAGTCAAATGTAAACCTGGGCTTTCAGAGAATAAAGAATCTCAAAGACCCTTATCTCAGCGAGTCGCGCCCAGGGTCCCCTCATTTCCGCCTCCACTGTGTGAATAGGAAAATAAAGCTGCGCAGTAAAACATGGACAGATGACAATGATGCAAAAATCTTAGGGAAGAAAACAAAATGCCCAGTCATGGGGAAGGGCAGATGTCAAGCAGCGGTCCTTATCCAGGATGCTTTTTCCAAATGCGCCCACCTAGGTCCAGTTCAGTGGGTATGGGATAGAGCCGAGGCAAGGGCATTTTGAAAAATCTCCTTAGATAATTCTACTGAGGTTCCCTAATTAAGAACCACTGGTCTGAGGAATCCTGTCAACATAACAATCAACTGTCCTAGTTTTCAATCCTGAAACACCCTCCTGACAACCTACAGAGCGAAGTCAGGACTCTAAGCTCAGCAAGCAGCAGGAGTTCTGACCCCGAGTCCTAAACGCCTTCACCCCGCTTTTCTAAGGTCTTGACTAAGAGAACACATCCAATGATTTTCTCATGTTTACCCCTGTCTCCTCCAGTTAGACCTGAGTCCTCTGGGGAGGACAGGAGGCAGGTGGCCTTTTCTCCCTCCTTACACCCTCCTGCCTGCCACAGTGTCCTGCTCTGTCCCTGCTCAGCACAGGCCTATTTCTGAGTCCACAGCAGGGCTGGAGTTGGGACCTGAAGCGCTGACGGACCGAGGTGGAACGCAGCCAGGCTTCCAGCGGGGGGGCTCACGTACCTTGAGAGGCATCTGGCTCCCCTTCTCCACGCGGCTGCTCTGCAGGCTCAGCCCTTTCTCTTTCCGCCTCTTTTTCATCAGCTCCCGCTGCTCCTTCTGCTTGTTCTGGACCTCGATGAGCACCGTAATGAAAGAGTTCTTCACTTCCTTCTCAAATTCCAGCTCATCCCGGCGGGCCAGCTGTTGCACCAGCTCCTCCGAGAAGTCTCGGATGGCACCTTCCACCTGGTCCAGCAGCTCAGTCAGCTCAGAGCCAGACATGTGCCTCAGTCCTGCGGGGAAGACGGTCCACAGGTAACACCTGCCTTGCAGCCAGAGCCCACTGCAGAGGGTCCTGGGGGAGACCCCTTCCGACTCCTCGAAGGGCCAGGAAAAACCTTCACAATTTAGGGGCACTCCGGGAAGGGTGGGGCCATTCTATGGTCTGCAGAAAAGAACATCGCTCTCAGGGAAACGAAGGAGGAAGGAGAAACAGCCCCCAGGGAAGCCAGTGGACGCTGCCCAGAAAAAAGTACGTGGACAGACATGTGGTTCCCTGATCCCTTGCTCGGTCTTGCACATTTTCCTGTTTGTGTAACATTGTATTCCTCGTGTGAAATGGATCGAGAATTGGTGGTGGTGGGCGGGGGTGTTAAGAGGAGCTTTTGGCATTGGTGCTGAAGAGGAATAGAGGGTGGTGCCTATTCCCCAGAACTGACCAAGAGCAAAATAAGCCGAGCCATCGGAGGCCTTCTTTGTGCCTGTCGTCCGGCATGGCAGCGCCTGCGGCCAAAGGTATGTGAAACATGCGGGCAGCGCAGAGGGAAAACTGGGTGCCGGAGCGTTGACAGTGGTCTACTACTGTCAGCAAAAGGAAAGGGAACCTGAGATCATGAGAGACGGATGACTTTATCTAAATTTTAAAAAAATATGTTTATTGATTTTAGAGAGAAAGGGAAGGAAAGAGAGAGCGGGGGAGAAACATCAATCTGAGAAACATCCATTGGTTGCCTCCCAGAGGCACCCTGACTGGGATGGAACCGGTAACCTTTTGGTGTATGGGACGATGCTCCAACCAACTGAGCCACATTGGCAAGGGCAAGTAACTTCATTTTAAATTCTTATCCCGTAAGACTTCTTCATTTCAAATGGGTTTAAGCCCTGGCCAGGTGGCTCAGTTGGTTGGAGCATCATCCCGTACACCACAAGGTTGGGGGTTCGATCCCTGGTTGAGGCCCTATGGGAGGCAACCAATCTATGTTTCTTCCCACATCAATGTCTGTCTATCTGTCTGTGTCTGTTTCTCTCTCCCTCTCTCTCTCTGTCACTCAAATCACTAAATATATCCTCGGGTGAGGATTTAAAACAAAATGGTCTCAGAAAGCATCTTGGCAAATGTACCCCCTTTTAATGGCATCTTTTGTTTCTGCCTCAGAATCTCCATTTCCTCCTCCTTTTTGTTTCTGCTTTGCCCGGTACTTGCTGACTTGGTCCGACTTCCCCCTTTATTTTGTTCTGTGGTGCCACCCGCCTCCTTCTGCTTTTGCCATTTCACTCTGCATTTCAGCTGTTCTCACGAGCCTTCTGCGGACCAAGTCTATGTGTGGGACCTTTGTGTGGCTGCGGACGGCCTGACGGGGGCAGCTGTGAATGCAGAGTCGCAGCCAACTCCGCTCCACCACTGTGCACAGGCTCCTCCTGCGTGTCACCGCCCTGCCTCTGCGCCTCGCTGGCTGCCTGAGTCTCACTTCCATTGCGGCAATGCAGGTCACGCCCCCATTTTTACCGCTATTCTAATCCCCGTGTGGATCTGTATGTCCTGACCCACCCACCTTCTCCCTTCATAGTCCCTAAGCCCCTGACACCAGCACCCCCCACCCCTGTCCAAAGGAGTGATTCCAGGGGCATGGCCCCTCCTGCAGCGAGAATGACATCATCTCTACAGATTGATGGATTTTATACTCAACTTTGCCCTTGCTGTGTTACGTCTTTTCATTCCACTTTTTTTATCCCCACCTGAGGACATTTTTTTCCATTGCTTTTAGAGAGAGAGGAAGAGGTCAGGGGAGGGAGAGGGAGAAACATCAGTGTGAGGGAGAGACATTGACAGGTTGCCTCTCATATGTGTCCCGTTAGAGGATCAAACCCACAACCTGGATATGTGCCCTGACTGGGAACTGAACCCACAACTTTGCAATCTACCAGACCATGTGCCAACCAACAGAGCCACACCAGCCAGGGCCTTTTCATTTCATTCTTCATCCACCTGTTTCTTTGCACGATCATAATTACTACAAATCTGCGTCAGAGAATCAATACGATACACAGATTAAGAGTCAGGACTCTGGAGTTAACCTACCTGACTTCAAACTGGGCTCCGACCCTTCTGACTTGTATGTGGCGTAAGGGGAAACGCAAATGCACGGTAAGAGGCTTGCTTCTCCCGGCTGAAAATAAGGGAGGAGACTTCCCCTCTCCCTGACTTCCCTGTTCTCCCAGAATTTCTCTCTCTGTCTTCTTCAAATGAATGCCAGTCATTTTAATGGCCAGATAAGCCTCTTGCCAGTCTCCGGGCTCGGAAATGTTTCCTCAAGAATCGGGGAGTCTGTGCTTTGAAAAGCGATCATCGAGAAGGATAATGGGCCCTGTGTTGTCACCTGACTCCAATTTCCAAACCTTAACCAGCGTAGTGGATCGCACCCACTGAGCCCTCAGTAAGGGCGAGGTCTCTTTCTGGTCCCGCAGTCCCTGTGTGGGTGCCTCCTGGCACACGTCACGTTCTAATGTAACGCTTCTTCAGTGAGAAAACTGTTTTCTTTCTCCCTACTTCCATGGAAAGGCTTTCTGAGTGAAAGGAGATTTTGTCTGTAATCACATTTTTGCAACAGTGGCCTTGCAAAGGTTGCTTAACCTCTCAGGACATTCAGCTCAACCCGAATGGGGTTGGTGTGCGGATGCAAGGAGACTGCGTAGAAAGTCTCGGAAGAGGGTGGCTCGTAGAGCCCTCTCCAAAAACATGAGCTTTTATTACTACCTTTTGTAGGGTTTTTTTCCATCAATTTTTGTAGTGGCATCATTTTGAATAGTGGGTTCGGATTTCTTCTACTTACTCTGCTTTGGTCTTCTTATTCTTTGCTTAGTTTTAGCATTTTAATTTGCTCAACTGCCTTTTTATTTTCAAAAATGCTAACTTCTGCCCTGATGCCCCGTAGGAAAGATGTTGCCAACTCCCCAGGTGCGAGGTTCTATTGGCCACACGTGAAGCGCATGCCCAGTGCCTGGCCCCAGCAGGGGTCATCCTCAGCAGGCCTGGGCCCCCGGCTCCTCCCCCAGCCCTCACCTTCGTAGGACCAGTTGTTGTTGAAGGTCTGGGTCAAGGCTTGCATCTCCTGCAGGAGGACTGAGTCCGCCTGGGAGGAAGTTTCGCCCCCATCCTCCTCTTCCAGAACCTCCTCTTCCTCCTCAGGGTCCGGCGAGTTCTGCATCATCTCCTCGATCTCCTCAATTACCTGAAGAAGGTACACGAGAGACTGCTGACTGTGTCCTCTGCTGGAGGGACACTTGGGCTTGAATTTTGATTAGAGAAGGACATGGCTCATTTGCCATCTGTAAAATTCCTAAAGCCATGTTGTTCCTTAATAAATATTAAATAATAATAAAAATAGATCTGACCAAAGGCTTACACCCACTCTTTCTTTAATGCAAAGCTTCTTCCAAGAACAGAGTTTAGGTGAGTGCTTTATTGGAAATAAACAGCTCTTTCAGGAAATGCAGCGGAGCTGCCTGGAAGGGAACATTTACTTCAATTTGCTGAGCACTTTACTTCTAAATGGGAAAGTATTTTATCCACCCAACATTCACATGACACTCAGTCCATTCCTTGTCACAGTGCGTATGACTGGGGCGAAAACAGCGATGTTCCTGCCACAACTGCAGAGGAGGAGGTTTTTTGACAGAGAGGGAAATGGCCATTTGTCCAGAATTCTAGACCGGAACTCAAGCTGCCTGGCAACAAGTGAAAACCAAGATAAGAAAGTAACAAAAGGCTGTGTAGGGTCTGGAGAACAGAAAATAGGTAAGAAATCCCCTCTAATCTACACTCTTGGTGGGAGGACAGCTCCTGGAAGTGAGAGTAAAATTAGATGATGAACAAGAGGAAGAGGGTGAACAACTTTGTACATTAATTGTTTATACATAAAAGAAGCCACATAAGCAAAGACTACTTCTGAAAGGACTCTGTGGATGAGACTGGCCACAGCGGTGACCTGATCTGTGCATTTGCCTGTTCCTGGTCCTGCGACAGACTCCGGCTCCAAGGCCACCGGACTGAGGTCTTTGAAGTGGGTTTCTTCACATCAGGCTGAAGCAAAGATGAGAAGACGTGCAGTCCCCTCCTTTAGCATAACTGCTGTTTTATTCCCAAACCTTCTCCTCTCTAGTCATCAATTTAGGGGACACACAGTCTTCAACACCTGAAAGCTATTCATAGAAGTCAAGCAAGTGACAGCCCCCCTTTAGAACTGTACGGCTGAATCCCTTTCTCTCAGAGCAGTTACCACTGAATTGTGTCCCTGAGCTGTCTTGCTCCTAAAACTCACAAGAATAACTGTTCACCCCCGTCTTTTTGAACCTGGTTCCCTTCGATCTCTGGATCCTAACCTATTTATATCCCACTTTTTGCCATGAACACAAAAGCATTCCTTCTACTGAAAAGCTTTCTGGCATCCAAAGCTCCCAGCGGAGCCCTTTCAGAGTTACTTTCTGAGAAAACGTGCGTGGTGCCTGCTCAGAACAGCCATCCACAGCTGTTTGTTGACTAAAAGGTTCAATGAGGAACCCAGCGATCCAATATTATTCTCCTCCAGGAATAAATTATTAAAGCCCAAAATATAATTAACTCAATCACATGTGAAGCACTATGTCTTTTTTATTTTTATTTTTTGACAAACAAAGAGAGACAACTGTCTCTAAGCCTCCTTTTGGAAGGCTCAGAATTCTCAGCGTTCTCTGAAATATGAGCAAATATCCAGCACACGAAAGCCTCCTTCAACTGCGTCTGTTTGTGGAAGAACAGGTGCATGGGGCCCTTGTTTTGGTGCCCTTGCTCCAGGCACAACGAATTCGAATGAGGTTTAGCAGGAAGCAAAGTCAGCAAACACCGGCCTGCCCTGGCTGTTACCAAATGCAGAGCACCCCCCAGCCAAGCATCAGAAATTGGGTTCCTTCCTATCTACAGCAGCTGGGCAAACTGCGGCATAAAGAGAAATGAAATCCCTTCCAAAAGACACTCCAGGTCACCCACACATTTTTCTTCTGCCCTCATTGGATGTGACAAGTATATTCTCTTAAACTTTTTCTCTATCAAAAAAACAAAAACAGAAGAAATCCCAAGAACCAAGGAGATGCTCCTACCTGATCTGCTGTGAGTAGAGGCTCCTCGTTGATGCCAGAATCATGCTCACTCTTCTCATTGAATTCTTCCTCTTTGTCATGGATCTGGGGGGGATGGAATTCTGATTGACCGTCAGCAGAACTAGGGTTCTCCCTCCCTAGTCTCTAGAACAGATGACACTGCCTGAGAGGCCACGCCAGCCACCCACTGCGTGAAAAAGGAGTCTGGCCCTGGCTGGTGTGGCTCAGCGGATTGAGCGTTGGCCTATGAACCGAGAGGTCACGGGTTCAATCCCCAGTCAGGGCACAGGCCTGGGTTGCAGGCAAGGTCCCCAGTTGGGGATGTGCGAGAGGCAACCAGTGGATGTTTCTCTCGCACATCCACGTTTCTCTCCCTCTCTTTCTCCCTCCCTCCCATCTCTCCAAAAATAAATAAATAAAATCTTTTTTTTTTTTTCAAAAAAAAATAAGGGACTGTGAAGAGGCCCCAGAGTCCTGTCCATCCTCACACGTGCGCCCAGCACACCGCTTGCGCCACTGAGTGCAGCTCGGTCAGCAAAAGGGGTGAGCGGCCAGCACCAGCCGGACTCTGAGGGAGCAGCACTGTTCTTTCACCCAAAGGCGGTCACCCTTGTGTGAAGAGGAATCTTCTGGAGGGGAGTGATACTGTGACCAATGCCTGCAGCAAAGACAGACTTCTTTGTACAAGGAGTTTCCATCCGGGAGGCTGTTTCCAGAATTTACTTCATTAGGCATTTAAGGGGTCGGCGGCTCCGGTGCAGAGCGCCATGTTTTAGAGCTTGATGGCGTGCCCTCCCGTCACTGGAATCTAGGCATGGTGTCCCAGCTGACGGGGGACGAATGACTCCATCTGGGACATGCCACGGAATAGCCGGACCACGTGAAGCAGAGGACAAACTACCCAACGAAAACCGTCCAACATTTGCCCTGCGTGTCCAGAACGCCACAATCCCAACTAAGATTCTGAAAGTTCACGACCATCGAGATTCTAGATGTCGGTGTCCAACAAGATAGTTCCAGAATACCTGGCTTTACCGCCCACATCCCAAACAGCCATGGTCTGGCATTTATGTTCAAATCTGGAAACAATAAGCCACTAAACTACCCAATGAGCTGCCTGTGTCCGGAAATCCAACTGGAACGTCATGTAGGTGCCGCCACAAAGTGTCTTCAGGAAACCTTTCCGCAGAGCCCGCTTTGCCTCTGCCCGCCAGTGGCTGGCACGCTCCTCCGCCTCTCCCCTGAGGCCACATGTCCCCATTCTGACGGGAGACACCAAGCTCCATCCCAAGCAGCCATGCCAGAAGCCGTCTGCCCTCAGAAACTTCCTCCCTCTTCCATGAGCTCCACCTTGGCAGACTCCACTAACAAAACACACACCTTCTGTCTCCATTTGCTTAAAACCAGGACTATGTCATTAAAAAAAATTAATCAAATATATATTAAATGCCATCTGTGCTCAACCTGGAGAAGGGGTAGGACGGGAGGTAATGGGACCATTTGCGGGGCTGTGTGCCAGGTGGTGGCATCTATTTCTGCTGCCGAGCCCAGATGCTCCTCTCTCTGCCAAGTCCGCCGCCTGCAGTACCGCCGGCTGCCCGGCTCCCCGCCGTGCAGAACAAAACTCCCAGCGCCGCAGCCTGTTCGCAGCTGCACTCTTAGGGCAGAACTTTTTTAGGCCCAGAAAGTCCTGGGGTAGGAGACGGCTCACACTGTTTTCTCTTTGGATTTTTTTTTTATAAGCATCTAATAGCAAGGGTTAGTCTATAACCAGATTTTTAAAATATTAAGTCTATTTTAAAGACGGAAGGTTCACATTTTCTGAAATGTGGCCAATTTCAGTGGGTTTACATCGCTGATGGTTAACATGGCATCTTCCCACTCTACCCTCTCCCTTCCCAAGGGCCTGCCTTGGTGTTCCTGGTGGAAGGCAGGCGGGGAGCTCGTAGACACATCCTCCTCGCTGCTCAAATGTTACAGGCCGAGTCATGAATGACTCTTAGTCAGAGCTTTCTCCTCTCCCCTTCTCTGGCACAAAGCCTAGATTCGGATTTGTCAGGCTTGGGTTACAAGAGATTTGAAAATCAACTGCAAGCTTGTGAAAGCTACCTGGAGTTCCCAGTATTATGGGAGGGTACCTACCCCATATTTTCCGAGACCTCAGAAGTCTGCCACTAAACATAAATCAAATAAAAGGAGAAGCGTGCACTAAGTATTCCCCAGGAAGCGCTGTTTCTCCTCTACACGGGGCCCGCCCCCTCCTTTTGTCTACTTTTCCCGTGCACACTCTGTCCCTGGCCTTCCCTCCTCCTAACTCTCTCACCTTCCTCTCTCCCTCTGGGCCCCCAGGCCCCCGTGGGCTCTCAGTCCTGCCAGACTCTCTTCCGTTTCAGCAGGTGCTGTCGCTTCTCAACAAGCCCTCTCCCCTTACAATGTCACTTACAGACTCCTGTTTGCCTTCCGTGACCAGGACAATATCTTACGCAGAGAGTGAAAACTGGGAGAAAAGAGAGGAGAAAAGTAACAGGGGGTAACTAACAGGGAGAAAGAGAAAGACTTCTGAAAAATGACGGCATTTATGTATATGATGAATAAGAGATGATTGATAGGTACGCTGCCAGATGATGGGAGGCAGGTAGACAGGTAGATAAGCACTGTGCGCCTGGAAGACTGTATGAGTACGCTCACTCCTAACACATGACAGGGGCGCAGAAGTGGCTACGAGGAATTCCATTAGCCTCTTGTGTGAGGTTGGAAAGGTGTTGACAACGGGAAGGCCAGAGTCAAAAGCGATCTGCAGGCCAGGTCATTTTGGCCCGAGTTTCTTTCTAGACACACACTGCAAGCTGTTGCCATACTACCAACGTGAACTATGGCTCTTTCAAGAAAAATTATTCTTCCAAGTTGTCTTCTCTCTAGAATTGAGAAAAGAAGACCTAGCGCCGGAAATAGAGCCTGGCCATACTCTTCAGCAGGCTGTTCCTTCCTCATGCTTTTGGTAAAGAGCGTGGCTTCAGGACTGTGACATGGTGCCTGCAACACCGCTAATCTCACAGCCGGGTTCTCTGAGTGAGGCTTAAAGTTACAGCGAGTCCCGCCCTGGCTGGGTGACTCACTTGGTTGGAATGATGTCTTGTACTCCAAAAGGTTGCAGGTTCGATTCCCGGTCAGGGCACATACGTGGGTTTCAAGTTTGATCCCTGGTCGGGCATGTATGAGAAGCAACCTATCAATGTATCTCACATTGATGTCTCTCTCTCTCTCAAATCAAGGGACATATCTTCAGGTGAAGATTAAAAAGTAAATTAATAAAATAAAATAAAGTAAAGTAAAATTGCAGTGAGTCCTTGTGTTCACTATGACCATCGCCCAGGGCCCTTTGCCGACGCACTCCAAATCACCGCGTCTGTAAACAGAAGGGACTGTCTGCGGCACAGTGCTTCCCTCCCCTCACCATGCATGTTCACAGCGGGGGTGCCTTCTTCATCAAAATTAAGAGAACAAAGATATACTTTCATCTCCAGTCAGAAAGTAGAAAAAATTTAAACAGTCACCAATATGTAACCAGCCCAAGGGAAAAGCTGCCATATCCCTCTGGGGCTGTGAGCCATCGGGAAACGTCCGTGTGGGGGTAAGTCAATGCCTCTGGGTCCCCACAGTGAGATGCACAGAGCACGGCCAATAGCGAGTGGCCAGCGGAGAGTTGCTGAAAGAATTAATGAACGAATGGAAAGGAGAGGGCTTCGGGGTAGCACTATTGCCTCCTGTACTCAGCCCCACCTCCACAGGTGACTGAGCTGCTCAGCCACCTGGGAAACAGAAAGATGTAACCGACTACCCTGAACTTTTCCACGCCCTCTTGCCCACGATAGCCACCATCTCCTGTCGATTAAAGTCACGGGGACAAGGGACCATTTTTTATATCCCAGTCAGAAACAGAATGGGTTAATTAATTTTTTAAAAACAATAAAAGTGAACACTGTGAATAGTAATAACAATACATACAGACACACATCGCTTATACATATTATTTTGACCAAAAAATATAAATGTGAAAAGATAAAAATGCGTTTATTTATTCACCAAGCTCCTAATGTAAGGCCAAGACATCTCCTGCGATGGGCCTCTGAATAGCATTTCACATTCTCTGCTGCATCGTCCCTACGATAGCACCATTTTAGATGGCTTCCCACTTCTGCTTTCATAGTAGAAGGAAGGTGCATAGGACACTGAGCACACACGTTCATCTCCTCGTCCTGAGACCCTCCATTAGCGAGAGCAAAGGGATCAAAAAAGAATGTCCCACAGGGACAAAACAAACTGAAGAAGAGACAGGAATAGCAAAAGAGATCCTGGAAAGCAGATGCCGACCTACCCAACTAGAGAGTTGGGGTTTAAACCCTGTGCAGGAAGCTGCCAAAAGTAAGTGGATCCGCACTGAAGACCTTGAAAGGCTCAGGACTGGAGATTTCAGGGAGCTGCGGGAGGTGGCTGAAAAGGATTTGTCAGGATTTTCCATCAGGAGCAGTGAGACCCCAGGTCTCTTCTCTCTTCCCGTGTGGAAAGGCCACTAACCATCCTCACACCCTCAAAAGCACTGGAGACTTCGCCACTTGCACATGAGTGGCTCGGTTGGAGCACAGTCCCATCCACCAAAGGGCTGCTGGTTCGATCCCTGGTCAGGGCACATGCCTAGGTTTCACGTTCGATCCCTCATCAGGGCGTGTACCGGAGGCAATCGATCGATGTTTCTCTCTCACATCTCTCTCTCTGCCCACTCCCCTCTTCCTCTCTCTCTCAAATTAAGAAACATATCTTCTGGTGAGGATTAAAAAGAAAAAAGCACCAGAAGTTTCGCCCTGGGAAGGCTGAACTAGGGAGGCTCCGGACTCAGAGACACCAGGTCACCTGAAAGCAGGGTGCAGGGTCCCACCGAAAGCAGTGGGACGGAGCACAAGTCTGCTTACTCACCATCCGCCCCCACGCACTCCTGCCCTGACTGGGCTCCGAGGACACCAGCGCGCTGCAGGCTTATTCTCCTCAGCCAAGACTTTGGACCACCGCACCTTGTAGCCAGCGCATTTCCGGGACACTGTCTAAGAAGAAGGACCTGCAGACACATGCCAGCATTGGGGGTTCCCAAACAACATGACCCGCTAGCTCCTGGCGGATCCCTGTGCAGTGCGTTCCAGCAGGAGGCGAGCCCTGCCCCGCCGAGAGAGCTCAGCCTTCTGACCACGTTTAAATAGGAGACGATGCCCCGCGATGGTCAGCCATCTGAGGACAGTTCCCGACATGAGAGACAGGAACAAAGACACGCTACGGAAAAGGACAATCAAAACAGTAAGGGCTCCTGCGCCTCACCCTCCTCTCTATTCTCCCCACCTCCTGCCACAAGCCTGTTCCCTTTGCCTTTCTCTCTCCTAAGCTCCAAGGGCCCTTCTTCTGACTCTGTTTACTGGTCTCCGGAGCCTACACAGCCCAGCTGACTCACTTCTACTACCTCTGCGACTTTCTAAATGAACTTTCTCTTATAATTTGGAAAAAGCAAGTAATACAGATGGCAGAAGAAATCCCTTCCTATCATCACTGCCCTCAGAGGGACAGCAAGAAAACACAGCTTCCTTAACACAGGGAAAAGCTCTTAGAAATTAAAAATGCGATAGCAAATTTGAACATAGAATAGAATGAAAAAGGCTGAACAATCACCTAGAGAGTAAAATAAAATAAGTAGATGGAAAATGGAAAGGAAAAAAAATCAGGAGATTTTTAGGTTCAACACTAGAATGAAAGGAATTTCAAAAAGTGAGAACAGAAGAGACGGCCTCGCTAGCCATGAGAGGGGAGCTAGTCCCCGGCTCACCCCTCCTGCCGTGAGCAGCCATAAATCTGGGCCAAATCTATGAGCCTATTGTTTGCCGGCCCTGGACACTGGCAGTGCAAGGCCGTGGTCCCCGACAGAGGAGAAAAACATGAAGTCAACGGGAGCCGAGAGAATCTGCCACCCGAGGCCTTACGCTGCAAAAAAATACTACGGAGAGTTTTTTGACCTGAAAGGAAATGATGGAAAATCAGATCTCCAGGAATGAAAATAAAAATACCAAAAATGGTGAGTATGTGGGTAAATGTACAAAATTCCCCTGAGCCCCTCATGCCACTTGAGGCCGTGGGCAAAAGCGGGTCTTTCCCGGAACCCGGCCAGCTGGCCCCCCGGGCTCCAGGTCCAGCTTCTGTAACTGCGAGAAATAAATTTCTGTTGTGTGAAAACTGCCCAGTTTGTGGTATTTTGTAACGGCAGCCCAAACAGACTAAGACCGTTAATTGTTTTTTTGAAGTTTAAAATATAACCTAAGGTCCCACCTTAACAAGCTTAAAATATGAAGGGTGAAGCAAGTCCCTAGTAAATACAAGGAAGGAAATAATGAAGTTAAGGGAAGATATCTCCAAACTAGAAAATGAACAATAGAGAAGAAAAGGGGTTCTTTGCAAAGATGAGTGAAAGTGATAAACCCTTGCACAGACTGATGAGGGGGAGGGGGAGGGAGAGAAGGAGAGAGAAAATACAAGTTGGCAATCTCTGTAACAAAAGGAGGACATCACCATAGATCCTACTGACCATAAAAGTCTAAGAGAACAGCTTAAACAACTTCGTGGTGAAACATTCAATGACGGATTAAACAAACATATTTCTTTAAAAGTAAAATTTAACAGAAAGCAACCCAGGAAGAAATGGAAAGTCTGAATAGAACTATATTTATTAAAGAATTGAATCTGTAATCAAAAACCTTCCCCAGAAAAAGCCCCCCGTCCAGCTGGTTTGACTGGTGTGGTCTTTGAAAGATTTAAGGAAGAAATAATACCAATCTAGCACAATTCTTTCAGAAACTAGAGGAAGAAAAAGTCCCAGTACACAGTCTGTACAGTCCCAGTATTTCATACAATCACAGCTGAATTTCTAGCATGCTTTTTTGTAGAAACTGATCAGCTGATTTCAAATTTTATGTAGAAATACAAAGGATCTAAAATAGCCAAAATGGTTTTGGAAAAAAGAACAATGCTGGAAAACATACTAATTTAGGTCAAGACTTATTGTAAAACTGTAGTAATGAATACGGCATGATGCTGACATGAGAATATACATCAATGACACAGACTAGAGAATTCAGAAACAGATCCACACATATATGGTCAATTGATTTTCAACAGAGTTGCTAAGATAATTCAATAGGGAACAGATGCTGTTTTCCATGAATAGTACTGGAACAAGGGGTAGCCACAAACACACACATACTCACAAACCATGGTCAGTTACCCCACACCATACGCAAAAACTAACCTGAAATGGATCATAAACCATATAACAGCTAAAACTACAAAATTTCTAAAAAAACTTAAGAAAAAAAATCTCAGTGACCTTGGGTTCAGCCATATCTAAAATACTACACAAGAAGCATAAACTATAAATAGGGGGAAAAATCAATAAATTGGACTTCATCACATTTAAATAACATTTGATCTTTAAAAGATAATGTTAATAAAGTTAAAAGGCAATCCATGCGTAAAAAGAAAATATGCATAAAACATGTATCAGACAAAGGACTTATATCTAGAATATATGTGTTACATTAATTAAACAAGGTTATTAGACTGAAGAGGCTTTACTGCCTCAGTGGCCTGCTAAGCAAACCTAAACCTAAGCCTCTAATGCCTCAAGGTTAAGAATTCAAACCACAGGACAACCAATCACAAACAACCAACTAGGCTTGCCCAAATAGTACAGCCATTTAAGCAAGCTATAGCCAATCAAATAACTTCTTTCCTCTGCTTCCATCTCTTCTCTGCAAAAGTCTATTTTCTATCTCATGTCAGTGGAATACTCCCAACCATTTCTGGTTTGCCACTGCCCAATTTGAATTGATCTTTGCTCAAATAATTCATAAATTTACCATGCTTCCTTCTATTTATCTTTTAACACAGGAATTCTAACAACTGAATAATAAGAACACAAACAAACCACTAAGAAAATGGGCAAGAGATTTGAAGGGGCACTTTTCTAAAGAAGACACACTTGGAAATAAGCACATGAAAAGATGCTCAGTATCACATGTTACTAGAGAAATGCAAATTAAAAGCAAAAGAAGATACTACTGTGTACTTACTCTAATGTTTAAAACTAAAAAGGCCATCCATAAGAAGCATTGATAAGGATGTGAAATGATTGGAGCTCTCAAACTACAAAACACTCTGGCAGTTTGTTAAAGGGTGAAACGTACACTCCACCACGTAACCCAGACACCCTACTCATTGGTTTTTACCAAGAGAAACGGAGACGTATGTCCACAAAGAGACTTACACAAGACTGTTCGTAGTAGCTTTATTTCCAATGTTTAAACACTGGAAACCACCTAAATGCTCATCAATAAGTAAATGAATAAGCAAATTATAGTATTATATATACACATATATAATAGAACAGTACTCAGCAATAAAAATTGAACTGTTGATACATACAATAAAATGGACGAATATCTAAATAATTATACTGAGTTTTAAGAGCCAGACCAGAAAAGAAAAAGTACATGCCTCACGATTCCCTTTAGACGAAACTCTAGAAAGTGCAAACTAATCTATAGTGACAGAAACAGGTCTCCTGCAGGCTGGGGGATGAATGGGAAAGTGACAGATGTGCTCAATATCTTGATTATGGTGATGGTTTCACAGATGTACACACACATCGAAACGAATCAAAATGCACACTTTAATAAGTCCATTTATTTTATGCCAATTATCCCTCAACAGAGCTGCGAGAAGAAAAAGAAGACCAAAAAATAAAATAAAATAAAGTAAAATAAAATAAAATAAAAACATCACGACCACGTTGGGTTTATCTCGAGAATGCAAGGTTGACTTAATATTTGAAAATCAACTCACGCATTTCATCACATTAACATGATGAAGAAGAAAACTATATATTCATCTCAATCGAAACAGAAAGCAGAAATAATTACTCTTCAGAGAAATAACACAAGAAAACATGCTACAATATAAAGTCACGGGCTTCCAGGTTAAAAGGGGCCACTGAATTGATGCAGATTGAATGAATAAGAGTTTTTTAACTCACTCTAAGACACATTACTGTAAAATTTCAAAGGAGAAAGGAAAAGAAAAAGATCCTAAATGCTCTGGAGAGAACCAAAAGAGAGTCACATATTAAAGACAGGGAATCATTCTGGCTGGTGTGGCTCAGTGGGTTGAGCCAAAGGTCACTGGTTCAATCCCCAGTCAGGGCACAGGCCTGGGTTGTGGACCAGGTCCGCCATTGGGGGTGTGAAAGAGGCAACCCATTGATGTTTCTCTCCCACATCCAATGTTTCTCTCCTCTTTTTCCCTCCCTCCCCCTCTCTATAAAATCTTCAAAATGTCAGGGAATCAAATAGATTTGGGACTCCTCACAGCCACTGAAAGCCGAAAGACAAAAGAACAATGTCTTCACAATTCTGAGAACAAAAAATTTGCAACTTAAAATAACCATCAAGTCAGACTCTCCATCAAAGAGATGACAGAAGAATAAAGACATTCTCGTATATTCTAAAATGCATATTCTTCGGTACTCTTTCTGAAGAATGTACTGCTTTTTTCTCACCAAAACAAAAAGATAAAAATGTCAGGCACAGGACTGGAGAGAGAGGCAAGAAGAAACCCCAAGATGAAGAGCGGCGGGGCCCAGGACCAGGGTGGTTCACAGCAGAGACATAGAGGGTATAGCTCAGACACTTTCTAGAAAAAAGTCGAGTTGATGAATATCTGATTTTTTGGTAACCTGATTGTGAGATTTAGAGTTCCCTCAGAGTTTGGGGTCGAACTAATGATAGGCGTATAAGGAAATGAAACAAATGAAAAAGCAAGGTAATGCTTCCTCCAGATTAAACAAAAGGTTGTACAAGAGAGGAAATATTCTTACAGCACACTGTGCATGATTCAGCAAGAAACAGTACTTATGGAGTATTCAGAGTAAACCATGGGCCCGTATATTTAACATTGATTGAACTAGACATTGGCGACAACCCTGTGTTAGAATGGGGCAGGCTGAGTTGGAGCATTGGAGGCGATGTGAAAGAATTGAGTCTTATCTTCCATAACACAAAGTAATAGGTAACAGCCCAGAACGCTCATTTTAAATAACCAAGGAAGTAGCAGTGTAAATGTATTATGCAGAAAATTGAAGATACCTGCCAAAAGGATCAGCTCAAAGAAGGAAATGCAGCCACCTCTGCGGAGCAGGGAAAGGCAAGCCCGGGCTGCTCTTTTCACTTGTTTTAAGTCTTATATTATTTTAAAAGTATTATTTGACTTTTAAAACTATGTGCATGTGTCGCTTCAACTTGAAAAAAGCAAAAATGCCCTGGTCAGAGTGGATCAGTTGGCTGGGCGTCGACCTGCAAAGTGAAAGGTCGCAGGTTCGATTTCCAGTCACAGCATATGCCCAGGTTGCTGGTTTGGTCCCCAGTGGGGGCTCATGCAAGAGGCAAGTGATCAATGTTTCTCTTTCACATCGATGTTTCTCTCCCTCCCTTCCTCTCTCTCTGGAATCAATAAAAAGAAAAAAAAATTAAAGCAAAAATGGCTCTCTTTGCAGCCATAACCCAACACATTCTGTAATATCTAATTAAATGACTTATTTACAGTCACAAGTACAAGCATGAACAGGCTTGGGAACAAACACACCTGGTTCTTGGCAATGAACCACTTAAGCAGAAGAAGAGATAGGCAAGCTTGCTAGCGAGAAGCCTACCAGACGTGTGCGTTCCGCACGCAGGCCAAGGGCGTCCGGTCAGTATGTTTTACAGAAGGAACACGGAGCCCTGGTTAATCTAGCAAGTCATTTCAACTGTAATGAATGCAGATCATTAAGGAGGGTGAGATAAAACAACCTTGATCCATCTACTTTTGCTACCTTGTCCTTTTCCCCTGGGTGAGATGGAAGAGATTCTACAAGGAACGAAGCTCAAGATCATCATCCTTCTCAGGGTCATTCAATTTGCCCTGAAATATTAACCCTCTTGAGGGAAATCTGCAAATGAGGATAAATGAAAGTCCTTTTGAAGGGCAGGCTATCTTATATGTCCTTTGGCTTAATCCTCAAAATGAGTTGAGAAGGTGGCAAAAGAGATAACAAAGCAAAATCTGCTTTTTGCACCGAAATGGACCTGGTTTAATTTCAGTGACTAGATTTGTTCCCGTATTGACAATCTTCTCCTTTGCATTTTGGGTACGTACTAAACACCATACACATAAGCACCGCAGGAGAAAATACGCAGCAGGGAGCTCAGAACAGGACCTGAGACAGTCTCGTAACAACTCTCTTCGTCTGGAAGTCAACATCTCACCTGCCGCAGTCAACGATGCCTTGAGATTTCTGAGTATTTTGGATTGCTAAGTATTGGAAGAATTAAGAAGGATATGCAACTACCTTTCCACAAAAAAAAAATTAGCCAACTCCTTATCTGCTACTTTGGGCAATGATATGCAGAAATATTGCACAGTAAGGAAAATCTGTTTCCAGCTCTTTTACTTGAACTTAATTCTAGAACACCTAGGAATAGCAGATCCATCCTGCCTCCTTCATTTACCATGCCTGACAGCCCTTCCTGATAAGAAATTGTCAAAGTTCCTTTTTAGCTGAAACTAGAAAACCAAGCAAGGCAGAAATGGGCTTTTAGCCATTAAATGAGTACACTTTTTTATATGTAGAACAGCTAGGAGGGGCAGTTTGGATTTTCTGGAAGTTCACTCCCCACAGCCTATGCAAATCAACTCAAAATAAATATTCTGTTTATTTATTCAGAAGCCTTTATACTACTTTTTTCTTTGACATCAGTAATCACAGAATGCGTCTCAGGTCCAGCAACATAAATGTCTCTTTGGTTGAGTTCCATAAAGAATTCCTCCCCATACCAGGTATAAATGACCCACGGACATGGACAACAGGGTGGGTGGGGACTGACTGTGGAAGAGGTGGGGTGGGGGGTAGGAGTAGGGGAGAGCAATGGGGGAAAATTGGGACAACTGTAATAGAAAAACAATTAAGAAAAAAAGAATTCCTCCCCATTGCATGACCACCTCTCTAATAGCTGGGCCCTGACTCTGGCCATTAGCCAGGCCCTGACCTGGCCACAGAGCGTCAGCACTTGCTCTCAGCACTGTTTTGATGGGACTGGGCTATCGGTTTTAACCATTATTACTTGAACACAAAAGAAACTCATGGGAGCCACTGCCGTCCTCTTCCTTCAGACCACCTAGTGATCCACGCTGGAGTACCCAGACCAGCAACAGGAGTAGCTGTACCACGTTTTCACAGATAACAATTCCAGTCACCCTGCGTACACTGGGTGTGTCCCTCTTCCACAGCCCCTCCTTCCCAGCAATGATTTTGAGCGTTTAATGGGGAAGACTGTTAAGTTCCTAAGTGCTTTTCAAACTGGAACCGACATTTTCTCAAGCCCTATGAAGTTGGGAGCGGTGTTGAGGGGAACAATGAGGTACCTCAGTGTCAGAGCTGTTGCCATTCAGAGCCTCCAGGTTTGGGTCCCTCCAGTCCTCTGAGAGTGAAGGGATGTAATTGTCTGTCAGAGCATCCCAGACCCTGGAAACAAAGAGAAGCTCTCATTAGCACCCATCTGGGGCCCCGCCCGCCAGGAGGAAGGAAGGGGGGTGGTGGCCAGGGGAGGAGAGGGGCCTCCAGGAACGCCAGGCTGAGGCATCTATCTTCCAGCATGCAGAGGCAAGGCAGCTTAGACACCGAATCAGAGGCTCCACCGGGAGAGAAAGAGCCGGAGAACAGACCCTGGCAGGGAGCTTCTAAGTGCAAGGCGTTTGCTTCCGGGAAGAGGAATTTCTCACCGTTGAGATGCACGTGGTAGAGAGTACAACGAGACCACCTCTGGCAATAACAAAATTGCCCTCGAAAATAAACCTGCCCTTCCACAAAATAGTTCACGTCTCATGAAACAAAGTATTGCCCGTTTCCTTTCTTATGAGCCGAGAAGAGTGGAAGAGAAGAGGGTGGGGTGGGAGGGGAGATCTGGGCAGATTTTCTGGTTGGATCTCATTAAGAACAGGGTCGTCATCTGGGCCAGTGTTGCTGATGCTTACTTATTACCCAAAAGGTTTAGCGAGCCCATGGGTGGCACAATCTGCCCTCTAACGACAGAGTCAGAGTGTGCCCCGCCTCCATCATGGAGCCTCTAAAGCAAACATATGGGAGGAGCCAATGAGCCCACCTCTGTCTACGTAATCACTTCTCAGTGGGAGAAGAGGGGGCTCCCTTGATTACATTTCTTTTTAAAATTCTATCTTGTACATTATAAAAAAGGGTTTTCTACAATACCTATTGCTTAACTCACTTATTTCCAAATGATTTGTTTGGGGGAAAATCCTGAAGTCACAAACTCTCACACGGAGGAAAATAAGTACATTAATCAATAGCAAGGGATTGACGTGAATCTGTAAACCAAGCCCTAAAATACTGCCACCCCTGGAAGCCAGCAGCACTTGAGTTAATACTAAAGGATGATGAAGGAGGACTCTATGCAAACCCTTCAGGTGCCTGTGCATGTCAAATGTGAGTGACACACATGAAAACAACGTGTAGATACCACTAATACAAGAAAACAGCCATTTAAAATAAGTAATATGTATGGATCAAATAGAAAAAATGACAAAATATAGATTAAAATGCTGAAACAATAAGATCAAATTGTATATATAGTATCGTATATACATTATATAATAGATTATATATTATATTATACTATTTATATATATAAAGAGAGGAAAACAGAGCACAGACACTTGAAATCAAAATCAGATAATAAAATGAGAGAGGAAAGAGTTCTTAACCCTTAACGTATACAAAATCAGGAATACTGTATGATATATGGGTGTATAAGCAAAGAGATTTTCCTAGTGCAGGATGCATACAATTTGAACTGGCAACGAAACGAAATGAGCTCATGAGAACACAATTTAATGGCAGTGCTTGTGGGATCCGCTCATTCATTATTTTCCTACGATTACAGGAAACACTTCGAGAGAGCTCACCACGGGTTCATTAGACATCTATTCAGCTGGGTTTCAGAGTCTACCCCATAAACACGGCGATAATCCAATCTCCTTAATCCAGCCTAATTCCAAATCCACGTCTCATTAGCATTCTAGAGCCTGGGGCAAACAGGATTTGAAGTCTCCAAGACCAAACTCCAGGCACCACGCCCACTAAAAAGGCAGGGACAACCCCTGCTTACATCAGATCACTGCATCACATTCTCTGAGGCGCGAATGTAACAAAAATGCACACAGGCACCGACCTTTGGATTTGTCCCTGCAGCAAGTGCCTGGAAAATGAAATTCAGCAACAGCCCAAAATAGTCCGCAGCCGTGTGTCCCTCTCTCCTAAACGGGATGGAAGCTGGGAACTTCAATGGGCTGCGTACTGTCCAATGATCTTGAAATTGTCCACATCCTTAAGGTGACAGCTGGAAACTCTGGCAAATCTTTTAGGGAACAGCAACTTTTCTCATCTGAGCCTTCACGAGCCTACACTGAATTTTATCTCCTAATTCTAGATTTTTAGTGACAATCTCCTAACCCTTTACCTCCTCAGAATTTCAAGCCATTCTCATTCTCTTTCAGGTTCTGTCCAGATTTTCTTCTTCCTTTCGAGGTGCTCTTGATCCTTGGAGGTTTGTGAACAACCTTCACAGAATGACTCTCATCTTTCTGCAGTCACTTGCAGACTCTTCCTGTATTTATTCCGTTCCCATCCACCACCAGTCACAGTAACCAACACACACTCACTGTAAGCCAGGTACAACTCTAAACATTTGCCATGGATTAATTCAGTCACTCCTCACAACTCTGTACACAGATGCTCATGAGGAAGAACTGAAACCTAGGAAAGTTCATTTAACTTGTGTAAGTTGATGAAGCTGTTAAAACAGAGGTGGGGTTTGAATCCAGGCAATAGAGCCTGGCTTCCTAAGCAATAAACTCCTCCAACTTTTGATGAATTTTATCACAGCCATGGGCAACAGAACACTATAAAGTTCCAAATCACACCTAGGACCGCGGTTCAGAACCTGACTGTGCGTGAAACATCTGTGGCCACCTTGTTCCGGACAGTGCTTTTTCACCAGTCTGCAGAAGACAATGGCTTGGGCAGAGGGGTGCACGCTGCCTTCTGCCTCCATCCCCATCCCAGGGAAGGGCAAATGGAAGGCAAAGGCAGAACGTGGAGAGGCAGGCAGCCACGGGAGGAGCGGTGGAGGGAGGAAGAGAGAGGGAAGGGCTTTCTTCCCAGAGAGGCTAACTCTCCAATGGTAAGCAGGGTCCTTGGAAACGAACAAATTCCCTTTAGTGGGCACCCTGAAGTGGACAGTAAAATCCCACTGCCTGAGCAGCAGCCTGCTCTGTACTCTTATCTTGCAGAAAGCAGACTTTGAAAGCTATCTGTTCTATCTTTCATCAAAGAACTAAGATTAAACAGGTTGCCTCAATTCCTGTCCTGCTGCCCCGAGATTCGGTTTGCTGAAAATAACAGAGAAGTCTTTGCAGGTGCATATTTCATAGCTTGGGCTCAGAGGCCTGCAGAATTGATTATACTGTCTTTCAGCAGAGGGCTAGGGATTTGGGAAAGGGTGCTGGCAGAGGATGAACACACAGAATAGGACGGGTGGTGATAATACACCTAGACAAGAGCTCAGGTCTGACACTGGCAATGTAGCCATCAAGGCTACCTTAATCCTGCTGCACACGCATCCCCATGCATCTACTCCTGGCAATATGGTAAATAGTGTGCAGGGCTCCTCAGAACTGCAACTTGGTAACATGTCCCTGAACTTCCTCAGGCTGAAGCCCCTCAAATGAACCTTGTCCAGTGTCCATTTGTGTCTGGTGCCAATGTCCACCCTTAGATGCGTGTTAACAAGAGTACGCTCTTGCAGTTAACACTTAGAAGTAACTAATTATTAACACAGTAATGACTTTGAACAATTTTTTAGATTTGTCCCAATGCTTAACCATAATTAATGCTATCCCTGCCTTCTCTAGGGGAACACTGAACCCCTAAGAAAAGAATTAACATTCCTAAAAATCAGTTACCTGTCAGGTTTTCCTGGCTGATTGTTTGATATCTATTTGTCTTCAACTTACAGTGTGGCTGCCTGCAGGCTATTGACTTATTGTGCAGACTTAGCCCGGGTCTTTAACATCACCTTTAACCCCATGATTTCATCTCAAGAACAGGAGAACTGTCACTGTTCTCACATGTTTGGCCCCTCTGTATCCAGGGCCCTCGTAGGAGGGCTGGTAGGGGCCCTAATGAGGCAAGAGATGAGGTGAGATGGTCCGTTCCCATTTTGTATTGGCCTCTAAGGAGCCCTGGTCCCCAGGTTCAATCTCTTATGATAGAGGAAAGAGTGATCACACCTAAGCCAAGAAGAGATTCTGAAATTGTTTCTAAATTCAAAAACAGGAGAGGTATATTCAAGGCTGACTCTTGTTGAAGGCTCCATGCCCCAAAGAGTCAGAGATCAGGTGCTATCTCAGCCAGTTCCTTCATAGCCAAACACTCCAAGTGGGAATCAAAGAAATCAAACTTCAGAGGGAATCGCTGCATTTGCCTTATGATTTGTGCTTTCTTTAAGGAGGTTAGTTGAACCAAAAATGTCATTGTTTTTGTTTTAAAAGGTTCTATATTTAGTTCTATTCCACCCAAAACACTTTCAATTCATTTGGAGGTGAAATATCCCTCCAAATATTAAACCTAAGCAAGTTTCTAGAACGTGAGAGTTAGGCTCAGGAAAATCACAATCAGATTAGATATTCAATTATCTTTTTCCTTTACCTCACCATAGTTTTACAGTTGAAATATCTGAATAGGTGTCTAGAAAATAAAGTATGCGATTTAATACTGATTTTATTTTAAGTTGTAAAGAGTTAGATACACGGACTGGCTGGAAAGCACAGTGTTCATTTCTCTCTTACCAGCTTCCTCCCTCTACACTATCCCCAAATCATACTTGATCTCTAAGGAATTATTCAACCTTTGGTCTTTTCACCGAGTCAGTCAATGAGGCGGGCGAGTGAGGAGAATCAGGATAAAAGCAATAACCCCACATGACGGTAATTGACATTGAGTGGCCTCTGCTGATGTGCAGGGAGAGAGTAAGATCCTGCTCGCTGGGCCTTCATCCTTAATGAGGCAGAGGGGGATTTAGACAGCGGAGAAATGATTTGCTGGAAGCAAAAGGTATGGGACACATCTTAAAATGTCATTTTCAGAGCATAGCTGGGATGAGATAAGAAATTAGGTTCTTTGCGAGTCCTTAGTCCCGCTTCATCAAGATGGGGCTCTGGAGGTTTCAAAGAGGAGGACCCACACAGCCAACTAGAGTTAAGTGACTGGCCCAAGGTCACACAGCGAGTTAGTGAGAGTAGGAATATTAGAATTCATAGTCCTTATATTTCTAGTTCATTGCCTGGTGCAATGAACTAGAGTGAAAAAATACTCTGTACAATCAAGCCCCACATTTATCCCTTTTTTGATTTGAAAGAGTTGAGCAAATTATAACAGGCTCAGTATTTAACAAGGATTCGTCTGCAATGTAAAATGGAATCAGAACATGCAGCGCACAGAGACAGTACCCGTCACCAGAGTGCAATGTCCTCTATGCCCGTGTCTTTAGGCGAGACTGAATTAAAAAGAAAAGACAGAAAGGGGGTAGACCTAGAAATACTTTACATATCCCTACAAGGCTAGCTGTTATGGCTCATCCAACTCATTCAATATTCAATAGTTCATTCAAAAATATTGATTTGATCACTCACTACCCACCAAGCACTATATTAGACAGTGGGGATATAATAGTAAGACACAGATGGGTAGCCCTGTATTCAGAGATGCAGTCTTAATTAGTCACCACACAAGCAACCATCTGCCAAATATGATCAGACCCAAGGCTCCAGGACATGCCTCTTACCCAGCTTGTTTATGGTCAACTTTTCCCAATCAAGTCTGTAAAAAGAGAGCCCAAAGCACAATTGCTCAAAACTTCCATCACCATCCACATGTCATTCTTGTGCAATGCCTGAAGAACAACTGGTACATATTGTATCTCTATAGGGAATTTGTGTGTTTTTTATAAATGCCCCAAACACTGTTCTTTCATTTATATGACAAATTACCCCTTCTCTTTCTAGTCCCTCCTCAAATAGCTCTTTTCTCAGATCCCTTTTCTTGAGTACAGTTCAGATCCAAGAAGGTGGCCGGTAAGTGACAAGGGGAACGCGCCCACCCAGAAGCCACTTCTCCCAGTTATCCCCTTTACGTTGCCTGGGGTAATTCCATGGGCTCTCTGTTCAATTGATGTATGTTCCTATTTGGACACATCTTAACCTTTCTAGATATTTTTTTCCAGCGGTGAGGGACTATAAACAATTTGGAGATGTTCACAATTCTGGTGTTTCTTGAAGGAAATCGTTCTAATGACATAGATCTCTCTGTTGTAGTTAATTTTTTTTTTCTGGTCCCCCCCTTTTTTGATATCTGGGTGGATTCCCACTGACATATAGAAAGCTGAAGATAGACCCCCAAATGTACCATGCTCCTGAAATTCTATTTTGTATCAAGGAAAAACTTTCTATTTCCTAAAATTCCTTCATTCCTTTAAGCCATTCTTCTTGTTTAAGAAAGCTCTACTGGTGCCCATAAACGGACATTGCGAAGCCACCTCAGCAGTTGCCAGGCACCACTGACATGAAAATGTAGGCAAGAAGCCGAGAACTCACAGCCAGACACTACTCCTATGTCAGGGAGCCCCGGGCTACAGGGTTCTGGTACGGAGCAGAAGAGGGCAACTAAGACTTCTTACTCCTCGTCCCGCAGGGTCTCCTCCTCTTCCTGGATCTGGAACTGGTTCTTCACAGGAGCTAGGTTCTCGGTCTTGGCGTTGTAGTTCCGAAAGCAGACATTGAGCTTCTCATCAAATTCATTCACGAGGTCCTCCATGGACTTGAAGCTGATTATTTCAGAAGAAAAATTCTCCAGCTCAGACAGGGAGGGGTCCTCTAGATGGTGGGGAGATGAGCCATAAAAACACCGGGGCTTCTCCTCCTGTTCCTCTGAGCAGCAGGGCCGGAGGTCCTCAAACTCTTCGTCCAGACTCACTAGTGGGGCCTCCATTCTGGCACAGCTGCAGCTCTCAGGATTCGCTTATCTAGGAGAAATAAACGAAGCAGAGTGAGCTTGGGCTGGGCTTTCGGGCCAGCTTGGCTGACGAGCAGGAATCACATTCTGTTACTCTGTGTCTCCCTAAAACCAAAGATTCCACTTTACCGGCATCCATCGCTCCTGCACTTCCTCATTATTGCGCACTTAAGGAATTCAAACATCATTGTCAGTATGACTAATGCTAAGCTAAGTAGAGTAAACTTTAGAGGCATACCTGCTTCCAATTCCCTGCTCTGAAAAACAAAGCTTCGTGGTGCGCGTGCAGCCCTGGACCAGACTACCTAGGCTCACATCCTGTTCTGCCCCTTACCAGCTCCGACCTTGGCAAGTTTAACTTCTCTGTGCTGCGTTTTAGTCTTCTCAACACAGAAATAATAACAGGACCTACCTCCCAGGGTTGCCATAGGGGTAAAGGAGCAGACACAGGGAGAGCTTAGAACAGCAGCTGGCAGACAATAAATGTCCATATTGTTCTATGTATGCCCCAATCCTTAACCATGTGCTCCGAAACCTGGTGGTTCTTCCTAACTTACTTGGTGGCAAAACCTGACCTGACCTAATCTCATTTGGCAAGTAAACCTAATCTATGTGAACATAAAAACTGCGTATAGTTTTGTTATCCCATTTCTAGAGATTGTTTCCCTCACCCCCAGGGGATGATATGCAGAATATGCACTCTTTACTGCCTTCCAAAATTTGAGATAACCCAAGTTCTGAAACAGGCCTGGCTCCAAGAATTTTGCATAAGAATTCATGGGCCAGGATATGACTACCTTCATCAATAAATAAGAGACTAATAGAACACCAACTGAGACTTTCAAGCAAGCACCAGAGTTTTTCCCAGACACAGAGCATATGTCTGGGACTAGAGCAATGGAGTAAATGATCCATTATCCCGTAAAAGACAGACCCACTACTGCCCAGGCCAGTGTGGCTCAGTTGGTTGGAGCATTGTTCCATGGACCAAAAGGTCGAGGGTTCGATTCTTGCTTGGGGCATATGCCTAGGTTGCAGGTTTGATCCTCAGTCAGGTGCATACAAGAAGGCAGCCAATCGATGCTTCTCTCTCACGTTGATTAAGAAAGAAAAGACCAGAGTGTCCCAGAGCAGAATCCATGAGCAACACCTTGGACCCTGCACCCTGCACCCGGCAGGGCTGCACACTCTGGCCTCCCTTCCTTTCCCAGCAGCTCCGGACCCTCTTCATACGTTGCCTTCATCTGTGATGTATCCATCTGTGTGTACTCCCACGCCCTTCGTCAATTTGAACCTAAATTCCTCAAGAGCACAGGCGTCCTCTGACCACTCTCCCTGCTCCCAGCACACACTGCCTTGTGGCCAAGTGATCAAGCAGTGTGCACTCACTGAAGAACGATCTTCTCACCTCACGCTCACTTTCTTGTTTTCAATTTCAGGCAGCACAAGCTCCATTGTCTATCCTACCCTTGTCGGCGGACAAAACCCCCTTCCTCGTAACAAAGTCAGGCAACCCAACTCTTCTCCCCTGTCTCTGTGATTTTTGATCCAGTTAGATGCTTAAATTGGAACCACTACCTGGAAGAACCAAACAGACAGCAAAAACTACGGGTTTGACGCTAGGAGTGCCATTTTCCAGCTCTCTCTACAGAGCTAAAACTCTAAATAAGCAAAGCGAAGGGTGTGCCAGGCCCTGGACAGCTCTTCCTGGGCTTTTACTGATGTTGAGTCAGTGGGTGTAACATCACATCAAAGCATATTCTGAGTATTTACAGTTTACAAAGGCAACATGATAGGACCTTAGAATATAAAAAGATACAAAAGGAGGATGATATCTTGGAAAGAACACAGGCTTAAGGGCCAACAGACCTGCCAACGTCTGGCTCAGTAACGAGCATTGTGGGTCCCGATTACCTCATTTGTTAAAATGAAGGTGGTGATATAGAGCTGATACCTTTGGAACTCGATTTTAATAATATATGAACTTAATAACTTAATTATAATCACGTATTTTATTGAATCCATCATATTCAAACTCTCACCATTTCAAATTATAATCCGTATTTTAAAATATTAATGATATGCTTTTATGTTCTTTTTCATATTGTCTTTGAAATCCAGGGTATATTTTACATTCACAGTAAATCTCTGTTTGGACGAGCTGCGTTTGCAGTACCCGAGAGCTGCATGTAACCAATGGCTACCCTGTTGGACACCACAGCTATCAAGCCATACACAGCTAATCATCAGAGAGCGATTCTTCATGGAGGGTCTGCAGACACCAAGGGCTCTTGAGTATAATTACATTTTATTTAATGCATTTAAAAACATATTCAGGGAAGGATCCCATAGGTTTCTGTATATTACCAAAGGGGCCCGCCCACAGCACAGAAATGATGAGGGGTCCCTCAGTGCCAACGTGAGTTTAGACAAGATCACAGAGTGAACGGGGAGTGGGGGAGGTCTTACCGGTGAGGGGTTTGTGTCAATGGAGGTAGGACTCTGTGAGGGTGAAGTGCCTGGACTCCGGATTCCCACCCTGGCCCTATGGCTTCCTAGCTTGAAGACTGGGCAAATCGTCAGTCTCTTTGTGCCTCGGTCTCCCATGTCTAAAATGGGATTTAGAATAGTACTCATGTTGAAGGTTATTTTGTGGAGTAAATGAGATCATCTTTGAAATGCTAGGTACAATGTGTGGAATACACAGTGTCCAATAAATATCAATGATTTTAGGAAAATGGGAATAACTTAAACTAAGTTATGGAAATGTGGAGTGAGAGTGTTCCAAGTGACAGAAAAACTGTCCCTGCTATGACACACTATCCTCAAAATGCTTATCAAATGAGAGAACTATTGCTGAGTGAATTTTATCATCTTTTTGGCTAAGGCACCCATATTTTCAGTTCATTTGGTCAAAGTCTTTTGAATCATGGGTCCCATTTCAGAGAGACATGAAAGTTAACCAGCAGACGTTCCAGAAATTTACATTTCCTTTAAATGTGTACTCTTTTCTAGGAGAGACGGTGCACTGGAAGGAGTAGGTGATACCAAGGGGGTGGGGATTTGAAATGGCACAATCTACACTAATTAACCAGCAACAAGAGGGCTATCTAGGACTCAGATTGAGTTTTGAACATTGGCAACAGGAAGATTGTGCTGAAGGCACCCATCCTCAGCAGCCTCTAGAGAAATGGATTCATCTAGAGGATTATTAAGGAAGCAATCGATATCATAGTTTGAGAGTTCAGAAACATGATCAGAATCCATAATGTAGCTTGATTTCTTTCCACCAGTTCACTGCCTAGGAGCCAAGAAGCTTGGCATGAAAGGCCAGCTGGACATGATGCTAAGACCGAAAGCTGTGCTGGGAATGAGAAGTCACTCAACACCCAAAGGGAGCCCAGAATTTGTAGAAAGACCTCCGGCTGCAGCAGAGGAGACGAGAGAGCCAGGCATTCTGACCGGCCCTACCATGGTCTTGAGGAGGGGGTTCTGGGTTGGGGCTCGAAGCCCTTCTTGAAATGGTGCGCCCTTCTCCCCTTCCTTCAGCTCACCCTCTTTCGCTCTTCCCTATGGGAAGGGTGTCTTTGCCCCCCAGCTGATATGTCCTGCTCTTGCATCCTGGCAAGCTTGCCCATCTTCCCGTCTTCATTGCAGGTCACCTCAGAGGTCTCCTCCCCCGCTTAAAAGCTAGGGTCACTACAATCAGTCACTTATCCCCTTTCTCTGTACTTTCAAAATTGATTTTTAAAACACACGTGAAGAATGACAGAAAGAAGGGACCATAGAAGGCTTGTCTTATCTTTGTCTCTTTACCATAGAACAGAGGGCATGAGTATAGTTTGATTATGTCCTATAATCTATTCCATTTATTTTGGCTCCCAATAGATAGTGTACTTTGGAAAAGAAAAGGCACCTCAGAGCTTCACAGAGGCCCGGTAGGAAACACATAAGCCTCTCTCTCACGCAGCATAATGATGCACTGGCTGCAGCTTGGGGCTGCAGCACACACTTCCAGTACCTGCTTTGCTGAGCTGAGCAGAGTGGAGCAAAGCAGCAGAGAGTTCACCGGGCCTCCACAGAGGCCCCCCTGCCATTGCGCCCCTCTTCCCATTACTTGCCCCACAGATCAATTGCTTCTGTGTGCCCCCCCCGCAGCACCATCCCTTGCACCTGACCTCCACTGATGCGCCTTCAATTTTCCTGCTGCTACTCAGCAACACCCGGCCAGTACACATGATCGTGCCAGCTTCACACGGAAAGAGTATTTCATTGCATTCGAGCCAGCAATCCCTTTGCGGTTCTGCTTCCCCCTGCTTCCCCTCCTCCCGCTGCTCCATTCACCCTCATCTCGCATCCCCCCTACCCTCCGCCCCTGGGCTGTTGGGGTAAATAAAGGCTCCTCCAAGCAACACAATGGCTGGCGCTCCAAGAGAGCTGGGCTCACCGGGCCGGCCACACACAGACTCCACTGGTCCTTTTAGCCGAACAAGACGGGGACACAGGAATGGATAGGGATTTGGGGGTGTCGATCGGCGACGATGGAAGTGGTAGACAAGAGAAAACAGAGGGCTGTGATAACAACCCCCACCCCAAGCTCTGTCCAGCGTCGCGCTCCGAGGTCCAGAGACCCTGAGCCCACAGTAGGCAGCGCGCCCTCCACCTCACTCGTCCTTTCTCCGACCTGTCCTTTGGGCCGACAATTGCTCCCCAGCGTCTGCGGCAGCCGCCAGGGTGCTGACCCTGCAGGCATGCTGGGTCCTGGGGAAGGCCTGGCACCGCAGGGAGAGCACAGCGGAGGGCGGGGCGGGTTATTAGGGGCAGAGGCAACGCGAGTTTTTAAGGTGACAGACCGGAGGAGGCACCGACCCACTGCTCCGGCACCACCCGGCCTCGTCGGCAGCGTCCCCTGCCTCCCTGGCCCCACACCGCGTGCTCGGGCACACAGACACACACATGCACACACGCACCCCCGCGCGGGCGCGCTCACACATACACACACTGTCACACTCACACACACATGCACACATCCACTGTCACGCTCAGTCGCACTCACACACACACCAGGCCTGGCTGGGGGCCCAAGCTCTGATGCTGCTTGCAGTGCCCGTGGTCCCACGTCCCCGGCCCGGCGCTGCGTCCCCGCTGCGCTCCCGCGAACGCCTGGGCAGAGAGCGCCGGCCTCCGGGCTTTTCCTTTCCGAGTCCAGGATGGCGCGGGGCAAAGGGTGCGAGGCTGCGGCTTTCCTAGACCTGCGGGCAGGGAAGCCCGGGGTCGCAGGGCCTCCTTACCACCCTGTCCAACCCCCACCCACGGCCGTGGGTTGGTCCGGACCAAGGTTGCCCCCCGCGACTGCACCTGTGCAGGTCCTGGAGGAGGGAGGCGGGTCCCGGGGCTCAGCGGGACACCTCCATCCACAGAATTGCCGGAGCGCAGTGCAAGGGAGCGGTGGGGCAGCAGCTGCGGGGCAGTGCGGCGGCAGCAGCGAGCTCCCCTCCACCCGCCCTCCGCCCCTCCCCGCGCTCGTGCCCCGGCTCTCCGGGGGCGCGCCTGCGCTCGGGCTCCCGCCCACTGGCACGCGCGGGACCCATGCGTCATCTCCTTGTTAACATTCATAGCCTTCCTTGGAGCAGGTGGCTGCCTTTATTAATATTTATAAGCTAGTGCCTCCCCCCCCACCCCTCTTTAACATCGGCCTTTCTGCTTCCCACAGGAATATGCAGAATGTCCAAGTTGTGCGCGTGCAGTAACTCGGGATGGAAGTCTCACTGGGCCTGACGCTGTAAATTCTCGAAAAAACTAGGCGGTGCCTGAGTGGATGAGCAAGTGGATGCCTACGGACATGCTCCAAGGACTCCCGGACTTTCCCGGCTGCCCATTCTACTCTACTGGGGCTGAGGCGGGCAAGTTGAGGGATGCCTGCCAGCCACAAGCCAGCTCAGACCTCAAGCCAGAGGCGAGCAACACTTTTACCCCGCCAAAAGTGCAGAATGGGAGCTGGATCCAGGCTAATAATAATGCTGAGTGAGGTTTCCAGCCCAGGCGGACTTGTGATGAGGATAATTCACCAGGCGATATAAGGAAGGAGCCTAGGGCCTTATGAAAATTTACTCCTCATTCATGTATCTGATCCACTATGCATAAGCCTGTGCCTATGGGTGCTTTTACCTGCTGTCTAGTAATTGATGAAAGCAGACAACGAAAAGTGGAAGTACTGCAGGTGTCAGCGACAGGTACCTGGAAGGGCGTGTCTGCCTGGAGAACCCAAGGACTTTGTCAAGTTAGATGAAGTCAGAGAAAGTGGTGTGAGCCTGGCCTAAGCCGAGAACTGCAGCTGAAAGCAGCAGGGAGCCCGTCGCTCTTTCTTTTTTTTTTCCATTCATTATACAAACATTTCAATCACAGCAAAGAGGCAAAGCAGGGGAATAAGGTCGAGATGAGGCAGGAGGAAGAGCCGGTCGTTCTGCCTTTCCGGTGGCACGAAGCAGAGGGTTCCTTCCTGTTAGAGAGGAAGGGAAGTAGGGGGTTCGAAGGTCCGAGTCTACTTTCCTGGGATGACGCCCAGTTCCGTGACTTGGGTGGATTAGCCCTCTTGTGTCTCGGGTCCTCCTCTCTAAAGTAGGATATTTAATAGCACTTACCTCAGAGACTTGTTATAGGGTTAGAGTACTGTGTGTAAAGTACTTCTGGGCACAACATAAGGCGCTATTTAACTCTCGGCTATTATCTTCCTTAGCAGAAGCTTGGGGACCCTGTACTAGAGGCCACTTTCTGTTCCTATCTGCAAAGCATGGGACTCACGGGTTTGAGAGAAGTTTTCCAGGAAGTATAGTAAAGCGATAAAGACCTTGGGCTCTGCAGAAAACTCGGGTTCAACCCTCCGTGTTTTATTAGCTGGTGACCTCGTGCAAGTTTTACCCGCTCTGAGCCCCATCCGTGTTTCCTGGTCTGTAAAATGGGAATGTCAATATCTACTACCAGGTTGTTGTGCAAATTAAAAAATATACACACAAAATGCTTAGCATAGCAGCTGGCATATTGTAAGTAATCAATGAGTGAATTCTGTTGTTCTTATTTTTGTGAGGATTTGAAGGAACTGGAGACTGAGGACTGACATTCTAGGCATCTGGGATGACTGCCCTGAACGTAAGCAGTTATTCTTCCGGCGAACATTTCTTTCATTTTATTGCTGTGAAATATACCTAGCAACATCTACCATGTTAACCACTTTTTTAAATCTTCGCCCAAGGACACGTTTATTGATTTTTATAGAGAGGGGGGAAGGGAGAAAGAGAAAAACGTTGATATGAGAGAGAAACATCAATCGGTTGCCTCCCGTATGTGTGCGCTCTGACCTAGGTACGTGCCCTGAGCAGGGATGAAACCACAACCTTTTGGTATATGGAACGATGCTCCAGCCCACTGACCCACCTGGCTAGGGCTGTGCTAACCGTTTTTAAGTGTACAATCCAGTGGCGTTAAGTGCGTTCACACTGTTATCGCAGGTGTTACTGCTATCCATCTGCAGAACTTTTTCATCATGTCAACCTCAAACTCCATACCCGTTGAAGTTATCACTCCCCCTTCCTTCTTTTCTGCAGCCCCTGGCAATCACCTTCTACCTCTATGGATTTCACTGTTCTAAGTACCTCCTATAAGTGGAATGATACAATGTTTGTCGTTTTGCGTCTGGCTTATTTTACTTAGCAGAGTACTTTCAAGTTTCATCCATGTTTTAGCATATGTTAGAATTTCATTCCTTTTTTTAAAAAGGCTGAACAATAGCCCTGGCTGGTGTAGCTCAGTGGATTGAGCGCGGGCCTGCGAACCAGAGGATCGAGGTTCGATTCCCAGTCAGGGCACATGCCTGGGTTGCAGGCCAGTTCCCGGCAGGGGACACACGAGAGGCAACCGTACATTGATGTTTCTCTCCCTCTCCCTCTCTCCTACCCTTCCCCTCTAAAGATAAATAAATAAATTAAAAAAAAATTAAAAAAAAAAAAGGCTGAACAATATTTCATTGTATGGATATACCACTACCTGTTTATCCATTCATTCATTTAAGGGCATTTGAGTTGTTTCCACCTTTTGGCTATTGTGAATAATGCTGCTGTGAACATAGGTGTACAAATTCCAGGCAACATTTTTTTGTTGTTGTTTTGCATTCTGTGACCTGTGACCAGCCAGGGAGTTGAAAATGAAAATGCCTTCCAGAGGTTCAGAGTTCGGAGACTGGTTTCCAAACTCTACTACTTGAAACCTGTAGTGGGTTGAAAAGCTTCTTCCCTCAAATCCATATCCACCCGGAACCTCAGAATGTGACCTTGTCTGGAAACAAGGTCTTTGCAGATGAAGTTAGTTAAAATTAAGTGAATATTGTTGGGAGCTGTCCTGTGTGTTGTGTGATGTTTAGCAGCATCCCTGCCCACTAGATGCCAGCAGCACCACCGTCTTCCCTGAGTTGTACAACCAAAAATGTCTCCAGACTTCAAGTAACCCCCAGGATGGGGGAGGGGAAATGATAAAAATCACCCCAGTTGAGAGCCACTACCTTCGACATAGGTCTTTACGGGGTAAGTGAACTCTTACTCATTCTGCCAGGATGAGGCTGCATTTCATACAGAGGGAACTAACAGTAAAGTTTGGGTATGTACAAAAGCACACCACGCCTTTAAGTAAGAAAAAACAAGTAAGACTGGGTCATAGGTACAAACTGCTGGTTGTTGGGGATACAGCATGAATAATTGCTGCTCGAATCACACCAGTACCATTCTAGGGGCTTATTTTACTTCCTAAACTGAACTTCCTTTAGTTCGTAATTTACTTAAATAGAATCAAAGATTCTTGGAGTATATATAACATTTCACAATCACCTGGTCTAGCCACACACCGGACTCAGAAACCAATAAAACATTACACACAGTTTCTATGTAGATACCTTCAGCGAGGAGAAACTTGGCTTCCCAGGGCTGCCCAGTCCTTTTTCGTTTCTTGGTTTTCTTTCCTTGACTGGTTTTAAACTAGTAATGACTTGTTTACATTAGAAATTTGGTGACAGCATGGCGTGTATCACTCTCATCTTATTTGATCTTCCTTAGAAGAATCCATCTTGAAAAAGCCAGTTTTCCTTGACATTCTGGAAATGAGCTGCTGAATCTTTATTGAAAACCTATGTCAATCACAGCCCAGTAAATAAAGATGAGCTTGTACCTGCTAATATTTTAAGACCACTTGAGTTTTCCATTACTGGTACGTCTTAAACACCAACATGCAATTCAAGCCTATATCCATCTCCACCCTTGATCTCCAGGGTTGATTAAACTCCCTGATTTGTTTCCACAAGGAGTATTCCCCATGGTTCAAAATCTATTCATAGCCATGGAGTCTGCAGGTAATTACTCCCGACCACAAAGCACATGTAACAAGAACAAGACCATATTGCTTTTGTTTTTTTTTTAAAGATTCTACTTACTTATTTTTAAAGGGAGGGAAAAGGTGGGAGAAAGTGAGAGAGAAAAACGTCGATGTGGGATTGCCTCTCGAGCGCCCCCTACAGGGCACCTGGCCTGCAACCCAGGCTTGTGCCCTGACTGGAAATGAAACTGGCTACCCTTTGGTTCACAGGCCAGCACTCAATCCACAGAGCCACCCCAGCCAGGGCAAGACCCTATTGCTTTAAAAAGGAATAAGCAGTATTGTAAAAATGGACAATAAATCACCCCCAAGAATAATTAAAAATTCCAGAGTAGTCATCTCTGTTGGAATAGTAGTCACCCTATGAAAAAATGACAAAAATATGCCCTGGGTTGCAGGCCAGGTCCCCAGTTGGGGGTGTGGAAGAGGCAACCAAAAGATGTTCCTCTCCTTCATCGAGGTTTCTCTCCCTATCTCCTTCCCTTCCCCTCTCTCTGAGAGTAAATAAAACCTTATAAACTATAAAAGGCTTAAGATAAAATCCTTTCCTGCTCTTCAAGTTAATAAATCTAAACTCTACATTTTCTTTCCAAGCCAATCACAATATTTTGTTTAAATTGACCCTAAGCTCACTGAGGGATCTTGAAGTGTCTTTCACTACCTTTGCCTTTGTTTCTCCGTTTGCAGACTCCTGATTGTTTCGTGGAGTTATTGTGAGAAAGCAAAAGCGTACACACGCTCAGTTATATGGAACACTAGGGAGGGAGCTAATTAAACCTACCAATTAACTCCATATTTCATTTTATTCTGGGATCTCCTATAACCGAACCTCAGTTGCTATTCAGTCATGAAAATGATTTATGTCTGTGGGGTGTTCCTTAATTTCCCCTTCTAGGGTTGCCAGATTTACTAAATGGGAATAAGGGAGGCCCAGTTAAATTTGAATTTCAGATAAAGAATGAATATTTTTAAATAAGTATTCACAAACATTGCATAGAATAGACTTATATCAAAAAATTATTGTCTGTCTAAAATTGAGATTGAACTGGGCACTCAATGTACCTTTGTGTTTTATCTGGCAACCTTCTATCCATCCTTACCTTGTTAGACACAGGCAATTCCTACATGGTGTGTGTATAATAATTAATTTAATTATATACTTCTTAAATGTATAAACTATCTCAATGAAAAAGTTTAGAAAAGTATTTCTAAATGATATTTTAATTCTTCTTGAAAAATAAATCTGGTCCATGTATCATCGTCCCTCTCTTCCTCTTCCCCTTTTGCACCTAAAGAATATCCCTTTTTTTTAATGCTTTTTGAAATGCAGGAGCAGTTTCCTTTTTAAAAATTTATTTATTTTAGAGAGAACAGGAAGGAGGGAGAAACAGAGGGAGAGAAACATTGATGTGTGAGAGAACCTTCGATCAGTTGCCTCTCACATGCCCCCGCTGGGGACCTGGCCTGCAACCCAGGCATGTGCCCTGACTGGGAAGTGACCCGTGACCTTTCAGATTGCAGGCCAGCGCTCAATCCACTAAGCTACACCAGCCAGGGCCAAGAATATCTTTTGGGGGGGGGGAATAATATATGTTATGAGTATGTCGAAGTGCCCTATCTGGAAATTTGCGTGAGACTGACTAGACTGCTCTATGGGTCAGAGATGGGAACAAGAGTAAGGAGGAGCCCTGGCTGCTGTGGCTCGGTGGATTGAGCACCAGCCTGTGAACTGAAGGGTCTCTAGTTCGATTCCCAGTCAAGGCACATGCCTGGGTTGTTGGCGGGTTCCCCAGATGGGGGTGTGCAAGAGGCAACTGATTGATGCATATCTCACATATTGATGATTCTCTCCTTCTCTCTCCCTGCCCCCTATCTAAAAATAAATAAATAAAATCTTTTTTAAAAAAGAGTAAGGGGGGAATAGAAGTAAAGGAAGGTGTAGTCAGGAGGAAATTTAAAAAGAAACAATGACATCCACCTGTCTCTATCTGATCACATGCAGACCATGAGACCTGATACACCATGAACTTAGACTTGATCAGCACGTGCACACAAGAACTCGTACCCGAATGTCATTAGCTTTACATATAATGGCCAACAAGAGTGGGAACAACCCCAGTGTTCATGGAGAGATGAATGGATAAACAAATGTGGTAGGTACCTGCCACAGAACATTACTCAACCGTAAAAAGAAACAAGAGCACTCACCTATGCTGCAACGTGGATGCACCTTAAAAACATCACGCTAAGTAAAAGAAGCCAGAAAGTCAGAAATCATGTGGTTCCGTTTATGTAAAATGTCTAGAACAGATAAATCCATAGAGAAAGAAAGTAGATCGGGGATGTCAGGGGCTACGTGGAGAGGGGAATGGAGAGTGAATGCTAGCAGGTGTGTAGCCTCTTTAGTTTCTTTTGGGGGGTGGAAATGCACTAAAACTAGGTAACGGTGGTGGCTGTCCAACTCTGTGACTGCACCAGCACCCACCGAACTGTGTACTTGAAAAGGGTGACGTTTATGGCAGATGATTACAACTCAGCAATGCTGCTATTTTTTTAAAGTGAATGCATTTTTTAAAAAAATAAGAGAAAATATAATAAAGAGTATATTTAAAAAATAAAGAAGGAAGGAAAAAAAGCATGGCCAGCTGTCAGGTGATGCCACAGAACCACCCAGGGCCACTTCTGAGGAGCCGGCCTTGTGACAGGGAGGCTCTTGTTTGTGCGGCCGTCATGCACGGAGCTTTACCTAGGATCGCTGTTAACTAAACTTTAACCTTATTTAATTTTCACTGCGACCCTATAGAGGAGATATTACTATCCTCATCTCTTGAGAGAAGAGGAAATAGACTCGGTGACAGAGTAAGGAAGGTGCAGGGCAGGGTTCTCCCCCAGGGCCATCGGATTCTGACGCCCAGAATAGCCGAGGTTCACACCCTGTCCATCAGTGAAACCAGTAATGACCAGAGAGAGGCCTGGCAGGGCACTGCCAGCTGTCCCACTGCCCACTCCTTCCCCTTCCGTAGTTCTTTCTCCCTAGCTGATCTTGTTTGTTTGTGTTTTTACTACATTCTCAGCCTTCCTGGACCTTATTGCATAGCTTTATATCTTGCTTCAGATGCTGCTTGAAAATGCCCTCATCCCTAGACATCTTTAACAAAAGGTGCTTGGACTCTCAAAGCCCGACAAAAGCTCCGTGCGATGTTTTTGCCAGCAATGAAAACTTACTGTCAGAATTTGCTCACACGTGGTGAGACCTTTTGCTCTGTGTCTCCCAGACCCTATTCCTCTCCTGGTGCTTCTGAGCCACACTTTAGAACACAAAAGCATCAATAGGGCTAGGTTTTGGTGTCTGGTTCAGCTTATTACCCTGCCCCAGCCCCTCCTGAACTGGATTATGGAGTGAAGTCTGAACCCATCAGGGGCTTCGAGGGACCAGGCAGAGAGTGGGGCATCTTTCCTCCTCCTTTTCTCTCCTCAGCAGGAAAGACGGCTGCCCACCCCTTCCTTCTGCAGAACTGCATCCCTCCCCTTCCATCTCTCCCCCGACTGCTGCCTTTCACTGAAGCTGCCAGGTTGCCATGCCAATAAGGTTCCCATGGTTACTAAGAAGAGCTGCTACATTCCAGCAGCCAGGGCCTATCCACCAAAGGAGAAAAAGGGAGACCATTATTGCCCCCAGGATAAAAAAAGGGACAGACTGGGGGTGGGGGCGGTGTCTCAGCCCAGGGAACCTTGGAAGACACATCTTGTTTATCCTGATGCCTCCAGGCTGGACCTTGGACCAAATCTTGCCGCCTCCACTCAAATTCCCCATTCCCTAAACCGGGAGAGAGGCGCCTGGCACTAGTTCAAGTCCATTGTTTTGCCTAGTGTGGCATCCAATAGGCACCACATTGTGAAGATCCTGTTAATATGTAAATACACTAATACATCTGGGCTCTTTGTCTGGCTAGAAAAATGGCAAAGTGCGAAACATGCTCAGCTGTCTCCTTGGTTGGATAGCTCCTCTGAGGAGCTGCTTTTCTCCTTATGGTGTTCCTCCTGAATTGACTAAGCTAAGCCACACCACTTTAAAAACAAAAAACAAAGTTTGCTTTTTCTCAAATATAAAGAAATGTATTTTAGTGCAAAATTCAAAAATAAAGAAAAAATTTAGTCATTCACAATTCCAAAATCAAAAGGTTTATTTTTTTTTCTTTTTAAAATACACAGTTTTCGTTACTGGTTTGTCTCAGGTAGTTGTAAGTTATATAGTTATATAGTGTTAGTTATAGTTAAGTAATCATAGCTAGTTAGATATAAATAAAGGAAGGGAGCAAATGGAATAAGATACTATGCCCAATAAACTAGGGAGCCGAATCAAACATTAAGCCCGATTTACTAGGAAGCTGTAACATTCACAGCCTCCCCAGGGGACCACTGCATCCTCCACTCTCAGGACCTAATCCACAAAGCCAGCAGGAAGAATGGGTCACCCATAAAACAGCAGGAAAAAAAATTTCCTCTGCTGGGCGCATGCCTGGTTGAAGCCAAGATGGTAGAGGGAGGTGCTTCTACTATGAGGCATGCCCCCAGTAGGAGTCAAGATGACAACCATAAAGGGGAGGAGTCTAATCTGGGGAAAAGACTGGATTAGTTAGGGGGAGGGCCCAGCACAAACCTGCAAGGCATTGGAAAAGAGATTGGTTAGTTTGAAATAGCACCTGGTCTTTCCCAAGCAGGAGGCAGTCAAAGCATAACAAAGGCCTCCCACTAGGCAGCACACGTTTGCCACACGTTCTCTCCCCGTAACAGCAGTGCGGGCCTTAGCAGCATGCAGGTCCCAGCGAGGCTCCAAATTCGGGCCCACACAGGCCCCGGTGCGGCAGGCAGCACAGTGCGGCTGAGCGCAGCCAGGAGCGAAGACCACGCTAGCCGGAGCTGGACTAAGCTTTGGCGTGGACTGAATGACACTGCACTGCACTGGTATCAGGGACAATGGCACAGAATTTCTGGACTCTGGCCTCCTTCTGGGCTTGGGGAAGACAAGACTGGACTTCTGCAGTGGGACAGAGCTGAGCCACCTGGCCTGGATGAGGCACGGGGAACCTGGGGCCATTTTTTTTCCTACCCCAGTAAATCTTACCGGCACCTCATCCTCCCATACGGGTCCCCACAATGCTTTTTTTGTGATTCTGTGGAAGAATCCCATTTTCACCGACAACAGTAACACGTAATTTTTGAAACACAATTTACTTTATTCAGATTTTGCCATGGCAAGATTTTTCTCACTCTGTTTTTATCACCTGTCAATGAAAAGTGGCAGTTCCTCAAAAAATCATAGTTATCTTCTGTGCCTAAACACAGAGCATGAACTTATGCTTGAGGAAAGTGCTCCTTCCTGGAAATCAGGGAGAGAAAAGTAGTTTTTATCTTCAACGATGGGGAGTGAATACCAAGATGATTTTGCATAAACAACCCTTCCTAAAATAGCCTTTATATTCCGTTAGTTCCCCCATGTATTTTCTACTCAATTCCCCACAATTTATTGTCCATTGAAACTCAAACTCTTTTTCTTTTGTTAAAAGGATATAGAAGCCCCCTGGGCTAAATGGTTCTTTGAGCTTTACTTCTTTTCCGTGAATTTCTGTGCACATAAACATTAATAAAAATTATGTGTTTTTTAGACTGCTAATCTTGAGTCAGTTTAATCACAGACCCCAGGAACTGGATTTAAGGGAGTAAAGAAAAAGTTTCTCCTCTGACACGCCCATGTTCATAGCAGCGTAACTCACAATAGAAAAGACATGGAAACAACCCAAGTGTCCATCAGTGGGTGGATGGATAAACAAAATGTGACCTATCCATACAATGCAATACTGTTGAGTCATAAAAAGGAAGGAAATTCTGATACATGCTGTGACACAGATGAACCTTGAAGATGTTACGCTCAGTGAAAGAAACCAGTCACAAAAAGGCGAACACTCTGCGATTCCACGTATAGGAGGCATCTAGAGTAAATTCATAGAAACAGAAAATGGGATGGTGGTTTCCGGGGACTGGCAGAAGGAGGAAATCCGGAGTCGTTGTTGAATGAGTACAGACTTCAATTACAAAATGAAATAGTTCTGGAAATTGGTGGTGCAACTATGTGGATATACTTAACACTACTGAACTGCATTCCTACAAATGGTTAAGATAGTGAACTTTACGTTATGTGTGTTTTTCTACAATTTAAAAAATACTAACACGACCCTGGGCGTTCAAGGTGTCAGTGGGCGGACCCAATGAGGTGGCGGATTGTGGAGGGGCCTGGCGCACAAGGCGGGTGGTGGACCAGGCGGTCCCACATTCCAGCTCAGATAAACTGGGCGAAACTGGGGAGCGAGACAGACCAAGCAATCAGCCTGTGCACCCGTGCATCCTCTCTCCATAGTCATGTGGCCTTAGCAGCTGTGTGGCCGATGGCTGCACAGACGCCACATGCAGGCTCCAGGTGGGAGCCTGAATACCCCAGCACAACAACGGATTGCAGCCGGGAACAGAAGCTAAACTGGCCGGATGCAGGACTGAACTGAGCTTTCATACAGGTCCGGGATCTCTGTACATTGACTTTATTTCTGGCTCTGATTTTTCGTGGCAGGACAGACAGAGAGCGACCCAGGGGCAGCCTTCCACATGAATAAACCACTGTGCCACACCACAGCCTCCACGGGTCCTTGGAACGCTTTCCTCCACCCCATGAAAGAGCCTGATCTCCACCAACGAGACGAAGGGGTGTGAGGGAGGGGCAGTAAATAGTGGCACAGTGACTAGGAAGTATGTGGGGGAAATCTAATGGGAGACCAGGCTTATTTCAGCAGGTCTGTTTGCACAGATTTATCTCAGCCTCAAATCCCAGTGTCCAGCGATGGGAATGTTCTTCGTGGTCCAGGAAGAGCACCTTTCTCATAAGAAATTTTGTGACCTGCTTTTAGGTAGAAACACCTTCAATTCAAAACAATCAAAATGCCAAAGGTGTGTATTTTGGGTGGCATATTCTGACCAACTTCATTGCCCTTGAGCTACTTATAAATAGTAAATAACTAATAGAAATGCAAAGCAATTCTTGCCTCATACATGCAAATTAACGCTTTCAAGTGGAAACTCAATGGCTTCACTCTTCTCCTGAACCTTGGAAAAAGTCAGGTTACCATTCATTTGTAAATTTAATTTTATATTCCTTTACTCCATATAAACTTGTGTTTCTTTAACTTCTCCTTTGAACTGGTTATAACATCTTACCAGTCTCCTCATTAATAATTAATTAAAAATTTAACATGTTCTTTTAAAAAAAAATCTGTATGAGAGTCCTGTTTCACCTTTGTTGAAAATTATCCTTTAACCTTTCTGTTTCTGGTAAAACGAGGAGCACTTCTAGCTGTGGGCTTTTTCCAGCGCAATACAAAACTTAGTTCAATGGAGAGAGTATACCTTTACCTTATTAAAGATTTCATCACAGGTGCTGGCTGGTGTGGCTCAGTGGATTGAATGGCCGCCTGCGAACCGAAGGGTTGCCAGTGGATTCCCAGTTAGAGCACACGCCTGGTTGCAGGACAGGTCCCCAGTAGAGGGCGCTCGAGAGGCAACCACTCATTGATGTTTCTCTCCCTCTTTTTCTCCCTCCCCTTCTCTAAAAATAAATAAATAAAATCATTACAAAAAAAGAGGTTTCATCATAGGTTTATTTTATTTTTCAACTGTACATATGGTAATCACATCAAAAGAAATCTAGCTTTCAAATATTAGATAAGGATAGTAATAAAAGCTTACATTTACTTTATACTTAATAGGTTCCAGTCACTATTTTAAGGACTTTATTTGCATTATTCTTATGAAGTAAGTCCTGTCTGCAATCACAAGACAGCTATTTCACTGTCTTCGTTAGCATTACTTTATTTTTTCCTGGACTATATTGTCCAAGCAAATGGTTTGATTTGCACATTACAGGAATTTCTCAGCATTTTGTCAGTGGAAAGCATTAATAGTTTGTACACTACAATTCTTTGAATCATATTGAACCGGAAAAGCCAGTGTTTGTGCTGCCTACCACCACCAGAACCAATAAGCAGAGACGGGGATTGAATCTTTGTGGGCGATTTATTCGCACGGCCAGTGGTCCGAGGAGATGGCGGGTTAGTACCTTAAGAGACAGTCTTACATTCCATTTCAAAGGGACCCTTTTTGTAAGGAGAAGAAAAGTGTAGGTATTGGATTTGGAATTCAGGGAAAAAGTTAATTAGACAAAAAGCTGCAGCATTTTTCCATCTGTTGACTGATGATTCCTTGTCCGTGTCGTGGGCGGTGGGCTTCTCTCCCCGGAGCACAGTGGTTTGCAGTCCCTCGGGGGCACCAAGGTGGAATTGCCTGTGGTCTCCTGGAGGTGGAGTGGGTCACACCTTCAGTTTCTGAAACAATAGCTTTTTACATGCATTAATTACTAAGCCTGCTGACTATCACCTAAAACTAAAAGTTTCCAACTCTTGAGTCCCCCACCAATATCATTTAGCAATAAAAAAAATAAAATACTTTCATCTCTTTGCTACTACACGAGCCTATGTTACAACAGGAACAGACCTTGAAAACATTATGCGAAGTGAAAGAAGCCATCACAAAGGGTTACGTATTGTATGATTGCATTTATGTGAAATACACTAGATGTGGAGACTCACTCAGACCTCCAGAGTTCATATAAAAACTATTAAAAATTTTTTTATCGATTGATTTTTTCTTAGAGAGAGAGAGGAAGGGAGAGAGGAACATCGGTTTGTTGTTCCACTTATTTATGCATTGGTTGATTCTTGTGTGTTCCCTGACCAGGGAGGGATCAAACCACAACCTTGGCATATGTGGATGATGCTCGAACCAACTGAGCTATCTGGCCAGGCCCCCATGTAAAGATTATTTTAAACTGAAGGCCAAGATTCCTTTCCAGAGCTTCTTTACCTGAATAAAAGACAGAGCCTTCCACGTGTAAAACCGTCATAAATCCCCTCAGGGAGCCTCACTCCCAGGGAGAAGACTGGCCACGCACACCAGGAAGGGAAATTGCATCAGAAGAATCTTCATCACAAATTGTGATGCTGTTACTGGACCAGAGACCTGGCCCTGAGTGGGTCTGCCAAGGGCCAACCGGTAGCGTCTGGGTTCCTGAGTTCGTGTAGGAAAGATTTCACGACACGAGTCCAGGGGGCCATGTAAGTATAGTTATCTCACAGTTTGTACATTTACCAGCTGGGGGCAGTGAAACTAGGAAGAGCCTAGGGTAGAAGAAGCAACAGGGGAGCGAGGCGGGGCTGCCTTAGCTCACTGAAAAAGGCAGAGGAAAGGGGCCTCTGAGACAGGCTCAGGGGGTTAGCCCTGCACAAGCTGCCGCCGCCCATTGCTCCCCTGATTGCAAGTCTTGGGGTCCGTTAGAGTTTAGGAGATGTGTGCCTGTGGGGGAAGCAGTGAGGGGAGAGGAGGGGAGAAGAGGGGAGAGGGAATGGTGCGGCTGCTCCCCAGAGGAACAGCACATGCACTGGGTCCTTCGTCTTGAGGCTTTTATCTCTCTCTTGCGGGTGGGAATCTTAGGGGAGGGCTCAGGAGAGGGTTTCAGCAAAATAGTCATCAGTTTTCCAGGTGTGCCTTTCAGGGTTGTTGTCTCCACTACCGGTCAATAACAGGGCAGGGGGTCGTCAGTCATTGTAACTGATCCTGGCATCACCCACCTGGTTTTGCTGCTTTTCTGGGTCTGGAGCTGAAATCCAACTGAAGCCTAGATGTTATCTCCAGGGAGGTGACCTTCTGTATCTGGCTGTGAGCTGCTCAGCCATTGTGTTCAGCTCTCTGTCTCAGTTTCCCTATTCCACTTGCCAAGGAATTCTCCTAGCTTCTCACTATCCTGTCTCAGTGGTTGTGAAATAATAAATATGAAAGGTCTGGTACTAAGTACATGTTTAATAAATAGAATCTCTCACCCCTGGAAGATTCCAAGGCTAGAAGCTAGGATATATCTGGCCTCTGGATCTGGTATTGTCACCAATTCATGAAATTATGGAACCATACAATTGGAAGGGACCTTCAAATGGACACCATTTATTTTAATAGTCTTGTGTTATAGATATAGAAACTAAAGTTGATAGCTGGACTGGAGGTCGAGTCTCCTGAGTTTAGTGCCCTGCCTCACAGCTTCTTCATCTATAGAACCAGGAAAATAATACCTTCAACTACTTGTCTCATAGGTGGTCTCTAACCTTACATATGTATTTGACAACTCTTTAAAAATGCAAGATGTCATTATTATTGTTGTTAATTCTAGATGGTGTTGTAATTGTTGGGATTTGTAAGATTTCCTTCCATCAAGTTGAGAAGAATATATCCGTGGGAGAAATGGTCTGTACCATAGTGAAACCCACACCCAGAGCCCTGTGTAAGCAGGTGAGTGATGCAATTTCTGCAGCAGAACTCCTCCGGCCTCCCCTTGAGCCCAGTTTCATCTACGTTAGAGGCAGACAACCTTCCTAAGCTGTCCTCATTGGTGGAGCCACCCTCAGACTCAAAACCAGCAGCTTGCCCTGGCTGGTGTAGCTCAGTGGATTGAGCGCGGGCCTGCGAACCAGAGGATCACGGTTCGATTCCCAGTCAGGGCACATGCCTGGGTTGCAGGCCAGTTCCCGGCAGGGGACACATGAGAGGCAACCATACATTGATGTTTCTCTCCCTCTCCCTCTCTCCTACCCTTCCCCTCTAAAGATAAATAAATAAATTCTTTAAAACAAACAAACAAACAAAAAAAACCCAGCAGCTAAAGTAGACTCGCCATCGAAAAAAAAGGTGTCCACAAGAGAAGACAACACCGGGGACCTGATGATATTTACCTAGATGACTTAAAGGCTCTAGAACCTGAGGTTGCAGCTCTCTATTTCCCTAAAAGTGAATTAGACCCTGGTTCCAGGCAGTGGCCTGAGTCAGACTTGCTGCCTGCTTCCCAGTCCCCCCGGTCCGTGGGAAGTGCAGCAGCAAGAGTGGCATTGAGTGCCTCTTGGATTCGGTCATGAACTTGCTTGATGTCACCCTCTCCTTTTGTGGGGACCTCAGTGAGAAAAGAGAAATTTCTAATGAAAAATTCATGGAGCATATCATTACTTATCACGAATTTGCAGAAAACTCTGGACTTACAGGCAATCGTAACCTTGTAATATGGATATACAACCATTAATAAAACCGGGCTTTGGCCACTCTCATGATCTTTAGTTTGCAAGTGTTCCAAAAGAGTTTGCCTAAGGCCACAGTCAACTCCTGAGTCAAAGATAAGATGCCAAAGAAATCTGGTAACTGGTGGTTTTTGTGTAAGAGAGAAAGCGTAACCCAACTGCTGCCAGAGGCCGAGGAAGTGGTACCGGAGGTGCCACCCCCCAGTGACCTGCCATCCAGCACAATGGACCCAGCCAGTGGCAGGCCAGCAGAGGATAACTCATCCAGTGAGGAGGAGTCACAGGAACTTGAAGAATCAGTTAAAGTGGACCCTGTCCCCACGGAGCCCCTGAGCCACAGGATCAGGACCATGACCAGGTAGAAGGAGTCTCTCTACCTGTCCTTGGACCAGATCGCAAAAGCTCCAAGATGGCCCAAGTGATGTCATGTTTATTATCACAACCCGGTATCAAGACACCTCCTGCTGTGCAGGCCCCATTTACTTGCGAAACTGGAATAACAAGATCATCGTTTCTGATATATTCAGAACAATACCTAAGTCTGATGCTTAGGAATAGATTGTTCCACAGCTCAGTAAAGACTGGGCTCATCATCCCTGACCCATGTGGCTCAGTTTGTTGGGCATCGTCCCACAAAGCAAAAGGTTGCTGTTTGGTTCCAGTCAGCACATGCCTGGGTTGTGGGTTCAGTCCCCAGCTGGGGCATGTACAAGAGGCAACTGGTCGATGTTTCTCTCTTACATCTATGTGTTTCCCTCTCTTTCTTTCTCCCTCTCTTCCCTCTCTATAAATAAATAAATAAATAAATAAATAAATAAATAAATAAATAAAATCTTTAAAAAAAGAAACACTGGGTATTGCAAAGCTCTCTCACACCACCACCAAGAACGGCTACAAGTTTCTGTACTGCTCTGCTGGCCGACATGACTAGTGGCTACCTGCACTGGGTCGATGGCAAGGGCACACGATCTTGCCGTGGGGTCCTCTGATGCTGTCCCCCAGCAGCTTGTTCTCTACCTTCCACAGGGAAGTGATAGAAAATAAACCAGATCTGTGGGCCCCATCTAAGCAGCCCTTTTAGGCTGTCTTTGGAAACCGTCCAAAGGATGTCTATGCTCACACACAAGTGGGTTCTAGATCGCAGAATATTCACTGTGAACCTCAAGGGTGAGTTAGTACAAGAAAGGACCCAAGGAAACAAATCACCATGTCACAGACTGAGCAAGCATTTGGGGCACACGTTCTCACTTCTCAATAAGGAACAGAATTCTGCCTTTCCTGCCCAGAATTCAGCTCCTTCTGCTTCAGGTGAGATCCAATCCCCAAAGTAGACCTGGATGCCCTGGGCTGAGTCAGTCCCTGGCGGGGGGTGGAGGGGGTGAGGTTTTCAGTCTCTCAATTTGCAGCTAGGGAAGGTGACCTGCTGGACAGAAGACACTGGGCTCCCCTCCCAGACACAGGTGCAGGGCAAGACCTGTGTTGACAGCCAAGTACCAGCAAGGACAAGGCACGCTCCTGCAGTGGAACCGCTATCTACTTCACCCTCCTGGACTTGCAGCTCAGTGCCCCAGCAGGAGAAGCAAGGGGAGCTCGGACCTGGGACATGAGGTTGGAGGCCTGGGTTCCTGACACTGGTCTGTTCTCACATACATTTTGTGTCAAGGTGTGTGCTGAGTGCTCTTTTAATTGCATAATTCAAAAGGAAGAAAAAAGGAGCTAAATAAGAGTGGATCAAAATATTGCACAAAGTAAAGTGTTGTAATTCCCCACCCACCCACAAAAGATTTCCTTCCATCAAACAAGTTGGAGTAGATTCATATCTACTAATTTTTTTTTCTAAAATCACACTTTTGAGAAAGGATAGAATTTGGAGCAATTGCTACTATTGTGATCAATAATTACAATAATCCATTTATCATTAAACTACTTAAATGTCTTTATAACAAGATATCTAAGCTTAGCGGATAGATTGTTCATTTGAATCAAAATAAAATTCCAAAAGAAATAAAAATGTTTTCTATATAGTTCCATATAATAAGCAGTTGAAGAGATTTACTCTTATGGAACAAAAGCAAAGTTTAGGAATGTCTTCTCTTTGTAACGACTTCAGTGGTGGAGTAAATAAATCTATTTATGAGGAAAAAAAGGAGTAGATATTCCTAGATCTGTTCTCAGTGAAAAATGAGATTATTTCCCACAGCTGAAACACATAAGAAAGAAAACCTCCCCACATCCCTAGTGGAGTTTACATATATAAATCTATAAATTCCTGGTTGGCCCTTTACTTCAAGGCTCCTTTTATTCTGAATGTTTCATTCACTTCTTCCATCTTGCTAGTATCAACTTCGAGCATCCTTTTACTTAAAGAGAAGGTAAGGTTTCAGGAGGCTCGGGGTAGGGGGGCTGCTTACTTTGGAATGGGACTGAAAGTTGGTCCCCAGAGACAAGGTCAACAGCCCAGACCACTGAACTGTAAGAATCAGAAGGCCTGGGTAGTTGTTCTGCCACTGACATCTGGACTTTAGGTTCCCCGCGAATACAAGGTTACACTACATATCTTCTAGTTGTAAAAATCTGATTCTATAGGTAGCCCCAGCTCTAGCAGCTCTAAGCACAGCTAAAGGGAAAGGAAAATAGGAAGTGAACAGAGAAGAAATGGGGAGTGAGATATCTGCAAGAGGTTGGGAACAGAGAGAAAAAGGTTATAGGTAGGGCTTGATGCCAAGAAATTGCTGTCCCCGGGGTAGAAGTGGACTGGTGGGGACAGAGATGAAAGGTCTTATTTGTTTACTTTTTATGTTTATTATCTCAGCCATAACTTAGAGTGCACACCTAATGCAGCCGAATGGCAGGGCGGCTTGTCCTATTAGTCACCTGAAGCTCGACTTAACCCCATCATTGCTTCGTACCCTTTGGTTACAGAAAATCTCCAATCAAATAAATCAAGGTGACTTTTGTATTTTATTGTTCTCCTGTTGGACAAGCAACCCTACAGAAGTAAATGGGTGAGTGCAAAGAACAGCATGGTGGATCCGGAAGGGCCAAGACATGGAACGGTTCAGGGAAGCCCGGGCATCCCAGGTGAGGCCTGGGACTTGGTAGGGCCTGGATCGGCAGGATTTCCCAGGATCCTTCGCCCCATGTCGTCCCCGCCCCCTTCGTCCTGGGCGGCTCTCCTCAGCGCCCACCCAACTTCCCAGGGTCCCTGTGCGGCCCGGGCGTGCCCAATGCAAGAGCAGCTCGGTACTCCTCCTCTGTCGCCGCTGCAACCCCTCCCCCTCGGCCGTGGAGGCTCCCCACCCACCGACTTCCCCCTGCCCCTTGCCTACCGAGCATGCCCAATGCGGGTGCAGCTAGGCCCCGCCCCATCGTGTTGTCCCCGCCCCCTCTGCCGCATCGGCCCCGCCCCCTCTGCCCTGGGCAGCCGGGCTCCGAGCCAGTCGACTTCCCACCGCCCCGCGCGGCCCGGGCATGCCCAGTGCGGGCGCAGTGGCTTCGGCCCTGGAAGCGCCCGGGCGGCAGCCGGTCGGGCGGGGAGGATCCGAGCGGCCGGTGGTGGGCTAGGGGCCGGGCCGGGGCCGGGCCGGGCCCAGGCGGCGGAGCTGCCGGGTAGGTGAAGTCTTGGTGGAGCCAGGCCACTGGCGCGCAGCAGGGCCCTGGGCGTAAGGAGAGTGTGGTGAGAGCGGTGAGGGTCAGCAGGGCCCGAGCTCGGGGTCCTGTGGTTGCGGGAGTGACTCCGGTAGGGACCCCCGGCTGCAAAGAGAATGCCCAGGTGCGGTGCAGCTGTCCTTACGCCCCGTGTGACCCAGATGAGAGGTGAGCGGCTCCCCGCCTGGTGCCCAGCTGTGGCTGCGGAGGGAGACCACGGTTTTCATTCGGTTTTGCCGAGGAACTACGGGGAGCCGTACCCGAGCGGACCTGGAGCCATTCCAGGAGCCTGTGAAAAGAAGGGTGCTCACCTTTCCTGCACCTGGAGTGGGTCTGACCGCTCCCTGCTTTCCGCACTTGGGGTCAGTGCCTCACTAGATGCCTCCCAAGTTTCAGTGAATGGGGAGCATTTAATGGCCAGGTGTATTTCCAGCCTTAAGAGACATTTTGTCCGTGGGATGCTCCAGGTAAACAACAGTCCTCTGGAGTAAAAGTCCAACTGAGGGTTGGAACACCAGAGTTTTCAAGTTTGCTCTAGCCTTTCACTTTGCTATAATCTTGGGTAAGCGATTTATCTTTTGATTCTCAGTTCCTCCAACTGTAACCTGATGTGAACTAGATGCATCTTCTGTCCTTCCAGTTTAGTTGGAGGGTCCCCCCCAAGTCTTTGTGGTCTCAAATTGTGACAGGTTACTTTTTCTCCACGCCTCAGCAATTTGTCAAACCGATAATTCACCAGATAGTCCTGTAGGAAGGCTACTAAGGATCTCCACATAGAATTGAAGTGACTTATCTCTCAAAGGCCACTGCGGGTCAGTAGGTAGCCTGCCACTTGGTACATGCAGAAGCCAGGTGTTAATGACCATGGTTCAGACAACAAAGCTGTTCTGGACTGGGCCTGACATGCTTCAGGCTCTCTGCCCTTTGAGAAATCCAGACTAAATCATTGGCTTCGGCTTCCTTAGGCTCCCAAGCTAGCTCATTCTGTAGTGGGATTATGTTTATTGAGAAGTTTCTGTTTTCATGTTATTGCACGTTATACTAAAAAAAAAAAAAATGAAGATTTTAATACCCTTACTGTATAGATTAGGAAGTAGCTGGTTAAGAGTGAATTCATGATAGTCTTTTACAAATTAGTGTCTGTGTGTCAAAATTGGACATTTTACTTTTCCCCTGGCACTGACTTATCTATCATTCTGAGATGCTTTTGTGTTTGTTTTTAATTGGGAGTCTTAACAGAAGTTTCTTCCATAGAAACCTCTCTACCTGAAGTGAGTGCATCTGTGCAGGATTTGACCTAAGGGGCAGCTGTTCATTTGGTGTTGTGCAAGTCACCTTCTTGCTGCTGTTGCGTTCCCTCCTCTTTCGGTTCTGGGCGGCAGTAGTCCAGTAGGGTCAGTTAGGGACAGGTTGGTGGAGTGGTTCTAGGTTGGGGAAAGGGTGGTTGTTTTGAAATCTGAGGTTTAAACAAGCTGCCTGTGAAATTCTGTCATTATGATCTATCTCTAAATTGACAGTACCCTAGATTGGTTTAGTCAGGGTTGACACCTTTGGAATCCCAAGTTCTTAATAAAATTTTGAAAATGGATTTTCCATTCCTCGTAAAGACAGTAAATAGGAACATAGATTTTAAGACTGTTTATACATATGAACTTTCAAGTTCTTAATTTTTGAAGCTAGATTTCTCATTCAGCCGAGAAGTAAAATAGGAAAGCTATAGTGAGTTAAAAAATATTTTATATACGTGAACTTTTTTGGCCTAGTTTAAAATCCACTGTTTCTTGCACGCTTATTAAAATGGCACTTGTATGTTAATATATTTAAAATTGGAATGCATACAGAGACCTATTTGGAGGTCAGGGTGGGGAATTTCACATCATACCTTAAATGCAACTGTGTGCCGGAGGGCCTTGTATGTGAAGTGCGTATTTAGTAGTTTTCAGTAGAACTTTCATCTTGCTCTTGCATTTTCATTCAAGTGCTTGAGGTTATATGTCAAGCATAAATATAGCGTAACAGGATACTGGAATGTGTAGGGGAGACAGCGACAGCAGGTCCCAGGAAGGTGACTGCTGGTCCCACAACAGTGTACCCCTGTCAGAAAGGGTGGTGAGTAAAAAATAATTTATCAATTGCAGATGTCAGTCATTACAGGGATAATCTTACTTCATTCACTGTCCTGGTATCTCAGTACTGGAATCTGTTGCCCTCCTATTAGAGACACGAGTATGTGGAAAATGGCATCATGCAGAAATGTACATGAAGTAACTTATCTTTAGGTAAATATTCTCTCCGCCCCCAACCCCATTATGCTCTATGTGTTTCCAGGTTCTTCATGATGAAAGATTTTGGGATGCTTCTCTCTCTTCTATGTAGTTGGTAGCGTGGGTGGTGGAGAGATGGCCGACAGTGTCAAAACCTTTCTCCAGGATCTTGCCAGGGTGAGTACATCAAGCCACCTCTTGACCCTTTTGCTGTGGAAACTGACTAGGAAGTCTTTTAAGTGTTTTGGAATTGATATCATATTTGTTAGGTCTTTCACATACAGGTTTTCATCGTGATCCACTCTACTCAACAGATAGGCATTGTCCTGCATCTCGCAGAAGCTTAGTAGATCTCCCTAGTGTCTCCAGTACTAGCATTCAGGCCAGCTTAGGTCCAGAGCTTTTTTTTAAACTTTATTTTGGAATAATTTTAGACTTACAGAATAGTTGCAGAATGGTACACAGCTCTTCTGTGTACTTCACTAGGGCTTGCCAGTGTGAACATCTTCTGTAACCATGATACGTCGACCAAAACTGAGTGGCGAACACTGGTTACATTCCTGTTACCTAAACTGTTTCATTTGGATTTACATTAGAGAAACCCCCACCTCCGTTCTGCAAGGTGCAGATGATGATGCTCAGGAAAAGGTCCCAGAAAGCTCTGTTTAGAAGCTAGCCACCCAAATTTCCAGTAGCATGAACTTCTGTTACAGTGGATGTCTGAGGCCTGATGTCGGAGTTGTGGCCCCTCTAGCTATATTCCTAGGAGCAGGCGAGAGGCCTCCTCTGAAGGGGAAGGGCAGGGACTGGGGCTGGGAACTGTTTTCTCAATGGGAATGTTTGAAAGTTTATTATCTTTGAGTTAAAGGGAAATTGAAGGTCTTGGAAGGGCCACAGAGACAGCATGCAATGTGATCTGCTTTTAATACCTTTACCTCCTTGTTTTGCTCTTCTGGTGTGATAACATTTCAACCCTGGGTCCATTCTGCATTGTGCATTTTACATGTCTGTCTGCCCCACGAGACTCAAGTGTCTCAGGTGGGAATCCTGTCTGCATTCTAGCACATGCTAGGCCCTCAGCCATTTGAACTCAACTATCTTGAATATTTAAACTACTTGTAGAAAATTTAGAAGTGAAAAGCAAAATAAGACTAAAAATTACTTGTAGATAAAGATCAGATGCAAGCCAATGCGATCAGTCTTATCAGTTGGTAGTTCATACACTTGCCCATTTCTCTGTATCCTGGCAATTATCTCCAAAATGTGTTGTAGCCAATAGCAGTAGGTGAAAATGCCCTCCTTAGACCCGGGCTGGCCACAGCCTCCAGGTTGCCTTTGTGTGCTGTTGCTTCATGAAATCGAACACCCCCGTGCTACAGCTCTGCTTTGGCCATAGGTGTTGTGGCACTTAATTAAACTGTAATTTGTGTTGCTGTTTACTTGTACACTTCTCCCGCCAAGTTCTGTTTCTTGAGCTTTTCCATGTGGCCAGGGTCTGGCTCATTGAAGATGGCTTGGTATCTGGATGGTAGGCGAGAGAATGCAGGCCTTTGACCTGGGTGAAGTGTCGTTCTGGTGTTTGCAGTAAACAGTAACCTTTCTGCTGCTGGGGCTCTTCCAGTGTGGTTGGCCAGTGCCTCTGTCACTGTCTTTATAGACGTAACAACCCTGTCCCCCATCACACACTCTTTAAGGACATTCTCCTCCAGCTGTACTACCGTGCGGTTTCTGTCTTATGGGCATGTTCTTTTCCTGCAGCTTTTCACATTGTTACAGTAAGTATTTCTTTATGTCTTTCTCTAACCGTGGTCTAGCCCTGGTCCTTTTTAGAAGCCAGTGTTTAATTTATCCTTGTATCACTAGTTCAGTACAGGACATTGATCATACTATAGGTATTTGATTGATATTGGAAGAGTATAAGGGAAGGCAGTAACTTGGCTTTATAGTATTGATTAGTGTGGAGGGATTAGAAAACCACTATTTTGCAACCGTGTTCTTTAAGGTTGACTTGGGCAAGAATTGTCAGTGGATGCTGAATCTAGGTAGGAGAACTTGAGCGGGATATTTGGATGGTCAGACCATTCGAATGGTCTCAGAAGTGGCTGTCCGCAGATTACAAATTAGTTGCAAGGGGAAAAACCTGCAACCATACAAAGGATAAGGTAGATAACACCTTGACTGAGTTTATAGAATTACCACCACCAGCAAGGACAGACAGACGCTGTGTGCCTCTGGATGTAATACCTGGGAGAGCAAGTTAGATGATGTCCCAGCCAAAAATGTGTAACCTGGATCTAATCATGAGGAAACAAACCTAAATTGTAGACATACAACAAAACAGCCGGCCTGTGTACCTCACAAAGAAAAGTAGGCTGAGGAGCTGTCCCTGAGCGGGGGACACTAGAGAGACATGAGAGACTAAGTACTCCCACGGTTCTGAACCGAAGTCTGATGCTTGAGGGGGAAGATACTGTGGAGGACATGTTGGGACAAATAGAAAAATCGGAACGTGGACTGTAAGATTAAAGTATTTCAATATTAAATTTCTTAGGGTGATAACTGCCTTGTAGTTATATAAAAGAATATTATTGTTCATTATTTAGGAAATGCACACCGAAGAATTAAAAGTAAAGGGACATAATAGAGCAACCTACTCATGATTTGGAAAAAGTGTGTATATATAAAAAAAGAATAAATGTGGCAAGATATTAATTTGGTGAATCTGGAGGAAAGGGTATTAGGAAGTTTTCTCTTCTTGCAGTTCTTCTGCAAATTGGGAATTATTTTTTAAAAAAACAACAAACTTCCCTTAAGCCACGTAGCAAAGTAAATAAAATGGTTTCCACTGTGATTTCACTTTACTGCATATAAATTTGGACAGTATTCGCTGATCCATAATTTTCCCTCTTTAAAAATAATACTCTTGCCTATAGGGAATCAAAGACTCCATCTGGGGAATTTGTACCATCTCAAAGCTTGATGCACGAATTCAGCAAAAGAGAGAGGAGCAGCGTCGGAGAAGGGCAGGCAGTGCCCTGGCGCAGAGGAGGGCCCAGAGCACGGAGAGGAAGCAGGAGAGGTGAGGAGGGGCGGCTGGCGGCGGAGCATCTGAGCCCTCTCCCAGAAGGCAGTCAGGCAGCGACTGATCCTCAGTGTGCAGTCAAAACCCTACGTTGTGACTTGGGGTTTTAGTAGCCCCTTCTTTTTGTACTTTCTCCCCCAAAATGTTATCAGTGATTCTCCCCCATACTCCCACATTGAATTAAACTAGGCTCTAGCGATAGTCCTTGCTCAAATGCCATGGTCTTTTTTTGGTTTGTTTGTTTTTTTTACATCAGAATGGTGAATAGAGAACCACAAAAAATTATTTTCTAGGAAAGCGTATGTAGATTTATTTATTGATAGAACCTCAGACATCCTCTTTTAATCTTCTCCAGTCTTGGGTGTTGGAAAATAAATTTTTTGTGTTAAGAAAAGCTGCTTCCCTGGAAATATTTTTAGTCTTTTCTCACTGACTGCTACGAGGAGAATATAACAACAGGTACTGGAAGACTAATACCAATAAGAGTCATAAATTAGAGAGCTACTTCGTGACAATACGGAAATGGCCCATATGCCTTATAAGCTAAATACCTGTGGTCTTTTCCAGTGAGCCACGTATTGTTAGTAGAATTTTCCAGTGCTGCGCTTGGAATGGTGGAGTATTCTGGGTAAGTTCTTTTTTCTTAACTTCCAGGCGCCTTATAAGCATCTTTAGATCATTGCTGTTAATGGTTAACTGTTTTCTTTAAACTGAGACAAGTAGTGCTCACCTGCTCATACATGCTTAAAGTCATAGCTCAGGATTCTGGCCCTGGCTGGTGTAGCTGAGTGGATTGGACACAGGCTGTGAACCAAAAGGTTGCCAGTTCGATTCCCAATCAGGGCACATGCCTGGGTTGCGGGCCAGGTCCCCATTGGGGGCCACATGAGAGTCAACCACACACTGATACTTTTCTCCCTCTCTTTCTCCCTTCCTTCCCCTCTCTCTAAAAATAAATAAATAATTAATTTGAAAAAAATAACTCAAGATTCTGTCTAGCTGCACTTGGGGACCACTTGTGTGTAAATAAAGGGCTATCCTTGAAATAAAGGGAGAACATTTTAATTTTTCCTAAAAAATGACTTACTCACAAGTTAATGTTGTCATAGGTTAATAATTTTTCTTGACACTCTCTGGACATTTTGGCTGAGAGCATCTATGGGGGGTCAGAGGGGAAGGACAGGTGGACAAGGGTAAGGTTCTCCCCACATGCAGTCATAGAGGTCTATTAGAATTGACATCTGTTCGAGCCCACACTGGGAGAGATGGCCTGCGATTCACTGAGAACCAACACAGGCTTAGGTGAAATTTGAGTACTTTGAAGAACAGGTAGTTAAATATTTCCTTTGACTTGGAATTCACCATAATTCAAGTTTCCTTAAACATTTTACAGATGTTTCAGGTGTTAGCTTGAATTGATCAAATATTACTGTGTGTTTAGTTGGTACCTGTGTTTTGTCCCGAATACTATTTGAAATGTCCTACTCCGCCCCCAAAGGTTTTACTATTTTTATAGGTAGTGTCGGGTGTGTGCCTGTCAGCTGGAGTAATGGGAATAGACATGGGTCCAATTTTGGAGTCCCTTCAAGCCTTCTAATTTTTAAGTGTCACCTCCATCTGGAAAGTAATTACACTGAAACTTGGAACTCTTGTTTTAAAGAAGGGCTTTTAACGTTGACCTCACTGCTTTTTTCCTTTAGTTCAGCCTCCTCCTGTTCTATCGCGTGTTCATTCCTGTTCTTCAGTCAGTAACGGCCCAGATTATCGGTGAGTGCTGTCTGCTGGGGCGGAGCCCGGAGGCTGCCTCCCGGCTCCCTCGGGGTCCTGGACTCTTCCTGCGTACCAGGCTCTTGGGGTGTTTTTAACTGAAACCTCTCAACAACGCTTTGAATGGGCATTGTTATAGATACCATTTTAAGGGCAGGAAAGGAAGTGAGTTACCAAGGCTAAATCATTCGTGCATGGCAGAGCTGGGGTTTGCATTCAGGTGGTCTCCTGCCTACTCTGCACTGTTAGTCACTGTGACATCCCAGCCGCCACCAGGTAAGCAGCCCCTACCTATGGCCATTCTGAAGTGCAGTTGCAACCGGAAGTTGGTGTCTTTACAAAGAGTAGGACTCTCTGAAATAGGTACAGTGACGTACTGGCAAGGAACAAAGCTGTGTGGGGAATAGTCACAACTGGGGGCTCCCTATTTGGTCTTCTGGTTTTCCATTTCTCTAGTTAAACTAATAACTCCTTTTCCTTTTCTTAGGCGATCCCTCTCTGCACGGAGATGTTTGGTCATGGCTGGAATTCTTCCTCACATCAGTTTTCAGCGCTCTTTGGGTGCTCCCCCTGTTCGTGCTTAGCAAAGTTGTGAACGCCATTTGGTTTCAGGTAGGTCCAGGGCAGAATAGAGACTGGGTCCTACATCATGAGGGGTTGACAGGTGGCAGGCTTTAGCCTGTGAAGTTAGTGACCATGCAGGGAGCAATCTTCCAGCCTTTCCTGGTCAAGCGGGCAGCGGGTGATGTTTGTGCTCTTGTAAAATGGGATTATTTTCTCAGGCCACCAGAGTGTCTCATTGCCAGATGTCCAGGGGCTTTTCTCACCTGGCAGGTCCAAGGGCAGATCAGTGGCCTTAGCTTTGGGGCTGGATATTGAGGCGATTCAATTCCTGTTTGGGTGAGCTGCTTTCTCTGTTACAGGATATAGCTGATCTGGCATTCGAAGTGTCAGGAAGGAAGCCTCACCCTTTCCCTAGTGTTAGCAAAATCATTGCTGACATGCTCTTCAACCTTCTGCTTCAGGCTCTTTTCCTCATCCAGGTGAGGCTGGCCTTCTGGGCACTTGGACACATTTAAAAAGACAAGGTTCACCAGAGGGAAGTTTACAAAGACAGGGTATTTGCATTTATATTGGGGCAGGTATGCTTTATGGGAGGTAATGATTTTTGAATCATTCTTTTACAGAAACAACTAGGCAATTTAAAAATCAAAAATCACAGAATGATAGGAAACATGAATTTACCTGCTCTTTCCTGCCACCCCCGGCATTCGCTACTCTCCTGCTCTTTAGGCACTTGAAAAGCAACTGTGCGGCTATCTAGGAAGAAAGGGATGACGCAGAGTGGGAGGTGAATCGTGTTAGGTCACTGAAGCTTTGGAATTAAGATTTTCCGTGTTTATTCTTTAGGGGATGTTTGTGAGTCTCTTTCCCATCCACCTTGTCGGTCAGCTGGTTAGTCTTCTGCATATGTCCCTTCTCTACTCACTATACTGCTTTGAATATCGTTGGTTTAATAAAGGTAAGTCCATCTAAAGAAACTTAGAACTTGGAGGCCCTGTTAGGAAATGCTGCTGCTAAGCAGACTTCCTAAAACTATTTATTGCTTAGGCCCTTGACAAACCGTTTTTGGAAGGAAGCAGCATCTTTGGCAAGGGCGAACTTATGTTTGGCTTTTGGATTTAAGCCTTAACTTTGATGCTGTGGGGTACAGCAATGTGGTATTCCCTCTGTGGTGCTTAATGTGATATAGGTGTGAGCCATAAGTCAGCATAAATGAGCATGAGATACTCTGAATTAGAGAAACTAATTTAATGTTAGCACGTTCAGATTCTTTTGGATATTTTAAAGCCCTCAGCATATTTGTCTGGGTATGTGTGGTTGAAAGAGGTTAATTTCTAGACGATGGCTGCCTTTTTATTTGATATCTTGCTTTGCTTAGGACTAATCCTCACAAAGGGTGCTGGAGTTAAATTCACGATGCACTCAGCCTGTCAGCTTTGAATTGTGATTATCGAATTGTAAAAACTTTGCATAGAAGCTGTGTATCACATTGGACAGTTCTGAATTACATGCTTCAGCTGTGTTCTAAATGGCAGTTCTGTGTCTAAAACTCAAACCTCAGATAATTTGTCTACCACATTTAGTCATTTCACTAAAAGGAAATACGAATTTTAACTACATTGGCTCCTTGTTTTAGGAATTGAAATGCACCAGCGGTTGTCAAACATAGAGAGGAACTGGCCTTACTACTTCGGATTTGGTTTGCCCCTGGCTTTCCTCACAGCAATGCAGTCCTCGTACATTATCAGGTAATGTGGCTGGAGGGACCGGAAGGGGGCTAGTACAGATACTCAGTGGAGGGAGCATCTTCTGGATGCCTGGTTCTCTGCTAGGCGTTCTGCATTCCTCTTTGACCATTAGGATGTCCGTAGGATTTTTCTCCTTGACAAATAGTCGTAGACGTTTGTCAGTATTCGCATCTAGTCTGCAGGATCTTACGTACCATATTTCTCCTATGTTGCCTCCTGGAGCGGTGTTAGACATAGCCAGTGCTTAGAAAGATATCCCCCCCCCCTTTTTATTAAGGGTTTCTCAAGCCACAATGTTAGCACCAGAGGCAAAGGAATTTTGGGCTTCTTATGTCTTCTCCAAAGTTATAGCTGTTATGAAGGTGACTGACTATTTCTTTTCTTTCTTTCCTTTTTCTTTCTTTCTTTCTTTCTTTTTTTTTTTTTTTACAGTGGCTGCCTCTTCTCTATCCTTTTTCCGTTATTCATTATCAGCGCCAATGAAGCAAAGACCCCTGGCAAAGCTTAGTAAGTATTAGCCAGTATTGGCCAAAGTGTTTTTCTGTGTAAAGGGTTGGAGCTTTAATATCACAATTATGGGAATGAGACATTTTAAAAAATAACCTCTTACATTGCTGGAAACATTAATATACAGTTTAATGGGGGGAAAACACTTCTGGGATATATCCCCAAATTTTCCCTATGCATATATATGTACATAAATATGTTTTAAAAATCAATGCTATTATATGCCCGGGCTGATGTGGCTCAGTGGATTGAGTGCTGGCCTGCAAAACAAAAGGTCACTGGTTCAGTTCCATTCAGGGCGCATGCCTGGGTTGCAGGCCTGGTCCCCAGGTTGGGGGCATGCCAGAAGCAACCAATTGATGTTTTTCTCCCTCTTTTTCTCCTTCCCTTCCCCTCTCTCTGAAAATAAATAAAATCTTTATTAAAGTTTTTTAACAATTTACTGAATAAGGCACTTGTAAATGTAATTAAGCTAATTTTTGTAAGAGTGGTTAACTTTCTTACAAAGGTATTGGGGCCATGTGATCTGGCTATAGGAGTTTATTGATAATAAGAGTAAAACAAAGTGTTATTTTTTTAAAAGATTTTATTTATTTATCTTTAGAGGGGAAGGGAAGGAGAGATGGAGAGAAATATCAATGTATGGTTGCCTCTCATGCATCCCCTGCTGGGAATTGTCCTGGGAACCGGCCTGCAACCCAGGCATGTGCCCTGACTGGGAATCGAACAGCGATTCTTTGGTTTGTAGGCCCGCACTCAAGCCACTGAGCTACACCAGCCAGGGCAAAACGAAGTGTTTTAAAATGAATCTTTAGCAGTAAAACTAGCAGGCCAAAAGTTTTATCGCTTCCCAAAAAAGCTCAGTCTGTGATCACTTTTGGTTGAGTCAGCAAGGACGCACGTACTGCGGGTGTCCAATCCATTCTGGGTTTTTGCATGCCCTTGCTGGCCAGCAGTGGTCGGGGTATCTTAGTGGGCACAACCAACCTTCTCTTGAAATTCTCTGGAAAACGAGACGCGTACAGCATATGATGTCTTCAGGCATAGCTTGAAGTTTGTGCCCAGAAAGTCAACTATAAAAAGTGCTTCTCTAATCAGAATTAATCTGAAACACAACTTTATTTCCATTAAGCTTTGACACTTCAAGTGCTGGGGATTGCATTGTTCTCATGACAGCGACAAGACCCAGTGCGCCTGGGTGTAGTTGCTGCCTGTTTGATCCCTGTGTCTAATATCTGTACTTCCTTGATCAAATTTCACTGGTCTTATTTTCCCCCTATCATTTTAAATTTAATGTAGTCATTTCAGTTGTTAAATAATAATTCTGGTCAACTGGGGATCTAACAAGTTGGATCTCTTACATTTTAGCCTTTTCCAGTTGCGCCTCTTCTCCTTGGTGGTTTTCTTAAGCAACAGACTCTTCCACAAGACGGTCTACCTGCAGTCTGCCCTGAGTAGCTCAACCTCTTCAGAGAAGTTCCCTTCGCCTCATTCGTCTCCTGCCAAACCGAAGGCTGCTACAGGCCACTGACTCACCTGCCATCCACAGGGCATGAGAGGGACTGGAAGGAGGCTGTGCAGCCCTTTCCTCGTCCACCTCCCCCACTAGGGAAGGCAGGACCCACTCTGCCAAGGGCCCTCTGCATATTCCCTTATGAGGAACTGGGACTTTTGTCTCTGGTGCACGTAAGGCACAATCTTCCTGACACCAGTATGTGGGTTTTTAATACCTGTCAGTCTGAAAGGACCACAGGTTTTTCTGCAGCTCTTTTCTAGCATTTGCCAGCCCCCACGCCTGGACTGATTTAAACACTTTTTCTCCCTGTGCCATTTACCCCTCCACCTCCCCTTCCTGCCTTCCACCACCCTTGGATGAATGGGTTTTGTAATTCTAGCTTTTGTATTTTGTGGACCTGTTATTTTTGTTGTTTTTCTGTGAAGCACATATATTGGATGTGGGAGGTAAAGGAGTGTCCTGGTCGCTCCTGGTCACTCCCTTTATAGCCATCACTGTCTTGTTTCTTGTAACTCAGGTTAGATTTTGGTCTCTCTTGCTCCACTGCAAAAAATAAGCCTGAAGAGATGGGCCAGGAGGAAAAGACCTCACAGCCAGATCTGCTGGGTTTTGAGGAGTGATTTTTCTTCCCCTTGAAGGGGGAAAAAAAAGCTTTTTTCACCGGTACATTTAAAGTCCCCCACTACAGGGATGTACCGATTTGGGACAAGTGCCACTGCAACACGGAATGCTCGGAGAACCTGAATCTCTAAACTCTGCGGGTCTGAACTCACTGTCGGCCACTGCCGGGTCTGTCTGGCGTTTCAAAAGCATACTGGGTGCTGCAAATAGGAACTGACGGGGTAAACTTATTAAACCCATTAAACCTGTGAGTGGTGTTTCTCTGTCATTCTACAGATGCTAAATATGGGGGGAGGGGCAGATGTCAGAACTCCTATACAATTTTCAAATGTCACGATTAAACACTAGCTGGTTTCCCACAAGGTGTGTGATGGTTGAATTTACAAACCATCACCTCAAGAAACATAGTCATAGAATCCAAGACTATCTTGGGTAAATTTGGTTAGTGTTTTGAGCGATTAGTCCTGAAAAATGTTCCCTGAGGAAGTTCGGATTATGTGGTTATGATGATCATGTTAACATCTCAGAATTTAGGATTGTGGAATTATTTGCTTTAAAGTCTATGGGTACGTCTCGCCTGTTATGCATGAATGAAGAGATCCTCCTAGGTTTCAGTGTATTGAACATTCTCATTGGAGAAGAGATTAGACATCTGGTTAACAGAAACCTTTACTATGTACAAGACATGGATTTAAAAATCAGTGCCGAGAGATGAAAACCAAGTTCAAGGGGTAGATTTTAAAATAGTGGACATCTCGGAAGTAGGTATTGTTTTCCAACTTGTGCAAAAAACTGTAAAAGACATCATTTAAAACAAGATTTACTTCCAGTACTCGTCTGTGACATCTCTGGTCATTTGTCAGTGATATTGTGGAGAAATGCCAGGTTGCTTTGGGGGTGGTTTGAAGACCTCGGTATTTCATCAGCTTGTAACTGATCATTGATTACCTTAAGATTAGTTGTTTAAGTTTTTTGGGGTTTTTTTTTTTTTTAAGATTTTATGTATTTATTTTTAGAGAGGGGAGAGGAGGAGGAAAGACAGGGAGAGAAACATCAATGTGTGGTTACCTCTGGAGTGCCCCCTGCTGGGGACCTGGCCTGCAACCCAGGCATGTGCCCTGACTGGGAATCGAACTGGCTACCCTTTGGTTCACAGGCCAGCACTCAATCCACTAAGCACACCACCCAGGGTATAGTTGTTTAAGTTTTTTAAATGAGCTTAGTATTTAAGTGGCTGCATGTTTGTCACCTGAAATTTGTATGTGTACCAAGTTAGTATTTGTTTAGAAGAGTGAGAGAGGTTGAATGGATGAAGACATGTGATTTTATCCAGCACTACATCTTGCTATAGAAAATGCTTAAAGTTTAAGTGGTTGGAAGTGAGGAATCTGCAGTTTTATTAGTGTAATGGAGAGGCCAGGCCTGTGGCATGTCTACAATGGAAATTTGGTGATTACTAAAGATGACAATCAGCATGAGTTTTAAAACCAGTAAGACCTAAGGAATCATGTTCACAAAAACCCTTTTCAGGGATAGACATCACAGCTTGGACAGGCATACGTGGTTCAAAACACTACCCTTTTATCCGATCTAGAGATGGGTTGTCCATCATAACAACTCTGGATGAGTTAGAAAATGGTTGCTTCAGACCTGGGCAGGGTATGTTAAGTCTGCTGGAAACTTAAATGAACAGATCTGTGAGCTGGCTTGTTAAGTGCTCTTACGTTGTAAAGGAGGAATCAGGACAAACCCAGAAGAGTAATAAATGGTTAGAGGTCTGTGAACTGCCTTAAAAGGATAACATCTGGGAATAAAAGGGCAACTATAGTTGCTCGCTGTCTATTCATTTTCCACCCACTTACATTTTCTGAGTGTAGAAGTAGGACATCTATGCAGCTTCTACACGCGTGTGTTTACCTGACCGGGATTGCCCTGGTAAAGGTTATCAGTTCATCAGTACAATGGAAGAGGCTCCAGCAGCACCGCACCGCGTGCCTCCCCCCACCCCCCACCCTGCCCGAACAATTCTATGCTACAGGACTCACAGAAGTGGACAGAACACTGACTCCAGGTCAGTGTAACTTAGGCTTTTTAACTGCATGAGCCATACATCTGGATATTTGGAGTGTGCCTAAAAGGAACCCGCAGAACCAGAAAAAGGTTCAGGCAGCAGAACAGATGACTTCATCGTGTAACAAGCGTCCCAGTGCCTTCTCTGCCAGGCACTGTGGGTTCAAGGATCAACCAGAAAGATAGGGTTACTGCCTACTTGGACCTCGCAGTGCAGTGAAGGAGACTGACAAAAGTGATCCAGCAAGTTCTTAAAAATTATATGTTAAAATAGCTACCATTTTCCACAGGTCTCAACTTGAACAAGACATTGAAATTCAGAGAATCTGAGTATCATGCGAGATTAGGTCATACCATCAGTCTCATTCTTGTTTTACTCACTCTGATCTCACATTTAGGTGTTCTGTAGTGCATCCCGGCTTTGGGGAAAATAGTGACCATTTGACCATGCAGATACGTACTTCTTAACCCAGGAGTAGCCTCAGAATCATCTCAGATTTCCCAAAGTACACTGTCTGTTCCTGGAGGAAATGTGATTTTCTAGAAACACATTTTAATTCCGGCTTCCCAGACTGGTGTGTCTCAGTGGATTGAGCACTAGCTGGACTGTGAACCCAAAAGACTCCAGTTTGATTCCCAGTCAGGCTCATGGCTGGGTTGTGGGCCAGGTCCCTAACTGGGGGTGTCTAATCAACGTTTCTGTCCCTCTCTTCCTCCCTTACCCTCTCTCTGCAAGTAAATAAATACAATCTTAAAAATGTTAACTACTTCCACAGAAGTTGAGGAGCCAGTGCATCAATGAAACAAAAACAGACTGTTGCGGAGAGGGGACAAATTAAAGCAGTTACAGGCATAAAATGAGGTGGCCTACAAAAGTGGCCCCAGGGAGGCAAGTGCAAGATAAAATGGAGGAACTCCCCCAGAATGCAGAACAAAACAATCTAGACACGGAAAAAGTTAAGAATCACACAAGTATACCAAGAATCAGGAATCCAACATTTGTCTAACAGCAACTTAAGAAAATGAACAGAAACATAGAGACAAATAAAAAATTTCCTCCAATGGTGGAAATTGGAGTTTGCAGATAGAAAAGGACTGACAAATGCAGGGCAGGAAAAAATGAAGGAAAAAACCCACACAGATGTGATCTCTGAGGAAAAGAATTTATCGAAGAAAAATGGGGCACCTACAAAGGAATGTGATTCACGTTGGCTCAAGACTGCTCAAGAACAATTCCAGGTGGGTTGGCCAAAAAGTCTGTCTGGTTTTTTCTGTCAAATGAAAGATGACATATTTTTCATTTTCACCAATAACTTTATTGATTTGGATATTTTGAGTATGTTGGCCATCTCCCATGTGGTATAACATGATTGTTCTCAATTAATGTCTTGATTTGACATTAATGTCTTGATATCAACTTCAACCTGGCTGTGTAGCATTGTCCAGCAAGCAATCTCCCACGCAGAACTTCGCAAACCGCTTTTGACACATTCGATCAGTCACAGCACCTTCTCCATACACTGCACAGATCTTATGTGTTTCAGTTGCATTTTACCTTTCTTGAAATAATAAAGTATAACATACTGAGAATGCTGCCTATGTTCCTCTATCTTCGATATTAAAATGGCTACGCAAACATTCACCAATTTTGATGTTTTTTTAATGTACGCAGATATGACAGCTGTCACGATATAATCTGACAAAATTGTTTTGAATAAAATTCAAGACAAGTAATCATTCCTAGAGCCATCTTACAGAAAAGACCAAACGAATTTTTGGCCAGCCCAACAGAAGACAAAATTGTAATGCTTTGAAAAAGTGCTTTTGTCTGTGCTCCTGTGTGTATGCAACAGGATGGTCCCAATTTTGTTTCTATAATTCTAGACCCATCTTTGTTAGTGATTAAGGACAAAATAAAGGCGCTGTTTGCTTTCCATTCAGCTTTTCTGAAAAAAGTTACTCGAAAAATCTGTCAAAGTGAAAAGTACAAGAAATAGATTATTACTTAAAAGAAACAAAACATCCAACCTAACATGAACCCTGGAATCAGTGCATTGAGAAGAAATCCTGGCGGTTTTGCTTTGCAGCACACCTGGAAAGGGTCCTGGGGAGAACATCAAGAAGAAAACAGATCTTATTACTCCGGTGTGCTCCAGATGAGATGTTTCTTTTGAACAATTATATAAAAGAAGTAAAAAGACACTTTGGGAGAGACCAAAATTTCCACAGGAATTACGATTCTACAAAGCAATCTAAAAATAGCTTTATTTTAAACAACTGATGGAATAGAGTTTTTCCGAAAGAACCAAGTCAAAACTTTTGATCAGGATGATTAACTTGATACGCTGAATTCATGTGTGAACTCTTGGTCTATGATCACTGATAATGACTGCTGTCCTGACTTTGATTTTGCTTATAAATAAGTCTTTCCCTATCAATTGGGTTAAAGAATGTCCCCAAACTAGACTTAGATTTTAAACTTTGTTCTTGAGTAGTGTATTTTAAATTCTCAAAGTTTCCTTTAGGAAACACATTCAATAATTTAAAAAATTAATGAGAACCCTATCTAAATGGTGTTGCAACTGTACTTTTTTTTTTCACTTTAAAGGAATCGTATTTTAATTCCCCTTCCTCCTTCATTAAGGAAGAAACCTAAGTTGTTTTGAAGAAGCATTTACTTGAGATTCTGCAATTCCTTCAGATTCAGCTTCAGTTTCATTCTGTTAAAATTACACTGAACACATAAAAACAAGCATTTATTGAGTTACAAGTCTGGGGGGTGGTGAGCCTGGTCACGTGGATTCTGAAAAATGCACACTATTCTGAAACTGATTTAAATGTGCTTTGGCGGGTCGTATTCCTAGATGCTGAAACACAGCCTTCAGCAACTTTTCTGTGTGTGCGGGGTGAGGGCAGCGGGAACAGAGAACAGCTTTCGCCGACTGAGCTGACACCGCACGCAGCCGCAGGCTGGCTCCTCGGTAAAGGCTGTGTGCGACCGTCGCGGGTGCCTTCACGGGTCCCGCCACCGCTTTAGGCCAGACGCACAGGCAGGGCCTAACAAGGAAAGGCCCCAAGTCTGCAAGGCTCCTGTCAACTACAGGTTCCCGGGGAGCGATAGCAAACAGCTCGTGAGCTAGCGGTCCAAGACGGGACCGTCTGCACCGGAAAGCGCTTGCATTTTCACTGTCACAGGTAGGAAGCTTTAACCTTATGTTAGGTAACAGTCAATTTGTACCTTACAGAAAAAAAAGTCTCATAATCGGAGCCCAGAGATATTGATGTTTCTGCACTTCGTCCGCGCAAGTTCCTCTTCTGGTCACGTGACTGGGGTCAAAGAGCAACACCTTCCCTACTCCGTGACTTCCTCCTTGTCCGCAGACCGACACGTCACTCCTCGGCCCTCAACCAAACTGCTTCGAGCTCGTTTGTCCTCGCTCTGGTTCTCACTAGCGGACCAGTTACAGCTCAGCAGGAGCACAAAGTCCCGCCTTCCAGATGCTAAGTGACTTCTGTGCTGTCCATTTAAGAAATAGAAGCGCGGCTTTGTTCACGCCTCTGTGCTTGATAGACAGTTTCACAACCCTATCGTTCTCCAGAAGTGTCGGGTCGGCCGTAAGACAACCAATAGGGACCTATTCAGGAGGCGGACCCGGTCTTTGCCAGGGTTGAGTGCGCCGCTGAGCGGATGGCAGTGGGAGCCCAGCGGAATCCTGAGGAACGCCGGCCAGGTGAGAAGGCCGTGCGATAAAACTTGAGAATAGCGGCAGGTGCGGCCCAGGACATTGGTAGGGCTGAGAGAGGTGCCAGAGGTGGGGCTCCAAAGGCGGGGGTGGGGAGGGGAAGACGATTGGAGAGCGTGGAGGAAGGGACGTGGGGCGTGGTGTCGGGGGTCCCAGGTCGGAAAGATGTCCAGGTCTCGGATGCGGATGCACTTCGGTCGGTAACGCGTGGAGAAGCTGGGACCCTGAAGCTGGTCTTGGAGGGGCAGACACTCAGGGTGCCGAGGTGGTGGTTGTCTCGCGGTGGGGGTGGGAGACGGGACGTGGGACCCGCAGGAGTGAATGGAAGAGGATGGAGGGGAGTGAAGGAGTGGGAGAGGGTGAGAAAGGGTGCAGCAAGGGTGCCCCAGGCTTGCAGGCACAGTTGAAGAGGAGAACGGTTGGTAAGTGTTTAAGGTAAGTGCTTTTGCTCGTACTTGATGGAGGCTGTTCGAAAAGCGACCACAGAGTACACCGAAAACTGACTTAAATTACCAGCTCCTGTACTCAGCTTTCAGGCAGAGGTTCGAGTACTCCCCTTTCCTCTGCTAGGTGTGGGTTATATCAGCTCAGTGGTGTTAAGTTTTTTCTTTTCAGGCATTCCAGCGAACATACAAACCTGAGGGATGTGGCTGGAATACTGATTTCCTGGAGTTAGGTGTTTATTTCTCATTGCAAGATAAGGCTTTCTTTTGGGATTATCATTAAGAACATAACTAAAACTCCTTTGAGACAGTGAATTATGGAAAAGATGCTTGATTTCTCGCTGTTGGGCTCGTAATGTATGATTCTTCATGCCTTCCACCCAGTCCGGTGTTTTTTGGTCTTTCTCCTTTCCTATAGTAATACTGGGAAAAAGACTAAGAGAGGTGCAGTTTTCCTTTTTTTCCCTCCCCTGCAGCCTTGAACAATGTTGCATATCCTTTATTATTCTGTTCTTTGTAACTTAGCCCTTGGCCAGCTCACGTTTTAAGAAGGCAGTGTTATCTTAAACAGAAATAGGTAAACCTCCTTTGGTAAATAAGTGCTAATAAATTTTATCAGGTGATCACCATGCCTAACGCTTCCCTCAGCGTTTCCTTTTCATCTGATTTTTCCCATGAGCTTTTCTCGCTTCAGCAGGAACCATTTTCTTCTCCCTCCAGATTGTCATCTGGTTCCATGAGCAGTCCCTGGGATCAGTGGCTTCAACCAGTAGTGTCAATTACAGAGATGCCCTGAGACAGCTGATTAGAAGCAGGTAGAAATCTGAACAGTAGTTTACGGTGTGATGTATCCAATTGGAAGTGCAGTGATCTGTGTATCTGCCCCTCTTCTCCAGTGGGTGGCAAGCGCACCTGCATTAATCATCAGTCACTCTCTTTGAGTTGACCCTGCTGTCCCACTGGTATTCGGAACAGAAGAATCTGTTGAAGCTGCAGTTTAGAGCTATAAGTTGTGCTAATTCAGTCGTGACTTCTCTTTCTCCACTTTCTACTTCGACTTCTGTACTCAATATTCATCCTTTGCTTTTTTGTGTGTATTCCTGCCTTTTCTTGAATATTCTCTCCATACGTTTTTTTTTCCTCTGTTTACACTCGTTTCTATTTTCTTTGCATCTCTTTCTCCAACCCCCATCTTTCTATTCCTGTCTTCCCTCTCTGTACCACACAGTTGCCAGTGTTGCTTCTGCACTCGTTAGCTGTGAGGAAGTGGGAAACAGGATTATATTGATAGATCTAATCATTCCTTTTTAGTCTTGACACCTAGGCCTGACCTGCACCTACTTTCTAGTCACTTGACCATAATTCAAGCAAGACTTGGGTGTTAGTGTTAGCCCTGACCTTCTCTGGTGTGTTCTCTAGCTCCTGTTGCCTTTATGTTTCTCGGCCACCATAAAATATGAAAGTGAGCCAGGTGAATTGAAGGTGTCCGATATCTCATGGTCTTGATTTTTCCATTTTAGCTGTTTCAGTGACATCTGTTGCCACCCATCAATGTCAAGATGACTAAGCTGGGATTTTTGCGGCTGTCCTATGAGAAGCAGGACACACTTCTGAAGCTTCTCATTCTCTCAATGGCTGCTGTGCTGTGTGAGTTTGCATGAGGACCTTCTTTTGGGGGGGATGGAAAAAAATCAAGAATGGCTTTCTTATTTTCAGCAGATGGTAATATGTTCTTTTTGCTGTTTTCCATCAGTATAATTTTATGAAGGCAAAAAAACCCAAGGACTTTAAAAGGACCAGTGGTCATCCAGGAAAGAATGGGAAGCATGCTATGCTAATTCTGGTTTTTTATAGGGCTGAGAGAGATGCTGAGGACTCTTGGACACTTAATTTCAAAAAGACTTATTTTTTCCCAGTTTAGTTGCCTACCTTAGTATTTCTGAAGGTCTCTTTTGAGCTTCTGGTTTTAAAGTATTTTAGCTTTTTATGAATTACAAGAATAGTCTTGATTGCCTTACCTCTTAGTTTGCTGCAAAGTTAAGGTTAGTTGTTGGGAACTCGCCTTACATAAAAGATGACTGTATAAGTTGAGGGCAGTGTTAATAGGCGAATGCACCGTTGCAGACAGTGGTAACAGCTAGTTAAGTGTGTCCTGTCTGCGTGGAAAATGCAGGTGCCATCATCAGGAGGAAGTGGACTTCTCCTTTATGTGGGGGGATGGATAAATACTTTATTCAGGGGTAATTTTATATTCCTGGGACCTCTGGGCTGGATAATACTATTATTTTTATAATACTACTATCTACTATTATTTTCCATGGCACATTACCATTAAAATGTCAATTCTTGGTATTTGCAGCATTCTCCACTCGTCTGTTTGCTGTCCTGAGATTCGAAAGTGTCATCCATGAGTTTGACCCGTGAGTACCTTTGCTTGGTCTGCTGTTTTCTTGGAGAAGTGTTTCGGGTTCATGAGTTTTAAATTCACATTTCAGTCCGCTCTTACTGGTGGGGACGTCCTTTATATACATGTACCGGGGAACCCCTCAAGTTTTCTGAAGGAGATAATTGTCTTCTTCTGAACCATTTCTGTTAGCATCAACAAAATGAATCTGTTAAACTTATAGAAAATGTCAGAGGCATTGCCGGTATGCCTGCTTATCACTTAAGATCTGGCTATGCTAAAAGCCGTCTGGCTTCTGAGCTTGGTCAGCAGTTAGTGATGCAGATTGAGGGAAAGTGGGCTGGTGTGTTTTCGGCTCAAAAGAAAATCACGAGGCATGAACTTGAGATCCATGACTGACTTTATTTCTATTTAACAATTTATATGGTAGAAATTGGGCCTATCGATTAAGTTTTGAGACTCTAAGGAAAATTGAAAGCTACAGTTTGATTAGGGATTTTGTTTATTGGATGAAAGATAGAGGTGAAAGACATGTACTGAGCATTCACTTTGTCCCAAGCACTGTCTTACAGATTATCTCTAAAACCTAACTGTGTACCCTTCGAGAGGGAGGAGCACCTCATCTCCTCCTCACCAATGAGACTGAGGCTGGGAGCGACAAGTCAGGGTTACACAGGTAGTACGCAGAGGAGCCAGGATTTGACTTCAGGTTTATCTGTCTCTGGACACTGGAGTCACTGTGCTATATTGCTTAAAGTTAAGGCTTAATTAAAAATTTAGAGAGCCAGAATTGTAAATTCTTGACATACCATCAATATCTTAAAAATAGTATGTTCAGCTTATGAAGCATTGATTCAAAATGTTCCTGCATGTATATGCAAATCTGTCATTTCATTTTGTACAGATATTTGAAAGCACTTTGAAGGCATATAGATACTTTCCTTGGGATTCTGCCAAAACAGTTTACATTTTTTCTCATGAATGAGGAAACTCACATCCTTTCATTTCTTAGCAACCAATCAGGGCTTTGCTTCAGACCCTCTAAATGGGCAAGCTCTGGGGTGAGATGGTCAGGGAAGGCAAGAATACCTGCATGGTAGTCACGGAGCTGGAGGGGGCTGTAGAGACCTTGCGATTTGACATTTCCTCTTGCAGAGCAGAAAATGGAGGCCCAGCGTGGGACCCTAGTCCAGACCCATTCCCACTAACTTACACCTCCTCCGTCTCCCTCTGCCTGTCCTACTGTTTGGCAGAGGACGTAGTTCTGACACATTTTGACTGCCTGTTGCTCTTATCCCTTGTCTCTTTGACAGTTACCAAAATAACAATCATTAGTGACAGACAGAAGGATAGAGATTTCTGCTACTTCTGCTGTAGCTGCTAAAACTGGACTGGCCAAGGAGGAAATGGGGTGAGAGGGCCGGGCAGGAATGATGGTTGGTGGTGATTATCTTTAGTTGTTAAGTAATTCCTTTTATTTATTTTATATTTTTGCCATTTAAAAAATTTATTTTTAAGTGTGAAACTTAAGGGGTTACATAACTTGGACCTAAGCAACTGTGCCGTTCCATGCATAATGCTAAGTATTTTATATCAAGTATTTTAAAATATAATTTGCATTTTATACTACTAGGTAGGTGGCATTTAGAACTACTTTAAATAACATGAGAATTAAGAAGTTTGTGTTATGGAGAGGGTTAAAAAATTTCCATCCTGCGTATGGTGTTAAACTGACATCTTAGAGATGCTCATCCCCTCAGACACAGGCGTGTGTCCTTGTGTGTGGTGTGTGCCCCTGTCTCCGCTGTTTTGACTTCTGGGTGCTTCGGCACTCCGGTGGTAATGCCTGCAACCTGCCACCCTGCTGGACTGTTCTACCAGAGAGCTTTAGGATCTTGTCAGGCTTTCGTTGCATTTCCTTATGAGAGGAGCAGTGCTTCAGTTGAGACAAGTGTGGAGCTAGAAATGAGACTTCTGGGACTAGAAGATGATTTCATGCGTGGCATAATTTTTGGTACCAAACTGACTTTATTGAGTAATGGTAAGTTCCTCAATGGTGTGATCTAAGGAATAAACTTTACTGCAAATTGGTGTGAGTGCCTGAGTACGAACAGGAGGAGACATGGACCCTTTATTCCTTGCTGTAGGTACTTTAACTATCGGACTACCCGGTTCCTTGCCGAGGAGGGATTTTACAAATTCCATAACTGGTTTGATGACCGGGCCTGGTACCCACTGGGCCGGATCATCGGAGGAACAATTTACCCAGGTGAGGGAAACAGGGTGTTTCTTTTAAACAAGTAGGTATTTGTATATTATTGCACTATTTTAAAATGTCCGATGTCTTCATTTTGTGACACTTGCAATTTCATTCCAATTACAGATTCTTCAAAGTGGATCTTATATAAATAAGATAGCATGTTTAGGAGAGCAGGGATGGGTGCCTTTTCATAAATTCTGGGCTTCTGATTGAATCCTTAGGAGGGAAATTTATAGGCCTACTGCAGTTGCTATGTTAGTATTTTTGGTGGTTTGTCCAGACCTGTGTTGTCACTTTATTGGTGCTTGGATTTTCCCTTTCTCTTAAGTTCTTTCTTTTTTTTTTAAAGATTTTATTTATTTTTAGAGAAAGGGGAAGAGAGAGAGAGAAATACCAGTGTGTAGGAGAAACATTGATCAGTTGCATCTTTGTTTTTTAATTGGTTTTAGAGACAGAGAAGAAGGAAGCAGAGCAGAGGAAGGGAAAGAGAGGGAGGAAAGGATGGAGGGGGGAGAAGGAGAGAGAGGGGGAGAGAGGGAAACATCAGCTTGTTCATTCATTTATTTATGCATTTATTGGTTGCTTTTTGTATGTGCCCTGACAGGGGATTGAACCCACAACCTTGGTGTATCGGGACAGTGCTCTAACCAACTAAGCTACCTGTCCAGGGCTTGGCTCAGTGGCCTCTTGCACACCCACAACTGGGGGCATGGCCTGCAACCCAGACATATGCCCTGACCAGGAGTCAGATCAGCAACCTTTCAGTTCACAGGCCCGCACCCAACCGAGTGAGGCACACCAGCCAGGGCTTCCCTTACCTTCTTTATCCGAGGATAACCTAATGGAGTTTCTTCTTCCTGTTACAGGCTTAATGATCACCTCTGCTGCAATCTACCATGTACTCCATTTTTTCCACATAACCATCGACATTCGGAATGTCTGTGTGTTCCTGGCCCCTCTCTTCTCTTCCTTCACCACCATCGTCACGTACCACCTTACCAAAGAGCTCAAGGTGAAGGATTGGGGGTGACAGGAGGCTTGGGAATGACTGTTGTTGAGCTTCTTAGGAGATGGTACAGGGTGGGGGCTGCACCTCAGCGCTCAGGGAGCCGGAGGCTAAAGACGGCTTTTGCTGGGCCTATTGGGTTCACTCCCACTCCTCCTCAGAGTGTGTGGTTTCTTACCACTCACAACTGTTCGTTCTTTAAAGAGAACATTTACGGTCAAATGTAAATTGCTACATAAGGGGAAAACATGTACAATGCAGAATGTAAGGTTTAGATTTTGAAGTTCTCACAGTCTAAGGGAGAGGAAAAATAACTACAGGACATATTCTAAAGTAGTTCTTCCTACTGGAAATGAACACTTAGCAGTTATTTGTTGATTTTTAAAAGTTTTTATTTAAAAATTCTTAAGCCACTTGGCTTTTGTAGTAGGCTTATGATACTGACTCTTTTTCTAGGTTTCTGCTGACCCTGGCTATTTGGAGGCTATTTGTAGTTTGCGGCTATGGAGTCAGGGAGATACCTGAGGATGTTCAACTAGCAGGAGGGTTTGGGAAACTTGAGTTTAGTTTGGCAGCTTTTTCATGCTTCTCCTTGCTGCCCTTGTTCCAAATTTGATTCTTATTAATAGATAAGTTCTTCCTCTTTGGGTGCGGGTTACATTTTGTTGTTCCTCTCACCGAGCTCACAAATTGCCTGGTGATGTTCCAACTTGAATATCTAAGCTCCCGGGATCTTTAGTTCAGTTAGGTTATCACCTTAGTTGGCTTTTTAGCTCAAATAATAATTGTCTTCCTTTGCTTGTACTTGCATAGCGTTTAGAGGTGTCAGTCGTGTCCTGCGGAGTGCAGGTGTTGTTAGGGAGACCCCAGTCAAACAGCCCATTCTGGGACAGTGTCTGATGTCTCAGCTTGCATGCTTGTCTGTCCTCAGCATATGTGTGCTTAGTTTCAGACTTGGTATCATCGTGGAGAATTGGTGTGAAGTTTTTAGCTGTCTTGTGCTGTGAACATTTCCAGCATTTCTAGCATCACATTTACCTTTGAAAGTGCTGAACTGTTCTCTGGGCCCATTTTAAACAGAATGGACTAGTGGATCCTCTCTTCTCCTCTCTCATAGATGTATGAGTGGTAACTTCCCGTCTCCCCTCTTTTCTTACAGGATGCAGGGGCAGGACTTCTTGCTGCCGCCATGATTGCTGTGGTTCCCGGATATATCTCCCGGTCAGTGGCCGGCTCCTACGACAATGAAGGTAAGGCTTAACGTGCCAAAGAAGACCTGTCACTTCATTTTCCAGTAGAACTTCTTGAAGTGCGTTAGAATCTGGGTTCACATCTATTGTTTTGCTATAGCAATAATGGCATTTGGGCAAGAAGATTAGAAATGGGTGGGGAGGGACCTCAGAGAAGTTCTTTCTGCCACCCCTGTGGAAAGGGAGCTGGTAGTTTTCCTTATGGAAGGTGTTTGACTTATCTCTGGACTCATGGAAGTGGTGTGAACTTTTAGTGTTGAATGGTAGTCTTGTTTTAACATTTATTTGCTTGCTTTTAACACTCCTAAGAGGAGTGGATGTTTTTAAAACTGCAATGACTTTGACTCATTTTCAATTCAGCCTATATTTACAGAGTGTTATTGGGAAAACAGTGTTAGGTATTATAAAGAAAGATACTGAATAAGGTTATTTTGGCTCATAATTAAGGAATTATAGACATAGGTTAATGAGTAAAATTATGTTGGTCCATAATCTATTAAGGAGGATAAATACAGCACAGATTTACAATAACTACTACTAACAGGTAGATAGTATTGTGTTCTGTGAAAGAAGTAAGAACAGAGTACTTTGGGCATGTAGTTAAATAAAGGAGACATTAATTCAGATTTGGGGATCAGGGCAGGCTTTTTGGAAGCAGTTTAGGTAGAACTGGACCCCAAGGCTGGGACTTCCAAAGGCCAAATTAAATTCAAAAGAGGGGCAGTCGACACGGGAGGGCCAGGTTGTAGAAGAGGAAGATGTGGGGCGGCACAGGGTGTGCTGTGCTCAGGGCTGCGCTGGCAGGGAGCGCAGTGCCTGGGAAGCGTTGTGACGGTCATGGCCAGCACTCACTCAAGGCTTGCCGTGTGGGGGGTATCGTAAGTGCTTTGTATGCAACAATTAAGTTTGTCTTCACAACACTTACCGAGTAGATACTATTATGGACTCCCTTGTACAAGAAACTGAGACAAAGGAAGGCAAACTAGTTATATTATAAATGCATATTAGAGCTGAGATAAGAATGCCGGCGGTTAGTTCCAGAGCAGCGTTCTTAAACATTATGGCAGTGTGGCCCTCTATTGACTTTTTGTTGCGTTCTTTCTGCAGGAATCGCCATCTTTTGCATGCTCCTCACCTACTACATGTGGATCAAAGCGGTGAAGACTGGTTCCATCTACTGGGCAGCCAAGTGTGCCCTTGCTTATTTCTACATGGTAACTTTTCCTTTTCTTCTAGGAGTCTCTGTGTCTGAATACCTGCTCAGGTCAACTGATAGGAACTGGCAGTAGCTCTTGGGCTTTGAGACCATGGAGAGGAAGCTAGAGGTCTTTATACTTGTATCCATGCAAAGACTAATCCAAGGCAGGCATGGATAGTGACTATATAGCAAGAGAGAGATGGTTTAACTTTTAAAGTTCTCCTGATTCCATCTTTCCTCTGGGTGCATATTGGTTGGTCAGCTCTTTTCTGATTTGTTCCCCTTAAATTTTTCCTTTATATGTGTATTTATTTGTTTGATTTTTATGTGTACACTTAGACTTCTTCCCTTACCTACTTTCACGTGCTCGTGTTTCACATGTATCCCTAAACCCTCCGTGTGAACTTCAAGTAGATTGTGTCCAGTTTAACCCTGAAGGTTGGATGCCTGTTGTTTTGTGATTTTGATGTCAGGAGCCATAGAGAATGGGATTGAGTTATAGCAGTGGGTGTGAATTTGATTTATGGGTGGGAATTTGAAATTCCTGTTGAAAGAAATCAGTTATTTAAACTCTTTATGCCACTTGCCAAGTTTATCAGTTTTTGTAAAGAGATGTTCTTTGAAAGGGTCGCGGGTAACCTCCCACAGTATAATGGTGGTGGCTGAGGGGAGCGCTCAGAGGAACTGTTCTTTTTTATGCTGACACAGGTCTCTTCGTGGGGAGGTTACGTGTTCCTGATCAACTTGATCCCCCTGCATGTGCTGGTGCTGATGCTCACAGGACGCTTCTCCCACCGCATCTACGTGGCCTACTGTACAGTGTACTGCCTGGGCACCATTCTCTCCATGCAGATCTCCTTTGTGGGCTTCCAGGTGAGCCCACGGCTGAGGGCGGTTTTTACCTTCCGCTTTTTCTAAGCAGCTCCAACTGGATCCATTCATCCTGGATTTTGGTGAGGGGAGTAAGACTTACTCACAGATCTAGCCTTGGACTGCTTGCTTTAACCGAAGTAACAGAATCATTGGTCATTAAAGTCCTCTGTCCATTAATATTTGCTTCATGAAGTTTGAATTTATGACTCTTTATTTGGCTTGGGTTTGAAAGAGGAGGAGAGAGTAATATTTTGGTTGAGCTGAGTTGATGTGAGTGATCAAAGTTATTTGTAGTTCTTTTTAATAATGATTACCTCTGAACTTCTTAATGGAGCCTAAGCCAGAGTCCTTCAGGAAGCAGAGCACATAGTCTACGGCCATACCACCCTGAACGTGCCCGATCTCGTCTGATCTCGGAAGCTAAGCAGGGTCGGGCCTGGTTAGTACTTGGATGGGAGGAAGCAGAGCACAAGCCTTTAGCCACATTACTCTCCAGAGTCCAGAGACAGCTATTAAATCAGAATATTATGATATCTTTGGTTTCCCATGTTGTCTTACGAGAATGGAATCCTAATTCAGAGGTCAGCAAGCATTTCTTTACTGATCACCTCCTATATGCAATTTGCTAATAATCTGGAAATGTGAAAAGGAACAATGTGGCTCTGGTCCTTAGGAGGTTACAGTCTTGCTGCAGGGAAAGAAGTACATGCGGCTGTCTGTGGTCTGTAGCATGAGGTTCTGGAACCGTAGTTCCTGAACCACCAGCGTCAGCAGGGGTCTGGGAACTTGATGGAAATGCAAATTGTGGTGGGTAGGGCACAGTTACTGAATCTGAAACTCTGGGGGTGGGGCTCAGCAGTCCCCACCTCCCCACTCCCCATGATTACCTTGCCTGCTGGAGTTGGAGAACAGCTGGTCTAAACAAAGACTTTTAAGTGATGGAAGAGATTTAAAAAGTTCAGCAACCACAGAGGGGAGTGGTGGACTTTAGTTCGGCAGATCAGGGGGAAATGATACTTGCATTGGGCCTTGAATGTTGAGAATTCCAGTGAATGCAAATTTTTGGGAAAAGAAAATTACAGTACAGGCTGAAAGATAATAGTTTGAGGAAAGGCCAGAGATGTGATATGTTTTCTTCAGACCATGTAGCAGGTGAATGAGACCCTTCTGTAGATTGGTCCTAGTTCCTTGGTGGCTTCAGAACTCATTTGACCCTTTGGTCTGAGCTAGGGTCAGCATACTTCAGGTCTCGGCTGGACCCGTTCTTTTCCGACGCTGCTCTCACACGTATGCTTTCACCAACAGCCTGTCCTATCATCAGAGCACATGGCGGCCTTTGGGGTCTTTGGTCTCTGCCAGATCCATGCTTTTGTGGATTATCTGCGCAGCAAGTTGAACCCACAGCAGTTTGAAGTCCTTTTCCGAAGTGTCATCTCCCTGGTAGGCTTTGTCCTCCTCACCGTGGGAGCTCTCCTCATGCTGACAGGTAGGAAAGGATCCTCGTGGCTTTTAGTATTAAATGTAAATGGGTTTGGACGTGGAATAATTCTCCAAGTAGTGATAGCATTTAAACAAAGACCTAGTCCTTCTCTGTCTCAGAGAATCTAATTAAAATGAGAAGTTGTGATTAGTTAGGGTTATTTTGTTTCAATAGTGATTGTGAAATATTCGCTGCTTCTTTGCTGCCAGGAAAAATATCTCCCTGGACGGGGCGTTTCTACTCACTGCTGGATCCCTCTTATGCCAAGAACAACATCCCCATCATTGCTTCTGTGTCTGAGCATCAGCCCACGACCTGGTCTTCGTACTATTTTGACCTGCAGCTTCTTGTCTTCATGTTTCCAGGTCTGTCTGCCTCGTGTAGAAGTGTCCTTTGTGAGAATCACCATTTGTTTCAAAATAGGCAAAGTACCCTCGTCCTTGTGCTTTTGTTTTTGCCTGTTTACCTGGCGCAGCGCAGAGATGGCTGAGCACTCTTTTCTGACGTTGAAGAAGCGTAGACGATAGAATTGAACAGTTGCAGAGCCTGGGAAGTTCAGAGCTTCGCAGTTTTCTGTTCACATATAAGTTAAAAGTCAACCCTAATTCATATTCGGGTGGGGTTTTTTTTGTTTGTTTTATTACTTCCAATGTCCCTCTCTCCCACCATCCACCCCTGACTCCTCCCATTTATCTTCTTGGCGGGATTGGAATCCAGAATAGGCATGGCTGATGGTAAAGCCTTTTCACCTAACTTATCTTTTGGCCAATCCAAGTATGTTTTAGAATTTACCATTGTAGCTGGCTTCCTTTTTTTTTTTCCCAATAAAATAACTTACATTTTTTTCTTATTGAAAGTAAGTTATCTATTGTAAAAAGTATACACGAGTGAAAAAAATTTTCAATTCTTACCACATATCTGTTGCTACTTTAACATTTTTGATGTATATTCATCCAGTTATTTACTGAATACAAATGAGATGAAACATTTTTTCCTCTGACTTTTTTCACTTCATGATAATTCCTGGTTGGTATTATTTAGAGAAATACTATTTAAGATACATCATTTGTTAGCTTTTTTAAAGTTACAGAGATGTGTAAAGGAGAAGGCAAATGGTCCATGTCTCTGCAGCAATATTTTAATTAATGTATTGCCATCCATTTTACAAATGTACCGTAATTTACCTCCTTAATGTTGGACGTTTAGGTGGTCTCTGATTTTTTTGCTATTTTAAAGAGTGCTGTAGTGAACATTTTTGCATGTATCTGTGATTGTTATTTTTAGCTGCTTGCTTCTTTTTTCTTTTACTTTTGTAGTTGGTCTCTATTACTGCTTTAGCAACCTGTCTGATGCCCGGATTTTCATCATCATGTACGGTGTGACCAGCATGTACTTCTCAGCTGTGATGGTGAGTAACTCCCTCAGTCCTGGCACACCTTTCTGCTCCTAACTCTGAGGTGCTTTTCTGTTTCTTCGGTCGCAGGAGTCAGAAGGTCCTGATGATGGTGCAGGTGCTTCCCGCTGAGCATCTGAGGGCTGAGTTGCAAAGCTGTGCACTGTTGTTGTTTACCGTCACAGGAGTGTGTGAGGCACTCACACGTTGTGGGTGTGGGCCCGCGTGCCTGTGTTCGTACCTGTGTGTGAGGGCGAGGCACTTGGGCACTTGTTGGAGAACGTGACTCCAGGCAGATTCCTTCCCCTCTCTCGTTGGGTGTCTTAAACAGGGAGACGATGGTTTTTTTCTTAAATGCCTGCGAGGATTGTCCTGCGCTAGGTTAAAAACAGAGGATTTTTTTATCTCAAACCACAGTTAAGAAATAGATTTTTAAAAATTACAAGGCAGCCCTGGCTGGTGTGGCTCCGTGGGTTAAGCACAGGCCTGTGACCCAAATGTTTCCCGGTTCAATTCCTAGTTGGGCACATGCCTTGGTTGTGGGCCAGGCCTCCAGTAAGGGGTGCACAACAGGCAACGATGCATTGATGTTTCTCTCCCTCTCTTCTTCCCTTTCCCTGCTCTCTAAAAATAAATAAAATCTTTAAAAAAATAAAATAAAATTACAAGGCATTAGCATATTAAAGTTGCTGAGAATTCTTCCCCCCAAATTTTTTTAAAAGAATTTTATTTTATATTATATTACTTAAGACACATATACATATATAACTGAAAAATAAAGTTTAAGAAATACATACTTCTAGATTTATCAATTATTTTTCTTCTCTATTTTGTTCTGTTTCATTGAAAAGTCATGTTTGTTGAAAACTCCTAAATTGATGTCATAACCTCCTCATAGGTTGAAATCTGTAATTCGTACACCACTGATTAGACTGTGATCTCTTTTAGGTGCGTCTGATGCTGGTGTTGGCACCCGTGATGTGCATTCTTTCTGGCATTGGAGTCTCGCAGGTGCTGTCCACTTACATGAAGAATCTGGACATCAGTCGTCCAGACAAGAAGAGCAAGAAGCAGCAGGATTCTACCTACCCTATTAAGAATGAAGTGAGAATTGCACAACATCAAGAACAGGCTTGGGAAACTGTGTGGCTGTGTGTGTGTGCATGTAGATACATCTTTTTTTGAGTAAGGGAGCAGAGGACTGTCGTAAGTGGTCAGAATTAACCCCTGAGTTGTTTTAATTCATCTCCTCTATATCATTGACCGTGTGCAAGAAGCTGGTCTGTGCTGTGTAAGTTTATTTTGGTTTAATAACACATTTTTCCATGTTGTAGGTGGCAAGTGGGATGGTACTGGTCATGGCTTTCTTTCTCATCACCTACACCTTTCATTCGACCTGGGTGACCAGTGAGGCCTACTCTTCTCCCTCCATCGTGCTATCTGCCCGGGGCGGGGATGGCAGCAGGATCATTTTCGATGATTTCCGAGAAGCGTACTATTGGCTTCGTCACAATACTCCAGAGGTAAAGATTTGGGAGGAGCGGCATTGTGGGTTTGGTGGGGGGGACATTTGGTGTTACAGTGAATCGTAGCAGTGGAAAGCTTGGAGATGTAAATAGAACTCTAGTGTTGAATGAGCCTTAAAGGTCACCTCCATTCAATTTAGGGTTTCTTTCATAGTGACCCTTACTGGTAATTGTCTCTACTGCTTGTATTGTCAGCGTGGTGACTTCATCATGAGTAGACTGTCCCAGTTATAAAAGAAAACTTACAGATAAATAATACATGTTCATTGTAGAAAAATCAGAAAATAGAAGCAAGAAAAAACATAAATTTTCCATAAAGTGATTCCCCTAATGTTAACCACTTTTAACATTTTGGCTTATACTTTTTGAGAACCCGAAGTGATTTCCTTTGCAGTAGCTATTGGAAATAGCACTTCTGAGTTAGATTTGTAAAGAGTCAAAACTTTAAGAATTTTTTAATCCTTCCCTATTATAACCTGTGATTTATGTTTTCTCCATCTTTGTAATTGATTTTTGTGATGCTGTTAAAAACCATTTATTTAATACAATCATCTGGTGATGCCAGGCTGCTTATTTGGAAATACTGAACAGCCCCTACACCTCCCACTCCATTACACTTGTCTGTAAAAGGTGAGCTGCGATGGAAGTATCGGGAATGTTGGATTGTGTAGCTGGCACTGAGATTTTATGATTGTGTGTAAACGTAGGACCAGGTGCAAAGCTTTGTTTCCCCATTAGGCATGCATTATTTTGTACAGAAATCGATTAATTGTCCATGCCCCGTTTCCTGTCAAATGCACTTCCACTCCATTCTTTGTACGTGATTTTTGGATGCAGTGGAAAGCTTGCTGTTTTCACTTCCCATGCCTCTTTCAGGATGCGAAGGTCATGTCGTGGTGGGATTACGGCTACCAGATTACAGCCATGGCGAATCGGACGATTTTAGTGGACAATAACACGTGGAACAATACCCACATTTCTCGAGTAGGGCAGGTAAGTAAAGGGATCATTTGGGTGTTCGGCCCACAGGGCCTTGTGGGGAGTGTTTCTCCGTGAGGTACCATATGACCTGGAATTTTGCTCTGAGAAATGTGCACGTATTTTTCTAGGCAATGGCATCCACAGAAGAAAAAGCCTATGAGATCATGAGGGAGCTTGATGTTAGCTATGTGCTGGTCATTTTTGGAGGCCTTACTGGATATTCCTCTGATGGTAATGTACTTGATTCTATCTCTAGCTACAGGGCATAGTCTCTAAGAAAACTAGATGACGCTCCTATTTTTCTGTGCTTGTACTGTTACTAACATTTTCTTAGTTGGGGAGGGTCCTGAGTATTTGCAACTTGCCTTTTGGTTATTTGTATTTCTTTTCTTCTCTTTCTTTTTTTTTTTTAACAACAAGTAGGAAGTAACTGTAAATATTCCTCATAGATACGGCCTGCTATACTTGTCTAAGACCTAGGAGGAGTTCCACAGCCAGTAAATAAACAACATAAGGCTTCTGAAAATGAATCTAAGATTTAACATTTTTTTTTAGTGGGTTTAAGCCATAGAATCATCTGCCAGCTTAAAATGTTTTATATACATTGTACATACATACACATAATAATACCTATGATTATTAGCAAAACCATAGTTTTAGAAGAATCGTTTAAATATTGTTCTCTGCCTAAAGAAAAAACTTTAAAAAAATTAAAGCAATACCTTTTTGTACTTTAAAATGTTAAACGCTTCTGAACCTACACCCTTTTATAACATCAGTTCCCAAAGGCAAAGAGATTCCCAGGGCAGTAGTACCAGTTTATGTTCCTACCAGCAGTGTCTGAAGTTCTTGGTTGCTCTACATCCTTAAGCAACATTTGGTCTTACAAGTCTTTTCCCTTTGTGTATGTATGTAGTGCTGATACAGATGTTTGAATGATGACGAAACAGCTGCTCTTTCATAATAAACTGGTCATGTAGCTGCATAAAAATGTGAAAATGTTCTTCCATTTATTGGTGCATTCCTTGGTTGAAAAACATCTTTTAGTAATGGGTTATCCTTCGTATATTTTCTGTTACTTTTCACTCTTCCTTTTTTTGTGTTTTTTAACACTTGAAATTTTTAATAGAAAACAAGTGAAATTTTATTAAAGTATCAGGTATTTTTACTTCCTGGTGTATTTTCTTCCAGCACCTGTCCATATGCAGTGATATTACCTAGATACAGTCTCGAAGTGCATTTCTTTCTTTCTTTTTTTTTTTTTAATTTCTTTTTTTTTTTAAGATTTTTTTATTTACTTATCTTTAGAGGGGAAGGGTAGGAGAGAGGGAGAGGGAGAGAAATATCAATGTGTGGTTGCCTCTCGTGTGTCCCCTGCTGAGAACTGGCCTGCAACCCAGGCATGTGCCCTGACTGGGAATCGAACCGCGATCCTCTGGTTCGCAGGGCCGCGCTCAATCCACTGAGCTACACCAGCCAGGGCTCAAAGTGCATTTCTTTAAAAAAAGTTCTTTTTTCGATTATAGTTGACATTCAATATTAAATTAGTTTCAGGTGTATAGCATAGTGGTTAGACATTTATAAAACTTACAAAGTCATCTCCTTGGTAAGTCTAGTACCCATCTGACACTGTACATAGTTATTACAAATTAATGGCTATATTCCCTATGCTATACTTTATATCCCTGTGGAAAACAAACAAGATTTAAAATGTTTTCTCAGATACTATATGGAAATTTTAAGATAAGATACATATTATTCATTGACTGATGATCCAGTAGACCAGGGGTCTGTTTATTAAGACCACAGCCATACCCATTCATTTATGTATTTCCATTTTTCTCCAGTTTTTATTGAGATGTAATTGACACATAACATTGTATAAGTTTAAGCCGTATTATATAATGAGAGAGAGAGAGAGAGAGAGAGAGAGAGAGAGAGAGTGTGTGTGTGTGTGTGTGTGAATTGATTACCATAAGTTTAGTCAACACCTACTCCTTCACATAGCTACAATTTTTTTTTCTTGTAATGAGAACTTCTATATCTATTTTCTTAACAACTTTCAGTTAAACAACACAGTTTTATTCATTATAATCATCATGTTGTACAGAACATCCCCAGGACTTCCTTACCTCATAGCTGGAATTTTGTGCCTTTTACCCATCTTTGCCCAGTTCCCCCACACCGCCCTAGCCTCTAAGTAGTCACAAATCTGATTTGTTTCTGCGAGTTTGTTTTTTTTTAGATTCCACACATAGGTGAGATCATACAGTATTCATCTTTCTCTGACTTACTTCACTTGGCATAATGCCCTCCACACCTGCCTGTGTTGTCACAAATGGCAGAGTTTCCTTTTTATGGCTGCATAGTATTCCATTATAGGTACATATCACATGTACCAGTAGTATCCACGTATGTACATGTGTATAATATACACATGTGTCATATTACCCCTACCCGCTCATCCCCTGACGGGCACCTAGTAAGCTTCCACGTACCGGTTGTCATGACTAATGCTACAGTGAGCACGGGGTGCGCATGTCTCTTTGCGGGGATGACTTCAGTTCCTTCAGTTGTACACCCGGAGGTGGGATTGGTGGGTTGCGTAGTAATTCTATTTTTAATTTTTCGAAGAACCTCCATCCTGTTTTGCATAGTGAGGGTGTGTCAATTTACATCCCCACTAACAGTGCTGCACGGGGGTTTCCTTTTCTGTCACCTCCCCCAGCATCTGTCACCTCTTGCCATTCTAAACAGGGTGAGGTGATGTATCATTGTGGTTTTGATTTGCATTTCCCCAATGAGGAGCGATGTTGAGCACCTTTTCATGTACCAGTTGTCCGTTTCAGTATTTTTGGGAAAATGTTCAGGTCCTTTGTCTGTTGTTTAATTGGATATGTGTGGGGGGGGGGGGGGAGCGTGTTTCTACGTTCTTTATATATTTTGGGTAGTAAGCCCTTATCTGATACCTAGTTTGCAAATACTTTCATTCTGTAGCTTGCCTTTTCATTTTGTTGATTATCTCTTCTGCTATGTATTCTTCCATTTTTAAAGCTTGTCAGGTTTTTGATTCAAACATACCACAAGGACATACAAGGAAGCTACAGGATTAGTTCTCTAATAGAGTGGAGTTGATGTGCTGGGGTTTGTTTTTGGTCCTGTTCCTGGCCATGTGATCCAGGCAAGTCTTCATGCCTTAGTTTTCCCACTTGTAGGGTGGAGGTAAGACTGCAGATACTGCGTGAAGACAGTGACACTATTTATTGAATGGTTATGAATGATACATTAAATCACAGGTGGCCAACACAAGGCCCACAGGCTGAATCCAGCCCTCCACCTTGTTTCTACCCAGTGGCAGCACCGAGCGCTTGCTTAACTATTAAGGAGTAATTACATTTACACAGTCCTAACATTACATTCAGCCCTTTGAAGGCAACCGTTAGGCTGATGTGGCCCCCATGAAAATGAGTTTGACACCTTTGCATTAAATGCTTTACATACTCTTACTCATAATACTGTGGCAGCTGTATGGTAGATACTGTCATTTTTCTAATTTGACAGATGAGGAGACTGAAGCACACAGAGGTTAAGTAACTTGCTGGAGGTCCCCCATGTAGAACTGGCAGTGCTAGGATTCAAACCCAGGCAGTTCAGATCCAGAGTCTGTGTTCTTACCCACTGTGGTGCACCCTGGAACCCTCTGCAGTAGTGTACTAGGAATCTTTTTTCTTGTGGATCAGTAGTACTTTTTATACTAACCAACATTTCCCTAAAACCTGTGGGAGAGATACAGAGAGTAACATACTCAGAGATAGGTTGAGTTGATAGTGGTATCAGTATTTTGAGATAGAAATATTGACTTCTCATAGATATGCTTCAGAATTTGTAACTTTGCTGCTGTAGGTCGGGAAAGGGAGCGTGTTCGTGTCTTCTGTGCCTTTCTGGCAAAGCTACCACTGCCTTGGGCAGTGCTGTCCAATAGAAATACAGTGGAGGCACGTATGTCATTTAGAAATCTCTGTTAGCCACATCAAAATAAGTAAAAAGAAACAAATGAAATTTTTATTTATTTATTTTTAGCTTTCTTATTTAATTTATTGGGGTGGCAGTGGTTAATAAAAGTATACAGGTTTCAGGTGTGCAGTTCTATAACACATCATCTCTACACTGTATTGTGAGTTCATCACCCAAGTCAAGTCTCCTTCCATCACCACTGACCCCCTCATGACCCTCTTCTGCCTTCCCCCCGCCCAGAAATGAATTTTAATCATTTTATTTAACTGAATATTGTACACACTCGTTTTGTTTTTGGACTGTGTCGTAGAAATCCGGTGTGCATTTTACACTTGCAGCCTGTCTGAATTTGGACTAGCCACGTTGTTGGTGCCCATAGCTCCACAGGGCTAGTGGCAACTGTGTTGGCCGCTCAGCCCCAGCCAATATCTGAGAATAACTTCAGCTGTGACCTAAGTCCGGACTGGTTGTACAGGGTTTCAGGAGGCCAGTGATCTGTGGGACAGGCCGTATATTTTGAGGAAAAAAGTTTTGCCCACACATTGTCTTTTCAGTTTTTATAAATGAGTTAAGGGGCACCATTTCCCATTTGAAAAATATTTGGGGAATTTCCTTAGAAATAGTGACCTTTTCTTGAGGTGATTCAGCTCCAGCAACCTTTGTGATGCAGCAGCTCTTCCCTCCTCTTTCTCTTCCTTAGACATCAACAAGTTCCTGTGGATGGTCCGGATTGGAGGCAGCACAGACACAGGCAGACATATCAAGGAGCACGACTATTACACTCCGACTGGGGAGTTCCGTGTGGATCGTGAGGGCTCTCCTGTGCTGCTGAACTGCCTCATGTACAAGATGTGTTACTACCGCTTCGGACAGGTCTACACGGAAGCCAGTGAGTGATTCCTGGCCACTTTAATATCAATAGTAAAAGCAGTGCTAGTAGCTAACACAGCTTTTTTCACATTCCAGGCACTGTTCTAAGTGCCTTACATCTGTTAGCGCATTTAATCCTCACAATAACGCAAAAGGTATAAATACTAATGTTATTTCCATTTTGTATATGAGGAAATTAAGGGACAAATAGGATACTTAACTGCCCAAAGTCACCTAACTAGTAGCAGAGTCAGGTTAAACTCGGGCAGTCTGGCTCTAGAGTCTGTGCTGTTCCCCATTACTTTTTATTATCTCTCAGGAAAAGGTGTTGCAGTGGAAAAAGGAATGAGATGGGATAGGATAAATAAAGGACTTTTCATTTCTTAAATAAATACATTGAGAGCAGTTTGATTAGGTTAAGTCTTTCCTTCTGACTTCAGTTTCTTAGTTCTGCACTGGGAACAATTTCTGAACCAGATATGAGCCTTTGAATTCTGATAGGTTCTTCTCTGACCCGTGGAGGGGTTACTGGTGTATCACAGAGGCCTCAGGGTGGCAGTCCCCAGGAATAGAGGGGCTTGGGAGTCAGCCCTCGACCTCTTAGACATGAGAAGAAGCATCCGCTTGGAGAGGCCTTGGTTAGGGTAACACTGGATTTGCCCTTTCTACCCGATGTCCTTCTGGGCAGGTCCTACTCTCTAAGCAAACTGCAGGCTAAGGAATAACATTCCAGTTGGTGGCTGATTTACCAAATTGATTTACTCTTTCCTTAGGAAATCAGCACTGTAGAAAGAAGTGTGTCTCTTTTTCTTGTCTCTTCCTAGAGCGCCCACCAGGCTTTGACCGTGTGCGGAACGCGGAGATTGGGAACAAAGACTTTGAGCTGGACGTCCTGGAGGAAGCGTACACCACAGAGCACTGGCTGGTCAGGATATACAAGGTGGGCAGATGTCGCGCGGGGCAAGCTGCCGTCCTGTCTGCAGCTGGGCTGCACGTTTCTAATGTCTGAAAAGTAGCTTGCAGCTCAGAATTCTACCGTTTTCATTTTAGATTGTTCTGAGAGCGTAGACACCCCAGTCTGCTGTCATTTTGGCAGTGGTTGCAGTGATGTTTTTCAGTTGGGGTTGAACTTGATCTTTTTTAGTGATTAATCAGGCTTTGGGTGAAGGGAGAGAAAGGGTGTGTTTGTGTTTTGAACTACATTTTCTTCTACTGAAGGGTTTGTGGCACAGAGTCACGATAAGTTTGCTACATCTCTAACATAAGAGAAGATTGAGAACCCTTGGTGTATTTGGATGGTACATCACTTATACTGCTCCTCATAGAGGTATCTGAAAGGCTAAGCAGAGTGCAGCTAGTCTCAGACCAGGGGGTGTCCAACTTGGTGGAGAAGCTGTCCCAGGTTGACCTGATTGTGAATATTAAACTGACATCTTTGTGTTACAGGTGAAGGACCTGGATAATCGAGGCTTGTCAAGGACATAAACATTTCTTCCAGCTCTGATATGCTTCACACCGAGCGCGTCTCATTTAGGACGCCGAAGACGTTTTTTAAATATGCAGTTTATAACAGCAGAACACGATGGGATTAGAATTGTCTGGAAGTTTTGCCCCGAGCAGTATGGGCTGGGCCAAATGCAATGATTTTTATAATTCTGAGCAGGTTACCAAATGAAATGTCATGGCTTTACTTTGGTCAATTAAAGGGAGGGAATTTTTTTTTTTTTAACGTGCCTTATTTGTTTTTACTTTTGACCAGTTTGAGGAAAGCAGAAGTTTGTGGTGGGCTGAGAGAAGGACAGAAAGCAGACCTCATCCATGCTCTCGCTCCCTCAGTCAGCTATGTAGGGGCATTCCATCTCTCTCAGATCAGGAAAGCTGTCAAGGACTGAGTCAGATCCTACATACACTTCGTCACTTCAAAAATTGCAGCACTGAGCACAAAGCCTTGCACACAGTGGGAGCTCAGTAAATTCTTACCAACTGAATAAATGTGGGACTGAAGGAGGGCCGTGTCTGGGCAGGACCGGCAGCTGCGTGCCGCTGCGTCTCTGCACTCAACACGTCTCGTCCTTGGAGGCTCTTTGACTCTATGGAGGGGAAGGGGTGGCTAGTCGACCGGATCTTAAAAATTTTCTTTGGGACTAGCGAGGTGTGTGTGTGTTTGTTTAGCAGGAATAAATCAAGTGAGAATAAATCAGCAGTTTTGAAGACTCAAGGCAAACAGTGACATTATTCTCATTCACAGTGGAGAAAGAAACTCTCCCACCATTATGCATGCAACTTGGTCAGTGGGTATTTTTGAGTCAGCTGAAGTATAACCATGCACATCTGTTTGAAATCCAGCTCTGTAGTGTTCTCACTTCACCACAACATAGCTCTTGTCTCTGCTCGTTTCCTTTAGTTTATGCTCTAAAACTTTTGAACTTATGTAAAGGTGAGCTTCTTTATCCCTTAGTCTCTGCCTATTTGTTGTCATTATTTACCACCAACTATCTCAATGATCTGCTTCTGACATTCTTGCCAAATAAGCTACAAGTGAGAAGGTGGGATTGCTATTAGGAGTAGCTCAAGAACAGCTCTAGCCTGACTGCAGTAGAGGGGAAGAGAAACGTAAAGAAATAACTCAAAGCACAGTAGTCTCATCGGTACATAATGTCAGGATAAACAGCTTTATGTTCAGTATAGCAGGACATTGCTATAACATAAGACATATTAGTGATGTATATAAACCTCAAGTCATTTTAAAAAGTACAAGGTAACTGTTTACTGTTACCTGTTGAAACAGGAGCAATTACATGGCTTTTCGATAAAGCAAAATGGTGCTCCCAGAGGGTATACTCAGGTGTACTTACATACCCAGAAAACTTAACCTTCCAAACCAATTTATATACTAGATTTAGATTTGATGTAATATTTGATTTACTATATGTAAATACATTACTTGATTTATATGTAGAATTTCTCCCTAGTGGAACGGGTTATTCTGAGTTTTATTTTTTAAATTTCTTTTTGCCAACATGAATAATACCATTTAGAAATCGCTAATGATCTTCCTCTATAATATATATGGGATAACCCTTGAACTTACCACTATTGCTGTTGCTTTGATAATTTTAATTTTGTTACTTTTTAGGCGGCATGAAGCTATCTGAAAAATTTACTTTTCATTTTCATTGTTATAGTACACTTAGTGTAAAACAAACTCAATTCTAAAAAGCAAAACAGTGTTTTCCAATTCTGGGAGACAACCTCTTTCAACTCCGCTGATTCTCACATTATTTACCTCCATCTCATTAAGTAACTTGCTTTATTTTGCTCTGCATTGGTTTTTTTTCAGTTTTGGTTATCATCTGTTGACTTTCAGGTGTGCAAAGTGAAGAGTTAGCTCTCTTTCTCCATCCTGCTGTTCCCATGGACCATTTTAAGGTTCTGTTATAGTTACGATTTAAGTTAGCTTGGTAGTTTCTCCCTTACAGCTTTTCACAACTAGGCCACGTGGTATACTGTTAACCACTCACCCCCACCCCCCACCCCGGCCTAACTTTTTTGGAGGGAGGTTTTTTGTTTATTTTTTGTGCTTGTCACTACTTTCTCCCCAAATTCTCATTCATTTGTACCAACTTCCTTTTAATATGTTTAGATTCATAAGGTATGTCTTAGAGATGTCTTCCGTTTGCTGTGTTCATTTGGTTTACTCCGGGTTTGCTACACACCTCTTGGGTGGGTGTATCCTTTCACTATCATATTATGTATGTTAATCTCCTGACTTCCTTCTTGATTTGTCACCTTTACCTACCTCCCTGAGAAAGTGTGTGGGAGATAAATTTCTTGAGATCCTGCATGTCTCATGTCACACTCAGTAGGTTGGCTAGGTAGCGTTCCAGGCTGTGAATAACTTTTCCTTAGAATTATTTTGAAGGCATTGGCTCATTGTTTTCCCTCTTCTAAATGTTGAAAAATGCAATGCTATTCTGATTTTTTTTGGGGGGGGGGCATGTGTACATTCCCTCTCACTCCCACCCCAGACCTCTTCATATGTAGTATTTTGAAATTTTTCCAATGATATGCCTTGGAATGGATCATCCATTGTGCTGGGTAAACTTTTAAGTATGTATTGGAGAGTCAAGTTCTTCAGTTCTGGGAAATTTCCTTGAGTTATCTGGATTTCTCCCAATTTCGTTTTTCTTTCCGAAAAAAATGAGCTATTTGGATGTTGAACTTCCTGGATTAATTAATCTTCCAATATTCTTATTCTGTTTACTATCTTTATGCTTCCTTCTGGAAGGTTTCCTAAAAAAAGATCTTTGTAACTTGCCTATATAGTTTCCGTTTTCTGCTGTCAGATTTTTTAATGTCCAAGAGGGTTTTTTGTTTTAATATTCCTTTGTTTTGACTTCTTTCCTATTAAAGGCCTTTTCAAACTCTTGGTTGTCTGCTCTTTTTAAGAGTGGGATCCTAAAAAGCTGATTGGAAGGTCTGTTTGGGGAGAGGGGTCTGGCTCATTGAATGTGGACCTCCTGTGGCCTGGCTGAGTTGTTCCATTGGGAAATCTGTAGATCTTTTTTTTTACATAGGTAACATGCCCTTGAGGAGGCTTGTTTATCCTTTAAGGATACAAGCCAGGCTGCCAGATTTCTAAGAGTAAAGGGCAGAAGGAAGGCTTAGAAGTTCAGCCTTCAGTGGATAATATTTGTTTTCAGTAAAGCACCCAATCCTTTAATTGTGTCTGATGGTTTCCAGCTTAGATACCATGTATTTACCCTCAAGTTTTGTATCAGCTTGCCGTGGGGGTGAGACGGTTCTTTCGGTACACAAAGGGAGAGGATCCACGTGTGTATTTGCTTCTTAGAAGTCTTTCAGCCTACCCCCTTTCAGCCCCACCTTCACCCACATTTTAGTTACCTGGTGTCACTAACTCAACTTGAGCCTTCTGGAAGTTCTGATGTAAACTGAGTTGCTTTTCAGCTTTCCCACTGCTGGCTTCAGCATTCATCTTTGTTTTAGCTAAAGACTATCCACTTGCCAAAGTTGTCTTTTTCGTATTCTACTCTTATGCCTTTAAAGGACTTACTATTTTAGTAAGGTTCGAGAAGGGAACAGAGGCAGTTATGTGCAGTTATTTTCCCACGTGCTGTCTTTAACCCTGTATTCTGCCCGAAATCTCTATACCTTTTTTCAAGTGAAGATAACTTTAATTCTACCCAGAGACATAGAAACTGAGCAGGTCCACCTCTTGGTTTCTTTGTATTCTTTGTAACACACAGTGCACACATCAGAAAATGTAGTAAATGACCTGAAAACTTACTTTATTACATGAAGCCTAACCTGTGATGTTATGGTTCAAAACTTCTCAAATGTTCTGAGCTCATTTAAAAATGCATGAGTGTTTTTACAAAAAATTAAATTTACTGGGTGACGGTTAATTATGCAACATATTTTACACTTATTTTACTCCATTACCGGTAATACAACCGAGCTGGTTATGCTCACTCAATGCATGTGGCCCAGTTTGCAGAACTGGAGAACTTCATGGAGTTCCCAGTAGTTTGTCAAGAGGGAATACCTAGTTCAGTGTTCCATATCTTATCCTCAAGCAGGCCCCTTTCCCCGGAATGCACTTTCTCATATAAACTAGTTACTCTACTTTTATAGTTGGCATTGTGAAACGAGGCGAAGCAATCTTTTTGTTCCACCCGCCTGTTTCTTCCACAGTGAGAACGAGAAGCAGGTTGGACTAAGCTGTGCAGATGCCCTTCCAGAAACGATGGGGCTAAGGTGCTGCCCTGGAGCCGGTTCAGGAAACACTGGGCAAAACCGGTCATCGCCCCACTGCCGCAAACTACAAGAAATTGCACCGGCTGCCCTCCTAGCCGGTTCCGGAAGGACCGGGCTCTGTTTCCTACGTCCCTTCAGCACTGCTTCTCAGCACCCGTCCCCAGCTTCTCGGCTCCAGCTCGGTCGGAGCCGCACTGGAAGGTGACAGAGTGGCCATGGGCCACACAGTCCTATCCTATCCGGTAGCCGAGCAGCTATGCGAAGGTGCCGGGATCGGAGAGGCGGCGCGCACGGGCAGAAACGCAGCCGCGCGCACGCGCGCACGCTCGTCTCCAGCGCCGCCCGGGACAAAGATGCCTTGGGGCTCAGAGAGCTATCGGCGCCCTCGGCAGCCAGGTTCTCCTTCCGGGCCCCGCTACTGAAGCCCGTGGGACCAGAGCGCCGGCCGCCACAGTGGCCACCCTTCCAAACTTGGAGAACAGGAAAGCACGCCTCCCTGCTTTACGGCAAGGGCGCCCACGTTTGCGGCAGTGTGACGCTGCCACTTTTGGCGGGAAAAGCGCTGCACTTGGATTGCTGTAGTGGCAGGCAGAGGACGGTCCGGTGAGGAAGGCGGCGGACAGCGTAGCGAGGGGGTCTGCAGAGGAGTTTGGGGTCCGCGTTGGATGCGGGGGACACGGCAACGGGTTCAGGGCCCAGAGTCTCCCGTAGAGGGGCGGTTCCAGAGAGCAGAGGGGGGAGGTCCCGGGGTCTGGGTGGTAGAGGGACTGCGGGCGCCACCCCTGGGCTAGTCTGTGTGCCACCCGGCCCTCCCTTCCGCCTCTCAGGCAGGTTGGCACCGCCCCGGATACCCCCCGGCCTAGGGGACGCTCGGGGGCGGAGAAGAGGAGCTGCGGTGGTCGTAGCTACCTTCCCCTTACCTCCCACCCACCTCCGTATCCCCCCGGAGGCACCGGACCCCAGGTCTCATCACCACCACTGCTCCGTCCCCTCCGGGGACTAGAACGGCCGTGTCTGAGCATGCAGTGTGCGCGCCAGTGGGTGCGCACGGGACCCATCGCCCCAGTTTAGGATACTCGCCTGTGGTTTAGCCCGGGACAAAATATGGGCGATGAGGTGCCTGGGGAAACCAGAGCTGTTACTTATGTTGAGGACTCCTGGTAGGAAGCGGAGCCCCGCGGCTTCACAGGTGATAGGAGCTTGAACTCATCCCGCGTCTTTTCTAGCTCCTGCCCCTTGCAGCCTGGGTGCCCCACGGAGTCATGGCAGTGCCCTTCGTGGAAGACTGGGACCTGGTGCAGACGTTGGGCGAAGGCGCCTATGGAGAGTGAGTCGGCGCCCTTCCCACCCCCACCCCTGTTCATTTTAATACACGGGGCGCTTAGAAAACAGATCTCTGCATTTGAAATTCAAGCCCTGTGGGGACTGAAGTTATACGATCTTTTGTAAGGACTTTGTTTTCTTTTACATTTTCTTTGTAAGAGCTGGAAGGGACCGCTAAAATCAGTTTCTCCTGCGACACACTCCTTCATGGGGTTTAGGCTAAGTGCTTAAATGAACAAACTATCAGACGGAGTCCGACTGCCTGGCAACGACTACCTGGCGCCAGCCACGTGTCAGTCTGTCACCTGCCCTGCGGGTCATTGTTTTGTTCTCAGGCATGCATCTTAATGTCCTTGAGTGCCTCTGTTTTCTTAGCTGTAAGATGGCAATAATGGTGCTGACCCCATGGGTGCTTAGGACAGTGACCATAGAATTAATAAACGTTAGGTAGTGTTATTAAAATTGAGTGAGTAGCGGATGTGTATTCGTGATGGGGCCTAGAATGGCTATTACCCCATTTTATTTTCTCAAGCGTTTGTTCGATGACTTTCGGTTATTCAGTGTATGACTGGTGCATTATGTCTTGGTGCATTTGTTTGCACCTCAGCTTTCAAAAAGGAGTTGTATCTTTTGAGAATATGGCGGGAACAATTCCTATGGTTTCTCCTTGGTAGAGGAATTGGATAAAGGTAAAATAGTGTTGGATGGGTCACATTGAATCTTTTGAGGTTTTAACAAGCAATGGAATTCAGGTGTCTGGAGTGTTATAACTTTCCCTTTATCTTTGTAGAGTCCAACTTGCTGTGAACAGAAGAACTGAAGAAGCAGTTGCTGTGAAGATTGTCGACATGAAGCGTGCTGTAGACTGTCCAGAAAACATTAAGAAAGAGATCTGCATCAATAAAATGTTAAATCACGAGAATGTGGTGAAATTCTATGGCCACCGGAGAGAAGGCAGTACCCAGTATCTGTTTCTGGAGTACTGTAGTGGTGGAGAGCTTTTTGATCGCATAGGTATGAGAGAGCTTCAAGATCATTATTCTTCTAATAAAGTCTCTAAATTTGTTTCTTAAACTTGGGTGTGCTCTTTGGTCAGCATCCACTCAGAATTGCTTATGTAACAGAAAAATTGGAGTAAATTGTTTTGTTTTTGCAATTTAACTTCTGAAAGCATTAAGTCAGTCAAGAAAACATTCTTCCCAAGTTGTCTAAGTGATTTGGGTTGGTAATGTTTTGTAGATTTTAAGAATGATAAACTAATCTCACGATGAAGTATTATAAATGCTATGCATTGTTTGCCTATACAATTTTTTGTAGACACTGTAGTTACATGAAATTGTTGCTTATATTTACAGATCCCAAATAATAGCATGTTATGTTTCTTCATTATTTATTTACATGAAATAATTTACAGTTTTCTACGATTGGTGTTAGATATATGAAGTAAACTCTGTTTCTGCTACTTAAATGTTCTATGTAGACTCAAAGGCTTGATGTTATAGAACACTGAGAAGTACATAAAATATATTCTGTGGACCTAAATTTATTATTTAAAGCCATCCTATTAACAATTAAAATTGATTTTTAGAATCTCCAGTATTTAACCTCAGGACAGAGTTGAGTGTGAAAGAAATCATGAATTAATAAAGAAGATCAAGATATAATAAAATAACTGACAGTAGAACATTTCTTAATAAAACTGTGTTTTCTAAAGAAACTTCACTAGCATTCGTGACTGTTTGGTGTGAGAAGTCAAACATGAAGTTTAAATCTGTTGTTAAATGTTTAGTGAAATTAGCTTAGATTCGCCCAAGCTTTCACTTTGGCAATTACATTTCAGGAGTGGAAAAATATTGATGTAACATTTTGATGAAATTAGGGGATAATTTGAAAGATCAAATAAATCATGGTTAATATAAGATAAGCAGGGGCTTTCAAGGGGTGGTTTGCATTCTTGGTTTGGATAATAGTTTGTTATTTCTCTTTGTAATTTTTCTGTAATATTGAGTTGTTTTTACCATGTAACAGATGGGGAAATGTAAGTTACTAAGTTAGTTACTAAGTAAGAAATGAGAGTTGTTATTCAGTGTGTTACTGGACTCCAGAGTCTTTTGTTGGCATAAGCTTGTACTTGCTGAAGTCCAGTTGCAAATGTTTCATTGTAGAAATAAGAAGACTGTGTGGTGGATTCCTGATTATATTTACCTGGTAAACTAACTTTTGTAATTACTTCTTGTAGAGCCAGACATAGGCATGCCTGAACAAGACGCTCAGAGGTTCTTCCACCAGCTCATGGCAGGGGTGGTAGGTGCTGTAGTCTCATTTCCTTTTACTTAAAGGTAGTGTTGACGAAGTCAGTTACTGAATTCCGGTATGCTTCCCTTTGCTTTCTACTTAGGTTTATCTGCATGGTATTGGAATAACTCATAGGGATATTAAACCAGAAAATCTCCTATTGGATGAAAGGGGTAAGTTTAGCGTTTCGTCACTGCTACCTAAATTATTTTAACACAGCCAAATAAGGGTGTTTTGAGGCTTTTCCTTTAGTGACATTTCAGGGCAAACAATCTGAAAAGTCTTGGGAATTTGGGTAACTTGTAGTATATTTAGTCTTCACGAGTCCTTCATGATGTCGTGGATGAGATAGAGAAATCTGAGCTAGATTGCCAGGGTAGCTCACTAGATGAATAGCTATATGAATAGTCTTAAACAACTCTTTAATGAATTAATAAATGAATGTTGTTATTGGAATAACCTGGACTTTAGCTTTGCTCTGCTTGTACTTTTTAATCTGTGACTTGGGTAAAGGTGCAAGGAGTTTGGTCACATTTTATGGATGAAACTGAGAGGGGTAGATAATGAAAGTGTTAGCTCATAGAATCAGGATCTACAAAGATGACAGATGTTAGCTGCATGAGCTAGTGATTTTGGTCTATTTTGTTTAATGCTCTATTTAATGCACTGGAATAGTGCCTGGCAAATAGTAGGCTTTCAAAAATATTTATTGAATGAATGAATTTAGCAGACCAGAGAAGTGGGTCAGATTTAATAAGTTGTTTTCCATTAGGGAAAAATCTAAAGTCCAATATTTGGATTGAAAAAAGTACCAGATACATACAGTTGAATGGCATATCTTTGGCAGCAAAGCAGGTTAAAAGTTCATAACAGTCACCACTGTAATTTGGTCATTGGAAAGCTAAGGTGAGGCCACACCAGAAATAATGGGTATCCTGGGGAAACACTGTAGGAGGCCTGTGGGCCACTGAAGTACTTTTGTAGGAGAATGACCAGAATGATGAAAGGGCTAGAAACTTTGTAAAATAAGGAGTAACTGAAAAACCTCAGGGAAACCTGCTAACTGTTCCATACAGTTCTTCAGAACACTTGGGGGAGGGGGGGAAACTGTGCAGAAGCAACTTGGATTATTAGTATAAGGATGACCCTTCTTAATGGGTCTGTCCAGAAGAGGAATAGGTTGCTTTGGAAAACAGTGAATTTGTAACATGGGAGTCAAACACTCGGTTGTTGCTTGTTAGGGACATTGTGAAGGGAAGTTAAATGTTGCTTAGAGAGTTGGACCGAAGTACTTTTAAGATCTCGTTCAGCGCTGAGGTTTACTGTTTTCTGGCAGGATTGTTCCCCACAACCAGCAACAGTGCACTGTCTCGTCTGCCTCCTTCTGGCTTCTTCCTGAGCTCCCTAACCGACCTTCATATGAGGGGATAAATTAAGAAAAGCCAGCTTATATAAATAACGGAGATGTGAATATGTAAAAATACCTGGAAAATGAAAACTCTGTTCCCAAACTAAAAATACTGGTTTTTTTTTTTCTCATTCTGAAAATAAAATGCGATCATGAAATGAGATTAAGAGTATAAAGGAGAAAGTAAAAAATCACCAAAAACCTTCCAGTTACTGTTTTAGGGAATATCTTTGTTAATGCTTTGGTAACTGTCTTTTAGTAATCCTTTTATTAGGTCATTCACTAACCTAGCTACCTAAGAGCTTCCTTTGGTTATTTAGCCTTCTGTAAGTTGTTTTATAAGGCACAGAGCAAAATTTTAGATGCTCGGAAAATTTGGTATGTGGGGAAAATGAACTGTAGAGTGGCCTGTTGATGAATCCTGAGAAAAGAAAGCACAAGCTGGGAGAATTCCTTTTGCTTCTATTTTTTATTCTATCACTTTTTGAATTCTAAAAGCCTTGAGGGTATTATAATCAATTCTCCTTCCTCATCTAGAAGTTAAATTCTTTTTTGATTAAATGCCAATTTCAATCTACATAAAGTCCTGTGAAAAAGAGGGATTAAAAAAAAAAAAAAGAACGAACCCTGGCTTGTGTGGCTCAGTGGATTGAGCCCCAGACTTTGAAGCAAAGTGTCTTTGGTTTTGGTTTCCAGTCAGGGCACATACCTGGGTTGCAGGCCAGGTTCCCAGTAGGGGGAGCTCTAGAGGCAACCACACATTGATGTTCCCCTCCCTCTCTTTTTCTCTCCCTTCTCCCTTCTCAAAATTTTTTTAAAAATCTTTAAAAAAAATAAATAAATAAACCATTTAAAGAAAGAAAAGAAGGATTGCCTGTCTCTAAACATGAGAGGCAGGATAGCATAGTGTTAAAAGCTTGAGCTTCAGAGTCATTGGAAGCAAGGTTTAATCTAGGCTGCCCCATAGGGTGCATGGCCTTGGGTAAGTTGCTTCACTCCTCGCTCTGCCTCACTGTCTTCATTTGTAAAATAGGAATGGTAAGAGTATCTACTTGGGTTGTGAGTGTAAAGGAGATACATATGAACCCCAGTGTGCCCCCCAACTTAAACAATGAAATATCACACATATACGCACTACTCACAGCTTTGCGTTTATAATCGCAAAAACTGGAAACAACCGAAATATCTATCAACAATAGAACCCACAAATTATGAGATGGGTGATTTATAGCTACAATTAATTACGTGGATGAAATTCTGGAATGTGATCTATAGCAAAAAAAAAATGGTAGGAAAATTCATACAAGTATGATTCTATGAAGTTCAAAAATATATAAAACCAAATATATTGTTTAGATAATCCAGACATGGAGAAAATCACAAGAAAGGGCATAATAAAACTCAGAATGGTGGTTATTTCTGAGGAGGTAAGGAGGAGAACATATTTTGGGAAGTATTTAAGGGGATTTCAAAGGAGATAGAAGTTCTTACACTGAGTGTTGGGTGAGTGGTTGTTCATTGTATTGTTCTTCATATCTTGCATCTTATTTAAATATTCTTTTGTTTCTATCCAATAATAATCATCTTAAAAAAGAAAACATCACCAATATAGTTGAAGTCCTCCTGTGTATTCTTTCACAGGTATACCTCCTTTTTTCTCAGAAGTAACTACACTCTTTAATTTAGAATTTATTATTTGCAGTTCTCTAACCTGTTTTATGTTGCAAATATAACAAAAGAACAAAATCCAAGGAATACTGTGGTCATCCATTAGTGTTTTCAGTGATCAGTACTAATAAGTAACTTGGAACTCAGTTTCAGTGGTTTATTAAGACTGTGTCACATGTAAAGGTAATTACAGTAGGTACCTCCCAACTCAAATACAGGTAAACATCATTGATGGCTTACATATTATATTGTGCAGATATAAGTGATTTTTAAAGAATCCCCCTATTTGGGGACAGTTGCTTTTAGCTTTTAAAAACAAATAGAACAGTGATGACTGTTCTATGAATTTGTGCATAGACCCAATATAAAAATTGGGTCATGTAATAATGAATATTTGTTATAATGCTTGCCTTTTTTTCCCACTTATACCCAATTCTGTGTCAGAACATGTAGATAAACCTTTATAAAAACAATTACTTATATAGTTTCATTGTGTACATTCATGATAAGATTTAATCACTTCTTCATTGATGGACACTTAAGTTATTTACAAGTAATACTGTTATGAATATCCTTATGTTTGTGAGTTTGTAGGTGTACGTATTTTTGTGGATGTGGTCCTAGAAGTAGAAATTGGTAGTTCGAAGAGTGTGAATATTTCAGATTTGGACAGCTTTTGCCAGATTGCCCTCTAAAAAGGTTGAAAATAGGGAATCTTCCCTAACCCTAAGACTGGCTTTACAGTGTTCTGTGTCTTCCTGACCTGCACAGCAGACGCCTGTGGTTGGTCTTCTCCGGTAGTTTCTCTCACCGCATTGGCTGGCACGGCGTCGCTCTGTTCTGGTGGTCACTCCCCAGGCAGAAGTTAAACTGAAGGTTCTGTCTGCAGTTTGTATGTGTTGAAGATGGGAAGTTAGAGTGGGAGTTTGCTTTTCTGGTTTGTTTTCTATACAGAGTATACAGAGTTCCTCCTCCTTTTCTAAACTAACCCACTTCAACAAGAAGTTCTAGTGGTTTGTAGATCTTTAGTTTTGGTGTGCCTTTCCATACAGGGTGGGCAAAAGTAGGTTTACAGTTGTGAGCATGTGAAACAGAGTTAATAAAGCGAGTGTAATAATCATAACTTGCATATCTTTTTCCATATGAACAACTGAAGCCTACTTTTGTCCACCCCTGTGTTTTCTTCCTGCCAGCACGGCTTGTTTGCTGCTGGCAAAGTTGTGCCTAATCATTACCGATGCCTCCTGCCCGCTGCACACCCCAGGAAGGGCTCGTCTCTGCACTCAGCCCAGGTCTGGAGTGGTGCCCTTTTGGCTCCAGGGTCTGTCTTTAATTCATTTTGTGCATTGACGATACTTCTCTGAGTAGAAGCAATAAGTCCTTTCGCTAATTTTAGCTAGAGGATGATGTCTTATTTCTTCCTTTTAAAAATTGGTCATTTTAAGGTAGACAAGTTCTATAAACCTTCAGTAACACCAGTGATTTTTCCAGTAAAACTTAATTTTTTTTAAGTATATCTAGTTACGAAACATTTTTACCCAGTGCCATCTCTTTTTCCTTGGCGTAGATAACCTCAAAATCTCCGACTTCGGCTTGGCGACAGTGTTCCGGCATAACAACCGTGAGCGCCTGTTGAACAAGATGTGCGGGACTTTACCGTACGTTGCTCCAGAGCTTCTAAAGAGAAAAGAGTTCCATGCAGAACCAGTCGATGTTTGGTCGTGTGGAATAGTACTCACTGCAATGTTGGCTGGAGGTGAGAGCTGTTTCGTTATGAGACAACTCCTGTCCTGTGGAAAGACAGATCTGTTATACCAAGATCAATGAAAGAAACCAAGGGCATCCATAGTTATACGACAGTATTTTAATAGTGAATTTTTTATAACTAGGTTGGAACTTCTAACCCCAACAGTTTTAAAAAATGAGGGATGTGTAGCTATGAGTGAAAAACCATGTAGCTTCCAAGTAGCTCTTGCTTTGAAGACTCATGTGAATACTTTTGGGAAGAGTAGGGCAGGAAGTGGCTCGTGCGTCTCTGGAACTCCTGTGAGTTGGTGCTCTTAGTTTGAACACTGCGTTGAATTAACCTGGAGGAAGTGCACTTGTGTCATTGATTGCTTTTCCCTGGAACCTTCACTACACAATGATCTGAACACTCAGGAAACGGGACTTGTTTCCTTTTTAGAGTTGCCGTGGGACCAGCCCAGTGACAGCTGCCAGGAGTATTCCGACTGGAAAGAGAAGAAAACATACCTCAACCCTTGGAAAAAAATCGATTCTGCTCCTCTAGGTAACAGGGTTGTCCTGATTGAAAGCACTGATTTGGATAATGAAGTGTAGTACTGTTTGATTTTTTTTTAATTACATGTTTTTAACTTTTAAATGATCATGTAAATAATCTATGACTCTTGTAGATAAATTTAAACATAATAAATACAAAATTTTTAAAAAGGCCTATAATCCCTCAGAAATAGCTCCTTTTAATATTTTGATATGTGCTTCTATAGTTTGTTGTAAAAATATATAAAAATATGTAAGTACATATATTTGTTACATAGGTATACTATTCATATGTAACAAATATATATTTGTTATATATGTATACTCTTTGCGTTTTTATAAAAAACGGGTCACACTACATATACATGACACTTTGTAACTTGGTTGCATTGACGCTTTGTGAACTTTCCCCATGACTGCAGTTACAGGTCCAGGTCGTTGTTTGTAAAGACTCTGTAGGTATCCTGCTGAAGGGATATCCTTACACGCTCATCAGTTCTCTTTTTTAGAGATTTTGATTTTTTTTCATAATTTTTCACTGTTATGAAAGATATGATGATTATCCATATAACGTAATCCTTGGCCGTACTTTAAATTATTAATTAAGATAAAACCCCAGATGTGGAATTGTGGGGTCAAGAATGTATGTACTTTTTAATTATTCTGGTTTATTTTGCCAAGTTGCTTTTCAGAAAGTTCAAATCATTTCATCACAATCTCACTAATTTACATTAAAAAATACTTAAATAACCTGATAGACCTATAAAAATATATCCACTGTTTTTTGTTGCTTTAAATTTAGTACGAATGAGGTAGTATATCTACAGTGTATTTATTAGGTTATTTTCAATGTATTGTCATTAGATCTTTGCATCTACTTATTTTTCATTGAATTTATTGGGTAACATTGGCAGCAGAATTACACAGGTGTCGGGCGTCCAGTTCCGTCACACATCGTCTGTGTGCCGTGCCGTGTGCTCACCACCGCAAGTCAGGTCCCCTTCCGTCTCCATTCATGCGCCCTGTCCTGCTCCCGCTTCCCGTGTTTGCATTTATCACAAATGTTTTTCATAATTTGCCATATGTTTTTATTTTGTTTATGCTATTTTGACATGTAGAATGGCATATATTTTTATTTATTTAAATCTGTTATCTTGTCCTTTGTGGCTTCTGACTATATTGTCAGGTTTGGAAAGGTCTTTTCTACTCTATCACTAGAAAAAAATTTTCCTACGTTTTTATTTGTGTTTTTATGACTTCATTTTTTTCAGTTAAGCCTTTTGTGTATTAGAAGATTATTTTTGGGGTGGGAGGTAGTTGAATTCCTTGTCAAGATAATTAAGATAACTTAAGATACTGGAAAGTAAATTTTTTAAACTGCATGAATGAGAACTTAACATGACAATGGAACAGTTTTGATGTTGAAAACGGGTAAGAGAGTTTTTTGTATATTTTTGTGAATGTCACCTGGGGAGAAACGTTTCTAACCTGGCCCTTAGGCTACTTTTTAGCAATGATTGAGAATCGGATCTGGGCGACGTGTCCTCAGGTGTAGACAGCGCAAAGAACAACTGCCCGAAAGTGAAGCCACAGTGTGGCGGCTTTAATGATTTATTGTCTCTCTCCCTCGTGAGCAATATTTAGACAGAGGAAGGCTAGGAGAACGTTCCATGCTGCAGGCTTTTCGGTTCTGCGTGACTCTTTGTAAGTGTTGTCTCGATGTTTTGTTTTCAGCTCTGCTGCATAAAATCCTAGTTGAGAACCCGTCAGTGAGGATTACCATCCCAGACATCAAAAAAGACAGATGGTACAACAAACCGCTCAAGAAAGGTAATGTCCTTTGTGGACGTAAAGAACTTGCGGAGTCACTATCACAAGTCAGCAGCACAAGACGGACAGCTGTGGTCTCTGCCCTCATGGGGATTGTGTGGTAGGAAAAGCAGAAATATAAAAAAGTAATTTTGATTTTATTAATAATCATAGAGTTGAAAGTCAGGGCATTACAGCTAATTGTGTGACCAAGTCTTAAGTGACAGAGAAAATTTGTCTTCCTGAGGAAATCACATTATATCTCAGGTTTGAGGATTAAAGGGGAGTTAGCCAGAGGAGTACTGACGAGATACCTGGTGCATTCAGAACAGGGGGAGTGGCCTTGGGGACGTCTTGAGGTTCAGAAAGGGGGGATTTGAGGAACTCGAAAGAAAGAAGGCCGGTAGGGCGTGGACCGGGTCCGGCTTGTGGGCCCGTTTTCCCCAGTGGTTGCAGTGTGTGGTCATCGGAGGCACTCAGTACGTGCTGCCGAGTGAACAGTGCGCAGAGCAGGGGAGAGGTCCGAGACGAGGCGGGGGAGGTGGATGGCAACCGGGCTGTGGAGGAGAACCTTCCAAGCCATGTGACCTTGTAAGCTGCGTTACGAATTTTGTTACACATTCTGTGCTTTTTCTTAAGGCTGTTGGGGAAACCTTTGAGAAATTTTAGCAAGTAAATGACGTAATCATATATTCAGTTTTAAAAACTCTTTCTGGCTACTTTTTTCCCCATTGCTTTTGGTGTTTCTCATCCTGGATGTGAGAAGGTGATAACCTGGACTAGGTCAGTGACAGTGCAATTGGAAAGAAGGGGCCGATTCCAAAGGAACTTCAGAACTTTGATTGACAGGACTGGTGGTCGTGTACATGTAGGAAAGGAAGAGAACGAGGAATCGAGGATGATTCCTTTCCAGTTGGAACAACTGTAAATAAATGGTGGCACCATTTACTGGGTGTAGCTTAAGAGGTAACAGACCTGGGGGGAGATTTTACTTGGTTTTGGACACGTTGCATTTGAGGAGCTAAATAGAACCGTCAAATAGGGGTGTGTGTGCGCGCACGCACCAGGAGACAGGACTACACTTGAGGTGTTGATTTAGGTGTTTTCTTCAAGTGGATGGTGATGTAATCAGTGGTTGATGGTGCAATTGAGTGTATGACATTCTAAGGGCCGCCAGCATTTGAGGGGTGGGTGGGGGCCAGGGACAGACGCACTGTCTGCGTGGGTTCCATCGTGTGGCAGGAACAGTTCTGGGGGAGAGTCGGCAGGTGTTTCTAGAGCACAGCGTCTGTCCAGGGAATGCAGTCCCCACGGGGGGAGGAGCAGAATGTGGACAGCTCGGTCAGGAAGTGTGGCTGAGAGAGGACACCAGCTGGAGGCGGACAAGGAGTTTTTAACCCTTCTCTGGATGTTTCCTTCACCTTTCACCTTACTTTATTTGAAGTCCAGCTCTCCCCTGAGGGTACTTCTGCGTCTCCAGCAGTAGATGTCCTTTCCCTACACTCTGGTGCCCTTGGATTTGGGGGTGAGGCAGGCATGCTGTTTTTTCTTCATTGTCACTTTCTCCTTTCTTCCCATTTCCCCTCCCAACCCCCCGATTGATTCCAAACCTCATTATCGGACTCTGCCACCACCCACCATTCCTACTCGTTACGGTCCCCTTCTAAACCCCAAATTAAAATTTCTTTCACGTTGTCATTCTCTCCAACACAAGGCCACGTAATTTTTGTCACGGCTCTTGGTGACTGAAATATGCATGTGGATGATCCTTCTCGTACCCTGGCCTCATGTTTTCTTGACCTTTTTCTCTGCTAGCGCTCTCTGATCTTCAGGCATTCTGCTCCGAACGCGGGTTTATTTTTCCTCCTCCCTCCAGCACCCTGACCCCAGCAATCCACTGCCCCTACCTGGGCTGGCAGTCCGTTAATTCTGCTACCTCCCGAGGTCCTCCGTTTCACCCTCACTATTTTATAAAGCTCAAGGTCAGTCACTGTAATACTTGTTCACATTCATCTTCAACTTCCTTGCCACGTTCTCTCTTCACCATACTTACGGGCAAAACCTAACCCAAGTTTGGTCCTGTTTTCTACCTGCTCTGCACTTAACACCTGCACAGCTCGATGCAACTGGAGAAGAATACAGAACAATGTTCACTCTAAATTCAGGATCACTGATCCTGAGTGGGCCTTTAATTCTCCTAGGCAGTCATAACGCATCTCCCCACTTCTTTCCCAACCCCCTCTCCTAAATCTCGTTGTTGTACCTCTCCTTTTCTCTTCAGCCCCGAATACCCCTTCCCCATGCTCAGCCTCGGGTGGTGCCAGCACTGCCTGTCTCACCGGGAAATAGAGACTATCACAGGAGAACTGCCACAAGCTCTCACCACCACCTCCCCCCACCTAACTGACTCTTTTGCTCATACGGTTGTTTTCTCCCATTGCTATGGATAAATTGCTCCACATGCAAGCCAGCACTGTCTCTCGTGCACGTGACCCGATTCTCCTTTGCCTCTTCAGGGGCATTGCCTAGTAATTCTTCTCTCTTTCTCCCCCTGTCCTGGATCTTGTCAGCATACCAGCATGCTGTTTCTCCTGTCTTAATGAAATGTTAGTAGGCTTACCAAAGTATTTGAATGAATAGATTGACAAATAAAAAGGTTGGCTAGGCTTAAGTGTGTTTGAATGCTTTGGGGACAGATCCAGTTGAGAGGAAGAGTCTGGCATTCTTGGAGAGGGAGGAAAGGGGTGTCCGGGTCCCTAAGGAGACAGGAGAGGTGGGTGGGGTCAAGAACCAGCAGAGGGGTGAACGTTTGTGGGGGGAGAGGATGGGCAGGAAAGCAAGTAAATCAGCAGATTCGGTAGGGCAGCCTGAGGGGATTTCTGGTGACCTTGCGGTCTGGGAAATGAGAGACGGTATCGTGCACTAAGAAACGAGGTGCCTCCTGCAGGGTGGTTCGGGAATTTGACAAGAGTGCAGAGCTTTGGAAACAGTCCCTGTGGAGAAAGGGAGAGGAAACGGACTGGAGGAGCACAGCGGCGAGTATTGGTGTTGAGGGTCCAGCTGCGGGTAGTAACCGCGGATTTATAGCGACTCATCTTCTGTGCAGCAGTTATTCTTGTTACAGCTTTTCCAGTGGAGCGAGGAATGTTGAGTACAGCAGATTCATAATGTTTGTTGCCGTTATCATAAATTTTTTTTTATTTTAAGAAGTTTTTATTCTTCAGCGAGGCCTCTCTGTCTTCGTAGAACATTTCTCTGTTACCATAAATAGTACCATTAAAATCAGGGCCTTGTGCTCCACTCTGGGAACATACTCACTGATCTGGATGTGTGCAATTTGACAAGCAAGTCCTGGTAAGTTCATGATGACCACAGTTCTCATAGAAATCATGTAGAAGAAGCCATTCGTTGTGTATTTCGTGTTAAGTGACTTCAGATGTAGTTTTACTGCTTCAGGTTGCCAGTTGTGTTCATTAAAAAGTTTTCTGCATGGAAGACTTGAAAGCATTTGTATTTATTTTACCTCATTTTTTTCAGGGGCGAAGAGGCCCCGAGTCACTTCGGGTGGTGTATCCGAGTCTCCTGGCGGATTCTCTAAGCACATCCAATCCAGTTTGGACTTCTCCCTAGTAAACAATGCTTCTAGGTAAGATGGATTAACAAAGATCAAGTAATTCTTGAAGGTAATATTCCCGTGGAAAGCAGTACGTGTATATATTTTATCTTAATAATGATCGTCACCTTTATTGGTGTGAGAATGTGTAATGTATCATAAAAAAAGGCCTGGCAGATTTTATTTAAAGATCGATTTTTCCTCATATCCTTACGCATCAGTGAAGAAAAGGTGAGGTACTCCAGTTCCCAGCCCGAGCCGCGGACGGGTCTCTCCCTGTGGGACACCGGCCCTTCATGCATCGATAAGCTGGTGCAAGGGATCAGCTTTTCCCAGCCCACGTGTCCGGATCACATGCTTCTCAACAGTCAGTTACTGGGCACCCCAGGGTCCTCACAGGTGAGAGCATTTAGTTTCCAGCTAAATAATGGAAGCCGTGTATTTTTTATTGTCTTAAAGTCTTTTTTTCCAATGTATAAATCTTAAAGTATTAACACTTCATACCAGTTTTTTTGACAAGTAAGAGATAATTAGAGGAGACCTTTATGTATAAGAATCTTAAAGCACAGAAAAGAATGTTCACACTAAATAGCTACGTGACTGCTTTTGGTGGTATTGGATTAATCCTGCTTTTCTTTACTTGGCATGTAGAATCCCTGGCAGCGCTTGGTCAAAAGGATGACACGGTTTTTTACCAAATTGGATGCAGACAAGTCTTACCAATGCCTGAAGGAGACTTGTGAGAAATTGGGTTATCAGTGGAAGAAGAGCTGTATGAATCAGGTACATTTCATCGATTTTTTATTATATCCTTTCCTAAAGAAAAGTTTAAATACTTGAGTAAAAAATTTTCATCAGTACATTTTTAAAATTTAAAGTAATTAGTTTGGTTTGAAACATAAACAGTTGAAATGAAAGGAACTTAAGTAAAATGTTCTTTACTGTAAGAAATAATATTTCTTAAAAGATTTACAACTATTGCGACTCAAGTCATTATTTCCTTAAAACCTATCTGCACTTACACTGTAACAGTAACAGTTGACTCCCTGCTGTGAAAGAGGAATGAACACATTAACCGTCCCATGCTTCCTCTGTGTCCTCTGCTCCCACTTAACCAGCTTTTGTTTATATTATTACAGCATATCTGTAGCATTGACATTCCACTGTCTTTAGGCTTTTCAAAAACCCCCATAACGTGAAAAACAAGTAGGGGACACTTTGTCATATTAAAGGGGACTAAAGAGTCCCAATGAAGGATGTGATGCTCGATCTTTCACTGGACAGTGGACGTAAAGAAACAGCTATAACGAATGTTATTCGATCAACTGGGGAAATGTGAATGTGGGTTTTATACTAATGTTTTTGTATCAGTGTCAGATTTCCTGGGTACGATCCTGAAAGTGTGGTTTGTGAGAATGTCTTGGTTCGTAGGAGAAACATGTTCAAGTGAAGTCTCTGCTGTCTATAACTTAGTTTAAAAACAGACCGAAAAAAAAACAAGCACATAAAAAGAGACAAGTAAAGACACACTTACGTAGGTCAGTAAGGTCAATGAAGGGCCTGCTGTGATTTATTACGCGGTTCTTCCCGTTTTTCTGTAGGTTTCTAAGCTTCAAAATTAAAGTTGCTATGTGTCGAAGTCTGAAGCCAAATTGATTTTTTTCTCACTTATATAGATAATTCACTCTGTTTTTTATTTTTTAGGAAGATTTGTTGAGGCAGAAGTCACATAACATGGAAATCATCACTTTAACTATTTTATAGTGTACAGATCAGTGGTTTTCAGTATATTCACTAGACTGTACAACTGTCACCATTTAATTTCAGAATGTTTCATCACCCCCCCCGGAATCAACTACACCAAATAGCAGTTACTTCTTATTCCTCCCTTCTTCGTTCCCTGGCAACCACTCATCCACTTTCTGTCAGTGGACTGCCTATTCTGGACGTTCCCTTTCAATGGAATGTGTGATACCTGGGCCCTTTGTGTCTGCCTTCACGTAGTGTGATGTTTTCGTGCTGCAGCATCTATCAGTACTGGGGTAGCTTTTCAGCCACACATCTGGACTCTTTTTCTTTCTGATGGTTTAATAATCTTGCTTTGTTCTCATTCTATTTTTATTCATTTTACTTGCTTCTTCCTTCACTTGTTTTTTTTTTTGGTAACATACTACTTTATTTTGTTGGCCGAGAGTTGTAATTACGCCCTGGCCTGAGCAGAAAACCCCTGCAAGGAGGGAGCCTGTCGTGGAGCGCTGCTCCTGCTGTAGAAGCACGTCTCCACGCCTTCTCTCAGCGGTATCACCGACCTGGGCTGCAGTTTTTATTTAGAGTTTCCTGTACTCACACATCTGGCTTAACCTGATTTTTATTGCCTTAGGTTACTGTATCAACAACTGATAGAAGAAACAATAAACTGATTTTCAAAGTGAATTTGGTAGAGATGGATGAGAAGATTTTGGTTGACTTCCGGCTTTCTAAGGTATGTAGAACAGCATATTTAAAACAAAACAAAAACTTTGTTTTGCTTAAAGAAGTGTTTGCGCATGTTCATTGGAGAAACTTTAAAAATACAAAAAAGTTTAAAGAAGAAAATAAGAATTAAATTTAATCTTATTTTCCAGAGAAAACACAGATTTATTTTTGCTATATTTCATTATAGTAGTCTTATTGCAACTAATAGTATGTACTATGGATACACTTTTATGTGGAGATTATTTTACATGGTACTAAATTTACATATACATAGCATTTAGAAACATATGGTAACTTGCTTTTTCTATTTAATATTATAAACATTTGTTCTTGTCATTATCCTAAAATATAGTTTATGGAAATGTCATTTTCTTTATAAAAGTTTTTGGTTTTTGTAGAATATGTAACTGAGTAGTGAATAAGAAAAAGAAAATAATCCTAAATTATTTTTACCTTTAAACTAATTACCCTTAATAATTTTGAAGTATTTCAAATTTTTCTTACTGAATTTACGTATATCTTTGTACTAAATATTACAATTTGTCAAAAATATTTGCACATTATAATTAATGAACTTTTATCTGTTAATAATTCGGTGATTAATATTCATAGACATAGAGTTTCGTTCACATTTTTTATTATTTCTTAGAAATTATTGGTGCTGGGGTTGTATGTATTTTCAAAGCCCTTGACATGTAGGACAAAAGTAGCGTCTTCTGTTTCCTGGGAGGTCGCGCATAGCTCTAAGGGGGGCTGGCGGAGGAGGTTGCACTCTCGGTGTCGGAGACGAGCAGCTACACTGTTGTCCCGATGCTTGCTGGGTATGGAGTTACATCGTTAAGAGCCTAGTGTAACCAAATTTTCATTATCAGTGAGTCACTGGCTTTTTTGTTACAGCATTTTGGCAAGGCTCAGTGTAGTCGCATAGCTTCTTTTTAGTTTACAGACCTCCAGTACCTACAGAAACAATGGCGTAGGTCCAGAGATATCAGTGCTTGAAACAGACAGGACGTCATTGGGTTGCCCCTCTGAGCCCAGTGCGGTGGGAACAATGATGGGTCTGAAATCAAGTCAGAATGATGTATTTAGCCATTTCTTCTCCTAAGATTTTTGACATAATTTTTGGATATTATTCCTAATATAGGGTGATGGATTGGAATTCAAGAGACACTTCCTGAAGATTAAAGGGAAGCTGAGTGATGTTGTAAGCAGCCAGAAGGTGTGGCTTCCTGCCACTTGATCGAGCCATTGGCTTTGGAATCCCTGGTGAATATAGTACTGCTATGTTGACATTATTCTTCCTAGAGAAGATTATCCTAATCTGCAAACTGCAAACAGTAGTCTCTGAAGAATTGTCTTCATCCTGGTCAAACACTTTCCAATATTGTTGTATGTTCTGCATAAAAATAATGCCTATATTTTAATTGTAAATAAAACTTTGGGGAAGGGATAGAATTCATTAGATATTTCTTCATCTGTGTTTAGTGTCTAAATTTGAGACCCACCTGGAAAACCAAGTTTTGGGGATATATGAGTTTACCAGCTTTTATACCAATACAATGAAAGATGATACTCTTGTCCCATTTTTATCAAAATGGTTATATTCAAAAAGTATATATTGCCTCCACATTGGGTTAAGTGGATGAATTAGTTTAAAAAAAAAATCCTTGTCACTTGTGGAGTCAGCTTCGGAAAATATATCCCCCAAGATCTGTTCTCATTTTCAAAAGGGCCTGATGATGAGGTACGTAGACTCATTCTTGAATTATAATTATTCATTGAAATTGAAAGTTGGTATGGTTTTCCCACTGTAGTTAATAAAATATAAATATAAAATACTGGTTGATCTTTCAAGTAGAAGTTGAGCACAAACTAATGCTTAACTACATTTACTCTAAAATTACTATTGCACATTTTAAATATTTTTTATATTATTCTCTACTTTCACAGCTATATTTTAATTCTTTATTACAGAAATAAATTCTATTTTGAAATTGAATAGCTAACTGTGAACTCATTGGTGACTAAGCTTCTAGGTGGTAAGGAATAAAAGAGAAGGGAGAAATAAGGAAACTATAATAGAAATAGATGTGATTCCTGGTTCTTTTATCTCTTAGATTTATTAAGACTTCGTTCTAATAAAATTTATATTACCTTGAATGAATCAGGTTGGGACTTTGTATCCATGTACTGGTGAATTGTGTCACTGCAGTATACCCATAGGAAGAATAAATTTCAACTGATAGGTAGCTCCTAAGAATTGAGCCAGGAAATTCTCAAATATGAAGAAACTGTTTTTGAAGATGGTTAGCCATCCATCCATCAGTAACTCTCAAAAACAGTTATCTCTGGCTTTGACCTCTTACAGCCCCCCTAATATTTCCCCTGGACGCATAGTCATCGCAAGACCCAAAACAGCTTTTGATCCTGTGTTGCACCCTGTCCCTCTCTGGTTTCCCCCATCCCAGTCAGTGAGTGTTCCATACAGCTTCTTTTCAGTTGCTTAGGCCAAAACGCTAGAAATCATCCTTGACGTGGTTTTCATATTACATTCAGCAAATCCTATTCAATTCAACTCACATACCCCACATATACCCACTTTACACCTCTGTGAGCGTTACTCTAGTTGAAGGCACTGCTACCTTTTCGAGTTACTGTCCTCCCAGAGTTCGGAAGAGCAGTCAGAGCGATCCTTCTGAAACGTGAATCGCATTCCTTCTCTGCTCCTGACTCTCACGGCTCTTCATCACACTTCAGACAAAATTCGAAAATTTGTCTGATCTACGTGGTTCTGTGGGATCTGTCCTGCAGCCACGTCTCTGACCTCATCCGCCACTCTCCTGCTTGCTTGTGCTGCTCCAGCCACATTGGCTTTGCTGTTCTGCTCGTAACATGAGCACATTTTCACCTCAAGGTCCTTGCCTTTGCTGTTCACTTTACCTGGAGCACTTTACTCCCTGATGTTTGCGTGGCTTGTGCTTCACTCTCCGTGTTTACTTACATGTTACCTCCTATGCAAAGTCTTCCCTGATTTACCTAAAATGTTACCCCACCTCTGTCACTCTTTATTTTTTATTGTAATGCTCATCTGACATTCTGGGATATTTTTATTTGTTTATCTACTAAGTGTCTGCTTCCCCCATAGGAATATGTTATATATAAGCTCCTTGAGGTCAGGGAACTTATCTGTCCCCATATCCCCAGTACATAGAACAGTGCCTGATACATTACAACATTCAATTAATCGTTGTTTAAGGAAGGAGTAGACACTTGTTTGATCTAAACTACTCTGAAAATATATCTGGAAGCTGAATACTTTTCCATTTTTATTATTCCCACTGTGGTTCAGCCTCCTTCATCTCTCCTCCCTGGGTTTCTTAATAAAAATGAATATCTCCCACTTCCTCTCTTGCCGATTCCCACCTCTCCCCCTTCCCTCAGTCTTCTTACATAGGTCTAAGTCATTTTCTAAAAAGGTAAATTGTACTATGACATTCCCTTGCTTAAAAACCTTTGGTGCCTTCCCATGGCATCAAGAATGGAATCGAAAGTCTGCTGCGATCTGGCCCAGCATGACTCACGCTCTGTCCTCCTTACTCCTCTGTAATATAGGCAGAGTAGGCTTCTTGCTATTTATTGAATGAGCCCAGGCTTATCCCCTTCCAGGCTTTGGTGTCTGTAGCTTCTGCAGGGAACCCCTTCCAGCAGTGTGCATGGCTGATGAACATTCAGCTCTCAGCCAGAATGTTTCTACTTCCTCCAGTCACTATCCCATTATTCTATTTTTTTCAGAGAATTGATCTTTACTCATTTCTTACTTAAGGACTCATTCCCTACTTTAAGATTATGAAAATTTTCTTGCATATTCTAAAAGTTTTCTAATTCTGGGTTACATAGTTAGGTCTACAATCCACCTGAACATATTTTTGTGTGGATGTGAGATAGAGGTCAAGTATTATTTTTGTCCTCACATGGCTATCCAGTTTAGTACTACTGGTTATTGGAAAGATTATCCTACAGCTAGTAAAACTGAAGCATTAATCAAAAAAAGCTGCTGGCAAACAAAAGTCCTGGACCAGATGTCTTTACAGGTGAATTTTACCAAACATTCAAAAAGAACTAACCTGTCCTTCTCAAACTATTCCAAAACATTCAAGAGGAGGAAGACTCCCAAACTAATTTTATGAGGCCAGCATTATCTTAATTACAAAGCCAGATAAAGACACTACAAAGAAAGAAAATTATCGACCAATACCCCTGATGAACATAGATGCTAAACTTCCCAAGAAAATATCAGCAAACTGGATCTAGGAATACATTAAAAATATCATACACCATGACCAAGTGAGCTTTATTCCAGGGATCCAAGGTTGGTACAATACCCACAAATCAATGAACATGATACACCACATAAACAAAATGAAGGATAAAAATTCCTACATGATTATGTCAGTAGATGCAGAAAAAGCATTTGATAAAATCCAGCACCCATTTGTGATGAAAACTCAGCAAAGTGAGAATAAAGGGAACATACCTCAATGCAATGAGGCCCATGTATGACAAACCACAGCCAAAAAACCTACCGAATAGGCAAAACCTACAAGCATTTCCCTTAAGATCAGGAACAAAACAGGGATATCTGCTTTCACCACTCTTAACATAGTACTGGAAGTCCTAGCCACAGCAATCAGACAAGAAGACATAAAAGACATCTAAATTGGAAAGGAAGAAAAACATTATTTGCTGATGACATGATACTGTACATAGAGAACCCTAAAGATTTCACTAAAAAAAACTACTAGAATGGATAAATTCAGTAAAGTAGAAGGATATAAAATAAATCAGTTGCATTTTTATACATCACTGATGAACTATCAGAAAAGGAAACTAAGAAAACAATCCCATTCACAGTTGGCTTTCAAAAATAAAAGAACAAACCCTAGGAATTTAACCTAGAATGTAAAAGATCAGTATTTGAAAAATTCTAAGACACTGAGGAAAGAAATTGAAGAAGATACAAATAAGTGGAAGCACATAGTGTGTTCATGGATAGGAAGTATTAACATCATTAAAATGTTCCTACTACCAAAAGCAATCTATAGATTGAACGCATTTTCCTATCAAGATACCAATGATGTATTTCAGAGAACTAGAACAAATATTCCAAAAGTTTATATGGAACCACAAAGACTTCAAATAGCCACAGGAATCTTGAGAAAGATGTTGGAGGAATCACACTACCTGCTATCAAACTATACTACAAGACCACAGTAATCAAAACAGCATGGCACTGGCATTAAAAACATAGATCACTGGAACAGAATAGAGAATCAATTTTTGACAGAGGAGGCAAAAACATAAAATGGGGTAAGGATAGTCTATTCAATAAATGGTGTTGGGAAAACTGGACAGATACATGAAAAAGAAGAAAAACTATACCACCTCCTTAACCATACACAAGAATAAATTCAAAATGGATGAAAGACTTAAATGTAAGACTTGAAGCCATAAAATTCTAGAAAACATAGGCAGTGAAAGCTCAAATATTTCTCATAGCAATATTTTTTTCTGATATGTGTCATCTCAGGCAAGGGAAACAAAAAAAATGAACAAATAGGACTACATCAAACTAAAAAATTTTTGCACAGCCAAGGAAACTGCCAACAAAATGAAAAGACAACCCATGAATGGGAGAACATATTCACCAATGATACATCTGATAAGGGGTTAATATCCAAAATTCATAAAGAATTTATAAAATTCAACACCAAAAAGAAATATCCAATTAAAAAATGGGGCAAAGGACCTGAAAAGAGACTTTCCCAAAGAGGACATACAGATGGCCAAGAGACATGAAAAGGTGCTCAGTGTCACTAATCAGCAGAGATATGTAAATTAAAACCACAATGAGATATCAGCTCACACCTGTCAGAATGGCTGTCATTGGTAAATCAACAAATAAGTACTACTAAGGACGTGGAGGAAAGGGAACCCTAGTGCGTTGCTGGTGGGAACGCAGACTGGTGCAGCCACTGTGGAAAGCTGTATGGAGTTATCTCAAAAAATTAAAAATTAAAAAAAAATTAAAACCTTATGACCCAGCATTTCCACTTCTGGGAATATATCTGAAGAAATCTGAAACACTAATACAAAAGAATATATACATTCCTATATTCATTGCAGCCTTATTTACAATAGCCAAGATTTGGAAGCAGCCCAAATACCCATCAGTAGATGAGTAGATAGAGACATTTACACAATGTCTCAGCCATAAAAAAGAAGAGAATTTTACCCTTTGAGACAGCCTGGATGGACCTGGAGACCATTCGCTAAGTGAAATAAGCCGGTCAGAGAAAGACAAGTACCACATAATTTCACTTGTGTGCGGAAACTAATGAACAAAATAACAAACAGAAACAGGCTCACAGAGAACAGACAGCTGTCAGAGGAGAGGAAGTGTTGCCGGGCTGGGTGAAAAAGGTGGAGGGATTGAGCAAAGAAAACAAAAAAAAAAACAACTCTCGCAGACACAACAGTATGGTGATTGCCAGAGGGAAAGGGGTTGGAGGTGGGTAGAAGAACATATGGGGGGATCAATGGTGGTGGAAGGAAACTTGACTTGGGGTGGTAAACACACAATACAGTATTCAGATGATGTATCATAGAATTGTACACCTGAAATTTTACTAACCAATGTCACCTCAATAAATTCAGTAAAGAGAAAAGATTATTCTTTTCTTACAGCTCTTTATTGATACCCGTTCAGTGTCCTGATTTTATTATTTTTTTACAGTATGTTTTGAATCATAATCCAAATAAAGTTTACATTAGCAATTGACTGATGTCCTTTAAATTACTTTTGGTCTATAAGTTCCCCTTCATCCTTCCTCTCTCTGAATTTTTCCCCCTTGCAATTTTTATTGGTAAAAGAACGAAGCTCTTTTACTCTATAATTTTATTTACTCTGAATTTGCTGATCGTATTTCTGTGATACAATTTCACATTTGTATCCTCTATCCTCAATGTTCTCTATAAATATATACACTCAGGATACCAGTCCTCTGTCAATTATATGTGCTATGTATACATAAGCATTTAAAATTTTAAATTTCCCTCCAAGTACCACTTCACCCCACAAATTTTCATGTGTTGTATTTTTTGTTATTGGACTTAAATATCTTTCTAATTTCTTTATGATTGATTTTTTGACCCATGGATTACTTAGAATTAAGTTTCTGAATTTCCAAAACCTTGGGAATTGTTTTTACCTAAAAACTCTCATTGAGATGATTTATATACCATAAAATTCACCCTTTCAAAGGGTGCCTTCCATGGTTTTTAGTGTGTTCGCCAAGTTGCACAACCATCACCACTGCCGGATTCCAGAACACTTACACCACTTCAAAAAGAAACCTTTTACCTCTTAGTAGTCATTCATCACTTCCCCCCACCCGCCGCAACCCCTGAGAAACACTAACCTATAATAATTTCTGTCTGAATGGATTTGCTCATTCTGAACACTTACTAGAACTAGAACTGTATAATATGCAGACTTTTGGGTCTGGCTTCTTTGTCTTGATGTGTTCAAGGTTCATCCATGTTGTAGCGTGTATCAGTGCTCCACTCCTGTTTGTGGCTAATATTTCATTGTATGTGTATGCCACATTTTGTTTATTCATCAGTTGATGGGCATTTGGGCTCCTTCTTTTTGGCTCTTGTGAAAAGGCCGCTGCGGGCATTATGGGCATTAGGGTTTTCTACGCATACGTTTTCACTTCTCTTGGGTGTACACCTGTGGGTAGACTGCTGTATGGTAATGGCTTTATGAATATTTTTAATTGATTTTCAGCTAATTGGAGGTGGTCATAAAACATACTTTCTATGCTTTAGTATTCTGAAGTTTGTTGAGTCTTGCTTGGTTCATAATACCCCACGTGTGTCTACATATTCAATGAGTGCTTGAAAGGAGTACGGTGTGTAGAGTTGTCGGGTAGACTTCTTATATATGGCTATGTATTCAACTTAGGTAATTATATTCAAATTGTTTATGTTCTTATTGCTTATTCAATGAATTACAGAAGAAGTAGGTTAAAATCCACCATGATTGTGGATTTGTGTATTTCTCTTTGTAGTTCTATTAATTTTGCTGCATGTATTTTAGGAATTATGTTCACAGGCTGCATACAGGTATAAACTCGTCATGTTTTCTCAATGAATTGAACTACTTATTTAGAAGTAGTCCTCTTTATAGATATAGTAATGCTTTTAGCTTGATTCATATAGCTCTACAAGCTTTTTTTATTTGCTTTTATGGTTTTATGTTTTTGTTTTTGATGTTAATTTTTAAAAATTAAAATTAAAACAAACCAGTAAATAAAGCCAGCATCACAGGCTTGCTTTGCATGGCATATCTTTCTTAGCCTTTTACTTTTAAGTTTTCTAAATCATGTATAAAATATAGCTCTTTAGATTATTTTTTTAAATCCAGTCTGCCAGTCTTCGTCTTTTAACCTAGAGTAGCTACTCCATTTACACACTGTATGAATACTGCTTTATTTAGATTTATTTCCACCTTCTTATTTTGGCCACACCGGATTTGTATTTTTTTTTCCCTTTTTTGTCTTGTTCAATATTTTCTTTACAAATTATTTCATTTACTCCTTCTCTCCTAGTTTGAAACTATAGCTCATCTATATTTGCGGAGGGGTCTGTATAATTTACAATATACATACTTATCAAACTCTGAAGTTAATACTTTATACTCTTTCTATACAATCAAGGGACCTTATAGTTTTATAGTTTATGTACTATTGTTATGTATTTTAATATGTATGTTAGAATGTAAATGTGCCTTTCTAAATGTTTTTAAGAAAATTGTAGATTCATATGTATAGTTGTAAGCAGTAATACAGAGACATTCTTCATATTCTTTATCCAGTTTCTCCCAGTGACAACATTTATAAAACAATATCATAACCAGAATGTTAACATTGGTCTGGTCAAGACAGAACATTTCCATCACCACGGAAATCTCTCAGTCGCCCTTTTATAGCCCTACCCTCTTCCAGCCTCTGGCAGCCAGTAAGCCAGTAACCTGTTCTCTCCATTTCTATATTTTTTCATCATAGTCATGTTATATAAATAAAATCACACAGTATTTTAAGCTTTTAGAATTGCTTTTATCGTTCAACAAAACTCTCTGGAGACCCACCCAGGTGGTTACCGTAGATCAAGTTCATTCCCGTTTCTGACTGTGTAGTGTTCAGTGGCACGGATGCACCACCCTGTGTTTATCCTTTCGCCTGTTGAAGGACACTTGGGTTATTTCTACTTTTTGGCTATCGTGAATAAAGCTGCTATAAACACTTGTGTATAGGTTTTTGCATGAACATAGTCTTCATTTCTCCGGGATAAATGCTGAGGAATGCAGCTGCTGGGTCACTTGGTAGTTGTATGTTTAGTTTTTGAAGAAACTTCCGACCTTTTCCAGAATGGCTGTACCATTTTATATTTCAGCTGTCGGCATGTAAGTAGTCCAGTGTCCTTTCATCCTCACCAGCATCAGGTGTCGTCACTATGTCTTATTCCAGTCGTTCTATCTGATAGGTATGCAGTGATTCTCGTTGTGATTTAATTTGCATTTCTGCTGGCTAGTGGCTAGTCACCTAGAAGCTAATGATGTTAAACATCTTTTCATGTGCTTAACTGGCATCTGTGTTTCTTTGGTGAAATGTTTCTTTGTGTCTTTCAATCATGTTCTAATTGTGTTTTTTAATATTGAGTTTTGGAAATTCTTTCTAAGTTCTAGATACTAGTTCTTTGTCAAACATGTGGCTTGCAAATATACTTCCCCATTCTGCAGCTTGTCTTCTTGTCCTCTTAAGAGGTCTAAAATCAGCAAAGGTGTTTTTTCTTTTTAATTTCAATGAAGTTCAATTATTTTTCCTCTTATGGATGGTATTTTTGTGTCTCTTAGATAAAGAGTCTAATAATCCTTTGTCTAGGCCTAGATCTTGAAGATTCTCTCCTACGTTCTGAAAGTTTTCTGAAAGTTTTGTGGTCTTTCATTTTACATTTAAGACTGTGATGCATTTTGAGTAAATTTTTGTATAAGGTGTGAGCCTTAGTTTGTTTAATTATTTTGCCTCTAAATATCCTCTTCTACCACCATTTGTTGAAAAGGTTATCTTTTCTCTAAAAGATACCTTTTGCCCTTTGCTTTTTTACCAAACTGCTTTTGCACTTTGGTAAAAAAAAAAAATTACTTGGCTGCTTTTGTGGGTCTGTTTCCGGGTTCTCCGTTCTGTTCCATTGATGTGTGTATCTCTCTCTCCAGTAATATACCTCACAGTCTTGGTTACCACACCCATGTCTATGAACTCGGGTAGACGGGTTCCTTCTACTTTGTCCTTTTCAGAATTGTTTTAGCTAGTTTAGTCCTTGGTCTTCTCATATAAATTTCAGAAAAATCTTTTTTTTTATCTACCAAATACCTGGCTGGGTTTTATTTTTCATTGTGACAAAATATAAAACATAAAATGTATCATTTAAACCACCTTTGAGTCCCCAGCTCAGGGCTGGTCAGAACACTCACGTTGTCGGGCGATGATCCCTGTCGACCGTTTCCAAAACGTCATCTTCTTCCCGACGGCAGCTCTTTACCTGCTAAACAAAACTTCCCACTTACCCTGCCCCCCAGCCCTGGCGCCCGCCCTTCTACTTTCCGTTTCTATGACTTTGAACCCTTCTAGTTCCTCATATGAGTAGAATCGTACAATATTTGTTCATTGGCGTCTGGTTCACTTCACTTAGCATGCATCAGATTTCGTTCCTTTTTAAGGCTGCCATAATCATTTCGTTGTTTTACATGCCGCATTGTGTTCATCCGTTTCTTCTTCGGTGGCCATTTGTATTGCTTCTGTCTGTTTATTGGCTATGGCGAATAATGCTGCTGTGAACATGGTGTGCGAATACCTCTCTGCATCTGTTTTCAATTCTTTTGCTCATACAACCAGAAGTGGAATTGCTGGCAATTCTACGCCTAATTTCCTGAGGCACCATGAATCGTATTGTTTGCCACAGTAGCTTCGCCATTTACATTCTCACCACCGAACCACAGCCTCCTAACCCGGCAGGTGTTCACCCGCAGGCCCCCTGCAGCTTCGATGCGAGGTGCTCCGGTGCTCACTGCTTCTCCTCGGTTTTTTCCTTCCAGCCCGAGATCGGAGCGATTCTGCTTTTCCCTACCTGAGCTCTGGAGTGGATCGCGACGCGGCAGTCCTCAGGCAGCCCCACCCGCCTGCCACAGGTTAGAACGTGGCGGACGAGGTCTGCCCCCTGGGGTTGGAGGCTGTGTGTGCATAGGCAGCCACGGTGGAAACGGGGATGGGACGAGGATGAGTGAAAACACCGGGAAATTTCCTACCACTTTTAATGTGGCTTTTTCCTGGTTGGGTGTTCACTTGTTTGCTGTAAATCTTTGACTGTTTTCCAAAGCTCCCATTAAATTAATTTCGCCAGTCTTTAATGTTTTAAGCAGTATTTCCACAGGGAAAAGAGATCTTGTGACTTCGCTCCTCACGGCTGGGCTCTTGATTGGAATTCCTCTAAACCTGGCCTATCAGCTTAGAGACTCGACAGCTTTCCTAAGGTAAGCCTTTCAATTCACGAACACGGTACATCTCTCCATTTTTAAAAAGATCTCTGATTTCCTTCAGCAGCATTGTGTAGTTTTCAGCTTACAGGATGTATGCGTATTTTGTTAGAGTGGTAGCTAGATATTTCTCTTGTTTTTAGCCATTGGAAATGATCATGCATTTTCAGTTTGGGTGTTTGTGTTGGTTACTAGTGTATAGAAGTACAGTGGATTTTTGTGCATTGATGATGTATTCTGTGACCTTGCTGAACTCCCTGATTAGTCCTAGGAGTGTTTATAGATTTCTTCAGATTTCTATAGGGAGCCTCATATCATGTGCAAATAAGTTTTCTTCCTTCCCTCCCTCCCTCCCTCTCTCTCTCCCCGCCTCTCTCTCTCTCCAGGCCTCTCACTTCCCTTTCTTCTCCTGCTGCGCTGATCAGAATGTCCAGTACTATGTTGAGTAGGGTCCCAGTCTCAGAAGTCATCAGTCTTTTATCATTGAGGATAATGTGTCTGTAGCTTTTTTTTTTTTTTTGTGAGATGAGGAAACTCTTCTGTTTCTGTTTTTCTGAGAGTTTAACCTGAATGATTGGTGAATTTTGGTAAATGCTTTTTTCTGTAAGAATCGATATGACAATGTTATTTTTCTTCTTTAGCCTGCTAATATGGATTACATTGATTTTCAAATATTGAGCCAGCTTTGCCATGGAATAAACCTTGTGATCGTGGTGTATAATTCTGTCTACATATTACTGAATTCTATTAGATAATATTGGTTCAGGATTTTTTTTAACCTATATTCATGAGACATACTGGTCTGTAGTTTTTTCCTTTCTTTCTTTCTCTCTCTCTCTCCCCCCCTCCCACCTTCCCTCCCTCCCTCTCTTTCTTTCTGTCTTTTTCACTCTGGTTGTGGTATCAGGGTAACATTAGTTTCTTAATATGAGTTGAGAAGTGTTCTCTCTACTTGTGTTTTCTGGAAGAGATTATATACAATTGGTGTTGATTTTTCTTTAAACATTTGGTAAAATTCTCCAGTGAAACCATCACAGCCTGGAGATTTCCTTTGGGGGAATTTTTCGATGATAAGTTCAGAGTCCTTAATAATCTGAAAGCTATTTAAAACACCCATTTAATAATGAGCAAGCTGTGGTCATTTATGTTGTTCAAGGAATTGGTTTATTTAACTAAGGTGTTAATTTGTGTGTGTTTAGAGTTGTTTACAGTATGCCCTCAGGATCTTTTTGGTGTCTTGGGGTATCTAGTTGTATCCCATTTCACTGAGATACTGGTGGTTTGAATCTTCTTCTTCTTCTTCTTCTTCTTCTTCTTCTTCTTCTTCTTCTTCTTCTTCTTCTTCTTCTTTTTTTTTTTGGTCAGTCTTGCCAGAGGTCTATCCATTTTAATTGATCTCTTCAAGGAACCAACTCTTTTATTGATTTTCTCTATTTTTCTGTTTTGTTTTATTGATGTCTGTTTTTATCTTAATTATTTCCTTCTTTCTGCTCACTTTGGGTTTATTTTGCTTTGTATTTTCTAGGTTCTTGAGAATGAGAACTTGAATAATTGCTCTGAGCCTTTTACAATTTTCTAAAGTATGCGTTCATTGCTGTAGGTTCCCCTCGGCACTGCATTAGCTGTGTCCCACAGATGATGTGTTGTGTTCCCTTTGGTCAAGTGTGTTTTGTTTCCTTTGATAGGTCCTCTTTGATGGGGGACTTAGAAATATGCTCTTTAATTTCCATGTATTTGGATGTTTTCCTCTTATCTATTACTGATTTCTAGTTTGATTCCCTTTATCTAGTTTGAAATCATCTGTATGACTTCAATTCTTTTATTGTTTAAGTATTTTATGGCCTATGACATGGTCAATTTTCTTGTATTTTCTTTCTTTCTTTTTTTTTTTAACCCTCACCTGAGGACATTTTTTTCATTGCTTTTAGAGAGAGGAAGGGGACAGAGAGAGAAACGTTGATGTGAAATTGAAACATTGATTGGTTGCCACCCGTACGTGCCCCAACCAGTGATCGAAACTGCAACCTAGGTATGTGCCCTAAATGGGAATCGAACCCGCAACCTTTTGGTGTATGGGAAGACACTCCAACCAACTGAGCCACACTGGCCCAGGGTCTTTTGTATTTTCCATGGACACTGGAAAAGAATGTATAAACTATTGTTGGGTAGGTTGTGTAAATGTTAAGTAGATTCTTTTGGTTTGTGGTATTTTGAATTCTATATCTTTGCTAATTTTCTGTCTAGTTGTTTGTATTTGTTGTTCATTGTTGCTGTAACAAATTACGGCACACTGGTTTAAAACAACACAAAATCATTATCTTGTACTTTCATAAGTCAGAAGCCTAGTAGGTGTCTCAGTTGGTTGAGATCAGAGTATTGGTTGGCTATGGTCCTTTGTGGAGGCATTTGCTTGCCTTTTCCAGCTTCTATGGGTTGCCCACACTCAAATCGCAGTCCCCTTTCTCTAACTTCGAAGTCAGCAATAGAGATAAAAACAGCTTGAAGAATGTAACCCTATACAAGGGAAGAGGGACTATTATTGTATTTCTTCTATCTCCTCTAGGCTGAGATGACCCAGTAGCATCATGTATGAGAAAAAAGATTGAAGCATTATGGCCTGCTATATATTTCTATAGCAACAGATAAAAAGGAGTCATTTTATTATAATTATGAGTAGACTCTTGAAGACTTCAAAGTGTCAAGGCCAAAGCAGGTGGAAGTTTTGCCCACTGTGATAAATAGAAGGGGCAGTGTCTCTCAGGGATGGGAATGAAGGGAGTCAGAGAAGGATCCTCTCTCTGTTTGAGCTTGGAAAAGGTCGATACCTGCTTTGTATTTCTCTTCGTGGCCCCTGCCCTGGAGGGTCTCTACACTTTGACGAACATGGCATAGTTTAAAAATGCATCCAGTTCAATGTGTGGGGTGTAGGACACAGGCTGACTCTGTGACTGACTGATGGGAAAAGAAGTCTCTCCAGACTCTGTATTCTTTAACCATGTGGAATTTATTGAAAAAGAAAATGTTGAGAGATGCGTTCGGGGAACAGGGAAAAGGGAGGACAGAAGTATATGGGTAATGGCATGAATAGGAAAAGGGAGATGCTTGACCATCCCCTGTCTGACGCTCAGGCAGGGGCACATGTGATTAGCTGTTAACTGGAAAAGAAACTAAATATAAACTGAGCCCATAAGGTTGATGGTGGATTTCTGCTGCCCGAGGCAGAGCCAGAAGCAAGGAAGGCTTCTAGATCCTGTTGCATAAAGACTGGGTCTTACAGCATATGATGTGCATCCTCGTTCCGTGGGAGAAGAGGTTCATGGATGGGCACATGTTCTCACACCCCTGAACCATGAATTGGAGTTTCCCAGCTGGAAGAAGCAGAGACAGACTGTGGTGAGCAGGAGGCTTCTGCCTGCAACCTTAGCTGTCCTCCCGTGGTCCCCAGGGTCCGCATGCAGGCACGAGTCAGATCTCCCTTTCCACCTGCCTTTCCTTGCACTGGTTCAGGCAATGTGGTTGATGGAATGCAAGTAACTAAGATCCCTTATTTGGGGATGAGGAGTGAGTAGACGGGTAGAAAGGTATCAGAATATACTCAGACACATCTGGCAACCTGTGGGCACAAACTGGTAGACAATTGCTTATTCGTTTTTTTCAATATTTACTAAATGCCTACCATGTACTGGGCATTGTGCCAAGTGCTAGGAATATATAGCTATAAACAAGATAGACACAGTCCTGAGCTTATGGTCACTGGCTCAAGGAGCAATTCATCCTTCTTTAATAAAAAGAGATAGCCAGTCTCCCAGCCTCCTTTTAAGATATCATAGACCTGCTGGGAAGGGTCTCTACCTCTACATCAACAGCTGGAATTCTTCTCTTAATTCTTGAAAAGATAAGGTTTTTCTGAATCTCCAAGTTTCTAGGAACAAAAGCTTGATCCCTCCTCAGGGCCCTGTCCTGTGAACCCCCACCGCCCCCACTATTCCCCATGAGTACTAAGTTGGTTGATGTGCATTCTGGTGAAGGTTGTCTCATGAAGTCCCCGTGTACCTTCAAAGATCTTCTTTAACATGCACTGCTGGGACTTCTGAGTGGAGCAGACTCCCTCTCCACGAAGACATTTTCCTTGATCATTCATGTAAGAGCATGTGACACATTTTAATGCTGGGCCTGAAAATGTAAGATAAGCCAGATGAAATTCTCTCATGTCCCAGGTATGCAGCCAGGAGTCACACATCTGGGGAGGGATGCTGGGCAAACAAGTAGCCTCCATACTGCACATTTCATCTTTTGGTTCTTGTTGGGGATCTCCGGGCCCTGAGTCTGATACAGTATAAGTCTCTCTTCTGTACCAAAGGAAAGTCCTTCATTCTTTTGCTTCATCTATGACGTTCATTGCTAATGAACCCCAGATTTACCTCTCTTATACTTTTACTCCAATTCATATCCCCATGGACATTTATGTTTAGATGGCCTTCTGCCATGTCTGATTCAATGGGAGCAAAGAAGAACTTACTACATGACTGACTCCCTTTTGTACTCTCCACCATGCTCGTACCCACAAGCACAAACACTTGGAGTAAAATTTGACTGATTAATAAGCCATGTCAGAATGTTCTAATTTTGCCAACCCTGTAAAGAGTCTGTATCATTTTCAGATTGCCTTTATGACAAGGTCAGTTTGTCACAAAGGGCATTCTCTTTGAAATGCTCCCACGTTGCCCCTTTTACCATCTCCACTGCCAATTCCCTAGTTAAGGAAGCGTAAGAAGAGGAAGGAATAGGGCTTTGGAGTCAGACCTAAGTTTGAATGCAAGGTTTGCCATTTTCCAGCCATGCAATGTTAGTCTCACTTCTCTGATCTGAAAATTTGGGGTACTACTACTACTTACGCAGTGGGGTGAAGTATGAAGTATATATATCTGGTAATAACTTGGGGCATCAAACCTGGGATCTTGTTTTTCCCTCCTCGAACAACCCCTTTTTAGTAAAAGCCAAAGAAGTGCCATTGTCCTGGGAACATATTTCTGGATCTAACAAAGTGTCTTCATGCTTTACTTTCCATGTTTAACAAAACAAACAAACAACAACAACAACAACAAACAAAGAGCCACCGGCTCCAGAGCGAGATATCTCTTGACAGAGTTTGCCCAGCGTTCTAACGTAGTTTGCTAAGAGGCAGATTTAGTGTGGAGCTCTTGAAGATGAGTCTGCCAGGAGCCCCTTCCAGGGGAGCTGTGGCATCTGTATTCATAATTTCTTATGTAAAGTGCAGTTGGAGGGAATGCTGGCATCTTGCACTTGTGTTATTTTTCTTAAAAGAGGGCCTTTCAAATTGTTGAACCTGTACAGAGAGTCTTTAGGAGAGCTGATTGTGAAGGGTTGGTCAACTATTCTTTCTTCTACACTCTTCCCTTAAAATTGGGTTTCTTGGTGTGTTGCAAACTTCCCACCTGAAGCCAAGGACTGACGCCCATCCCAGTGTGGCTCACCTGAAGAAGTGTTGGACGATGCAATGTCTGAAGGCTGTTCAGCCAACTGCTTTTCACTTGAATCCTGCTCACCAGAAGCTGGTTCACCTGAGTCCTCTTCACCCGAAGCCTGTTCGCCTGAAGGCTTTTCATCCAAAGACTGATCACCCGAAGGCTTTCTACCCGAAGGCTGTTCACTGGAAGACTGGTCACCGGAAGGCTGTTCACTGGAAGGCTGGTCACCGGAAGGCTGGTCACCGAAAGGCTTTTCTCCCGAAGGCTGGTCACTGGAAGGCTGTTCAGAATCTGCAGTATGCTCACTCCCAGCAGCGTGCTCAGTGGGGCTGGGCTCACCTGAAGCGTGTTTACCTGAACCGTGCTCACCCAAAGCGCGTCCAACTAAAGTGTGCTCTTCTGAAGGGCGCTCACTTAAAGCAATCTTGCTTGGAGAAGTCAGGTACATAGCCGCTTTGCCTGAAGGGTTTGGGAGTGAAAAGTGCTCACTTGAAAATCGCTGAACTGAAGCTTGATGATTCATAGAGCCAGGAGGCTTATCAGGCTTCTCTGATGCTCCTGGGATGGAGAAGGAAGAGAAAAGAGATGATGAAGGTGAGAGAAAGTGTGTCCGGGGTAAAGACTACTTTCCTGCGGAGCGAGGCTAATGTCGTGGGATCCCTAGGTTTCCTGTGGACCTACGTGAGGCAACTAAAGATATTACAGTTGTTGGAGGAAGTCAGCTAAGTACCCAAGAGACCGTGAAGGACATAGGTATTAACGAAGCACAGAGACTATCCCTGGGATAAAAGGGAAGAATTTTAAGATTTGCAATATTAAGAAACGCACAGAGAGGCCCCTCACTTGTGCACCAAAACCACCCGAAGGGAAATTTATGTGCCTCCCTGACAGAGCAGCATCTGGACATCAACTCATGTAATCAGGAGCCCACCACTGGCCCTCACTCCAGGTCCTCTACGTGGGGAAGGCCAGAAGAACAGAGGTATAAGAGGGAGAAAGCAAGTTTTGTCAGTGGCCAAAATTGAGGGTGGAAGGTTTTAACATCTGGACAGGAAAACTTCTAAGCCAGAGATGACAGATACCTAATGAACACAAAAATTATCAGAAGGAATTAAGACGCCTTTATTTGGCAATTTCCAGTTCTTTCCTGAGCTCAGTTCCCAACTGAGAGATGGGCTGGAGACTCAAAGCAAAGTTTCTGTCAATTTTAAGATAAAAACATTCTTTGCTTATGTATCTCTGAGTTGAGATTCCTTGTGACATAACATTCACACCCACTTCATGGAGCTGTCGTGAGTAGGCAGTAAGGTAAGTTGTGAAGCACCTAGCCCATTGCTTAAGTGCTTGGTTCCGTTTCGTTTTCTGTTCTCCCCACCTTACACTGGGAATCACAAAACTCTTAGCTGGCCATCCCCCTCTGGCCAGCCTCTTCTGCCTTCAGTCCACTTCATCAGTGACTGTAGACAGATATCCCTTAATCAGGAGTTTCATTTCACAGAATGTAGCACCAAACAGAATCTGAGTATTACTCCTTAATCCGACTGAGTAGCCTAGAGGAGGGTGAGTGAGCTGCGACAAAGGAGTCGCTAACCCCAGCCAGACACTGAGGGGAATTGCAAGGTCCTTGAGACTGAGGTAGCCTAAGGCCCCAAAGTGCTCTCGCTCTGTAAGAGTTCTGAATATACAGATAAAATCATCTAATTCTGGGTGATTTGCAGTCTTTAAAGAAATGACCCTTTGAAAGTTGAAGATCAGAATACGTGGATAAAGGAGGACAGGTAAGATTTACAATAGGAGGTTTTTATTTTTAAAAAGTTGTTACAGAATTATCTGTTTGACTGGTCCTTTAATAGTTAACAGAAGTTTAATTAAGAGATATTTCTGCTCTAGACAGGAGACTTGAAGAAGTGCACTGATTTCTTAGTCATTCGTGTAGTTCACGAGTCACTGCTCCACCATCTGGCTGTCACTGTACTACTAGCAGGTAGCTTCGTGTCTACCTTTCTGAGTCAACCATGGAAAATCTAAGAAAGCGGAAAACAAAATGTCTGAGAATTGATGCTATAGGAGACACTTTGTCATTTAACCAACAGCTCGGAATGTGTGGCGCCCCTCTTCTCCTGGACGAAGGAGGAGGGAACACAACCCACCAGGAACGGGGGTCCTGGAAGGGGAAATACAACACTGGGAGCCACGAAGGAGAAGCGTGTACATCTCGGGCCCGTAGCCCTGCTGTGTTCTGAGATGGCTCTCCGGGCACATTACATTTCTGTCACCTTATATCTGTCCTTGCCACGTTAACTACACGGGATCTCCTGCACTCAGTTCACTGGAACAAGCCTTCGCCGGACTTCCACAGAAGCCCTAGACCTATCTTCTCCTGTCACAGAGCATCAGGTCAAGTCCTGGGTGCCTGAGAGAAGTAGGAGCAGGACTGTGCCAAGCCGGCGGGCTCTGATGGTAAAGCCGTAACTAGGAGTCAGCTGGTTCAGGAGTGCTCCGAGAAGAACTTGTTTAGCTCTTCGTGATGGTGAGTCAGATTGGTTTGGGTAACTAAGATACTGGTCTCGCTTCTTCAAGGACGCAAACACCTTCAAGAGGCCTCTTATAAGCTACCCAGAGTTAAGGTAGAGGACTCACCTCTGGCAGATCCGAGCAGATAAAGAAACATTAGCAAGAGAAACTCCTTCATCTGGATTTTGGGAAAGAGGGGACCCTGGTGTGGGTCACCCAAGAGCCGTGAAGACAAACTGTGAGCTGAAGCTCCCAGTGCTAAGTCACTGCATCTGGGAATTCTAGAACCTCAGAATCAACCCATGTTTGCTAACAATGGGTTGGACTCTGAGGTTCTCAGCCGGGCCCTCTGATAACCTATCAAACTGCACCAGTGCAGGCTGTGTGTCTGCCATGTGTAAGGTGGTGTGTTCGGGCTCTCCGCCCTATTTCTAGAATTCTTATTACCAAAACAACATGTACTCTGTAATAAATTTTAAAAGCTATATACTGTCTTCTTAAAGTGTTCTTGACAGAGAAGTGTGGCTGGCTGGTTGTTTTCTGTTTAGCTCTCTAAATCACCCTCCTTTTGGCCCTGTACCCCAGAAGGCTGACCTCTGTTGATCTGAGTGCCTGAGTGCTGGTTGGGTTTGGATTCAGATTGAGTTTAGTCAACGGGAGATGGACAGGGGAACAGACACACACGGAGGGAGGAAGAGAGAGGAGAGGGGAGGGGAAGTGAGATTGTACTGTTCCACCTCATCTTAACTCTCCACACACTCCCTGGGACGTCTTATCCATGCCAATCACTGTTTACAGATAAAGACTTCCTGAATCTACCAATCTGGCCCGCAGACTCCTTTCTTCTGAGTTCACACCCATAGATCCAACTACCAGCTGGACATTTCTATCTGGATATCCCAGAACACTTCAACCCAAATTGGTTAATAGTGATTTTGTCATTTGTACCCCAACTCTGTTCCTGGGACCTTTAGCTTAGGTCCTAACTATTGACGTCCTCCTTGTCCTCACCTCACCATTCTATTCATATCAGTTTTACCTCTAACTAGTTTTTCAGTGTTTTCCTCTTACATAATCCAAGTTCGGGCTCTCATTTTCTTCCCCTGGACCACGGTAACAGCTTCCTCTTCATCTCTGTTATCCTCATCAGAACGTTTCATTTTTCTGTTGCCAAAACTGACTTCTAAAACTAAAATCCTGAACAATAAAGTTCCTCCTAATCGTCTTGCCAAAACTCCAAATAAAACTCTCTGAGATCAGGGCTTCTGCAGCTTCGGCTTCCACGGCCTCTCCTTCCTGCCAGAGCATGGCTTGTAAACTGATGGGCAGACCCAACTGCACAGTCCTCTGGAGACAACACATTCTCCATTGTCAGACGGCAGCAACCTGAAAAAGAGGAGACTGTTCAAAGGCGGGGAAATTTTTTCTTTGGTAGTCCACACAGATTTGCCCCTTCTGTGATATGCCAAATCACATCAGAGATAAGGTGAGTGGTGTTATCACTGGGGATTATGTAAGTAAAGAGATACGGTAACTTCTACCTTTTACTTGACTGGCTTTTCATAATTGTGCTCAACCGGTGGTATGCTGAGACCTGACCTGAACTGGCTTATGAGAGCTGATTGTTAAGAATTCAGGAAATTTACCAGTGATTGTTGGACACAGATATTCTTAAAATTAACATATAAATTGACAAATAAATTATATTAGAAACAAAGATAAATACTCAAAAGCTTGTCACCTCTTAATTATTTTACTACATTTTACTATTACCTGTGCTTTTTAAAAGTATATTTTATTGATTACGCTATTACAGTTGTCCCAATTTTTCCTTTTGCCCCCCTCTGCACAGTACCCCCTTCCTTCCAGCAGTCCCCCCCTCAGTTCATGTCCTTGGGTTGTGTATGTAGTTCTTCGGCTTCCCCCCTTTCCTATACTATTCTTAACATCCCCCTGTCTATTTCATTCCTACCAATTATGCTTCTTGATCCCTGTACCACTTCCCCCTTTTCCCCTCCTCCTCCCCCTTCCCTATCCGAAGGATCCCCATATCTATGATTCTCTTCTTGTTGTATTGTTTGCTTAGTTTGTTTTTTATTTTTTAGATTCAGTTGTTAATAGTTGTGAATTTGTTGTCATTTTAATATTCACAGTTTTAATCTTTTTCTTAAGTAAGTCCCTTTAACATTTCATGTAATAATGGCTTGGTGATGATGAATTCTTTTAGCTTTACCTTGTCTTGGAAGCACTTTATGTCTATTTTTCTATTCTAAATGATAGCTTTGCTGGATAGAGTAATCTTGGTTGTAGGTCCTTACTTTTCATCACGTTGAATACTTCTTGCCAGCCCCTTCTTGCCAGCCCCTTCTTGCCTGCAAAGCTTCTTTTGAGAAATCAGCTGACAGTCTTATGGGAACTTCTTTGTAGGTAACTCTCTATTTTCTCTTGCTGCTTGTAAGATTCTGTCTTTAACCTTTGGCATTTTAATTAAGATGTGCCTTGATGTGGGCCTCTTTGGGGTTATCTTGTTTGGGACTCTCTGCACTTTCTGGATGTAATGTGTCTTTTTCATTCACCAAGTTAAGGAAATTTTCCATGATTATTACTTCACCTAGATTTTCAATTCCTTGCCCTGTCTTCTCCTTCCAGCACCCCCATGCATAATGCTGATGTTGGTGCACTTGAAGTTGAAGTTGTCCCAGAGGTTCTTTAAATTATTCTCTTTAAACTATCATTTTGGTATATTTTTTTTCCCTTTTTTTCAGTACATTTATTAGAGCTGGGGACAGTGAAACAAAGAAGGGCTTAGGGTAGAAGAAGCAACAGGACAGAACCTAGGCGGGGTGGCTTTGGCTCCCTGAGAAGTCAGAGAAAAGGGAGACAGGTGCAGGGGTGTGCTCTGGATGAGCTGCTGCTGCGACCCGCTGCCCTGGTTGCGAGTCTCTGGTGCCTGGGTCGAGCCTGCCTGAGCCTGGGAAGAACCGAGCTCCTGCCTCCACCCTTTCCTCACCGAGAGCATCAGAGCAGGATTTCTGAATCTTAAAAAACATGCATACCATTTTTTTGGTAAATGTACAGAGGCCTCCTTTAAACCTCCTTGATGGTGGCTGAGAAGGTGTTTGACTGCTTTCTTAAACTTCCATGTGCTGAGATCACTTTGTTAAGCTTTGTGTAATTTGTACCAAGAACATAATTAGGTTTTACTTTCTTTTTCCAATTGTATTACAGTAACCGTATTCATATATTTATTAAAATAAGACATGCTCTCCCACCCTAAGAGTCTGATGTTATCTGCCCCCAATCCCAATTCAAGCTGAGTCCCTCAGCACCGTACAGATTAAAATGAGCCTTGTCTTGTCCGTTTTCCCACTGCAGGAAGGGCTATGAACAGCAGCAGGGAGGGTAGTCCTGGGCCTTGGGGAGCTTGGCTGACTGGGTGCTCTGGGAGAAGGATCGGGGAGAAGCTGCAGAGAGTGGAGAGAAAAGAAGCCGCTAGGGCTGGGCAAAGCAGCAGGGTGCAATCCCTCTTCCCCTCCAGAACATTCTAGGATTAGAGCTAAATGGATTCCCAGAAGAACATTTACTAAACACCTTACTCTTTTTTAAAAATATATTTTATTGATTATGCTATTACAGTTGTCCCATTTCTCCCCCATCATTCCCCTCTACCCTGCACACACCCTCTCACCCACATTCCCCCTCTTTAGTTCATGTCCATGTGTCATAAGTTCTTTAGCTTCTACATTTCCCACACTAATCTTGCCCTCCCCCTGTCTATTTTCTACCCACCATTTATGCTACTTATTCTCTGTACCTTTTCCCCTCTCTCCTCCTCCCACTCCCCTCTTGCTAACCCTCCATATGATCTCCATTTCTGTGGTTCTGTTCCTGTTCTAGTTGTTTGCTTTTGTTTTAGGTGTGGTTGTTACTATCTGTGAGTTTGCTGACTTTTCACTGTCATATTTTTTATCTTCTTTTTCTTATAAACACCTTACTCTTAGCAGATTATAAAATTATTTCTGATGAAACATATCCATTCTTGTTCACAATGTGGGGCTTGTGCTAGAGACCTTACGTGCCCAAAGGAGCCATCTCCGGTAGCAGGAAAGCTGCCTTGCAGTCCTTGGACAGGAATTTGGAGGCTCTTGGGACCTGTCGAAACTTGGGTTTCCCTGGCAGAGTGACAGGGTGTGGAGGAGAGACCGTTCCATGACAAGGCCACTGTCTGTCCCGCAAGCTGGACCTGGGCCAGAGGTGAGGTTGCTTTCTGCAAGCCCTCCTTAGAGACTGTCTGGTGGTAACTGATGTTCCTTCTGCTGTAAATCAGCACCCCTTTCTCGTCTGCTGCTATGTGCTGGTTCCTGGAACAGGCTGTTGTCCTGACCTGGTCAAGCATGTAACTTCCCTTACCTGGTAGCCTTCACGGACTGGTGCCCATGACTGTCCCCACCCCCCCGCACACCCCCCCTTACCCTACAGAATTCTTTGGCGCCTGCCAAGTTCACCAGGATCTATTTTGTCTTGCAGACACCTAAGACACTCCCCATCTGTGAGTTTCCCTTCATAAACTCATTAATTACCACACTGGAGTGGTGCGGCTTTTCCCCCTCCTGTTTTCCTCTGTTCACAGAGGTGGATTTTCAGCCTCAGGGCTTTTCCCTGGGTCTGCGGATCTGGGACTGATTCTGCCAGTTATCCTCGTTATCACCTGGGGCCAATGGCTTCCTTTCCGTTTTCTCATCTTTACAATGGAGATCTGAATAATGACCACGTAGGCCCTCATTTGAGAATCAAGTGGATACCATTATTCTTTAGCACAGTTCAGCAGTGCATCCGTCATACCGCAATCTCTCACCGCCACACGTTGTTCTGGCATGGAGGATGTGACGACCTCCTCAGACTTCACAGCCCGGGGAGCATTTCAGCCTGTGGAGTCGGCCCTCCGTTTCCCTGTGTTTCCTGTTCTTCAGCTGGGGGAGAAGAGGGTGCAGAGGGGAGGGCGTGTGTTTGTCCTTAAAGTCTGGTGTTAGGGTAAAGGTGGACCTGCGTCATGGGGTATGCCAAGGGCTGCAGAGCAGCCTGAAGCCAAAGCTACAAAACTTTTTCTCCAGATTGTAAAAGAACGCCAGGCTATGTGGTTCTGGAATGGATTCAGGGGTCTATTGCCCGTTGCCAAAAAACCAAACTCCCAGTGCCAGAGTTGGGTGAAAAGGAAAGGGAGTATTTATTAAAAGTGATACAGATTTAGAATGATGGCAGAATTCCGGTTTTAAGTCCCAAAGTCCCCTAAAACCAAACACCAATAAACACACACAGTCCTGCCTCCCCTTGCCAAACCAGGCCAGCCAGAGGTACGGTTGTTATGGAGAAATGAAACGATCCAGACGCAGGGAGTTCACGAAGCATGACTCTTTATTACACGCGTGGTCCCAGAGGAGGCAGTCTCCAAATTCTGGGCCCCGATCTCAGGGAAAACTGTTCTTTTAAACATCTTACATTCTGACTTCCGCAGCAGGTGCAGTCATAAATCTTAACTCCCTTTCCCCCTTTCTTTGATCTATTTCTTTAATCGGGGGGGCTCAGAATAGGTCTTGTATCCCGTTATATCTTTTCTTATCAAATGGACTCGTATTCTGCTACATTTCTTTTTACATCAATAGGACTATTTCTTTTCTATATCACGGTCTTTCAGGAAAAATAAAAATAGAAGTCTGCAGCCTAGCTACGCAGGTTCCCGTTCAGCATTCCAGCTTCTCCCGGTCGTCCTTGCTTGACTAGGCTCCCACAGTTTGCAGCACCATCGGCTGGGTCTCCGTGCTCTCCAGCTCTTAATCTGGAACCGTGTGTTTGGGAGAATCACTACTCGGGCCCAGCTGAAATACGTGTGCTGAGTCTTCTACGTCTTGCAGGATTTCTTGCATTTTGCCCAAGTTCCTTGCTTTAAAGAAAGAGTCGCATGCCCTGTCACTAGGGGCTAGGAGCATTTCACCAGGCCACGTCTGCCCGGACTGATAAGGTAGTTGGGGAAAAGCTTTACCTGTGCTAAAAAGCAAGGAACTCGGGCAAAATGCAAGAAATCCTGCAAGATGTAGAAGACTCAGCACACGTATTTCAGCTGGAGATTATATGGAGGGTTAGCAACAGGGGTGTGGGAGGAGGGCGGGGGGAAGGTACAGAGAATGAGTAGCACAGATAGTGGGTAGAAAATAGACAGGGGGTGTGCAAGAATAGTATGGGAAATGCAGAAGCTAAAGAACTTATGACACATGGACATGAACTAAAGGGGGGAATGTGGGTGGGAGAGGGTGTGCAGGGTGAGGGAAATGATGGGGGAGAAATGGGACAACTGTAATAGCATAATCAATAAAATATATTTTTTAAAAAAAAGAGCTCCTGATCCCATTTCCCTGCTTCCAGCTGCACAGCAGTTAGCATTTCTATAATACTAGCCAACTGTTACTTATATGCAAAATAACTTTTAATTACTGTGCTGCGATTTTTCCCAGCCCCCAGCCAGGTTTGGAGGATTTTTGTTGTCGTTTTTTTCTGTTTTGTTTTTATATTATCCCGGGCACCCCAAGTTTTAACCCCATCTAGCTCAATACCTGTTTTAAAGTTATTCATCAGGCATAGAAACAAATAAAAATCTCTATCTTGTTTGGATGCAGCCTGCCTGGAAAATACACCTAAATCTGCTATTTTGAGTTGAGTGCTTTATTAGCAACAGTCTAGGCACATATCCACTTCTGCGAAATCAGGAGATTTCCATAGCTGGACTCACACCTTATTCAGTGAAGTGGTCCCTTAAGTTAGGAAGGTCATGGGTAGGGTGCTCTACCCCTCCAGGTTCATCAACTCACCCAAATCTCCCAAGTACTTGGGCTGAGTAAGGCAGACATAACCCCATTTAAAAGCCAGGAAAAATTTGTGTAAACGAACCGAACCGAAAAATAACAGGTCTCCTCCTTTGTCCTCAGCCAGTGGGGGTCCGCATAGCCCCAGGCAGCAGGGACTCCATTCCGTCTGGGTCCTGGGGAAGTGCAGCCCTTTGCCTCAGCTCCCATTGGCTGCCCCTCCCAGCTGGGTTATAAAGCCCGGCAGGGGCTGGGTGCCCACAGCTCTGTCTGACCTGCTGCTCTTCCTGGTCCTGGGTGGGCAGTGATGGGTTCGCCTCTTCACCTGCTGCTGCTGCTACTGCTGGGCCTCTCCTTGTTTTTGGGCTCCCTGCAAGGTGAGCACCTGCTGAGAGGGCATCTGGGAGGTCCATGGGTATTGCATCTTGGTGAGCAGACCCTCTGGGGGGCGGGGTGTTGAGGGGCCATGAGGAAGTGAGTAAAAAGGTACAAGGACCAACCCATAACCTTAGGGGTGACCACAGCCTTCACCCACCCCACTTTTTCCCCCGCCTCTGCCTCCTCCCGCTTTTGCTTCTTGCAATTTCGGCCTCACTCTGCCCCTCTTCCCTTTCTTCTTTTCCCTCTGCCCCCATTTTACTTGAGCCTTCACCTAACTCCCAGCTCCTTTCTAACCCCTAGTACTCCCCAATTTCTCAATCTTTCTTGCTGAGAACCCTAAATTGGAGTTGAAAGGGAGCAAAGAAAATCTGCCTGGGGGTGGTGAATGTGGGCTACTCCTGAGAGGCCTGGGAGGAATGCTCCCCAGCCTTACCAGTGGGGTCAGGCCCACTACGTGGTAGGACTTGACCTTCCTCCAGCAGCACACTCCATCCTGGGAGTGGAGGGAGATCCCGTCTGCACTTGGGCACAAACCCCGCACCCAGAGGCACGCATGCCTCCTCCCAGGTCCCTCTGTAATCACCTGCTTTCCGCAGTCATTGGGGGTGAGAACCCATCACTGTCCAGGCTGTGTCTGGGCCATGGGCCAGGCTCCCTGTCCTCACCCCCACCCCCACCCCCACCCCCAACTGGGCGGGAAGAGCCTCATTATGCCGGTTTTGACTTTCAGCTCTAAAATGTTTCAAGTGCAATCTAGTCAACTCCACTGGGGTTTGCTTGAGCAGGGAAAGCTTCTGCCAGACGCGAGGCAGCCAGCAGTGCGTTGTGAAGAGGGTCTACAGGGGTGAGTGGGGCCTGAAGAGTCTCTGGGGTGGGGGGCGAACTTGCTGGATCTTGAGGGAGGTGGCTGTTTCAGGAGCCCTAGGGCAGAAGCCAAGTGTGATTTTTTTTTTTTTTAAGAACCTGGGAAAGGGTGTGGATCTGGTGACTAATGTCCCTTCATGCCTTGGCAGTCCATCTCCTCAGAAACAATGTGCTATTTCTCCACATTCATTGAACCACTTTTTTTTTAAAACAAATATTTATTCTTTACCTCTCATGCGGCAAATACCTGAACTTGGAGGCCACAAATCAGAGGTCCTCCTTTTTGGTCTTTCTTCCTCTCCAGGTGACAGGTTCCTGTATGGATCCCAGGGCTGTAGGGACCTGTGCATCCCCCTGCTTCTCTTCAGACCGGATACGCGAGTGGATTTCGTATGCTGCCGTGACAAATCTTTCTGTAACAGGCTTTAGAGACCTGGCCCTTCCTTGCCCTGGTCTGTCGTTCCCTAGCCTTGGCCTCCCATTCAGCCCCCCGTTTTTTTAATACTCCTGCAGCCTTTCCAAGTTCTGAAACCTACTCCTGTGCAGCTATAGGCATTGATGTTTCAACAGCTTAACCCACCAAGAAGATGCTTTCTCCTTCCCACCACCTTCTGTGCTCGCTCTCTCTCTCTCTCTCTCTCTCTCTCTCTCTCTCTCTCTCTCTCTCTCTCTCTCTCCCCCTCCCTTTCTTCTCTACCACTGACTGGAACATAGCAAGACCCATCCCTCTCTCTTCCACAGGTATTTTCTGATTGCCAAACCCTGAATTCGGAGCTGATAGTACAGCAGTGAATACGATCTGGTCCCTTCCCTCCACGTGCCTTCAGTTTAGTGGCTCTTGTTCTCAGGCTAAGCAGGGTAATGGCTTCAGCATCTTGCCTCTCTCTTACTCATAGCTCTTAGGGCTGAAGTTTTAAACACACACACACAACTGTACTTACTCTTTCCTGCTTTCCACTCTTTAGCTTTTTTCCTAATAAATCCCGTATATTATTTTGGTTGGTGTTGTTTGGAATTTTTGTTTTTATGTTTTAATTCTATGAGTAAAAGACATAATTAAGAAAAAGTTAAAAATACTGGCAAAAGTAGGTTGGCGTAGGTACTAAATATTGATAAAGGAAGGAAGCGAAGGGAATCAGATACTACAAAGCCTAATCTACCGGAAAGCTACAGCGTCGTGCACTCCCCAGGGGATGGCAGCGGTGCCCTGCCAAGGGCGTTGCCCTCACTCCCTCCCCGTAGAGATGAAGGACCAGCTTTTCCATCTCCCCAGTCCACTCGCCCAGGCTGTGGGGGGAGGTAAGCACATGCGAAACAGGAGCCAACGTGGCAATCACAAAAGCCTGTCGGTGCCTTTGTCTGAGGAAAGGATCAGATTGGATAAGGGACACAGAACCCCAAAAGATCTAGAAAATGGATTGATTAGGGGAAGGATCCAAGGCAAGCCCACAGAAGATTGGGACGTTGATTGGTTATTTTGAAAAAGCACTTGGTCCTTCCCCAGCCCAAAACAATTTAATCTCTGTCCTGGTATCACTCGCCCTGTTGGTGGGAGCCTTCTCTTTGTAGCAGCCCTGTGGCCCTAGCTGCTGCCTGTGACACGTGGCAGGCTGCACCGGCCCGAGCACAGGGCCAGCGGGAACAGAGTATGCCGGATCTGGACACAGACATGCACTGAAACAACGGCGCCAAGTGCCTGGACACTGGCCCTGTTCCGGGCCGGAAGAAGGTGAGATTGGACTTCTTCCCCAGTGGGATGGATGAAGATGAGACACTGGGACCTGCGGGTAGCCTTTCATTGTCACCCAAATAAATCTTACCGCCAGACCTCATGCTCCCTTGTGGGTCCCTGAAAATGCTTTTCTTGTGACATCACAAGGGCCCCACTTCCACTGGCAACAAGCAGACATCGCTAGCAATCCCATCCTGTCATGCAAGGGCTTCCCGTGTTTGCCTCTTCAGGTCTCTCTCCAAGGCTTTTTAAAGGGAAGTCAACCTCTTAGACCGCAGGAACTTACAGAGCGCATTCATAATCTTGATTATGCCTGAGCCATGTGTCATGCAAGGTTATCTTAAGTGAATCACACAATTGTCATTGGAATTTCATCTCTCAACCCTTATTGTGATTGCAAAGTGTTTACCTGATATTTAATGAGGCGCTACAGGTGGGAAGAAATACCATGTAATTCAAAACCACTATTGATGTTGGGTAACATTGTACTGGTAGCAGTAAGTCCCTTAGTAATCTCAACTGTGGGTCTTCTGATTCTCGTTGCTTGCCGTCTTAAATCTTGAAAGGCATCACAGATATTAAATGCCCAACGTCCACGGACACTTTCTTTAAAGTTGGAGCGGTTGTCTGTGTTTGAGCAGATGAAGTAAAAATAATGACCAAGGACTAAGCCACGAGTGCCCAGAAGGGAAAACGGAGCCGGCTGCCAGTCTGCCGGGTTTTAGGGGCCCCGGTGTTTTCCCCAGCGTTAAGAATCAGGGTGGTGAGGGTAATGTGGCCATTTGGGTAAGCTTTGAGACTGCAGTCTGAACTTTTGGTTGAAAGTTTGGGCTGCTGTAAAAATGTCATTTTGAATATATTTTAAATTGTAAGAATAGAAATTTTTTTTTTCGATTTAATTGGAATGATTTTTCAAGAATCTGAAAGATTTTCAAGTTTCTGCAAATAGGGTAATTATAAATGTAAAGCATTAAGCATTTATTGGTGAAAATGTATGTATTCCCATTTTAAGAGATATAGTGAGTGAAGTTGAAATAAATGCTTTAAAGTTTACCATTTTGCCAGTGGTTTCACAACCATTCTCTTATGTTTATTTATCAATTAAGTCAAATAAAAGTGATTAAGATGAAGAAAAGCGAAGTAGGTTAGGATGTGTATCTGTGTGTATTTAGATATAAATATATATACATTCACATATATTAAAAATTTCAACCTACTTTTTAATATAATGTGTCATGGATATCTTTCCAACATACTTCTATACCTTTTATTGGTTGCTTTATATTGCATCGTATGACCGACAAAATTCATTTAACAAGTTCCGTTTAGTTATTCAGATTATTTTCAGTAATACCATGCTAAGTAAAATAAGGCAGGCATGAAAAACTAAGAACCATATGACTCCACTCATACGTGAGAATAAACCTGACACTCACGGACACGGACAACAGCATGGCGGCTCCTGGAGGAGGGGCATGGCGCGGGGCAGGTAAAAGGAGCCTACTACGTGACGATAGCAGATGATTCGACTTGGAGTGGGGGACTCACAGTGCAATATACAGGTCCTACACCGTAGGGCTGCATAGTTGAAGCTTATATAATCTTATCGGCCAGTGTCACCTCAGTAAATTCAATTAAAATCGTATCAGGTCCTCATTGACACACGGTATGATTCATGCTTTTAACCGTACGGCTCCCTTGGATGCGGTCACTCCTGTAGGGGTCCCTGTCATTGTTTGCATACGGATGTCCAATCGTCCTGGCACCATCAGTTGAGAATACTAGCCTTTCTTTGTTGAATTAACCTGGCACCTTCGTCTCAGATCAATTGACCATCCTGGTGTAGGTTTATTTCAGGACTCTCTTTATCCTTCATGGACCTACATGACTATCCTTGTGACCGACATTACCACGTAACCTTGGTAACAAACAGTCCATTTATAGCAAACCTTGAAATGAGGGAGTATGACTCCTCCAACTTTGTTCTTTCTCCAAGTTGTTTGGAAGATTCTAGGTTCTTTGCAGTTTCATAAGGCTTTTCAAATTGCTTAATGATTTCTAAAACAATTCTTGATGATAATTTTGATTGGGATTAATGTTTTAAATGTTCTCTAAGCATTGCTTTAGCTGTGCCTCACAAATTTTGATATATTGTAATAGGGCAAAAGCCACTTTCTCAGGCTTTCTTTCCCAGAGCTGGCTGGACCCCGTAAAGTATGACTGACCCTAATTGTTTTATGAGGTTATGTTATAATCTTTTAGTTAAGCTTGTTTGACAACCTTCCCAAAGCTTAAATTTTAAAACCTGAGAAATGACTTTGGGTTATTCCAGTGGACACCTGGAATGCCTCAAAGATTTATACTCTCTCCTTATGAAAGAGAAGTTTTTTTTAATTAGACCTATTTAATATGCTTGAAATTACATGGGAAGCTTTGCCAAACCGAATAATAATAACTATTCTGTTTGTTTTGTCATTCTGTAACTATTTTATCAAAATAGATGCTCTAGAAATTTCAACCTGCCCTAGGAAGAAACTGGCAAAAAGTTAAATCCAAGTTCAAACAGGAAATGCTCAGGGGTAACAGGTGTCCTGTCAGTGACACGACAGGGGACAAGCCAAGGGAGCTGGTTCCCTTTGGGGACATCAAGCAGTGGTACTCTGGGTGTTTGTAACCTACACGTTGGGAATTTATGGATCATTTCCAATGCTCAGTGCACACTTCGGTATGTTCTGTACAGCGTTTTAAAATCTTACATAGCGTTTCCTCTTTACATATTTTGAAATTGTGTGACGAATCTAAAAATATGGGCTTTGTATTATTCTTTTATGTTGTATCATAGTAATTATTACTTAACAAGAAATTGTTATCTTGGAAGTTATATCTTACAAAGAAGCAAAGTTCTTTAACAATTGCATTATACTCAAATCTATAACCATCATTTTAAATTTTATATCAGTCATTTATAAACAGTCATTGTTTTACTTGAGTGCATTTGCAAATGTGTCTTTGGAAAGGTTCATGAAAAGAACTCTGACTTACTTTATATTACAGGTATCTAAGCAGGTCTTACCTTTAATGTAAATGAAGTTTATGGAACCCTAAGGAATAACTGGATGCATGGAACTACAGGCAAATAATCAAGACAAACAAAAACTGATTCAAAATATTGCTAGTTTTAATTCATTTTGTTTTCCAGATATAAAGAAGCTTGTTTTGTTTTGTTTTGTTTTTTCTCTGTAAAGCAATTTGTAAATCATACCCTCATAAGCAAGCAATATTGGAACATTTATATTTTTCTCCCCACCTGATCCCTCCAGAATTTAGCAACTCTTAATGAGTGAGTATTATCTTCGTGGCAATATGTTTGTTTGCATAAAAAGAATCTGTTCTATTTGTAATACTGCCAGTATTCAAATGTGATTTTATTAACAAAGTCTTTGTCTGGAATGTCGTGATTGAAGAGTCACGCCTGGGCTCTGGATGTCACCAGAAAGCCTGAAGGAATTAAGATCGACTTTGGAAGCCAATAAGAGCCTCTTGGAGAAACGGCCTGGTACCTCGCTTGGTCGCATGATTCATGACGGTCTTTCCAGGTAAGGAAGGAAGGTTGCTTTCCTGAAAGATGGCAAGGAAGGAACCTGAAGACATTTCAGGGACCTCAAGAACTTGAGGAATCCAACCAAACTGATAGGTGTTTCAGGCAAAATCAGATAGCAACTGTACAACTTGCCCTCCTTGCCCTGGGAGTCTGACTGAAACTCGGTCTGAAGGTTCCTTGTAAAATTCCAGCCAAACAGGTTTGAAAGAGCCTGTCTGGTCCATCGCTGTTCTTGCTGTGCTCATGCAAATCTCAGGCCGAATTGAAACTGGACTTACTGCAATTTCTTTGATAAAGTGAGGGTAATTTTAGGGAAAGAAGTTGTGTTCCCATGGAAATCACAATGTTGACCTACGAACTGAATTAAATCCTAATTTTTCTAGTTTTCTTCCAAGCTAGTGTTTCAGTTTTTTCTTTCATCCCTTGATTTAGGATTACTGAGAACTACTGATGCAGTGTCAGCCATACAGAATTTATTTACTACTCTGCCTTTCCCTTTTGGGGATTTTAAGGCCAATATCTAGTCATGGCTTCTCCTGGCTGACTCCTTTCCTAGGTCCTATTACAGCTCTTCTCTTTATTGTTGCTTTTGGGCCATGTCTCCTGAGATTTGTTATGTCTTCCCTGCAACAAAGTGCCCAAGCTCTAGGGGACTCCTTTCACAAATGACCCCCAGCTATAGCCCTCAACTTTTGGGCTGTCCAGTTCCATCCTCTCTGTCTTAAGGACCCATGCCCAGATCCACAGGCAGGAACAACTCTATGCTTATAATCTGCAGGAAGTAGTGCCAGAAGAAGAGACATTTGTCCCTACTCCCCAGAACCAGAACAGGTCCAGGTCATTAAGGATAAATTCATCTCAAAAACCAGAGGGGAGAATAATAGGACAAAAACCACTTTCTCAAGCCCTCTTTCCCAGAGCTGGCTGGACCCCGTAAAGCATAACTGACCCTAATTGTTTTATGAGCCTCTACCCTCAGGGCTAGAAAATTACTGGAAGTGCCCTGAAGGCTCAGAGGCTCCGGGAATTTACAGAACAGGACATACCAGACCCTGCGCCCGAAGATAACGTCAAAACCAGCTGCAGCCCCTGCAAGACCAAGGAAACATCCTGCTCTACAGCCGCCCCATCACCCAGTAAAAGCTCAAAGCCCCGACCCCTCAGGGCTGCTGCTGGGGCATAGCTCTGCACCTAGCCCTTTCCCTCCCTTAGGAAAGTACAGTAAAACCTTTACTCCCCGCACTTTCTTCCATTTGTGAATTCTTCCCCAGCCTGTGTCACTGACCACCCTAATATTAAAAAAAAAAATCTTAGTGGTATTTTGATTGGGATTAATGTTATAAATGTCCTCTAAGCATTGCTTTAGCTGTGCCCCACAAATTTTGATATATTGTGTTTTCATTTTCATTCCATTAAAAATATTTTCAAAAAATTTTTACCTTTGACTTCCTTCTTTCAGTTAGAACGGTGTTATTTAATTTTTTAAATTTGGAGGTTTTCCAGTTATTTTTCTAGTAGTAGTTTAGTTTTATTATAGTAAGGAAACATACTTTGTATGATTGATTTGAAATTTGTTGAGGTTTTGTGGTCCACAGTATCACGCGTCTTTGTGAACGTTCTTGAAAGCACCATAGAGGACTGTTGTGGACCACAAATGCGAAGAGTACTGTTGTGTATTCTACGGATGCAAATCAACAGAACTAGTGGTTTCTGTCCACTTATTATGTCAACTACTGACAGAAGAGTTTCAAAATCTGTAACTGTTATTATGAATCTGTCTGTTTCTCCTTTCAATTCTATTGGTTTTCGCTTTGTGCATTTTGAAATTCTGTTGTTAGTGCAGAAAGCATTTAGTATTGTTAAGTTTTCTTGGTGGATTGACCTTTTTAATAATTAACTAATACCCCTGCTTGCCTGTGATAATATTCATTTTCCTGAAATCCACTTTAATTGATAATAACATAGACACTTCAGCTTTCTTTGGATTAGTGTTTGCATGTATGTCTTCTTCCACTTTTTTATTTTTAACTTATCTCCATGTGTTTGTTTTCTGAGTGCAACATCTATTTTTCCTTGGTTTTTAATATAACCTGACAATCTGTGCCATTAATTGAAAGGTGTTATACTGTTTGTATTTAATATAATTATTAATGTGGTTGGATTAAAATTTATCATCTTGCTGGTTGTTTACCATTTTCCCAGAGGAGAATATAGGTATTTTTGTGTCCTATTTTAGATTGTGTATTTTTATGATTCAATTTTATTTTTTATTTATTTTTTATAAAAGATTTTATCTATTTACTTTTAGAGAGAGAGGAAGAGCAGGAGCAAGAAGAAGAGAAACATCAGTGTGTGGTTGCCTTTTGCACTCCCCCAACGGGGGATGTGGCCCGCAATCCAGGCACGTGCCCTGCTGGGGAATCAACCGATGACTCTGATTCACAGGCCAGCACTCAATCCACTGAGCCACACCACCAGAGCCCATTTTATTTTTATTATTGACTTGATACCTCTTTTCTAAAATATTTTTACTGATTGTTCCAGGACTTATAGTATACATCTTTAATTTATCACAGTTTACCTTAAAAGACAAATACACAAAGTGCCCTTTTCTCTTGATGTCTTCAGAATTTTCTCTTATCTTTGGTTTTAAGCAGTTTGAGACTGTTGTTGTTGTTTTTAGTATTCATCCTATTTGAGATTCGTTCAGTTTCTTTGGATCTGTGTTTTGATATTTTTCATTACTTTTGGGAAAGCTTGGCTATTATGGCTCTAAGTGTATATTGTTACATTTTCTCTTTCTTCTCCTTCTAGGAAACAAATCGTGTATGTTAGCATGTTTGGTGTTATACCAAGGCTCTGGGATACTGTGAGCTTGTTTGTCGCTATTATTAATGTGATGATGATTATGATGATGTCTCCTCATGTTTCAGTCTGAGTGAATAATTTCTCCTGCTCAGTCTTCAAGTTCACTGATTCTTCCCTCAGCTGTATGAGTTTCTGATGAGCCTATCACAAGGATTCTTCACTTTTGATATTGTGCTATTTGAATTCTAGCATCTCCATTTGACTTTTTATTAGAAATTTTATCTATTCTGTGCCTGCTCATGCATGTTGTCTAACTTTTCCAATCAATCTTTTAACATATTAACTATACTTGTTTTAAAAAGAAACAATAGACCCAAAAGGAGTCCCTTTTGCTAGGCTTCACCAAGACTTAATACCTAACCTAATCGTAGTTTCAGCCTCTCACTGTGTTAGTGTATGTAGCTAGATATTAATAAAGGAAGGGAGCAAAGGGAATCAGACATCAAGAATAATAACTAGGGAGCTGAATCAGGCAATAAGCCATATTTACTAGGAAGTTACAGCATTCACAGGCTCCCCAGGGGACCCCTGCATGCTCTGCCCTCAGGACCTAATCCCCAAAGTGGGCAGGAAGGGTCCTTACAGGTCATTATCCAGGGTAACCGGGGGAGAGATAAAACAATGAAGGGGAAATTCCTCTGAAGTGAAGATGGCGCAGGGAGAGGTGCTTCTACTACGAGCCACATGGAGTAGGAGCCAAATGGTAACCACAAGGGGCAGAGCCTTGCCTGCGAAAAGGATCGGATTGAATCAGGGACCCAGAGCCCCAGAAAATCTAGAAAATGGATTGGTTAGGGAAGGGGTGTCAAACTCATTTTCATACTGGAGGCCACGTCAGCCTTTCAGTTGCCTTCAATAGCTGAAATAATTTTAGGACTGTGTAAATGTAACTACTCCTTAACAGTTAAGTTGAAATCACATTCAGCCCTTTGAAGGCAACTGCGAGGCTGCTGTGGCCCCTGGTGAAAATGAGTTTGACGCCCCTGGGTTAGGGGATGGATCCAGTGCAAACCCACAAAGGATTGAGAAGTTGATTGGTTATTTTGAAAAAGCACCTGGTCCTTGCCAAGCCTGAGATAATATAATCCAAGCTTAACAAAGTGCCATCCCACTCTCTCTGTAACATGAGCTCTCCCCATCATTCACATCTTCTTTCTCCATTATAGCCATGCTGGCTGGCCGAGCAGCCACTGTGGGCTCGTGGCAGACTCTGTGGACTCCTGCCGTGGGCCTGGGCACAGTGCCAGCTGAAGCACAGCTACAAACAGAGATTAAACTAGCTGAATGGGGACAAAGACTAAACTGAATTGAGCCTCGGCATAGCAGAGAGTGTTTGGACACTGGCCTTGGTTCTGGGCCTGATGCAGACAGACAAAGTTGGATTTTTCCACAGCGGGACAGATGGAGATGAGACACAGAGAACCTGGGCACAGCCATTTATTTCAACCCCAATAAATTTTACCACTAAACCTCATCCTCCCAGGTGTGGGTCCCTGGAAATGCTTTTCTCACCATCCATGAAAAGGCCCCCATTTCCACTGGCAGCAACAGGAGTGGAATTTTCAGCTCATCAGTCTGGAGTTCTGGTCAGCACTAGTGAGGTGGTCTGCCTGACAAGATCCCCTCCCTGAAATAATCCACTCTTACCTTTCTTGTTTCACCCTCATTTTGCCTATAAAAACCTATTTTGTACAACCCTTCTGGTTGCTGGATGGGGCGCTGCCCGATTCATGAATCGCTTAATAAAGCCAATTAGATCTTCAAATTCACTCAGTTGAATTTTATTTATTTATAATTATTTTTCATGTCCCTGGTTAACAGTTTCAACATCTTGGCTATTGCTCAGTTTTTGGTATAATGATGACTTTATTTCTTTTTTTTTAATCAATTTATTTTTATTCTCAGGTGATTCCATTTTAATCTATAGAAAGTCAATAAATATCTATCAACAACTAGTTTGTGTGCACTTGTGCAGAAGAGTTATCAGTAACGAGAAATTCTTTTTTTTTTTGAACAAAAAAAGATTATAATCAGTGATTCAGATTCAGGTAGCAACCCAAATTGCTCTCCATAGAGAAAGGCAGGGTTTGTAAAGGTAAAAACCACAAGCGCAGTTTCCACTTAGGTTCTTCTTCTTTTTTAATTTTTTTATTATTTTTAATCAGTATTTTTTAAATTGTTGATATTGTACAGTTTTCTGTCTTTTACCCCGCCCCCAGCCCACCGCCCCAGCCCTCCCCACCTTCCTCCCATTTCCACCCCCCATAGTTTTTGTCCATGTGTCCTTTATTTTTTTTTAAAGGTTTTTTTTTTAAGATTTTATTTATTTATCTTTAGAGGGGAAGGGAAGGAGAGATGGAGAGAAATATCAATGTGCAGTTGCTTTTCGAGCATCCCCTACTGGAAATTGTCGGTGGGAACCGTCCTGCAACCCAGGCATGTGCCCTGACTGGGTCCATGTGTCCTTTATACTTGTTGCTCTAAACCATTCCCCTTTTCCCCTGAAATTCCCTCCCCTCTCCCCATATTTCTTGATAATACATTGTTTTCTTTTGCCTTTTTGTGTTTGTGATTTTTTATCAAATGCTTGGCATGGTGGGTAGAAGAGTAGAGAATGAGGCAAATAGTACTGATGCCTGGAAATGGACATGCCTCTTTTCATGTCAGGCTGTTCGAATCGGGAGCCGTGACAGGTCACTTTTTAGTCTTGCTATCATTATTTTCCATGTGCCATGGGCTTCTAATTTCCTTAGCGAAGGGCTGCTATTTTCTTGTGCTTAGGGTCTTAGGGATGCTGGAGGGTTCTTCTGTGTGTTCATGCTCCCCACTCAGCTTTTACACATCCCCGCACCACTGACAGCAGAAGAGGTCTCCAAGCGCACGCTCCTGCGAGGGAAGAAAATCCATTTCCCTCTGTCCTCCGAGGTTCTCGGCTGAGACAACCCCCCTGCTCCCGTAATGAAAGACAGATTAACATGAGAAAACCTAACAAAAGTTTAATACCATGGATATTTCTTGCTTAAATGGTAGATGCACAGGAAAACTGGGTTATATCCTGAACCACTTGAAATACTACCTTCAGGGAAAGATAAAAGATACGGGAGCTGGGGGGACAGACGGAGCAGTTACCAGAAAGCAGTGAGGTTGTTATAAAGTGGGTTGTTTGTTTATTTGTTTTATCCTCAACCCAGGACATTTCTTCAATGCTTTTAGAGAGGGAGGAAGGGAGAGAGGAAGGGAGAGAGAGAAACACTGACCAGCTGCCTCCTGTGTGTGACCGGACCAGGGATCGTACTGTTAGGGAAGACGGGTAGTAAACCAAGGCAGGGAGGGAGGCAGACATGTCTCACCCACTGACTCAGCAGCCCTGAGAATTGCAATCTCAGGCTCTGAGGCTGGTCCGGTGACATTGCCAGGTGTTCCAACATCACAGGAAGCACCATGCTAACACGGAGGAGGGAAGTCCTTGAAATTCTATGTATGGTTTCCACTATCCGGGGAAGAAGCCTTGAAACTGCGCTTTCATCCCAAGGCCTGGAAGGGGGAAGGGGACGAGTCCACAGTGCCCAGAGAAGAAGCCCATTAAGCAACTGGTTAACTGCCTGTGTCTGGTCACTATCTGTTTTAGGAGGGAGTCCCTAGCGCTTGCAGAAACACTCCATAAATAACTTTGGGTAACTGCCCCAACTTTAATTAACCACCTCCTGTCATGTATCTGTTTTACAACAAGATGAACAAATGGAGTCTGGAGCAAGATAAGGATTCTGGCTAACAGACCCCCACACACACCTAAGTTTGGGTAGTCACAGTTCCCTGGGAAAGCTGGCACCATCTTCATCTGTCAATCAATACGTAACTTCTTCACCCCATCCTGCCAACTACATACATCCTCAGGACAAAGGACCTGATGCTCTTGATGCCCTCGCCCTTGCCTCTTGCTGCCTTTGCCCTGCCCTGTCCTGAACCTATGCCTTTCACCCCCACCCAGCAAGGCCTGTTCTCCTGCATGAGGAGGTGTCACCAATAAACCCTGCTTGTACGCTAGTAGACTTGCTGATACGTAATTCTTTACCATGTCGGCAAGAAGAACTGAGTTTCTCCCATAACATATGAGCCCGGACCAGGGATTGAACTATCAACCTAGGTATGTCCCCTGAGTGGGAATCAAACTTGCAACCCTTTGGTTACCTCCAACCAACTGAGCCACACTGGCCACGGCCATTGTTATACAGTGTAAGCTGTTGCCTTCTCCATTGATAAATTTCTGGAGATTTAGTTGTCCTCTTCCTGGTACCATTACAGATGGTCTCTTATGAAAGGCTAACTTCTACTTGGTTTTTTTTTTTTTTAATATATTTTATTGATTATGCTATTACAGTTGTTCCATTTCTCCCCCATCATTCCCCTCCACCCCACCCACCCTCTCCCACCCACATTCCCCCCTTTAGTTCATGTCCATGGGTCATAAGTTTTCTAGCTTCTACATTTCCCATACTATTCTTGCCCTCCCCCGGTCTATTTTCTACCCACTATCTATGCTACTCATTCTCTGTACCTTTTCCCCCTCTCTCCTCCTCCCACGCCCCTGTTGCTAACCCTCCATATGATCTCCATTTCTGTGGTTCTGTTCCTGTTCTAGCTGTTTGCTTAGTTTGCTTTTGTTTTAGGTGTGGTTCTTGATAGCTATGAGTTTGTTGTCTTTTCACTGTCATAGTTTTATCTTCTTTTTCTTAGATAAGTCCCTTTAACATTTCATATAATAAGGGCTTGGTGATGATGAACTCCTTCAACTTGACCTTATCTGAGAAGCACTTTATCTTCCCTTCCATTCTAAATGACAGCTTTGCTGGATAGAGCAATTTTGGATGTAGGTCCCTGCTTTTCAAGATTTCAAATATTTCTTTCCAGCCCCTTCTTGCCTGTAAGGTCTCTTTTGAGAAATCAGCGGACAGTCTGATGGGAACTCCCTTGTAGGTGACTGTCCCCTTATCCCTTGCTGCTTCTAGAATTCTCTCCTTCATTTGAATCTTGGCTAATGTAATTACAATGTGCCTTGGTGTGTTCCTCCTTGGGTCCAACTTCTTTGGGACTCTCTGAGCTTCCTGGACGTCCTGGTGGTCTATTTCCTTTGCCAGATTGGGGAAGTTCTCCTTTATTATTTGTTCAAATAAGTTTTCCACTCGTTGCTGTTCTTCTTCCCCTTCTGGGACCCCTATAATTCGGATGTTGGGACGTTTAAAGATGTCCCGGAGGTTCCTAAGCCTCTCCTCATTTTTTTGAATTCTTGTTTCTTCCTCGTCTTCTGTTTGGTTGTTAGTTTCTTCCTTCTGGTCCACTCCATTGATGTGAGTCCCAGTTTTCCTTCCATCTCTATCGGTTCCCCATGCATCTTCCTTCATTTCACGGATTGTAGCCTGCATTTTTTCATCTAGTTTGTGAGCAAAATCAACCAATTCTGTGAGCATTTTGATGACCAGTGCTTTGAACTGTGCATCTGACAGGTTGGCTATCTCTTCACTGCTTAGAGGAATTGGCTCTGGGGCTTTTATTTGTTTTCCGGTTTGAGCCATTTTTGGTGGGTTTTTTTTGTTGTTGTTTTGGTTTTAGTCTGGTCGCGGCTATTACGTAGTGAGGGGGTGGAGCCTTAGGTGTCCCTCAGGGCGGGGCAGCCCAGTCACTGGGTTGTGACGCTGTATGTGGGGGTGGGGCCTGAGAGGGAGCAATGGCGCCCGCTCTGCTCTCTTCCGGATTCAGTCCCCTCCGCCACTTCCCCTCCGCCTGGACCGTCTGTGCGCTCGAATGTGAGACCACCTGGTCAGTCAGCCAGCCGCCTTGTGTGGCCTCAATGGGTCTGCACAGTTGCCCCCCTGTGCCCGGGGTCCGCCAGCTGCTGCCTGTGGGCCCGGGGACCGCCAGCCGCCGCCTGTGCACCTGGGAACTGCCAGCCGCTGCTGCCTGCGTTCCTGGGTCCGCACCTCCACTTTCTCCTGCTGCAACTCCGCCCCTCTTACCGGTCTGGATGAATGGTTGTTGGACTTCCGTACAGTTCAGTTTTCTATAAGTTCTGGTTGTTTTCTTGTTTCTAAATATTTGTTGTCCTTAATTTTGGTTGTGAGAGGAGGCACAGTGTGTCCGCCTACGCCTCCATCTTGGCCGGAAGTCGAGAAGTCCTACTTGGTTTTTTGAAATCTTTTGTATGTGCTATTTCTTAAAAATAACCAGCCTAAAATAACCCTTATGCTAAAGGGGCTATTCTGGGGTGGTATACTCTTTTTTTACTCCTCTCTCACTATTCTAATGTGGCTACTTGTTATTGCTGCTCAGAACTTGTGATTACAACACAGAGATGTGATTCTCCTGGTCTAATTGCAATCTTAGACTGTTTCTGAACGCCTGGGCCTGGGGCAGAGCTTTTTCAACACCCCTGCTTCCTGTGGCTGCCCACAGCTGGTCTGGGGTGGCAGCTTTTACCTTCTCAAGGAAGTGAAGATTGTTGTCTCCTGTCCTTATTGCAGCCACAGCAGGACCTTGCCCCAGGATCAATAGGATTCTTCGTCTGTCCCCTAGCAATTTAAGGCATTTTTCAGCAGAGGAAATATGGGTCAAAGTGAGAGGACAAGGCTGTGTGCCATTCTTCTAGCAGATGCCCATCTGGTCCTGCAGGTCTGCAAGGCCCTTGGGGCGAGCTGGGCGGCAGGGTGGAGGGTGGGCTGCATCTGGTTTCCGGGGCGGGGGTGAGGGGGGGCGGCCAGCCTCGCTCCTTAGCACTGGGTGTGGAGGTAGCTATGGAGAGGCCCGAAAGTCTTGCTCTTTGCAGTATTGACTTTAAGCGGGTTATTAAGAAAAAGGCTCCGAAAGAACCTTTGCCCCTCCCCCCTTTCCTGGCTCGGAAATTCAGATGGAAAGTTGCTTCAGGGAGGGAAACGTAACTTCATCAGCGCAGCGTGAGACAGAAGGACTCCAAGCTGGAACCTGTCTGGACCCCCAGCACCCACCCCAGTGTCCCCTTGTTTCCAGGTGGCCCAGCAAAACCCCACTGGCCACGTTTGTCTGCTCTTCCTCAGTCACTTGCCAAGAGCTCGCTCTCACTTTGGAAATCCAGGGCCCCTTTCCTCCCCTTCTCTTTTCCCCAACAATAGCATATATTCCTGATTTCATGTTGCCGTCTTTGGAATTTTCATGTTTTGTGAATTAAAAGCTTCCTGTTTACCCGTTTTTGTAAATTTGATTATTATCCCAGGTAGAAGAACTTGGAAGGTAGGAGGGAAAGCATTATTCTTCTTAGCACCCGCACAACTAAGTGTTGCTGGTGGCAATGGGGCCCTTCCACGGAGTTGCAAGACAAGCATTCCCAGGGGCCCATGCAGGGCAGGATGAGGCGTGGGGGTAAAATTTACTGGGGTAGAAATAAATGACAGCCCCCCAGAGGCCCGGTGTGCGTGTCTCAGCCATGGCCTGATGGCTCAGCTCCACCCCACTGCGGAGGAAGGCCAGCCTTGTCTTCATCAGGCCCAGAAGAAGGACCAGGGTCCAGAAACTGTGCCATGGGTTCAGCCTCTGTCCCCGTTCGGCTGGCTTCCTCTCTGTTCCTGGCTGCGTTCTGGCTGGCACGGCGTTGCTGCGCCCGAGTCTGCGCTGTGGCCTGCCACGCTGCTGCTACAGAGAAAGGACGAATAGCGAACAGGCTCAAACGCACCTTGCACGTTACGAGGGAAAGGGCTTTGTTGTACTTTGATGATACTATCTCAGGCTTACGAACTAACCAATCTCTTTTCTAATCCTTCCCAGGCTTCTGCTGGGCCCTCCCCCTAACCAATCCGTTTTCTAGACCTTGGGGAGCTTGTGCTGAGCCCTCCCCGTAGCCAATGCATTTTCAGAAGCTAACTTGGTAGATTGTTTTGTATTTCATTGATCCAATATTTAGCACTGAGAATAAGCCAGCTCATTTAAATTGCTAAGTCTTATTTCAGGAGGCAGTGACTGTGTAGGCAAGCACTGTACGTTTAATACGAGGTGAGTCTATGAAAACAAAACAGAAAACAAAGGTTCGTGGTCAGAACTGATTATAAGCTGGAATTGCAGCGTGCAAAGCCGTCGGTTGAGATTTCTAGACGCAAGGCTCACAGCTTTAGTTTTAGTTTTAGTTTTAGTTTTAGTTTTAGTTTAGTTTCAGTGGAAGGCAGGTGGTGGCGCTCTGACAGATTCGGTCTGCAGTTTGAATACCTCTGATGACGCCACCGGGTGTTCAGGTAAACTCTCTGCATGGCTAATACAACGCCAGTCACTGAGGACGCGTACGCAGCAGCTGTTGTGATTTCTCGGAAGTTTATATCATGTCCTCTAGCCTCAGTTTGTAATTGCAAGGCTCAGACAGTTTTAGTTCTCCATAATTTAATGGTAAAGTATGGGAGAAAATTAAAACGTTAGTTTAGGAGGGTGATAGCCAAATATTTTCCCTAGAAATTACAAAGACATTCAACCGTTCCTCATTCAGTTTCCCCTATTGCTAACAGTTTACATTGCCTTGGTACTTTTGTCACGACTAATGAAAAAATATTCATTCACTATCAACTAAACTCTATTGTACTGGAATTTCCTTTACTTCATGCCAAGTATCTTTTTTTTCTCTTCCAGAATACTGTGTTTCTTTTACTCATCGTGTCTCTCTATCTCCTCTGGACTGCGACGGCCTCTCGGAATTTACCTGGTGTTTTCTGTGTGTGTGCGTGATGTTGATACTTTTGAAGATTACTGTGCAGCTATTTTGCAGCATGCCCCTCTGTCTGGGTTCGTCTGATGTTTCCTGATTAGGCTGGTGGATGCGAGGGGGTGGGGCCCTAGAGGAGAAGCGCCCCTCTCCTTACCTCGTGTCCGACCCACACTCTGCCCACCTGCTCCCTTCTCTCCGTATTGGCCCGGGTCACCTGGCCGAGGGCCCATGTGCCAGCGACTCTCACCCTTTCCATGTTGTACTTTTTGAAAGCAAATCATTAAGTGGAGCCCATGAAGTCTGTTTTTAATTTTTCTGTTAACTTATTAGCATTTTTAGGATATTTTACAGTAGTTAGGATTTACATTGCCCATGGCTGGTAAGGCAGTTTTTAAAATAAAAAAGGCCTCTGCCTGGTCCTGCTTCCACTGAAGTGGCCGGCCCGTGGCTCTCTTTACTACAGGACCTAACTGGACGAGTGTGATGTGGGCTGGGATACTCGCGGTGGGTGTCCCCGCGGTCGATGCTGGTGGCTTCGTTCCTGATGGTGCCATTGAATGACAAGGCCCTCCTTCGGACTGTGCCCCACGCTGGCTAACCCCACCGGTCTTACCTTTTATCTCCTATCTGCCCTCAGTTTTAGGTGGGGGAACCCATGACGAGTAATTACATATGACATTCTGAGAAGAAAAATAGATATATAAAAGATCTCTGGAGTTCCAAGCAATATTAACTAAATAAAAACCACACAAAACGAATTTGTTGTTAGTTGCTACAAGAGAAACAAAATATTCCTCTTATTTTGTTTTAATTTACAAGCAAGAAATGTAAGACTATATTTCATAAGTAATTTAACATCATAACATCCTCCATCTTTGTATCATGACTGATAAGGGGAGCAGAATGAAAGAAGGGGACAAGGATGGAAGTGTAATTTAAAGGGAAAAAGAAAAAGATGCTGAAAGATGTTTAAAACACACATTGAGAAAGACAAAAAGACGGTGAAAGGCATTCTTGCAGTCCTAATAAGAGAGGCATTTTACACTAAAGAGAAGACTCAAAACTTTGCCTAAAAGCATATTAAACTCACTTTTCTTACAAAAAATACTATCTGACTTTCTCAGTTCTTGCCCGCTTTCTTGGAAGAGAGGCCCACACTCAGGACTCCCTCCTGTCGCGCTCCATCCATGCCTCAACTCACTGTCCTGTGGCCTCTGTGACCTCCACCCCCTTTTTATGCTGGTGGGCTCCAGTATCCATGTGACTCATCCGCCCTGCTCCCTTCTCCTCTCATTGGACAGCCTCTCTGAGCCTTGTGACTGTCCGTAGGCTGTCCGTAGGTCCCGAGTATGCATGTAGCATCTAAAGCTGACATCCCACCTTTTCACCTCAGGCCTCAGAACCTCCTTGCACTTTGAGGCCACTCTGCCCATCTGCCAGTTGCACACGTTTTCCTGAGTTTTCCACTGACCCCTCACACTCCCAGTGTGTAGAACGGAACCCATTCCGTTTCCGGGCACAATGCAGTCCCTTCTGAGTGGGTAGGACTTGGAAACGAGGCAGCCAGGCAGCCGGAGGAAGGCGGAGGTTGGGAGAGAGCGGGAAACGCAGGGCGAGGAGGGCCGAGGGTGGTTTGCAGGTGTGCAGGACGCAGAGACCTGAGAGCAGGGGGAACCGAGAGTGTCCGGTGTCCCCGGGGAAGGAGCCAGTGGCCTGGAGAAAGGCAAAGGGGGGAGTGTGGAGGACAGAGCGGGGCGGGGCGTGCCCCTGAGGTGCACGTGGGCAGGGAGACAGGTGCAGAGGTGCCAGGGACAGGAGAGGGTGAGGGGATGCCACCCAGACAAAGGAGTCAGCAGTTAGTGAGGTGCCCGCGTCCACTGCCGTGATTTCCCTGCATATATGTTGCAGAAATCTTGACCTTGACAGCAAAAGCTTGACACCTTCAGGTCTCCATGAAACAACTTCCAAGCCTTACACTCATCCGAGCAGTCTAATTGAGTGTGGTTGTAGCGCCACCCATCTGCAAGAGAAGGAATTCACATTCAATACCACAGTGGTCTCCAGACTTCCACCACAGGCACCTCTCAGCAAGGGCTTCCTCCGCTTGGAGAGCCCCTACAGTGTCTGAAGTCAGGGGGCAGCTCAGCAGCATTACCTCTGATGTTGAAAAAGAAGAGATCCCTGGTTCTGCATCCAGGGCCCTGCTCCACGGTGCAGTTGCCATGGCCTTCCAAACACTTGCCCTTCTTGAAAATCTTGCAGACCTTACACAGCGTGGCTGGAGCTGTGAACAGACAGACATGAAGGCTGAGCCTGGGGTGGAATGAGCAGAGACCAAGGTGTCCTAGGACACGAGGGCACTCTGGAGTCTAGGGACAAAGTGTGACTCCAAGTACCTGTCCCATGCACACTTTGGGGCAGGAAATATCCCCACTAGATGACTTCCATTAGGTATTTAAGGAAATGGAATCTTTGATGGGGGATCTCAAAATCCATTAGGGATACATAACTGTGTACACTGCGTGGCTGAACTGTATGGGATGTGAACTTGTGTTTCCTTAAAGCTGTTCAACAAGAAACTTGGGACAAGAACAGGAGATGTTACCACCAGGTGGCATGGGAGATACCAGGGGTGGGGGGGGGGGGGTGAGATACAAGGGGAACAGATACAGGATCTAACCGGGCAGGTGAAAGCTCTGACCCTGTACCTAAGCAACACTAGGCGATTATGTCTCCTTCATTGTTGCTCCCTAGGAGCCTGGCTGAACTCTCCCTGGGACCAGCCCTGTGCTCACAAGCACACGAAATGTAGGGAGGTTCACCGAGGACATCGTCTCCTCTCAGCTGTGAGCCATGGCCAGGCACAGCAGAGCGTCTGCAGCCAGCCCCTGTGGGCCCGGCCCTCTTGGAGCAGATGGGGTGGGAGGCCTCTCTACACAGCTGGGAGGTGAGGAGGCAGATTTTAGTTTTCAAGATTTCTGAGCCAGCACCAAAGTTGTCCCAAGCACACACAGATTTGAGTGAAAGAAGTGATGTGAAAATATTTGTTCAAAATAAGCCACCCAATTGCCTCTTCCTGCTGATGCGCTGCCCCTAGGCTGCTGCCCCACAGAGAGTCTGGAACAACCAACCGTTGGCTCCGCCTCGTAGGGCCGGCCATCCCAGACAGCCCCAAAGCCCTAGAGAGAGAAGGGCCCCAGCTCCAAACAGTCCCATGAGAGTGACGGACCCACCTGGACTCCTTGGGCAGGGACCCAAACCCTTTCCTGGTAGTAGCTGGGGTGGGACAGTACAGAGACACCTCAAACCCCGGCAGGCCAGGTCATCCCAGAGCCTCACCCGTGGCCTCACTCCCTCCCAAGCTGGTCGGAGCATCATCCCCGGAGTGCTCCCCCATCTCCACGTCCTCACCCCAGCCCAGCCAGCCCAGGGCCTCACCCACTCCCTGGAAGAACACGGCAGGGAAGACTCCCAGCAGGAGCAGCAGCAGCAGCGGTGGCGGCTTGTCCATCTCAGTCCGGGCAGCAGGAGGTGCGCACGGGCTGGAGCAGGGCAGCGAGTGCCCAGGAGGGCCGCGCAGGCTGCTGTGTGTGTGGACAGGAGGGCCTGGGGAGCTGCCCCGAGCTGCTCCCGGGCCGTGGGCAGAAGCTTCCTCTTGCACACTTGCCAGTGGGTGTTTCACTGCCACGCAGGCCCAGGAAATGTTCCCACAGAGCCAAGTGCCCTGGATACTTCCGAGGGCGGAGGCTGTGCTGGGTGCCGCCACCTGTTCCCCTGAGGCTGCCTCCTGATGAGCAGAGACCGTGCCCGGCCAGATCAGCTGGACCACTGAGCAGTCCGATCCTCGACTCTCTAGACAGTCCACTGCCCCAGGCCCAAGACCAGGGACCCTGTGCTAAGACACCCACGTCCTCTGGGTTGAGTGTCCCCTACGACCACCTTTCCCCCAGTCCTCTGGCCCAAGGCCAACAGCCACTAGGGCGGACACCCAGCCTCAGGGCCCAGGATGTCGTGTTGATGGTTAGCAGCCCGGCCCTCTCCATACTGACTGAATCCGTGTTGGTAACAGTGGGGAAGCCACAGCAGCAGGCGTTTACTCTGTATTCTGTCTAAACCAGTGTCTCCATCTGCTCTCATGCCTCACTTAATCAGGATGTATCTGCACCTGTCACACACACAGCAAACCTACAGCAGAAGCTACCCAAACACACAGAACAAAAGCACCATGGAGAAAGAGCTTATTTTACAAGATGTAAAACTATCCTGCTCCGTTACTTTTATTTTCATACCCTGAACTCACCTCCTTCTGGAAACGTCCTGCCTGCTGAGCTGCGCCAGGTGAAAAATGCCCGGAGCAGCGGCGGAGGTCAGTGTCCTTGGTGGAGCTGCCGCAGCTGGTTACCGGGCGGGGTGGGTGGAGCCTGCCCATTGGGAGAGATTTAGAGGCGGGGTCCCCTGGTTGATACATATGGGTTTTATAAATGACATTGCAGAATACCCTGCTCTTCCGTCAGTGTAAACGTTGTACATAATTGAGGAAAACTAAGCAAAACCCACAAGAGAACGTATGGTAAGAAGACGCGTGATCAGTGCGGTAACCTGGGAAGCGATGAAGACAATGGTGAGGGCACCCTGTCCGTTGCCACACAAGGGGGCGTTCTTTCCAGACGGCGCCAGCTCGTTGGGGGCCTGGGCGTTGACAGCGACTTCCAGGGTAGAACACGGAGGAGAGAGGAGACGTAGGGTGGGGACAGCGGTCAGGGACTGCGGCAAGGACAGACACCCTCCCTGTGTGATGTCTGGGGGAGGGGCCCAAGGGTCTGCGGGGAAGGGTGTGTTTGTCCACGTGTATTCGTGGAGAGTGAAGTTCGGGCTGCTGATTGGCCACACGGCCCAGGTAGAGAAGAGCTGTCGCTGAACGTAAACCTCTGCTACTTTCTAGTCTCCGTTTAAATTTCAAATTTCCTTAACGGAGATTCGTAATTGTTGACACTGAAACAGAAGAATAATGTGAATAATTGAGCCAATACTTATTATATCCTTATTCTCTATTGGATATTGTGCTAAAAACCTATCAGTATATGTATTTTCTTTCATTGCTGCCAACTATGACTGCAGTATAATCACTGTCATCTCTCCTTACTAGAGGACATTGAGATATACAGAGAGGATGCAAGGTGATAGGCTCAGAATTCTAAGGCGCTGGACCCAGGCTTCAAACCCAGATCTGGCCATACCCAAGGCTGTGCTCTGGCCAGGCCCTCCCTGGCTGGGTCTCAGCCCAGACACTTTGCTGGAAGATCTGATGGGGCTGGGCGTGGGCCTGGAAGCTTGTGGTGGCCCTGGGCACCCACGGTCTGGATGCTGCCAGGAAAGAGGCTCCCACGCTGGGAGACGGAGCGTGCCTGACGACTGAGTAGGTGGGCCGTATAATTCATTCTCTAGACCGGGGCATCTTGGGAGAAAAAGGGATAATTTAATACATAAATTTGGACTAAAGTCATGAGTTAGAAGCCACTTATCTCTCTCCCAGCTTTAAGAGTCTGGAGGGAGGCCCTCTTGGGCTCAGGATAAATTTAATATAGTATCTCTACCAAGCTCTCAATTCCTGGTGGGAATTCCTTAGCCTCTTCTCCTGCAAAGTCAGAAAATGTCCACAATGTATCATTCCGGGACATGCGTGTATCATCCAGCACAACCCTGTCATATAAAAAGACAATTATCTCCCTGTGCAACCTGATGGTGAGACTCTACAGGATGGTTTTTAAGACACCTTCCGAGGAAGAGTGGATGAAGGAAGGCTAACCAGGATTCTGGGGCACTGTGTCCTCCTCTGAGGTGACCTTAGCCTTTGCTTGTGTAGATTTAACAGATGACGGCTCTAAATGACTCATGTGTGGTGTCAGATACGCAAGCGGAGCCATTTCAGTCATACGCCATCTTGACTTTATTTTGCTATGATTATCTAGTGGTCACAGACATTTCCTTCCTAGTGGCTCTACAGCCCATAAATCTGTCAAAGAGTTTTGTTTTTTGTTAGAAACCTAGATGGACCAGGTATGTGGTGCTGACAGAATCCGTAGTAAACGCCATGAGGATGTTCGTGGAGCACACACTGCCATGGGAAGATTCGGCCAGACTGTCATTTCTGTTTTTTCCCACTCTCTCTTCTTAGATTCCCCGGTGATAATACGTCCCTTCCCACTGTCATGTTACCTGTTATTTTTAAAGATTTATTTATTTATTTTTAGAGAGAGGGAAGGGAGGGAGAAAGAGGGGGAGAGAAACAACATGTGGTTGCCTCTTGCTCGCCCCCTACTGGGGAACTGGCCTGCAACCCAGGCATGTGCCCTGACTGGGAATTGAACCAGCAACCCTTGGCTTTGCAAGTAGTCCAGTGCTCAATCCACTGAGCCACACCAGCCAGGGCTGTCATGTTACATGTTATGTATCATCATTATTATGACATTCTTCAAGTTTGCAGAGAACAGCGTATCTTATGAGTAAATTAGTGCTATTGAAAAACAAAGTTGTTCCTTGGCAGCTCCAATAATTTGTCTGTATCTCATTTGACCCATTTTCTACTCCTCCTCCCCCCTTTTTTGCACAATGATGATGGGGTAATGGAGTCTCGGGGAACTGTGAGACCCCTGGAATTCAGCTGTCACTGTTAGGGGAGGCACACTGAACATAAAGATGACTCTGGGTTACTCAGGAAAATTACTCAGTTTGGGGGCCAGGCAAGAAATGGAATTGTGGGACTTCCGGCCAAGATGGAGGCGTAGGCGGACACACTGTGCCTCCTCTCACAACCAAAATTAAGGACAACAAATATTTAGAAACAAGAAAACAACCAGAACTGATAGAAAATTGAACTGTATGGAAGTCCAACAACCATTCATCCAGACTGGTAAGAGGGGCGGAGTCACGGTAGGAAAAAGTGGAGGTGCGGACCCGGGAACAAAAGCAGCAGCAGCTGGTGGTCCCCGGGCACAGGGGGGCAACTGCGCAGACCCAGAGAGGCCGCACAAGGCGGCTGGCTGACCAGGTGGTCCCACATTCGCGCGCACAGATGGTCCAGGCAAAGGGGAAGTGGCAGAAGGGACTGAATCCAGGAGAGAGCGGAGCAGGCGCCATTATTCCCTCTCAGGCCCCGCCCCCACATACAGCGTCACAACCCAGCGACTGGGCTGCCCCGCACTGGGGAGTGCCTGAGGCTCCACTCTTAAGTACGTAATAGCCACGACCAGACTAAAACCAAACCAAAACAGAAAAACGACCAAAAATGGCTCAAACCGGAGAGCAAATGAAAGCCCCAGAGCCAATTCCTCTAAGCCATGAAGAAATAGCCAACCTATCAGATGCACAGTTCAAACCCCTGGTCATCAAGATGCTCACAGAATTGGTTGATTTTGCTCACAAATTAGATGAAAAAATGCAGGCTACAATACGTGAAATGAAGGAAGACGCATGGGGAACCAATAGAGATGGGAGGAAAACTGGGACTCAAATCAATGGAGTGGACCAGAAGGAAGAAACTAACAACCAAATAGAAGACGAGGAAGAAACAAGAATTCAAAAAAATGAGGAGAGGCTTAGGAACCTCCGGGACATCGTTAAACGTCCCAACATCCGAATTATAGGGGTCCCAGAAGGGGAAGAAGAAAAGCAACAAGTGGAAAACTTATTTGAACAAATAATAAAGGAGAACTTCCCCAATCTGGCAAAGGAAATAGACTACCCAAGACATCCAGGAAGCTCAGAGAGTCCCAAAGAAGTTGGACCCAAGGAGGAACACACCAAGGCACATTGTAATTACATTAGCCAAGATTAAAATGAAGCAGAGAATTCTAGAAGCAGCAAGGGATAAGGGGACAGTCACCTACAAAGGAGTTCCCATCAGACTGTCAGCTGATTTCTCAAAAGAGACCTTCCAGGCAAGAAGGGGCTGGAGAGAAATATTTGAAATCCTGAAAAGCAGGGACCTACATCCAAAATTGCTCTATCCAGCAAAGCTGTCATTTAGAATGGAAGGGCAGATACAGCGCTTCTCAGATAAGGTCAAATTCAAGGACTTCATCATCACCAAGCCCTTATTATATGAAATGTTAAAGGGACTTATCTAAGAAAATGAAGATAAAAAATATGACAGCGAAAAGACAGCAAACTCACAGCAATTAAGAACCACACCTAAAACAAAAGCAAACTAAGCAAACAGCTAGAACAGGAACAGAACCACAGAAATGGAGATCATATGGAGGGTTAGCAACAGGGGAGTGGGAGGAGGAGAGAGGGGGAAAAGGTACAGAGACTAAGTAGCATAGACGGTGGGTAGAAAATAGACAGGGGGAGGGCAAGAATAGTGTGGGAAATGTAGAAGCTAAAGAACTTATGACACATGGACATGAACTAAAGGGAGGAATGTGGGTGGGAGAGGGTGTGCAGGGTGGAAGGGAATGATGGGGGAGAAAAGGGACAACTGTAATAGCATAATCAATAAAGTATATTTTTTAAAAAAGGAAATGGAATTGTTCATGCACCCATAGTCCTCCAGAATCTGCTGGGTGGTCTTCATCTTTGGGAGGTGGTGGAGGGGAGCTGTCATGCATGACAGCTCTGCTGCCGGGGGCACCCAGCACAGCCTCCGCCCTCGGAAGTATCCAGGGCACTTGGCTCTGTGGGAACGTTTCCTGGGCCTGCGTGGCAGTGAAACACCCACTGGCAAGTGTGCAAGAGGAAGCTTCTGCCCACGGCCCGGGAGCAGCTCGGGGCAGCTCCCCAGGCCCTCCTGTCCACACACACAGCAGCCTGCGCGGCCCTCCTGGGCACTCGCTGCCCTGCTCCAGCCCGTGCGCACCTCCTGCTGCCCGGACTGAGATGGACAAGCTGCCACCGCTGCTGCTGCTGCTGCTCCTGCTGGGAGTCTTCCCTGCCATGTTCTTCCAGGGAGTGGGTGAGGCCCTGGGCTGGCTGGGTTGGGGTGAGGACGTGGAGATGGGGGAGCACTCCGGGGATGATGCTCTGACCAGCTTGGGAGGGAGTGAGGCCACGGGTGAGGCTCTGGGATGACCTGGCCTGCCGGGGTTTGAGGTGTCTCTGTACTGTCCCACCCCAGCTACTACCAGGAAAGGGTTCGGGTCCCTGCCCAAGGAGTCCAGGTGGGTCCGTCACTCTCGTGGGACTGTTTGGAGCTGGGGCCCTTCTCTCTTTAGGGCTTTGGGGCTGTCTGGGATGGCCGGCCCTACGAGGTGCAGCCAACGGTTGGTTGTTCCAGACTCTCTGTGGGGCAGCAGCCTAGGGGCAGCGCATTAGCAGGAACAGGTCCTTGAAGGGCTCAGCTGGAACCAATATTTTCATAGCAAGTGGACTACTGTTATTTAGGTAGGTCTGACTGTCCAATGTCTCTTGGGGGTGTGGGGGGTGTGGTAGGAATTTTGTGGGACTGCCCCCCCGCCCCCACTTCAGAGCCAGGTCAGTCCTTACAACCCACGATACTCTAACAGATTTCTAGCTTCAGGTGGCTGGAGGCAGGTGCTCGCACTGTGACCTGCATTCTGGCACCAAGGTGAGGGGAGACCTTGCACTTTATTTTTAATGGAATCACGAACCTTCTACTCTAGTGGGAACATTTCCGGGCTTCCAAAGCGTGCAGGAGGAGGCGTGCCGGGTCATACTTCCCCTCGAAGTCCCCAGCCCTCTCGGTCCTAGCCCACCTCCGTCTCAGCCCTTTCTCTCCTGGGATCAGCTGTCTGGTCTGTCTTCCACAGCCCCAGCCACAGTGTGCATGGTCTGCAGCAATTTTAAGAGAGGTCATTGTTTGAGGGGGAAAAGCAACTGCACCATGGAGCAGGGCCCTGGATGCAGAACCAGAGATTTCTTCGTTTTCACTGACAGAGGTAATGCCGTTGAGCCAGGCTCGGCTGTGCTGAGCAGACCCCTGGGGGCTTGGGACACAGTGTGGGGGTGCTCCTGGCTGAGGAGGGCCTGGCGGAGGGGTGCCTGCGTCTGGAGACCAGACGTGGTGGATAGGGTTGGGGCAGATTTTCTCGCCAGAGCTCCGGGCAGGCCCTCAAAGCACCGAACTTGATTTCTTTCTTTCCCAGGTGGGTGGAGACTCAACCACACCGAACTGGACTGCTCGGACCGCTGTCTGTCTTCACTCTGGTCTTACCAGACCCTGAGGATTTCCACCTTCTGTTGTAAAGGTCAAGATTTCTGCAACAGATATCAAGGAAAGGGACAGGGATAGGAACAACTGACTCCTTTGTCAGGGTGGCGTCCCCTCACCCTCTCCTGTCCCTGGCACCTCTGCACCTGTCTCTCTGCTCACGTGCACCTCAGGGGCACGCCCCGACCCGCTCTGTCCTCCACACTCCCCCCTTCGCCTTTCTCCAGGCCACTGGCTCCTTCCCCGGGGACACCGGACACTCTCGGTTCCCCCTGCTCTCAGGTCTCTGCGTCCTGCACACCTGCAAACCACCCTCGGCCCTCCTCGCCCTGCGTTTCCGGCTCTCTCCCAACCTCCGCCTTCCTCCGGCTGCCTGGCTGCCTCGTTTCCAGTCCTACCCACTCAGAAGGGACTTCATTGTGCCCGGAAACGGAATGGGTTCCGTTCTACACACTGGGAGTGTGAGGGGTCAGTGGAAAACTCAGGAAAACGTGTGCAACTGGCAGATGGGCAGAGTGGCCTCAAAGTGCAAGGAGGTTCCGAGGCCTGAGGCGAAAAGGTGGGATGTCAGCTTTAGATGCTACATGCATACTCGGGACCTACGGACAGCCTACGGACAGTCACAAGACTCAGAGAGGCTGTCCAATGAGAGGAGAAGGGAGCAGGGCGGATGAGTCACATGGATACTGGAGCCCACCAGCATAAAAAGGGGGTGGAGGTCACAGAGGTCACAGGACAGTGAGTTGAGGCATGGATGGAGCACGACAGGAGGGAGTCGTGAGTGTGGGCCTCTCTCCCAAGAAAGTGGGCAAGAACTGAGAAAGTCAGATAGTATTTTTTGTAAGGAAAGTGAGTGTAATATGCTTTTCGGCAAAGAAAAATTGATTTCTTCTTGGTATTTTACATTTGTTTAATATAAAAATCTTATTATTATAACTATAGCAATGTATACTCATATCTCTCTCATCTTTTATGTATAATGTTTCCCGCTTTTTTTGTCAACCTCTTTGTTTTTATCTTTTCATTTCTTGTTTTCAGCCTTAACTTTTCCTTTGCTGTTTGCTATGGGAATGTGGAGATTATTTGTATTTTTACCACTTATTGACTACTTCCCACTCACAACTTAAAATAAACTAAATGGAACATTTGACGTTTCTCTTGGAAAGACTAACAACATAAATTCATTTTCTGTGTGTTTAATATGGGTAACATTTTTCAAAGTCATAAGAAAAATCTTCTAAAAATCTACTTTCTTAGATACAAAATTTAAATATTTTTTATAGATTTCATCTATAAATTTGAACTGAGACAAGAGGTGAAAGGGAAGACAGATGGGATTTGCCATTCTGGGAGACTTGTTATTAAATGCTAAAATGTCAGCAACAGCCCCATCAAGATCAAAGCAAATAAAACCCAACCCAAGTATTCCAGTGTCTATGAAGCTGGGTGCACTTATTATGTCTGATCTCATCAGAAAGAACTATAGATGGGTCACGGTGATGGTGGCAGAACTAGGGAGAGGGCTTTTTATTATTTTAAAAAAATGCCTTTTATCACTTCACACCTATTAGGAGGTCTAATATTTTTTTTTAAAGTGGAAAACTAAAGTGTTGGCAAGAAAGTAGAGACGTAAGAATGCTTGGTCCCTGTTGGTGGAAATGTAAAAGGGAGCAGCCAACAGCACGATTGTTATAATGACAGTTGAAAAAAATTGAAGAGGACACAAAGAAGTGAAAAGATATTTTGTGTTCATAGATTGGAATAGTTAACATTGTTAAAATTGCAATATTACCTAAAGCAATCAACAGATTTAATACAATCCTTCTCACAATCCTAGTGACAGCTTTCACAGAAATAGAATAAAAAGTTGTCAGATATGTATAGAACCACAAAAGACTCTAAGTAGCCAAAGCGACCCTGAGAAAAAAGATGAAAGCCAGAGATTGCATACTCCCTGACTTTAAACTATACTACCAAGCTACAGTACTCAAAACAGTATGGTGCTGGCAGAAAAACAGACACACAGACCAATGAAACAGAGTTGAGAGCCCAAAAATAAACCCACACACATATAGGGACAATTAATTTATGACAAAGGAGTAAAAAATATATAATGAAGAAAAGACAGTCTCTTCAATAAATAATGTTGGTAAAACTGAGCAGCCATATGCAAAAAAAGAAATAAATAAAGCTAGACCGCTGTCTTACCTATATACAAAAATTAACTCAAAAAGGATAAAAGCCTTAAATATAAGGCTTGACACCATGAACTTCCTAGAAGAAAACATACACAGTATGCTCCTTGAGATCAGTCTTAGCAATGTTTTCATGGATCTGCCTTCAAAGATAAGGGAAACGAAAGTGAAAAATAAACAAAGTGGACTCCATCAAACTAAAAAGCTTCCGCACAGCAAATGGAACTATTATCAAGACAAAAGGCAACTGACTAAATGGTAAAATACCTTTGCAACGATATATCCTGCAAGGAGTTAATATCCAAAAGTTTCCTACAAATTAGTAATGTCAAACATGTTTTCATGGGCCTACCAGCTGTCTCTATGTCTTCTTTGGGAAAACATTATGCAGACCATCTGCCATTTTTTAAACTGAGCTGTTCTTTGTTGTTGTTGAGTTGTGTGTGTTCTTTATCTACTTTGATATCAACCCTTCACCAGGAGTTGCAGCTTTGTAAGGACAGAGTTTCTGTTTCAGATGACGGAAATGCTGTGGACGCGTGTGGTGGGGAGGCTCAGACAACAGTGCGAGTGTGCTGAATGTCGCCGAACTGCACGCTTAACACGGTTACGATGGTGAACTTTGTCATTTATTTCATCTCACCAGAATTTAATTAGTAATTGGCATTGTCTTGGTTTTCTGTTACTGCAACACAGAATTCTCTTTGATTCAGGGGTTAAATTAGAATATGATGCTGAACTATAATGTAGTTATTTCCTATTGGGCAGTTGAGATGCTCGGGTCACTACGTACAGTGATATGTTCTATTGTTGAGTCTTCACTGTGGCCACGTGGGGAACCTTTCATCAGCCCAGTGTGCAGAGGAGAAGATGGAGCCTCCGAAAGTGGAAAGAATGTTCCCAAAGCTCTGTGCGGCTAGAAGCCCAGTGCTCGCTGGGTGTGAAGCCTGCGGCCTGCTCTCCCACTCCAGTTTTCCTGTGGCTGAGCCATGTCACGCCATCTGCTGGGACCCAGGATAGAACCTGGGCCAGGAGCCCAGGCAAGGAGGCTGTGGGGCCGAGGGGCCAGAGGACTAGAGAGGGCAGTGGCTTGTAAGCTTCTCTCTCAGTTCAGCTCCTCCCAGTGACCTGATACCTGTGTGACCCCGGGTAGGCGATCTCACCTGAGTTTCAGGCCCCCCAACTGTAAGCAGGACCATCACACAAATTAAAGGAGATAAGTTCACCTAGCAAGTAGGAAGAATCACAACAGATTCCACTTATTCAGTCCCTACTGAATGTTCCAGACCCCGTGTCAGGGAGTTATGCTATATACCATCTTTTCTCCATTGTCCCGTGATAGTATAAAGGAGGGATATTATTTCTATTGTACAGAAGAAGATGCCTGAGTGGCTGGGTGCTGGTGAGTGTCGGGGCGCTGCCGCCTTCCTGGGTCTGTTGGAAGCCAGAGTTTGTGCCCTCCATCAAGTCTCCTACTGCAATTGGCCACATGGCTGAGAGGACACAGGGGAGAGGTAGATGAGGGAGACTGGACGGCAGAGTTCTGGATGGAGTCGGGGAAGGAGACCCGGGCCCACGTTAAGAGCCCAGGGCTGTCGGATTCAAGGAGATGAAGGCGAGGGGGCCTCTGAGTGGACCACGGTGACAGAGGGGAGGTGGCGACTCTCCCGGGAGCCCTCCCCGGACACTTGCTGCTTGGCAGGCGCAGGGCTGCAGAGGGGGTGAGCACAGGCACATACCTCTGTCTGTGGCCTGGCTCGGCCACTCAGCTGCTCTGCACCCTCTGCAGAGTTCACGAACCTCTCTGACCCCAGCTTCTTCCTCGACACTATGGAAATAATAATCTCGATGCATGGGGGGTTTATGAGATGATGTGTAAAGTGTCCTACCCGGTATCTGTCACATGGGTGATAAGAAACGTCCAACACCTGGGCTTACTACGCACCTTAGACTCACCGAGCCCGAATATCGACAGCGTAAAGCAGGAGGTGGCCGTGGTAGAGAGAAGCTGAGGGCGGTAGAATGGAGTGGCGGGTTCAGACTCAGGCAGTCTGGTGGGCTCCTTCCGAATGCGTGTTTTTTAATACTTGGGTCATGCAATGGCCAGAGGCACTTGCTTCCCACTGCCCTCATCACACATCCCGATCCCAACCAGCCCATACGTGTGAGAAATTAAGTCACGTGGTAACCTTCGCCAGATGCTTCTCTGCCCAGTATCCCTTCCTTCTTATCAGTCACTGTGTGGACAGCCCAAGTGCTGCCCTGCACCTGGTCTGGTTGTTCATTAGAGTTGGCGTTGCCATCCATTCAGGGCCCCCAGACCCCAGCGCAGCCTCCCCCACTTTCTTGCCCCACCTGGACTTGGGGTTTGGCCCCAGCCAGAATGGCAGAACCAGACGACCAGGCCTCGTGGGCCTGGCTCGGGCCCAGATGCATTTCAAAGTTGCGCATAGTCCTTCCTCATCCACAGTTCATTTCTCTCCGGCCCCTTGGCTCTCCAGAGACAGCGTAGGTGGCAGGTGGGCACAAAGGCTCTCCCGGACATTGATGTTTGTTCAGAAAGGCCGACAGGGTGCAGTCAGGAGGAGGTCCCCACACGTCAGTTGAATTGTAACTCCTCTAATTGGATGGGGTTGAAGGGGACCTCGTCCTTTACCGATACGCTGTTGCAGTAGCTTTTGTTACAACAGAGGAACACGTTTTTCTCCCTGTTGGCAATGCGTATATATTCCACACATCTTCTGGGGCAGCCCAGGATGGAATATTGGTAGACGTACTCTGAAGAGGGTAGGAAAGCAACAGAGGTGCAGGTCAGACACGGGATGGGACAGGAAATACAGCTGAGTGATCAGACTCTCCCTTCCTGCCTATCCCCTTAGGCAGAGGCTGAGACTTGAAGACCCTCCACAAAAGGGGCAGATCCTTCCAGAACAGCTCACTTCCGCCCCCAACGCTTGCATGCATTTATAGCAAAGGAGCTGTAATAGCTGATTCTTTATTAGGGATTCAGTCTCCAGACATCAGAGATGGGGGGGATTTGGAGATCAGCCACAAAAACTCAGTATTTGTGCAGATGAGAAATTCCAACTCAGAGAAGGAACATAACGTGCCCAAGACCAAGGCCTGACTTACTGCTGGAGCTGATGGGACTAAAAAATTCTGACTCCAGATCTACGGCTCTTTTATTTATTTATTTATTTATTTTTGCCAAGCCAAGTTGTAAAATTTAATCGCCCATCCCTCCTTTTTCTCCTCCCCTCTACTCACCTCCAGTAAAATGTCTGGTGTACACTTCTTTGGTTTGGCAGGCAAAGTCAGGGTATTTGGAATGACAGGAACCTAAATTCTTTCTGCAGGTCTTGCCAACAAATTCATCGCAGGAGGTACAAAGTGGAAATCTCCTTGCGGGGTCTGGACATCAGGCGAGAACCATGGGGTGAGACCGAAGGGTGTCAGATAGTTAGGGAAGGAGAAGGGGGCTGCCCCTGCCGGCGCAGGGATGGAGGCCTGGACCCCGGACTTTCCAGGGTTCTCTCGTCTCTCTCCTGGGGACCCTCCCCGCACAGCCCAGATCTGTCTCAAGGAGCCTGATTTTAGGAGTCATGGGGTTTCCAGGAAGCCCTCTCCCTTCTTTCTTTTTGGGCTCAGCCAGAATCTATGGCTTCTAAAGGGGACATTGAAGTAGGCATTTTATAGCTGGCAGAGTTAGGCAAGGTCAGCAGACAGAGAAGACCCAGGATGGGGCGGGGGGCAGAAGGAGGAGGAGGATCTGTATTCCAAGTTACTTGTCAAGACCTGGGTCTTAGTGGAGAGAAAAGGTGATACTGCTCTCTAACTTGCCCAGGTATAGACCCCCAATGATTCTTTTTTAAAAGTACTTATTTATTTATTTCAAGATAGAGGGGAAGGGAGGAAGAAAAGTAGAGAAACATCAAGGTGAGAGAGAAACATCAATCAGTTGCCTCTCCATACGCTCCCCAACTGGGGACCAAACTCACAACATAGGCATGTACTGGGACTCGAACCTGCGACCTTTTGCTTTGGGGACGATGCCCAACCCACTGAGCCACACCAGTCAGGGCCCCAGTGATTCTTTATCACCCCTTCCCCTCACATCATCCCGGGATTCGAGTTCGGTGAAGCTACTGAGCAGCAGGCACAGCTGGTCCCCAGAAAGCTTCCATGGTGGGGAAGGGAATTTGCAGCAGCCAAGGGGCTCAGGGGCCCAGATCAGCAAACGCTGTCCCTGCGGCTTCTGCCCCTCCTCCTCGTCGGGACTTTCTAGCACATTACTCCCTGATCCCGTCATGCTGGCCGCTGTGGCTCCCTGCTACGGGACTCACCCTCTGTGGAAGGCCAGCACAAAACCAGGAGGACTCCTGAGAGCAGGAGGAACAGGAGCTGCTCCATGTCTGTCGGGAGAAGGACGATGCGGCAGGAAACCAAGCTCCAGGAGGGACTGAGGAACGGTGCCCTGGGCAGGGTGTGGGATGGAGGTGAAGCTGCAGTTTCCTCCCAGCCTCCTGCTCTGGGACTTCGTGTCCTGAGCTATAAAAGGTGCATGTCATTTACTTGTCCTGGGAGGCTCTGCCTCTGAGAGAGTGGGCGTTCTGCTTTCTCTCTCCATTCCAGAGCCAGGGCAGGGCCTGGGCCAGGAAATCTGCGTAGGAAAGACGTGACCAAAGGAGAACAGGATATTAACAAGCTCATCCCGGAAAAGGCAGGGGAGCTGAGTGAAGCCGAAATGGAGCTGCCTTCGGTTTCCACATATTCTTTGCTGTTTCAGCCTATTCTGCATGGTGTTGCCGACTGGCCCACTGAGCCTTGGTCCCAGGCCTTGCCCCACAGGCACACGCGTGTGTGGCACACCCACATCTTGTGTTAGATTCCTTATTTTTTTAAAAAAATTATTTATTTATTTTTAGAGAGGGGAAGGGAGGGGGAGAGAGAGGGAGAGAAACATCAATGTGTGGTTGCCTCTTGTGCGCCCCCTACTGGGGACCTGGCCCACAATCCAGGCATGTGTCCTGGCCGGGAATTGAACCAGCAACTCTTTGGTTCATTCACAGGCCAGCACTCAATCCACAGAGCTGCACCAGCCAGGGCTGTGTTAGATTCCTTGGCTCAGACAAATCACGTGACCCCAGGCTGATAAAGGGAGTGACCATTCAGGGGAAGGTAAGGAACTAGCTCACCTCAGGTTCTCGGAATGTCTGGGATGAATGGGGTTGGAGACTACAAATTGTTATCATTTAAGAGCATGTGTCCAGCACAAGGACCAGAGACAGATCAGATTGTTCCCACGGCAAGCCAATTACAGGACAGGGAATGTAAGAGGGGTAAACTGATTAGTCCGCAGCTGGGAGAAATGGGAGGGCAGGAAAAATAAAGGAGCAATTGGCATTTACAATATTTTGCAACAATTCCATTTCACCCAAACACACGGATTACAGGTTAAGGAAACCAGGGCTCCTATTTAAAGGGAAGGCAACTTAAAGGTTGCACACACCGCAACATGGTTTTCCTCTCTTTATTCCACCCCCTCTCCCTTCTGAGAACCCGTTAAGTGCACTTGCTTTTCTTTCCCACGTCTCTTGACTGAGCTACATTTGGACCAAGTCTGCCGACTCCACCCAAGTCTAAGTAAGCCTCGACCTCTCTAGCCTGGCTGCGAGAGCTGCTTCTGCCGGTCGTTCCCTTGCTCTCGTTTCAAATACTTCCCCCTCGAGGAGGATGAATAAAAAACATCTGTCTTTGTGCCAGAAGCCTCTTCGGAAGTTCACTTTCTAGAAGCCAGCTCCTTTCAGATAGGTGCACAGTACAGCCCCCGAACCAGAGCGAAATCTCTCCGAGGCGGAATCCGTCCTCATCGACTAGAATCAGAGAACAAACAGCACTCCGGTGCGCGGTGCGGTGGAAGGACCGGCGGGGTCAAGGGCAGCGGCCGTCCCTCGCGAGGGCAAGCACTTCGGGGTTCTGGACACGGGAAGCTATGTCACAGATGCCTTTTCTCCTGGGGTCTTGATCTGGGTGTGGCATCCGGGGAGCGCTGGCTCCCTGAAATGCGTCAGGACGCGCGGGCTCCTCTTCGATTTTCTGGAATCAGTGCTTTTCCGAGAATCAGTGCTCTTCCTCTCCGAGAGGTTAGGGGGCGCTCGCCAGCAAAACCACCTGAACTTCCGTTGCGAGAAGGTTTTCAACTACAAAATGAGCATCTTTAAACGTGTCTTTCTTTCTCCTTGAGTGTCTTTGGTGGCTGGAGTCCTTCGGGACGGCCCATTATCTGGCACAACAATCGCACAACGGCGCGCCCAGGCCGGGACTTCAGGGCGCCGGTCCAGGAGTGCCGGTTGCGGGGGGGCGGGCCCAAGGGGCGGAGAAGGACCGACTGGGCGTCACAGCCGAGTCCCGGGATGCAAAGCGCAGCACCGGCAGTGCGGTCGCTAATACTGTGACAGCTCTGTGAGGCGCCAGACGGGTGCTGGAAGCAGACTTTGTAAGTGTGGGGTTGTCTACCCGCTGTGCCGCACACCTGAAACGGGTACAAAATAGTATTCAACGCGAAGTGCGATGGGAAAAAAATCTCAGAAAAAGATAACGTGTTTGCAGCGTTTCTAACAGAGCAGGTGCTTAGAAAATTATAGTCGTTCCTATTGTTATCTCCTAAAGAGAAAAAGAACAATCTCTAAGACAAAAAAAAAAAGTCTCTAGGTTAATTTTGCTCAAACATCTATGCTGTAGCATGTCGGGAATTCAAAAGACCCAAATTCTAGCACTCGGGAAGAATAAACACTTTAGCACGGACCCCAGGGGCTTTCCATTGCACCCCTTTCCTCTTCTTTTGGGTAATATAATCTTTTAAGCAGCAAGCAAGCGTTCTTTCTAAGATCGGCTCCACGTCTCGCGCCTGGGTACGCACATGCCTGGAGCTCCGTCTCCGCAGCGCATGGGAGCAGCGGGTGATGGGCTCTGCCGGCGTCGGGGCTCCGGGGGCAGCGTCGCTGCGAGCCGGCGCCCTGCGTTCTCGTGAGACCCTTCCAGTGGTTCCGTCACGGTCGGCTAGGTCCTTTGATGGCAGCGGCAGGACAAGTCACACTGTGTCCACCCACACCTTCCCGTTCTGGATGGCCTGGGTGGCTGATTCCCCGGTGCCTTCGGATGGAGGCCTTGGCAGGAAACTCCGAGACATCGACCCGGGACCGGGTTCTCCCGGGGGCATCCGTCTGCCCGCCTCACAGGTTTTGGAATGCAGGCGAAGGAAGGGTAAATGCTTTGCCAAGCTCAAAATGCTAGGAGGCAGAACTGGGATTTCAGCGTGGGCCTGCCCCCAGGACTCATGTGGCCCTTAAACAAAGTTCGACAATTTAGAGTTATAGCTGACAAAATTGTAAGATGTTTGAAGTGTGCCTCATGGCGCTTTGATATACGCTGTGACAGGATCTCCCCCCTACACACACACTAATCTAGTTAATTAACACATCCATCGCTTTACCTTTTTAAAATGTTATTTATTTATTTATTCTTAGACAGAGGGGAAAAGAGGGAGAAAGAGAGGGAGAGAAACATCAATGGGTGGTTGCCTCTCATGCGCCCCCCACTGGGGACCCGGCCTGCAACCCAGGCAGGTGCCCTGACTGGGAATGGAACCAGTGACCCTTTGGTTCTCAGGCTGGCACTCCACCCACGGAACCACACCAGCCCGGGGAATCATTGCTTTACATTTTACTTTATTTTTGTGAGAACATCTAAGTTCTTCTTTCTTAGCAAATTTCAGTTATATTACACATTGTTATCGACTGTAGTCCCCAGGTTGTACGTCATATCCTCAGACCTTGGATTCCTGGCCAGGGCGAGTGCCTGGGCTGCGGTTCCGCCCCTGGTCAGGGCGTGCACAGGAGGCAGCTGAATGAGGTTTCCCTCCCATCGATGTTTTTCTCCCTCTCTCTCCCACCCTTCTCCCTCTCTAAATAACTCAATGAGCATGTCCTCGGGTGACGATGAAAAAAAGGAAAATAATTTAAGATGCACATTTACGTTCCACACCCGTTTTTGGTATGTGTATTCTTCTTCACCAATATAGCGCTCCCACACCTGTACACACACACAGGAAATAGTGAGGGGGAATCTGCTTCAGTGAACTGGTTAGAGACAGTCTCTCTGAATGCAGAGAGGTTCTTTTTATATTTTGGCATTGTACATTAGTTTTATAATTATAACATGTAAAAATATGTCATGAGCTCACTAATACAGAGGGCTGTGTCCCACCTCAGGGTGCTGGCAGTTTGCAGAGAGGCCTCCAAGCATGGCCTCCACGTGCGATGAGTCCACCTTGCAGAGCTGATGAGGAGTCCCTAATTGGTCCTTCGCTGAGGTCACCCTTAGAAAGAGTCCTTCAGGTGATAGCTAGGCTTGTTGGCAGCAGATTGAAGCACAGGACATTTCCTTTGAGATGTAGGCTGCCACAGCAGCAATGGATAAGCTGTTGGTGACATATTCTCCCTTGAGAATAATCCTAGACCCTGCTCCCTGGTCACCTCAGTGTCCGGGTTACCTTCTCCACACCTCAGAACCACAGGAGGAGACTCTCCAGGGACCTGTGGACGTTTTGAACAATTCTGAGATTCCCAGAAAATCCTTGGGGGTGGTGAGTCTCACAGTAGAAAAGAGCCCACCCATGCTCCCCAGAGATACTTCATCTACGTTCTTTATTGGATCTGCACATATTGCCAGAAAATTTTCTGCCTTTGTCTCCTTCAAGGGGGTAGAACTTCCCTGGCTTCCACAGGTCCCAGTCACCCAGGCCTGTGCTACTTATTCAAGTGCATCAGGGAAAAGGGACAGGCTGTTCTGACCTGACTGTTCTGTCCAACCCCGATCTAGAAGAAGCTGTTCTTTTCCTGCTGGGTCACTGGCACATGTCTCATGGGTAGCGGGAGAACCCAGGAGCCCAAGGCTATTGGCGTCTCACAGGAAGAGTGACTGAGGGTCTTCATCCTGTTGACTCACCTTATCACCTGGGGGGCCTTCCTGAGCTGAGAGCTCCTTCCCAAGTCCTGGTCCCCACCCCTGGCCTCATCGCCCTATTCAAAAAGGTCATCAGGAGAAACTGCCTCGATTAGCAATATGTTGCAGGGTATTTTGCTGCATTTTTCCTGCAGAAAGTAGATGTTTCTTTTGAAAGTAACAATAACAAGAAAGCAAATCTCCATGCAAGAAACATGATTTTTATTATTCTGCCTAATAACAGAGATGCAAAGCAGACATCCTAGTTCACAATATAAATGGCTTCTGATCTCACACACACACACACACACACACACACACACGGACCTAAATGGAGACCTTCTAGTCACCCTCTGCTGGGCTAAACCTTGGGCCGTACTTCTGGTTTATGTGCACCTGGGACACCTTGTGCTGGGGAAGGGGCGTCGCAAGTACAGAGGCCACGCAGACTTAAATGAAGTCTAGAGCCATCAGCAAAAGGGATTAATTCCTGAACACTTTTAAGTCATGGGTCTGGGATTTATGACATGAAAATAATTATTTGGGGGTGCCCTAAGAGGGTAAGAAGAAGGATTAGAGGCGCTGAGATGAGGAACAGAGTGGGGTCCAGTAAGAAAATCAGGTATTATGAGATACTAAGGCTGAGAGTATGGCGTGAGGAGATTTTAGTAGAAAAGTAAGTCAGTAGCACGGGTTCAAACCTAAGCAAGGGGTCCAGGAGGGTCCGTAGAACTGGGAGAGGGGCATTTCTTCGTTAGGAGCAGTGTAAAAATACCACAGGAGTGTGATTAGGTGAGGAGACCGGTCTGGCAGGCATGGAAAGAGGACCTTTCTTCCTTTCTTCCTTTCTCGTGGGTTGCCATCGGCAAAAGAATTAAATAGGAAGGAAGCCGTTTCCTCCTGCACTCTCATCTCCTGCCCCCTGGGTCTGCTCCACCCCAGGATGACCAACAGTGGGGAACTGCACCCCCTCCCCGTGGGGACCCTCTGTCAGTGTCTCTGAGCCTAACCTACCCCCACCTCCACCCCGTCTTCCCCATGCCCTGGGGGTAGATCTTTTTAAGGCTCCATGCTCAGCCTTCTTTTGGCCTTTCTGCTCCCCAATTGTTTGCACTCATATTCTCTTGCTTTGATGGCCACCCTGGTGGAGATGGCTGAACCCTGCCTGCCTGGCCCCGACTCACCCTCTACTCTCCCACAGCGTGGTTTAGTGGAAAGACCTCGGAACACGGCACGAAAAATCCCGAGTGGTTGGACCGGAGTAAACCAGGCCCAGGATTTGCCTAGCCAGTCCCTCTCCCCCGACTGGCCAGAAAGAGAAATGACAGAGTCCCTGGTTTCCCTAGGAGCAGAGCAGTTGTGGAAGGACTTCTGCAGTGTCCCCGCCCCTGGATAGCCCTGGGGAAGCCAGCCTGGGGGATGTATAAATAGGCACCTTGCAGCTCGCTGCCCTAACCCATTCCTTTCTCCCTCCGAAATGGACAAGTCCCTCCTGCTGCGGCTCCCCATCCTGCTCTGCAGCTTTAGAGGTGAGTCCCAGGGGTTGACAGCTGGAAGGATGTGTGAAGGGTTCCCAAATAGGTCAGGGTTCCCATGGCACAGGTCCTCTTACAGGAGCCCTGTGGGGACAGAAGAGGTCATCCTAACGCCATGTCTTCCACCGCAGTGTCCCTGGGAGCCGCACCCAAGCTGCTGCCCTCCCCTTTAAGCAAAATGTTGGTGGATTATAGGAATTGAGAGGATTTTCACAGAAGCTGGGGGCGGAGAGGTTGTTAAAATGAGATCTGCAGAGATTGTATTTGTTTTTTCCCCAACAGTACTCTCTGGGTCATTTAACAAAGAGCGTGCACGGTGAGTAGAAATGGATCAGTGGTGTGGGAGGGGGAAAGCTGGGGGTTGGGAGTTGGGGTTGGGGGAGATGGGCAGGGCTAGCACTGGGGATTGAAAAGAATCCAGAGATAGACCCTGAAATTCAACACCCAGTGACCTCTCCCAGCAGGGGCTGAGCTGGGAGCTGATGTTAAGTTCGACTAGGTAACAGGAACGGCAGTTAACAAGCCGTAGGGCCAGTTAATAAAGGACAAGAGAAAAGGCAGGTAGAAAGGGAATGTTGCCTGTACAGGCCAAATCCAAAGCGTAACTCCTGAATTTCAGATGCATTTCTCCCCCTTGTCAGCTTCCAGACACACGTTGGTAAGAAAGCCACATGGGGTGAATTGAAAATAGAATGAGGTTTTTAAAAAAGTGTATTTATCTTTTTCCTTCTGGTCTGTGACTCTCCCTACAAGAATGGGTAGCGGGGTGTGAGAGGCCACAGAGAGGTGAAGAGTAAGAAAAGGAGGGAAGAGGCGCAGAGGTGCCACGAGATAGGTAACCGGGTTTTGGAGGGACAGAAACGGCCTGGCGTGGCTCCAGGTTAAGAGCACAGCACGGACCCCACGAGTTCCAAGGGTTAAGAGGGCCTCATGCAGGAGTGGGGGGAGGGGTAAATCTCAGAAAAAACTGCAGATTTGTTTTATGCATTATTTCTCTTTGTCAGTTCATCCCACCAAGTACTTGTTGGTAAACATTCTTTGCCTGGTGAGTGTGAAGGGGACCTGATCTGATCTTCTTGGTTTCGAATTTGTTCCTCTTTTCCTTTCTTTCCCCTCCCATTTCTTTCAGGCTAAAACTCTTGAGAACGTAAACTCCAGTCCCTCTCTTGGCTTAGCCTGTTTGATTATTATTTTTAAAAATACTTTATTTATTTTCAGAAAGAGGGGAAGGGAGGGAGATAGGGAGGGAGAGAAACATCAATGCGTGGTTGCCTCTCATGCGCCCCCTACTGGGGACCTGGCCCTGCAACCCAGCATGTGCCCTGACTGGGAATCAAACCCATGACCCTCCGGTTCACAGGCAGGCCCTCAATCCACTGAGCCACTCCAGCCAGGGAGGCTTGGCCCATTTGAATAGAGGCAGGTGCCCTTGCTGAATGGACCTCTGGCAAAGCCACCTAGGCTTCAAGCAGAATCTCAGCCTGAAAAGGGAGATGGGTGCTTTCACAGAATGTGACATCTGCTCTCACTTCCGTCCCCTACTCTCCTGTCCCCACTATAGAAATTATCCAGTGTAGGATGTGCCACTTCCAGTTCCCAAGGGACAGCTGCTTCAAAGGCCGAGGCGTATGCACTGCGACAGTGGAAGAGGCTTGCGTAATCGGGAAGATTTTCAAAAGTAAGTTGCAGGCTGGGGGAAGCAAGAAGGGGCCAACGAAGCAGACAGGGACAAGCCAGCCAGAGTGATGAGGGGGGGCCGCACTGTACCCCAGGCAGTCGCCCCCGGGAGTGGCTGGTGTCTCCACCCCCATCGCGCACCTTTCTAGAAGGACAGTAGAATGGTAACAGGTGATCCCTGAGGGAGCTGGAGAACAGTATTCTGAGAAACTGGAAGAAAACAAAGGAGAGGAAACTGGTTGGGGAACAACTGGGTGTGGGAGCTGGGAAGGCAGCTCCTTGTCTCTGACCCCGCCAGGAATTCCCTGTGGGTGGTTTTCAACCTTTGCAAGAGAGGGCTGGGGGTGGAGGTAGGGGGAAGCAATAGAGACTGGCTTCAATGGCTCTGGCTGAGTGAGACTATAAACATCTCAATTTCTCTATTCTCCTACACTCTATGTGCTAAGTGACTCCTTGGCATTCATAACCCTTGCTTTAAGCCCATGCTGATTCTCAGGGGAAACATCTAGGTTTCTCAGAATTGCTGCTGTCAGGGCCGCCCCCCCCCCCGCCATGCCCCCCAGCATTCCTTCCAGCTGCTGGACCACTGCCTTTCATTTGCGAACCCCCCTGCCCACCCCCCCACCCTGTGCTGGCCACCCCTTCCAACTCTTCACGCTGGAATCACAGAGCCTGCAAAGACACAAGGTGGCTTAGCTCCAGGCTCCAGCACAAATAACACCCCCCCTTTTTATTACAACATCTTTTAGTACAAAATCATAAGCATGTCATTCTGTAACACAACAATAGCACACTCAAGCACACCATAGGACATTTTAGGGGAAATGTTCCAATTAAAACTACAGAGTATCACCCCCATATTATTGCCCTGCCAGCCACAGGGATGCCGGGGCTCCTGCCGCCGGACCCAGCGCACGTGCTGGGGCAGGCTGGGGGAAGGCCCTCTGCCGCACTGTCTGTCTTCCCTCCCGCAGATAACGGTTTGCTCTGGCTGACCTTCAGGGGCTGCCTGAAGAACTGCGCGAACGTGAACCACATTCGGTGGGGCGTCTACCTGGTGGACTTCAGGTGCTGCCGGAGCCACGACTTGTGTAATGAGTTTCTGGACACCACTGACCCGATCGATGTTCCACACCCTGTGATGCCGGTACGGTGATTTCCTAAATACCCCCATTTCCAACTGCAAACCCATCCTCACCGACACTTGCCATTTTCTGGGTTTGTGATCATGGCCCCCTTAGTGGGTGTGACGTGGTATCTCACTGTGGTTTTTTCATGATGTAGAGCCATTTGTATGTCTTCTTTGGAGGAATGTCTGTTCAAGGCCTCTGTGCATTTTTAAATCAGCTGGCTGCTCTTGCTGCTGTGCTGGGGGGAGCCCTGTCCTCACCCCAAGGACTGCCTTTTATCCGCTGCGTGGTTTCTCTCTCCACGAGTGGCCTGTTTACTGCTGATCCCATCGTATGGTAGACAGAAGCTTTTGATTTTGATGTAACCCAGTTTATCTATGCTTTTGATGTCAGAGCCAAGAAATCATTGCCAAATCCAATGCCGTGAAGTTTTTCTTTGTTTCTTTTCAGAGTTTGATAGTTTTATGTCTTCTGTTTAAGTCTTTCATCGACATTGGGTTAATTTTTTCTTATTTAGAGGCTTTTTAAAAATTCAATGTATTGGGGTAACATTGGTTCATAACATCACGTCACTTTCAGGTATGCAAAGTCGTAATTGAGCACCTGTGTGCCCCCACCTGCAGGCCACTTTGCTTTAGTTGCCAGACATTGGCAGCCTTTGCCCCTCCCTCTCCCCCACCTCTCTCCCCCTGCTACCCCCCATTCTCTCTGTATCTTTGTGTTTGTTTTTGTTTGTTTTCTTAGTTCATTTGTTACTTTTTGATGGATATCCCACACGGGAGTAAAATTGTCAGGTTTTCATTCTTCTCTATTTCACAAAGCATGAACGCTGTCAAGCCCCACCCACGCCATTGCAAATGGCAGTGTTTCGTCTTTGTATGGCTGAGCGGTGCTCTGTTGTAAGCACAGACCACGTCTTCTCCACCCAATCTATCAACAGACACTTAATTTGTGTCCATGTCCTGGATGCTGTAAATAATGTTGCAATGTACCTAGGGACACATTTGTTCTTAAGAATAATTGCTTCCCTATTTTTCTGGTAAGTAAAGGGTTCTTGGCCTGGAAGAGCATGCTGGACCTGAGTCTAGAACAAGGGCACTTGCTCAGGGTCTGGCCTCCCTTATGGTTCCCGCTACTTCTCCTTTGCTCTATGTAAATATATTTTCGTAAGATGTGAAGAGTAAAGATGGGCTTCCACTGGACCGAGAAAACCAGGGGGTGCTGGGTATTGTAAGGGGGGCAACCTGGGGGTCAGAATCTCCTGGAAATCTGAGCTAGGAAGCCTAACAGGGCAGGCTCAGGAAGATTGGACCTGGAGGCCAGTGTGGACATGATGAAGTCGGGGGGCTTGGGACAGTAGTTCTCGAATCTGCACTTTGAGCTTAGCTGTAAATGTGTATCGGTCGGTCTCCATCTGCCTGTGTTGCTGTCTGCCTGCAATTCTTCCTGCTGCCGGGGGCCTCCTTGCCGTCTACATTGCGTCTGTTTCTAATCTGAAGCGTCCTCTCAATGTTTAATTTGGACTTGCTTGAGGCACTAATTGTACATCACAGTAATCCTTCCATGAATTATTTCATTATTGGAACCCACAGCAAGTACCCTTTCGGTCGACCCACATAAACTAATTAACTAGCCCTGAATGGAAGAATCTACTGCATTTCCTACCTCGAGAGGCTAAAGTAGTTAAAGTATTTTCAGGATGCTAAAGTATAGTATAATATTCATCCTAACAATACACAATGTAGGGGGAAATACTAGCAAACATATTATGCCAGTGTTTTAAAATGAAAACATTGAATATTCAAGTATTTTATCCTGTTTGTGCAAATAAAACGTGGTAGAAACTGACAAGCAAGCATAAACTTGGATGTCCACAGGGATACTACTATAGCGGGGATAATATTCTACAGCTAAAAATGAACATAACGGTGTATGTAGATTCTAACCCATGGAGAGGTTAGCATGGTAAAAAAGTTAAACCCAAATGAAGTGAATAATAAATTAGGGATTCATTTTTATCATTTCATGGCCTAATAGTTTGTTAGGAACATGGCAGTGAAGCTGTGACACTGGTCTCTCATCGACGTCATCAGTGACAGGGCTGCACAGTGGGTCAAAAACACCCAGCTTCCTACTGATGGGTGCATTCAGAGCACGGTAGTATTTAAATGTTTTTGAGGACTAGGGGAGTGAAGACCTGCAGCAAGCCAGGCGACAAAGTGATTGGCCGACTGTCAGCCAAGTGCCCATGCTGACAGACTGTAGTTCGCCGTGTGTGACGTGCAGCCATGCTTTGTGGGCGTTATGTGAGATATTATATGACCATCGTATGTAATCACTACACCCACAGGTAATGTGCATCCTTACTTTTCCCTCAAAGATTTGGGCAAAAATTGTGCATTACACATGATGAAATACAGTACTTGGCTCTGGCCATGAGAGCAAGTCAAAATGCCCGGAAACACGGTGACCAGGCACACGTGGACAGGAGCAGGTGTAGTTAAGACAGTTTCTTAAAACAGGGGCGGGACCCAGCCTCTCGTGGCCGGGGCACTGACTGCTGCCTCCACGGAAGTCAGCCTTCCCAGATCTCACCTGGACTCCCCCAAGCCCCTGCTTCCACAGGCCCTCCCCTGCCCCCACCAAAGACTCCTCCACTGTCCTCCCAAATATTTCTAAAATCTCCTCTGGGTTCTTGCTGAATTTCTATTCAGTCTGCTTTCTTCCGACCTTCCCCCACGAGCTCTACCAGAAGAAAACACTCTGTTCCCCTTGCCAGCAGTTTCAGAACCCTGACTTGATTCAGCCCGGGTGCAGCATCAAGCTGCGGGGTCAGGAAGGATCGCCAGGAGGCGCCAGGTGGCAGCGAGAGCGGGTCCGCCCAGAGAGCAGAGACGGGCTTTTGTGGCCCGTGGTTTACACTTTCCTGTGAACGGAAGGGCTGACGCGGGAGAGACGGTGCTTCCGTGGGTGGTGGATCTGCTGGCTTAGAGCAGGGAGGGGTCTGGGTGCTGAGAAAATGGGAGACGGTGTTGCCGTCGGGTGGGGGAAGGGCAAAGGGGACTGAGCGACATGGTTTTAAACCACTCTGTATTTTGCTGTATATAATGCACACTCACGTTTTTGGGCAGACTTTCAGGAAAAAAACTTTCATTTTAATTTTTTAATTAATTATATTTAGAAACAAAACGAATTATCTTATTCCAGGGTATTATTTTGCATACATTTATTGTTAAGTGCTTTCTAGAGTTACACTTTTAACACATAAGCATAAATAAAAGAATTAAAAGCATTTACCAGTGTATAGATACAGAATCAGTACGACACATGTATAATGCACATCCTCATTTTTCCCTAAGAAATTTGGGCACAAAAGTGCACATTATACACTGCAAAATATGGTAATTATTTTATTTTTGGTCAAGTGTGTCTGTCTCGGTCGTGTGGTACATACAGCTTTACAACGTACATTGCGTCATCAGGGTCATTACACCTGTCATTTTCAGTACAGCAAAAGGTTTCTCTCAGGACATCATGGAACGTCTGGGACATCCCCTCTTCACATGGGTCACAAGAGAGTCTCGAAAAGCGATACAGATACGTCCCTGAAGACAAGAAAAGCAAGTGCGATCGCCTTGCTTCATCTCGCCGTTCTCTTGGCGATGGCAATGACCTCTCCCCGAACCTGACTGCTTTCCCGTAGTCTGGAATGAACCCAAGGCTGTGCCTGCGTCTCCTCTCTGTCTCTGCAGACAGGACCGGGCAAAAGACACCCGCCTCCCACGCAGCCCCCACCCCAAGCCCGGGCGGGGATGGTCCCTGTCTCCCCCTCTCTCCCAGGGTCCCAGGCTCCACCCACTCCTTGACCCCATGAACTGGGGCCAGCAGCGGTAGTATTTTCGTGTCTGTCTCCAACCTGTAAGGCGATTACTGAAGTAAAAGTGGTCTGTGCGACAGCTCCTGTTTTTCACCATCGATTGAACTTCCAGCAGTTCTTCATGTGATTGGTGCAATGGGAGCCATTGTAGAAGCTACATCTGTTGCAGAATCGAATCCCTAAAGAAAGACAGTGAAGCTTCAGCCTGTCCCCCACCTGTGATGCTGACACCGAGGTGGTGCAGACCTCGCAAGAAGGAGCCGACACCCTCCCCAGCATCTGCTGGGGTGGGTCCTGACTCCCTTGGGTGGGGAACAGCTATGACCCTCCCCGGAGTCAGGTCAGCGCCCCCTCCCCAAGGCCAGGGGCAGAGAGAAGACCCTGGAGCAGTGAGTGAGGAGAGTGGAGTGGCCTCGGGGAGGGGGTGGGAGGCAAATGTGTGAAGAACTCAAGACCAGCCCCCGCCCTTGTAGCATTATTTATCCAAGAATGGCCAAGCATACATTTCGTGGGGAGGACTCTGTCTCCTGTGAAGAGAAGGAAAATTCTCCGTGAGCCGTTTTACAGCAGCCCCCAGAGTCCAGTTGAGAGACCCCTGCCTTCCTCCCCGCACGTCCTCTCCCCAGCCCTCCCCGCCTCCCTCCCCAGGCCTCACCCTCGTCCATGAAGAGCACTACGAATATGCCCAGCAGAAGCCACTGGAACAGCGGGCGCATGGCCGACAAGGTCCCAGTGGGAGGCTTCAGCTCTATTTATGCCCATCCCCTGCCCTCAGGCCTCCCACTAGAGTAGCAGTGGGAGTGTCCTGATAAAGGTCACCTGCCCCCAGGGCTTAGTCAGGCTGGTGTATTGGAGTGGGCAGGAAGACCGACAGCAGTTTCTTCTAGAATGGCCTTTAAAGATGGCAGCTCAGGTTCAGAGTCGACTGTCAGGTGTTTCTCAGTGGGTGAACAGTGAGGCTGTTCACCGAGCTCTGTTACTCGGCCTGAGTGGGACTGGGTCCCTCACTACAGTTCTGGGGGCCACAGGCTGTGGAACATCCAGAGAATGCATAGAGGTCCTGGAAGTTCAAGTTAAATGTCTAGAGACTTTCTCTTGTATCTCCTCTTAACTCCTACAGTCTCCAACCCTAAGAGATTTGCTGGCAACCTACGAGAGCCCTTCCAGATGCTCCAACCTTGAGAACGCGCAGTGCTTTCTAAGTTACTGGGGAGGCAAGGAGAGGTCGTTGGGTGGAAAAGGTTGAGGGCACCTTCCAGGGGATCTCGGGAGACAATCCATTCTCCACCTGAGGCTAAGTCCAGCAAACTCCCCAAGTGTTAACACTCTGTGACAGGAACTTATCAATTATTTCCTGAAGACCCCAAATCATGTGAGCTCACCTGTTGGCCTCTTTCGTTGGGAAGTCAAAAACCTCCTCCTCCATACTGCAGGTAGTGAGGAGAACCAGGAACTCCACAAAAGGGAATAGAGAGCTTCACTCTCCGAGGGAGGGAAGAGAAGGCAGGGCCCCCTATGGACAAGTTCCTGAATACTGCTCCTAACCTGCCATCCAGATTTCTACGCCTCGGCCGCTTCTGCTTGCCTTTCCCGCGCTCTCTTCCTGGTCGTGCCTTTGCTTTCTCATTCAAGGACATACCTTTCCACATTCACCTTGATGGGGGGGGGCGGGGGGAGAACCACAGATCCGGCTAAAAATAGTTCCTTTCTCTCTACTCGGTAGCCAGGTGTGAAGGTTCCAACTACTGTGAATGGCCCGTTTATCCTAGATTACCTGGCTTCTGTCTCCATTTGCACAGAGGCTATTTAAGATGATAAGCATCTTATTCAGAAACCTACTTACATAAAGATAAAGCAGGAACTTCGTGGGAGGTTTCCAGGGCACCAGATGAAGAAAAGACATAGAAGCCATATACTGTTTCACAAACTTTATGTATCTATGTTCACGGGCTGAAGGGGTTCATTCACCTGCACACATCAAAGCCCAATAAGGCATGGACAGGGGCTGTCAGGACTAATAAAAAAAAAATTCCAACCCAAGGATGAGGATGAAGTATGGTCATGGAATTCTTAGTAGCACTTGGGATTATTTTGGCCCACCTCTTTGCATTTCCATATAGGAGATATTTAGAAAAAAATTACACCCAACCCTGTTCATGGCATCACCAGTGTAAGGAAACCAACCCCCTGCCAGGTGTGAGCAACAGAGATTTGCAAAAAACCGCAGCCTCAGGCTCCACCACCAGTGAGCCTCGGCCACCCTCCACCACCACCTCTTCCGACTGCCACTCTCTTCACTGCCAGCTGGCTTGCTCGCTCCCCGCCATTATTAGGGGAGGAGAGCAAAATACAGGTTTGGGGGAAGACGTGAAGGGTACGCTGAGCAGAAGAATGAATGACCCAAAAGCCAGGGAAGCATCGGAACTAGGATCCCACGGGGAGGTTGCAATAGTTAGTATGTTTGCAACAGATCAGCTCTGTCCTCGTCTCAAAACCCAAGATGTTGACGTCCTCACAGTTGGTCATACACGACAGCTTTGAATAATAGTATAGACTCCGCCCTGAGGAGGGAAAAGAGCGGGAATCCAGCTGGGATGACTCTGTCTCCCCCACCTGTTTTCAGAGCCTCACTAATTTGCCTCTGGGCCCTTCGGAGCCGCAGAGCTGAGTCCACCGATTCCTGCCCCGAGGACGGACTTCGTCCCCCGACCAGCGAGGCACCTCAGCCTCCCCTTCCCTCGATATCACCTTCAGGAAAATGTGGCCATGCCCTCTGGAGGGCCACCCCAGCCTTGCCCAGCCCACTCACACCCTCTGTGGGCAAAGGGTGGCCTTGTCCCTGAGGGTACCTGTCTCGGTCCCTCTGTGCCCCACGCTACCTTTACTTGAGAGGATGTAAATGTTCTCAGTGGCGCAGGACTGTTGGTGCTGCAGGTTGCAGGACATCATGCCCTCGTAGCAGTGCCCCAGGTGGTATTTTTTACACTTGTAGCAGAATATCATAGAATCTGCCGACACAGAAAGAGGCGCTTCACACGTGTGCTCTGGGGAAGCTTCCGCACCACGTCCGGGACCCGCAGAAGCCACACCCTGCTTTGCACACAGTTTGTGTGTGTCTGTGGGACCCGGCTGAAGGCCGTGAGCTCCTCTCCAGCAGTTTCCTCTTGCCTAGTGGCTCCCACTAGGGTGATCCTTTGATGCTCTCGTGAAAGACAACATGTACAGACATAAATCAAAGGTTGTGTATGGCTTCCAAAGGTCGGAGTTCCTGAAAAACTTATCTACAGACCCCCAAGTCTCTAGCCCCCTTGTCTGGCCAAAATCTAGATGGTTTTTGGTCAGTAGTCGGGAAAGGGGAGTAACGGAGGGGATTTTCGCTGCCTTACTACAAGAAATGGACTTCTTGGGGCTGGGAGAAGACAACACTCCTAGGATTCTGCAGGAAAGACGGCGGCTAGCCCTCCCTGAAGCTGGAGGGGAGGTTTACCAAGCACTTGAGACTAGCCATGGTCGTACCTGTAAAGTGTTTGTGAAGATCCCCTGTGAAAAGAAGAAAAAATTGCTCTTGTCATAACCCCTCATTTATCTGCCAAAGCCCCAAAGCCAATTTTGGAAATTCCTCCTCCCTCAGCATCTGCCCATCTCCTAGCCAACAGGCAGCTCCTCCTCTGTCTCCGAGACTCACCATTACTTGTCCAGACCAGAGACACTATGCCCAGCAAGAACAGAACGAACATCCCGGGACCTGGGTCGTGCGCAGCTTCCTGAGCAAGGAGCTGGTCGGTGCTCCAGTGATCTGTCCTTGGGCTATCCACCTAAACGATGGAATCATAAAATTTCAGGGACAGACAGTTCCTCAGTGTTCCCAGAACCAAACCGCCCACAGGAGTCCCACTACCTCTAGATGACTACATTTAAAATTCTCTTCAGTGATGAGCCAAGTTATACATATATTCACTGTTGCGTAGCTAAGCCTTGAGCTCTGCAAGGAAAAGTCGACTTTCTCTTTCGTATTGGAACCTTTCAGGTGGGTCAGGACAGGGTTTGGACACCTGAGTTCCTTTTAACTCTTTTCACCAACCTAGTCACTGTCTTCAGAATCATCTCCGCTTTTTCCTCGCCTCACCGAGGCTGAGACGTGGGGAAAGTAAGCCGGGGATTGCGGGTGGTGTCCGAAGGTGGGGGAAGCCCTGGTGGGCCCCTCCCGTGGTGCAGGGAAGGGGAGTTTCAGGGAAAAGGTGAGCAGAGGTGGAATGGGTCTGCTTTGCCTTCAGGTGACTGGTTTTGTGATTAAAATAATTACAAAACACATACGGAATGCCAATATCACAGGAAGGGAAGATTAGCAAACCAGGATACAAACAGGAGGTCTCCCAGAGGTCAGAGGCCCTTGTTAGAGACCACGGCTGTGGGTGAGGGCCAAGGGGGGGGGCATTCCAGTGGGACTGCCTAACCGGAGGCTTCCCTGCGGGGGGTGGGGGGGGCAGGGGAAGGGTGTTGGGCAGGACTTTTGTCTTTTTATCCTCACCCGAGGACATTTTTATTTTCATTGTTTTTAGAGAGAAAGGAAGGGAGAGAAAGACATTGAGAGAGAGGAGAGGGAGAGGAGGGGGAGAGGAGGGGCAGAGAGAGAAACATCGATTGGTTGGTTTTGTTCTTTCCTTTCCTGCTCTTCCCACCAGCATTCAGAGGAGTGGGGGGCTGTACGTGAGCTCCAAGGGGCCTCCACCAGAAGGCACCGCCCATCAGATTTTTTAAAGGACCCTTATCTCTCACTCGAGGCTCTACACACACACACACACACACACACACACACACACACACCCTGGGAAGCCATCCCTGCCCTCTGGGAACACAGGAACAAAGCGCCCCGACCCTGACTCCGTGCCAAGGTCCATTCCCCCAAGACAAAGGGCAGAATTTAGAAGCTCAAGGGAAGAGGTTGCTCATCTGTGCTATCACCAAGATCTCAGTCACCCACCCCGAGCCAAGAGAGACCAGGGTCACAAGGACACAATGTTCTGCTTTCATCTCTGCAGAGCAGGACAAATGGCATCTCAGCTGAGGGGCGGCCTTCTGGGCATGGGGGTGCATTAACGAGGGTGCTGTCCCTGCAGACTCTGTGTCTGTGGGGTCGTGGAGAGGGTATCTCATGAGAGCAATACTTCCATTCATTCACGTCTTCATTCAGCGGTCACGTGTTCAGCCCACCACCGTGTGCTAGGCAGAGTACTAGGGGAGCGTCACAGAACTTGGTAGCCATCCTCATGATTTACATCATAGACCCACAGGATGTCAAAGTTGTAAGGGATCATAAAAACGGTCGAACTCTCACCTCACAGATACATGGCTTGGCAAGGACGCCATGGGTTGCATAGTCATCAAGCACAGGTCTGCAGACTGCCGGGAAAATGCGTTTCTAGTATACCACACTGCCTCTGTGAGCGGGCTCCTATTCTCTCCTACTCCACACGAAATGAAGAAAGAAATTGGTCTTACAAGAAACTTGGGTGGGTGTGTTTCTATAGGAGAATGGGGAGTAGGTCAGAGGACCTCCAATATTGGGGTGGAATTTCAGAATTCCATGGTCTTAACTGGAAATAATCCCGTAGGAAAGAGATTCAGAACTCAATGGGCCCTTGGGAAAGCACCTGCCATGGGGAGCTTGCTGGGAGAAGAAGAGAAATTGTGCAAACCTGTTGCAGTTTCCTATAGAATGTCTGCTTCTTGGGCTATGATTCCAGAGTCTCTGTCTTTAAACACACAAAGCAGAGAAAACCTGATAATCTTGTAAACCCAAGCATCCAAGGTTCAGGAGTTTGCCTTCTGGACAAGCCTTTGGGAAATCCTGAAAAATTCCATGCAGTTTGTAACATCCTCACTGCAAATACAGCAGAGTACGGAAAAGACTTCACAACCTTGCTCTCCAAGTCTAGGATCAATTGGTTTCAGAACCAATCCCCTCATGTCTACGGCTTTTGGCTCTCTTCCTAGGCGAGGATGTTTGTCAATTCTCTGGCATGGGACCCGAGACTTCATTTCACACGATCTATGTCCGATGTCCCCAAAGGTCAGACGTGGCGTGTTTTATGCAAGGCATTATTCCTCCAACTGAAGAACGTGTGGTTGAATCTGCCCAGTATGGAGGAGTCATACGATCCCCAGCAGCAGGTCCCGCCAGCTCACCGACAGGCGCAGGCGGTTTAGAAAGCCAGCGCCAGCCAGTTTCCCGGAGCCTCACCCAGGGCGAGCCTTCACTGAGTTCCCTTTTGTGCGGACCGATTACCTACATCATGGATAAAACTGGCCAGGTCCACAACATAAATTTGCTAGAGGTCAGGGTGGGTGATAATTCTGAGGGGGGTGGGGGAGACTTCACAGCCTTACAAGGTGAACAGTCCCTGGACTCGGAGGCTGGATTTCTGGTGAAGTGAACGAGTTCTGGGCTGGGACCCAGGAGCCCTGGGTGCAGGCCCTGTTGGGTCATAGATTACACTTCTTGTCATCTCTTCCACCTTCCTGTTCCTCACCCACAAGGTAAGGAGCTAGGGGAGCTGCTCCGAGCCGTTCATTGCCCTGCTCTCATGCAGAGACCTGAGCACTGGGCAGCGCTCAGCGCGTGTGTGTTGAGTGTGCAGATGAATCCCTGAGAGGCACAGACTCAGGGTGGTGGTGAGAGCACAGCCTCCCAAGGCAGAAGGTCTCGCTCGGAGCACTGGCACCTCGGTCACCAGAGGTGTGTCGTGGGTGAGATATGAAACCTCTCCAAGACCCAGTTTCCTCCTGTGGAAAATTGGAATAAGAATTGTAATATCGTGGCTGTAATACTAATAATAATCACTATGATGAAAAACAAAGTTAGCCTAGTGTAAACGCCAGCATTTATTTCTTAGTCATCATTATTCTGTGCTTCGGGCGGAGAGAAATGAACTTGAGCTCCCAGGGGAAGCCTCGTGTGATTGGCTTGCTCCCTTACGCATGAATAACCCCTGCCCTGCCATGAAGAAGGTCTCCTCCCTGTTGCCTAACGACCAGGGCTTGCCGACCCGGGCTTCTTTCCTCCCTGGTCAAGCGACTTCTGCGTCAGGATGGACAAACACGTCTTGTTGGTCTTCTCCCTCTTCTGCTGCTTTGAGGGTGAGTCACAGAACTGAGGAGTGGGCTCCAGAGATGGGGTTTAGGGAGCCCCAGGAATCTCTCTACCTGTGTAACAGGGACCGGTGTGGGACTGAGCCTGGACTACATTTGTAAGGGAGGGGAAGCTAGCCTTCAAAACGCTCCCTTTGCCTTCCTGGCCAGCTTCCTGCCCTTTTCCACATTCTGCCAACACTCCCAGCAGGGGCTTGGGCCTCTCTAGCTGCCCCTCCTCACTGCCTCCCCGACCCCTCCCCAACCCTTCCCCTACCATTCCCCATAATCCGAAATCCCAACAGCGTTTTCCCTGCAACGTGCTTTCCATTTGTAAGTCTGTACACGTATCTTTGGGGAGCCAGTCAGTCTCTAAGAGACAATTTTGTTGGACAATGGCCTTCGATATCATTGTCAGGGACTTTATATTATATTCAAATAAGTGATTTCCAGAGAGCAAATACTGCTCGCTCTGGGATCAATCAGGTAAAAACACCACGGTTCAGTCACTGTCTTTAATTCTCTGTGCCTTCGGTTGCTCATCTGAGAACTGGGAAACACCCAGTCACAAGGCTTCTGTGGGAATGGGATCAGCTGCAGATTGAGAGAATGTGGCCCCAAGGAGATGCTCAGTAAACGCCACTGTATCTTCTCACAGAGGTGCACTAAGAGAGAGGTGTTTAAAAAGAATTCAGCCTCTATCTTGGTGAGCTCCTCCCACAGTGTGGTGTAAAGTGTCACGGACTGCGCTGTCATTCACGAGGCCTTCACAAGGGTTCAGGCTGAGTTTTGGAAGAGTGGAGACCCTAACAGCATCTCAGCAGCAAGGGTCGGAAACCCCATCTCGGGGACACTAGCTTGGGTAAACCGCTTTACGGCACTCATTCACAGTCTCGCACTCCTGCCAGCCTGTCTATAGGGCTGCTGAACAGGCCGGGGCAGCGTTAATGAAACTGTTTACACCGGAAAACCAAGGCCATGAAGGCCAGATCTTTGCTCAGTTACCCAGGTTAAATGGCTTAAGCTGGGGCCAGAATCCTTTTACTCTCCCGACAGCATTTCTCTGGGGTGTGGAGCTGGTGAGGGCTCCCACCGTTTACGACCTGACCCCCACCACCGGGTCCTCCTCCACTGCCGGCCGCCACCGGGAGCCACCCGCTCTCTGCCCTAGACCTGCCTCTGTGCAGCCCCTCCCAGCCCGTGCACCCCCTGACCTCACACCAGCTCTGTGCTCTCCAGCAGGGACAGCGCTCAGGTGCATAACCTGCCACCTTCACCTGACTTCAGATCGCTGTAGAATAGGCTTTGGTGTTTGTGTCGCTGAGAAGGAAGAGAAATGCATGACCTTAAAGGTCTACGACTATGGTAAGCTGGAGGGCCAGGGTGGGGGGTGCGGTGAGATCCTTAGAAAATTTTTAGGAGAGTACTTCGGCAATTTTACAAGGCAGACTAAGGACGTCCAGGAGGGGAACCGAGGTGCAGAATGCACCCAGCACGGTCCGGGCGCGTGCAGACAGAAGGGGGTCAGGGAAACCGCGACAGGGGGAGAGAAGGTGGGGCTTCTACATTCCCAAGAAAACTGACCAATCGGACTCCAGCTCCGCAGACACGAAAGCGCTAGCGGCTGATCTTCTGGCAGGGAAAGGAATGGAGCCGCTGGGCGGAGAGCCGAGGGTTGTCGGGGACCTCAGGCCAACAGCTGCCGCCAGGGCCAGTGTGTCGGCCCCACCTGCTGGGGCCGCGAGGGGAAGTCTGAGCCCCACACGGTCCCAAAACCTGCCCCGGTGCCTGGCTACATTCTCACCGACTGGGCAGGCGCCGGGTTTGGTTTTCAGAGAACCGGGTCACTGACTTATCGCTACGGCCCCTCCTTCCCCCAGACGGGCACCACAGGCTGTCCTACATGGTGTGCCAGAGGTTCTGCAGGTCCCTGCTGTTGGAGCGCTACGGTCGGATTTACGTCCACGAGTGCTGCGACCGCAATTACTGCAACTTCAAACTGTGAGGTGCGTGCCCTCCCGAGGGCTCGCTCCGGAACGTCGCTGACGCTTCTCCTCCTTCGCTCTCTGCCGGCCCCTGGTCTCTGCCCCGTCCACCCTGGAAGTAGCCCCGCTCTCTTGTTCATTTCTTCCTGGTGCCTCCCCGCCCCCCGCCCCCACCGCTTGGCTCCTGGGTTGGTCAGAGGGTAATGATTCTCAACAGCAGGTCCCCCGTTATAGGAACTGGCACGTCCGCACCCCAAGAAGGCGCCCTGAGAGGCCCAGTGCAGCAACATTTCCAACAAGACTATTCTAGAACCTTGTGATTCGCTTAAATCATTGAGGTAAACTAGAACTCCTTCAGCTGAAAATTCACAAGTATTTATTTTTACATAAAACATGTATTTATCTTTACTCGAGTGAAGCAGAAATAGGAACACATCAGACGGTGGACCCTCACGATGTTCCTCTATGGACACGAAATTATTTTTCCGCAGTGGATATTGTCCACTTCAGACTCAGCCATGATTACTTGGCATTGACAAAGGATATCCATACCCAATGTTAGTGGGAAACAGCAAATTAGGGATTTCCTGCTCCTGTCACATTCCTTGCTTACACACGACTGTGGGGAGAAGGACCAGTAAAAAGCCCTTGGTCGGATCAAGGTGGCATAAAGTCTATAAAACAAAGTGGAGTCACTTATGCCAACTAAAATGGCTGTCGGTCAGCCATGCCACTTCATTTCAAGAGGAAAATGACCTATGTCAGAGTAGACACATCTGGCGAGGAGACGTATGTGCCCACGTGGTCAGAGCAGCCGTGTCTGAGAGCGAGACCACCCATAGACAGGCCCCTGGGGAAACTCCCCACCTGTCGGCAGGGGTGTCAAGCAGAACAGCCGAGTACCACCCATAGGCTCCTGGGCAAGTCCCACCCCTGGCATCAGGGGTGTCAAGACATTTATCAAAAGGGCCCAGAAGGGTAGAGTTCACCACTTTCAAGGTATAACTGAGGCAGGCTCCAGACCGCTGCTGAGACCGCCGGGCTCCACACCACAGGTACTGCCCCACGCCACGCTGATCTCCCTTGGCGTCAGCCCCCGGAGGCTCTGCCCTGCTGGACTGAGGACTTCACCTGCCCTGCTGCCCACCTGGCTCCGGAGATCCTCCCTTGCAGGACGCTGATGACTCCCTTGCCCACTGTGCTGACTCCCAGACCTGCAGATGGAGACTCTGGGATTCGGGTTCATCATCCCCCCCACTGAATGCCGTGTGTGTGATACTTCTCTTAGACTGTCAGAGTGGGAGTAAGATATTAATGTACGTTGATGTTCTGCTTTGAGTGAACCTGCATTCAATGAAAGCTGAGCGAATAGCATAGTTACTGTGTGCCACTCTTGTCTATGCCCTGGTGCCGGGCTGCTCAGCAGGCAGTGAGCTGAGCAGTTGCCCGGTCAACTTATAGGAAAGATGACATCAGGAACCAGATGCTCGTGACAGCGGCCCCTGCTAGGCCTGTCAGGGTGTACACCCCAGACACATCACTCCTCTCCTTTCTCCTCCCTCTTCCTCTCCTTATCTTTCTCAATTCCACTTTTTTTTTTCACATCCACCTCCACTATCACCTCCCCAGTGCCCACGCCATTGCTGTACAAATTCTCCCTCTTCTGAATACCCAAGCCCCTTTACTGATACTTTAAAAAATAATCCTCGCCCAAGTTTATGTTTATTGATTTTAGAGAGAGAGGAAGGGAGACAGAAACGTTGAAGGGAGAGAAATGTTCATTGGTTGCCTCCTGTACGCACCCCAGTCGGGGACAGAACATGCACCTGAGGCTTGTGCCCCGACTGAGAATCAAACCTGTGACCTTTTGGTGCACAGGACGATGCTCCAACCAATTGAGCCATCTGGCCAAGGCTGGATGCTTTTCTTGACACTCTCTTCTAATGGTTTGTCTAATTTACCCCAGCAGGTTATAAACCAGAGCAAGAGCAGGGACCAGGTCTTAATCATCCCTGCTGTTTAATTGGACAACCAGCGAAACGGATGGAGTTTCTCTCTGGCATCTCTTTAGTCCGCAGCACTAACGAGGCCTTGGTGCTTTTTCTGGCTGCGTCCACTTTGTTCGGTGTACCGGGAATGGTAACCTCTGCTTTCTACCCGGTGCAGAAGGTCCACTCCAGGTGCCAATACACCATGCGTTTTCCTCAGAGTAATGGTGTGAAGGACATTTCTTGCTTAAGGGACCCTCCAGTATTTAAATATCTTAACCAAAAATTGTTTTTGATGGGATTCTTCAAAAACTCGAAAGCTAATCTTACTTCAGAATTCATCATCGATGCCATCATCGTGCCAAGGTCTTATAAAGGAAACCTGCTCATTTGGGAAGGGTCATCTGACGCCGTTGGAAATGGCTGAAGGCTCGTGCTTCCTGGTTTTAATGATGTCGAGAACGATCGCATGGGTTTGTTCTCAGACTCAGCTTTACAATGGAAACTCTGCCTTCAATCTCTCGCCTCACAGGGTTGGCCTCCATTGATCATTATAAACTAGGTCCATTATTTATTATGAGTCGAAATATAATAACTTCACCTTATGGATTGAAGTACAAATCACATACAATAAAATCATATATTTTAAGTATGCGATTTGACCTGATTTGACAAACGTGTAAACCTGTAGAACCGCCATTCTAATGAAAATATAGAACGTTTGCATCAGCTCCGGAAGTTTCTCCAGGCAGCCTTCTACTCCCAAAGGTGTTATTTCAACTTATATCACCATAGGATAATTTCACACATTCTTAAACTTATTATAAATAAAATGATACAGAAAGTACTCTCTTGAGATTGGTTTCTATTATGCACCATAACATTTTAAAGATTCATGCAGGTTTTTGCTTATACCATAAGTTTGCTCTTTTTTCCACTGTATACATATACTACAATTGATTAAATTAATTTGCTTATTGAATGACATCGAGCTCTGTCCAGGTTTGGGCTCTAGTGAATAAAGCTACTATAGAATTCTTATATAAACTTTTGGTGGACATACACACTCCTTTCTCTTGGATAGGTAATTAAAAGGAAAATGTATGAGCCATAAGGTAAGCATATGCGAAACTCTAAACAAAACTGTCAAATCGTTTGCCGAAGTGGTGGTGCTGATTTGTAGTCGCCCCTACACTCTACAGCAGTTCCATTCACTCTATCACTTTCCAACGCCAGTCATTACTAGTTATTGAAATGTTAGCTGTTCTAGTGGGTGTGAAGCGAATATTGCATTTTCCAAATAATTAATGAAGTTTAGCTACTTTTTATGCCCCAAGTTAGAAAATCATTCACCCATGACTTCTAATATGTATATAGATTAAAATTACCATTTAGATTCTCCATTTGGAATTTATCTTTGTAAGAAATTGATGCAATTCAATCTATTCCACTATGGTTACCTGATTAGCCCAACATTTATTGAAAAGTTTATATTTTTCTCAACTAATTTTAGATGGCTCTTTCATAATACACTGAATTTTCATTAGCACTTTACTCCAATTCTGGGTTCTCTAATCAGTTAAATTTTTCTACCTATTACCTCTGCTTCACAACACACACACACAGACAAACAAATTCAAAGGGGACTGTAGGCTTAATATGAAAATTAAAACAATAACATTTCTAAAAGAAAGCATAGTATACTTTTATAACTTTGGAAAAGGCAAAGGTTAGTTACCTGTGATACACAAAGCAAAATCACTTTTAAAAATTCACAAATTTCATGTTATTCAGTTAACACTGTCTGTTCTTCAACTGCATGATTAAGAGTGAAAACTAAGGTAAAGGCTTAGAGAAGATATTTGTAATGCTTATATTTTACATAGAACTTGTTGCCAGAACATAAATATCATTTTTTTCTATTTAAAAAATTTTATTGTCTCTAGATCTGCAATATTGTGATTTTAAAAATATTTTATTTTATTTTTAAAATATATTTTATTGATTATGCTATTACAGTTGTCCCATTTCTCCCCCATCATTCCCCTCCACCCTGCACACCCCCTCCCACCCACATTCCCCCCCCTTTAGTTCATGTCCATGTGTCATAAGTTCTTTAGCTTCTACATTTCCCACACTATTCTTGCCCTTCTCCTATTTTCTACCCACTGTCTATGCTACTTATTCTCTGTACCTTTTCCTCTTCTCTCCTCCTCCCACTCCCCTCTTGCTAACCCTCCATATGATCTCCATTTCTGTGGTTCTGTTCCTGTTCTAGTTGTTTGCTTTGGTTTTGGGTGTGGTTGTTAATAGCTGTGAGTTTGCTTTCTTTTCACTGTCATATTTTTATCTTCTTTTTCTTAGAGAAGTCCCTTTAACATTTCATATAATAAGGGCTTGATGATGATGAACTCCTTGAACTTGACCTTATCTGAGAAGCACTTTATCTTCCCTTCCATTCTATATGACAGCTTTGCTGGATAGAGCAATCTTGGATATAGGTCCTTGCCTTTCATGACTTGGAATACTTCTTTCCAGCCCCTTCTTGCCTGTAAAATCTCTTTTGAGAAATCAGCTGACAGTCTGATGGGAACTCCTTTGTAGGTGACTGTCCCCTTATCCCTTGCTGCTTCTAGAATTCTCTCCTTCATTTGAATCTTGGCTAATGTAATGATGATGTGTCTTGGTGTGTTCCTCCTTGGGTCCAACTTCTTTGGGACTCTCTGAGCTTCCTGGACTTCCTGGTAGTCTATTTTTTTTTTTTTTTTTTGCCAGATTGGGGAAATTCTCCTTTATTATTTGTTCAAATAAGTTTTTCACTTGTTGCTCTGCTTCTTCCCCTTCTGGGACCCCTATAATTTGGATGTTGGGATGTTTAACGATGTCCCGGAGGTTCCTAAGCCTCTCCTCATTTTTTTGAATTCTTGTTTCTTCCTTGTTTTCTGTTTGGTTGTTCGTTTCTTCCTTTTGGTCCACTCCATTGATTTGAGTCCCAGTTTTCCTTCCATCTCTATTGGTTCCCCATGCGTCTTCCTTCATTTCACGTATTGTAGCCTGCATTTTTTCATCTAATTTGTGAGCAAAATCAACCAATTCTGTGAGCATCCTGATGACCAGGGCTTTGAACTGTGTATCTGATAGGTTGGCTATCTCTTTACGGCTTAGAGGAATTGGCTCTGGGGCTTTCATTTGTTCTCCAGTTTGAGCCATTTTTGGTGGTTTTTTTGTTTGTTTGTTTGGTTTGGTTTGGTTTTGGTCTGGTCTCTGCTGTTACTTAGTGAGGGGTGGAGCCTTAGGTGTTCCCCAGTGTGGAGCAGTCCAGTCGCTGAGTTGTGATGCTGTTCGTAGGGGCGGGGTCTGAGAGGGAACAATGGCGCCTGCTCCACTCTCTCCTGGGGATTCTAGTCCCCTCCGCCGCTTCCCCTTCACCTGGACTGTCTGCGTGCTGGAATGTGGGACCACCTGGTCAGCCAGCCGCCTTGTGCGGCCTCACTGGGTCTGCACAGTTGCCACTCCGTGCCTGGGGTCTGCCAGCTGTTGCCTGTGGGCTCAGAGTCCGCCAGCTGCCTGCCACCTGTGCACCTGGGAACTGCCAGCCGCTGCTGCCTGCATTCCTGGGTCTGCACCTCCACTTTTTCCTGCCACGACTCCGCCCCTCTTACTGGTCTGGATGAATGGTTGTTGGACTTCCGTACAGTTCAATTTTCTATCAGTTCTGATTGTTTTCTTGTTTCTAAATATTTGTTGTCCTTAAATTTGGTTGTGAGAGGAGGCACAGTGTGTCCACCTATGCCGTCATCTTGGCTAGAAGTCCTTATTTTTATTTTAATTGTTGTTCTTGTACAGTTTTCTGTCTTTTACTCCTATCCCAGCCCACCGCCCCAGCCCTCCCCACCTCCCTCCCATTTCCACCCCCTAAATATCATTTTTTCTCCCTTCCTAGACAAACAAAACTGGAAGGAATCTGTCACCAGTAGAACTGCCTCACAAGAAATGCTGAAAGGAGGTATTTGGGCTGAAACGGAATGATGTAATCAATGACATGAAAACAGACAAAAATACGTAGCAGACCAAGACAGGCCAATATCCTGTCAGACTAGAGAATAAATAGGATGGCATGTCTGCCACTTACCTGGGGTACCAAGGTCCAATGAGACAGCACTAAATATAATTGTTGCTGCTATAATTTGTTCATAAAGCATAGAAAAAAGGCACACAGTGACATCGAAATATAAAAAGGGGAGTAATAAAAGGGCGAGGCTTTTGTCAAAGTTTTGTTTCGGACAGCTCAAGCTGGACCATTTTATCTGTGAGATGTCTTACACAGGACTCCTGGTGCCCACTAAGCGAAATCCCAGAGGAGATGCACAGAAGATAGAGAAAGGGGAAGCAGAGCCAGCCACCGTGGCAAACCTTCAGTGCACAAGGGTAGGCAGAAGCACAGGGTGATGCAAAACAACCGAAAGCAACGAATCGGATGGCCTGAGTCCTTATGTCAATGGGATCTCTACATGTAAGTAGATCGAATTCACCAGTGAAAAGACACAGAGTGATGGAATCGCTAAAACAAAAGACGCAATGTACGCTGCTTGCGAGAGATTCACTTCAGTTTCATAGACACACACAGGTGAGGAGATGAAGAAAGACATTCGGTGCAAGTGGAGACCAAAAGGGACTTTAAGCCACAAACTGTAACAAGAGACAAGAAGGTCAATATGAATTGATAAGGAGGCCAATTTACCAAGAAGATGTAACAAGCATTCTGACCACAGTGGTATGAAACCAGAAATCAATAAGAAGAAGAAAATGGAAATCCAAAAATATGTGGAAATTAAAAAAAAAAAACACTCTAGAATAACCAATGGCTCAAAGAAGGCATCAAAGAAAATCAACAAAATATATCTTTTTTCTTTTTTAAAAAATACAGTTGGGGTACAATATTATATTAGTTTCAGGTATATAGCCCTGTAATAGACATTTATATAATTATGAAGTAATCACCCCGATAAAGCTAGTACCCATCTGACACCCTACATAGTTATTACAATATCATTGACTGTGTTCCCTATTCTGTACTTTACATCCCTGTGACTACTTTGTAACTGCCCGTCTATACTTCTAACTCCCTTTACCTTTTTTACCCCTGCCCACCATCACTCTCCCATCTGGCAACTGTGAAAATGTTCTCTGTATCTATGAGTCTGTTTCTGTTCTGCTTGTTTATTTATTTTGTTTGTTTATTTATTTATTTATTTTTAGACTCCACATATAAGTAAAATCATCTGGCATTAAACAGCAAAAAAAAATCTTGAACAAACCAAAATGAAAACACAATGTAAAAAGGAAAATAATGACATAAAAAATACCAAAACTTCTGAGATGCTGCAAATGTGGTTCTGTCAGGGAAGTTTATAGATAAAGGCATATATTAAGAAATAGAGGATCTCAACAACCTAGTTTTGCACCTCAATAAATTAGAAAAAATAAATGAGCCCCAAGTTAGCAGAAGCAAGGAAATAACAAAGATCAGAGTGAAAATAAATAGAAACAATAAAAACAATTATAAAAATGCATGAAACTGGCCCTGGCTGGTGTAGCTCAGTGGATTGAGCGCGAGCCTGTGAACCAAAGGATCGCGGTTCGATTCCCAGTCAGGGCACATGCCTGGGTTGCAGGCCAGTTCCCAGCATGGGACACATAAGAGGCAACCATACATTGATATTTCTCTCCTTCTCCCTCTCTCCTACCCTTCCCCTCTAAAGATAAATAAATAAATATTAAAAAAAAAATTTTAAAAAAAAATGCATGAAACTGAATGCTGGTTTTTCAAATACATAAACAAAATTGACAAATATCAGCTAGACTAGGAAAAAAGACTAAAATAATGAAAGACTAAAATGATGAAATCATATGTAAAAGAGGTGAGAGACATTACAACTGATAACAAAAATAATAAGGATCATAAGAGACGACCAAGAACAATTAGATGCCAACCTATTGGTTAACCTAGAAGAAATGGATCAATTCCTAGAAACATACATTCTACCAAGACTGAATCAGGAAGAAAGAGAAAATCTGAACAGACCAATAATGGGTAAGGGTATTAAACTAGTAATCAAAGACTTCCCAACACAGAAAACCCCAGAACCAGCAGGTGGCTTCGCTGGCAAAGTTTACCAAACACTTAAAGAATTCATGCCAATTCTTTTCACACTCTTCCAAAAACTTATAGAGGAAGGAACATGTTCAAATTCAGTTTGTAAGACAAGCATTACCCTGATTCAGAGCCAGACAGGGGCACTACAAGAACAGAACACTAGGGACTGATATCCCCGATAAATACAGAGACAGAAATTCCCAACAGAATGTTAGCAAACACACTGAAATGATGACTGATCATGACCAAATTGCACTTATCTCTGGGATGCAAGGGTGGTTAAACAGATGCCCATCCATAAATGATTTATACGACATTAATACCATGAAAGATAAAAATCAAACAATCATCACACGAGATGCAGAAAAAGCATTTCACAAAATACAATGTCTTTCATGATAAAAATTCTCTGGAGAAAAATACATCAACATAATAAAGACCATATATGGCAAACCCATAGGCAACATTGTACATATGGTGAAAAGTGGAAAACTTTTCCTCTAAGATTAGGAACAAGACAAGGATGCCTGCTCTCGCCTCTGTTGCTTAATATACACCTAAAGGCCTAGTCAGAGCAATTAGGCAAGAATAATAAATGAAAGGTGTGCAAATAGAAAAGAAGGAAGTACAATTTCCATTGTTTGCAGATGACCTGATCTGAGGTGTAGAAAACCCTAAAGAGTCAACCAAAACACTGCTGGAACTAATTAGCAAATTTAGTAGAGTTGTGGCATTGGTGGAGAGTTTTCTCATTCAGTGGGTTGTTTGTTCATGTCGATGGTCTCCTTTGGTGTGCTAAAACTTTTTAGATTGATGTATCCCCTTTGTTTATTTTTTTCCTTTGTTTCCCTTGCTCAAGGAGATCTATTAGAAAAAATATTGCTCCAAGAAATTCCTGAGATTTTACTGCCCATGTTTTCTTCTAGGATTTTTATGGTTTCCAGTCTTGCATTTTGTCTTTAAACTATTTTGAGTTTATTCTTGTGCATGGTGTAACAAGGTGGTCTAGTTGCATTTTTTTTGCATGTATCTGTTCAATTTTCCCAACACCATTTATTGAACAGACTGTCTTTATTCCATTGAATGTTCTTACCTCCTTTGTCAAACATTAATTGACCATAAAGGCATAGGTTTAATTCTGGGCTCTCAATTCTATTTCCACTGATTTATGTGTCTGTTTTAATGGCAGCACCATGCTGTTTTGATTACTATGGCCTTGTAGTATAGTTGGATATCAGGTAGTGTGTTTTCTTCAACTTTATTCTTCTTTCTCAATATTGGTGTGGCTATTTGGGGGTATTTTGTGGCTCCATATAATTTTTGGAATACTTGTTCTAGTTCTGTGGAATATGCCATTGGTACCTTGACAGGAATTGTGTTGAATCTATAGATTGCTTTGGGTAGTATGGACATTTGAATCTTCTAATATCATATTAATTAGCTGTAGAGATACTGATCATCCTTGTCTTATCCCTTATTTTAGCATGAAACCAAATGCTTTCCTATTGAATATATACTGGCTTTTTGGAATAAGCTGTACATCACTTTATTATGTTAAATACATGTTTATCAGTTCCACTTTTGTTTGTTTTTTTTTATGTGAATGGGTGTTGAAATTTGTCACATAACTTTTTGTTTTCTGTGAGATGATCATCTGCTTTTTCTAAATTATTATAATTGATATTTTAAACACTGAACCAATGTTGCATCTTTAGAATAAGACTCACTTGGCCATAAGGTGTAGTATATTGCATCATCTGGCTCCAATTCTTCACCCTTCCTTTTGTCCACATCCTCCCACCTACAACTTTTCAATGTCCTGCTGTTGAAGGTGGGAGTGTCCTCACTCTAAGCTTGTGTTGTTAGCAAACCTAATGTAAGCACAGGTGGGGCACGAGCCTGGGTCTTGCTCTGGGCTTCTGCCATTGTTGGGAGTGAGATCTGTCCAGGCTTGTCCTTTGGTCCCAGAAAGATATAAGCGCGCAGAGCAGAGACCAGTCACTCCACTCAGGCCGGTCTACCCAACCAGTCTCCGGGTGCCCACCGGCTGGGTGAGAGTGACGGGCCAAGATGAGCTGCCTAGCTGAGCACCTTGAGAGCACCTGAATTCTTCAGACGCAGAAAAATAATTGGTAATTATTTTAAGCCGTTAAGTTTTGCCATGATTATTTTGAAATTAAGTTTTGCCATGATTTTTGACTCAGCAAAAGTTAATGATTCGGACATTATCCCTTTATCTGCTAACAGAGTAATTGGCCAACACTCAGCCAAGTGTCCGTCCTGATAGATTTGGCAGTGAGAGCAAGACGAAATGACCGGAAACACGGTGACCAGGCACACGTGGACAGGAGCAGGTGTAGTTAAGACAGTTTCTTAAAACAGGGGCGGGACCCAGCCTCTCGAGGCCGGGGCACTGACTGCTGCCTCCACGGAAGTCAGCCTTCCCAGATCTCACCTGGACTCCCCCAAGCCCCTGCTTCCACAGGCCCTCCCCTGCCCCCACCAAAGACCTCCTCCACTGTCCTCCCAAATATTTCTAAAATCTCCTCTGGGTTCTTGCTGAATTTCTATCCAGTCTGCTTTCTTCCGACCTTCCCCCACGAGCTCTACCAGAAGAAAACACTCTGTTCCCCTTGCCAGCAGTTTCAGAACCCTGTCTTGATTCAGCCCGGGTGCAGCATCAAGCTGCGGGGCCAGGAAGGATCGCCAGGAGGCGCCAGGTGGCAGCGAGAGCGGGGTCCGCCCAGAGAGCAGAGACGGGCTTTTGTGGCCCGTGGTTTACACTTTCCTGTGAACGGAAGGGCCGACGCGGGAGAGAGGGTGCTTCCGTGGGTGGTGGATCTGCTGGCTTAGAGCAGGGAGGGGTCTGGGTGCTGAGAAAATGGGAGACGGTGTTGCCGTCGGGTGGGGGAAGGGCAAAGGGGACTGAGCGACATGGTTTTAAACCACTCTGTATTTTGCTGTATATAATGCACACTCACGTTTTTGGGCAGACTTTCAGGAAAAAAACTTTCATTTTAATTTTTTAATTAATTATATTTAGAAACAAAACTAATTATCTTATTCCAGGGTATTATTTTGCATACATTTATTGTTAAGTGCTTTCTAGAGTTACACTTTTAACACATAAGCATAAATAAAAGAATTAAAAGCATTTACCAGTTCATAGATACAGAATCAGTACGACACATGTATAATGCACATCCTCCTTTTTCCCTAAGAAATTTGGGCACAAAAGTGCACATTATACACGGCAAAATATGGTAATTATTTTATTTTTGGTCAAGTGTGTCTGTCTCGGTCGAGTGGTACATACGGCTTTACAACGTACATTGTGTCGTCAGGGTCATTACACCTGTCATTTTCAGTGCAGCAAAAGGTTTCTCTCAGGACATCATGGAACGTCTGGGACATCCCCTCTTCACATGGGTCACAAGAGAGTCTCGAAAAGCGATACAGATACGTCCCTGAAGACAAGAAAAGCAAGCGCGATCGCCTTGCTTCATCTCACCGTTCTCTTGGCGATGGCAATGACCTCTCCCCGAACCTGACTGCTTTCCCGTAGTCTGGAATGAACCCAAGGCTGTGCCTGCGTCTCCTCTGTCTCTGCAGACAGGACTGGGCAAAAGACACCCGCCTCCCACGCAGCCCCCACCCCAAGCCCGGGCGGGGATGGTCCCTGTCTCCCGCTCTCTCCCAGGGTCCCAGGCTCCACCCACTCCTTGACCCCATGAACTGGGGCCAGCAGCGGTAGTATTTTCGTGTCTGTCTCCAACCTGTAAGGCGATTACTGAAGTAAAAGTGGTCTGTGCGACAGCTCCTGTTTTTCACCATTGCATTGAACTTCCAGCAGTTCTTCATGTGATCGGTGCAATGGGAGCCATTGTAGAAGCTACATCTGTTGCAGAATCGAATCCCTAAAGAAAGACAGTGTAGTTTCAGCCTGTCCCCCACCTGTGAACGCTGACACCGAGGTGGTGCAGAGCTGGCAAGAAGGAGCCGACACCCTCCCCAGCAGCTGCTGGGGTGGGTCCTGACTCCCTTGGGTGGGGAACAGCTATGACCCTCCCCGGAGTCAGGACAGCACCCCCTCCCCAAGGCCAGGGGCAGAGAGAAGACCCTGGAGCAGTGAGTGAGGAGACTGGAGTGGCGTCAGGGAGGGGGTGGGAGGCAAATGTGGGAAGAACTCAAGACCGGCCCCCGCCCTTGTAGCATTATTTATCCAAGAATGGCCAAGCATACATTTTGTGGGGAGGACTCTGTCTCCTGTGAAGAGAAGAAGGAAAATTCTCCGTGAGCCGTTTTACAGCAGCCCCCAGAGTCCAGTTGAGAGACCCCTGCCTTCCTCCCCGCACGTCCTCTCCCCAGCCCTCCCCGCCTCCCTCCCCAGGCCTCACCCTCATCCATGAAGAGCACTACGAATATGCCCAGCAGAAGGCACTGGAACAGCCGGGGGCGCATGGCTGACAAGGTCCCAGTGGGAGGCTCCAGCTCTATTTATGCCTATCCCCTGCCCTCAGGCCTCCCACTAGAGTTGCAGAATCATAAATTTCGGATCAAACCACCCTAAGCCTCGCTAAAATGTTCCCAGGAGAGGGTACACACTGTCTGCCCTGGCATTCCTCCACTCACTTGGAAGTCGGGCAACCAGACACCACGGTCCGTTTTACTGGATCTGTCCTCGTAAGATGGTCGTCAGTCTTGCTGTAGACTCTCCCTCCCTGGCATCTCTTCACTTCGGTCGTGTGTCTGTTTGTCGGTCTGCGCAGACCGCGACTCCCTTCCCATCCCGGTGATGTTCTTTCCGATGTGGCAAAGCTGGTGTCACCAAACGTCTGTGGGTCGTTCAGTCCCTTTCAGGCACCGTGACCTCCAGCAGCGCTATGTCCCTCCCACAGTAGGTCACCAGGTTGGAGCCCGGTTGCCTGGTGACAACCTACCTGCCCAGTGCAGTACCATCCCTGAGCGTGGCTGAGAGAGCCCAGGACACAGGGGTGAGGGGACAAGGAGGAGGGCCTCAGCCTCAAGTGTCTTCATTCCTTTCTTCAAGGGAGACAAAGACCATAAGTCATCATAGTGGGAAAGACCCTCTAGTGTTTTGGGAGGGAAGAAGAAGAGACATTCGAACTAGTCACTAGACAGGGGGTAAGGAGGGAAAGGAAGAAGGACTGTAAATGAGGTAAGGGCAGTTCCCTGCCTTTACCTTACTGCTTCCACAGGGTGCTGTATATTTGCGCCACATCCGTCTTTCAACTAGTAAGTGACAACTTACTAATGAAGCTTTTCACATGCACAGGGTCCGGCGGAAGTGACACCACTGAGTGTGGTTGGTGTGAATGAATGTCTCACATGCGATGGACAGCAATTTGAACATTTCATGTAAAATGTCATACGGTGTGCTGGAGTGTGATATTGTTATGTTACAGGATTTTGTAATAAAAGGTTTTTAATGGAATAAAAAGGAGGCATTATTTGTGCCACACCTTGTATGTAATGCGATAAATACCCTCTGGCCACACTCTCCATGTCTCTTTCCTATTTGGTTTTTCTCCAGAGTACCTAGCTCAATGTTCCTTTTATTGCTTTTCCTTATCGATGTTTAGTTTGTCTCTCTCCCCTCATAAGAACAGCAGCTCCACAAATCAAGAGTTTGGCGTGCCGCATTCACCGCTTTCCCCTTGGCACCTAGGGTAACGCCTTGCATGTATCAGATGATCAAAAACATTTGATAAAAAAATGAACGGCATGTTTGGTATGGTTACCCTGAGAGACACAAGAGAACAGTGCCTCTATGTTGCCAGCCCCTGATTCCAAGTTTGCAGCCTGATATGCCTGGATTTCAACTTGCAGTTAGGAGTCACTAAGGGAAGAGGGGCCGCGGTGACGCAGCTTCCTCTGTATCCGGGAGACAGTGAGTTTGGAGCCGGTTAGCTGAGCGGGTTCATTCCCAGAGCCAGCCGCACACTGCACCCGGGCGTGCTCTCTCACATCCCCTTCACTGTGCACGCACTCCCGGCACACCCGGGGCGGAAGCCCCCGCGTGCTGCCTGCCTGCTGTGACTGCAGACAAGTCACTGAACTTTTCTAGGTGGACACTGGGACCATCAGCGGTCTATCAGATATCGTTGTCGGGACTCCTAAACTCACGCACGGGGCATGGTGAACAGAACGACCATTAAGACCCTACTTGGCATCAAACAGCCTTGGGCATGTTATGCACTTGTTCTCTCTGAAGCCTCTGAACAACCTCATAGGTAGAAATACTTGGCCTTGTTTATAGTTGAAGACTAGGGATGCGTAGAGTGAAAGTATTTTTTCCCCAGGGAGACTCAGCGGGCCGCTGTCTTTGCCCTGTACCTCGCCGTTTCCTTCTCTTGACAATCTGGGGAAGGGCTTCCCAGCCTGCAACTCTCGAGTGTCTCTCCCCAGAATCATCCGATGACAAAGGAAGAGAGGGAGAACGAGGAAGAGAAAGGTCGTGTCCATTAAAAAAAAAATCCCCCCCCCCGCCCCGCCTGGGGGAGGCCGCATGCATGGACAAGCTCCCACTGAAACTAGGGAGTCTCCCAGACTGGCTTACGTGCCACCATCTGGAAGGAATTCCCAAAGGGACGCCTTGCCTTTGGAACGTGTGAGATCCACTCGGCAATCATGGATGGTGGTCTCAGAGGGTGTGAGCTTGAGCATTAGCTTATGCCTCCAAGCAAAGGATCCTTGTCACACCAGGAAGATGCTCCCACACCTTGACCTGGGCAAGCAGCGATGAAGATCTGGGTGTGAATCCCAGATTCCATGCAACACAGGTCTTTCCCCTGTGTTTGTCCTGGCAGCTTTGAACAACATTATTCTCTGAGTGAAAGTAACAGAAATTCTGGAAAGATACCAGACTTATTAAGAAATAAATGAAATGCCCTTTATGCCCTCAAATCTGAGAAACACAATGTGCATACTTTGCCATATCTTCACAAGCTATTATTTCTGTACATGTATCAGATGTTCATGTTTTTTCCCTAAATCCTCAACTGAGGATATGTTTATTGATTTTAGAAAGAGAAGGAGGAGGGGGAGGGAGGGGGAGAGAGAGAGAGAGAGAGAGAAACATTGATGTGAGAGAGAAACATCAATCGGTCTTCCCCCACACGTGCCCCGACAGAAGATCAAACCCACAACCTCTGTATGAGCCCTGACTGGAAATCAAACCTGCAATCTCTTTAGTGTACGGGACGGTGCTCCAACCATCTGAGCCACCTGGCCAGAACAGATGTTCACATTAACAAATGCTAGCACAGTTGACATCATACAGGCTGGGGAAAAAGTAGGTTTACTGTTGTTTGTGGGGAAAATAATACAATAATGAATAAATAGTAACACAAGAATAAACTCTGTGTTTTGCAACTGTAAACCTACTTTTGCTCCACGCTGTGTATGTGATATTCTGATTTTTCATTGTGGAATTTGTGCCCTTATCACTGTACTTCCCCGTCCCTTCTAGAATGTGAACCCAGACTTGAGAGGAGATTCAGGAGCTGGTGACCAGGTAACCCATTTACAAAGGCTGATGCCTAAGCCTGCCTTCCAGACTCAGCCAGAAGCCTCAGCTAGCTGCTTAGTTTTCCCCAGGATGTCACCACCTTAGTCACCCCAGGATGTCAGTGTGAGCCATAGACAGACCTTGGACACCTGGGGCCACCTCTCCCTCCCACAGGTACAGAAGGACGTGCTGGCCACCTGCTCTGTCCACCCACCTCCTTATCCGAGCCCCCATAACCAGATCCCAGCCGTGCCCTGAGGCCCCACCCCCGCCCCAGAGTCTGCATCTTGTGCCCTCCAGCCCTGGCTCCCGCCCAAGGCTCTTTCATCACTGTTGCTCTTGCCCAGGTGGGGGTGGCAGGCCTGCCTCCTGCTCCTATCCTGCCCAGAGGCACAGCCTGTGCCCATCCCTTGTTGCTACAGAGGGAGGGGAAGGTAATGGATTTGAGGCCAAATTTGGCTCCTTTGTAGTTGGCCCAAAGGCAGGTTTACATTTTCCCTGAAGGAGGACTGTGAAAGGGCGTGAGATCCAGGAAAAAGTAAAATCAAAAGAACAACTGCCCCAAAGAAAGTGGCCTGCATTCAAAGACAGCCTCTTTAACCACTTCTGCCAGCCTCAAACACAGGCCCTGGCCCTGCTCAGCCGGGAGGAGACCTGCAGCGGGAGTCAGGGGCGGCAGCGAGCAGACGGAAACTGACCTCTTACCGCACTCGTGAGAGCCCCGTGCGGGCAGCAGAAAGGAGGTGCGTGGCGGGAGGACGGTCATGTTTCTCCTCCACGGCAGTTTCTCCTACGTGGCAGCTCATCGGCCTTGCTTCCACACCTGCAGGAGAAACGGGGTCTGGCCCCCAAGTTCTCCTGACACTTAGACCTGCCTCAGTCCCAAGCTCCCTCAATCATCGGGATGAACCCCAGACGGTGGCCCAGCATGCCTGGCTCTCACCCCAGAAACCCCGGCCCACTCCCTTCTCCTCCGGATCCCACTGGACTCAGCCTCCTGGGTTAGCCCCATTCGCCCTCCTTCAGCTGCGCTCCAGACTTCCTAGGCCTGGGCAGCCTTGAAGGCAGCTCTTGACCAAACGTGTTTCACATCGGAGTTGGGAATAGAAGCGGCGTAGCCCCATGCCATCACTTTGAGCGTGAGAAACATGACTGAGTAAAAATGTCACCACAACGTAAGGCTGTAGGGAGACTCTATTCATGTCTCCCTGGGTATCGAGTCAGGGAAGAGCGGCAGGGAATGTGCCTTTCAGGTCGCATAGGGATCCCGAGTTGCCACTTTTCATGAGCTCACTCCTACCCCATGCCCGGTTTAGGAGCTTAGCCCATCTCACACGGTCCAAGGGGACCCACCGTGGGGAGGCTGGGACTGACAACAACCACCTTCTTCACAAGGACCCCTCCTGAAGGTTTCTCCATGACCCCCGCTCCCGAGGCTTGTCCTAGACAGAGGCTCCATCTCTCAGGGGGAGAGGGCTTTGCCTTGAAGCCTCGCTTCCTGCCCCGTTCCGCCGCCCCAGCTCCTGCCTTTCAGTAGCTCTGGTTCGAACCCACCACACTTAGGAGTGATGAGTGCAGGGTGGGGGCCTCCTGCAAGTCACCCCCAAACAGTACTTCTTGACCAGTTCCCCAACCACAGCCACAGCAAATGCTTGTCACATGCCTTTTCTACTCCCGGCTGCTGGGACCTGGGCCAGCCACACTGGAGCGGAGGCACTGGTGGTTGCTGCTCGGGCCCACCCAAGAAAGCCCAGGAACAATGCCCGTGAGATCTCACGTGGACCTTAAGCGTGCACACCCTTGCTTTACGAGGGCGGTGGGAAGGGCAGGCTGGCACCATCGAACACACGCTGTGGGACGCGCTGTCTCTAGCTCCCCGGCCGAGGCTGAGCTAGCTGGGTGTTTGCTGGGATTACCCCCTCACAGAGCTGCGTGATGGGGGCGAATGAAGAACGTGACACAGTTGGTTTTCTAGTTTTCCACCTGCTCAGACCTTTTAGCCGGAATTAGCTGTCAGAAACTCCAGCCGCCAGGGGCCACTCTCTGAGAAGGTCACGTGTCCAGAGGACAGACACCTAGGGCATGCCGATGAAGCTCAGCGTGGGGTATGGAAGAGCTTGGCGGTAGGGGTGGCTGTAGGAGTGTGGCGATAAAGGTTAAAGGTTAACTGCCACCAGGGCTTAGATTTGGCGTGCGTGTTGGAGTGGGCAGGGACACCAGGAACACTTTTTTCCAGGGTGACCTGCGAAGATGGAGGGTCGGGTTCGGCACAGACTGCTTTCTCTCAGATGAACCAGCAGCAAGTAAAGTAAGGGAGCTGAAGAGGGTCGGGCCTGTCGCTCTGAGAACCGGCGTAACCAAAGTCTGGAGCGATGTTCAGGGGACAGTCTGTGTCCCGTAAAGCAAATCGGCTGAGGCGTCTGGGGATGTTCTCCTCGCACTTCTGCCTCCGTCTCCAGAGCTCCCTTCTCTTCAGGATTTTCTGAAATCTCCGAGTGCCTTTCTAGGTGCCAAGCTCCTAGGCACTAGTAGTTTTTGTTTTTTTTTTTTTTTCCTTCAGGAGAAGGCATAAAGGGGCTGATTTTATTAGAAAAAAACTATTCCCAGACCAAGCCTGCATGCTGAGTCAATTCTCCCACCCCACCCCATGCCCTGCCACCTTACACCTTTGCTTTCCCAAGGGCCGGACCCTGAATTCTCTCCCATATCGTCCTATCTCAGGAAAAACAAAAATTCAACTCTTCAGCTCTTTCCACGACGAGTGACAGAAAGACAGCATCCAAGTCAGAGAATGACCGTTTACGAAGGGTGAGACACTGAAGTGCTGTGATTACAGCATTTGTAACTGTGCCCTTGCGCCTGGCTCCCCTCCTGGGCCTCACTCGGTGATGCTACTGTGACCTCCGCGTGGTCTCCCTGCCTGTAGCTTTTTCACCTTTCCTTTCCGACAGAACCTTTTCTCTTTGATCAGCAACATGCCTCTTCCCCCCTGAAACCGAGGTGCTGCCAGGGTGAGGCTAATGATTGTGTCTTCCCTGCTGACCTGGAAGCCAAAGGAAGACTCATCAGGCAATGAGGCGTAGGATAGACCGAGCCTAGAGAGCTACAACAGAAGACAGGAAGCCTTTTGTCTACTAAGAATAAAGAAGGCCTGGCTGGTGTGGCTCAGTGACTCAGTGCTGGCCTGCGAACCAAAGGGTCAATGGTTCGATTCCCAGTCAGGGCACATGCCTGGGTTGTAGGCCAGGTCCCCAGTAGGGGGTGCCTGAGAGGCAGTCACGCATTGATGTTTCCCACCCTCTCTTTCTCCCTCCTTTCCTCTCTCTAAAAATAAATAAATAAAATCTTTTTTAAAAAAGGGTAAGAATAAAGAATGAAGCTACATATACAATATACATATATCTGTAATGCAGTGAGTTATTATTTGGCAGATGCTGTGCTAATGTGTATTTTCTCATTTAATTCCACAACGAGTGTGCAAATATGGTCAGATTATCATCTCCATTGTAAAAGTGAGAAAGCAGAATCAAAGAGGGGCCACATAACTTGCCTCAGCCACAAAACTAGGGAACGGAGGAGTGAGAATTCGAGCCTAGATAGCGAGACCCTAGAGCCTACACTCTTCCCTGTCTAATGCCATATCCTCCTTTCTTGTGAAATGTGTTGCTGAAACAATCCAAGAATAAAGTAATTAGGGCTGAACTAGTGATTAGTAGTGAAACGGAAATGGGAGACGGGACCTTACAAGGAAGCAAATGACAGAATTTACTGATTATGAGCTACTGTATATGAGGGTCAGGAACGGTGCAGAACGGTCATTTCTGAAGTGTTGGGGCCATGATTCCACTGATCAGAGTACAGAAATCACAGGGGTGAGTCCAGAGGGAAAAGATGAATCATATGTCAGGTGTGTCACATTTGGGAAGATGAAAAGATATAGCCACGTAGAAATTCTAGTGTGCAGCTAAGATAGATTTAAAAACTCAGGAGAGAGGAAAGGATCTGAAATATAGATTTTGAAATGATCTCAAAATGGTTACTGGAAGCAACAGAACTACTAACCTCCCTGAGGTGAAAAAGAAAGGGACCAATCGTTGGGGGTCAGCAACAGCTGAATGGCAGAGGAGGAGAGGCAGGATGAGAACCAGGACAGGGTCGTCTCATAGAGTTGGACAGATGCGAGTTTCAAGAAGACGGTAAGCTGCCCTGTTCGTTCACCCTACCCTCCAGGAACAGCGCATTCTCACCTATTACTCGAACCGTCACCCACCCATGTTGCATACCTTGCATCTCACCTCCACTCTCACATTTCCAACTGCCTCATTTTATCTCTACCTGGATTTCTCAAGGGCATCTCAAATTCAACACGCCCAAAAGTCTAACTCTGCCTCTCAAAACACGGTCTTCTTCCAGTACTCCCCATTCCAGAAAATAGCACCCAGCTACACAAACCAGAAACCTACGGACAATCCATGACCTGTCTGTCTCTTACACACCAACCCCAGCCAATCCACTTTCAAGTCATGGAGGGTTTTATCCACTAAATGTCTGCACCTGTCTCCTTCTTGCTATCTCTTGCTATTTAGCATCCTAGCCTAAGCCACCACCATCTTCCACCTGGAACACTGCAACTGCCTTCCACTCGGACTTCACATACAATCTTGCCCTCCTCAAATCCATTCTGCTCCATGCAGCCAAAATGAAATTTTCAGTGCAAACTTGAGTATGTCATAGAACACATCCCAATTGTCACCTGAATTTTCAGTTCTCAGGATAGGATCAAATCTTTTGCCTGGGCCTGCATGACCTACATGATTTGGCCCTTGCCTAGCTCTCCGGTCTCATCTCTACCCTCTGTCTCTTTGCTGGTCTTATTTCAATTTCTTGAATCTCCAAGCTTCCACTCCCACAGGCTTTTGCATATGCTTTTCACTCTCCCTAGAAAACTCCTTTCACCCCCACCTCTCCCCTCCCTGTCCTTTCCCCTACTTATCCTTCAGTTCCTGGTTCAGTGGCACAGTCAATTCTCCCTATGATTAGATGTTTTCATCGGACCCTTGGCCTCTTTGGCACTGAACACCATCGTAATTTTACAATAATTTGTGGCTGTCTGACCAATGTCAACTTCTCCCAGCAGACTGGAAGCTTCAGAAGGGCAGGGATCATGTCTTTTTATTCGTCATCAAATCACCAAGGCACAGTACCTAAGTGTTCAACAAATATTTGCTGAATAAATGATCAAATACCCTTTACAAAAAAAGTAAAAGAGAATAAGGACTGAGCGAAACAACTCAAGTTGACCACTAAGATCGGTGCCCTTTGAAGAGTACGATTTGAATATGCTGATAAAGGCAGAATCCAGAATCAGGGACTTAGGGAACTGAGCAAGAATAGGGGAGAGAGACTGAACAAAAAGGCTGACAGGAGGGGGCAGCATGTCAAAGGAGAGCTGTTTGTTTTCATTTTGCTGTTCCTTCTGTCTGGGTTGTTCCCCAGTTTGGGGAAGATATAAAGAGGGAAAAATGGAAAATGTTAGACATAGGACTAGTTAGCTAAGAGAGGACTACAGCTGAAGAGCTTTGAAAATGTCAACAAAGGAGTGAGGTAAGCACAGATCCCATAAAGGAGTGATTAATTTAAGCATGACATAACCAGTGGAAAGTAATATTTTAAAGCATAGATAATGATGCTGATGGGTTAGTAAACCAGCTAGACATAATTAGGGTGAATGTCTGGAAGATAGCTGTGTTACAAAAAGAGAGGTAAGGAAACTATGCTAAATTACATCACTTAGATATAATCAGAAAAATCCAAATTATGGGAAACTCCATAGGCCCAGCAATATGGTTCTCTTCAATGAATAAATTGCAAGGGCAAAAATGGAGGAAGAACTTATAGAATAAAATAAACTTAAAAGAAATAAACAAGCAAAATATAACCAAGACACTGAAATTGAGAACAGGCTGACAGTGACCAGAGGGGCGAGGGGAGGGAATTTCAGGGGAGAAGGGGAAGGGTTTACAGGAACAAGTATAAAGGACACATGGACAAAAACTATGGGGGGTGGAAATGGGAGGGAGGTGGGGAGGGCTGGGGTGGTGGGCTGGGATGGGAGTAAAAGACAGAAAACTGTACAAGAACAACAATTAAAATAAAATAAAAAAAGAAACTTAAAAGACATCTCAACCAATCACAACATGTGGACTTGATTGGACCCTGGTTCAAAGAAGCAAAAAAAAAAAAAAAAAAAAAAAAAAAAAAAAAATTACAAGTAGAAAACAGAACACTGGATGATATTAAGGAAATACATTAACTATTTTAGGTATGATCATTGTACTGTGGTTATGTTTTAAAAAAGAAAAGAAATCGTAATGAAATATTTATAGATTTCAGATGCCCGGTGTTTGCTTCAAAATGATACAAGAGGACGTACATGGATAGTAATGTAGAAGGAATAAGGTTGGTCATGAGTTAGTTGTTGCTGCCTAGCATTAAGTAAGTTCCTGGGGTTTCATGGGATTCATTACATTCAATTTTTTATACGCTTGAAATTTTCTTTAATGATTTTTTTTAAAGAAGCAATTTGGTTTGCAAGAAGGTTTTCTTCTGTATACTGTATTTTAGATGGCCTTGGTTAAGATTTCTTGATGTGGGTTGGGGGATTTCAAGGAACCATGAGAATTATTAAATTGGTTCTAGGTAAAGTCGGAGGATGAAGTAATCCACCAAAAACAATGATTCAGTTGTACACAAGATACCACTTGAAATATGACAAGTTGTTATCGATTAGAGGTTTTTATAACTATTCTTTTTTTTTTTTAAGATTTATTTATTTATTTCTTTTTTAGACAGAGGGGAAGGGAGGGAGAAAGAGAGAGAGAGAAACATCAACGTGTGGTTGCTTCTCTCGCGGCCCCCACTGAGGACCTGGCCCGCAACCAAGGCATGTGCCCTGACTGGGAATCGAACCTGCGACCCTTTGGTTCGCAGCCTGCGCTCAATCCATTGAGCTACGCCAGCCAGGGCCGGTTAGAGGTTTTTAAACATCAAAGTCTAACATGAAACCTAACAAGAGACTAATGGGGAGAGTGTAAGGAGTATGTTCAATGAGCAAAGCAATATAGGTAAGAAAATTGACTGCTTACTCTAATTCCTAAGACAGACAGACTGGAGATTCAATGCCAAAGAAAAATCATGCAGGTATAGATGACCGAACCTAATCGTGGGACCTTTCGTTCTGGAGGAAAGAAAAGACTGTGCGCCCTAAGGTAGTGTTAGGACATTGTACACTTAGGGGCAGGGCCATTCAAATCTTCACAACCGACTTCCGTCATTTTCTCCTTTGTTTCTCTCCTGCAACAAACCCAAAGTGCCCTAGAGGTAATGCAAAGGCTCTGAGACAAAGGAGGAATAAGAGGTAATATGAAGTATTGAGAGGAAAATGATTAAACATCTCTCTTTCTCATTCAATCCTGGATTTAAGAAACGGTGTAAATTAGCCAACCATCATCTGCCTGTTTGTGTGAAGACAAGTTGTTCTGGGCAGAGACTAGGCTATCGAGTTTTGGGGGGACCTCCACTCTGTTTCTTTTCTAGGTCTCATCCTCAGCAATCCCAAAGCACTAGACATTTTTTTCTCGGGTTCATATAAAAATTTTAAGAGTAAGACTAAATGAAGACGTAGAGGGGAGCATTCCGCAGAAACACCGCAGGTGAGTGGTCGTTTGAGCAAGGAGCTCAGTTTGAGAGTAGCGTTAGTGGGACTGGAGACACTGCACTCCGTCAGATCAGAGAGCACGTGAGCCTCGGAAAGGCCTCCACGCGCGTCCGAGCCTTCATACAGAGCCCGCGTGTCAGACTCGGGTGGACGGGCCGAGGCGCAGAGGCGGGATCCGGGTCACGACTCCCATCGCACCGAGAACCATTCGACGCCACGGATCCCGGCTCCTGGGCAGCCGCGCAGGGTCGAGAAGCGTGAAGACTGATGCCATGAGGTGGGCGGAGCGCTAGGACCGCCTCTCCAAACGCCCAGCTACCTCGCGGTTAACAGAGGCTTGAGAGTTCCCCTACTCTGCGTCTGGTTGGCAGGGCGACAAAGCAACGGTTCTGGGTTCGCGCTCAGACGCGGCGGGGTTTAGACGTTTCCTAATCCATGCCGCAAATCCTGGACTTCTTCCTGCCTGAGGGGCGGGTCAAGAAAAATATAAACCAATCATAATGTAGAACTGGAAGGCGTTTACCCTAAAGACCAATAGAAGGGCTGAAGGGCGGGTCCGAGGGCGCCGGTTGGTTCCTGTGGTTTAAACCTCGGCGGCCTCTGAGCTGGGCGGACAGTACGCCTGCGCAAGCTGCGGAACGCCAACGGGCGCTTGCGGGGCTGCAGGACCCGGTGGTGATCGTTTCTGCGTGGGGCGGGTAAACAAGGTAGGATGAGAGCGGTGGAGCCGAGACCCGAGGGCTGCCCGGCTGATGGGGAGAGGTTGGGGCTGAGTAAGACCTGCCGGGGTACCGATCCCCTGGCGCGTAGACCCGAGCCGGAACGTACAGTCCCCCCAGGTACGCGGCTTCCTCAAGTGCGCGTTGCGGCGGCGCTGCGCGGGTCCTGGGTGGCCGAGCCCCCTTAGTCAGCGTGGCCGGGGCTTAGCGAGGTGGGCTGGCCAGGGGCCAGGTGGACGGGCGCAACGGGAGACCTGGCCTCCCCTGAGGCCGCGAGTGTCGTAGACAGCCGACACCCGGCGTCGGCCAGGTGGTGCCGACTGCGGTCTTTCTGTAAACGGACCAAAGGCTCCTCACCCTCTAGTGACACATTGGGGAATTAATGGGTGTAACCGTGCGAGAAACTCTGTGCTGTGTTAGGATGGAGTGTGAAATTCAACCCCATCGTCCTACCATAGAAGAAAATACACCCCCCCCATTATAAAAATTACACAGTCTCATTGTTTTCATAAGTAAATCCAGCTGTATTAGGTATGTATAGAGAAGAATGGAACTAGAAATTCCATTAGCCAAAAAATTTCACATTTGGGTTTAGGGCAGATCTCTTCATTATGAATATATATTTACATGATTAGACTTATGAAATGTGTTTTTATATAACTGTATATTTTGAACATAATAAAGCATATTCATTTAAAAAAGCAGAATATGTCTTAGTAATATTTTAGGAACACGTCTGTCAAATGTAGATCTGTATTACCACTTTTAATGCATGCATGGAATTTCTTGCTGTGGCTGCACTGTAACATATATTATCTAACCAATTCCCTAATGATGGACGTTTATTTTTCTAGCTCCTTCATCATTATAGAATAGCACAGTAGTGGTTATTCATATGTATACTCATTTGCATTCTTACCCAGTTTGTCTCCTTAGACTAATTTGTGGAAGTGGATGATGGTTTAGAAATTATGGTACAGACATTCTGATTCATAATGACAAACTGCGCTCTAGAATAATTGATACCCCCTCTCCACCCCACCCATCCACACACCCAGGGCAAGGTTGGTCCTTTCTCCACACACTGACCAGCACAGGGTATTGAACATTTTTACCAACCTACAAGGATGTGTTCATGTGTTTATTTGCATTATTAATGAGACTAAACATCTTTGTCTGTTATTACTTCTTCGGTAAATCATCTGTCTTTTCTTTATTCTGTGGGTGTGTGTACCTTTTTTTATTTACCAGCTTTCTAGGAGCAATTTGAATTAGTGACTTGGAACCTGGTACAAATATCTCCCCATTTGTTGACTCTTTCAGTTAGGGTTCCTTTTTAGGGTATTTTTTCCTATTGTTTTGTTCTAACATTGTGGATCTTTAAGCTGCATGTCTGACTCCCCGGAAGCAGAGGAGTGTGTTTTAACGCTGCAGCAGCCTCCCTGTAATGGCTGGAATCTAGGCACTGACCCCACCTATGCCCTCCACCCTCCGAATCCTTTCACCTGAAACTAGCTGAACATGGGACACCAATCACTTAAGATTTTTGAAGAGAGGGTACTGTAGGGTGTTTCGTTAATATTGTCTATAATTACTTACAAAATAAAAGGTCTTCTAGCCTCTATATGAAAGTTTCCTCCTAAGAGAAAGGATTATCAATCAGGTCTTTATATTAGAAAGTGTTTCTTTTTAATACAAAGAACTGACAGTTACCTACCGACCTTACTAAAGTTTAGGTTTTATTATTTGCAAACACCTACCCTCAAATGTTCAAATAGAACAGGAGTGTGCTCTGATTTAAATGTAAATAAAGTAATATGTACATGAAAATCACTGTAGAGCAGTGATTTTCAACTCAAGCACTGCAGCACAAGAAATTGTTGTTTTTTTAGAGAGGGGAAGGGAGGGAGAGAAACATTGATCACCTGTCTCTCACACACCCCCAAATGGGGACCTGGCCTGCAACCCAGGCACACGCCCTGACTGGGAGTCGCGGCGGCCTCCTCTTGGTGTGCAGTCTGGCGCTCAGTCCACTGAGTCCAGGGCACAAGAATTTTAAAACATGCAATACCTGACTAGTCGGGGACATTGACCTCTTTTCCCTTTGATTGTCAAATACAAAAATGACAACAGCAAACACAACAGTAGCCACCTGGTGTGAATGAATTAACATTATACTTATTTTTTGTCACATCAGCAAAAAACAATTTTTTTGGCGTGCTGCGGAATTTTAGTAATTAGTTGATGTGTGGCATAAGATGAAAAAGGTGGAAAACTGCTGCTCTGTATTATAGAAGACAAAAGAGTCTCTTAGGCTTTAGTGTTGGAATTCCTCCTTGTTCAGTCTTACTCCATTTCTGCCCCTACTTTGTTCTCTGCTCATCTTTATATTGCATGAACATTGTAAAGCTGTTTTAGGTATTTATTGACACATAAAATCTCATTTACAGTTCAAAACCTATTGAAATAATTCCTTCCATTTTACAGTGAAGAAAATAAGATGCAAGCCCTACTTAACTTCTAACATTTGGTCCTTACCATGCTCAGAGCCTTTGGAATTTATACAAACATTACCTCACATAACTGAAGTAATTGGCAAAGTTAAATTTTGGGACTATCCGCTTGCTTCTTCCATGATGGCTGTCCTGAGTTGTTTTCTATCGTTAACCACCAAGGATAATGCCACTAAAATCTTACTCTAGATTTGGTAGTGTGACCTAGGTCAACCTGAAAGGGTTTAAGCCCCAATCCTCTACTCGTTGCATCCACAGACTCCCGAGCGTGACGTTTTAGTGCTTTTTGTTCCTTTTATCGTTTCTTTAGAGTTGATTTTTAAAAATCAGGAGTGATTTGTTACTTTTTATTTTTCAGTTACAGTTAACACTCAATATTATTTTATATTTGTTCAGGTGTACAGCATGGTGGTTAGACAGTGATATAATTTACAAAGTGACCTCCCTGATTATTCTGGTGCCCACCTGGCACTGTAGTTATTACAGTTTTATTGTCTGCATTCCCTATACATCCATGTGACTACTTTGTAGCTTCTTAATCCCTCCCCTCTTCACCCAGTCTCCCCACCCCTTTCCATTGGGCAACCCTTAGTTTGTTCTCTGCATCTGTGAGTCTGTTTCTGCTTTGTTGGTTTGTTCATTTTTTTCTTTAGATTCTACATGTAAGTGAAGTCACATGGCATTTGTCTTTCTCTATTTGACATTTCACTTAGCATAGTATTCTCTAGGTCCATCCATGTTGCCCTGTTTCAGATGGGCTTCAAATCTGAAACCTGGAAGTTCTGAAAGCCTCCTTATTCTTGAGCCTCACATTCATTCCCCAAAAGTCCTGCTGACCCTTTCTTAACCTCCGATTCCTCTGCTCCTCTCTGTTCCCCTTACCACGAATCTAGTCTAGGCCATCATTTCCTGAATTACTTCAACAGCCTCCTTCTTGGTCCCACTGGCTTGCCCTCTTCTGGTCCCCAGTATACACTGAGCAGTTCTGGCTTCTAATTTTTTTTTTCAGGGGTGCCTCAAGATAAAAATCTTAGCCTTTTTAGGAAGGCCTGCAAGGTTCTACAGACATGACCCTTGCTTACCTTTCCAAACTGCTGTTGTCACCCTCAAACCATACTACATGTTTACAGTTACCTGAACGCAATGTGGCGATCTTTACACAAACTGCGTCTCTGCCTTAGCCACGTCAAAGCTCTGCTGCTTTGTCTCCACTTCAGCTGGCTCCCATTTGTCCTGCAAGCTTTAGCTTGGATTCTGTGAGAGCTTTCCTTGAACCACTAGGCCAGGGGTTGGCGAACTCCATGGCCTGTGGGCTAACCGGGTTTTTTGCACATGTAAAATGTTGGAGAGAAAACACGCAGCAGAGACCACTTGTGGCTCACACAGCACCAGACCGCTAAGCGTTGTAGGAGGTGCTGTACCTCAGTTAGGTCACTGTCACCTAGTGTTGTGGCTGGCACTACACCAATTTATCAGATATTTAACTGACTAAACTCTGGCTGGTGTGGCTCAGTGGTTGAGTACCAGCCTGTGAATCGAAGGGTCACTGGTTCAACTCAGAGTCTAGGGCACATGCCTGGGTTGTGGGCCAGGTCCCCAGTAGGGGGGGTGTGTGAGAGGCAACCACACATCGATGTTTCTCTTCTCTTTCTCCCTCCCTTCCCCTCTAAAAAATAAATAAATAAAATCTTTTAACTGACTAAATTTCATTTTTTTAATTTGTCCTAGAAAATAAGAGACCGAGGCAGTGCTCTCTCTGCAAACTCACATGGGTAGTGAACATCTTACTTGCTTTTAAAAAGGACAGCACAACAAATCAGACAGTTGCCGGCGGGCTTTAATTGATGTGCACATGAGGCCCAGGTCTCCGGGTGTACAGAAATAATCTCCATTTCGCATTTGCTTCTTGCTTCTTCCATCTCTGAACCCTTTTGGACAGGAACGAGGGAATGATCTGCTTTTCAAGCAAGAACTTCCTGAAATGGGGCCTGTGATCTTTCTGGTTTTCCGTCTTTTTTAAGAGCTGATCATCTGAATTGTAGGACTCACTGCAGTAAATACTGTGTTTCCTTTCTGCCCACCTGTCATGAGCTAGTTGTTGCTTCCTAGATCCTGGTGAGTTTCCGGTGGTTAAATGATGCTTTTAATTTCTGCATCAACACAGACTTTCTTGGTTGGTTTCTCTAAAACAGTATTTTCTTCCTCTAGTGTGTCATTACAGTCCCTTTTGGCTTTTGTTTCTGTCTTATTGAGTAAGTGCGGGTACTCGATGCGTCCCCTACGTACACAGTGCTGAATCCGGGACTCCAATCCTTGACATTTGGGACGGTCCATTAGGGGCTTATATGTGCGCATCTTCACTCCTTCTACAAAGGCACTGGTGTGCTTTACGACGGGGGGCTTCACACTTCTCCATTCTATCAGGCCTTCCGCCTCTGTTCCTACAATGCATACAGTCAGTCATTACACGGATACTTGAGCACCACAGAACCCCCTCCAAACTTCATACGCACCTACCTCCCCGTGACCCCGTATAACATGGTTCTGGTAAGCAATGTCGCCCGCGGATTTCCCTGCCATACCTGTCCCACAGGGCACTGCAACAGAGTCGAGCCCTTGTAGCATACTGTACAACAGCTGAGTCTTCACAGCCTGCTTTGCCCACTGTTGCTGCAGATGGGTAACATTGAACTCCTGAACCTCCCGGTCGTAGATCCACCTGATATTTTCAAACTTACAGTCGTACAAGACCAGCGGAAATTCTACAGCCATACTGGAGAGAGAGAGAGAGAGACAGAGTGGAGTACGAGAACACACAGCAGCCACCCAGCAGCTCTTGAAAACCAGGGTTAGTTGGGTTAAAAGGAGGGGGAAACTTTGTCAATATTAAGTATCTCGCAAGCAAGAAATACAACACTATCTCTAACCTTGTACAACATTAGCACTAAAAAAAAAACAAAAAAACAAAAACAACAACAACAACAAAAAAAAAACAAAAACAACCAACCAGGAGTCAACTGGTTAGGCCTGACCTACATGAGGGTAAATTTCAGTGGTAACAGGTCACCCAGAAGTGAGCTGACGTGGCTCCACGTATTGGCTGTAAAATTAAAAAGAGCTGATGGTGTTTTTCCAGACTTTCGATAGCATAAGGTAAAAACTTACTTACAGATTTCACTGCTTAGGAATGAATTCTTGGCCTGTCTCACCTCAGGCTGCTCTCAGAAGGAAAGCTAACTACGTTTCCTACTTTTCCTACCACTTCAGCAACTGAGAACTGGGATGAATCCCCGGTGCGGCGGCATGTCCACTCCGTAATGGAAAGGGAGTGAGATTTAATACGAACAGTCTGAATGACTACTGTTTAACTTCAGCAGAACCTAGTACCTCCTAACATCAATTCAAGGGGAAAAACTTGTAGAAACAAGTGTGCTTTCATTTACGGGCGTGGTCCAAACACGTGTTTATTACCACTGGGATAGAAGGGAGACAAGGAAATTCATTCAAAGACACTGCTCCCTCCTATTTGTTCATGACATTCTAGAAGTCAGACTAAAAGCTTCATGAAGAAAGATTCAGTAACTTAGTTACTGAAACAATTGTGGGGAAAGATATGTTAGAATGTATTTTAAAATAATCTAGAGCAATAGCTGTTTTCTTAGTATTTTTTAAATTTACCTGTATTGAGGTTTCTGGGGATTTTTCTCTACGTTTAGCAGCTCGTCGATAATCTCTGGCTTCTCCATTCCTTGGCCAATTAGAAAAAGGACCGCCATCATACAGCGGACTTGATGGTAAAGGAACGCCTGGCCAGTCACTTCAAACTGACATAACTGGAAAGGTTCTTGCCATCCATCCTCAGCCAGGCTCCGGCCCACGAGCTTCACTTGAGCAGATAGAATAGTCCTCTGGAAATTAATCACTCCATTAGCTACATCCATTTTACACAGGTTCCTAAAGTCATGTGTGCCAACATACTTGTGAGCTGCACAGTTCATGGTCACAATGTCTAAATCTGCACGAGGGAAAAAGTAGCGGTACGTCCGCTCCAGACAGCTGAACCTAGCGCTGAAGCTCGGGTCCACAGGGGCCCAGGCCAGTACTCGGATGTCTGGAGGCAGCACCCGATTGAGGATGTGAGTATAACGGATCTCTTTAGCAGCATCGCTGACTCCATCTTGCACGTTAAAATCCTCTGAATCCCTGTCCTTTGGAAAGTGAGACCGAAGGTCAAGAGAAATCACCTGTGGAATTAGAGAAAGATACTGCGTTAAGAGAGACACATTACCTGAATCCTCGGTATGGACACCTAGAACGTATCAGTGTTGCTTGCTTGGAGAAACAGTACAGTGACTCTCACCTGACCAAAGGCGCTCACTCCTTTGTCTGTTCGCCCGCACCGGTGATAGTTCGATGTCTGTCTGCTTTCTACTAGCCGAGTCTTGGTCAGAGCCTCAAACAGTTTCTCCTCAATTGTATTGTTTGTGTTTTCCTGGCTGGCAAAGCCCTGGTACCCCCAGCCCAGATAGGCTATCTTTAGGGCCACGTGCCTCCGACCATGAACACTGAAATCAAATGCACGCTTAGCCTTCCCAGCTCCTGAGGAGCTTTCTCTGATGTTCGACTCCCTGGTGTCGGCCCGTTCCTTTTTAAGTCTCTGTACCTCCTGCTCCAGTTCTTGTACTCTTTTTAGGAGTCTGTCGGTGTGGATTCTGTCTGTGTCGTTCTCAGCCATGGTAAGACAACCCCAGGAACACATGCATCATGTGGGTCCACACCACCTGCAAAGAGAGTAAAAGGACTCAGTGCCGGTCCCTTCGGTCCCGTCAGTAGCTTTCCATCATACTCAAATAGTGTTTAAGATGTAATTTAATGCCTCAGCAGACTTGTGCTTTTCCCAGGGATACAAGCATTAGTTTAACTGTTACGGGCTGACCATCCAGATACTATTCTTTTCAATCCTGGGTGGCCAATTCAGAGGGGAAAGGAAAGTAGTATCAAAAATATTTAGCTACCATTGTTAAAGTTTAAATAGAATTTAGAAGAATCAATTGTAGATTTCATGTCTCCGTTGTTCACTCACTGAGATGATTAAGGACTGATGTTACTGATACTTTCCCCCAAGACATTTCCTTTTGACTTCTTATGACCTGTGTTTCATCTTTCTAACCGAGATCTGTTGATACAGAGCATACCCGTCTACTGTGAGTGTCGCTCTCAGGGTCTCAGATGGAATCAGTGGCTTGTATGTTCCGTTGTCTAATACTCAGTTCTGTCTTAAAGGTGGTACGATAGAAGCTAGTCTCATTGAAGAACTCTGTCGATGATTGTACTTTATATTGGAAGTAGAACCTGGAGTCAAGATTTTGCCACTTTAAGCAATTTTCATGGCAGAAAGAAGGTAACTGAACAGCATGATGCTTTCTTAAAGTCAAATTTACTGCATGTTTTGAAAAAGTTCTCTGTTCCTCTAGCAGTTAGAAAAGTTCGATGGTGTAATTTAGATATCAGTGTTGAAACTCCAGCATGTTTCAGTAATCTGAGGACCACTGTGCTGCATCCTCAAAAACGGCACTAGACACCCTACGACTGGCCATTGCTTTAGTAAGAGAAGACCATTTCTACGTCTGCTCTAAGGCTGACTGTGTTGTCCAAGTTTAGGTAACTCAGTTCTTTGCCCATTGAGTTTCTATGTCTATGAAAAATTAAAATTTCAATTAAAAAATGAAACTATAAAAGTACTAGAAGAATACGTGAAATAACTTTCTTAAAATCTTGGAGTGATACAGGCATTTCTAAGTTAAACACCACAGAAACCCAGAAACTGTAGAAAACTGAAACATGACTACCTAAAAGGAAAAGTTTCTGCCAGTAAAAAATAAAGTCAGAAGGAAAAAAATTAATGATGGTAAGAGGCAAGCTTCAACTTCATTAATATATAAGTACTTCATGAATATATAAATCCATTTTAATATAAAAATGAATAAGCAAAAGTCCCAACAACCTGACGGTTGATGGGAAAAGAACCAGCATTTTACACAAAGAGGAAGGGGTAAAGCTTCTAAATGTATGAAAAGATGCTGAGTTTTATTCAGTTTAGATGAATGCCAAATTTATTTGAGAACCTTTTTCTTTTTAACCAAACAAACTGCAAAGACTAGGAATTTGATAGCACTCCACATCGGAAGAGGAACGGAGAAAGCAGCTTTGTGACACACTATTGGTACAGCTTCTTCAGAGGGCGTTTGGCAACAGCCATCAAAATCGAGTACACACACACCTTTTGGTCTATCTAGTCCCCTTCTAGAAATTTAACATACAAGTTAAAATTGTATGCTTGCACAAGTATGTAAAAATTTGTAAGACACTCACTGTAATCTTATTTTTAACAGCAAAAGACTGTAAGCCTAAAATAAATCAATCATGGAGTAGTTTAAAAATTACAGTACATCCATACATTGGAATTCTGTGCAACTTACCACCCATGTGGCCATGGGCTAAGCTGCCTTAACGTCTGTATGCTCACGCTACTCATCTGTGAACAGGAGACAACCGGAGTGCCTGTCCCACGGTTGTGAGGATTGCAGGAACTAATGCATGTAAAGCACAGAACAGTGCTGGACACACGAGTGTCCCTCAGCACAAACGTGCATTATGCGCATGTGCATGCTGTACATTAAGTGTTAGGCCCCATATCATGGAATCTCAAGCTCTCCTTATTCCAGAACTCACCTGTCCCGTCTTAGCAGGCACTAAATGTGAACTACTAGGCAGTAGAAGGTGGGAGTGAATAAGTAGAGAGTGGACATGAAAGCAGGTAATAGCTTCTCCAGAACTGAGTTAATGCCCCTCCCTCCCAGCAAAAAAACCATTCCTGTACCATCTACATTTTATCATATAACTTGTAGTTATGATTGCCTTAGCCATTGTTTCTTCATTTCACTGCTATAGAATAATAGACAAGAGGGGAGTGAACAATTTGTGGGCTGGGAATTTATTATTTGAAAACTGATCAGGGTTTTCTCTTGCAGAAGGTCCTACAGTGTAGGGGAAGCCATGGAGGAACTCATGGGACCTAGTGGACAAAAATGGGCCAGTATGGATCCAGAAGAACGAATGTTAGCAGCTGCGACAGCCTTCACCCACATCTGTGCAGGGCAGGGTGAAGGAGATGTCAGGAGAGAGGCCCAGTCCACCCAGTATGATCCCTACAGCAAAGCTTCAGTGACCCCAGGAAGGCGACCTGCTCTTCCTGCGCACCTGCAGTACCCACATGCAAAAAGAAGCATCACTCCGGACACGGGCTCGGAGGCCTCCCAAAGACTCCGGAAACCGGTGATGAAGAGAAAGGTGCTGCGTAGGAAGCCGGATGGGGAAGTATTAGTGACCGATGAGTCAATTATCAGTGAATCGGAGACTGGTACAGAAAATGACATAGATCTCTGGGACTTAAGGCAAAGGTTGATAAACCTGCAGTTCCAGAAAGACAGGGAATCCCCTGTTGATGTTCCAGAAAAGTTTAATCTACCACATGAATACCAAGGAATTTCTCAAGATCAGCTCACTTGCTATCTGCAAAGAGAAGAGATGGGCTCTCCAGCTTACGAACAAGACCTGATCGTTGCCAGCCGACCCAAGTCCTTTATTCTCCCAAGGCTGGATCAGTTAAGCCGAAACCGGGGCAAGGTAGACCGGGTGGCCCGCTATTTTGAGTACAAACGAGACTGGGACTCAATGCGGTTACCTGGTGAGGACCACAGGAAGGAATTACGCTGGGGCGTCCGAGAACAGATGCTTTGTCAGCGAGCTGAACCCCAGTCCAAGCCCCAGCATGTATACGTTCCAAACAATTATCTAGTGCCAACTGAGAAGAAAAGGTCCGCCCTTCGCTGGGGGATCCGTTGTGACCTTGCAAATGGTGTCATGCCCAGGAAGCTTCCCTTCCCTCTTTCTCCTTCTTAAGGCTTTTTAAAAACCTGTATCTCCGTTCACACGATGGTATAACCTGGTACTCTACATCTTTCCTTTTATTTAAGTAGAAACAGTCAGTGAGAGAGCCCAAGAGGAGTCATGGCAGAGGAAGAACAGACCTGGTTTTCTACCTGACAGATTTAGTGAGCAAAGTCAGCCAGCACTATTTCTGTTCTGGACTCTCTTTACCTTTGGCCAATGTGAGTTGGTGTTTTTCTTAGTGTGTTTTTAAAGTTGCTGGGCGTTAAGCTTATCCATTAAAGAATTTTGGACATTGGTGGACTTGCCCTTATCTTTACTTAAATACTTCCCAAAGTAAGATGATTTCAAACCTGAGTTATGATTTTGCTTCCAGTTGTACTCCCCATCATATTCTTGCCCCCTAAATAATGAGAGCCAAAGGGAAGGAGCAAAACCTGCTCTTCACACACCCACACCTAAGGAAAGAGGACAGGTAACGGCACAGCTACCTTCTTTGGTAAATACTGATATCTACTCCTTAATATATGCTCAATAGCACTGTATGACAGAGTTCTACACTGCTCTGTTTCGATATTATTTAAATACATTGTCCTCCACTTGCTACTTCTAGAATACCATGCTTTTTATAAGTTGCCACTAGGTTGTCTTAGAAATTATGCCTGTCACTTGAAGGTATTCCCTTTCTGCAAAAGAACTTCAAACTGTTTACATCTGGAACCAGATGCGGCATAAACAAAATTAATCCAGCCTATTTGTGTACAGACCAAACACAAATTCTGCTCACCTTAAATTGGATCTCCTTGTTATTGATGATTCTACTCCAGTGAAGAGCATCTACAAACTGAGGCTTGTCAGTTTTAACATCTGAAGACAGAGGAGTGATAGCAGAAATAGTTTGCTCTTTCAAAGAAAAACGGCTGCGTGACATAAAAAGGAATAACTTTGACTTCTCTGCTAAAATAGATTTTCTCCATAATGTTTAAGTTACATCCATTTATCCAGTTCCACTGCTAGGCATTTATCACTGAAAATAATCAGTGGCTCAAAGATATATGTATGTGTAGGATGTATTAACAGCAAATAAGTAAAAACTGCAAATTAAACTATAGGCGATTAAATAGAACATTAATCACTGGGAATCATAGGATGCTAATGGAAAAATGCAAATTAAGTGAAATAAATAGGTTGCAGATAATGCAGTATGACCTCAGTCCTACATTCACACACAAAGCACAAAGATCAAAACCTAACACCGGGTAGTGGGATTAAAGGTAGTTTTTACTTTCTATATATGTTTTAAGAAGTTAAAAGCCACATGACATTTTTGCATGCAAATTACAGCCCACGGTCCACTGGTTTACTTTCTATGTATTTCAAAGACCAGTATTACCAAATCAGAAAGTTTCCAAAGTGATTATTTACTCCAACCCCTTATTTAACCAAAGAACCAGTCTGGTGCGGGCTCATAAGCTCTAGCAAAATAAGGACTTGAGCCTGACTCCTGAGTCAGTACAGTGCTTCCTCCAGCACACCATTCCTTTCTGGAAAGGGAGGGGTGAGGTGCGGTGGGTCCCTGGCAGACGTCTAACTCCTGGTAAGGGGGGTCGCCAAATTACCACAAAGTGGGTGGGTGTTCGTGCGTGCACCAAGCATCGCCCGAGACACGACAACAGCGTCGTTAGTTTCAACATTTTTAAAAGTTCAAACGGTTTCAGTCTCGAAAATATTAATAACTAGTGAAGTAGTAGAAAGGGCATTCCCACGATACACTTTATTTTAAGCCAAGGAGGGGAGGACTAATACCCACGGAATCAGAAACCACTAACCTGTGATCACTAATATTGGAAAGCAATCCCCCAAACGAAAACTGTCGCCACGCCTTCCTCCCACCCCACAACCTACTAGGATCGCGACCTGTAATAGTATTAAGTTTTATGGGCAAACAATTCTCACCAAGGCAGCAGAGGATTCACAGTCCAAGGGCCCTCTCAGAACCCTTCCTGCTGCGAGTTTCCGCCAGGAGCTCCAAGAAGCACTTAAACACAAACACGGCTTCTTAAACGAGAGCCCACTCCATATACTGGCACTTTTCTGAGAAGGTCTAGGTATGAAAAGGAGGCTCGCAAGAGAGAAACGTCCAGCGATTTGTCCATTTGTCCGCTCCTCTTTGTAAAACCAGAAAACAACGCACTCCTAAAAGCCCACACTTACCTTCCGGTTGTCCGCCAGGCGGCTTTTCGCGACACAGGAAACTGTCAGTTTGCGTCTCCCGGGCGCTCTCGGGGGCTCATGGGAGTTGTAGTCCCACTTTGTGGGAAATGAAGTTCCAAGAGCGTGGCACTCAGTATAGCGTTTTCTAGTCTGGCCACCGTTTCTCCACCTAAGCCTGGCGCAGTGCAAGAATAAACGGATACATTCTAGTGCGCTAAAATAAGAAGTAACTTTTCAAAGGTCTGCCACCTTTGTACGAAAACTAAGATTAAAGAACCTGGTTCAATTTTATACCTATTTAAATTCGTAGAAAGTTACCATTGCGAGTCAAAGAAATTTTTTTACTACTAGAACCCATATGTAAGAGCTGAAAGGGGTTATTGTAACCTCAAAACAAACGATTGAGGAACCTGCTAGTGACTAATGGTTAGAAGTGTGGCTTCAGTACCACGGAGAGAGTATGACTAGTTGTTTTTTTTTGGGGGGGGTAGGTTTTTCTAGAGACTGATCCAAGTCTCGAGCTTCCAGTTAGAAAAACTGGGGCGGGGGGGAGGAATCTGGTTCTTTTGTCCAAGTTCAGCAGTCAGTAATAGAAGGAATACCCAATCATGCAGTGCAGATAGGAGGTGGAGGCTGTACCTCAAGAGCAGTCTTCTGAGGATTGCTTTCGTAAGGGGCGCACATCAGAATCAGAATTAAAATAAGCCAGCCTGTGGAGGCATCTCAGGCATTTAAGAACAGGGAAGGAAGTTAGTACCTGAACTACTTGACTTCCTCTCCATATCTTTCACGTTCGAATTCATTTCCCAGACGAACGTATCCATTTTGACCCTCCACTTCTCTAGCAATTCGCAGCCTTTCTGACTTCTCGTCACGTAGAAGGGGAAATTTGGGGAGAAACGTGAGCTTGAGAGCTTGAAGCGGGGCGGGGGTCCAACCTGAACACTTAGAGAGTTACCTGCCGAGTGAGTGGTGGGGTAAGGGAGGTAGGTACGAAGATCGCGACCACTCAGAGACCTAAGCTGATCAGGTTCTCGTCTTATCAGAGGTCAGCTGCAAGCAGCTGTCCACTGCGACAGCGCCCCTCCCCAGCTCCCACCACCTGGCGCCGTGTGGGGCTGGTCAAGGAGCAGCCTGGCTGACGGACAGGTTCTCCCGCAGCCCCTCCCCCTCACCGAGACCTCCTGCGCTCCCCAAAGACCCTTCTCCTCCGGGACACTGCACCCCTCCTCCCGAAGACCTGTCTTCCCCCGACCCTTCTCTTCCCCTCCCCCTCCCCCCTCCCCCTCCCCCTCCCCCCTCCCCCTCCCCCCTCCTCCCGGGAGCCAGGCGCCTGCGCTGCACTGCTGGTGGTCGCGGCTCGTGCGCCTGCCCCTGGAGGGAGCTCATTGGCCGCAGGGTGGGGCGGACGTTCCTCGCACGGGGGAGGCACGTGCTGGGGTCAGAGCGGTGATCGCAGCCATGGCGTCGTTACTTTGGAAAGGCGACCCAGGGGCCGCAGAGAGCGAGCATGTAAACAGCCATGTAACCGCCATATAACCGCCACCTACCAGAGGGTAGAGGGGTGGGGGCTAGGGCCGCCCTCCCAGGGGAAATCTATGGGGTTCGGTGACGATGGGGAGCGGGGTACCTAATGGTGGAGGGGAGATGTGGAGTGGCAAGGACTTGGAAGACGGCCCCAAAAAAGGGAGACCCAGAGACAAAGAGCTCTGGTTTGAAAGGGCAAAATGAAGACACCTGTAAGTCCTTGAAGGGAAAGCAGCTGGTTGTCCCACGCAGGCCCTGAGTTTTCTTCTCTCCCAACTAGACCATTAAGCCTGGGCTAGCTTCCTTCCATCTGTCTACCATGCGCTTTCCTAGCCGCCTAGTCCCATCGTGTGTGACCCCCGAGCACGGCCACATGTAGACTAGAGGCCTGTGAAGAGGGCCTGCGAGTACAGGGGCAGCAAAAACTCTTTTCCAGTTTTAGGGTAATTCATACAGAACTGTTCCTGAAAGGAAGCCATTTATACGTTAACATCGCAAAGGGGACAATATTTGGGTGGTCTTTCCTGCATCCCTTCCAGCCCCTGTCAGGGGTAGTACTGTGCTTCTTGAAGTCTTCCTAATGTTGGTTGAAATTTGTGTCTTTCAATAGTTTTCAAACCTCATCCCCCACCAGAAGGACCCTCAGGATATGAAGACTGCTACAGTCCCAGACCTAGGTGAGTGCTGTAGGGAAGAGCCAACTGGCTTCCATTAAAGAGCATTGCTTTCCTCGTGTTCCTGGCAACTGAAGTACATCTGGCTTCCTTACTTTACTATTCAGGGCCCTCCACTACCTTCCCAGTCTTTTTACCCACCCCTCCACAGGATGACCCTAACTGTCAGTGCACATGTAGAGTCGGAAAGAGAAATTGGCATAAAGTACTTTACGTTTCTGCTGGGCACTTATCTTTACACTTATTCTCTTCCATCCTTTTAGATTATTCCATTAATAACACAGAAGAAGAAGAAGAAGATGTAGGTAAGCAATCAGTTCATTTGCTTGTATCTATTAGCATTGTTTCATTTCATCGTGAGCCTCATAATGTGAATACCGTGACCTCGATTGGAGAACTGGCTTTGCCTCCATTCAGGAGAGCTACTGACTTACGTGTGGAGCGTATTTCTTAGAGGATGTTGAAATGAAATTCGTAGCAGTGGGTTAAGAATTGTCAGCTGGCGATGTACTGAGGCTGTAGGCTTGCTTGAAGTTAGAGGTTGGTGCAGGAACACAGGATAAGAAACTGGATCCTCCGGAGAAAAAAAGGAACTCTCAGTGCTATGTCATTCTTTCTGGAAACTTACTTATTTTTTTTTTAAATATGTTTGAAAAGATTTTATTTGTCTATTTTTAGAGTGAGGGGAAGGGAAGGAGAAAGAGAGGGACAGAAACATCAATCGGTTGCCCCTTGCAGGCACCTGGGATCGGGCCCACAACCCAGGCATGTGCCTGACTGGGAATCAAACCGTCAGCCTTTCGTTTTGTGGGACAATGCTCAACCAACTGGGCCACAGCCAGCAGGGCTCTGGAAACTTATGTGGAAGAAAGACGAGAGTAGGAGCAGTTCACACTCAATACACACCACCGAACTGGACAGAGCAACTCACTAGGTGTCATTTAGGAGGCTTGAATGCTCCCTGCAATATTCCCCTTTTTTCTTCTTGCTTTTCTAGTGGACTTGGCAGCTAATTCACTCTTAAACAAGTTAATCCGGCAGTCCTTAGTAGAGTCTAGTCACAAAGTCGAAGTCTTACAAAAGGATCCCAAGTCTCCACTCTACTCCGTGAAAACGTTTGAGGAGCTGCGGCTGTGAGTATCTTCACTCTTCAGTGGGAAGTGCTGGAAAGCAGAGCACCAAGCACCCTAACCGCCAGTAACCAAACCGTCGGGGTCTCTCCTTTGTGTTCTAATGTGTAATACTGAAATGAGACATGTACACTTGGCAGTCAAGTAAAATACAGCTCAAAGAGGAACACTAGGATACCTGCCTTGCTCAGCAAATAGAGAACTTTTTGGGATAAACTATTTTAATCTTCCCGTGCAGAGGGAAATTGCGAAGCCAGACACAGCCATGTCACTACTTTCCATACCAGAACCCAGATACGAGCATTAAAATGAATACTGTTCCCAGATGGGTTTGCATTTCCCAGGGATTTATCACTTGGCATTAAGGAAATGTGTTTTACTGATAGGGACTTTCAAAAAGGGGAAGGATCCAAAATCCTAATGCCCAGACATTTTCTAAATTGAAGGGGAAGCCTGCCTATGATTAAAAGTTGGCTGCTGGCAATCTACCGATTAGTCTGCCAATTAAGCGCATCCAAAATGTGCGGGTTGTTGAAGGTGGAGGCGTTCCAGCTGTTTCACTTCAGCCTCCTCCTAACATCGATCGAGAGACGCCACAAGAGAAGCATCTAAAAAGACACGCAGAAGGAGGACCTGAGAGTGTCTTCTGGTCCTGGGCAGACTTCATAGATAAATGCATTTCTGTCTTCTCTGGAAATAGCTGTTAAAACATCAAAGTGTGTCATTCATTAAAAAGAATTAAAGAACCTTACATAGTTTTCTGCTTACGTGGGAAAGAAAACTCTCCCGGCAGATTGATACACTTCTGTCAGATGAGGTTTTCCTCTTTCACTTGGTTCAACAGAAAGTTCACCGTTAGCTTCTATTACTGTCCTCATCCTGGGCGTGTAGCATAGGGCATTGCTTTAGGGGTCCAGTTCTACAGGCACGGTTGTATGTGTTTGGGAGTTGAGGTGTGAACTATATATTTCTAGATACTACTTTGGAAGCTCAGCTACAAAGTGGCTTCATTTGGATATGAAGCTTTCAGGTTCGTATTTCTGAGGCTACGAACCAATCACGGGCTTTAAGTGTTTGATTTTTTTTTTTTTTTTGACAGAAAGGAAGAGTTGCTAAAAGGGATCTACGCTATGGGATTTAACAGACCTTCCAAAATCCAAGAGATGGCTCTCCCCATGATGCTGGCGCACCCGTGAGTGTCCAGGGTGGTGGTCCGCTTGGTTCCTTTTAGTCTCTGAAGCTCAGTGTATGCCCAGGCCCTTGCCTTTGCTGTGCGCCCAGTGGTCTCCTCTTATCTGCAGACCCCAGAACCTCATAGCCCAGAGCCAGTCTGGAACAGGAAAAACGGCTGCTTTCGTCTTGGCGATGCTCAGCAGAGTTAACGCCTTGGATCTGTTCCCACAGGTAAGGGAAGGCTGAGAGAGAGACGGGGCTGCTTTTAGTGCCCGTGATACTCTAGGAACAGATGACATTGCTGCAATGATACATTTACAGCAGACCTGCTTCCATAAAATTGCAGTGTCGGGCAGAAGTACGGGGCTGTGATGGAGAGCGCAGGCCGTTCCAGTGGCACCGGTTCTAGTCCCCGCCTCTCTCCTTGGGAGCTGAGTGTCTTACGAGAGGCAGCAGATCTCTCAGAGTCCCTTTCCTTGTCTGTGAACATGACATCCATAGGGGCCTGAATTGTCATTCTCTGACCCTCTGAGTCCGAACACCAAGTGCAGTGCCTGGCCTGTAGGAACTGCTCATTAAACACTGTGTGAGCGAGCTCCAGAACGTGCACATGAACTTGCCCTGGAGGACCGCCGTGCACATCAAAGGAAGCAGTGTGCCCTGTTGGCACTGCGCTCGGTGTGAAGGACGAGACGGTCCCCTGGCCTGCCTCACCCCTTCAGCAGAGGAGGAAACTGAGGCCCGGAGAGGGAAGCGCCTCACACAGGTGTCAGAGAGTGACCAAGTGGGGACAGAATGGCGCTGGCCCTGCGCCTGGTCCAGCTTCCTCTCGTGGAAAATATCTGGGCATCGCTCCCTCTCTCCAAACTGTTGTTATCCACTCATTTGACACGCTGAGTGCCTAAGCCCTGGGTGTGCCCAGCGCGGCGGGGCGGACGAGGCTCTCCAGGCAGCTTGCGCTCTGCTCGACAGGAGAAGCTGAGGGTGTGAGTGGCTGGAGCCAGACGTATGAAATTGCGTGTGCGTGTGTGTTTATTTTAAATCCTCACCCGAGGGACGTGTTTATTGATTTTGCAGAGAGAGGAAGGGGCAGGGAGGGAAGCAGGGCAGGGTGGTGGGGGGAGAGAAATACTGATGGGAGAGAGACATCAGTCGGTTGCCTCCTGCCCTGACCAGGAATCAAATCCGCAACCTGCTGGTATGTGGGACTGCGCTGAGCCACCGACCAGCGCAGAAATCACTCGTTTTAAAAGACAAGTTCACTCTATGGCCATACCACCCTGAACATGCCTGATCTCATCTAAAAGACAAGTTCAGTGAAATTTATATTTGGAGTTTGATACTATGAATAAAAATTCTTCTGGAAAAGCTGTATTTGAGAAAAGATTTTTACCCCTTTAGCTCTGTTTCCCTCTCCTCTCTGCCATACACCTTTAATGGAAGCGTCAGATATCACCAGCTTCTTCCCTCAACATCTTCCCTCATCAGCAGCCACCATGCACAAGGGGGTGGGGCTACCAGTGAGAGAGGTGGAGGGGCTACTCTGCCAGAGATGGTCAAGGAGGATCAGGTCAAGCAGGGAGTGCCCTGGAAACGGGCAGGAGGCGATGGGGGTCCCACCCACGCTGTTATTTGTCGAATTTCCCCTCTTTTTGATGGACAGCCTCTTTCCATTCCCTTCCTCCCCCGCCCAAGAAAGTGTAACCAGTAGCCCATGTGTCCTCATGGCCCTTACAGAGGAGCATAAAAAAGGCAGCCCATTCTCCATCCCTCAGCCCCTTCTCTCCTCCCACGCTGAGCATCCACCTCACATCCACCAGCTGCTAAAACCGTATTCAACCGAAAACGTTTTATCCTCCCCTTCCGCGTCTGCGCCTCTCCCTGTGCCCATGTTCGCTGGGTATCAGACTTGCGTGATGGCTACAGGCATCTCTCCCCTTCCCCTCCCTCCGTTTCAGTGCCTCTGCCTGGCTCCGACTTACGAGCTGGCTCTGCAGACGGGCCGTGTGGTCGAGCAGATGGGGAGATTCTGCGTGGACGTTCAAGTGATGTATGCCGTGCGCGGGAACCCAAGTACGTGCCGGCAAGCCGGGCGTGGCCGACGCTTTGAATCCTGGCTCCGCCACTAACAAGCCTGTCCATGACCTCTCTGCTTTCTCACCCCTGAAACGGGGCTGTGGCGGCGCCTGTCCCGTGGAGTTGGTGCCAGGGTGAAACGGAGCGATAGGGTTGGAGCCCTGCGCCGCCCCGGTGCTCCCCTCATTTCCACTCCTTGCGGGAGGAGGCTTTCGTGGGTTCTTTCCTTGGAAGCTCAGTTGTTTGGTACAGAGCAGCTTTGACAGTTAGCTTTTCTATTAAAGTATTATGTGCGTGTAAGCAGGAACAACAAATCTCTAAAACACAGATCAGGAAGAAGAAGGGAAAGCTGTTCTTCCTTGTCTTGCAGAAACCTGCCTCCACAGGCAGCCGCGGCTCTGCCAGCAGCCCTTTGCCCTTTGTGTGGGACCCCTACACGTACAAGTGGGCATCCATGCGTTTGGTGCAGTGTTTACAGAGCCAGGATTATTTTTTCAGGACGTTCACAGACTTACGTGTTTGGGGCATCTTTCCACACCAGCGCCTGGAACCCCACTCCATTCTTCTGACCAGCTGTGTCAGAGGCCCCCGTTTAATTGATGCCACCTCTTGGTGGGCGCGGGGGAGGTTCCCAGCTGGGGAGGGCTCCCAGGGCCTGCACGGCCCTGCCCGTCCTTCTGTAGGGCGGTGGGGCTGCGGTGAGGCGGCCTTTGCAGTCACTCAAATACGCAGCATGTGACCACTATCGTAAAACTAGAACCTCGGGAGTTTATTTTAGAACTCTGCCACTTTAAAAACCACGGCGACCTCAGGGTTTGCACTTGGAAATGTGCTTTGGTTTAAGAGTCCTGTGTTGCATCGGCCACACTGCGGGCTGTGTGCGCCTGAAGCAGCCCTCCAAACCTGTCTCTCCCCCAGTTCCCAGAAGCACCGACCTCACCAAACAGATTATCATTGGCACCCCCGGGACCGTCCTGCATTGGTTTTTCAAGCGAAAATTATTCGATCTGACCAAGATTCGCGTGTTCGTCCTGGACGAAGCGGATGTGATGATCGACACTCAGGGATTCTCTGATCAGAGCATTCGAATTCAGAGGTAACCTTGGCATCCATCCTTCCTCCCTGGGCCTTCTGTCTGGGTGAGACATTTCATTTGCCGGCCGCCCCTCCTCGTCTTTCCCGCCCCGTTCCCCGCTTCCCCACTTCCGTCACTGGAGAAACAAGCTTGGGTTGTCCTCGTCCGCTCAGCCCACGGGCCTCGGGCTGTGGGGAGTGCCCACCTTCCCGACTGCTTTCCCTTTGCACCACCCTCACAGGGGAATCCACAGACTGGGTTTTGCCCCCCAATTTGCCAGGACACGTTCTGTTTTATATTGGGAGCAGAATTCTAAAGGGGATTTATTGAAATCTGATGGGGCTCCTATAGGGTCGCAGTGGGGAGGTAAGGGCACAGAGAGGACGGTCACCGAGCAGGAGCCCAGTAGTCTGGTCCCGGCTTCACCTGTAACTTGTGAAACAACTCCTACCGTGTTCCGGGCCTCTCCCTCGGGACCGCCCGAGGGGCTGAAAAAAGTACACGCCCCCAGCCCCAGCCTGAGATGGACCGAATCAGAATTCCTGGGAGTGGGCTTCCGAACTCCGTTTCTCTTCTTTTTAAGTAAAGTATTTGTATGCTCAGTGTCCTATTCAAATAGTATCCAAATGATAGCATTCAAAAGACTTGCAGTGAGAGAGCCTAACCGCCCGCCCCATCCTCCCGGGAATACATCTCTGTTGGGATATTAACTTTCACGTCTCCAAATACTGGGCTCGCACGGCTGTTGCCTGATGGGTGGTCTTTGCTCCCTTCCCGTTGGAGGAGGCAGGCGTTCAGTGCTTCCGTCACCGCCAGTCACTCTCCTTTCCCGTCCCCTCCAACACTTCCCTGCGCTTACACTGTAAGTTTGCTCATTGCCAGCAAGTACCGCTATTGTTATGACATAAATACGGCTCATTGCCGAGCAGTGGGTCACTCAAATTACGTTTTCCTCGTACAGCTCTCCTGGGCAGTGTACATTGTTAGCACTGTGCCTGGTGTGTGTTTTCGGAGTCACACCTTTTTGCGTCTGCAGAGTCACACTGGTGGGGCATGGGGGGCTGAGGAGGGAGCGTACGCAGACAGGTCGCCATCGGTGAACTTGAAAAGCCTGGCGATGAGCCAGGCCCCAGCGGGGATCTGGGCTCTGTGACCCCTCCCTCTCTCTCGTGGTGCTGGCAGCTAGTTTTTCTAAGTGCTCTGTCTTCTCAGATGTGGGGATTGCTCTCCGGGCCCTTTTTTGCTTTTGGAAATTAGCTTTGTACTGGTGTGCAGACAAGGTACAGCGGTGTGAATGGCCGCAGACAGGCTGGGCTTCTGTAACTGCGGCCCGGACCCAGAAAGGGAGCGTTGCCGCAGCTCCCCCGTCCTGCCACCAACCCCTCCCCCCGCCTCCCCGGGGCCAGCTTGCCTTGGGGCTGCTGACTGCACGCTTGCATTTTGCCTGGTTTGGGACTTTATTTAAACTCAGCCCTGTATTCGTTGTGGCTTCACTTTCCGGTTCCCATGCAGTCGCATTTCTCCTCCCTTTCACTTACGTCCGGGTTCTTCCCACTGCAAGTGGGGTTCGCTGTGGCTGCTGCTCTTTTCCTCCCAAGACACCAGCCGTGCCTGGGAAGGACAGCCTCTGCGTCCCTCTCCCCCACGGAGCGCTGCGCAAGCCAGTCGCCGTGAAGTGAGCAGCGCCTAGACCCTCACGTTTGGCTTCTCCTGCAGAGAAAAATGGGTGCAAAAGCCCGAAACCCTCCAGAATACACACGTAAATTGTGCTCCTGAGCCCCACATTCAGCGTGTGTGTTTTTCCCAATTCTGGGTTGTGAGGAGGAGCCGGATGTGTTGCTCTTTGCACGGAGGTGCAGCCGGTGGCAGGCGCACTGTGGACGTTCACCCTGGAGCAGGGTGGGCAGCGGCCGACAGCGGCAGGCACGGTGGCGGTAGGTCATCACCGCCTTCTCCCCGTCCCTGCCACAGGGCTTTGTCCTCTGGATGCCAGATGCTCCTCTTCTCAGCGACCTTTGAGGACTCGGTGTGGCAGTTCGCGGAGCGGATCATTCCCGACCCCAACGTGATCAAGTTACGCAAAGAGGAGCTGACCCTGGACAACATCCGGCAGTACTACGTGCTGTGCGAGGAGCAGAAGGACAAGTACCACGCCCTGTGCAACATCTACGGCGGCATCACCATTGGCCAGGCCATCATCTTCTGCCAGGTGACCGCCGGGTAGTCTTTGCCACGCCTGGGCTTCCCTGAGGGAGGAGGGAGGGGCCGTGACATTCAGAGGCACCACAGAGCCGGGCCTGTGCTCAGCACGTTTGGCCCCTTATGCAGTTTAATCTTTAGAGTAACTGCGAGTGCAAATGACTTGTATTTTGTGGGTGAAACTTAGAAAGATGAAGTCATGGAATGGGACTTCCAGGTGTTAAACAGACGGCCCCCTTCTCTTAGAGCCGTGGCTTCTAACAATTTCCCCTGTGGGTCGCCGGTTACGGTGGGGTTTCGACCGGTGCCCTTTGTCAGGTTGAGAATGTTCTCTTCTGTCCCTGACTTCCTGTGAGTGGCCACGCACCTCCCGCTGTGAACATTGCTCACGCTGCTGTGATGGTCACGTTTATCTTTTGCTATCTGACATTTTTAGTGCTCACGTATTTGTTTTATTTTCTCACTGCCGCGTGGACACTCCAAGCTCCACGACAGCTGGGCCCCATCTGCCTTTCTGCCTTGCTCTCCTGTCCCCTGCGCTAGGATAGTGCCCACCTGGACGGCACTGAAAACCTGTCTGTAGAATAAAGGGAAGCTCGGCTCTGCCAGGGACTAGCCATGTCACCTTGGGCAAGTTACCCAGGTTTTTAAGCTTTTCCTTAAATTTTTAAAATGAAATGAGGTAACTGCTTCATCCAGTTGTTGCGTGGAAAGACTTTAGTGGCACACCTGGCATGGAACACTCTGGAGAGTCTGACGTCATCCCCGTTACATTGTCTCACTTGCCATCACACCTCGGGAGGTAGGGGGAGCAGTTTTGTTGCCTGTTTCCCAGCTGAGCAGGGTGTGACCCTTAGAAGCACAGAAGAACCCCGAGCCCCTGGGACAGCCCTGCCGGCCCCTCCCTGCGCACGTGAGCCCTGTGGGCACAGCCGCTGGGCTTTAGCTTGCGGTGCTGAGCTTTCTTTTTCTTTCTCTTTTTTATCATGTAGACTCGTAAAAGTGCGAAGTGGTTGACAGTGGCGATGATACAGGATGGCCACCAGGTGGCTTTGTTAAGCGGAGAGCTGACCGTGGACCAGCGAGCCTGCATCCTTCAGAGTTTCCGGGACGGGAAAGAGAAAGTTCTCATAACAACCAACGTCTGTGCTCGAGGTGCACGCGCGCGTGTGTTTAAAGTCATGTTTGTTGAGGTGCATTTTATGGGTGGTAAAATTTACACCTTTGAGTGCATGGCTCAGTGTGTAGTGCACCATGTAAAGTGTGCCGTGTACCCTGAGTCGACAGATACACATAGTCCTGTAACCCTCACTCTAATGAAAATACAGCACATTGCCATCTCCCCTCCAAACGGCGCCACCTTGTGGTTGGCCGCTACAGCATCCGGCCCTGGGCAACAGTGGGTCCGATTGCTGTCTCTTGTTTCTTCTCTTCCAGATCCCATAAGAATTAACTCATACCATTGGTAGCCTTTGTGTCTGACTTATCCATTTGACATAATGCTTTTGAATTTATTAGTGCTGTTACGGGTGTCGGGTTCAGTCCTTGTCATGGCTGAGTGTGTTCCCGTGGTGGATGTGCCACAGTGAGTGCATCCACTCAGCCGCTGGTGGTCCTTTGGATGGCTTCCATTTGGGGCTGCTTTGAATGAAGCTGTAATAAGCATCATGTGTAGGTCTTGCGCAGACATAGGTTTTCTCCTGGGCGAATACCGTGTCCAGGACCAGGATGTCTGGTTCATACGGTAAGCGCCTGTTTAGCTTTATCAGAAAGTGCAGACCGTTTTCCCCAAGTGTCTGTGCTGCTTTTCCTTTCCACTGGCCACCGCCCAGGAGCGTTCCAGGTGCTCTGCCGCCTTGACAGCACTTGGTCTTGTCGCCGTTGCATGTTGACCTTTCTTGTAAGTGCGTGCGGTGCCTCATGTTTTAAGTCGTGTTCCTGAAGACCGATGATGTTAATCTCTGAGGTGTTTCTAATTTTGAAGACTATTGACTGCTGGGGGGAAAATGTTTGTGTTTTCAAGAGAAGGGATTTCCTCCTTTCTTCATCCCTCCTGTGTCCTCTCCTAGACCTGCCCCATGCCCTGTTTATCCCCCACTATTCGCTGAGACAGGCCTGAGGACCTGCCCCGGGTGCTGAGCCTGGCCCTTGGGAAGGCGGCCTGAGAAAGGACAAGGCTCTGCCTCGACCCCTGACCGTCTAGTCCGGGGCATTGAGGAAGGGTTTCTCTGTGGGTGGAAATGGTCTGTTCTGTGCTGGCCAGTTAGTAGCCACCAGCCACATGTGGCTGTCGAGTGTGACTAAGGAGCTGGACTTCTAATTTGAATTAACTTAAAATTAAATAGCTGTGTGAGGCTTGGGGTTCCCATCTGGACAGCCCAACTCCGGGCCCCAGAGGGAAGTGGGCGCTCAGAGCCCCAGGGTCCTAGCACAGGGCAAGGAGCACGAGGCTGGACCTGGTGGCTAGTCAGAGGGTGGGGTGGGGGCCCCAGGGGTCCCAGGGGTCCCACAGGAGGTGCTGGGAAACGTGAGCTGGGGAAGCTTTAGAAGGAAGGGCAGATTGCAGCTTGAGGAGAACTTGCAGTTTGCTGGGGAAACGGCAGGAGCGCGTGCCTGGAGTCCGGGTTTGTGCGTTGGGAGAGGAGTTTGCGTTGGGCTCGTGCTCTGTGCTGCACGCTTCAGGCGGCTGGCGTGCGAGCACAGTGCCCTGGACACGGCTGCGGTGCTCGTGGTGAGAGCGTGGAGTGGGGAGGGGACAGGAAACCCGCCTGGAAAGTGCGGGGAGGTGGAGGCGAGGCTGAGGAGACCTGACTGTGACGGAGCGATGGCCGTGGAATGAGCGGAGCTGGGCCCTGTGACGGGCAAGGGGACAGGCGGCTGAGGGGGCCGCTGGCAATGCGGCGCAGCGGGGGCAGGGGTGTGGCGTGGCCCTGTGCTCCAGGGAAGAGCCCATCTCACTGTGTGCACGCATGCGCTCGTGTGGGCACACGCTGGGCATGTTCAGACTCCTGTAGGAGTGGCCCCCGTGGACATGGTGGGTGTCGTGGGCGTGCCCTGCAAGCAGAGTGCCTGACCAGGGCCCCTGCAGTCAGTGCGACCCAGCCTGTGACTTGTGACCTCCCTCTCCCAGTGTGGGTATTGGCAGCCGTCTCCTGAGGAAGAAGTGGCAGGACCCCCACTGTCTCTCCCCCTCTAGGGATTGATGTGAAGCAGGTCACGATTGTTGTAAACTTCGACCTCCCCGTGAACCAGCTGGAGGAGCCGGACTATGAGACCTACCTCCACCGCATTGGGCGGACCGGGCGCTTTGGGAAGAAAGGCCTGGCCTTCAACATGATCGAAGTGAATAAGCTGCCCCTGCTTATGAAGATCCAGGACCACTTCAGTGAGTAGCATCCCTCCAGGGGGCGCTGCGGTGTCCACGCCGACGGCAGGGACGCGCCTCTGGGGCTCTGATGTGGTGGGGCTAGAGTTCTGGCCACCAGACGGTCGATTGGTTTGCGTGTGGTGGTTAAATAGAAAACTTTGAGTCAAAGGGCATCAATAATAGCTCAGATTTACATGTCATTGCTCGGTTCTGGGTCCTGGAGCAGGTTTCCATGCCCTGAATAAGGAACCAGGTGATGCAAAGTAATCACATCCTTGAAGATTATATTCTGTCCCCACCTTCCTCTTTTATTTACATTTTCCCCTCTCCTTGCCCCACCCTACCAAGTGGGACAGTCCCGCACTCTCAGGTCTGCTGCCTTCCTCTGACAGCCTGCTGGGGCCCGGCGGGGCTGGCAGGCTGCCCTCTGGAGGGATCCCGCGGGTGGCGTCCCTGTGGTATCCACCTCTCAAGTGACCCCTGGCCCCAAAGCCCGTGGATATGGCTGGGGAACAAGGCAGGAGGAGCCCTTGCATGACTCCAGATACATCACCCTCGAGGACAGTGGTCCTTAACCTTTGTGGGATGCGGGGACACTCCCCAGGCATGTGTATGGGATTCGGCATAGAATCTTACAGGGTTTGGGGACGACTGTCGCCTGTCTGCGGACCCTCTGGGGAAGTTGATTGCGTGCCCTGTGTTAGGATAACTGAGGGAGGACCTGGGGCCAGGGTGGGGGTGGGAGCAGGGCAGGGACAACCGTTAGGCCCCACTCTGCTGTGTGAGCCCCTAAAGAGCTGGTCTCAGGAAGTGACCTCAGGGGAGGAGCTTTAGTGTCCCCCCGTCCGCCTGCACACACTCATGCGCACACTCATGCACACACTCACGCACACACTCACGCACACACTCTACTCCTCTGCAGCTCAGCAGGCCCCTTCCCCAGCCCTCACATGGGCGGTGGCCTTTTTTCTGTCTCTCGGTAGCCAGACACGCAGGTTCTGCGGTCTGGTGCCTCCGATGTTGTTTCAGTTTGTATTGGTCGGTTGTTTTGATGCCGTCCCCTCCTCCTCTAGCCTAGAGGACATCCCTGCTCAAGGCTGTCCCTGCCGGGGCCGCAAGGATGCGCAGTCAGCCGTGTCACTGCGTCGGAGACGAGGGTGGCTGGACAGGAGGTGCACGTGGGTCCTGTAAGAAGGGCTCTTCCCTCGTTCTTTCAGACAGCACCATCAAGCAGCTCGACCCGGAAGACTTGGACGAAATCGAAAAGATTGCGTACTGAAGAAAGAACTTTGTCACTTGTGGCGTTTCCTGGTTTATGTGAAAATCTTCCAGTGGGGTTTAAAGGTTTTTTTTTTTTTTTTAAATGTGGAGGTTTTTTTCAACATGAAAGTGCTGCTTATGGCAAAAATAAATGGGGTAGCCTTAGTATTAAGGACCTGAAGTCTTTTTGAAACCAAATTGATATGAAGCACATGATACTTTTGAATAAAGAGGCAACATTATTTCTTATTCTAATCTTTTCATGGGTGAAATTATCTTTGTGGGGGCTACTGGGAAGTTTTTGAAGTTAGTTTATGGAATATGAGATCACCCCTCCTGTAAACATCTCATGTGGCCACGAGAGGGCAGTAGAGCCTCACTGTCCTGGGAATCCGTGCAGACGCAAAGCCTCGGCTGCAGTCCTCCTGCTCAGCTGCGGCTTCCAGCCCCTGATGCCCACCGCACGCGCGCGTGCAAGCCCACACACTGACACCTTTGCAGAGTAAAACAGTTCAGAAGAGAGGGCCATATGCTTTTATTGATGTTTTTGCCGACATACGGAATTTCAAAAAGTTTTCTATTTTGTTGCTTCATGTCTTCAAGTTAGAGATTTACTCCATCATGAGTTATGTAACAGGTTCTAAAAAATACAGCTTTATTGTAGTCATTTCTTAGAAACAGGCAGTGGGGGGATTTTTATTTAAGAAGTAACATTTCAGGGAGGCAGAGGTTTTGCTTTTAAGAACTTAAAGTTGTATCTGAGAATCCTGGACATTTCCCTGCAAGTCCCAGTGAGATGCTGTTTATTTCTCACATTTACTGCTACAGAAATGAGCCCGTGCACCTGGAAAAATGGGGAGATCAGCACTCTCCCGGGAGGCTTGAGCCGGTTCTGCTGCTCACAGCCAGAGCCCGGGCCCCAGCCTGTCACCCGGCCACCCCAGCAGCCCAGTGAGCGCCTGCCATCCTGGACGGAAGGGTGTTCCTGCCATCTCTCCACTGATACGTTCCACATGCCATCGCCCTGCCTGTGTTTCATCCCCATGAGCGGGGGGGGCACAGCAGTGTTCATGGTGTCCCCGCTGTGCCAAACCCCAGTAGGGGGGACATGGAATGCAACCGCCGTCTCAAAATCCCGAGTCCAACTGCAGAGGCTCCAAATAAGCCGGTGTTCTGACAGACTGGGCTTGCAGTGGGTGTGCGGCTGCCCGGGAGCACAGACGGGGCCCTTCCCACCCTCCGGGCCAGCTCCCCAGGGGACCAGGTCCTCTGCGTCGCCTCTCACAAGACAGAAAGGGGTTGAGTGGTGCCCGGTAGCCCCGTGCGGTCATCCCGCACGGTCCACTGGGACAGTGACCAGGTCCAGCTCATGACCGGGTTCACCCGGACACCTTGGGGCAAAACACAGACTCCTTCCCCGACACAGGAAAAACCAGGCTCCCGTGGGCAGAGCCCAGAAACACCCTTCTGTGCCGGGGCTGAAGGCACAGGTCAGGCAGGGGCGACGAGGGAGGGGACACCAGGAGAAAGTCCTGAGACAGCCTGCACAAACCGGAGTTCCCACCCGGGCATGTCCGCTTGGCCTCTCCTGACGCCACGCCTGCCTTCCCCTCTGGCCCAGGGCCAGTCTCCTTGTCCACTCAGGACCCACCCCCAGCCCAGCGCCCTGCACCTAACAGGTTCAGCATCCAGCTCCGTGACCGTTTGTTCTTGAGTAAATATTCCTCTGCTGTTTCTTCATCCGCCAACATTCTTCCCTGAGGTTTTCCGTCCTAGTTTTGAACTCCAACTAGATGGGTCAGGATGAATAGATGTAGGGAGTGTGTCGAGATGTTCTCCAATCTTCCCATGAGAGAATTAAGTTGTACTTTTCCATCCCACTCAGCACTGGGGGCTGGGGTTGGGGGCGGGAGTCTAAATAGAACTGTACTCCCTCCCTTTCCAGTCTGATAGACTCTCCACCGGTTCCCCTCACAGATGTCTTCAGCCGCTCCTGTGTGGCCGCTGCTCCCACAGGGTTTGCAAACAGTGGGCATTCTCCCGCCTTGCCCTTTGCCCCCTCCTCCCATCCCTTTGTCCCCAGAGCAGAGCCCTGTGCTCCAGGAGCCACAGCAGTCTGAGCACAGACTGCCTGGTTTGGCGAGTCAACAATCCGAACACCACGCTGCGGGGCGCAGCTCCCTACCAGAGCTGCCAGTGGTCCTCACATGTGCACTCATCACCCGGCCATGGTCCTCTCTTGGTCCATGCCTGCCTCAGGAAAAAGGGAACGGAGGCCCTGAACCGCCTGACGACCTCAGAGCATCCTCAGGATGCCTGGCATCCCTTCCCGAGAGTCGCTGTTGCTCCACCACTGTGAACCTCAGGCCCCACGAAAGCAGAGGCAGGCTCCGCACGTGGGCCGGACAGCGGGAAATCTTAGAGGGCTGGGGCAGAGGGGCGCAGTGCCTTTCCAGACTCTGGGGAGAGAGGCCAGCTGTGGCCAGTCTTGGTTTTGCTGCGTCTCCTTCCCTTTGATTCAAGGAGGGGCCCAGATGGGAAAGAGGTCTCAGGTGGACATAGCACAGCCATGGGAAGAGGAGCTGAGATGAGAGTCTGGAGCAGCGACTGCTTGCTCCATGGGCCTGGGCTTTGCCCTCTGAGACCAGGGCCTCCGTCTGCTCCCTCCTGCGGCTGCATGGACAGCCCGTGCCTGTGGACCCAGAGGGCACCCGGCACTGGCGGGTGGGTACATACCAGTGTCACCAAGGGTCTAAGGAGAGTGGGGTCCTCCTGGATTGCACCTGCCTCATTCCACCCCTCCAGCACTTGGAGGGAACCACCAGGTTTACGTGCATGAAAGACCCTCCTGGCGCCGGATAACCCTGGCCTGTGAAACGCCACAGCCTTGCCGCATGCTGCAGGGAGCACCGGCTTCTGCTCTAGGAAGGGTCCAAAAAGAATAGACCCCAGCGTGCTCTGCCCACTGTTTCTCCTGTGGCTGAGAGCGGCACGGCTAACTCCCTCCCTGCCTGCGGGGTTGCTGCTCACTTCCCCAGCTGCCCCGTGCTGCCCCGCACCAGTGTTTTCCCGTCTAGGTTCTGGGGGCTCCCCCGGGCTCCCTCTGTCTCAGGAGGGGTGGACAGACCAGACTCTGGCTTGAGGCAGGTGTCAGAGCCACTGTCTGCAGACACGGCCCTTGTCCTGCAGGTTTCCTGGCTGCTCGGCATCTCGGTCAGCTCCGGTAGCCGGGACAAAATCCCCCAGCCCCGGCAGCTTCAACAACAAAGTTATTTCCTCATAGTTTCGGAAGCTGGAGAGTCCAAGATGAAAGTCTGTCAGGGTTCAGTTTCTGGTGAGGACTCTTCTCCCTGCCCACAGTGCCTTCAGCAGGCAGGGAGAGGCACTGGCATCTGATGCTGTAATCCCAACGCCAACACACCCCCCCCCCCGTGACCTGACCGCCTCCCCAAAGCCTCACTTTCAAACTCCGGCACGGCGGGGGGCGGGGGGGTCAGGGCTTCACCATGTGCATTTGGGGTGGGGGGCCGACACTCTGCCCCGCCCTCCAAATAGCACTTTGCAAACCATCATTTTAAAGTCTGGGTGAGATTGAAGCACCAGTATACGTTTTTAATGGGGTTTTCTGCCCCGCCTTTAAATGTGTCACTTTTAGACTTCGGTCTGAGGAACAACAGGAAGCAAGCTGAAGTGGGACGAGTCTGGGTTACGAGACCCGGTGGTGTGTCCTGACCACCCACAAAGGTGCCACGGCCCGTGCTGAGCCGCCAGCCCACCTTCACCTGCCCAGCAGCCTCTCGCTTCCGCTGAGGTTCAAGGCAACCAAAAGCTCTAATGTGACAAGAAGGAAGAGCCCAGAAAAGATGGCCCTCTCCTCTTGTATTCAGAAAAACCGAAAGAATTTTCTAAATGAGAATCTTTACAGATCGGAAGTCTTTAGTCTTCAGAGAGAAGCATGGGCAACTGTCTACAGCATGTCTCTTTGGGAATTCACATTTGCCTGTAACTTTTTTATCCTCACCAAAAGACATTTTCTTTCCATTACTTTGAGAGAGAGAGGAGGGGAAAGAGAGAAACATCAGTGTGAGAGAGAAGATGGGAGAGAGAAGCGTTGATCAGTTGCCTCCCGTATGCACCCAGACAGGGGATCAAACCCAAAACCTGGGTATGTGCCCTGACCAGGAATCGAACCCAAAACCTTTCGATTCAGGATGATGCTCCAACCACCTGAGCCACACCAGCCAGGGCTGCCCATTGTTTTTCAGTTCAGTAGAATAGCCTATATAAAAATGAGTTTCTAGACTTCTGGCCAAGATGGAGGCGTAGATGGACACACTGTGCCTCCTCGCACAACCAATATTAAGGACAACAAGGATTTAGAAACAAGAAAACAACTAGAACTGAGAGAAAACTGAACTGTACGGAAGTCCGACAACCATTCATCCAGACCAGGAAGGGGGTGGAGTTGCAGCAGGAGGAAGCGGTGGCTAGTGGACCTCAGGCACAAGGCAGCTGGCTGACCAGGTGGTCCCACATTCGTGTGCAGATAATGCAGTCAAAAACGAGGAACAAGACAGAACTTGCAACCCAGAGCCCCAGCACTGGGAAATAAAACCTCGAGACCCCGCCCCCATATATAGCGTCACAACCCAGAGACTGGGCTGCCCCGCCCTGGTGAACACCTGAAGCTCTGCCCCTCAATATGTAACAGCTGCGACCAGACCAAAAAAAAAAAAAAAAACCCAAAACAACAACAAAAAACCCCAACAAAAACAAAACAAACAAACAAACAAAAAAACACCCAAAAATGGCTCAAACGGGACAACAAATCAAAGCTCCAGAGCCAATTCATCTAAGCAACCAAGAGATAGCCAACCTATCAGATGCACAGTTCAAACCCCTGGTGATCAGGATGTTCACAGAATTGGTTGATTTTGGTCGTGAATTAGATGAACAAATGAAGGCTACAATATGTGAAATGAAGGAAAATGCACAGGGAACCAATAGTGATGGGAGGAAAACTGGGACTCAAATCAATGGAGTGGACCAGAAGGAAGAAACAAACAAACATCCAGTCATAAAAGAATGAAGAAACAAGAATTCAAAAAAATGAGAGACTTAGGAACCTCTAGGACATCTTTAAACGTCCCAACATCTGAATTATAGGGATACCAGAAGGGAAAGAGGAAGAGCAACAAGTGGAAAACTCACTTGAACAAATAATAAAGGAGAACTTCCCCAATCTGGCAAAGGAAATAGACTACCAGGAAGTCCAGGAAGCTCAGAGTCCCAAAGAAGTTGGACCCAAGGAGGAACACGCCAAGGCACATCATAATTACATTAGCCAAGATTCAAATGAAGGAGAGAATTCTAGAAGCAGCAAGGGATAAGGGGACAGTCACCTACAAAGGAGTTCCCATCAGACTGTCAGCTGATTTCTCAAAAGAGACCTTATAGGCAAGAAGGGGCTGGAAAGAAATATTTGAAGTCTTGAAAGGCAGGGACCTACATCCAAGATTGCTCTATCCAGCAAAGCTGTCATTTAGAATGGAAGGGCAGATAAAGTGCTTCTCAGATAAGGTCAAGTTCAAGGAGTTCATCATCACCAAGCCCTTATTCTATGAAATGTTAAAGGGACTTCTCTAAGAAAAAGAAGATAAAAATATGACAGTAAAAAGACAGCAAACTCACAGATGTTAACAACCACACCTAAAACAAAAGTAAACTAAGCAAACAGCTAGAACAGGAACAGAACCACAGAAATGGAGATCACATGAAGGGTTAGCAACAGGGGAGTGGGAGGAGGAGAGAGGGGGAAAAGGTACAGAGAACAAGTAGCATAGACAGTGGGTAGAAAATAGACGGGGGAGGGCAAGAATAGTGTGAGAAATGTAGAAGCTAAAGAACTTATGACACATGGACATGAACTAAAGCCGGGGAATGTGGGTGGGAGGGGGTGTGCAGGATGGAGGGGAATGATGGGGGAGAAATGGGACAACTGTAATAGCATAATCAATAAAATATAGTTAAAAAAAGAAAGGTTAAAAATGAGTTTCTATATTCCTGTTTCTAGAATATTTTTTTATGAATGGGAGTAGTCTCTTATTTTGAGCTTAATATTTTCTTTTGTTTTGTTAGGAAGAATAATGCAATCGCACTCCCGTCCCTTACTTTGTGATCTGTTGCTTGAAATCCCACTTGGAAGGTCAGGCTTGGCCGGGAAGCCCTCTCCGTGTGTGGTGCAGAGCCATGGCTCAGAAGGCAGAGCCTGGATGGGCTGCTCTGTGAGGTGCTGAGCTCCCGGGCTCTAATCCGTGGGAATGTTCAGTCGTTGGAAGCATCCCTCAGTCAGACTTGCAATGCGTACTGTAGCTCTCGGTCTTGAATTAGCTGGGAGTTTGCAATGAAACGACCTTGGAGACTCAGCCCATTCGAAAACACCGTCTTTCCAAGACCCCACACAGCAGAGCTGCACACATGGATGACATGGGCCAGAAGCGCTTTGCACACAGGAAGTTCATTTTCCACAAATGAGAAGAAAATGGAGCAATTAACTCCTACACCATCTTAACTTTTAGATTCTCCGGCTTCTTCCCCCATGTGACCCTCTCTTTACACCTGTCTTCATCAGCTTATGCAGAATATGCATTCTTTTTCATTTAATATTCATATTATAAAAGTAATAGAACAACAAACAAATACAGTAGGGGAAAGTTACCAAAAATCTCACTTCATCCCTGGCTGGTGTGTGGCTCAGTGGATTGAGGGAGAGACCAAAGGGTTGCTGGTTCGATTCCCGGTGTGGGCACATGCCTGGGCTGTGGGCCAGGTCCCCAGTAGGGGGCCACATAAGAAGCAACCACACATGGATGTTTCTCTCCCTTCCGTCCCCTCTCTCTAAAAATAAATGCATAAAATCTTTAGAAAAAATCTCACTTCATTACAACAATTGTTTTCTTCATGTAGCCTTTTCATTGTAACAGGACAGGAAGAGCCATTTGCACTGACTGTTCATGTACACTATTATGCCCTTCTATTTGAAACATTCCAGCGTTTTGCATGCTGCTACATAGTCTTTAGAATTATTAAAATTAGTAATTGGTCAGATTATCCTATCAGGTAAACATAACGCATTGCATGCATATATAGTATTGTCTTGGTTGAACATTTACGGGGTGTTCAGCTTTCCAACATTATAATTATAAATAATGCTGCAGCAAATCTTCTTGCCCATTATTTTGAATTACTTCTTAGAATTACGGACATATAGTTTGAGCACTGGGTCCAAAAGGCAGTACTTGCGTGGCTTTTGATGGATGTGCCGACTGCTCCCGACGGCTCCGGCCGCACCGGCGCGCTGCCCGCCAGTCTCGCCTCACCTGGCCGCCGAGGGGTGAATAAAAATTTAAAGCTGCGTGGTAACTTTTCCTGGTTTACTTTTCTTTTGATACGAATAAGATTGAATTCTTTTTTTTTTTTGTATATGGTTCATTTTTTTGTATATGCCTATTTATCTTAAGAGATTTTAATGTTGTCCTTATCAAGTTGTGTGAAACACATATGTGAATTAATTTTTCCAAATAAAATAACTATATTATCTTTTTTTACTGAAAGTGTCCAGTTTGCTTTTTAAATTTATATTGTGACTGCAATACACAAAATTATCTAATTTTTCTAGTGAAATACGTTGATAATTTTGCAGGGTCTGTCTGCCAGTTCTAGGATGTTAGCACTGCCCTAGAACACATTTAATTTTATTCTGAGTGTTGTGATTTTGTCTTTAAAAACCTTTTGGACTTTAATCCTTCTGAAATTTATTCTGGTGTGAGGTACATAAAATTGTTCACAGTTTCCCTTTTAAAAATGTTAATAATTTTAACACCATTTACTGAAAAATCTTTTTTTTCGTTGTCTTCGGATATCTCCTTTATCATATTAAATTTCTATACCCCTATACACATATAGCGGGATTCTGGGTACCTCCTTAATTCCAGTTTATTGTTTTGCCAGAGCCACAGTTTTAAGTATTTTTGTTATGTGTATTGAGGACTTGTTCCTCCTCTTGGCTACTTTAATTCTCTCTTATTTTTAAAAAATATTGTTACCAGTTTTCTTTTTCAAAGATTAATTTTAGATCCATTTTGTCAACTTCCAAAAAACCCTCTGGATTTTTGTTTGCATCCATTTGGCAGCGAGAACCCACCCAGTCCGTACATTGACTTGTGGGGGACCGACCCCTGGACAGAGTTGAGCCACGCGCAGGTCTCTCCTGACTCACAGGCGCCAGGAGGCAGGCCGGGGCAGAGCCGGGGGAGTGGGTGCGGCCGGGCCGGGGGCTGCGACTGTGGAGGGGGAGGTTTTGCGGGGGGGGGGGTGTCTCAGCTGGTGTACCCAGGTGGGGCCCTGCAGGCCCACGTGCTGACTCAGCTGCCAGAGGGAGGCGGCGTGGTGTGTCTCGGAGGAGTTGAGAGACCAGGGTTCCAGCCCCGCCTTGAGTGTTACTGGTCCGTTCTGCGCCAGGACAAAGTCGAGTCACCTGCCACAGCCTTGTCCTCCTAGATCCCTTCCAGCTCTAAAATCCTTTCGTCTCAGCTTCATCCGGTGGGAGACACGGAAGTGCTGCTCCTGCCTCACCTGTAGTGGGCCTGGAGGTGCGGAGGCAGAGACCTTTTCTAAGAGGTCCTACTCTCTGCTGGTCCCAGCACCCAGCCCCTGCCTAGGGCCTCAGAGGTGTTCCATGCCTTGGCCGGGGGGCTCAGTTGGTTGGAGTGACATCCCATACACCAAAAGGTTGTGGGTTCGATTCCTGGTCAGGGTACACACCTATGTTGTGGGTTCAATCCCCGGTCAGGGTGTGTACGGGAGGCAACCGATCGATATTTCTCTTTCACACAGTGATTTTTTTTCTCTCTCTGTGTGTCTAAAATCAATAAAAATGTATCCTCAGGTGAAGATTTTGTTTAAAAAGGTCTTCCGTGCATATGGGAAGAGGGAAGGAAGGAAGACGTCGTGTATCCCAGTTCACGGAGGAGGTGGCTCTCCGAGTGCAGGGTGGACAGAAACCACCTGGGGTGAGTTACACGGCAGCTTCGAGGGGCAGGCGGGTCTGCGAGGCGAGGAGGCTCGTACTCTGTGGCCTGTACTTGGAGCAGTGCCGTGTTTGCTGACAGTTCCCGGCTGAAAAAAGGAGAAGGGGCAGAGGAGCCCTGGTCACAATGACAGATGAGACACTTGGCGGCACAGAGTCATTTGCTGCCTTAGGAGATAACAAGGTGGTGGGTGACTTGCTTCTACATGTTTGCGGCTTTACAGTGTTTGCAAAGAATAAACACTGTCAAGTGTCTCAAAACTCTCAGTGAAGGAAGACAGACACCGGTCTTCATCCTGGGGCCACGCCGGCTGTGCTGCCTGCTTGCTGTCCCTTCTCTGACTGACTCTGCGGTCTTTTGTTTTTAACCCTCCCCTGGGGGCCTGCGTATTGATTACTGAGAGCAGGGAAGGGAAAGAGACAATCATCAAACAGTTTCTCTCGCACGCACCCCAACTGTGGTCAAGTCTACAACCTAGGCTGTGCCCTGACTGGGAATCAAACCCGTGACCTTTCGGTTTACAGGACAACGCTCCAACCAACAGAGCCACACTGGCCAGGGCAACTCTGCAGTCTCAAGGCAAAGTTTTTCACTGGCTGGAAAGTTTTCAAACAGCTCGCTGGGTTTGCTCTGGTTTAGAAGCATCTGAGACTGTGCCCACAGCTCAGGGGGTGAAACAGGACCAGCGGCCCCAGCCTTCAGAGATGGGAGAAGGCCCCTTGTTCCTGACCCAGGGTCCCCCACAGCCAGACCAGATGACCAGGGACGCCCTCTGCACCCCAAAAGTGCTAAGGAAAATCTCTGAGGTAAAGAGTTTGCCTTTCTTTACTGGAAGAATTTTTATTAGGCCAAAGCGTTGACAAGTTTGTCATTCCCAGAATCTGCTAACACCCTCCCCACACTCCCTTGGATTTTGAGTTCTTTTGCCCTCCTCATTTGCTGAGGGGAGGAAAAACTGTCTTCAGCAGGCAGAAAGCTCTCTCGGAGGTGTTTGGCAGCGACTCCGCGAGCTGGGAGAGATTTATGTCTCTGTTCTCTGGCACTGCCTAGCGTGAGCTCACTTAAAACAACTGAGTAAATGAGTTCACTTTATCCCGTCGGAACGGAGCCGAGGGCAGCACGGTACCCAGCTGGGGCCCGTGGGGGCCCTGAGGCAGCGTGCATGTCTCCGTCACTTGTGCTGAGCTCAGCCGATTTTATGTCTGTCTGAGGTCATTCAGACGGGAGGGTGGGGAGCAGAGAGCCTGGGGGTGAACGGGTGCGGTGGGAGCCGCCCTGGAGTCTGCAGGGCTCTGCCGAGAGCGTGGGTTTAGGGGCTCACCGAGAGGTGGCCTGGCCCCCAGGGCTGGTCAGCTGTGTGGATGAGAGCACGATCACGATCCGCTGATCTGAGCTGGCCTCCACAGAGGGGCTCTTCCAGACAGGTTTCCGCAAGTTCATGGCCATGGAAGGTTTGCCTTCCTTTCTTGTTCGTTACACTTTGTGTTCCCTGCTGCCCCACTACCCTAAAGACCAGGCCCCTTAAGACAGGGCCTTGCCCTGGCTGGGTGGCTCCATCGGCTGGAGCATCGTCCTGTACACCAGAGTGGGCTGTGGGTCTGATGCCCAGTCAGGGCACGTACTTAGGTTTCAGGTTCAATTCCCAGTTGGGGTGCAGGCAGAAGGCTACTGATCGATGTTTCTCTCACATGGATGTTTCTCTCTCTCAAATCAATAAACATGTGTGTGTGTGTGTGTGTGTGTGTGTGTGTGTGTTTGAGGAAGGAAGGAAGGAAGGGAGGAAGGAAAAGGCAGGAAGGCAATGCTCACAAGTCCCGGGAAAATCCCATGGAAACAAACCATGCTGCCTGGTCACTGTGGGAACGGCTGAGAGGAGGTGGTCTGTGGGTGCAGCAGAGCGGGAAGTGGGGGGTTCAGACCCGTCTGAATCTTCTCTTCGGCAACGACGGGAGAGGTGTTCACAGAGTGGCTGAAGTGTGGGCAGTACTGATGAAGGGGAAAGATGATCTTTGTCCTACGAATACCTGTAAATACATCCTTAAATCAGTTTGATTAAGAGTAGAACTAGTTCAGACTTCCGGCCAAGATGGAGGCGTAGGTGGACACACTGTGCCTCCTCTCACAACCAAAATTAAGGACAACAAATATTTAGAAACAAGAAAACAACCAGAACTTATAGAAAATTGAACTGTACGGAAGTCCAACAACCATTCATCCAGACCGGTAAGAGGGGCGGAGTCGAGGCAGGAAAAAGTGGAGGTGCGGACCCGGGAACGCAGGCAGCAGCTGCTGGCAGTTCCCAGATGCACAGGTGGTGGCTGGCGGACTTGGGGCACAGGGGGGCAACTGTGCAGACCCAGTGAGGCCGCACAAGGTGGCTGGCTGACCAGGTGGTCCCACATTCCCACGCACAGACAATCCAGGCAAAGGGAAAGCGGTGGAGGAGACTGGAATCCAGGAGAGAGTGGAGCAGGCGCCATTGTTCCCTCTCGGACCCCGCCCCTACATACAGCGTCACAACCCAGCGACTGGGCTGCCCCGCACTGGGGAACACCTAAAGCTCCACCCCTCGCTACGTAATAGCCGAGACCAGACCAAAACCAAACCAAACCAAACCAAACCAAAACAAAACAAAACAAAAACACCAAAAATGGCTCGAACTGGAGAACAAATGAAAGCCCCAGGGCCAATTCCTCTAAGCTGTGAAGAGATAGCCAACCTATCAGATGCACAGTTCAAAGCCCTGGTCATCAGGATGCTCACAGAATTGGTTGATTTTGCTCGCAAATTAGATGAAAAAATGCAGGCTACAATACGTGAAATGAAGGAAGACACATGGGGAACCAATAGAGATGGGAGGAAAACTGGGACTCAAATCAATGGAGTGGACCAGAAGGAAGAAACAAACAACCAAACAGAAAACAAGGAAGAAACAAGAATTCAAAAAAATGAGGAGAGGTTTAGGAACCTCCGGGACATCTTCAAACGTCCCAACATCTGAATTATAGGGGTCCCAGAAGGGGAAGAGGAAGAGAAACAAGTGGAAAACTCACTTGAACAAATAATAAAGGAGAACTCCCCCAATCTGGCAAAGGAAATAGACTACCAGAAAGTCCAGGAAGCTCAGAGTCCCAAAGAAGTTGGACCCAAGGAGGAACACACCAAGGCACATCATAATTACATTAGCCAAGATTCAAATGAAGGAGAGAATTCTAGAAGCAGCAAGGGATAAGGGGACAGTCACCTACAAAGGAGTTCCCATCAGACTGTCAGCTGATTTCTCAAAAGAGACTTTATAGGCAAGAAGGGGCTGGAAAGAAATATTTGAAGTGTTGAAAAGCAGGGACCTACATCCAAAATTGCTCTTTCCAGCAAAGCTGTCATTTAGAATGGAAGGGAAGATAAAGTGCTTCTCAGATAAGGTCAAGTTCAAGGAGTTCATCATCACCAAGCCCTTGTTATATGAAATGTTAAAGGGACTTCTCTAAGAAAAAGAAGCTAAAAATATGACAGTGAAAAGACAGCAAACTCACAGCTATTAAGAACCACACCTAAAACAAAAGCAAACTAAGCAAACAGCTAGAACAGGAACAGAACCACAGAAATGGAGATCATATGGAGGGTTAGCAACAGGGGAGTGGGAGGAGGAGAGAGGGGGGAAAAGGTACAGAGAATAAGTAGCATAGACAGTGGGTAGAAAATAGACAGGGGGAGGGCAAGAATAGTGTGAGAAATGTAGAAGCTAAAGAACTTATGACACATGGACATGAACTAAAGGGGGGGAATGTGGGTGGGAGGGGGTGTGCAGGGTGGAGGGGAATGACGGGGGAGAAATGGGACAACTGTAATAGCATAATGAATAAAATATATTTTAAAAAAGAATAGAACTAGTTCGATGCGCTGGCTATATTTCTTCAACGTGCCTGAAAGCATAAATATCAGTAAGATACACAGGGTCATCTACATATCACCTGAATGCGCCCACAGTGCTGCTGTCACGAGCAGTGTCACAGTGAGGTCCCCACGTCAGCAGCCTCGGCCTCTGCTGAGAAGGCCATAGAGCTTCGAACTCTCAGGTTCAGCCACAGGCCTCCTGAACCAGGAACCCGGACAGTGGGGCTCAGGGAGCTCTCTTCTCAACCCTCCAGGTGATTCTGACACCTGCTGGGGTTGGGTGCCCGAGCACTGGGGGGTTGGGCCGTTCCAGAGTGTCCTGCTGGTGAGTCACCTTTGCCTGCCACGGGCCCTCGGTGTCCTCAGGAGCCGAGAGCAGAAGAGAGCTGCGGGTGGAGCACCCACAGAGGTTAGGGCAGACCCAGCTTTCACAGTTCAGTTAAGAAGGACGAGGCATGGGAAGCGAGTGCACATTCGGGAAAACACCTGAAACTCGCACGTACGCATGTGGGTGGGAGTCACCCTCAGCCGGAAGTGCGGGCTCACTTCCGTGACTCCCCAGGTCTGAGTGCAGACGCGTGGGGAGGGCCTAGTCAGGCGGCCAGTCCCTGTGGCTTAGAGAAGCATCGTCTGACAGAACTTTCTGGAGTGATGGAAAAGTCCAGCAACTGCATTGTGCTGGGAGACCCTTCTCTGTGGGTCTCTTGCATTTCTGCACATTTTTGAAGCAGAGGCACGGAACACCTTTTTTCTGGACACTTTTCAAGCATGCGTGCCTAGCCAACAGCCTTCAGAGGTAGAGGCAGTGTCTTCCTCTAGAGCATTTAGCAGCCTGCCTCCTGCCCCTTGGAAAGGAGCCGGATTCCCTAAACTCAGGGTTCCTCTCTTGTGCTGCAACCCACTGCCTGGGCGGGTACCATCTCGCCCTTCGTATCTCCCTGTGGGTATTGGAGCTCGGAAAAATGGGAGCAAGAAAATGCCAACCCTCTGGCTGCTGATATTGCCACATGTAGTGACACCCTTTGTCTCAGACCCAGGAGTTTTGTGCCCTCGGTCAGCATCCGTGAAACTGGCAGGCTAGTCGTTAGCTTACAACCAGGGTGAGGTGTGAGGTCCTTTGCACATCTTACACACACGCGGCTATTGAGCACTTGATACGTGGCTACTGAGACTCAGAACTGAATTTTAGCTTTACCTCATTTTCCCCCAAGCTTCATTGAGGTATAATTGACAAATAAAATTATATATATTTAAAGTGCACAATGTAGTGATTTGATATACGCATACACAGTCAAGTTCATTAACATGTCCATCACTTTATACACTTACCATTTTTTAGTGAAGACTTCTAGTAGCCACTTTCAGCAAATTTCAAGTACACAGCCCAGTGTTATTACCGATCGTTATCACCTGTCTCTGCCTATCAGTATTATCATCACTGTGCTGTGCATTCGATCCCCAGAGATTGCTCTGTGTACACCAGCAAGTGTCTACACTTTGGCCACCAGCGCCCCCTTACCTTCCCCCCACCCAGCTCCCGGCAGCCACCATCCTGCTCTCTGTTTCTGTGAGTCTGATTTTTTTTTAGCTTCTAAAAAAGTTTCGGTTATAGGTGATACCACACAGTATCCGCATTTCCCCGTCTGGCTTCTTTCCCGTAGCACGACGCCCTCCGGGGGCCTCCGTGACGTCACAATGGCAGGATTCCCGTTTAGGGCCAGGCAAGGTCCCACCCGTCTGTTTGCACGGCACCTTCCCTCTCCACTCGCCCGCTGTGGGCGCTTAGGCTGTTTCCATGTCTTGGCTGTTGTGAATAAAGCCCCGACGAACACACATAGGCATGCGGCTCTATCTTCAAGGCACCAGGTTCATTTCTTCTGGACACACAGTCGACCCCAAACAGCAGAGATTTGAGCCGCACGGTCCCTGCATGTGCGCGCGCGTTGTTGGGGGCCCCTCACGGTCCAAACCAGCGCTGCTCGGTCATGACTGGCTGGTGGGACCCCGTGCAGGCAGAGGCCCGGCCAGTTACGTGAGGGTGTTGGCCTGCGCAGGCGGTCAGCACCCCTGACCCATGTGCTGTCCAAGGGCCAGCCGTGTATCCAGATGCAGTGGATTCATTTTCAAACAGCCCCATGTGGCCAGGGGCTGCCATACCAGACTGTGTAGCTTAGAAGGTTAAAGCATCCACCGTGTGACCATTGGTCAGGGTGCTGTTGAGGGAGATTCTAGGCTGAGCGGGAGTTGAGATTTAAGGGATCTCAGGTTGTTTTCAGTATTTGAGTTTTCATGATTCTGTAGCTCTAGGAAGAATGGACTTGTGAAGATATATATATATATATATGTCTTTAGGAAGAGCCTTGGAGACTGGAGGGAGAAGGTATAGCCTGAGAAGATGAGCAGACCCGTGGCTCTTAAAGGATTTGCTCAGCCCTGCCCTTCCCTTCTCCCCTCAGCTTGTGAATACCCCCCCATCTCCCCAGGCTTGATGAAGAGTCCTCTGGGCCCTTCTCAGCACCCCCAGGTTCCTGCTCCCTCACTTCCCAGCTCAGAACAGCCTCTTCTTTAATATGTTTATTGATTTTAGAGAGAGGGGAAGGGAGAGAGAGAAACATCCATGTGAGAGAGAAACATTGATTGGCTGCCTCTCGTATGCGCCCTGACTGGGGACCAAACCCACAACCTAGGCCTATCCCCTGACTGGGAATCAAACCAGGGACCTTTCAGTTTACGTGACCACACTCCAACCAACTGAGTCACACTGGCTGGGGCCAGAACAGTCTCTTCTCTGATTTCCGGTTCAGGCCCTGCTGATAGGTCAGCTCATATGTATCTAATCAGGAGGCGCTGAGGCCTGGGGATGATGAACGGGGCTTCTCACCAATAGTTTGTACAGAGTATTGGAAACAGCTGTGGGCTTGGCTGGCAGTGCCAAAGCCGGGCCCTGGTGTTTGGGGGAGGGGGTGAGATAGGGGACACGAGGGCAGGAGTCTGAAGGTGCTTTGCCACCCCAAGGCTGGGAAAGCCAGAGAGCTCAGAGCAGTTCCAGCTCCCACCTAAAACCCTGGGCCCTGAGGAGGTGGGGGTGGGGTGCTCCCTGGAGTCTGAGGACTCAGGCCCCAGCCTGGACAGGCCTGGACCACCCAACAGGCCACTTATTTACATTTATTGTCATTGCTCCACAAACACCACACAGATTGCTCCGCAAGTTGCTTCCTCAGTTAACGTGACAAGCCCTCGAATCTCTTCTTTGTCCTAAACGGAGGTAAAATGCACACGATGTAAAATTTGCGGTCGTAACCGTTGTTAAGCGTGCACGTCGGGGGTGTTGCGTATGTCCGCGTCACTGTGCACCTGGCGCCAGAGCTCTGTGCATCTGGCCCCGCGGAAACTCGGCACCTGTGGAGAGCTCCCGCCGTCCCCGCCGCCGCAGCCCCTGGCAACCAATGTCCTTTCTGTTCCAGTGCGTTTGACTCCTGTAGAGGTGGCCCCGGGGGGGGCGGGTCCTGTAGCATTTGTCTGGTGGTAGTTCATTCTTGCTTGTACTGTGTAACGTAACAGTGTAGGGGTATGTGTTTACCGGGCAGCCATTAGTAGTATTTTTGCCACCACAAAAAATGCTATACAGTTTTTTGTGTGCGTGTTTGCATACTGGAGTTTGTGGCTATCTTTTTTCCCCTGTAGAATAAATGCCCAGGAATGACATAGCTGGGTCAAAGAGAGGCATATTCTTCGTTTGTATTTATGTTTTTAGATCCCTTTTTCAAAAATCAGTGACACCTCGTATTTCCACCAGTTGTAATAAAAAGTGCTATTTCCTTCCCCCTCATGTTCTCCAGCCCTAGTTATTGTTACATTTTTTAAAAAAGATTTAATTTATTTGTTTATTTTTTAGAGAGGGGAAGGGAGGGAGAAAGAGAGAAAGAGAAACATCAATGTGTGGTTGCCTCTCACACGCCCCCTACTGGGGACCTGGACCGAAACCCTGGCATGTGTCCTGACCGGGAATCGAACTGGCGACCCTTTGGTTCACAGCCTGCCACTCAATCCACTGAGCCACACCAGCCAGGGCTCATTACTCTTTTTAAGTTTTGCTATTCTGATCAATGAAAAGTGGCATCACACTTTTAAAATTTACATTTCCTTGACAAATACTGAAATCTGTCTTTCAGACAGAGTATTGGCCATTCAGATTTTCTCCTGCGTGAGTCACCGATTCACAGGCTCGTCCATTTCCGACCCGACGACTTCCGTCCCTTGCTGTGCGTAGCAGCTCTCCGAGATGACAGACGCTCACTCTCCATCAGGAGTATATACTGAAACGTGTTCTCCCGTCTACCATTTGTCTTTTGACTTTGTATATGTTATCTTTTATCCTTCTAAAATTTAAACATTTTATGTCTAGCTTTTCCTCCATAGCTTCTGGATTTTCTGTTTTGTTTAGAAAAATCTCCTCAAACCTAGGTTATGTAAATATTCTCCTAATTTTTTTCATTAAATTATTTTAAATATTTAAATTGTTTTAAATATTGTTTAAAATGGTTTTAAATATTTCCTTATGAAATTGTTTAAATATAAAAACAATATTTAAATGGTTTCAAATATTTAAATTTAAATACATTTAAATCCTTCATCTATTTGGAATGTGGTTTTCAGAACTTGTGAGGTGGAGAGCTTAGCCGAGTTTTCTCCGAGAGAGAGCCAGTCACGCCTCTACAGTGTGTTAAATAAGCCGTCCTGTCCCTGCTGGCCTGAGATGCCACGTTTCACATGTGCCACGCCGCCATCCGATGTACCGGGGCGTGTTTCTGGACTTGGCTCTAAGTCTGTCCTGTAGATCCGTCCATCTTGTCCTTTACCCTTCACATATGATCTGATCCCAGCAATGTACAGTCAGCTTTCCTGAGGCCACTCTTACCTCCACAGGTCTTCACTGCTGTTGTTTTCCTCATTACCATGATGCGAATTCCTTCCAGCTGTCAGATCCCAGGAATGTCAGGAATTCTGCCAGAAAAGCCAGAGCAAGTTCCAGAAGGCCTGCCCACGTGCCCTTTCAGGAACCAACCAAGGCAGACAAGGATATTAGATGAGCACCTACTATGTGCTCGGCACTGCGCTTTCCACTGGAGCAGGGCTAGAAGACAGGGAGCAATATTTTGAGGTCCTTGCTTCTTCGCTCCAGCCCTATCCCCTCTGCACTGCTTCACGATGCCGTGACCCCCATTTCTGCTCTGCCATCTGTTCCTTATTAGGTTTCCCAACAGGGGCCGCTGGAGGGAGGCTGCAGGCTGGAGGAGGAAGGCTGGACGTGCTTTCTCCTGTTTTGTCCTTGTGTCCCTGTCAGTGACCGTCCCCCCAGCAGTAGCAGGCCTGCCCTAAAGCTGAATCCAGTTTGCAGTTTTTTCAGCACCCACCCCACGCCCCTGCCCCAGAGACTCCAGCTCTAGCCGCCAGGTACTGCGTCCTCAGAGGTCTGCGTGCCAGGCTCCGGGTCCCCTCCTGGGAATGCCTACAGTTGAGTCCGTGCACCCTCTGTAGCCCTGGGAGAGGGGCTGTGGCCTCCACGGCTCCTAAGCATGGTTTTCTTACCCTTCCGTCACCTAGTTATCAGCTCTTCACGGTACACTCTCCCTTTTCAAATGCCTGGTGTGGTTGCCGTCTCCCGATAGGCCCAGACTGACCCAGGTAATGAGGAATCGTGGGGGCCGGAGGCTGCTTCTCTTGGCCGCCCTGCCTACAGCTCCCCTCCCACCTCCATTCCCAGAATTATTTGGCCGCTAGTCGCCAAGGAGACGGCTGAGAGTTTCCATTTGCCAAGCCTCCCCCTGGAGCTCTACAGAGACATTCCGGAAACTCCCTACTCCCTCCTGTTCCCCAGCCAGGGAACTTGGAGGATCTAGCCAGGTTCGGAGGTGGGAGGAGGGGGAAACATTGGGAGTGGGGCGAGGGAAGCAGACCAGGCGCGAGAGTAGAGACACAAGAGGTTTCCTTGGGCCTGGCTTCCTCTGCAGCTCTCAGGGGCCTGGCCCGGTGAGCCCTGTGCAGATGGACACCCACTGGGCCCAGCCCAGGGCTCAGTTCTCCGGCCAGACCCTCCACCACAGAAAGCTGTCCAAGCCCCGTCCCCGTGCACACAGTAGAGGTCCCACTGCCAGCGGGAGCAGGGAGGAGCCTGGGACCTGTCCAGAGGGAGGGACCTCGGCCCATGCCCTGGAGTTTGCTCACCGAAGCAGCGTTTCGCACACACAGAGACCTCGTGTGGTGGCCCAAGTGCCAGCCCACCTCCTGAAGGGAGTGACAGCAACACTAACGATAATAACAGCAGTGAGGTGGGGGTGACTCTCACTCCGCTAACGTAAGCATGTGCACCTATTCCTTTGTTTCCATTACAAGTCGACTCCGTGACTGGGGCCCCTGCCCTCCCAGGGTCCAGCCAGAATCCAGGAGGCTTGTGAGGCGCCAGCCCAGGGAGCAGCTTTGACCACATGTCCATCACGGCTGCTGCTGGCCTTTGGGCGTCTCTGCCTCTCTGCGCCTCAGGTGTGGGCCTGCCCATTTGAGGTTCATCCTCTCCCAGGGACCCAGTAACCCCTGACCTGTCCCCACACTCAGGGAAACCTCTTCCTCTCCACTTTAACCACCCCCAAAGGCACTCTCCTTTCTCCTTCTCACTACTTCCACTGGGGACACCTCACACAACGTCTCCATGAATTCAGGTTTTACAAAAACAGAAACCTGGTGACTTGGGTTTTGCTTCTGTCCCGTACGATTGCGGGGCAGGTAAAATCGAAGACCTGTCTAAAGCTCCGTCGGTTTTATTTTTGCAGAAGTATTTCACAACAAACTAAAGACGCTATTCCATTTCATGCCTGAATATTGTCATGTGCATTTTAAGGAAAAAATAGAACCATGGTCTTCCATAATCACAAACCTATTATTGCACATAAAATGGACAGTTTTCTAATATTATCTGATAAACAGTGCCTCAGTTCAGAGCGGAAACACTGAGACTTGGGTGGGTAAGTGGCTTGCTTGGTGTGGCTCAGCTACTGAGCAGCAGAGCCAGGATCTGAGCCAATCTGGTCTTGAGGTAGACTCCTCCCCTGCCCCCCACTTTTGTGCCCTGTTCTCACCCTTGTCCACTGACCCAGCTCCCACAAGCACGCAGAGGGGCGGTTATTGCAATCACGTTTTTAACCGACCGGGAAGCGGAGGCCTGGTGGGCCCATGGTGGCCCCGGCAGGACTGGCTGCGAAGGGGCTCTCAGAACCGCACAGCAGACGAGGGAGGGCAGTTTCCAGGCAGCACTGGCGCAGAAGTCAGGCCCCCTGCCCTGGGGCCCCCGGGGGGCTCTAGCCTGCCCCTTGGCCACAGTCTCCCCAGCCTGCCCTGCCCTTCCTTCCTCTCCTGATCTTCAGCCTCTCTTTCCTCACCTCTCATTCTAGGGCCTCATTCATCCCCTCACTTCCTCCAAGGGACAGTTCACAAAGTGACTGAGCAGTGACCCCTGCCGAGCCCTCTGGCCCTCTGGCCCTCCTCCCTCCTCCTCTTAGCTACAAACGTAGCAGGAGCTGTGTCGCCTGGGCTGCTGGGGCTCTGGCCCATTTCCTCTCCAGCCCTGGGCTCGTCTCCTGCTGGAGTTCCCGAGGGCCTACGGTTGGCCTCCAAAAGGGCACACGTGGACACACGTGGAAAAGCCATCTATTTCCAGGAGCATCTGCTTCCTCCGCTTCCTCCCTAACCTTTTGCGCTCTGCTCCTCCTGAAGCCCCGGGTTTCAGAGTCAGGACTCCACGTGGTCACAGCAGGCTAGGTCGCAGCTGCGTTCAACTCCACGGCATGGACAAACAGAGTGCCCTGCGGGTCGGCTCAGAGCTGCGGGGATGTGAGCGCAAGGCAGGAGAGGGCCAGGGACCAGTCATCCGGCCCTGAGCCTGATACAGTCAGGCGCGCTGCTGCCCGAAGCCAAGCTGAAGGTTCTCAGAAACCTGGGCGCTTATTGTGGCCACACCAACACCCAGTCAAAAGACCGGGGCCACTGTGGGGCCGCCGTGGGGCCGCCTTTCCCGTCAGAACAGTGAGGTCTGCCCAGCCACCTCAGGGGCCAAGTGAGGGCCCTGGAAAGCCGCAGAGAGGACACGGCCAGTGGCCAGGAAATACATGTTAACTAGCTGGATAAACAAAACCCTAACACAGCACATGAGTGAGAAAGATGTGAGCCCCCTTGTCAGAGAGAAGGGGGCTGGCGGTTCCATTGGCTCCTGGCCAGCCCGGAATGGACACAGCCTCGGGTGCATGGGGGCAGGCTGGGGAGTGAGTGCCCGAAGGTGGGGAGCAGTGTGGGGCATGGGGAGTCAAGTCGTCGGGGGAAGGTGCAGAGAACTGGAGCCCGTCCGTGAGCTGCGGAGAGCTGTACTGTCTCACGGAGGGTTGAGGACACCAGCGCACCCAGCACGTGGCTGGCAGCACACGGTCCATCACGATTATTTCGGTGGGGAAAAGAAGGGCCGGATATGCTGTTCGAAATATGGGGTGACTTTTTAATTAAAGACTTTACTTATTGATTTTAGAGAGAGGGGAAGGAAGGGAGAGAGAGGGGGAGAGAAACACTGAGGTGAGAGAGAAACATCGAGCGGCCAGGCAGGGACAGAACCCGCAACCAGGCACGTGCCCTCACTGGGAATCGGACCGGCGGCCTTGTGCTTTGCAGGACGATACCCAACCAGCTGAGCCACAGCGGTCAGGGCGGGATGACTTCCACTTGGAGGAGAGAGAAGAATACTTTTGTAAAGCTCCAGTAGAACTCAACTGCAAGGGTAGGAATGTTAGGGAAGCCGATTCCAGTTCATCCCAAACTAGAAAGGAATCGTGTACCGTGTGCTAGGTGCCTGCAAGGTGCTTGACATGTGTGGTTGCCCCCGCCTCTCCAACAGCCTGACACGGTAGCTGCTTGCCCAGGTTCACCGATGTTGGTTAAAGGAAAGGCTGAAGGGCCCTCTCTCCAAAGGCTGCAGAGGCGCCTCCTGAGCCACAAGGGAGATTCCTCAGCCTGGTTCTCCAAAACTTCACCTCACGCCGCTCAGGACGCTGGCTCCCCACGTCCATCCTTTAACCTCCTCTTTTCTGAGTTCAGCTGAGAGACCACTCACCTCTGTGGTGGTTAATTTATGTGTCAGCTTCACCAGGCCACGGTGCTGAGTACTGGGCCAAACACGGTTCTGGGTGTGTCTTTGAAGGTGTTTCTGGGTGAGATTAACATTCGACTCAGTGGACCAAATAACGCAGCGGGCCCCCACCCCCTGGGGGTGGGCCTCATCCAATCAGTGGGAGGCCTGGATAGAACCCAAAGGTCGACCTTCCCCCCAACAAGAGGGAACTCCTCCCACCTGGCTGCTTAGAGCGAGGACGGAGGTGTTTCCCTGCTTCTGGACCAGAACTGAAACACCAGCTTTCACCTGGGAACTTCCCCCATCGCCCTCCTGGGGCGCCAGCGAGCCGACCGCAGCCTGTGGAAGTGCTGCCCCCCACGGTCAGGTGAGCTTTTCCTCTGTTTTAAATCCTCACCCAAGGGTGTGTTTACTGATCTTAGAGAAGGAGGAAGGAATTGAGAGAGCGAGACATCAATGTGAGGGAGAAGCATCGATGGGTTGCTTCCTGTGCGTATCCTGACCAGGGACTGAACTCGCAACCTCTTGGTATGTGGGACGACGTTCCAATCAACCAAGCCACCCAGCCAGGGTGACAGTTTCCTATAATATGTCTCTTTTTATGTATGCACACGTCCTATCAATTTTGTCTATCCGGAGACTCCTTTGTCATACATCTCCTTCCCCGACTCTTCTTCCCAAGCCTCCCTTGCTAAGGAGACAGACGGTGGGCTGAGAAGCACCTCCTGTCTGCTGTTGCCCTGGGGTCCTGGGGAAGAAGGGGCCCAACGGCGCAAGCAGAACAGATGAGCTGCAGGACCAGCACCAACGCTCGGTGCAAGCCGGAGGCCCCTTTAAGGGTTTCCTAAGTGACCTGCCTGGATTCTCACATCTGCCCTAGAGTGGGGCTGCTGCGCACGCTGGGGTGGACGGCAGGGGCGATTCCTCATTCTTTGCTCCCAAAGGCGCATCCAATGGAGTCCTGAAGATATTCCCCGTTCGGGGTGGGGGGGGACAAAATACGTGGACCCTCTGGCCTGGACAACAGGGTCAGTCAAACATGTGTCAGCCCCCCTTCATGAGAGCCTGACTCCCAGGGACCCTCTGCCATTCTGCTTAAAGCCGAGCAGGGGCTCTGGACCCTAAGGAGGGCATGGAGGGTCCTCGGCTACGGGTCGAGGGGAGTGAGGCAGGGTCTGTCCATGGTCTCAGGGCAAGTGCGAGGCCGAGAGGCCACTGTGAGCACCTCTGGGCGCCGGGGGTTGAGGGGGCCTGCCCGGCGCTCAGCTCTGAAATCTCCTGTCCCTGCTCAGCCCTGATGAACCTGACACCAGACATCAGATCCCCAGTGTCGCTGGGGTCGAGGTTTCTCACCCTCTCAACCTGTTACCAGGGGATGGAAAACTCTGACCTCATCTCAGGCTGTCATGCGAAGACAGCCATAGGGCTGCAGGGCAGGAGAGAGACTGAGAGACAGAGACTGAGAGACAGAGGCTGAGAGAGGCTGAGAGAGGAAGAGAGTGTGCGCACTGGGATTCAGACTGCCCTGGTCAGGAGGGTTCCGGCTCCAGGGCCCACCCAGAACTTCGAAGGCTGGATCCAGATAGGAGGGGGCTTGATGGTGCACCAGCTACGTGCGGGTGCTGTTCACGTGTGTGTGTATTTTATCACAACAGTATATAAAAAAGGAAGGTACAGCTTGATGAACTGAACCATAATTTCTACTCACGTCAGGAAACAGGGTGTTACTAGCACCCAAGAGCCCCCACACGCTAACGCAAGTGTTTTCATTCGAAGTTCACAGCAGTCTTCACTCTTCAGAAAGAAGAGCCTCAGAAATGTCCTGAGGTGTCGCAGCTCCTCGTTCAAACCCACACTGGCGCTTTCCTGATTTCCTACAGCTCCAGCTGCTTGTCTGAACAAACCGGGAGCACGCAGCGGGCCTGGGGCCCTTCACAGGCCTGTCCGAGCCTCGGGGACCCTGTGGCCCGTGGGCTGCACGCTGGGGTCCGGCATGGGGCAGGCGGTTGGACTCCGTGAGATGGGGGCCTTTTTCAACTCTATCTCAGTGACACATCATGAAATGAAAATGCAGGGAGCTTGGGGCCTCCCTCAGGTGCGCCCCGGCCAGGTCCTGCCCTCCTCAACGCTGCATTATGGATGGAGTGAATCATCTGGTAAATAATTCACCCGTAATCAGGGCAGTGAGGGTAACAGGAGAGCAGGGGCGAAGGTGTTGGAAGGGCTGAGGTGGGCAACCTGAGCTGGAACCCCGTCCTTTCAAGGCTGGGCTTCGCTCTGGGGAGACGGAGCCCGAGAGCCAGGCAGGCTCCATCTCGGACGCGCAGCCACCCGGGGGGATGGGGCCATGGTGAGCCCGCGGGCCCTGTGTAGACCACCTAGCCTGCTGCTGCTGCCGCTCTTCTGCCTTCTGTATTTGGGGGCCTCCGGTGAGTGATACTCAACCCCTACCCACCCCACATAGCACGTAGCCCTTTCCCACTCACATTCCACGATCTCTTCCCCGTCTTCCTCGGGATCCTTTGGCACGCGCGTAGCCATTCAGTGAAGGCCGTGAACTTCAATGATCTGCTAGATGTTAGCCAGCGCGCACTGAGCGACCGCGACTTGTCAGGGTGGGGAGGCAGGGCCCACACACAGCCCTCGGCGTTGCCCTAACCCTGAGGGTTATCCCGGGCATGGACGTGACATGGTCAGATCTGGTTTCATAAAGTTCCCTCCACGCCAGGTGGTCTTCATGCATCGGCAGCTGCCGGCATTGGAAGGAATCAGTTTCTGGGTTCTTGTCCTTCTCAATTCATCGAACATCCGAATTTTGCCTTTGATCCCTCCTTCCAACTGTCCTTCCTTCTCTGTCTTATGGAGCCCTGCCCCGTAAGCCCCAACTGCAGAACAGAACCAGAGGCTCTGGGAAAGCGGGGAGCAGGAGAACCCAGAACAGCTCAGATGCCCTGCGTTGTCTCCGTCCCCAGGGCAGCCTGAGGAGGAGGTGGCTTCCGTCCAGGGAGTGAGGGGCGGCTCTGTGGAGCTGACCTGTGGCCCCCCACCTGCGCCCCTGGCGGTCTTCTGGAGCTTCACCCCCCTGGGATCCCTGATCCCCCGGCCTGTGGCTGTCACCGATGGAGCAGAGGTCAAGGTGGAGGCCGGGGCCTTGGCTCTGGGAACCGTGAGCCTCCGAAACAGCAGCCTGGTGCTGGGGGAGCTGCGGGAGGGTGCCCGAGGCCACTTCCTGTGCCAGACCCTGCAGGCGGCCGGCGGCCGACTGCACACCGCCTACTCCCACTTCAGCCTGGCTGTGCTCGGTGAGCGGCCCAGCTCGGTGCCCTGGCTTGAGCTGCTGTGCCTGCTGCTTTGCATCCCTTTGCATGTGCTTCCAGCTGCATTCCAGAGGGTTCGGGTTCTACAAGGCCTGCCCCCAGGGGAGGGGGAGGCCTGGGGTGCTCAGAACCCAGGGGGCAGGCCAGCCCCCAGCTGGCAGGGGCCAGGCCAGAGGACGCAGCGGGGCACTGCCTGAGCCTGCAATAACCGACCTCTTCCTTCTCTGCCCAGTGCCCGTATCGAAGCCTCAGGTGAGGCTGAGTGAGCCATCCCCTGTGGAGGGGGCATCCGTGGTGGCCACATGTGCAGTGCGGGAGGGCACGGAGCCTGTGATCTTTGCCTGGAAGCATCAGGCACCCCGAGGCCTGGGGGAGGCCCAGCTGGGGGTCACAGAGCGGCTGCTCTGGCTGGACCCAGTCAATCGGACACACTTGGGCTGGTACATGTGCAGTGCCCGCAACGCCGTCAACCAGCTGAGTAGTGACGGAACCTTCCTGGATGTCATCTGTGAGTCAGACTGGGGGTGAGGGGAGGTTGCCAGGGCTGGCACCCACTCCCCACCCACACTCGGCCCCCTGGCACACTTCAGGCCCCCAGGAGGGTCCCAGCCTGGGGCCCTGCACCCACTGGGCCAGATGCAGCTCCAGTACGAGGGGTTTTAACCTGGTCAAAGTCATGTGCCCCTCTTCCCAGGAAAATGTGCATAGATTCGTGTCACAATTTACCCACAGGCCTTTGGGTTGATCCCAAAGGACGCGCAGGGACGACCTGCACCTAGGGAAACAGGGCGAGGGCCTGTGGGAAGACAGGGCAAGTTGGTCCCAAGAGGGACTTCTGAGAGCAACAAAGGATTATTTCCTGAACATGCAAAGAACCCCCAGAGAGGCAGTGAGGAGGAAGCACAAGCCATGCAGAAGTGGACAAAAGGCCAGAACAGTTATTTCAGTAAAAAGAGAGCGGAGAATGCCGGGGAACTGCGGACGGGATCAGAAGCCATGTAGAGGGTGAAGACCTGCGTGGTCTGGAGCAGCCCTGGGTGGGACGGCAGCCTCTCTCGGGGCTTCAAGCACTCACGACGGGGCTGAGCCCAGCGGAGACGTGCTTGGAGTGTGACATTCACACTGGACTTTGAGGAGGTAGTCTAAAGAAAGAACACAAAATAGCTCATCGGTAGTTTTTCATATTGCTTGTACACTGAGTGATAATATATGGAATGTATTTGGTGAAGTAAAAAATTTAAAAATTATTAAGACCCATTGTTGGGTTTTGCTTGGTTGAGCAGGGTATTTTTCTTTTGGGGATCTGGCTGCTGGACTTTTCACCCACCCGTGGCTCACCTGTATCCGTGGGCAGCGGGGCCCGAGGAGTCAGGGAGCGGGACCGACAGTGTCCTGTAGGCCTCGGAGGTGGCTGGTGGGCACTGTGAATCCAGGACGGTGGAGGAGATGATGAACGCTCTCGGAAAGATGTAGGAGCAGAATGGAGGCAGGCAAAACAATGCGGTGCTCTCCAGGAGTCGGGGAGGAAGAGGACACGGGAGTGGGGAGGCGGAGGCCCCGGGAAAGCGGACAGGGCTGGCTGCTGGGATCGCAATGGGGGCAATCCCACCCTGTTCTTCCCACCCTCTTCTCTCCCCTCTCCAGCTGAGAGGGACCAACCAAACCAAGAAAGCCCTCGATGCCAGGCACTGGGAGAGGCGCCCTACTACTGGGAGAGGCGCCCTACTGCCCCTTCTCCTGGCCAACTCTGCCTGTGCCCCCGCCTCAGCCCAACCCACGGGCTCTCCGGGGAAGCCTTGCAGGTTCCCTCCCGGCTCTCACAGCCCGGGGGCTCACCTCACAGGCCCTGATCTCCTAGACTCTGGGCTCGTTAGGGGCCTCGCAGAGTGGCTGGTGCGGCTAGTGCCTAATTCATGGCTGCCAAGTGAGGAGTAAATTCAGCAATCATTACATGAGCCAGTGAAGGAACGAGGACCGGCCAGGGAGGTGTGACGGGCCTTCCTTGCCCTCCAGATGGTCCGGACCACCCTGTGATCACTGTGGAGCCGTCGGGCTTCACTGACGAGGGCTTCTGGGCGGTTGAGAGGGAGGAAGTGACTCTGAGCTGCCTGGCTGCGTCCAATCCGCCCAGTCGCTACGTGTGGCTGCGTGAGCACGCCCAGGTCCACACTGGGCCCACCTACACCATCGTCAGCGCCAGTCGTGCCCACACCGGCCTGTACACCTGCCTGGCCCACAACAGCCTCTTGGACACCCGCACGCAGGCTGCCGTCCAGCTCACCATCTACTGTGAGTGTGTGGGGAGGGGCTTCCCGCAGGAGCCTCCGCGTGTCAGAACTGCCGATGCCCCATGGGAACCGGGTGGGAGTTGGGGGGAGGCAGGGAGGGGGGACCAAATGGAGATGCAGAACAGGGGGAGAGCCTGAAAAAACCTAGGGAGGGGCAGGCAGAGGGACAGCCCCCGATCCTATACAGACAGCCCCCCTTCGAAGTGATTACCCCCACAGTCCCTGGGACTGAGCTGAGGCACAGAGACGGGTAGAGTTTGAGGACAGTGAGACAAAGTGCCCAGGGCAAGGATGAGAATGGCGCACCGGGACACTTCCCTGCTGGGGGCTTCTGTAGGAGCCTCTGGGGTTGCCCAGTGATTCTGCCCTCTTGCCCAACCGCCAAAACACTGCCCCTGACCTGAGAACTCCGCTCACCAGCCCCTCAGAGGCATTAATCTCTCCCTGCTCCCCCACCTCTCCCGACGCCCCCACGCTGGCCCCTCTGGGTCACTGGCAGTGCAGCCTGGGCCAGCCCCATCTGAATCCCCTTCTCCCCCAGACCCCCCTGAGGGGCAGCCCTCCTGTACAGTGCTCCCCACCTCTGGGGCTGTGACTTTGGTCTGTGCCTGGCCTGGGGGGTTTCCAACTGCCCAGCTGCAGTGGGAAGGGCCCCAGGGGACTGGCCCGACCGCCCTCAGCAATGTCACCTGGAGGCACGCAGCAGCCCAGCTGCTGAACGGCAGCACCTTCGCCTGCATTGGCCAGCACCCCGCCCTGGCGCAGCCCGCCCTCTGCAGGATCACGCTCTGTGAGTGGACACAGCAGGGCTTGGACATTCTAGGCTGAGGGGTGGGTAGGGATCAGGGGAGAGAAAGGAGGGGCCCTGGGGTCTGGGGAGAGCTCCAGGCCCCACACTCTGGGACCTGCCATGTGACGAGGAGGTGGGCAGTGCTCCGCTCAGGTCTGCCTCCCAGCGTCTGTCCACACAGACCAGGTCTCCGTCTGCACGGTGGCCTGTCCTCCTCAGTTCAGGCTTGGTGTCTGGGGACCCTCCTAACTGCCCCGCAGCCTCCAGGGCCTGCAGGCTCTCGGCCCCTGCTACTCTACTTCTGCCGCCCCATGCGTGCGGGCCTCAGGCTGGGCCCACACCTTTTTCTCCACCTTGAAAACTCCTCTCGGTCTACAGGACCAAGTTCAAATGTCATCCTTCTCCCTGAAGCCCCAGAGGGCTGTCTTTCCACCTGTCGTCCCGCACTCTTCACACTGCGTTGTAACTGTTAGCCCAGTGTTTGCTCCCCTCTCTCTCTGGCCTGTGGCCAGCCTTCCATAAGCGATGACTGACAAAGTCCGTGAGTGGACCGAGTAAATGCAGGAATGGGTGACTGAGGCTGTGAGTGAAGGACGGAGGGATGGGGCGAGCCTGCTGCGCCCCTCTTCCCCTGTAGGGCCATGCTGAGCCGTTTGTTCCCTACTCAGGGGAGCCCCTCCGGAGCCCTGCTTGCTGGACCACGGCCACAACGGGGGACCAGTTCATCATGCTGAGCTGTGAGTGGGCTGGAGGCGAGCCCCCGGCCCAGCTGAGCTGGCTGGATGCACAGCAGCAGCCCCTGGGCGGCGGCGGCTCCTCGCAGGCCGTCCATCTCCTGCGGGCCCGGGAAGATCTGGCTGGCAGAGAGTTCATCTGCCAGGGTTCTCACCCACTCAGGGCCCCTGGCCCCCACTGCCGGCTCCAGCTGGGTGAGCGGGGGGCTAGTGTCTGCATTGCGGGGCTGGGGTGAGAGAAGCGGCCCTTTGGAACCAGGACGAGGGGCTCTGGGGGGCAGCTGGAATGCAAAGTGAGTCAAGAGACTGAGTCACCTCACCTCCCAGGGCCTCAAGTATTTCTGATCCATAAAATCAGGAGGTTTAGTCTAGGTCTGTGTTATCCAATGAAAATATAATGTGAGCCATGTGTTTAATTTTAAGTTTTCTCGTAGACACATTTTAAAAAGCAAAAAGAAATAAGCAAAACATTTTCTTCAACTCAATATATCCAGTATATGATCATTTCAATGTGTAATAGAAAATTAGTAATGAGATATATTACACTGTTTTTTTTTCTTTCCCTATTGCCTTCAAAATCTGGCGTATTCACAAGTCACAGCCCATGTCCAGGTGGACAGGCCACATTTCAAGTGCTTAGTAGTTGCAAGGGCTGGGCAACCCCCATCTAGCCAATGAGGGCCTCTGACTGTCGGCCTCATTTGCATCAATTTGCATGAGAAGGTCCTGATTATCTTCTTGACTTGAATTAATGCTTCAGGTGTCAGAAGTCTTTACCTCTCTCACTCGCTCTAGCTGTCTTTGGTCAGGTTTCTTCCAGCCGGTCCCATCTGTTGTTGACCCAAGGAAAAGAATTAAACGTGGAGGGAAAAAAGGTGGGGCGACCTAGCAGAGGAGCCCTTGCGTGGAACACTTCCCAAGCCTTGGTGACAGCCTGTGTCCAGGGGCTCTGAGGAATGGCTCAACCCAAAATGTTTCCCTCCCTTATTAGTCTCAGGGCTGGACACTCCCTCAGAGGTTCGCTGACACCTGCAAGGGGGTCTTTGGGAGTCAGCCCATAAACAGCAGGCCCCTGCTGCGGGCCCAGCCCTGTGCCGGGGCGGGCGGTGGTGGCGCTGGGGGCGAGAAGGCAGTTAATGCTGAGGCGAAAAGGGCAGCAGGGTTTTCGGGGAGGACTCCGCTGTAACCACTGTGCCTTGGGGCAGACTGGGACAGGAACGGGCAGAGAATGGAAGCTGGAGTGAGAGCAGGCTGGCCCAAGACAAGCTTCGCTGCCGACTGGACAGCCCGGGGGTCCTCTCTGCCCTCCCCGCTTATCCCCAGGCCTTCCCACTAGCCCGGATGCAGGGGCATCTCCCAGCCTCCTTCTCTCTGTCCCCTCAGAAGCCCCCCAGCTGGCAGTGGCTAAGCCCCGGGTGTCAGTCCTGGAGGGGGAAGAGGCCTGGCTGGGATGTACCCTCCAGGGGGGCACACCGCCTGCCCGCCTCCTCTGGCTGGGGCCCCAGGGACAGCCGTTGGAACAGGGTACTTCCGGATTCATGCTGCACCCGGAGGACGCCCAGCTCCACCTTGGCATCCGAGGTGCCGACCCGGAGCGCCACGGGGGCGCCTACCAGTGTGTGGCCCGCAACACCCTGGGCAGCCGCAGCCGCAGCACCCTGCTGGAGGTCCTGAGTGAGTGGGGGTGGTGTGTGTCTGTGTGGTGGCAGGGATGGGGACCCTCCAGCCCACAGGGCCCTGTAGGTGGAAGGCGCTGGGATTCCTACTGCAGGGCTTGGACAGGTGGCCCCCTCGGGCACAGGCACCTGGCTGGGCAGTGTCAGGCAACTCTCGTGCCCTCTGGAGCACAGGCAGACAGAGCTCTGTCTCCTTGGGCTGAGTGTACAGATGAGGAAACTGAGGCCTTGAAATAGAAATCCAGGGTCGCACAGACCCAAACCACGCAGGGTCGATCCAGTCTGCACATCCCGGCCGAGGGTCTCTCCCAGCTCTCAACAAAACTGAACAAATGTGGACGCCCAAGCACCCCTGCACCCATGCCTGGCTGGGTGTGTGCGTGTGGCAGCGTGATTCCCCACCCTCCCTGCTCAGGGTACCCAGCTCCCCCCAACGTCACCATCAGCCGCCTGACCTACGGGCGGCACCGCAGAGAGGTGCAGCTGCAGTGGGCCACCGAGGGCCCCGGGAACCTGACCGGCTTCCTGGTCCAGCGGAGGCCCAGCGCTGCAGGCCCGGGCGCCGGAGCCTGGGAGATGGCGGCTGGTGACATCGGGCCCGAGAGCAGGACCCGGCGGCTGGGGGGCCTGGACCCAGAGGTGCTGTACGCCTTCCGCATGCTGGCGCTGAACCACCGCACAGCTGGGCACCCCTCTGAGGTGAAGATACCAGGTGCCGGGGCGAGCGCCATGGCGAGGCTCAGCTTTCCCCAACAAAACCAAGCCCTGGCTCCTCACCCTCCATCCCTGCCTCTGTCCCCTCCTCCACCTTCTCCCCAGGCAACCTCTCCCCTGCCATCACCCACCCCTCCCCGGGAGGCCCGAGGCTGAGGGTAGCAGCCATAGTTCAGCTGGAATCACAAGAGGGAGGGGGGATTGAAGAAGGACAGGCCCCCACTCTGTGCCTCAGTCTCACCCCGGGGGGCACACAGGCGGCCTCTCGGTTCCTGCCGCTCTCTCTCCATCCTGGGAACTCCCTCATTTTATGGTCCCCTTCCCTGCAGTCCCACTGCCTTCTGTGCCCAATTGGGACTTAGCTGAGGACTCAAACCACAAGAGCAGCAGGTGCACAGAGCACCTCTTCCCTCAGGAGAGACCTGGTCTCCGGAGGCCCTGGGGCCAGCCTTGCTCTTGATCTCCTGCCTCAGGCAGTGGGGTGGGAACTGGGTGAGCAGGGCACCGGCTGCTGGGTAGCCCGTAAGCCACTGCTGCCAAGTGCAGCTGAGCCTCTACACCTGCCCTGTGCGACCGGCGCTCTCCCCTCCTAGCGGACCCCCCCCTCAGCACCTACCCAGCCGTGCTGGGTGCCGCGGGCACAGGGATGGTGGTGGCAACGGTGGCCTCTCTGCTGGTGTTCCAGTACGCTGCCCGGCACCCGGAGACTTGCCCCTGTGAGTGGGAAATTGCAGGGGGTTGTTGTGTGGCCCTAGAAGGTGGCCAGGCCTGCACCTGTCCCGGGGAGAGGCAGGACCCCCCTGGGCAAGAAGTCTGGGCTCTCCTGCACGTGACATGTCCTCATGCGTGATGTCCACCAGGGCTCCCCCGTCCCTGGTCCCAGCACAGAGCCTGTGGGGAAGGGGGTTGCCCCCTGGGATTCTGGCCATGTTGCTTGAGTAACGCGCCTTTTCCTTTCCTTTCTGCAGGCCTGGGCCAGTTGCGTGCTCCCACGTGAGTGCAGGACCCGGCAGGCTGGGGGCAGACGCTCCTCTCACTGGGAAGGAGGGGTGGGGACGTGTGGACGTCACTAACGTCACTCTCCCCCTTCACCCTCAGGGAGCAAAGTCACAGACACAGGGGCTCAACGGAAGGCCCAGAGGCACAGGCAGGCAAGCACCCTTCTGTCCCCAAGGTCATTCCTGTGTAAGGGGAGCAGTCCTGACTTGCACACACGATGCTAGGTCTCCGTCGTCCTCCCAGAACAACCTGGCACACCCCCAACGCATCTGTGTCCTTTGCTCATGTCTGTTCTTCAGGCACTGAGATGCCCCCCGCCACTCCCGGCTTGGATCCTGCGCAAGAACCCACGGACACTCCAGTCAGCGTCACCATCACGGTGACCGCCACGCCGTGAGGCCCTGAGGACGGTGTTCAGGGGCACAGGTGCGGCGTGGAAAGAGCCCCTCTGTCATATCTGGTCTTCAAAGCCAGGTAGCCGAGGCACGACATCTCCTTCCCCACTTCACACCCAGCCTTTGCCATTGGTGCCAAGCCCAGCTGCATGGCCTCCGAGTGGCTTGGTTAAAAGAGGGGCCCTAACCCAGCCGGGAAAAGACAGAGGCGGAAGGACAAGGAAGACACAGCTGGAGAGCAGCCCCGCCGGGTGTGCGGGCACCCCTGCGAACGTCGGTGCTGGAAGCGGTGCCTGGTGGGCAGCTGGCTGCTTCCGGAGCAATTCCTCAATAAACCACACCTGGCGCTCTCATGCGTACAGGGTCATTTTAGTGGCAGCTCCCACAGGGCAAAGCTAATCCAGGTCAGGCAGGCCCCAGGTTTTCTTACCAGGAGGAAGCTGGGAGATGGGTAGGCATGCGTTCCCTTCACTCAGCTGTATCAAGAGACGCAGTCCTCTAGTTCTTTGCTTTCCACACCTCAAATCGCTTCCCCAGGACACAAGCTTCTACCATAGGACCCATTTATGGGTGAAGGAGTATCACCGCATCCGAAGGGGTCAAAGGGCCACAGCCGCTAGACCCCAGGAATCTGTGGCTCCCAGCCAGGGCTGAGTGCTGCAGATGCGGCTTCCTGCCTCCAGGCCTGGGGAGCTGGCTGAGAGGGGACCCTGGCTGCTCCAAAGTCACACTCCGGCGGCTGCCAGCATGACTCACTGGCTCCGAGTGTGTGTGTGCCTGCAATGTGGGCGCAACACAAACGAATGCTTGTTCCACTGGCTAGGAGCGAAGATGCGGAGCTGGCTCTGCGGGGGAGAAACGGCACGGAGCAGCGTCCCGCCAGGAACGAGGAAAGCGGCGCCGGAGAGGAGGGGAAAGTGCGGGAAGCTGGAGTTGCTGCTTGGGTTCTCGCAGATTTAGACTTTATTGGAAAGGGGTTTCGGGGCCCTCGGCGCCCTCAGGGCTGAGGCTCAGGTTTAGGGAAGCCTTATTTAAACGTGGAAAATAAGGTATCACAAGACCTCATCCCATGCAAAAGGCCCTGCTGGCTTTCTGGTCACAGTAGCCCAGTCACTTTTATTATTTTTTTTAGGGCAATAAAACAAAGCTACTCCTTGAGGAGGCTAAATTCTACCCTGGAGCTCACAGAGATGTCGCTCCAGGTGATGGTAAAAAACAGCCCACGAGGCCCTGGCCGGGTGGCTCGGTTGGAGCGTCGCGTACACCAAAAGGTTGCAGGTTCAATTCCTGGCCAGGGGTGTGCACAGGAGGCAGCTGATCGATGTTTCTCTCTCACGTTGACGTCTCTCTCTCTCTCTCAAATCAATAAACATATCCTCAGGTGAGAATTAAACAAAACCAGAGACACGTGAGGAGGGACCGCTCCTTCCCATTTTCCTCACCCTCCTTCTCCCACTCCCCTCTTCCTTCCAAAGAAATACTGAGTCCCCCTAAGGCGGGGTCTGCCTGCTCTGACACAGCTCCCTGGTTCAGGTGTTCCCCTCCCCTCACAAAACCTGTCCCAGATCCTGCTGCCTCAGGGCCTGGCTCTCTGAGGTCCGAACAGCAGGGACTGACTCACTGGGCTCGAGGAGGGGGGTTCCCAGGGGGCAGCGGGATGGAGGCTCCAGCCTCCAAGGGAGACCCACGCCCATCCCAGCGATGAGCCACACGTAGCTTTTCGACCAACAGGGAGTGTCCGAGGGCCCCATCTTCACAGCCGCTCTCCACCAAAGCGGCATTCTCTTTTCCTATAAAACTGTATCCAGCAAATAAAACCTGTCAAAGGTACATCGTTTAAAATATGTACAATGTCAAACACACTATTACAACTTGGAGGAAAATAAAACATACTTCTCAATATGATACAAAAACACGCATCTCATTGTCACTGCTTTAGAAGAGAGCAACAACACAGGCGAAACCCGATCACGGAGTGAACCTCACGGCAGTGCTGTAGCCGGAATGAGAGCTGGGGCACAAGGCCCTGAATGGGGACGCGCTGGTCCTCAGACTCATACAACAGAAATGAAACTGGGAAGAAGTGTTCTAAAAGACCACTTCAAAAGGTTTAAAACATTGCAATTTAACCGACACCCTGCATGCCACTGGATGGTCACCCATCGCCAGGCTACCGGTGCGTAAAGGAAAAAAAGGAGGTAGTGAAAAGATAGAATAGAAATGGGGAAGTTTAATGTGAAAACAAAGAATCACAGAGAACTCTAAGGCAAAGGGAACATGAAGAGGCCTGTCCAACTACAGTATCACTAAGCCAAGTGAAGATCAGATTCGGGTGGGGGTTGGGGTACAGGAGCTTCAAAGGGAGAGATGGGACTCCGGGAAGACGAAGAAAGAGCCCAGAGACGCCCACGTGTGCAGCTGCCGCCTCTCCAGTTGCAGAGTTGGAGCATCAGAGGAGTCTTGCAGCAGGGGCAGACGGAGCGTGCAGAGCTGGACTGGTTCCATTCAAAGAGGGAACCACATGCTTTTGGAAAGCAGCATGGAAAAATGGAAGGAGCTCAGATTACGGCTTCATGTCAGCTGGGTTCAAATCCGGGCTCTGCAGCTCGCTGTGAGACTTGCAGACTTCAACACCTACTTTGTGGGTTTGTTAGATAGCAGTAACAAGCCTGAGCCCATTGCCTGGGCCATGGCAGTCACCGTGCCCATGTGCTATAGCGCCATCTCCTCCAGGGCACCACGACCCTCGACTCCCGGTGAAGTGACATCAGACAGGGCTAGTTTCAGTGACTGCGCAGGGCGTGGAAGTTCAGAACAACTCATGGTTAGGGGGGACTCATAACTCCTAAACATGAAGGCAATCTCATATATAGTTATATTTATATTTATATATCTCAATATATAAAGGCATTTTTTATAAATAAAATACAATAAAAGGGATAACACTTAAAACAGCGTTACTAACAATATAAATAAAGCAGTCCGCAATGAGACTGCCCCAAAGGTAGAGTCGTTTTCTCTGCCTGGTGGACAGATCCCACGTTCAAACTCATCTTTACAAGCAGTTTAGGACCTAGGCTCACACTGACACACCTGCTTCCTAAATCAGAATGACGGCCGACCAGCATTCATGCCCCAGTTTCCTAAGACTTGCTTCGTGACAGCACTGTGGTCATGTGATTGGCCAACCCGGGGCACGCTCTCATGTTCTGAGTCCTAGGCCTTCATCCTTTGCTAGTCACAGAAGTCAGAAATGCAGCCACCGCCCCCACCCCAAAGCTAACTGCATCTATGCAGCATGAAGACATCCCGCATAGCACAGGCACGGACGCCTGGGATGGAGAACTGGACCCTCCAACATCCCTAATCCCTGCCCACGAAATCACGCTCGCTGCATTCTACCGGAAGGAGCTCTTGCATAGGGACTCAGCTTCAACGGCACATTTCGCTAACAGTTCTATCTATAAAATATATAAACGTATGTAAGGGAATACTGATGCACTTATATAGAAAGTTGATTAACATAGTATTCTAGTCTATTTCACTGTAATTTCTGGGAAACTGTAAATTTTTTTCATTTATGCTGAAACTGCTGACTCCGAAGAGAATCATTTTCAGTTTCTTTCCCCAAAGGGACACACAGCCCAAAAAGGAGCAATGATCCATTAAAGCTGGGCTCAAGCTATTCAACACGCAGGGTTTTTGTGTTTTGCGGTGTTTTTTTTCAGAATCCAAGAAGAAAAGCTTTCCAAAGGCAGCTGCAAATACCCTGTCACTCCGAGGCAGCGTAACTGTGACTGATGGGCTCTGCTAACCAAAGCTTTCAGTGCCTGTTTACAATGACAACCTTCTGCGAAAAAGGGAATTTCAAACCGCACCACCCTCACCCTGCGAATGAAGTCTTTTCTACCGTCACATCCCCACATTGGAAGCTGGGCAAGGATGGTTTCCGCGGGGCGGGGGGTGCCATCAGCACAGGCCTTCGATACTGAGAGAGCTTCTGCCAGGCTGGGCTCCCTGCAAACCCTCCCCTGTCTTCCCCAAATGTAAATCCTTCTCTTCAAGGCATCAGTAAACTGAAGTCTTATTTCATCCCTACTCTTGGGAAGAGTTAAAAAGGGGCCCATGGTGACCACTGTATGAACACGTGCAATTTTAAAGCCATAGGACTTGACAGCATTCTTCTTCCCTCTGGCCTTGGTTCCCTTCCTGGGACCGCACTGACCCGGCCCCACCTCGGCCATGCCCACGCACCCGCGCCTAGTTGGTGCCTGGGGAATGGACAGAACAGTGGACAGTGAGTCAACGGTTCTGCTACACTTCTGTGGAAGGCATGAATAAAATTCCTAAGAGATCTGCTGTTAGAAACAGCAGGCTACAACTGTGGCTGTTTCAAAACGTCCTCAGAAAGCCGGGTAACACAATATTGAAAGACAGCTCGCCATCTGAAAACTTTGAATGGCCTGCGCAGCTCCCTCCTAGCTGGACCGGCCACAGGCCGGTCTGTCACTGAGGTTCTTGGAAGACGTGGATGGAACGCTCTTGGATGATGGAAAACTATGCAAAACTAGGTTGTTTCCTACTGTTGGGGAGGCAGGGAAAGGGAGGAAAAATTTTAAGGCATAAATAATATAAAAGGGCACGCATTTTAAGATACATTCATATGACATTACTACTACAAAAATAAATAATGACTTTTCTCTGATTTGAATTAACGTCCTTCACACAGTCCACCCCCAGGCCTGTTCTGTGCAGTGACTAGCTTGACGTGGGAAGTGACTTGTCCTGTGCACGTCCTCAGGTTTCCTGTGGCTGCTGGAGGACCCCTGAAGGGCTGTCTAAAGGAATGCCAGGAGGAGACCATGTTGTCTTTTCAGTACAGTTCTTTGAAGCAGGTGGCAAAATAAGAGGATTCCAACTTAAAATGTTGGTCTCTGTTTCTGAATGGATGTAGCTGTCTCCTGCAAAACACAGGGATTTGGGAGCATTATAAAATCGTAAAGGCTGATTTTCACAAAGCAGTCAAAACACATTACTTCGAGCAATAAAGAGAGGGTAATGAGTAGAAGTAGAGCCCAGTTACACTTAGTTTGAATTTGAAGGAGACAAAAGGTAAAAAAGGTTTAAAAGGAGGTTGAGCTCTCATGAACTTACACGACTCCTCTGAGGGCTAAGGCAACTAAGGCAAACCCACAAAAAGCCCCGAAATAACCACCTTCAAGAAACAGAGGTCCAGGACCACATAACACATTCTTCGAGCAAGTCTACGCATGGTCCAGGTGCAAAGTGAATCAGGGCCTATTTGGATTTACTTTCTGAAGTGTGATGGGATTAACAGCCTGAGATGAAGGAGGTGAAGATAACAACACTTCAAAATGTACCTAGTCCCCTTTGACTGAAGTATCCACTCCCCACCCCCCAGTCTCTTGAGAAATGTATGCGCTGACCGCAGAGCAAACACATCTGCCTCGGCTCCCTCACTTGAGCTGAATGAAGACTGTCTCGAAACGGGGGTTTGGCCGCGTCTCCCAGTACCTGTGTCGGACTCTGCTGCGCCGGCTGTGGTGTCAGAGTCGACCCCACGCCTACTGTCGGGACAGCAAGCATGGCGAGCAGGAGCAGGTCTTGGTGCTGCTTCATCCTTGCTGCTCTCCTCGTGTGACGGGCCACAGGCAGGGGCTGGTGAAGCCTGACACACAGGTGTCGTCGTGTGACTGAGGGGCTTCATTTCCAAGCCATCCTGGGGACAAGCTGGGGCCAGAGGGACCATGGAAAGGGGGCTGCTGCTGAAAGTGCCATTCGTTTTAGTGAAACACCTACAAAGTGCAAACCAAAAGAAACAGGTTTGTCTACAGAGATCAATAATTGAAACACACTTCTTCTGAACTAACATTTGGTATTTTGTATCACAGATTCTTAACAGGGTCAGGTGCTTAAAAATAAACGCTCCACTATGATCTATCAAGAATTCCAAAACTACAGTTAAAGAGGAATACAACAGGAAAATAAATCAAAAGGCAAACCACCTAAGAATATAACCTTACATGATGCCCTATTCCCTTATATGATGCCTTAGTCCAATGTCAAAAGCTGTCTCCTAGTTCACAATTAACTAAGCACAGCACACAGAAGGAAAAGGCCCTTAGCCACTGGAAGAAATGAGGGGGAAAAAGAATGAAGCTAAGACACAGATGTCCACATTCAGAGAAATGACCTTATGAAGACCAAGGAAAACAAACTACTTTGAAATCAGATATGAGGTTCCCTGTCACCCTTAGAAGAAACACTACCAGGATTAGATATTTGAAATTCAGGCATGGTTTCTTTTGCAAATTTTTTATTTCAAGAATTAACTGCTAGTATTAGCACTGAGCATTCACTTCGACTCTGCCATACTTTTATTTCTTGTCTTCACCTAAGATACATGTCATGTTTTTCTTTCCATTCTTCAGAGGGCATCATTTCTACTGATCTTCCGGTTCACTGGTTCCTTCCTCTGCCGTCTCCAATCTGGGGTTAAACCCATCCAGTATGGTTTCCATTCCAGTTATTGTAGTTGTCAGCTTTGAAATTTCCATTTGGTCTTTTTTTCTTTCAGTTTTTATTTCTTAGCTGAAATTCCCCATATGTGAATTCATTGTGTGTTTATCTTCCTTTAAATCCTTGGACACATTTTTAACAGCAGCTTTGAAGTCATGGTCTGCTAATTGTGACGTCTGAGTTACCTGTGGGTCTGTTTCTATTGACTTTTCTTCCCTTAAGGAAGTATCCCATTTTCTTGCTTCTTCAGTTGTAATTTTTTGCCTTTAATTTTCTAGTTCCTCTGTTGGCCTTGAACTCCATCTTCTGATGCCTTCTGTTTGGGTCTATGACCCAAGACTAAAAAATACTCTCAGAAAAAACCCATAAATAACTGTCATCCATTGACTTTCAAGGTTAGGCTTATTCAGTTTCTGCCTGCTTCTGGTTACTCTCCAATGCTTTGATATTGTCCATATTCATCATTACTGCCTGTGGATAATCAAGCTATTCCACCATTAACAGAAGCTGGAATTTCAGGAATGTATTTTTTATTTCTAAGATTGGGAGTAAAGGAAAGCTTGGAGAAGCCATTTCATCTGGCTTTTGAGTGGGGCGTGTGGGGTGGGAAACACACAGAAGTGAGCAGCAGTGAGCCGCAGGCAGACAATGTCAGGGAATGAAGATAACAATTCTTTGGATTTCTGTCCTTTAAACATGGGACGGTGTGTTTCTGGGGCACATGAGAACCAGTAAAAGGAAGTTCAGACGACTAACAGCTCTGTTGGTGCAAGTTACTGGAAATATCCGATGTTAAGCATGGAGAAAGATCTGAACCTGAAAGAGAGTGAGATATCTGTCAGTTAAACAAATCATTAATTTAAGTAAGTCCAACTGTAATCATATAGAGAAATGTACTCACTACACATTTAGTGGAATTCAGATGCCAGTCATCTGGAATAAAAGCATTGTAGGCCAGGCATTTGTTCGTACAGAATAATTTGAGTACATTATTATCAATAGGACTATATTTTAACCTTTAATAACAAAGCAAAAATACTCGTATATACCTGATTCACATAAAACCTAAGTTTTCCATGCACGTCTTAAGCCCATAAAATAAAAAAAGCACTGGTACAGAAGGAAGTCTGTTGGAGGCAGATGCAGCATGATTCCAGGAAAGTACTGCTTTCCATTGTGTTTTATCCTACATTCTACTCAACTCTGAGCTTTCAATTCAGAGACCTGGGGTGTTGGCAAGGGTGAGCACCAGTCTCCTGACAGCCATTTTTAAATGTCCACATCACCCTTCTGATACTCTAGCATCAGTCTCTCCCACTGTCTCAATAACCAGAGGCCCCCTGTATGCCCTCCGTTCATGGGAACCCACAGGCTAAATATGGTACTCATCCAAAATGTGGGCAGAGTCAGGGTGGGAAAAAAACCTTTCTGAATTCAAACTACTGCTAATGAGAATTTAAAGGATATTATCTATCTACATAAGAGCAACCTTATCTAGAAGAGGTCTTTATTCCAAAAAACGTTTGCTAAATGCCTCCTAAATGCTAGACACTGACCATATGATGGTAAATAGGTCAGAGTTCCAGCTCCGAGGACAGCAGAGGAGATGGAGAAGTAAAGCAATGGCCCCAGTGTAACATAGTATGTGTTACATAAGAAGCTACAAAGGACACTGGGCACCCTCAGCATGAATTACAGATGTGTGGCTTCCCACATTACCATCTAGAGAGTGGGGTATATTCTTCTATTTCAGACTCAATTGTCTCAATCTAGGAAGTTACTCTAGCTAGCAATTATGGAATTAGAGAATAAGAAGGATTCTGATTTTTAAAAACCAGAAATATCTCTCTGGTCAGGGGAATCAATATGGCTACTGTGATTTCCTGGAAGTAAAGCTTAAAAATTAAATTCCTAGCTTCTGGCTATGACTGATTAGTTTGTATCAGAATAACTCTCCTGCCAAGAACAACTAAAAAAGAGAAATTTCATTTTAAATCTGTTGAATTCATCAAAGAGCCCCCAAAACACTCGAGTGGCTGAGATTCCAGAGAGACGGTAAATGTAACTCTGAGTTTTGGCACCATTTTCTTTCCTGAGGCATTTACCCAATTCCATGCATGATAAACACTGAGAGATGAAAGCAGAAAGTCATAGGTAAGAGGCTGAGCAACATTTTTGGCAGTTTTGTGGGGCTGGGAGGGGAGAAGCTGGAATTCAGAGCCTGCAAAGAGAGAAGGCCCAGTACACACCCAACACTTTTAATTGGGACCCTTAAAGGGTCACAGTTGTAAAGATAATGGTGAAACAGGGAAGACTGAACCAGTATCTAATCAACTCAATTCCCGATTGGATTAAAGTGATCTGCCCTGTATCTGAATGTCTGCCAAAAACAAAAGTCGTATTTTTATCTTCTTTTTCTTAGATAAGTCCTTTTAACATTTCATATAATAAGGGCTTGGTGATGATGAACTCCTTGAACTTGACCTTATCTGAGAAGCACTTTATCTTCCCTTCCATTCTAAATGACAGCTTTGGTGGATAGAGCAATCTTGGATGTAGGTCCCTGCCTTTCAAGACTTCAAATACTTCTTTCCAGCCCCTTCTTGCCTGTAAGGACTCTTTTGACAGTGAAAAGACAGCAAACTCACAGCTCTTAACAACCACACCTAAAACAAAAGCAAACAACTAGAACAGGAACAGAACCACAGAAATAGAGATCATATTGAGGGTTAGCAACAGAGGAATGACAGGAGGAGAAGAGAGGGAAAAGGTACAGAGAATAAGCAGCATAGACAGTGGGTAGAAAATAGACAGGGGGAGGGCAAGAATAGTGCGGGAAATGTAGAAGCTAAAGAACTTATGACACACGGACATGAACTAAAGGGGGGGAATGTGGGTGGGAGGGGGTGTGCAGGGTGGAGGGGAATGATGGGGGAGAAATGGGACAACCGTAATAGCATAATCAATAAAATATATTAAAAAAATAAAAATAAAAGATAGGTATAATATTAAAAAAAAAAAAGAAAAGCAAAAGTCAATTCTTTCCATAGGAAGAAAACATCTTCCAGAGCCCATATCGGTTTGTGTGCACAATGTCCAGAATATAATAAAAATTACCAGACAGGAACAAGGGGAACACCTAGTGATACAGTTATTGAGTTAGGAGATACACACTTGAAAAGAACTGCATGAATATACTCAAGAAAACAGATGGCAAGATAAAGAATTTTAATAGAGAAAAAGAATCTGATAATAACAACTTAATTTCCACACTAAAAACAGAATAACTGAAATTAAGAACTCATTACATGGGGTTAAGAACAAGTTGGGCACAGAGGGACAGAGGTTTACCTACCAAACATGAAGCAGGACACTGCCAAGTACTAAGATTGAAGCTCAGAGTCGAAAGGAGGGAACATGTATTTAAAAAGCTAAGAGACATATGAAGCACAGTGAAAAGTGCGAAAATATGTGTAACTAGAGTCTCCCTGAAGGAGGGAGAGGAGAATGGGACAGAACCACATTGGGAGAGACAAAGGCTGAGAATTTTATAAAACTGACAATAACTGAAGCCACAGATTCAAGAAGTTTTATGAACCCCAGATAGAATAAATACAAAAAATTACACTTTTGAATGTGAATAATTCATCTGCTGGAAAGAAAATACAAAGTGAAAATCATCAACAACCTACAGATGATTTGTGAACAAAAATGATGGAAACAATAAAATAATGGAACAATATTCTTAAAGTATAAAAAGAAAATAAATACCAACCTAGAATTCAATAAACAGTATTGTATTATCCAAAAGGATGCTAAATTGAAGAGATTTTCAGACCAAAACCTGGGAGAATTTCCCATCCTAAGAGCTGCACTAGAAGGAATACTAAAGAGAATTCAAGTTGAAGAAAAATGAGTGGTGGAAGGAAGAAAACACAGAAAGAAGTTGCAACAAAAAAGGTAATGTCAGGAATTCTGAATAAATGCTTAACAACAGTAAGTATAATAGTGTTGGAGGGTCTCGAATATAAGTAGGCTAAAACATATATGACAAAAACAGCACAAAACAATGGAGAAGAAAGTGGAGGTAACATGTTCTAAAGTATTTTATTGTCTAGGAAGTCATAAAAGCACTAACGTATATTAGACTCTAACTAAAGGCATAACGCCCAGCACCAAGCACGCAGTCAATGGCATAAACATTAAGTAAGCAATAAACGTTCGTACATCAGACATTTTTATACCCTTTTTCATAAGCAAGTAAATTTATTATTAGAGAGCAACAATTAAGCTAATTATTGAAAATGCCTTCTATGAGACATGTCTATTAAAATGAGAATGAACAACTTACCCTTTTAGATTTTTGTATTACAATACACAATAGTAAGTATCTCTGTTCCAATTCAATATGCGTTCTGGGGTCAACTTTTCCTTCTCTCTGCTGCCTCACCATCACCTGACTTGACCTTCAATCTCCCGAAGGACAGGCAATGACTGTCCTCAGTGTCACAGAACCAAGACAGGCCCTTAATAAAACCCCCATGGTGATGTCGTAAAACAAACGAAGGGAGCTTCTGGCTTCATGTCCCGTTTCTCTGTAAGAATCTGGAGTGATACAAAGGTACACGTAACCTAAAAGCAAAAAGTATCAGGTCAGAAAGAAGCATTTTCATTTAAAAGAAGTGAATTTAATCTGTAGGAAAAAAAACGTACTCACCGCAATTTGAAAAACAGGGCAGTTCCCTAAAAACAAAATATTATAATTAATAATTTATTAATATAAATCTTACATGAATGAATCGACATAATGTTGATATAAAATAACGAAGACTCACCAGATGCTAAGATGCTTTAAATTCTGTTTCTTTGTGTTTCTTTTTTCCGGCTCATTTCTTTCACTGAAAGCACAGATGAGCGTTTTAAATGAAGTCTCAGGGCATTCTCACAGGTGGAGTGGAAGGCACCTTCGTACTGGGGACAGGGAGGGAGAACGACCTGGTTGGGGCGGACTGAGGCGTGGTCGGGACGGAGGGCCAGTGACACCGAGGCTGACCAAGTGCTGCTGCCGGTGCCTGGCTTTACGGCTGGGAGTAAGCAAGCAGAGTGACCGCAAACAAATGTGCTTGAAGAGAAATGGAAGGTGTTGAGCAAGAGAAAAGCACAATTTCCTGTGCTAAAGAACTACTGGTTCTTTAGCTTCTATTTTTCTGCTGAGTGAAACACAAAGTCACAGCAGTTTTCGTTTTTTTTTTTGTTTTTTTAAGATTTTTATTTATTCTTGGAGGGGGAGGGAGGGTGAAAGAGAGTAAGAGAAACATCGATGGGAAAGAGTACATCGATCGGTTGCCTCTTGTACGTGTCTTGTCCGGGGACTGAACCCACAACCCAGACACGTGCCCTGACTGGCAACCAAACTGGTGACCTTTCACCCTGCAGGAAGAAGCCCAAGCCACTGAGCCACACCGGTCGGGGCACAGCAGCATGTACTTACATTCTGAATGTGACTCTCAGTCAACAGAGTGGTGCTGATAGTGAGATTGTAATCTGAGTTAGGCTGCTAAAGTAATTATAACCCAAATTTCAACAGACTACACCAAACTAATTTAAAATTTTCCACTACACCAAATCCTAACTCATAATCATCAGTAATTAACCACTAGATAACCAAACACAAATAATTAGGCCATGTTACTTTTAGTTTAGTTCCAGAGATCTACTTGTGTCAGCATAAAAATGGCTTTGACTCGGGGGTTACATGCTAAGAAACGAGCAGAGAGAAATAGTCTATAAAAAAGGAATATAATACCTGTCCGGCATATATTAGGTATGTAGCGTATAAAATAATTGCACTGATAATGCTTTACCTAGAATTTCTGAAGCAATCAGATAATCCCAAAAATATTATCTGTATCTATGTAAACTTCGGAGATGCATGTCTACAAGGAGAGAAAACAAGAGGACAGAGCAGAGAGTCCATGCCTGCCAGTACGTCAAATTCATTAAGATGCTCTTGCGATGCACGTGACACAGTTTATACACCACAGAGAGCTGATCATTTCACTAGCTCAGGCTTTTCAAATAATGTCCCAAGTGCAGCTATTGTTGACTTCAGCTGGAGTGAAAGCGTTCATCGCGCTGTCTCTGACTCAATGAACTACTTTCCTTAATTTTAAGTTTAAAAAACATCTAGTGAATAGAACTCTGTGCGTCTTGCCACAGACAAAAATCATACTACTCTGCAAGAATTCAGGGTGTCTAGGGCCTGCTGGTTTACCAATATCTTACGATACACAGGAAGAGACTTGCCTGACCAGCCTGTAAGACAGAAAAATGACGACGACAGTGCCATGAAGTTTTCAAAATATTCTCTAGCCAGCACTCCGAATCACACAGACTAGGAACCAGATCGGAACAGCAGCACAGGATTAAGTTTGGAAGAATATGTTGCTTTAGTATTTGACCAAATAGGTTTTGAATTTTCCGGTGAAACTAGGCAGCACCTCTGAAATATTTTCTGGAGAAGTGTTCCATTTCTGATTACACAGCCAGACATTTGTTAAGCAGAAGTATGCATGAAATTCCTCTGATTAGATAGCATATGAATTTTGCATTATCTCCTCTTCCGATCATCCCTGGAGGACAAGGACTAACTATCCACGAATCGCCTGGACGTCGGATACTCAGGTTCACGAATATGTTCTTGAGACTTCTGAAGCCGTCACATCTTGGTAGTGGTTTGTTTTGATTCAGCTCACACGTGCTGGTTCCCCTTACTGCTGCGTCTGCATTTGGCTGACTCATCCTTCATCTGGGGGAGTTCACCAGTTACTACGTGCTGAGGGCACACACTCCTCCAGGGCTGGGCCGCCAGCCACCGTCCTTGTCCGCTCTTTGTTGGAGGCTGCAATGACCCCCGCTTCAGAGTGGGACTTCCTATGGGCAGCTGGTTGACTGGTGACAGTAAGTGACTAAGCACGTTACTGAACACGGCAAGTGCACACCATACACACGGGCGCGATCTTACAGATACGAGACCAAAAGCACCATCTGAACCCCGGCCCCCTGATGACAGGCCCTCGCTCTCCCCGTCAGGAGGAGGAGATACAGAACATCCCCAAAGGAAGGTACTGATCAGTCTACAAAACTAGACACAGTGCTTGAATTTTGTTCCCAGGGAATTACACAGACCACCATAGATGGAAGAGAAACCAAATCTTAGGTTTTGTGTGTTTGGTTCCTTTGTTCTAAAGTAGCTGGCAATCAGGGATAGGAGAGGGACTGAATCTTAACAAACCAGCTTGCCAGAGCAAAGAGTTCAGGTGTGCCAGGCAAGGAACTGTTTTTACTCTCAGCACACCAACCGGCACGGTCAAACTCCAGGCCTGAACGGACTCCTCCTATCATAAAACGTTTCACATTCATCTCTGCATGCCACTGTTACCTGAGTGTATCTGACATCAGTGGAAGGTTCCCACTGGTGACAGTGCATCCCCCAACCCAACAACACAGACATTAGAGTCATCACTGCGTAAAAATGCAGAGATCATCTGTAACAGCTGGTTTCCTAAAGCGCTGTTCCCAACAGCTTATGTCTCCCCTTGAATAGCTACCAGCTGTGTGCAGCTGGTACTTTTTCACCAGGTGGATGATACACATTTTTCCAAGCTGATTTTTACCTAGCTGCTTCCTGCCCATTCCAACCTCTCTTGGACACTTGAAGTTAATTTCTTGTTCCTTCCCGATGGGAACTCTCAGTTCAGCCATCTGCGAACTCCATCAGCGTCCTCTCTGCTCTTTGCAAATCACCGGGACTGATGGTGAGCAGTCCAGATTCAATGTCAATCCCCTCCCACTGAACTCGCCAAGCAACTGACAAACCCCCCTTGATCACATATCCAGAACTGCACTCTGCCTTCTGAATTGAGGAGAGGAGAAAAGGGTAGAAAGCATGTATTTGATTATAATCCATTTAACTCTTGAAACGCCCGTACTGCACAAGGATTTCTCAAGTCAGCCTGGAGTGTTGGGGACTGGACACACGAAAAGATGACTAGGTATGCTTCTTTCCAGCTGTTCACAGCGAGCTATTACATATTACTCTTAAAACCTGAAAAGGGTTCAGATGAACTGAACGGAGCGGGGCTGTCGATGACAATGGGCCACGAGGCCCCAGCATGGGAGGAACCTCCACTGAGGGCCCCAGGGCACTTTCCCTCTTACCTGCTCTGAAATTCTCACCTCAACACCCCAGCTGAAACAACGAAGGCAAAGTTTTCTCTCCAGATAGTTCATTATTAAAACAAAGGGACGATAAGGGGGTCTAAGGCTGATAATGACTAGTTTCTTGAAAGTCCACTCTAAGAAACGCATTTAAGCTTAAACCGAAGAAGGCAGAGAAGAGTGTGGAGGGCCTGACACAGGGCAGGTAAGGGTCCGAGTGGAAAAGGCCGAGGCCAGACTCTGCCAGTCCGCAGGCATCTGCTACCCTCCACAAAGGTGAGTGTGATGAGGCGTGCAGGGGTCTAAGGGGATGATCCCAAAGGCACGCTGAGGGGTAACAGTCTCCCCTAGCTCAGTGACCGAATTGTTTTCACCTGGACGCCACCTTGACACTCTCTCACCTGCCTCATTGGCCAGTTAGTCCTGTGTGTGTTTTTTTTTTAATGCACCTCCTAAATCTCTCAAACCCATCAGCCTCCCTCCACATCTACTGCAGCTGTCCTAGCGCCCTGCTTCTCACCTGGACTGCTGTGGCTGCCACCCCACTGGTCCCCTGAATCCTCGCTCACTCCATCCAGTGTGTCCTCCGAACTCTATCCATGGGGTTGTATCACGCTGTTGTCCTGCTCCAAACCTTTCACCAGCTCGCCGTGGTTCTGTGCTGATTTCACTCCTACCTTTGGCCCCTTCTCCAACTACCCTCCTGCCCCACGGGCCTTCCCGAGGTTCTGTGAGGACGCTGGCACCCAGGCCCCGAGATTCTGCACAGGTGGTACCTTCCCTTTGCCCGGAGAGCTTTTGAACTGTATCCTCTTTTACCCAGACTTAAAAATCTTCAGAGCTCCAGGACAAAATGTTACTTGCTTAGGAACAGTTCTTTCCTTTCTAAGACAATCTTTACTTTTCCTTTAAAGCACCCAGTTTTAATTAGATATTCATTTTATGATTTGGTAATGTGATTTTTAAAAAGACACGCCTCTCCACAAACAAGCGTGGTGAAGCAGGGACCGCACCTGCACCGCCCACCCCTGTGTCCGCACCACTCAGCCTGGTGCTCGGCCCGCTGAGAACTTCAGTGTTTGCCGAGTAGATGAATGAACGAACCCTTTTTCCTTCTCACTCCCCTTATTGTATTGCACATCTTTCCTCACCTCTCTGAGGATATATCAAGGCAGCAAACAAAAAAATAATAAAAAGCAGGACGTATTTTGAAAATGTCTGATCACTGTAAATACTTAAGAAATAAAGCAAGCAAATACCTTAAATAATTAAATATGGAAAAATATTCAGCCGAGTCTACTGTCTCCCTTGGTGATTCCACCCATTTCTAAGCTCTATCACTTTGATACAAATGCCTCTTAAATAGGTATCGGAGGTCCAGTCTACCCCCTGAGCCCGTGGCCAGCATTCCCACCTGTCTCCTTGGCCTGGCTATCCAAACCCCACTTGAAACTCTAAATGCCCCAAGCCAAATTCATCACCTTTCCTCAATATAGCATCGTATTAAGTTTCTTATTTCTCTGACAATCACCATGGCAATTACCAGGTCACCCATGTTTGACACTTTCTGAGCCTTCTTTTCTAGGTCCCTATCAGTCAGTGGCCAAGTGCTAAAGTCCTAAAGATTTCAGCTCTACAACTACTTGTCCCTTCCCTTCTCCCTCCACTCCTTGCATGGAGGCTGAGGTCTTTGTTACAGAATGCCACTGTCCTCCTCCAGCCCCACCTGTGTGCCCTCCCGCCATTCATTGAGACTCAATGCACTTGAATGGGCCACTCTCCTTCGGAAAAGCCTTGGAAAGAATTATGAGGCCACTAGCCCAGTGCTTCTCAACATTTAACTCATATCCCCACCCCTTTTGATTAAAGTAAAAATCTCATATCCCTTCTGTACTTTATATTACAGAAACAACAAAGTTTATTCCCATTCCTTAAATATAAAACCGTGTAAGATTCAATGAGCTTCTTCAAACTCTGCTCACTAGATTTCAGGTTCACTAGATTGGGGGCTCTCCAGTGTAGCTGGGAGGCACTCAATAAATGTGTATTAAATAAACTGCTACACCCTGACATTCAGGGCCGCTCAGCTGGTTTCTTTTTATCCTTCACCAGCCAAATTATTCCAGTGGTTTCCAAAGCCTGGTCCCAGGACCGGCAGCAGCGGATCACTGGGAACTCATTAGAAATGCAAATTCTCAGGCCCTTCCCTAGACCAACTTAATCAGAAACTCCAGGTGTAGGGTCTTGTAATTTGTGTTTTTTACAAGCACTCCACGTGATCTGAGAGCACGCTCAAGTTTGATAACCACGGACTTAGACGAACTGCTGTTGTGTAAACACTATCCTTCCTACCTCCACGACTTGCAATTCCTTCTTCCAAGAAACATCCCAGACCCCATTCCAGTGCCGCAAGCACTCAGTGTCTTTTTGTGGCTGAACAGCCAAATACTCTTCTTGTGTACACACTATTTCAGTCGTCATTAGAAAACGCAAATTTATTCTCAGCAATAATGTTGGTATTCCAAAAGTGTAAACTGATTACCAGTGACCAGATTTTGGGAGTAAATCATATATCGTCTACCTCTCCACATTTGAAACTCAGTACAAGTTTTTCCATTCGGGAGACTCTTAAGAGGAGATCATTGTTTCAATTTCAAAGTTAAAAGAGTTGGAAGCTTTGAATTTAATGATTTCAATTTCCCAGAGCTGAAGTGAGTTATTTATTAATTATTTAAGTGGCTGGTTACTTAGTGTCCCATCTCACGATGGCTCTTGGGAGCCAGATGAGACCCTGGCTCACCTCCGAAGCAACGCGGGCAAGCAGAGACGGGCCCCAGCAGGTGCGCCCTCACGGGGGAGGAGGATTGAAGCCAGGAAGAAACAGAATTGGCTTTTTCAGGCTGAAGAGAATTCATCTTGTTTCCAAAAAAACCAAATGTAAAACCCCAAAACATGAAATGCAGTAAGTTACTGATTTGAAAATAGAAATACGATTGAGCAATGTCTAAAGGGAAAAAACACATAAAACCCCCAAATACTACACACACACACTCACACACACTCACACACACTCACATGTAAATGGCCATGAATGCACGATAACAGAAGTTATTTATAAGTTCTTTCAGGGAGGTGGGATGTGCTGTTGGTACTAGGATGACAGCCCATCACAGATACGTGATGGGCAGCAAACTGCCCAGATCCACGATCGGAGTGTGCTGCGGGCAGCTGTACATCCCCTAGGCCAAGTTTCCACTTTTCAGAGAAGCAGCCCTGGATGGACCTTGCCCAAGACCACAGACTGAAGCAGCAGCAAAGCCTACACCTACTAATACTTAGACGGGAGGTCCTCTTATAACATCACTCTAAGGCCTGCAGGGAACCGAGATCTGCCGGTGGCCATGGGAGCCACCGAGGACAACAGTGTGTGTTCAGGTAGTACCACGTGTTCTCATCCATCTGTCTGAGTGCCTGCCGGGTACAGGAAACACCACTGCCGGCTCTCTGGCACGTCACCAACGAACTGAAAAAGCCTGTAACAAGCTCAGGGCAAAAACATGGCTTCAAAGTCACAGTCATCTTCACACTGAGCTAGGGGCACAGAGAACTTAAAAATGTAACGAGAAAAGCTTAGTACACAAAATAGAAGGACGGTTCTAACATATAAGCCCTAAGAGGGGTTAAGTGAAAGATAAAGAAAAATCTCCAGGAAGCTTTATTGTTTTCGCTTTGCAACTCTTAAAACACATGTTGAAACAGTAAACTTTTAATTCTGCAGTGGACAGGATCCTCTTTCCAGTTCTGGTTTTGGTAACTCCCAGACACAACACTTACCCTTGTGATTCGTTTTTAAAATATGGGTCAAGTGCCATTTCAATGAAATATCCAAAACTCCAGTGAGATAATTTTTAAATTGTAGAGTTTCAGAGATTGGAAAAACTTCTGAGACCATGTAAACCAATATTATTATTATATAAAAGAAAGAACTAAGATTTCTGACAGATACAACTTTAACACAACAAAAAATTGAATATTCCTTGAATTTAAGAGGTAGCAGAAAAGCTTTCTGAATACTGTTACAATTTAAACACATTACTCTACCTATTTCTGTCTTGCCTCAAATATTGTTATACGTCCTACTTTTAATATTTTTTAAACAGCAAATTCAAATGAAGCAAGATTTCACTGCTTAATTATCTTAAGGTTTCAAAAATTAAAAAAATTGAATAATTAGGCAAGAAAGTTTCAGTAATATAACTATGAACAAACATTACTGTGTACACAGGGGCATTCCCCTTAATATTCCAGCACTCCCTCATTCAAAACCCAGAGTGGAAAGCATCTCACAACACAGAGGAGAAAGTAACAGGTGAGAAAAGATGAAGTCCGTACAGAGAATAACATTAAAGATTTCAAAAACATCAACCCTTGGTGTGATAGCTTAGAAACAGTCTTTAATACTGTCAATATTGCCAAAGAAACCAAAGCGCACAAAAGATAAAAATTGTAAAGCAGGGGCCTCCTTTACTCGGAGATTTCTATTTCTCAGGGAAAATTTGAGGAACTGCCTTTACTGAAGGGGAGAAAAATAAAAGGGGTAACACACCTGTTCACAACCACCTGTGCGAAGACAGGCGAACATACCTGTTGTTGTTCCAACAGTTCCGGCAGGCGGCGCACTCGGCGGGGTCCGTCTGCGGGACTGCGGTGTACCTGCCGCCGCCCTGGTCGGAAGGAAGCACAGGAGAAAAGAGGAAGAGAGAGGGCTGAAGGGGCCATGGACCACTAACCCGACTCTCCGCAACACAAAAGCCATCCGGCAACAAAGGGACACCCGGTGTGTGGTAACGTACCCCCTGAGCAATGCTACGCTTCTCGTGGTTCGCCTGCGTTCACAAAGGGGCTCTGCGCACTGTTACAGCTGTACTCCAAGGGGGCAACCGCCATGTTGTCCCGTGTGTTTTTGTAGTGGCAGGAGGCAAAGCAACGGGGGAGGTTAGTCACTTCCCTTCAGGGTTTCAAGCCTGATGGGGCCGGCATACGCTGTGTATCATAACCGCCTATTTGCGTTTGCTTTCCTAGCAGTCATGGAAGAATTTTATGCGATGCCAGTTGGAGAAACAGGGTGGAAATGTCTGGATGATGTCATAAGTTAAACCCATCTTCATCTTCCTGTAATTACTTCGATTAGGTCTGTTCGCTTGACTACACTAAGTTTTAAAACATGTTATATTTTTCCAGATGGAGTGGGTTCTCAGCCAGCAATGACTTGGAGGGGAGTATTAATATTTTGGTGTTGCTTTTGGCGGAAACTGCCAAGCAATTAAGAAAAATGCCCAGATTAACACATACCTCACTGTAAAACATTCACATGACATCGCAACGGCCAGAGTTCTTACAAACTGAAGGTAATACTGGACCCAGCCTTACAGTCAGGGCTGAAATTCTGCTCTCAGATGGAAAACAGCAGAAGTGAATTTGATAAGGTTGGGCGGGGTGGTGGGGTGGGGGCTGTCACGCTACACCCAAATTCAGAGCAGGCCCTCAAGGTTAAGACAAGTTCAGGCAATTGTTTTTTCCAGAATATTTTCCATTGCCATTCATCTCAGACCAACAGCCAGAATCTAAGCAAACCAAAAACACTGCAAATTTCTCTCAACATTCCTGATCCAACTAACAGCAGGAATTTTTAAGAAAACATTGAGAGAAAGAATATTCTTAGGCTATATTCTACCCACAGCAGGTAAACTTAAGAGCTTCAGAAAATCAAGTTAACAGCTACAGGGTAATACACTTATTTGAATCATTAACCATATTAAAGTTAATTAATGATTTTTATGATGACCATCATTTTTTAAATTTCCAGATTTCCTCCCACCCAGAAGAGTAGAGTAAGAAAACTAATGAGTTAATTTAGAGGTGATAACCTTTAAAATTTTACACCTTGTGGGTGACTATTACTTAAATAGCAATTCATTGTTCACAGAACCAAAGCACCATGTTCAAACACTAGAGCAAACATCAGGCTTATTTTTTTCTTCTCATGGAAACATAATGTGCTTTTCAGACTTGAACACCCTCCCCTCCAGTTTCTTGGATGATGTTAGTAGTTTGGACTAAGAACGGTGACGAAAAAGTTTAGGGCCTGAACATAAACCGTGCCTTTCCACACGAAATAATGAAATCATCATTCTCTTTTGGTAATGAGATGCAGTAAAGCAAATTAAATATTTTTTATGCAACATACTAAAGCTAGGTCACACTAAAGCCATTAGATTTCTAGCTTTAAGATACAAATATATATACTATCATTCTGTTCTCCAGATTTTAATAAATCTTTATTAAAGTCGAAGATAAAAAGAAAACTAAACTTCTTCAAATTTTAGCACACTGCGGGTTATAGCAAGTTTATCTATAATCAGAACAATGACAAAAAATAACATTTGATTAACTAAAATGATCTATTTGGTTGAAAAAGAATGTGGATGTGTCTCAGACCATGTCGTAAGTCAGACTCCCTGGTGCAGAGAACCTCTGAAACCAAAATAAATTTAAAATATGCTTCTCATTCTGTTCCCATCTCAGAAATTACACTGTGCTGGCAAGTGATTCCTGAATTAGAGTGGTTTTAAAGGCTTATCACCTCTTGTGGCGACGAACATTAATATTGTAAAACACAAAAGCCTTCGAGGTGACCACGACAGCACACGCTGGGAAAACGAATCGAAGCAACTCACAGCGTGTTAGGAGTTGGTCTGGCGGCCTGCAGACGCGGTCTGCATGGCGTATGCAGTGATATCAAGAACCAGAATGAATTTCCAAAACTCATTGAGTTGTAAAAAATCTGGCAGTTTCATCTACAGTCACGATGCTTTGGAAAAGCAGGCAGTCCATCCACATTGGGCCCCACACGCCCACAGCAGGAGCTGAACCGCAGCGGCTCCTCTCACACCGCGCACCTGCTCTCGGGGGAGCTGGCGCCTCCACGGGTCCTGCCTCCATCCCACCTGCTTCGCTCAGTCTCACCATCTGCCTGACTCCTCTAGCGACAGGAGTGTTCAGATTTTGCTCTAAATAAATTGAATTTAAAGAATTTGGTCCAGGCTTCACCTAATGGTATTTCCATTTCATCTCAAGAATAAGTTCCAGTGTGTTTGCTACATGTTCTACTTGCAGTGCTTAATAATTTAAAAATATAAACCAAATCGAAGAACATATCTATTACCAGCTAACTGAATCTTACGAAGATTACTGTGGATCAAGGGGTTGCCAGGGACACAGACTAACCCCATTCCAGTGACCCGGCAAGGTTCCCGTGCTACAAACCCAGCCTGCCCACCTGCTCTTACACCTCGGCACCGTGGGGCACAGGGATGGTTGCATTTCGAAGGGGTCTCTTACGTTCACCAGATGGCGAGGATGCTCAAAGTCCGCACGTGTCCTGGTTAGAGAGCTCGCGTGCCCAGGGTAAAGCCCTCCGTTGAGGCTCCCATTCCCAATCCCGGTGACTCCATTCGGGACCTTATGGTAGAGGTGGGAGCAGCCATTGCCGAGCCCGCCGTTGCTCAGGAAGCTGCCGTGCACACTTCCGTTCATCCGCTGGGCGCCAGGCAGAGCCGCGCACTCCGCCATCTGCCCAGGGATATCTGGGCCTTGGCAGAGGTACCCTGGGGGGTCATACTCTGTTCAGAGAGAACGACAACAACGAAAAGATACTGAAAAGGACAATCTTCTTGCTTAGGAAGTTTTATTAATAGAACCACTAAGAAACTACAAACACACTAAAATCAAACATTCCAAAAGTGTTCAAAGGTGAAAGACTACTTGAGAGAGATGCTTTAATAAAGTTACTGCTGTTGTTTTCTTTACCGTGTGGAGGTATCTAGGAACTATGAGTTAATTATGACCCTGTTAATGAGAAGAGAAATTAACCAGAGAGCAATTACTCAAAAGAGAATTAATAAATTGTGCAAGCTGAAACTATTGAAGTACTGGCAACAAGAAGTATTTAAACTGCCATACACTTCAAAGTGATGAAAGAAATGGTATAAAACAACAAAAAACTAACTATAGGCAGGATTGTTTCGAATAGCAACAAATAACACAAGGAAAAGGACAGAGTTGCACGTACGTTGACTATTCACAGTTCCTTGGTTACGAGAGCCCCTTTGGAAGTTGTGAGGGACTAACACCAAAGGGCTAATTCTTCAGTTTTCTTACATTAAAACCACTTAATTGCCTCAAAATTCTGATTTCCAGAGATATACTTAGAAAAAGTAAACTATCCATCAGAAAGTACAGTGTTTAAATTGCACAGGATTTGTCGTCAGAGTTTTGACAAATTCTTCAACTGTAGCAAAGCGCACCCAGACTGGACCAGGCATCCCTCCTCCTCCGGCTGACCCTCCCTCGCAGGCGTCCTGCTGTCGGTCTGCGGGCTCATCCCCTCCCCGGTCTACACACTGACAGGGCAGGGGCCACGCTGACCTCCTTTACCTTCATGCCGCCATTGCCAGCCCCGTGCCAGGCAGGCACAAGACGGGCAATGCGTACCTTCTGAATGAACGGCTGAATGAACATCACTAGTTTAAATTTCCATCTTTCAACATATTATCAAGTCAACAAATAATGATTTTAACCAGATTAATCTTGCTCAGGCAACCAAGTCATTACTTCCCTGTCAATAATTCAGCACACATTCACCCAATTAAAGTCAATGACATTGAAACCATTTAGAAAAAGCCCCAATGCAATGACCCCTGGCCTGTGCAGCCTCGCACCGCCACCCCACTGCCTCCCCGCCGTGGGTCTCCCGGACGGCCCCATGTCGATAAAGTCATTCCCTTTCCCCCGATGTATCAACCACAAAGGGGCCATGTGTGGGCACTGGCCGCCAGATGCCGGAAGTGCCTGGCACTGCTGGCGCCTTCCTTCGCTTTGCTTTCATTCTCTTATTCTGGGCCAAAGGAACCCCCAAAACTTCCGCCCATCGAAGACGGAAGCCTCCGGCTGACCCGCGGACCCCACTGTGTAACAGCTGGGGGACAGCACAGGCAGGACGGTGAGAGAAGAGAGCTGGGCCAAGGAAGGGAGAAGGCGCTCAGCGTGGTGGTTTTAGCACAGTGCCGGCTCGGACCCCAGCTCTCCGGTCACTACGTGCGTTTAGCGGGAGGGACGGCCACGGGCGTAGTTTGTGTCCATTTTGGTACCGAAAAGGGACCGTGCTACTTAATTTGTGTCATTTGGGGACAGTGACTTGACTCAGTAAGTCTTTGCTGCCTTCCTTTCCGGCATGCCTCTTCTGTTCCCCGCTGACAAGCTGTGCACAGAGCGAAGGTGTTTCTGCGGTGACGGCGGAGCCCACGCTCCAAGGATCGTCCTCTTTGGTGGTCTGACGAAGCCAGAGTTTCCCAGCGTGAAGCCAGCTATTTACTCAGAGGCCAGCTTCGCTTTGGCTTTGTTGTTTATTTCCACTGGGCCACTGACTCCGATGCTCCACTTACTTTGGTTGACAGCCGAAACGGTTTTAAAGTCACCTCCTCTGAATGAAGAGCAGCTAATGTGTTTAATGCCACGACACTAATACACGAAATGGCTGGAAATCAATATTTACTCTGACAAGACTTGCCTACGCATCGTTTTGAAAGAAGAGAAGGAAATGTTTAGGAATGCCTTACTCTGGATGGTACTCTGCTGGCGGTTCTTCCACAGGCACATGGCAATGAAGACCATGAGAATGAGCACCATCACGCCCAGCACGCAGCCCACTATCAGGTACAGCATGTCACTGCTTCTGGTGGGGCTGGTCGCAGGCCCCACGTGGCCCCCGCCCCCAGGAGAACTGGGCGGGGTGCTCAGGTCTTTGACAGGATACTCAGACACTCCAGGAACTCGTTTCACTAGTTGAAATATAAAGGAAAACATGACGTCAGAGTGCATACAGACCCTGTAAAATGGTTTACTCTCTGAAGGAGGTCTGGTTGGGGATATAAGCCAGTCTGTTGATGCTTGTTACTGAGACGATCTGACCACCAATGAGTCACAAGCAAGGCTCAGAAGTTTCAAAATCTGATGTGCCAAAGTTGTAGCCGACAAATTCTAGAGAAAACATACCATCAGAGAAACATACACACTTGGTCTAACCCACACTGCTGATTATCTGCTCAGCTGTACTTGCAGAAGACTCCCAGAGAGTTGAAACAAAAGCATTTCAACTTATGGGCGGGACAAACACTCCTTTCTATCTGATGTACTTGGAGCTGAAGAAGATTCAGAATTACATATTTTATGCCTCTACCATGTGCTTAATATTAGTAGATATGACTTTGGACTATTAAAACCATTATATACAATCCCCCAAAACCTCACACAAAAATACTAGGCATTCCAACACCAAGTTTTGGAGTTCACGGAAATGTGGTACTTTGCCCCACTTCACTGAGACCAGAGTGATGATAAAAGCTAACACCAGGGTAACTCAAACCCCCTTCTTCTCTGTCGCCAAACAACATGCTCTTCGCGCTGTAAACCTCGTGGAAAAGCAGCAGGGCAGAGGGGCGGCAGCCTGGCCTGTGGAGCAGACCGCCCAGGTCTATGCCCGGCCCCACCACGCATCCGGGGCTGTCTGACGTCCACCTCCACGAACAGCCTCTGCGTGTGGAAAACGGGGGTAATAAGAGCAGCCCCGTCACAAGGTTGTGACGAAGAGGAAACGAGTTCATCTGTGTAAAGCACTAACACTAGAGCCTTGCATACGGCTGTGTTCAGCTCTGTTAGGACGGTGACTCATTGTACTGTGTTTCACGTTACGGCACCTAAGAACCCACATGAGCGGAGTGGGCTTTTAAAGAATCTACTCCAACGTTATACCCGAGTTCCATTTTCTAGCAACTTGAACCAGACAGAGCAGAGCTGGGAACCGCACGGGAGAGGCCGCCTTTCCGAGGAAAGAGCGCCGCGTCCCTGAAAGCTACATGAAGACCTGGCAGAGCCTCTAAAGGAAATTATGGCATGTTGGATTAAACAATTCTCAGGTCCCTGCCAATGCTAAAGAAAACAAACAAGTTTCTGAGGCAAAATGGATGTTACAGATTGTGCATTAAAGACCCTGATGACTCATAGGGAAGTCCTTCGGGTTTCTTCACACTTTATTTACCCTTAATTTATTCAAAAATTCTACCAAGCTTGACGATCTGGTTGCCAACCTCCGCCTAAAGTTAAAAGCTTTTGCAGTGAAGTGTCAGACACACCCATCAGTAACAGACGGCTCAGAATGTGAAATAAGAAAGGCAACGTGAAAAACATGAAGATATTGGAATGCAGTCACACACACACACACATGAACTGACACCGAAAAACAAAGAGAATCAGGGAACTAAAGGAAATCCTGACGGTCTACGATCTTTGGGGTGGGGGAGGCAAGGATGGGCCTTCAGCACCTTGGGCATTCCCCAAAACCTTCCTGAATTACTAAAGATGAGACAATCATTGTTCATGAGAACCTCGAGTCCCTTCTTTCAAAGGTGAATTGGTATATAACATGCTCTATTTAAACAGGCTAGGAACGGTGTAACCCATTAGAAAGTCATTCAACACAGACGGTTGACGTTTAAAGAAGTTTTTCATCCTGTACTGATCTGAGCATCTGTGGGTAGGGCCTCTGAGTCCCCAGCCAGGTCAATACGCGAGGCAGGCTATGATAGACCCGGCTCTGCTGTAGTATTATTTAAACAACCGTTATTCCACTGCTGTATGTGTTTTACATTTTGTGTGGCTAGATTCTTAAATGTTTTGGGGACACAGATGATAAATTTCAGGAGAATGAGAAATCCCCATTAACACAGCAAAGTGTCTGACACGAAAAGGCACTTCCATATGTGCTAACCAAATACAATGCAAGGTAAGTCTAGAGGTCTATGTACGTATAGGCTTAAATGTTGATTTAATGTGTGGCTCTGCAGCAGGAAGACGCATGATTTAGAACTAAAAGACAGAACTAATTCCTGGCTTAATAGTTCAATCTTTTGGACCCTCAGTTTTCTCATTTTTAATCAGGATACTAAAGTCACTTGTGGCAGATGCCAAAGGCTGCCCAGCCCATCCATCAGCCTCGTTCTCCCATGCTTGCAGGCCCCCCAATTTTGTTTAGGTGTCCACTGAACCCCACGGAATCTGGAGTAGATCCTGATCCATCATCCATACCAGGAATAGGCTGGGAGGCATGTGACTGAGTTTTGGCCAATGAGACATTGGGGGAGCTGGGGCATCTACTAGAGGACTCTGGGAAATTTACCCTGGTTCTTAAAGATAGACACAAGGGAAAATGTCTCTTTTTCTGTCAGATTAATTGAGACTGATCACGAGTGCTTCTGATTTGTATCCACATTAGCTGTTTCTAGCATATCTTCCATTTTTAAAGATGGCAGCATTTCAGTTCATCTGTGTGTACAAGCAGGTTGAGAATTTCAACGGAGAATCAGCGACTGCTAATTCTGAACTTCACTACTACACTTAATTAAACAAGCCATGTTATACATATCTGCCCCTCCAGAAACCACTTCGAACATGCATTGCACTTATCCTTAAACTTCTCATAGATTCCGTGTAGCATTCTAATTCTCACAGCAACCTCAGAAATAGCCAGCAGACATTTCTGGTCTCCTGATGGGGAAAAACAGAAGGGAAGTGGCTTCCTTGGAGTGACAAATTAGTAAAGTGATCGATGCCTTGGCAAACTACTTTTTGGGCATGTGCTCTAGCCAACACGTTACACTTTTGTTTGGACAGTCGACAGGTACGCAGCGAGAAGAAGGCCCAGAGCTGCAGTTCCAAGGAGTGATCCAGGGTTTGGAATTCCAGCCTGTCCAGGGGGAAAGCAGAGATCCCTGCCCCCACTCACCTTTTGTTTCACAGATCATCACGTTACTAAAGTCGCTTTCACCCCCTTCGTTGAAGCACTGCATTTTAATGTCATAGGAGGTCTCCGGCTGCAGATGTCCGATCATGTGCCATTGCTTTGAGCCTACACAGGAAGATAAAAGATGAGCTTCACATATCATGTAACCTAAATGATGCCATCAATATAATGACTTAATCATTTCAAAATGAGGTTGCAGCAGCACCCGTGACCAGAGTCAGTGTGTGTAATACAAACGTACTTAATGCAAGTATTTTAGTAATGCACCACAGACAGATTGCATTTCTATTACATGGCATGAAAAACAATGATAAAGAGATAAACTGAATTAAAGCTACACCTGTGTGTTGGTAGTAAAACTTGCTTCATTACAAATAATTACTGGGGAGCCTTTTGCAAAACACATATTAACATTTTCACAGGTAAAAAAAAAACCCTCAAGTACTCTGATCCTCTGTTGGCCCAACTCAGTCCACTCTGTCCACCCAGCAGGAAGGGCTGTTACGTGTGAGATCGGCCAATGGTGCCCTTCCCAGAACACGTGACCGTTTATAAGACAGGCCTTAGCCACTCTCTCCACTGCACTGTGGCGAGCGTGACATGAACTGACATGTAAACAAATGCCTGAGAAAATAGTTCAGAATCATCAAAAAGCAAAATCCACCACGGGAAACTCTCGGCTACTGCTCCTGCTGCTTCTTTTCTCCTGGGTCAGGGTCCCCACACCACGCGAGCCTCTGTAACAGAACGACTCTGTTGTTCGTGGCGCACAGCCAGAGCTTCATTCAGAAACAGCGCTCCACTGAACGCTCGGTGTAAATCACCCTCCACTTTTACTTCCACGGGCCCGTGACAAACTTTCATCAATGGGACGCTTCTGCCACGTCTAATGAACTCTTCAAGCACCTTTAGTCTCTTAGAAAATACCTCTTCAAACTGTGTCCACTATGCCTTAGATAGACTCAACTATACCACCAACTGGTTTAAGAATTAATTAAAGGGGCAGTAAAAAACAAATCCCCACGTACACAGGTCAGATCTATGTGGCTGACGGGACTGACAGCACCAGGCTCCTGTCCCATTCAACACAGACAAAGATACTCCTCTCTGGAAACACAGCCCCTGCCCTAGGCCACCGACACAAACCCCCTCCCTGGAGAAGACCCACATTTTATAAGATAAGAACCTGTTTGTTTTAGGAACAAGGGACTCCAAAACAGGTTTCCCAGTGAGGAAATCTATGCCCCATTTATAAATGTAAAGAGAACCTTAAAGGAAACGTGACCCAAAATCTGGCTGCGACTATAACAGACCTATTTCTAAATTCCACAATGTTTCTTAAAAACTTCTGTTTTTTTCTTTACCCCTAGGTCTTGTCTAGCTCAGCCCTACACTTACCTAATTATAAACATTCTCTTGGACATTTACTACACTAGATTTAAAGTTTTCCTTTCATAGCAGTTGTAAAAATGGAATTATACTAAGCTTCTGGTATGTTACTAATAACAGAAAAGTTAAAATAATAGATTAATATTCCATTGCATTATTAGGTTGAAAATCAAAAGGCAATTTTCTCCTCAGAGGACATTTTACAAAAGGTGAAAAGCCAAAAGCACAGACTTAAAGATCAAATGGCTGATTACTCCGATTTATTTGGAACTCAACTTCACTTTGTAAGATAAAAATATCCAGACAGAAAGCATTAGGATGCTAGAAACATTTACAGTTTGTCTAAATGTGGAACTTAATTCAGAAATAGGATAATTCAATATAATTGTGCTCTTACTGTACTCTTTTACAATGTGAGTTTCACTTTTTTTTCAAAAGCTTAAACAATTTTGAGTCAATAGACGTAAGTAATCTAAACCTTTCCTGTAAAGACAGCTTTACGTTCAAAGGATAAACACTTTTGTTCCGTGGTTTGGGAGAACAGGCCAAGAGTTGCTAACTGCCACAAGAAGAATTTCAAGTGCATAAACTTGAAAATAAGAAATAAGCGAATTACACAGCACAGTGAAGCCCGCTTAAACATCTGACTGCTCCATCTATTCCGTTTGTAAACATGCTCTCGGGGAACCGCCAAGGCTGCACGCACGCTCGCAGACGCGACTACTGGGCACAAAAGCTCCTTTGAAGTAAATTCCCAGTTCCACACTCAATGCTCACATCACACCAGCCTGTAAAAGTTCACAGATTTAACTCCAGAATATAGCTGAAAACTGTTCCTCAGTGGTTCTAGAGAGAACCAGGAAGGGTGGGGAGACAGCGAGAGAGACAAGGAGACAGAGAGGGATTTACATGTGCCTTGTTTAAAACTATTTGAGTCAAAAGATTTTAAAAATAAAAACCTAACAGCCCCCCTCCCCTACCCCGGCTAAACTAAAATGAAGGCTTCCCTAGGACTAAACTGTAGAATTAACAATTCTTTCCATTTCTTTTTTGAAATAGCTTTTTTGTGAAGTCAAATACGTAAGAAGTGCCCAGCACGGTACAGCGCACCGAACAGCTGCAAACCGAACATGCCGCCTGTGTCACTGGCTCCTGAGGGCCCTCTGCCTGCTTCTTCCACACGTGTCTCCCTGGAGGCGGCTGCTGTGTTGACTTCACAGATCGTTTTGCTACTAACAATTATCTTTCTACATTTCCCCAACCCCTTATGTTTAAAGCAAATTTTACGGACCGATTTCTATTTTTTTGGATTAAGAGAAACAATTTCATTCAACAAATATTTACTGAGCATGTACTACGTGCCAGGAATTAAAACTCAGATGATACAGTTTTCACTATATTACAAAAGTAATCCCGTTGGATAAACACCAAGAGGAATGCTACAATATTTAAAGAAACGTGATAGGTAGAGCATATTTCAAGTAATTTATTGTAGGACTACTTATAACAAAAACTATATGCAGCATTAGATGTCAGGAGGGCATGTGAAAGTAAGCTTGGCCTAGGGCAATTTTTCTGACATGGTCCATTCGCGCATTAATATTTCAAAGAATCAGAACCTTGGAGTGAAAAAAAACCTTGAAAGAAGCCTTCCTCCCAAAGCAAGAATCCCTTCCAAGATATTACTGAGAGCACTTCCAAAACTAGGGGGTTTATTATTTTATGAGAAAACCTGTGTTAGAAATTCTATGTTAGACAGTTCTTCCTTTATACTCTTTTGTTTCAACTGCCTCTCTCCCAAATGCTTGAGTTCTCCCTGGCAGTCTATGGATATCCGAAGATAGCTACCATGTTGCTTATTAGTCAGCTTTTTCCCAGCCTGATTGCCCCAGACATTCCATTGCTTTTTCGAACTTTATTCATTCACTGATTCATTCATTCAATACTAAACCCTTCACCATTGTATGCACTAGGGATGCAGCATTGGGAAAAAGGCCCCTTGCCCACAGGAGGATAACATTCAGTAGGGGACAAACTTTAAGCAAATAATTTCATACACACATACATAATTTCATACACACATACATACATCTGTGATGAACTCCTATGAAATATAAAGCGTGTGATTAGAAATTCAGTGGGAGGAGGGTATCTGAGGAAGAACTATTTGAGCACACAACAGAGAAAAGCAGAGTCCCGGGATCAGGCCTTGGGAGAGGAGCAGGGACGGCCTCCTGCCACGGTCCCGAGGCAAGAAAGCTCTTGGTGCAACACAAGGAGACTGAAAGAAGGCCCGAGTGTGACAGAAGACACAGTGAGAAAGGAGGAGGTGTGTGAGACCGGGCTGCGGGTGTGGGCGGGGCCTTCGGACCGCAGGCAAAGTTCTGGATCACACTGTAAGCGCAGAAGGAAGGCAGTTTCCACACCCTTCCCCAGAACCGTTGTTTCTTCTCTGCATACATTCTGATTTCCCAGCATCTCCAAGAGTACAACATGCTCAAGATGCGATCGCTCCCGTACACACTCCAGTGGAACTGGAGACTGAGACGTTACTTTTTTAAATACAGCTAGGAGGTGCAGCTGATTTTCATACACAGGTTACCCTTCATTTAAACAAAAATCATTTTCAGATGAACTGCTGACACCTCATGTCTCCCCCACACTTCTGTAGCTGACAGTTTTCGCAACCAAAATGTAAGCTACTATACGTATTAAGTTGAAAAAATTATTGCTCTTTAGAAAACATTACAAGTAATAGTACATGTACCATTTCATTTTTACTGTATCTTAACCTAAGATTATGTTTTTCATATTTATAAACCCTCCCGTCCAAAGCTCCTTCACGGGGACCCCAGCTTGCCAGTGGGTCTTACCTTCGACAATGTCCCTCTTGTAATCACTGTCATTGTCACTGTCTGTTGGCCGGTAATAAATATAAAATCCTTGAATGGGGGTGTCATTGTTAATTGATGGAATGTACTAAAAAAGAGAAGCAAAAGCTTGTCAAAGACAAAAATAAATTAAACTTTCAGTTCCATTAGGGGTTATTTATGTGTGTGGTAATATTTCTCTAGATTCATTTTGCAAATAGCTTTGATGGCCATTTTAAATTTAATTCAAGAGTACTCAAAGGTATTAAAGGCATGTAGTTTACTGCAGGGCTCATAAAAATAAAGCAATATATTTCACAAGGTTCAAAGGCATAAAAGCACATTTGTTTCAGAATGAATAAATTATGAAGTGGCAATTAATTTAACAGTTGGAGGAGAGCTGAGGCACAATAATTTTATTTTTAACCTGCCCCATTTATAATATGTGCTTTTTACACAAATATGTGTATCCTGCAATTTCCTCACTTAAAAGTGCGAAACTTCGCTGTTTGCTGGATCACGTGACGAGAATGTGAAACTATCAACAAGGCCGAACCAGAGAACCTGTGTGGTACAGAGGACGTTCCACTCACCGTCCACTTGAGCATGATCTGAGTGTCACTGACGGCTTCTGTGTACACGATGTGAGGACCGGCCACCGGGCGGCTGGAGTACCGGTTGGGGAACCCCGCCACCTGGTAAGGACGAGATGCTGAGCTCCGAAAACTCTCACCATAATGGTTGATAGCAATGACTCTGAATTTGTATGTTGAACCTTTTGAGGAGATAAAAACACCCAGAATTTTAAAAAGCTGTGATAAGACACCTGAAGGTACAATACTCAAAGTGAGGCAATTGTGCTGTCCCAATAACATCCTCTGAAGCCTGTATGGTTAACAGATTTCAACCCACTTGCCAACTTCTACCGACTGGCGGTAGGTGCTCAACAGATTGTATTCAAAATTCCAAACCTAAATACCATGAGGGACTACTGATGTCTGTCAGGGAAGGGGGTGGGCAGAGAACAGGAAAGAGCGCATTTGCCCCTTTTACCATCCAGTTCTCACACCCATCAAACACAGTATTAGCTGAAGTACCTCTGCGCAAAACCAGGTTCTTCTCCCTCTGAAAGAAACAACTGAAGTGAGTTCAATATGTTGAATCCATTTACGAACAGGTGCTGTGTGGGTTATGTCACTCTGATTTCACCAGTAACAAGTGAGACAGAGCAGATTTAAACTACAACAGAAGATACTTATTTGTATTAGATTTAAGAACTTAAAAAAAACCACCAAGGCTGGTGAGTTTCTAAAAATCTGGAGTCTAAAAATTAAATTAGGCCCCTAAAGCAAGTTTCATAGTAGCTCAAAGATAACCACTGGGCTTCTGGAGACGTTTTCCATCTGAAAAACATCACTTAGCTTCACACACATTTAAAACTGTCACCTTCTTGATGGGCTTCGAGTTGAGATGATGAAGCAGGTAAACGCGGTAATGGTGTCCTCCCATGACCACATCAAATCACAACTACACAACAGGAAAACCATCACAGATAACCACCTAAAATCTAGCTGAACAGAAGTTCTGCAATGAGGATACACAGAAGAAGCCACGCTGAGACTGGTAGGGGGAGCAGAGACACGGAACAGGCTGGGCCCACATCCACACGTGGCAGTTAAACATCAGGAGGGATGTCTCAGCTGCGGAGACAACAGAACGCAGACCAACACCTGCACTGTGGGGGTACCAAAAGGAGAAGACAGAGAGGAAGGGGTTGAGAACCTAGTTGAAAAAATGATGACTAAAAACTTCTCTAACCTGGTGAAGGAAAAAGACACACAAGTCCAGGAAGCACAGAAGTCCCAAACAAGATGAACCCAGAAAGGTCCACACCAAGACACATCAGAATTAAAATGTCAAAGGGTAAAGACAAAAAGAACCTCAAAAGCAGTGAGAGAAAAGCAGGTAGTTACCTACAAGGGAGCTCCCATAAGACCAGAAGCTGGTATCTCAACAGAAACTGCAGGCCCAGAAGGGATTGGCATGAGATATTCAAAGTGATGAAAAGCAAGGACCTACAACCACGTCTGCTCAACCCAGAAATCTATGATTTACAATTGAAGTCAGAGGAAGAGCTTCCCACACAAGAAAAAGCTATTACAAGAAACGTTAAAGGGTCTTTTCTAAGAAGATAAATAATATAAATAATAAAATTGCAATAAATGTGTATCGGTCAACAATTACTTTTAATGCAAATGGATTAAATACTCCAATCAAAAGACGCGAGGTGGCTGAAGGGATGAGAAAACAAGACCCTAACACATATGCTGTCTACAAGAGACCCACTTCACAGCAATGACACACACAGCCAAAAAGGAATGAAAAAAGATATTTCATGAAAATGGAAACAAAATAAAAAAGGTGGAGTAGCAATACCTATTCCAGACAAAACAGACTTTCAAACAAAGGATGTAACAAGAGACAAAAAAGGACCCAGCAATCCCACTTCTGGGTATTTATACAAAGAAACCCAAAACACTAAATCAAAAGGACTATGTGCCCCCATGTGCACTGCAGCATTATTTACAATCGCCAAGATGTGGAAGCAGCCTGAGTGTCCATCAATAGATGAGTGAGTGGAGGAAGAAGGGGTGCAGACATACCATGGAATATGACTCAGCCACAAAAAAGAATGAAGTCTTGCACCGCAGCAGCACGGATGGACTTAGAGGGATTGTGCTGAGTGAATAAGTCAGGCAGAGAAAGACAAATGCCAGATGATTTCACTTATATGTGGAATCTAAAAAACATACATGAACAAGAAGAATGGAAACAGACTCACTGAAACAGAGAACATTTTGGCAGCTGCCAAATGGGATGAAGATTGGGGGGTGGATGAAAAAGGCGAAGGGATGAAGAAGTACAAATGGGTAGTCACAGAACAGTCACAGGATGCGAAGCAGAGCACAGGGAATCCAGTCAGTAATGTTGTAGTGAGTGTGTGGTGTCAGGTGAGTAGTGTATTTATCTGGACGATCACTTGGTAAGCTATATAAATATCTGCTCACTGGGTTTTACCTTAAATTAATATAGTATTGTATATCAACTGTAACTGAAAAATAAAATATATATATTTTTTAAACCTACCACCTTCTCCCACTACACCTACATCATGTCCCTAGGTTCTTTTTTTTTTTTTAATTTTTTTTTTCCTTTTAGATTTTATTTATTTATCTTTAGAGGGGAAGGGAAGGAGAGAGGGAGAGAAACATCAATGTGCGGTTGCCTCTTGTATGTCCCCTGCCGGGAACTGGCCTGGCAACCCAGGCATGTGCCCTGACTGGGAATTGAACCGCGATCTTTCGGTTCGCAGGCCCGCGCTCAGTCCACTGAGCTACACCAGCCAGGGCATCCTAGGTTCTTATGTTGCCTGTTTAGACAACACAGGCATTTGCTACTAAAGTACATGTAGAAATCCATAAACAAAAGTTGTCATGAAACATACACAGCTAAAATGTAGTTGTCTTTTACAGTTTAATTTTTCCACATAGCCTCAAGATATGGGGGTGGGGAGTGCCCCTCCGCTGGAACAGAACTTACAGGATGAGGTGTTGTTCGGTGCTGCCTCATTTCCATGAGAATAAGCACCAGGCACAACTATGCTGAGCTGCATCAGCAGATCACACAACTGTCACCAAGTAACAACTCTGCTCTTAAAATATTCATTCATACCAAATCACGTATGCACATGCAAAGACGCCACCACAACACTGCTTCTACTCATCTGCAGTGAGAAATCATCTGAAACCCAGAAATAAAAAATGGGTCACGTGAATTATGGTGTACTTACTTGGCAGATATACAGTTATTAAAAGTTGAGTTTTTTAAGAATTTTTAATGATAGTGAAAGATGCATATATGATATAATATGGGGAAAATGGAGTCACAAAGCAAATGTTTATGGCATGATCCCAGTTTATATTAAAAAGAGAAAAAAGACACATACCCAAATATAAACAATGATTATATCTGGATAGGTGGGTTTCAGGTGACTTGCTCTCTTCTTCATATTTTCTTTACTTTCAAAGTTTTATGCAATAAGCTTCCATTATTTTAACAATCAAAACTATATGGCTATTGAAAATATGCAGCAAAAGTCAGCATTGATGATTACAAAAAGAAAATGTTTCAATATTACCACCTGGTTCTAAAGTTCGAACTTCCACGGAGAGTCTGGAAGGAGGGATATCTTCAGCTGCCACCAGCCAATCACTGGTCCCCATCCGTTTATACTCGACCTTGAAGGCAGTGATTGGAGAGCCCCCATTGGCCCGAGGGATCCAAGTGACGTAGACGGACGTCTCTGATGCAGTGGAGATGGTAGGCCGGTCAGGGGCCTCTGGAACTGAAGTGGAAACATTCATTTCAATAACCCACGGAGTCAAAGACAAGAATAACTCAAATAAACCAAAAGGGACAGGTGCCCAACATCATTTAATCAAAGGTTCTTCAAACTTTGCCAGAGTTAATAATGTGAGTATCTTCCTGTCCTCTGTTAAAAGGCCATGAAATAGACAAATACAGGAAATACAAGGAAGGAAGGGAAAAATAACCTACAAACTTGACGACTGTCTCTGAAAAACTGCACGTTTTTCAGAGTATGATAATTGTAAGTATGATAATTGTGACCATGCTAGTTTGGATTTGTGGCTCGAACTGTGTATAAGTCATTATTATTGGGTGCTTCAAGTCTGACTGTGGTTATAATTTACAGTAAATTTTCAAAATTATGTGTTATCTTATGTAAATGTTTGTTTGGCCATCCAAGCTACACAGAACAGCTTCACCAAACAATGTACAGATTATTGTATTAGTTGTTACTACCCCTCCAGGCTACAGGACTGCTACTCCAAAACGCAGACTGCAGGCAGCAAACAGATCGAACTGGACTCATGAACTCAACACTGATAATAATGGAGAGAGTGCTGCTCAGGATAAAAGCGGGAAGACAGGATGAGTAGTCCGAGAAAAGCGCTATGAGAAACAGACCATCCACAGGATCATGCACGTGAACGTGTAGGAAAAGGGGGTCAGAGAGCGAATGTCCGGCAGTTTCCAGTTCGAACTGCCAAGGGGAGGGGACGCCCTAGCCCACGGATGATCAGACGGTCTGGTGCTGCGGCACGTGGAAACAGCAGCCACTCGAGCCAGGTGCCTAACTCTTCCTGCTGACCAAGCGATTGCATGTTCCTACCTGGTTTCCCACCTCGTTCCTATGAGGGAAGGATGCTGCTACAAGGGAACAACCTGGTCTGTGTGACAGTCACATTACAAGTTAGCATACCGTCCCTCAACTGTGAATTTGTAAAAATGAGCTTATTCTCAAGAGGCCGACTCTCCTTGGGTGTGCTGAGAATCAGGTTCCTGGAGCTGGAACAGGAAGGGCCCCCTGTGCCCCCGGTGACATTTCTTAGGTGAAGTCACCAGGTGGCCCTGTCTCTGTCTAGCCCGTGCCACAGTCGTCAAGCGGCACCTCTGTCTCCACACCTCTCCAACCCAGACACAAATACAGAACAAAATAATGCTGCCTATGGCACTTGTAAGGAGAAAATTGTGGCATTTAAAAACAAATTGCTTAATGGATAAAAGGAGGAATGTATTCAAAGCAGGCAACTCTCAGTGGTACTTACTGTAGGTCCTTTCAAGTCAGAAAGCAATGGAAACAGAACGGACAGAACTGTTAGTCAGTCTCTTTTTAAATACTATGTTAACCACACAACCTCCTTATGCTGATATATACGGGGTTAAAACTCATCAAAAAGAACACCACGGTTTGAACAGAAAAAAAAAGTTATTAGGTGAAGAAAATGTCTACAAACAAGAATATCTTCAATAGCTAAAAGAAAAAGCACGGGAGAGTTAAAGGGGAAAAGAGAGAACCCTGCACCTGGAGCTACACGACCTGAATTTGAAGAGCGGTTCTTCCAGTGTCTGGATGCTCTCAGACTGGCTGCGTAATGTGCTGAGCCTCAGTTTCCTACTTGGTAAAACAGAGAACACACTACCTTCTTCATGAGGCTGTTGTGATGATTACGTAAATCACTTGTTATGGTCATCACTGCTGGATAACGCCAGACTCATGATTTCCACCGCTGCCTCCGTCATCCTCACCTACAAATTCTCATGACCTATCTTGGTGCGTGGGCCCTCGCTGCCCAGGCCCAGGCTCCGCACTTCTCCCTCGCATTCAGTGTGGACTGGACGGCCTCGATCTGCCATCTTCCTCTACGTCCTCCTCCTCCATTCGCACCGTCACTGTCCCCCTTACTTCTCCAGCCTCATCGTCAGCCATTCCTCCTGTCTCCCTCTTTAAAATGCTTCAGGGTTCCTTCCAGCTTTCAGGGAAAGATTACGTTTTTAAGGACATGACACAAGGCACCCACCCCCTGTCTCCCCCACTCTACCATCATTCCTCACAGCAACCAGTCACACTAATAAAGTCTCCCACCTCTAATCTCTGAATGAAATGGAACATGTCATTCACATGTCTCTGCACAAAGAGCTGCCTTTGCCTAGAACCTCTTTTTCTGTCTCTCCATCAGCTACAGGGAGTCTTGGAGGCTCAACCGGGGAGGCTCTTTCACCAACACGTGGCCTCCTCTCCATCAAATGGGTGATTCCCATAGTTCTCTAGTGAGCTCAAAACACAGTGAATCAAAACCACCATCAGGAGTTCATCTGGCCATGCTACCCACTACACGGTTACTCGTTTAGTTGTCGATATCATCCTGTAAACTTCTCATAGGCGATATTTATTTTATCTCTGCTGCTCCGGCATTTAGTACAGTGTCTGCCACTGTAACTGTAGAATTGATAACTGTGAAATTTAAATGCTAACAAGACACCTTCTGAAGATTTTACTGCAACAGTATTTAAAAACCATAAGATTGGCAAGATAGAGCAATGAAACTGAGTGTGACCTATAATCATTCGATTAAAAGAAAAAACCCTAAATCTTACTATAGGTACCACCATATATTTTAATAAGTCATCAAAAAAAAAAAAAAAGGCAGACTTGCAGAATTCAAAATAAAAATTTGGTCTCCTTGCTAGAGAGGAAACAAAAAAATCCTTTTTGTGAGTTAAGACCACTTAGTACCAGATGTTTTGAATCCGACGGTATTATCTTAAATACCAAGCATGACAGTGGGTTGCCAGGATTTGAATACAACAGGACATTTAAGAAAAGGGTGGAAATAGGACCTAGAGGAACTACAGGCAGAAGAGAATCTGCATGGTAAACACCTGGGGCCCCCAGAGAATCTGACCTAGCTGGGGACATGGACAAACGGAAGAAGCAAGTGAAGGCCCTCCTCCTCACCTCCGCTGTGCCTTGAGGGGTCAGTCAGGACCGCCCCGAAGTGCTCTGCTGCCTCCGAGACCACTGGGCGCCGAGGGACGCCCGCTGGGGGAGAGGATGCCTGGGCACTCTTCGATGAGGCTGTTTTCTCTGGAAAGGTGAAAAAAAACATACCATCACGTACGCTTCTGTGTACATGCGAAGAAAGAAAAGATACCATGAAATTCAGCTGGCATGCAGAGGCAGATATATGAACTTAGCTGTTACAGTGTCCAAACTGAAGACCTACATGGTAAATACTTAGCTACTCTGAGGCATTGACTTTAAAAATTCCTCATCTTTTTCCAGTACCTTAAAGGGAAAAGTAAAATATGTCCTTTTGCACAGGCTAACTTTAATTTACACATAGAAAAATCAACACACGAAAAAGTCAAGTGACTAGGGTAAAGGTTTTCAAACTACTTGTCCGTTTTTCTTTCTACTGGACATACTTCTTAATTCTAAAACATAAAATTCATTATTAAAGGGCTTCTGTACAGTTTCTTCACAGGAAAATCGTCATGTTAAGTTTTAAAATTTCCAGAGGCAAAGGATGAAACTGGCTGATTATTTTAAAGCTGAAATACATGACCATTTGGTATTTATAGGTCAGCCTCTGTAAACAACTAAAAACTAATTATAACAATTAGCTCAAAATACATTTCAAATAAGAAATACCCATTATTCTTCTGGCCAGTTGCAGGAATTAGACAAAAGGGTCTTTTTCAAAAGCCAGTTGGTAATGTCTTCTCAACCCTCACACCACCTGTTCTTACTGTGCCAAGATAAATCCCTCCTCCACCCAATCTCCATCCCCGCTCACTGAGGTCTTCTTAATCACTTCTGGCCAAGCTACGGGGGCATCTTCCATCAAGCCTCCCCGCAGAGAGACCGTCCTTTCTCTGAGCACCGCTGGCATTTTCCCTGTCAGTCTTTCCTAGTACTTATCACTTCTGGCCTCTGCCTATGCTCTCGCCTCCTCCTTGCCCTGCGGCCAGAAGTGTGTGCAGAAACACATAGCAGGTTGTGCTGCAACTCTGCTCAAATTTCCTGCCACGCTTCTGACGAGGTGCCGTGTGACTTGGCCACTGTCACCTCCCTGAGTGTTCCCCTCACTTACTTTGCTCCCGTCACAGTGGCCCCCTCAGTATTCCAAGGGCACACCAAGCACAGCCCACCCCAGGGCCTTTGCACTGGCTAGTCTCCCTGCTAGGATGCCCTTTCCCGAGATGGCCACGTGGCTTTCCACTTCGCCACCTTGACGCTCTGCTCTGCTGTCGACTGCTCACTGAAGACTTCTCTAGCCACCTCCCTAAACGGTGACGCCTGCTACGCCACACACTTCCTATATCCATCCCCTAATTCATTTTTCCTATTAACATTCACCACCTCCTCACATACTTATAACTTAGGTATGCACCTCTCCCAACTAGAATGCAAGCTCCATGAGAACGAGGAGTTTTGCCTGTTTTGTTTATTGCCAGGCAGGCACAGAGAAGCCGTTCAGTAAATATTAGCTGAACTGAAATGTTGTCTTGTAGTTGGTATTCACGCACAGGTCTTACCTTTCTTAGCAAAGTGACGCTCCATGAGAATGGATGTTGTTTTGATCATCTTTGTTCTCCCTGCATCACCTACCCTGAGGCCTTACACACCATAAGCTCTCAAAAATATTTGTGGAATACTGGGTGGAGTGGAGTAATACAACCACCCAATGTGACCCCAAAGCTACCATAATAGGCTTATTTAATGAATTTATATATAAGAATCTCTACTCCCCAAAAGGATACTTACTAGTGGAGTGACGGACTTACTAATGGCATGAAGTCAGCCGGCTTACTCCCTCTTGGGAAGATGACACTCACCTTTGCTAGTTCGGAAGGTGAGCATGGCAGGCTGCCCCTCACCGGCTGCGCTTCTCGCTACCATCAACACTTCATAGAGGCTGGATGGCTCCAGCTCCGTCAAACGGAGCTCATTTTCACTTCCTGGGACTCGCACGGTGTGCCAGCTCCCCACCACGCCGACACCGTCGTCCAGCTGGTCGAGGGAAAACGGAGAGGTAGAAAACACTTCCATTCAAATTTGATAAAAACTAGAAGTCACTCGGTTCCAGCTGAATTTTGGGAAGTGATGTACCAGTTTAAATATGAGATACAATATTTCTTCATATTCAGAAACAGAAGGAGACCTGCAGCAAGGACTCGGGAATTCTCCCTGTAAAGACTCCCAGCTCTGCTCCTCACCACTAACTTAGGGCCGCCAGCCAGTTGTTTGGTCTCCCCGAGCTTGTCCCCTTTACTTGTAATGGAAACAATACTCCTTCGTTACTGGGCAAATGGGAGAATACAATAAGTATATAATAATGTGTACTAATGACAGTATATAATGTACATAATAAATTAGAATACGTTTGCGCATATATGGATTATGTAACTATGTACTATATATTTCTAGCATTCTTGCTTCATGCCTTGGCCCTGTTCAACATGTGTTGCATGAAATAAATCTAGAGATCCAATCCACTGTGTCTCCCTTAGTGGAACCCAGAAACCACATTATATGGAAGTCTTCACGCAGCTAAGAATGCCAGTGAAACTTCCTTCACCTAAAAATCTCATGATGTTGATTTTTCCAGAGATTAAAAATATTACTATTAAATGATGGATACCAAAATGTCTTGAACAAAGAAAATTATATTTAAATATGAGTGCATCTCTTTCCGTTTCATTCACCTGCTAATCTCATCAAACAGAGGAGGGTTTCTCAGTTCACTTTAACACGTGCCTCTGGAGGGAAAACGCCTGGAAAATCGGCCATGGGGACAAAAGCTCACCAAAATAAAGACCCAAACAATGTGAGATTCTAACACAATTGAGAAGACAACTTGAAATGCAAAGAACTGTCGGAGCTCATACCAGAGGACTTTGTTCAAAAAGTTGTTTTCAGTACGAAAATGCTTTATTTGGTAAATAAACCGTATACTCCTATGGTAGAGGGGGAACTGACCTTTTTGAAGTGGTTTATACAGCTTTATACCCAAGGTGTTAAATAAAATGTCTGATAAAAAAATGTGGAGAAGTTACCAGGTTGTTAGAATCCCAACTTGGGGAATTGTTTATATTTCATTCTTAATACTTTTCTAACCTGGCAAATCCAGCTGGGATATTTCTCCCAAACTCAGTCTCCCAGAACACCTTGCTCTCTTTCCTGCCACTCCCCCAAAGTTAAAGAAAGTAAGTATGTGGTACACGCTGTGAGGGTGTGAGGAAAGATGATAAACAAGAAGACATTACCTTTCGATACTTCACAAAATAGGCGTTGATGGGCAGCCCGCCATCCTTCCCAGCCCTCCAGACCAGGCTGTACGTGTCAGGTGTGGGGGTCTGTGGGGGGCTCAGAATGATGGGGGCGTCGGGGGCTGAGGCACCACTGGCGTTCTTCTCTGACGGTGATCCCACTGCACTGGAAGGCTCCTTCACTAGGGATGAGCTCAGTAGTTCAGTTGCTGAACCATCTCTTTCAGCATTCTCGGTGGCATCAGAAGGTGTGACTATTCCTGATTTTGTATTTGTTTCAAAAGGAACTGTAGAGAAAGGGGAGCAGGGGGGGAGAGAGAGAGAGAGAGAGAGAGAGAAAGAGGGGAGACAGCTTGAGAAATGCATTATTTCAGCGTCTTCCATACGGCGATCTAACTGCCTGCCCACACTGATAGAATTCGAGTCCTAGAAGTTAAAGCAGGTAACATTTCCACGTATAACTCATGGAAACTTCCTACCTCCAACTGCCACCTCCTATTCAAGAAGGAGCAAATTAATTGTATAACAAATTGATTATGTGATGCAGTAGTTTAGTGACTTAAAGGATGCTATTTCTTGCTTGCTCTACACTAGCACTCCCCATCTTTTACAACAACTTGCTAGCTCAGCCTCAGAAAGTTTTAAGTGGAGAACATGGCGCCTGTTGGTACACGAAACACAAGGAGCTGCAATCCCGCGCTGGTGCCTGCTGGGCCAGGGACGGACTCGAGCAGGTGCAGCTCACTAGCCGTGCTCAAGGTAGTGGAGAAGGACCCTCTTCTCTACCGCAGTTGTGGGTCCTCTGGGCAGGTCACCGCTGGAAGTGGTGTCTGGCTGCACAAGAGTTTAAATGTCACGTGCCTCAGTTTCTAAGTGAGGTAGGTGCAGGCGATGGGGTTACTCTACAGAAACGTGGTATTTACCAAGATGTGAAATCCTGAGGGCAGATCTGGAAGGCCTAAGAGGATCCAATCTAAACAACATAGTTTATGCACCTTCTAGGGGCCTCAGGTCATAGTTAAAGTGAGGCATTCGGACCAAATACCTGGCTTCCTCAGCAACGAACACGACCTCCACAGCTCCCTCTACCCTCCATTCACATGAAAGAACCCCTTCCGCTGAATGCCACCCAAGCAGCGCCTGCATCACACCCGTCTTAGACAGAGAACCATTTTGTGTAGAGCCGCTCTTACTTCTGCTTAGCAGAACAGATATACAAACACACACACGCATGCATATCCATGTATATACATAAACTTATACAACACTCAACTACTTTTTTTTTTTAGGATTCTTAAGGTTTCTAAAATCAGTAACTATTCCTTCCTTCATCACCACATGGATAATTATAATTTAACCTAGTACTCAGCATTTATTGAAGGGTTTCTGTTGCTGGACGCCACTCTGAGCACTTGACATGTATGAACTCCTTGAGTTCTCCCATCAGCCCCAGGAGTGGGGCCCCTTCGCCGCACCTTTTACGCAGAGGAGACGACAAGCACAGGTGCGTTTAGTGACCCGCCCTCGCACACGAAGCCCCTGAGTGGCAGAGCCGCATCCGAACGCCGCCTGTGGGCTTCGACTCCACGTCATGCCCCCTCCGGCATTCATGGAGTGAGTAGCACAAGAGCGTAAATGGAATGCCGGCCCTCCCCTCTACTCCACCTCCCTCCAGCCTCATCCAGCGCCAGGATGGTCCTTGTGTGTGTGCAAACGGAAAGAGCAGCACGCACACCCACCCTCTGCCCACTTCGCTGTCACCCCTCGGCAACAACAGAGCGCTGTGGCCACTCCTCGGGTTGGGGGCGCCTGTGCACCGGTGGTGCGGCCCACATGCTGCAGGCTGGACCAGGGAGAAGGCCTGCGTGGGGCCAGGCTGTAAACTAACTAAAGCAGGGGCTCTGAAGCCCCGGTCCCGGGGTACAGGAGGAGGAACGTGGGCACCAGTTACCAGGTAAGCACAGCCCCGTGACCCCGTGCACTCTGACCTGTGGGATTGGAGGACTCAGGCAGAAAGGGCCGCATGAAGCCCTCGGAGGCAGAGGCCCAGCGCAGGAACCTCGGTTGCGGAGAGGAAGGGCAGCACCGCTCTGTGACACTCTTACTCTCACACAATAATCTAGCGACAATCTCCACTCCAGTGACTACTTGCTGGGAACGCTTCTCTAAGTGCCCACTGATGTGCGGTTTGAGTGTGAATTTTGTCAAATTTGAATTGATTCTGGTAATATTGACATTCTATTACTGTTACTTCAAAAATTATATAATGTCTTTAAGTCATCATCACCAAAATAGTGCATAAAATATAAAGAATTACTGTCCCACACGCCTTTAGAGAGACACCCGAGTTGGACGGGGAGACACACATGCAGGCGTTGCCTCGCAGTGCCATGACACTCTGCTCTTTCTGAAAGTCAGCCCTTCAGACTGCGGACACTGTACTCATTGCAGGTTCACCCTAAAAACGTCTGCAGTAACACTTCTACAGCTTAGAAAACCCAAGCGTTCAACACAAAGAGTGGTCTATGGGCGTCCAGGATGAGTCACCCGAAGATGTGCCTCTGTGGTACGCGACTGTTGGGAGCTCAAGGCAGCTTTAGCCACAGGCTCACGGCTGCCGGCGACCTTAACTCCCTAGAAGAACTTGAATTAGAGGCCTCACCCGAAGAGATTATCAGAGATAACTTCTTCTGACCAGCCGATAGGGCAGGGCACACTTCTATTTACTGGGGTGGCCAAAAAGTCCGTTATATTTTTCCATACGATGGCCCTAGTAGCGCCCAGTTGTCTTTAACTTCATTTGAAACAATTTTGTTAGATTGTACTGTGACAGCTGTCATGTCAGTGTGCATTAAAAAAAAACCAAAACATCAAAATTGGCAAAGTTTTGTGCAGCCATTTTAATATTGAAGATGGAAGAAGATACACAATATTTTCAGTGTACTATGCCTTATTATTTCAAGAAAGGTAAAAATGCAACTGAAATGTAACAACAACAACAAAAGATTTGTGCAGTGTTTGGAGAAGGTGTCATGACTGATCGAACGTGTCACAAGTGGTTTGCAAAGCTTCTTGGCACTACTGACATTCTGGCCAAACAATTCTTTGCTGTGGGGCTGTCTTATGCACTGGAAGACCGTTAGCAGCACCCTGGCCTCTACCCAGTAGAGGCCAATAGCGGGAGATAGCTGACATACTCAAAATACCCAAATCAATAAAGTTATTGGTGCAAATGAAAACGTATCTTTTATTTTATGGAAAAAATGTAACAGACGTTTTTGCCAACCTAATGCTAAAGGTCTGCTCTTCTTACCCTGCAGTGACCTTCTGAGGCCCCCAGGGCACCTTACCGCATCCCTAGCTCAGGATGTCTTACACACCCACATTCCCTTTCTATCTCTGACCTCTCCTGCACATGCGGCCTCTGACTCGCTCATGTATGAGGGGTTCCCGTACATAGGTTTGTATTAAATTTGGTTATTTTCTCCTGCTAATGTGTCTCATGTCTATTTGACTAGCAGTCCAGCCAGAAGAACCTGGAGGAGACAGGAAAGTCAGTTCCTCCCCACACGTCATACCTTGGGCTCCGCGATGAGAGCTTCTAAAGGACAACTACAAGCTTAGCAAACACATCAGAAATGGAGACCAATGTTCGTGCGGTTCACGTTAAGGCCAAATACCAAAAACTATGGTTCTGCATATCACTGCCACTAGGAAAAAATACATCTTTAGAGATTGCTGGACTCATTGAAACAATGCTGTAAAGCACTTCATCCCCTGTGATCACAGACAACTGTTTACCTGGGGAAAAAACTGACGGCAACTCACCCACTGTGAGCACAGCCTCAGACCGTGCAGTGCCGTGCTCGTTTGCAGCTTCACAGGTGTACTTCCCAGCATGCTCTTGGGTGACAGCCCGGATGGACAGAGAGCTGGAGCCATCTCGGGACACAACGAAGTAGACAGGCTCCAGGTCAAAGCCCCCAGGTCTTGGCGAGTGTGACTTCCGGGATTTAGATCTAAGGACTTGAGACGGATGGCTGGTGATCAGCCCGTGCCTGTCGTACCAACGGATGACCGGAACCGGCACTCCAGTGGCATTGCAGGACAAAGTCAGGAAGTCTCCGTCCACCACCTGGGTACTCGCCGGTGCTGTAATTATAACCGGCTCCAGTCCACTGTCTGTTAAAAAGGCATTCACATACAAAGAGTTAAGAACATTACAGTGTCTACGATGCAAAATAATTTCACCCCCATGTGCAAATATTCTCAACATCAGGCACAAGTCGCAGTCAGAAACGTCTTTCACACACGGGTTTCCACGTAAGTGTTTTACATGCAGGACAGCGTGAGGAACACGATCATTCACTGAAACGCACTGTCCGCCATGTCACGCGTAAGGAGTGATGTGGTCGTGACGGTGACGACCGCAGCACGCCAACCCCCTCCTTGTCGGTCCTCAACTCGCACCAGGTGACGCTGCCGTCAGGGCTTTCAGAGTCACGAACGCCCAGACACGCCCCACACAGAGCTCCCGTCTCTCAGAAAGAAGGGAATGTAACCATCTGCCGAGACCTCTGCAGTAGGCATCCTATGCACATTGGGCCGCTGTGAGTACAGAACGTGTGAAGCTAAAACCTCGGACTTTAACATGAAAAAGGTACAAAACAGGAGAAAACTAGGTATCTTTTCATGAAAATTATCAATTCCTGGGGCGGGGGAAGGGACCTGATTGTAAAAAGCCTGGAAGAAAACCCTGTTCTGAGTAAAAGTTGATAAAAGGGCTTCTTACCATATACACGGAAAACGTTTTTGATTCTAAAACTGGCACCAACTGTGCTTTTGGTCCCAGGTATTCCCCAGGGCTATTTTTAAGGACGCCTACAGTGGAATATTGATGACGAAAGACATTTCCTCCAGCATGGCTTTCTTTATCCCTAGTCTCACTTCCTGCGTTTGACAAACCAACACTTGGTACTGTCAGATTTCCGAATTTTGCCAAACTCTTATGTGTTACCTGCTATCCCACCAGGCATAAGCTGCGTTTCCGTGAGTACTAAGGACGTTGAGCACCTTTTCACATGTTTGCATGTCACGTACTTTTCCTCCTTTGTGAAATGCCTTTTGCCCACTTTTCTATTGGGTCACTTATCTTTTCTGTGATGGTTCAGAGCTCTCCGTACATACCAGACACTGCTCTTTGTCAGTTATACGTGGTGTGAGTATCTTGCGTGTGACGTGCAAGGACATTCGGAAACCGACACCACTCATTGGTTCTAAAGAGGGATCTGGCTGGCTGGGGAACAGGAGCGAGAAACTTTTACCACATACCTTTTCAATACACAGTATATTCAAAAAAATTTTTCTTAAATTTTTTAATGAGCTTGATTAAAGAAGGCTGTTTCGTCATGGAATGAGAAACTTTTACCATATTACCTTTTTAATATACAGTATATTGAAAAATATTTTAAACATTTTTTTAATGAGCTTAATTAAATAAGGCTGTTTCTGCATCTAGAAAGGACCAGGGAACATGAAGACAGTTCTGTTATGGGGATAGGATCGTTCCCTTTAATTACATTTTAACCACAATGAAAGCCTATCTGTAAAGTAAAATTTCCTACAGTTAATCACATGATCTAAAGACTACCTTTTTCAACTTCAAGTCTCCCAGTAGACTGCGTGAATCCAATCCCATTGTCTGCTACGCACTGATACAGGCCGGAGTCTTCCATGGTGACGTCACTGATTTTTAACCTGCTTTCTACGGTGAGATGCCGTGGAGAAGGGCGGACAGGCCGAGCGTTATGAAGCCAGGTGCGGTTGGGGGGCGGGTTCCCGAGAACCTCACACAGGAACTGCACGGTGGCGCCGAGAGACACAGTCTGGTCCTGCAGTCCTCTAGAAATGGAAGCCTGTTCTGAAAACAAACCACAAATTGCCACGCGAGTCATATAAAATCTTCTCTATCTACCAATAATGAGTTAAAACCAAAGTGTATTGTTTACTCGCATTCTCCCATCTGCTGTGGTCAAGGAAAAAAATTAGAAATGTATTTTAACTTTCCTTTAATACGACAAACCATATGTTACTAATATGTTATAACCTCTTTTCATAGAACTCTCCACCCACTTAATTCCCTTAACACATAAATACACACACACACACACACACACACACACACACACAGAGTTTCTAATTTGGGGCTTTTCTTAGCATTAGTTTCAGGTGATTTGTTCGAAATAAAGTAATAGTTTCCCTGGATTTCACACTAAACAAGAGCCAAAAACAGAAGAAAACCTTATTCAGAAGTTAAGTTCTTTTATGGTCAATTCAGCTTTGAGGTTAGGTGGACACTGGACAAAAACACTTCTGTTATATCCAAAAAGTGGGCTTTTTACCTAGACAAAGTAAATCATTTATCAACGTTGTAGCATATGCCCAAATTAAATAGTTATGGATATTACTCTAGTCCTAGTGACCATTAAACGTTAAAGCCCATTGCCAAACACATTAATTCCAGTGTAACCTACATCAGGCCATTGCTGCAATTAAACGCATGCAGATTTATAAGAACTGTATGAACCAAGAAACCACTTATTATCTATTTTTGCTGGTTTTCATGAAAGCCTGTTTTGATAAAGAAAAACGTTTTCCACGACTACGCATGAGAGTGAGATAGGCAGCTGGAAGAAAGGAATAACTTTGGCATAAAGAGCAGATACAGAAATGCAGGTGAAAATATGCAAATTTTACGAGCCAGATAAAGTGACAGTATTCCAGAAGGGAAAATGGAATGAAATTCCATTGTGTCTTTGTGAGATGACATTTTCTAGTCAGTACCCTGCCTTAGCCACTACTGCTGGAGACCACTCCTGACAACAGCCCAGAACCTTCCATCCTACTGAGTTCCAGTTTCCTTCCTCTGGGTCCTCACGAAAAACAAGCTGTGCACCACGTGACCAGGCTGGGGTGAGGCTCCCAAGAACGCCCAGGTGAGATGTTCTGCGACACCCAGAACTACCGCCTGGTTCAGCAGTCCGTGAGGAATGTGAAGCTTGTTCTGCCTACTGGTGCGGACACTTCTTCACAGTCCTTGTTTCACTCACAGCTCACAGGTAGACCTTCCGTGCAAACATCAGTCAGACCACTTGAAAACACTTACTGAGCAACATCTTACCGAGCACGCTAACCACGTAAGTCACGTGTTTCACGTCTCCAGACGTGCTTCCCACCACGCAGGAATAATTCCCGGCATCCACGGGGTCAATGCTATCTGTGGCGAGATGAGAATACAACCTCCTCCAATTGCTTCCTGCCACGGCGTCCTGACCGTCCTTCAGCCAGTACACTTGAGAAGTGGGGACCCCACTCACCACACACTCCAGGGTTACGGGACTACGAGAAAGCACAGCTAGTGCCTGCGAAAGGGTGGGGTGGAGAATGCGAAAGTCATCTGAAGAAGGGCCTGGAAAAAGAAGAGAAAGCAAAAAATTATTATCACGTCCAATCTCCTCCTTAGCAAATCCGTGAGCTCTCCCATGTTCCCATTTATTCCTCTTTACACTACCAGGTCCTGTTTGGTAGCGAAATCATTTTTAATAGTGGATTAAAATTAAGAGGGTTGCAGTACTTTAGGGCTACTTTTGAATGAGCAGTTTAGAAACGTAGAATTCTCAACAAGGACAAGAGCCACCGTTTCACCAAGCTTTGGTTACTGGTGCCACCTCCACTGTACTACCATAATCTAAAAATCAGGTATGAAAGAGAACAGAGATATGTATTTTCATAATTCACAGTTAGCCACAAACTTGATCACCACTAATACCAAGTTATATTTTCACTATAGTTTACTTTTATTTGAGCAAAGGGCAAAGTTCTCATTTTTAAAGCATGCATAGTACCATTCTATAATACATTATGTATTTAATTTTTGTAAGACTTTCTTCTGATGAACAAGTATGATCAAAAGGAAAAATGAACTCTCATTTTTCAACTTGTTATGAGGAATGCTTCTGAGGACTCTCCTAGTTACCGTTATTCTCCCAAATACTTACGACTCACAAGGAGCTTTTGGCCAGTGGGTTCGACTTTTAACTCATGTGTGACAGGATTAAAAGCTGCACATTTATACGATCCCTTGTCCTCCATGGACACGTTCAAAATCTGCAGATTTCCCGACGGGAGGATTAAGTAATTCTCTGAGGAAGGAAGGGAATGCAGTTAGGCCTCTCTCTTTACAAAGGACACCAATGAAAACCAATCAGTTTTGATAGTTATGCTTTAAATCTAGACACCAGACTAGCAGCAAATAAGCAATGGAGGGAGAATCAGTGAACGAAGGGAAGGGGAAGTCAAGGCAACGAGGAAGCCGGTGGTACCAGAGTAACAAAATCCAGCCTGCCAGAAACATCTGGCCACGGGTCGCTGGCTGAGCGCTGACAGCAGGCGGGGCGGAGTCACACACGGACACAGTGACCAGCACCTGTTGCACTCATCCATCACCCAGCATTCAGTCTTGTCTACCCATTCTTTTTTTTCTCAACAAATACATTTCAAGGGCCCATTTTCTGCCAATGATGGGCCAGGCACAAGCGGCCCAGCAATGGAGAACACAGATGAAGGTGCTGCTGACATTCCAGCTGGGAACAGGGGTGGCAGAGAAATGGCAAACTGGCAAACAGACACGCGTCTAACACAGTGCGGGGGGCGGTGGGCAGTGAAGCTGAAGACAGAGCACAGTGGGCAGCAGGTGGATCAGGTTGGAAAGGGCCCCGAGGCCGTCTCCTCGGAGGGAAGTCTTCTGAGCAGAGACCCAGTGAGTTGAGAGGGTGAGCCTGGAGTGTGGACTGTAATCATTTCTGTAACGTAACCACATCTTCTAGTCTCCTGCCCTTGATTTCTGAGAGCAGATAACACGTGTCTTATGTATTTTGGTATCTGCAATCACCAGTACATGGAGCTTCATAGTGGGCTCTTTCACGAACCTCCGACCTGCGGGTGCCATGGGCTTTTCCTACAAGCTCTCACCTGTGGAATGTCTCAGCCATTTCCCCCGGACTTTGTAGCGCACCTCGGCTTTGGGGTTGCTGGCTGGTACCTGGCAGCCAATGAAAGCAGTCCTCTTTTCTTCCGCTGTAACAACATGCTTTGTGGATGAATCGAAATCACCGAGAACTAAAATAAATAAACAGAACAATAAACAAATGTAAATTCGAGCTCTCTTTCCTGAAAGAAATTTAAAAACTAGAAACAACATCTGCAGCTTGGCCGTCTGCGGCAGCCAATCCCACTTCACAGGCAGGGGACTTCTTATCTCAAAAGGCGGCCGGAGGAGGGGTGTGTGGTTCAGGGTGGGAGCTAAGTCATGGCACCCTTCTCCGGGAGATCTCAAAAAAGCCGACTGCTCTTAACACATGACGGGGAACTGTAAAGCCCAACTTCCCATCCTGTCGAGATCAGCCCTTTTCAACCCAGTTGATAAGCACTGACTTCCCCTAGGCATCACTGTTCTGTCTGTACTCAGGTTCAATATGATGGTTTTTGAGGACGAACCCAGGACTTCGAAAACAAAGCTGTGTGTCACTGGAATCATCTGCGCACACTAACTCGGTCCTGATTCCCCTCGGGTTCAGTCCCCTGCAGATGAGCCTGCTCGAAGGGCTCTATCGTCTCCAGGGCCGATGGCAGCAGGCAGCCTGCTGCCGCTGGGAATCCAGCCCTCCAGCGCGTGTCTTGGAGCTGTCCATGGGTCACAGCTCTACCAAAACATTTACTCTTCTCAGTTATGACAAACTCGCCACTCCTGGGGAATCCAGACCTGTTCTGTCAATAGGGGCGCCCTCACGAAGACGTTTCCAGGGCTGGAAGCCGTCACCGTCTGAAAGGCAGATGGCTCAAACGCACTGAGAAAACCACGAATCCAGATTTTCCCCAAGCTCGATACTCAACATTCCTTTCGTTACAGTCAGTTATTATTTTCCTGTTTCTTTAGCCTGGTTTCAATTACACAAATTAAAAGCACTCAGTAATCAGGCAAATAAAACAATTAGATGTGAAAGAAAGATAAAGGACTGCATAAAATAACTGAGTGTCAAAGTAGACAATAGCTTTTTTGTTGCTGCTCCTATTAAGGACTTTCAAATGCTAACCAAAAAAAAATTTTCAGAATTCCCTTTAGAAAACTGCCCTGTGTAAATAAAAAATCACTTCCACACACTTGTTGCTGATGAAGACAACTAGGCCAGGCTCACGGAGGTTCAAGTATACTTCCCCAAGTTAAACACAGAGCAAGAGTCAAGGCTGGGATGAGAACTCCTGGGTGTCTTCCTCCAGAACCCATGTTCTTCCCACTACCCCAAATGCAAGTGCTGGCAGTAACTCCAGGAAACCCCCACACATAACAGGGACAAAATTAAACTCACCTGCAATGGACACCGTGGCAGGGCTGCTCACGACCGCGCCGACGCTATTGTTGGCGACGCACTGGTAGTCACCCAAAAGGGAGGGGTTGAGAGAAAGAATAGTCAGCGTCCCCTGATGAATCTCAATCTGCTCCAAGTTTCTCTCCAATCTTTTCCCATTACGCCACCACGTGATATGAGCAGTCACAGGTTTAGCAGAACAATGTAGAACTACAGGTCCACCAAGTTTCTGGACAGCAGACAGTGGCTCAGAAATAAAATAAGGTGCCAAGTCTATAAGGGAACATTCCCCGTATGCAAAGGAAGAGGAGAATGAGAAAGAAAACACATTAAATACATTTCATCTCAGTCTGTGTAACTACAGACAATCCCTTACTTGATCTATATATGTTATGGTTCTTAATGCTTGTGTGAATTCTAGGAAGTCTTAAAAGTCTATTTTTGGAAGAAAAAGAGGCAACATGTTAACCTAGGACTTAACAATTAGGGTAGAACAGATAAGAATCCTTATGACATAAATGAGAAATGGAGAATTGCCCATTTATGGAAGTGGCTTTTAAGAAAGCAAGTTAAGAATCTGACAAGGTGGAGATGACTTTCAAACTACAAATAATTCCCTCCCCTATAACCAATAGGTTTGACTTTTAAGAGCAAGTTATTCTATAAATAAGGCTATGGTATTTCTTCACCACTTCTCTTTAACATAAAATAATGTTCAACTTTTAAGAAAACGGAAGTAGAAAGTTAGGAAGCCATGCTAACCTACGAAGCCTATCCTTATTTTGGGGCAGGAGGTTCAAATAGGGTACCAATCCGATTATCTTTATTTGGTATTTGGAAGAGTTTCATTTGTTATGTCTATTCCTCCAGGAACTTGGTGGGGGGTGGAGGAGTCTTGCACTTACGTATCAAAACAGAGCCCTCTCTTCCACCCAAAATAGAGGACATAATAAAATACTTTTTAAAAGAAATCAATAAATCATTGATTCTACTTTTACAGGATATTTTATCAGAAATGAAGATTCGGGAAAGTGCCTCTCCTGAGTAAATCTGAGGTTGTTGTTTAGCAAAAATGAAGAAACAAACAAACAAATAAAACCACTACATATTTTTCTTTACTAACTATAATACAGTTGTATAGTATATTTAACAGAGGAAAATAAGTATCACTTAGTGAACGAACATCAATGTACATATGTATAACAGATAAACCTTTCCAAAAACCTAAAAGAAAAAGAAATGCACATGGGCCATTATTAGGCTCAGCCGTACCACACACACTTAACAAGAGACACATTGAGGCTTTTCGGAGACCCGGAGAGGTAGATAATACGTTCCACAAGGTCACCAGAGTCCTGGCATTTGAACCCAATTCTCTCAGTCCAAGTTGAATACTATTACATACTGATTCTAAAATCTCTTTTTGGTGGTATGCAGTCAGCATTTTATTCCTGTTTTAATTTCCAAAATCAGAAATTTGAAACCTATGTTCTTACTGAAAAAGGCACAACTGGAAAATACTTATGTTTAAGGCAACAGAAGGAGTAAGTCCCAAGGACACTGATGGGGAGGCCGGCTGATGTCCAAGTGGCACTACTAAGAGACCCTTAAACTGTCGAATTAACCAAAGTTTTTAAATCATTCAGCTGGTCGAACAAATTTTATGAGTGTCTTTAGAATCCATTCCCACCAGTGAAATACCGAAGTTGAGGTTTTTGTTTGTTTGTTTGTTTTAGATTAAGATGAAGAAAATCGCCCTGGCTGGTGTAGCTCAGTGGATTGAGCGCGGGCCTGCGAACCAAAGGATCGCGGTTCGATTCCCAGTCAGGGCACATGCCTGGGTTGCCAGGCCAGTTCCCGGCAGGGGACATACAAGAGGCAACCGCACATTGATGTTTCTCTCCCTCTCTCCTTCCCGTCCCCTCTAAAGATAAATAAATAAATAAATAAATAAATAAATAATAAAAATAAATAAATAAAATATTAAAAAAAAAAAAAAGATGAAGAAAATCTCCAGCTAAAACACTCTCATTCTTCTACTCTTACCTGAACTCACGGAAGGGCACAGAGTCAGAAGAATACCATAGAGCAGTGTATGGAAGGGTCCAGGATCCGAATGCATAGCGCCAGGTTACAGAAGTGGGTGGGACAGATTTCTGGAGCAAAATCCAGGTCTTGGCTCACTGAAAAACAATCAAAGAAAAGAACTCTAAATCGCAAAGATAGCTGAACTCATTAATCTGAATTGTCAGTAGGGTTGTGAGCATAATCCCTTATCTTCCCAACTTGTAAACTAATCTCTACATGCTAAATTACAACTAGAAGTTCTGCTCATTCTTCCAAGCTGTTAGGATACCTTTTGTTATGCAGATGCCGTCATTCCAAAGGAATACATTCAACAGCCTGTAGTGCATTTGTTCCATGCCTCACAAGCATCTACAACTCAACACAATCAAAATGCACTCCTCTACGCTCCTTAAAACAAATTAAAGAAAAAAAAAAGCTAACATTTACATAAAGCTTAGTATCTGCGAGACACCATTTGACTTCATCTTTAAGATGAAGTAAACTTCATCTTAACTTCATCTTCACAGCAACCCTATGAAACAGGAACTACCGGTTTTCTTCCCTTTTCTCAGATGGGGGTCTGGGACTCGTGGATTGTTCAAACAGAGAACCCCAAGGGCACGCCTGTGTTGGGTACGCAGGTTATTCAGCACGTTTGCAGAGCATCCGAAGACCGGGGTGGCGACAGCAGGCGAGCCAGGAAAAGAGCACAGAAGGGACGCTGGGCCAGATCCTGCCCGGCTTTGAAAGGCACGGGAAAGATGTTGGAACTGGGTGAAAAAGGTGAAAGGGATTACGAAGTACAAATTGCTAGTTACGAAAACAGTCACAGGGACGTAAAGTACAGAGTAGGGAATACAGTAAGAAAATACTGTAATAATTATGTGTGCTGTCAGATGGATACCAGGTAGGGTGATCACTTCGTCAGGTATATAAAGTGTCTAATCACTATGTTGTACACCTAGAACTAATTAATCTACTATTGTATGTCAACTGTAATTGAAAAATAGATGGAAAAAACTTTGGAATATTCTCAACGTGGTGGCAAGCCCTGAGAGGACTCAGGGACGGGGCGTGACGGCATCTCATGTATGCTTTACAGAGATCCCTGGCTGGAAGGGACTGGACTGAAGTGGAGCAGGAATGAAGAAGGACAGCAAGTAGAGTAATGTGATCCCTCAGGAGAGAGAGAAGAATGTGGCGGGTTAGAGCGGGGAGTCAACTGTGGGGGTGGTGAAAAGTAACTGGACTCAAAACATTTGCTAAAGACAGAGCCAGCGACATTTGCTGAAGCCATGGGTATAGAATGCGAGATAAAGAGATATGCTAATAGTTTTGGCTTAAAAATAACAGCTCTGTTTACTGAGATGAGGAAGACTGGAGGCAAGGGAGAGGGGGTTAGTCAACCGCGCTGCTCTAGGAAGTTCAGTCTAAGATATCTGTTAGGCAGCCCGGTACTACTGTCGATTGACAGTGGAGTCTGGGGCTGTGCAGTAAGTCTGAGCTGGAAATGTAGATGTTAGACCTATAAAAACCATGGCACTGAATGGGCTCTCTCTAAGGAAAATGAGAGAAGAGGACAGACCCGCTAGGAGCCTTGGGACATTCCACCCTTCATAGACTGAATAGTGGGGAAGAAAGAAGCAATGGAGACTGAGAAGTCATCAAGGAAACTGGAAGAAATCTAGGAGAACATTGTGTTGGGGAGAAAAAATATTTTTAAAATATTTCTAGAAGAGTGATGAACTCTCTCAAATCACTTCTGAGAGGCAGGGTACAGACAGGACACCATGGGGAAGACATAAGGGAGGTCACTGGTGATGCTGATGAGAGGGTTTTTGATGGAGGCACCAGGGAAGCCTGGTAGTGGGTTCACAATGGAACAGGAGGGGAGGGAACGAAGAAATTGGGCACAGAAAACTCAAGGGCTTCACTATGAAAGGGCAGCAGAAGAATGCGGAAGAATAGGGAGAACTGATGGAGATGAACGGCAGTCAAGGGAAGGCTTGTTCCTGTGGGGTTTTCAAGTACAGAGATAGTACAGCAATTTAGCAAAGCTGAAAGTGCTTCCTTCTCTGTGCCACATACTCCAAAATCTACGGGTAGCAAATTCCACTTTATCCCACTCACGGACTATCAGTTCATGGGCTGTCTCTTCAATTTTTTCTTGCTGACCTCTTCTTAAAAATAAGGGAGGATATTTTGGTTACCACTCGTGGGAAGAAAGGGCCATCTGTGTGAAAACTTTCTTTTTTTTTGGTTTATTTGAACTCATATTTGCGTCAAGGGTAAGAACTGACACACCACTGCTAAGCAGTCAAGCAAAGTAAACATTCAAATAACTTGCTAACAGGAGCCACTTTCCTGAGAGAATGAGGACAAGTAGGAGTGTTTCTTCCTTTTGCCAAATCTTTCCTCAAGTATTTATTTATTGAAAAGCAGGGGGGAAAATGCCTGAGTCAACTTTAACCCCAGCACGTGGTCTACTGAGTTACTCCACAGCCGTCCTGTAAAATGTCACAGCTCATTATCGCTACCTAAGTATTAGCACACAGGGATATACTTTATTAATTCTATCTATTAGGTTTCTCATAACACACTGTCCATTTTTAATTTAATGTTTGTTTTTCTATTACAGTTGACATACATTACATTAGTTTCAGGCATACAACATAGTAATTAGACATTATATAACTTACTAAGTGATCACCCTGGTAAGTCTAGTACCCATATGACACCATAACACAGTTATTAAAAATTTGTGGACTATATTTCCTATGCTGTACTTTACATCCCCATGACTATTCTGTGACTACCAATTTGTACTTCTTAATCCCCTCACCTTTTTCATCCAGTGTCCTAACTGCCGTCCCATCTGGCAACCATCAAAATGTTCTCTATGAGTCAGTTTCTGTTCTGTGTTCATTCATTTTGTTGCATAGATTCCATATACAAAATCATTTGGCATTTACCTTTCTCTGTCTTATTTCACTCACTTATTTCACAGCCTCTATGTCCATCCATGTCATTACAGATGCCAGATTGCATTCTTTTTTATGGCTGAGTCATACTTCATTGTACAGAGGCACTACTTCTACTTTTGCCATTCATCTACTGGTGGACACTTTGGTTGCTTCCATATCTTGGCTATTGTAAATAATGCTGCAATGAATATAAGACACATACTTTTTCTTTTCAAATTAGTGTTTTGGGTTTCTTTAGTTAAATACCCAGGAGTGAAATTACTGGGTCCTTCTTTGTCTCTTGTTATAGACTTTGTTTTAAAATCTGTTTTTTGTCTAGTATAAATATTGCTACCCCACCTTTTTAATTATTTTGTTTTCATTTTCATGAAATATCTTTTTCTATCCCTTTACTTTCAGTCTGTGTGTGTCCTCTGATCTGAGGTGGGTCTCTTGTAGGCAGCCTAAGGGTTTTGTGTTCTTATCCCTTCAACCACCCTATGTGTTCAAATTGGAGTATTTAATCCATTTGCATTAAAAGTAATTGTTCATTGACACCTATTTATTGCCATTTTATTATATATATTTTTTTCTTTTTCTTCTCCTTCTTCTTCAAAAAGACCCTTTAACATTGCTTGGAATACTAGTTTTGTGGGGATGAACTCCTTTAGTTTCTTCTTATCTGGGAAGCTCTTCATCTGTCCTTCAGTTGTAAATCATAGCTTTGCTGGGTTGAGTAGACTTGGCCATAGGTCCTCGCTCTTCATCACTCTGAATATCTCATGCCAATCCCTTCTGGCCTGCAAAGTTTCTGTTGAGACCGGCTGACACTCCTCTGAGAGCTCCCCTGTCAGTAACTACCTGCTTTTCTCTCGCTGCTTTTAAGATTCTTTGTCTTTAACCTTTGGCGTTTTCATTATGACGTATCTTGGTATGGGCCTCTTTGGGTCATCTCCTTTGGGACTCTCTGTGCTTTCCTGGACTTGTGTGTCTATTTCCTTCACCAGGTTAGGGGAGTTTCCCATCATTATTTTGCAAACTAGGTTTTCAATTCCTTGCTCTCTCTTCTCCTCCAGCACTTCCATGATGAGAAGGCTGGCATGCTTGAAGTTGTCTTTAAACTATCCTCATTTTTTTAGATTCTTTTTTCTTTTTGCTGTTCTGATTAGCTGTTTTCTGCTTCCTTAACTTCCAATTCACTGATTTGATCCTGTTTCATCTACTCTACTGTAATTCCCTGTAATGTATTCTTTTCAGTTACTACATTCTTCCATTTCTGACTGGTTCTCTTTTATGTTTTCTAACTCCATTTTTGTTTCCTATCTCTCTGTTAAAGTTCTCACTGAGGTCATTGGGCATCCTTATAACTGATGTTATAAGGATGTTCTGGTGTGGTCTGAAGTTGGCCACCAGGTGTACTGCCTCTGGGGCTTCCCAGGAGGTACAGCACAAGATCAGCTGCCACTTGAGCACTGTCCAGGGTCACCTGGCATGAGCTACAAAGCAATATGCAGATGGCTGGTTCTTGTGCTGGATTTGGAGGTGCCCAGGAGAGGTCAAGCTGTGAACTGAGGCTGACTACTACTAGTGCTAGGCCCGGGGCCACTTAGCAAGAGATACAGGGCACACTGAGGCCGGATACTGCTTATCTGGGGTTTGTGAACCTTTGATTGAGAGATTTTAGGAAAGTCTGAAGAATTAGCCAAGACAGGCTGTTTACATGGAAAAGCCATTGGAAATAGCTTGCATAGGTCTGCAAGTTGGGTGGGTCTGGGTGTGAGGGAATCACCAGGGCAGAGTAAACAGCATTAGCCAGGCTGACGGAGACTCAGATATGGTGCCTATAGGCCAGCAACATGCGGGGACGGTTCAGCAAAGCAACAATGGCCTCTGCCAGCATTTGCCTCCAGCCCTCACCCCAAAGCCAGATAATTCAGTTCCTCCCCATCTGTCCCTGATGTGCCTCCCATGCTGCTGCCCCAGCACTGAAGCTCCCAAGTGAACAAGTCCAAGTAAGTCTGTACACGGGCCCTTTAAGAGGAATCCCTGGGACTCCAGAAACCTCTGTCTCACTCAGCCACAATCTCTACTGGTTTTCACAGCCAGAAGTTATGGGAACTTCTTTCCCTGGCACTGAAACCCTGGGCTGGTGACCCTGGTATGGGGCTGAGACCCCTCACTCCTCAGGAGGATTTCCACAGCTGAGATACCCCTCCCAAATTGTAACCGCCACATGTGGGTGTGTGACCAGCCCCTTCTGCACCTCTGCCCCTCCTACCAGCCTCGATGTGGCTTCTCCTTTCTAGCCTTAGTTGTAGGACTTCTGTCCAGCTAGATCTCAGGTGTTTCTCAGTGACAGTCATTCTGTAATTCTGATGTGACTGTGGGACGTTTACCCATCCACCACCTTGATGGGAACTCCAAACGCTATCTGTTGATTCTGGGGGTTGGAAAGAATTTAAGACCATAGCAGTCATTTACTAAGTATTTGTTGACTGGGTTTATAATTATATTTATCCATGGCAAGCTTGCTCTGTTTGTTAGAGAATTATGACAGTGAACACAAGGCCACACGGGTTCTATTACTATATGGGTCAGACAGCCTGAAATTATATTCAACAGCCACCAGTGGCAACCTAGGTCCAACTTCCCAGGTAAACACCACTGACCGTAAGGAGGGTTAGCTGGTGTATAAATCAGGGTATACCCATTAACACTACTGGAAAACTACTCAGTGCTATGTCATTTGTAAAAGTATTCTTTGTTGAAAAAGGAAACTCAGTAATATTAGTGTTAATGCTACTTGATTAGCAAGTTATTGGAAAACATATATATGACACCTATATATAATTACATAAAAATGTATATAACATGTGGATTTTATTTTTTAAGATTTTATTTATTTATTTTCAGAGAGGAGAAGGGAGGAAGAAAGAGAGGGAGAAAAACATCAACGTGTGGTTGCCTCTTACGCACCCCCTACTGGGAACCTGACCCACAACCCAGGCATGTGCCCTGACTGGGAATTGAACCAGTGACCCCTTGGTTTGCAGGCCGGCGCTGAATCCACTGAGCCACACTAGCCAGGGCACTATGTACATTTTATATATTTATAATTTATATATAAGTATATGTGTCCTGCATTGCTCTACCAAATGAACAATTTGTTTGGTCAAGTTTACTACAACTAAACAAGGCTCCTGCTCTTTTCTTATACACACACCAGTGGCCTTAACAGGTATGTCACCCTTCTTAGCCGTAAAAACGCACCTTGACAAGGGAAACAGCCCTAATTTCCTCTGCATAAAAGTTATCCCATCCTCCTCTTATCCTCTTTTCTGATTAGGAAACCAGCCAGCAGAGAAAAGGTTTCTGGTAAGAGCACCCTAGCCCACTCCACCACTCATCACTTTGGCACATAACTTGCTGTTTGACCTCTGTCCCAGTGCATATAACACTCAAATATTCACATGCAAAAATTAAACACGGAATTCTGCTTTCAACCATATGGAAAAGAATTGTGATTTAAATCACACTGTTATTTTTTTTTTAGACATCTGTGTTTTTCTCGCTTAGAATTTTTTTAAAGCACTTAATGTGATTAACATAATGCCAGGTGATACTTCAAACAAAATATTCAAGTTTTTTCACATATTCTACAATTAATATGTTATTTTACAAGTAGAAAGTTGTTAATATATTTCTACAAATGCTGACAAAACATTCAGCATCAAAAATGTGGAATATACAAAAACAGTAAACACGACAATTCTATCACCTAAAGATAATACATCAATATTTTGATGCTCTTCCTCTTTCCATATGTGTATCTTTACATAACTGAGACCATAACATGTATGCAATAGTTTTAACTCCTGCTTCATTTATTTATCTAATAATTAATTTTACTTATTAACAGCATTCATAAACATAATTTGTAATACCTATAGATACTTAGCCATTCCCTTTTGGGTGGTTAGGCTATATTTGTGTGTGTGTGTGTGAATACGTATATATGTGTATATGTGTGTATATATACATATACATATATGGTCTGTCCAGAAAGTATCTAGCCATGTACTATGAAAAATAGAGACATTTATTGAAAAAGATACAATAAACATTAAACATAAGACAATGACATCTCAGTCCTCTTCAAAGTAGGCACCTTGGGACCTCACACAGTTCTCCCAATCACCATCAGCTGCCCCATCATAGTTGCCTGAACATCATCAATGGTCTGAAATTTCTTCTCCTTCAAAGGTGATTTTAGTTTTGGGAAAAGCCAGAAGTCGAACAGTGCCAAATCTGGCTATAGGGGTGCTGAGTCACCTGGGTGTTTTGATGTTTCACCAAAAAACTCTGCAGGAGACATGATGCATGAGCAGGCACGTCGTTGTGATGAAGCTGCCAGTCACCACTTGCCCATAGCTGTGGCCTTCTGAATCACTCGAATAATTTCCATGGAGGAATGTCCAAGTTTAGCACACAATTTGATGCAGATTTGTTGATCTACTAGCTCATTTTGAATGCGACAGCCACATAGTACACATGCTCACTCAACAGCGTCTACCACCCCCACTGACTAGTAAGTACAGTGAAGCCGTAATTATTCACACATGCGCATTCCAGTCCACTCTCCTTGGCTGCCAGGTTACATTGATGTCTCACTAACCATTCTTGCCATATATTAACCATATACTAAACCATATATTAACAATGGTTGGATTTTTCCAGACAGACCTCATATGTATATGTTTTTTGTTATTACAAATAATGTTGCTATGGATGACATCTTTGTCCATAAATCTTTAACCACTCTAATTATGTCCTTAGGAGAGGTTTTTTAAATGGAATTATTGGGTCAAGGAGTACAAACATTTTTAAGACTCTTTAAAAATAGTCACATTGTTTTCCAAAAAGAAAAAGATGGCAACCATCCTCAACCCCACTCCTGACAACCACCATCAGCACAGTGTGAGGGGACTCCCACTCACCAGCATATGTTCTTGGTCTATACCCTTACCCTAGCTCAGATCTTGGTTTAAATCCTCATGCTGTGCTAAGCAGAATGACTATAAAACATGAATTTGAGCAATTAATTAAAGTATCTGATCAGTCATAAAGGAACATTCACTGTCTAATCTAGCAAGGCTTTTTCTAGTAACATTCTAAGTCTACATAAAAGTAACGCAAAAATGACGAAAGAATCGGCACTGTCCATGCCACGCTTATCAAACCTTGTCCATCTAAATGTTCAATTACAAAAAAGTACTGTGGACACAAAAACCTCTGCTTTTTACCCAAAATTTATTGTGAAGTAACATAACAACTGCTATACTGTGTGATCTTAATTCATAATATATATTTCACTTTAAAAATTTTGTATGCAAAAGCTGAAGACACTTTTGACAATACTTGTTGGCATTCAAAAATAGTAACTTACCAATCATTTCAAAATTGTATTCTCCCTTCCTTAATGCTTTTGTCCATAAAGCACACACACACACCTCTACGTCTGTGAGCTACTGGAGGTAGTAAAATAACTCAAGGGGCTGGATTTTAAAGTGCTTAGCCTTGCCTTACTGGTGGACTTGGCAAAGACCTGATCGATTCCCCACATGAAAACCAGAACTGTTAAGGCTTATCCAACTCACTGGTCTCAGAAGAAATTAACATGACCACGAGGAAGTTCTTCTACCTCCTTCGTATCTTCAGAGGAAGTTAATAGCCAACAAGATTCTATTATTTTCACTGCAGCTCTGAGTGGCTGATTTAAGTGTCTGAGAAGATGCTTAGTGGTCAATGCTCCCAAGAAAGTATCTGGTAGTTCAGTCTCTCCAGAAGAAAGACTAGGGTAAAAAAAGTAAAGACAAAATAGAACAGCTAAGTGTAGCACCCCATGAAACCTACAAATCAGGGGATAACTCCTCCAAGCTGTAAAAGTTTTTGGAGGGCTCCCTACTTTCACATGCCCCCGGTCCTGCTCCTGGAGTCCTGGCCTAAAGTTCCTCAAGAAGAGCTGGCGTTTCCTGAATTACAGGGCTTCCTCTAAGTCTTCCCTTCGCATCTACACAGATGGCAATTTGTCTTCTCTAACAAACTGTACTTTTATGCCATCCCAGGCTCAGAAGCACTTCTGCTGGCAAACGGAAGCTAAAGGTAATAAGAGAGGAAATACTTCCTTAACATTTACTTAACTTATTGTTCAGGTGGTGAACTTAATGCTTTTATAACCCCTTTTCAACGTGCTGCCAGAACAATCCTTTGGGAAAAGTCTTTCCTGAATTTCTAGATTTGATTTCTTTGTTTTTGAAGCAACGCCTTTGCTTTCCTAAGGAAGATCGAAGCTGTCTCCGAATTATCCCCTCCCCATCTTCCTATATCAAACTTGCTCAAAGTTTTACTTTTCAGGCTTAGGGAATAACTGTGACTAACTTAGCTTTAGGGTTGGTATTGTTCTTCAAAATAGTTCTAGTTTCCTTTTGTAAAGCAAAGGCATCTTACTCCTCATGAAACAGTAATTTCCTTCTTTAAGAGAATTGACCCTTATTTTCAATCTATTTCAAAATATACTGAGAAAAAAATGTTTTCTGTAGTCACTACAAAAGAAAAAATAAAACATGTCTACTTAACAGTTTCTGATTAAGTACTGATTAATTCTTCAATTAGGGAAGTTAAACATGCAACACAGGTTTTTTTAACCCACTGAACTAGCCTGACCTTAATCACATCCAACTTTAAATCTCCTATCAAAGTTTTCTTCATTCTGAATATCTGAACAATTTAGCGAAGCAGCTAATATTTCCTGCAGACTTCTAAGAATCCTAACTTTCCCAGGAAATATTCATTCAATCAATAAATTCCCTACAATAGGGCATAAACTTTGGGTAAGATCCTGGGAGGGGCACAAAGATAAGGAAGATGAAGAAGTCATAATTCCTGAATTCAAGGCTACTGCAGTCTAATTGAGAAGAGGGTGTGAACATAATTAACTTCAGAATAAAGAAGAGTGTCCTGCATAGTAAGTACAATGAGAGGGTAAAAAGTATTAAAAGTTTGAAGCAGAGAAATTCACCTTTTATTCCACAAGCTGTGCTTAGTGCAGGCCTACTATGTGTCAGGCACCGTGCTACACTGGGAACTCGGCCATGAACAGATCAGATGGGACATCTACCTTCCCAAGGCTTATAGTCACATCAGGGAAGGTGACATTCAAACACACGGTTATCCCACAGAACTAAACCTTTTGCCCTAGGGCTTCTGCAAAATCATTCCACTTTCTGGATGGCTTCTTTTTACCCAGTATCACAACTGTTTCAATCAGAAACTAAAAAGTGGTACTTTGATATTACAGCTTCGGGCAAAGATACACCCATCAGTTTGCATGACATCGTGGTATCTGGTCAGAGAATACAAAAGAATTTGAATGGCCTGTTCTGATGGGTGAGCCCAACACACGGTGCTTTGCGTATAGATGGGCCGTGGGCATTTCCTCCGACCTTGGCTGCCTCTCCCACTGAAGGGCACGGGCAGCATTTCCCCCTGTTCAGAAGTACTCCAAGGTCGAGCCTTCATCCTGCCACACAGGTGTTATCTCTACCATAACTGTGTTTTTAAGCGCAATGCGAATGCACGATAACTATGTATCTTAGCGAATGCACGATAACTATGTATCTTAGGAGGACTTCCTGTCTGAGAGTTGAGTCCCTGCCTCTTCATCACCTTGGAAGGACTTCCTCACCAGCCCTGCTTCACCCCCAGGTCTTCTTTCTCCTTGGCCTAGCACAGTAAATTCATTGCAAGATATTTAGGGACAAACTGAGTTTATTTACTTTGAAAATATTGTTTATCACCTATACAAATTTGCTTTTCTTGCTTAATTCATTTAGTTTTCTATCTGTGAGACTGTTTCATGTTCTTGGATTGAGGCCCACACACCATGCCTCCATCAAAATCAATGGAAATGGTTTTTGCTAAGAGGCAATGCTTTTAGGAAATAAAGGTTTTCTGGAATCAAAGTAGTTAAGTGAAGGAGGGATAAGAGAGCAACAGAATAAGGCAAGTACAGGCGCTACGGGAAAAACAGAGGGGTCACTTACCATAGATCTGGAGGACAGAAGGCTTCTCAAAGGAGACATTTAGGTGACTCAAATGGATAAGTTTGGGGGCAGGGTGGAGGGAGGGATGAAAAGCAAGGGCAGGGGAGTATTCCAAGTAGAAGGAATGGCGTGTGTGCAGAATCAGGGGCAGAGAGCGAGGAAATATGGGCTGGAAAGTAGAGCAAAAACAGGACTGTAAGTAGTGAGAGTTAAGGTCACAGAGGTGAGTTAAAGTGTGCGCATAAAGTCAGGTTATGGGGCTTGGTTTTAATCCTCAGGGGAGTATTGATGGCTTTTAAGTAGGCAAGGTACAAGATCAAACTTGTGCCTTTCAAACAGCACAGACGCTGCAATGTGGAGAGTGGCTGGGGAGGGGACGAGGGGTTCGAAGGCTGTGGGGAAGGAGGACGGGGACTGTACTAGAGAACCATCCGGGAGACATTTACGCAATCAAAAAATATTTTTAAAGACAAGAACACATTTAAAAAAGAACCAGAATTGGACAGTGAATGACTTGGACTGGGAAAGAATACATCTCTTAGACCTCTCTGGAATCCATTATCTGTCCACTTCTCTGTTTCCCCTGCTGCTTTTGCCATTAATAAAGGAATTGAGGCTGCTGCCCAGATTTCTGACTCGGGCACGTGAGCGAGTGAGTGACGTGCGTTTCCCAAGACAGGAAACGCACAAGAAGCAGCAGGGTTTTCCGTGGTTTGTTGCTGCTGTTGTGAGGGGGGAGAGCGGTGGAGAGAGTGTATCCTACGGTGTGGAGCTAATGAGTTGGGCGGGACATAAGTGGGGACCGAAGAAAGACATCTAGGGGGCAAGCAGGAAGAAGCCTAAATTGCTGAAGAGCGATTTGGGAGGCAAGGGCAGACACAACTGACACTCCCCACCGAGGAGGGAGCCTCGGGCTGACTTCTATAACACACCGCCTTTGAAGGGGTGGCAAGTTTTCATTCATAATAATTTGCATTGTCCATACTACTCAAATAAATTTAAAAATTAGAGTTTGTTTATTTTTTAGAGAGAGGGGAAGGGAGGGAGGGAAACATTGATGTAAGACAGAAACATTAATTGGTTGCCTCTCACACGCCCCCAATCTGGAACCAAACCCATAACCCATGCACGTACTCTGACTAGGAATTGAACTGGCGACCTTTTGCTTTGCAGGACAATGCTCAACACACTGAGCCACACAGATCAGAGAAAAAAAATAAAAATAAACACAAAAGGAAAAAACAGAAAATAGTATTCCAGGGATGGAACCAAACAGACTTTCTAAAAATGAGTTTCGAAGCGTCACTGCATTTCCCACACATATATCTTCCCAGAGTGCTGCAGTTTGGGGTCATCAGACACATTCCGCAACTGCTGACTCCTTCGTGATCACTGAAGCCTTTGATCGGTGGCGGTCTTCATGCTGACCGCATGGGGTCTTGAAAAATGAGAGTAACAGCTGGCCTCCATCCTTCAGTGATTCCACTGGACGAGTGGGGAGAGGAGGAGGAGGGTGAGGAAAGGCGAGGCTAAGCAAGTGCCACCATAAATCTAGCTGCAACAAACATACCATCCAACAGGTAGTGACCATACTGATCTCGGGGTTACGCCCAGCTCTTTCAGAAACTAAGATTCCCTCAAAGCAGTCATGTGCAACCGACAAGCGATGCATTCTTGGTGCGCTCTGTTAGCTCGGAGGCAGTGGGACGCGTGTCTGGAAGTAGAGCAGCAGGACGTCACACAGCCAGGCCCACGTCGGCAACCTGTGCTACTCTCTTCTTACCGCAACTCAGAGCCCTCACTCTAAGGTGCAGCTCTGCACAGGGATGCAACTGTTCAGACCGACTTCTTAAAAGATGTTGATGCCTACAGATTTCACAGCCCTTCCCCCACCTCTGGGCAGCTGGACCGGGCAGTCGGGCATACAAACTGATCCTGCTGCCTGCAAAAGCACTTCCCTTCTCTGCGGAGCATCAAAAGTAGAGGAGAAAATGGAAGTGACTGGGAGTTATGGCACCGAAAAGGCCAAGTGAGCAGAGAAATAATCAACTCCACATGAACCACTTCGGCTTCAACACAATGAAGGGTCTAGGACTAACCCCAGGAAAGGTCATTGAGCTCAAAGGTCATGAGCAGAAAAAGGCAACAGTGAAGGGCTGCCGGCTGCGGTGAGAGCCAACGTGGTCCTAATTACACAGCAGAAGAGAAGGAAGGGGCCTGGGCATTAGTGGAGTTCGGTTCCACTCCCAGTACCTGTGTGTCTAACAAAAGAAGTGTTCCTGTTCACTCTCTTGAGATTACTTCCTCCTCTTCTGGAGCACAGGAAGCCAAGCACGGTGGAGACAGATGATTCTGGCCTCTACAGTGAGTTGTACGGGAGCACTGCAAATGTTTCAAAGCTCAGCTGCACACAAACAGTGAACTTCCAAAGTGATTTGGGAGCAATTATTAAAAAGACAAAATACGGCAAGTTTCAAGGGGATTACTTTGCAAGCATCACAGAACCAACACACGCCAGGAATCCAACACTCAGCAGATTTTCCGGTTTGTCACTGGAGTTGGTTCCATGGGAAAAATAATACAGTTATGGTAACCACAAAACAAATGCTAAAGCAAAATGTTAAAGTTTGCTGAGAACTAGCTAAACCTGACCAGACATATAACGGTGCAGACAGACATTTGGCTTAACTTCTTTGATGGAGAATGAAAAGAAGGAATGTGAAAACACGTGAAAAAGAGCTCTAGATAAATGGTAGGTTATGAAACTGATATAGTTGCTAACAAGTCCAGTGCTTTGCTTAGACTTTACCAAATGAAACACATTTCCCCAGCAATTACAAAAGACTCACCTCCTGGGGTTTGGTTCAGATTTCGTTTTGGTAACAAGGAAATAAAACTTCACAGAGAAACTCATTTCCACAAAGTAAATCCTAATATATATGGTCAAACTTTTAGGAAAAAGTGAAAAAAGAAAAAATTAGAAATTTAAGAAGAAAATCTCTGCTGCAGATAAACTTGAATCAATTCTGGTTGAGTACTGGGCCCCATCACAATGAATTTTATGTTACCTGCTGGGTTATAAGCTTCCCAGAGACCTGAAACCTAGTGGCATCAGTTTCCAAGCACCTTATTCCATCTCTAAACTTGGCTGCATGAAAGTAACTGCAGAAGTCTAGATTTCACAGGAGTCCCTGCTTTTTGCAAACTGGTGGTGGGTGCTGGGTCAGACAAGGCTTCCTGCAGAGGGGTGCAGCACCACGAACAGGGACCTGCGCTGATAATGGGGCTCCCCTTATCCAAGCACGTGGATAAGTTGACACACAAATTGATCGCAGATTACTATACAGGCATTACCTAATCCACAAATGGATGAATAAGTCTAAAGATAAGTAAAAACATGCACTGGCCTGTGTGCAGAAAATCTGCACCCCAGGAAACTTTGATAGGCAACTAAAATCAAAGAAATGATCAAGATACAATGGCCCGAAGAACTAGAAAATAGAAAAAAATCAATTAAGATCACAGCACCATATTTGTAAACAGCACAAAACAGCAGGAGGTTTTAGTCCAACTGGAAAGGCCTGAGAAGCAGTTTTAGCCTTAGGTCTCCCCTGGCTCCTGGAAATCAAGCAAAACTCGCTGGAACGACTCCACTGGCAGCATTCACCCACAACAGCAGCTGCTGCATTGTGCCTTTACTCTGGACCACAGTAAATAGGGCAGCCAAAAGAAATAGGACACACTGATGCAGGGGACACGCACGCACACGCACCATGTATACATGCATGCATACCATGTATACGCACACACACGCCATATATACGTGCATACACACCATATACAACACCATGCATACGCGTACACATACCATGTATACGTGCACACACCATTCATTATATGTGCACACACATCATGCACGTGTGCGCACACACCATATATGTGTGCATACACGCCACATGTGCATACACACCATATATAACACCATGCATACGTGCACACACACCATGTATATGTGCACACACCATGTATACATGCACACACACCATGTATACGTGCACACACACCATGTATACGTGCACACACACCATTCATTATATGTGCACACACACCATGTATACGTGCACACACACCATGTATACGTACACACACACCATGTATACGTGCACACACACCATGTATACGTGCATACACACCATTCATTATATGTGCACACACACCATGAATATGTGCACACACACCATGTATACGTGCACACACACCATGTATACGTGCACACACACCATGTATATGTACATACACTGCGGGAAAACCATAGCAGCTGACACCCAGTCCAGAAAGGTTCATTATTCCACTGATGCTCCTTTGTGCAAAACTTTTCTGAAAACTCCTTTATTAATTATTTCCCAGGCCGATGTATAATCCAGGCATAAAATTCATTCTCATTATGTTCTGATAGCACCTGATTTTTATTTTAGTTTTTCCCATCACTATATATTCCCCATACCCTCTTCTACCCCATGTAGTCTTAACTCCAACATTATCACCCAATTTATTCATTAACGGCCATTTCCAAAAAAACCAAGAGCATAAAAAAAATTTTAGGTGCCATAAGATAATCCCAAAAGAATTACAAATTTCTTAGCACAATAATAGCAATTGTTGTGAGATTAATAATTAACCATAAAGCGAGATTAACCATACAGTGTCCCAACGTTGACAGACTTCTTGAAGGACACAATTGTCATTTAGGTATATAAGTCCTCGTATATTTTTTACATCTTCCATAGCACACGATACTCACATTTCCTGTGTACGCAACACTAGCCACACCTTACATCTGGAAATCCGCTGTCAGGAGGCCCCTCCTGCATGCCCTCGTGACCAGACCGCTCTTTCAAGGACTCGCCACCACTGGCGTCCATGTGCAGTGTGAGAGTGTCTTGTTTTGTTTTTTGGTGAGATGTGAAGGGAGTTGTACCTTTATTCTTTACACAACGTCATGAAATCGGGGTCTTAGAATTATAAGGATGCTGTGGGTGGGACCCTTTGCTTAATTTTCTAAGGTCTCTTTTTCCACCCCATTTTCTGAGATACATTATGAGTAGAGTTGGGGTCTGCAGCCTAATAACACAAAAAGCAGTTTTCCACGCACTTATACGACACAAATGGATTGAGTATTTATATCCAAGGTAGTGGGGGCAGTGGGGGGAGATAAAGTAAAACGAAAACAGAGACCTCAATTTCATTTTCTAAATCTCTGACATCTTTAACTCTTGGATTAGATACATACAATAGAATTTTAAACTTTTTTGAGATATAAAAAAATTTCAAGAAGTGACAGGGATCCTAATTTTTTAAATATTTTAAAATATTATATTTAAATATATTAAATAATCAAATATATTTAAAATATATTTAAAAATTAACAGTTGGTGGTCTAAATTTTTTTTGGTAGTCTAAACTGATGTATTTCTTTTTCCTAAAGAATGTCATGTCGAACATTTACTAATTTAGTATGGGTTACGTTCTGTCTGCAAGGAGGGAAAAGAACTCCACAATTTTTTTTCGACTTGAGAATTCTATGACAAACACTTTACAAGTGCTGTGTTGAAATGAAAAAACACTTAGAATCTTTGTGCACCTCTAGCTTTGCCTCATCTTTGGCAGACTCTGAAAAATGACTGACTTCACTAATGAAGGAGGAAGGGGTGGGGGGGACCCAGCAGAGGCATCCAAAAGCAACAAAATTTCAGCTCTAAAATTCAAGTCAAAAGCACAGAGTTCAGCACGTCAGTTTATAAGAAATAAAAAAGTGTTTGTGTTTACTCAAAGAAAGAAAAAAGCCAAGCTGAAAAGAAAAAAAAAAACAGTAGGAGACTAGTTTACAACTTCATTGTAAGAACTTGGAGAGGCAGCCCCTGCATTCATATTGGAGAAACTTCCCTAGCAAACTGTCTTGCTCTGTGAAAGCTATCATCAAAGTATCTGTAGGATACTCCCAGCATTCTGGAAACACTGTTAGAAACACAAAACATTGGAAAAGTTATGTCTTCTCGTGACAACTCAATACTTACCATAAAAAAGAACCATTGCTTATAAAGAAAACAGTACTGTCAATTTGAAAATTAGGTGTTGGGCTTTCCAAGAATTTACGTCTAAAACATTTCTTAACTGCACATAATCATCTCCCTTTTCTCTCCCTAGCCTCCCTGCCAGAGTCAGTAAGGACACCTCAGGCAAAGGTCCCGGTGACAGGTGTGGGTATTCCAAAACATCAAGTATCATTTTGTTTAACTGAATTACATCTTTTGCTTGAACAACCGTGGGGTGCAAATAACACGTACTGCAAATTAAAATGGCCAACAGCAGTAATAATAAAACATGTAAAAGCTTTCTGTGGAGAGAAGGTGCACTGAAATTAAGCGAGGCATTTCCATTTCTGCTGGAGAAGATGAGAAGCTATCTTAGTGTGTGGATGAGAGCGAACACTACTTGATTTGGACACACCATAAACCTTTCAGGTGGAGAAACTTCTAGCATGAGAAATGGCAAAGAGGCCATACCCCACTATGGATATTGGTATACTACTAATTTACTAAATTTAATGTCCCAGATTTTGGGTTGCAATAACCAGTAATATTTTAAAATGAAGCTCAACACCTGTATGGCCTGTGTAAGACTGCCAACAATATGCCAAGTGAGAATGTGTGTTAACAACAACAAGATAAGAACTGCCAACTATTACTGTTGTTTCATTGGGACAAAACAAAACAGGAGGCAAAAAAATGATCTTAGAGTAAGTTTAGCTTTAGGAAACAATCACCCCATGCTTTTTGGTTGGTGGTTCCTCATTTTACTGCAGACAAATATAAAGTCTTCTTTATAAACCGTGCTCATCTAAAATCACTGTTGAGAAACAACTAATCCAAAGGCTTATTTCACTGTCTTAAATCAGTAGGTTATAACTGCTCTGTACCAGCATCTGGTTATAAAACAGGCTAAATTGCATGTCCCCTAATGGAGCACTAAACACAGATACCTCATGGCTTCTTTGGTCCTGAATGTCGACCAACAAATCTCCCTAAAGCAGCATCTTCCCTCTTCTTAGTACAGCGGGTTTCTGCCACTCAGAAGGGCACAGCTGGACCCCAAGGGTCACCCCTACTCCTCATGATGAACACTCCCCGCAAGCAGCCAAACATTTAGACCTTTTGGTAAACCAGTGTTTCAGAGGCGGAAACCTCATCGTCTATATTCCTATAATCGACTCAAAAAATTTCCATTTCCCCTTGTTCTCTCCGCACACCACCCTAAAACTCCATGTTTTAAAACTCCTTTCTTCTTCAGCAATAGCCTTGACTTTCATTTTAATCTGATTTCCCCTAGGTGGAAACTGTAGTCATGAAGGGGAAGTGCAGGACTTAACTTTCCCTGATTCATTATACTGTAAAAGAAGAGCTAGGCTAGATGCTTAGAGGTCACTTAAGTGTAAAAAATTTCTACCTGATCTGGATCAACCTCTAGCTTGTAGGAAGGGAGGGAAACCATGTTTATTTAATACAGGAAATATCTGGGAAGTATCTTGCACAAGATAAGTGCTTAATAAATGTTGATAAGTGAATAAATGTACACAGAGAAGCTCAGCAACGTTTTCTAGGAATCATGAAGTTATTTAACAAACTATTAATTTAATAAGTTTAAAGACACTGTAGTAAGCCGAAAGATAAATTGTAAGAATTAGCTAACACTATTCAACAGCTGTTTTGTTGAAGAGAATCAGCACTAATGCTTTATAACATATTCACTGAGTTTACTTGGTCTTCTATGGAAGGTAACACCCATACTTACTTATTTTTTATGATGTCAATTTAAAAAAATCAATAGCTAATAATTATAAGGTATATCGTTTGCTAAGCACTGAAGGCAAATGGCTATTAAAGTATGTGACGCAGTTTACAGAAAAACCAGAGGCAAAAGTGAAGGAGTTTAAAATAACAGACATTATCAAAAGGTCCTTTTAAACCGAAGGAGAGAAAGATAGTACACAGGACACCAGAAGCACTATTCCTTTGCTCATGAAGAGAAACAACTCAGTAGTCTACAAACCACTCCCCATGATCTGCGGGCACTGGAGCGACAATGCGTAAATGGAAATCTCCACTTGTAACATTATTGTAAGGATTTGTAGCTGAAACAAATAACACAGACTCCCTTCAGACAGTTATGACAAAGAGATCAGCGCTACAGACTAAAAATATCAGGGCTTTTTTTTTCTGATAAGGATTTGATACCCAAAATTTATAAAGAACTTATAAAACTCAACACCAAAAAAACAAACAACCCAATTAGAAAATGGGCAAAGAACCTGAACAGACACTTCTCTAAAGAGGACACACAGATGGCCAATAGACATGTGAAAAGATGCTCAATGTCACTAATCATCAGAGAGATGCAAATTAAAACCACAATAAGATATTGTCTCACACCTGTCAGGATGGCTATCATCAACAAATCAACAAACAAGTGCTGGTGAGGATGTGAAGAAAAGGGGACCCTTGTGCACTGTTGGTGGGAATGCAGCCTGGTGCAGCCACTGTGGAAAGCAGTGTGTAGTTACCTAAAAAAATTAAAAATGGAACTGCCTTATGACCCAGCATTTCCACTTCTGGGAATACATCTAAAGAAGCCCAAAACACTGATTTGAAAGAATATGTGCACCCCTATGTTCATTGCAGCATCATTACAATAGCCGAGATTTGGAGTGGGCCAAGTGCCCATCAGCAGAGGAGTGGATAAAAAAGCTGTGGTACATTTACACAATGGAATACTGCTAGAAGGAGGAGGAAGGGTCGGGGGAGGAGGAGGAGGAGGAGGAAAATGAAGATGAAGAAGAAGAAGATGAAAGAAGAAGAAGAAAGAAGAAGAAGAAAGAAGAAGAAGAAGTAGTAGTAGTAGTAGTTGTCATTTTACCCTTTGCAACAACATGCATGGACCTGGAGAGTATTATGCTAAGTGAAATAAGCCGGTCAGGGAAAGACAAGCACCATATGATTTCACTTACATATGGAATCTAATGAACAAAATAAACTAACAAACAAAACAGAAACAGATTCAAAAATAGAGATTGGACAGCTCTCAGAGGGGAGGGGGCCTGGGGAGCTGAGTGAAAAAGGTGAGGGGATTAAGCTGAAACCCTCAGAGACACAGTATGGTGATTACCAGAGGCAAAGGGGGTGGGGGATGTAGGAGACGGTGCAGGGGAGATAAGTGGTGATGGAGGGAGACGTGACTTGGGGTGGCGGACACACAATACAATATACAGATGATGTGTTATAGAGCCATACCCCTAAAACCTATATAATTTTATTAACCAGTGTCACCCCAATAAACGCAATTTAAAAAGAAAAAGAACAGAAATAAAGATAACAACATATCAGGGTTTTTATTGTACGTAGTCATGTTTCCTACAACACGGTATGACTTTTGAATAGTCACAATCATGTCGTAGGAAGTCATGTTAAAGCCAAATTCTACCGCGTAATGCTATTATTAAGTGGGAAGATAACTCTCTAGAAGGAATTTTAAATATCCATAAAGAATACTGGCCAAATTAACTGATAAATAGTTTTATAAATTTCCTTAAAACCATCAAGGAATCTGTCCCACCTCTTGACAACACTTTTTTTTAAGTCCTGAATTTGGTAAGTAAATACCTAACGCAAATCAAGTCCGTTTTTTAAGCCCTCTCCCGCAATGCCCCTTTAATTCATACATGCATGGGAGGTTCATTGGTCACTTCCTGACGATAGTAGGCAATACAAATTTGCTAATTGTGTGGGTAAATAAGTAAGTTCAACTTGATAAATAATTATAAAATTAAAATCTTAAAGTATTATACAAGGATTTAAATCAGAGCTACCAGAGAAAGACTCCAATGTTTCGGTCAGTCGACCGCAGTCATTTTCCTGCCTCCGCAGGAGAGAGAAGTGACCCCCCACCCCACCCGTGGCAACCGCGGGCCACTCGGAGCTGACTGGAGGGCACAGGACTCTGCGGGGAAACCTTGCCAGGTAACCCTGACTCTCCGCTCCACCCTGGCCTCTCGCTTCCACCAAATGGAGAATAATTGGCTTGTGTGGAAATCTAGATCCATTTTACCCAACATCTGTTTCATGAGATTAATTATTCCAAAGAATAACAACAGCTACCAATCAGTGATTGATGGCCGAAAGATTTTACATGTATTATTGTCAATCCTCACAACCTTCCGGACATTATTCCTGTTGCACAGACGAGGAAACGGCAGTGCAGAAGTGGCTGACAGCCCCTCCCGACGACGCAGTCACAGGTGACAAGCTGGAACGTGACCAGGGCCATCTCCTCTCCACACCCAGCTGCCTGAACAGAAGGCCTCCGGGCCTTTGCAGGTGTGTTTCTTCGTGCATGCACTTCAGTGTGAGTCCATAACCTCTTCTTACTCGGAAAAGACTCTCAAACTTACCAGGTGTGTGTTCTCTTGCCCTATTCTAGTCCGCAGATGGATTTTTGGAGGTATGAAAGTCACGTTTAAAAAATTCCACTGTGCTTCTGCACTGCCGAAACGCAAGTTATTGTAAGCTCACGCTGATGCGTCGGCTGGATGAGGAAGACACACCACCAGATTTCAGGGCCCGAGCTGCGTGTGTGCATCTGGGCCACACCTATAACATGTGACAGTCCAGTGATGTTACAGAATACTGTACGGAGAAAGTTGTGGAACAGGCAGAAAGAAAAGTTGGGGACATGAGTCACCTTCTAGCTCACCGCAGCGCAAGTGCGCGGATCTGAAAAGCAAGTGACCCAGTGGACATTGTAACCTGACGTCAGGAATGCAGGTGCTACGGAGACCCCACATGGCCAGGGTTCACCAGCAGTAAGTAGTTATCGTTAGTACAGACACACGCTTCACAGCACGGCTTTAATTTCTCAGCATTATGCACTCGGTGTGCTCTCTAAAGGGGCTAGCCCACAAAATATTGGACCAGCAGTTAAAAAAAAGTTCACTGTTAAAAAGAAAAAATGTTAAAACCTGCTTAAAATCAAAAGGGGTAGAGCAGATAGACAACTGAAATATAAAATAAGCAAAAGTATCTTCCTACTGTGAAACTCAACACTGACAATCTCAACTTTTTTAAGGTTATTCAAAGTTTGCATCTAGTTTATTTTGTACATAATGAAACAAGATAAATAATAAAACTTATTTAATCAACAGTAGAAGTTTATAAAAAGTTTTCCCTTTGAAAAAAGTCACATATATTCAAGTCTGAGTGCTAACCCCCATCAGCAAAACACAGGACATGGTCGTCTTGGGTCAGACATCATGTTAATGAAACACAGCTGTTTCCTTGATCACGCGTAATCGCAAACCTGGGCTGAGAATAGTGGGTGGGGGTGATAGGACAAACATTACAGTTTCAAATCCAAGATTCACATTCCCCCACAATCAAAAAGGTGGAGCCACGACCACCAAGACCATGACCACACAGGAACTACAAATGCAGCACAACCCAGCCTCATCTGCCACTGTACAGGCCCCGGACGGAACATCTCACGTGCGTGTGCACGTTGTGGCACCAAGGTCCCTCCTGCCGGAGGCGTGGCGTTGATACAAAATTGACCGCGCTTCCCTGAGAACCCGGGTTCCAGTAACGAAAATGTAACGATTAGGCCAATCCACAGGACAGAAGGATGGAATTCTCAACACTTACCTAAAAAATTTTTTTAAGAAAAACCGTACAACAAGCATCTCCTTCCTGAAGTGCTGTTGCTCCTACTGCAGACGACAGAGGGAAACCACAGGACAAAGAGGCAATGGTGCTGAAAACGGGGGACCACAGCCCCCCACCTGCCATGTCGGAGTCCCACGAGTCCAGCTCCAGTTCTCTGGATCCCCTCCACCCCTGTCTCGATCTCCGACAGTTGCTGGGTGGGGTGGGGTGGGGAGAAGAGGGTACCTTATTCCTGCCCTGGGCAGCTGGAAACCAAACAGGGCAGTGGCTGGGGTGGGGCTGGCGGTATACAGCACCAGTCTACGCCCAAGCCAGACTTTCGCATCTGACCGGTCCATATCTATTCGGCAGGGGTGGGCAAAAACAGGCTTACACTTGTAAGCACACGAAACACACAGCTAATCGGGTTGTTGTAATGATCATGACCTCCATGTCTTTCCGTACGAACAACTCTAAACCTACTTTTGCCCACCCCACATTTCGGTTTTTGAAACCACTTGGGGGTGGCACTTTTCTGGTGGTCTTTAATGCCACCAACCCCAGTAAATGTCTTTATGCTCCAGCCATGTGATGCTCCCACCGCTGCACGGTAGAGGATCTGAAGGACAAACACAGGAATTAGTGCACATACAAGAATTCTAGAAAGCACTGGGATTTCCCATAGATAAGAACACTTGTATGTGGTTTTGGTGGGAAAATTACCAACAGGAAAGTGAGCAAAGGGCTCCGACATCAGTCGGCCCTTGCTTCTGAGAACATGCCAGGAAGGTGAGGTCGGAAATACATTTCTTATCAATTAAATTTTATTTTCCTGGTGTTAAACTGCAGTATGCTTTTATTGAGTTCGGGGAGATGAGAAGGACAAAGGGGAGATGTCAAAGTAACAAAACTGAAATTTAGCGCAAGAAAGTTTGAGATGGCACCCAGCTGCTTGGGGATATGACAGTTTATGCGGAAGCTCGCCCTCAGCTGTTCCACGTAGCACTCAGCCTGGCTGCTCGCTAGGAGCCATGTCCTGACCAACCCAGAGCACAAACATAATCGGTTCTAGCTCTCTCCCACATTTACAGCTCCCCCCGCCCCCCCCCAGTTTAATCCCTACTCACTTTGAGTGGGCAGTCTCTAACTCGCTGTACCACAATGATATTTTGTCCACACTGGCCATCTCACAGCCAGCAGTAACAACAACAGAACAGGAAGTGCTCACCTTGAAGAGGCGCCTACCAAGAGTCATCAGTCACTCTACCTGCACGGACTGAGACGACCCACCAGCCAGCTGGGTTAGCAACCCCGTTAGAGATGCGGAAACTAAAGGGCGGAGAAGCTGCATCACTGGAATATGACAGGCTCTGGACGAGGCCCCAGGCCCTTGGACTCCAGAGTTTACCCTCATCCCAGGCTAACAAAATTCCATTCACAGAAAGCTCATTCCTTCCCAATTTGATCACTTCATTAACGGGGGTGGGGGGGGGGCGGTGTTCAGTCCTACACCCACTTCTACTAAGCAGCATATGAGTCATAAAAAGCAAGAAATGTTTTTTAATTGGGTCGGCCCTGTATGTAGACTACTGATTTGAAGTGTAGCCCAGGATACCTGGCACATTATGGTCACACACAGTGTCAGTCTGGGAGGACGAGAGAAGGGACAAATAACACGGTGAGGTGGTCGGCAGCGACACTAGATGGCCGAGGTGCGCTGTCACAACGGTCCAAATCGTTCTCATATAGCTGGAAAGCAAGGGGTTAAAACTGCCTTAAATGAAAGCCAAGGTTTCCAAATAACTCAATTTCATTAGAGAATGAAGAGGAAAATTCTTATAGGTTAAAATTTCCACTACACTAAATACAGAACATCAGAGAAAACCAATTAAGAAAGATATTAAAATATGACAACAAGATCTCTAAAATTTCAAAAAAAATTAATGATGTAACAGTGAAATTAACCTGCTGACACAAATATTATTTTAAAGCCATTTAATTGTAACCTAACAACCAGCATACAAATTAATGCATATTAATCACTATAGATAAAACTACATTACAGACTTGGTTTATACTTGGCAATTAGAGATCTGAACAAGTATTCATTCTTGTTCAGTTTTTCTCTTTTCAAATAAAAAAAAAAAAACGTACAGACAAGGCTCATCCATCATTAAGAGGGCCTGGTCCTGATATTATACGAGCTCTGTCAACCTTAATCAAATTGCCTGCCAGATCGTAGATAAGTAATGATTTGCTTGGGGTTCGCAAGGCCAGAGCTTTCCTTCTGTAGTATATACAGCTCCAGAGTGAAAATAAACAGCCTCGCACCTCTCACTGGGAGCTGGACTCTGTTGCTATTACCACTCCGTCTTCACTCCAGCAAAAGAGGAGGAGCAAAACTGGCCTATAAAAATATCTATTTTTCTTTCTTTCCTTTTCAATCTGGCCGTCAAACCAGCCATGAAACCATTTTTAAACTCTTTCATTAAACAGTTAACAACAGTTGTAGTCAACACTGAAATAGCAAATGAGCTATCATTAAATGCTTTAGAACTGCCTTTTGTTTTATCCAACACTATACAGTGATGTATAACAAAAGAGAAGCAGCTAGCAATTGACAAAAGCTATACTAAAAGAATCACCTAAAACTGTAAAACTCGTGTTCATTGTCTAGCACCCCCAAGAAATGAAAAACCAGATTATGTTTCAACATCATCTGTCACGCCTCGGCCACAGGGGTTCCATGGAACAACTGTTAAGACAAAGAGCATATCAATTCCAATTCAGATTTCATATTCATTCCAGTACTAAAGACACAAATGTGAAATGAGATTTATTTCTAAAAAGCCACCTTGGCTATCCTTACTTTACATAGAACTGGAAAAGGATTTCAAACTTCATTTTCAGCTGGGACATACTGCTAGAGAATTTCTAAGCATCCAAGTACCTGCTGTAAAGAACTGTGTTAGAAAGCACGGATTCCTGCAGCTAGGGAGGGGGGAAATGAAATGACCTCTTGAGAGGAAAGAGGTTTAAAGTACAAGACACCAGGGGTCAATTTTACCTTAGGCAAAATTCACTTCAATACCTTCCATCAGGTCAAAAGAATCTAGAATGCAGTTGTGGTTTACAAATGTCAAAGACAAAAAAACAACTTAGAATTTAACTATTTTATTCTAAGCACAGACAAATGTGTGATTATAACCTAAATTAAGTTTAGAAAGAATACAGTTTCCAGTAGCTTCCTTTTCCAATCTTAGAGAGATTTTGAAGATTACCTAACTTTGAACTGCATTAAAACACTTGTGTCTGATACCAATGCTCCATCACTGATCATCTTTATGATTTCCATTTTCATGCAAATTTTACTATCTCATTCATTTATGGTAAATAGCAGAAGAAAAAGAGAGAGAGAAACCCTGTAAAACACTCTGCAATGTACAATGTGCTCTATAAAGGTTATTAAGAAATGATCACCATCAGAAACAGGAGGAGGAGAAAATTATTCAGTATATGGAACAAAAAGAATCACTAGACAGGAGATGTCACTGAACTCACAACAACCCCTCTGCGTGGAGCTACGTGCGCCCAGAGAGTGTCTTGGGTCCCCAATTCCTGCCTGCGCATGCCACGCAGACTGGGACAGTGCGCGCCTTTCCCAGTCCTCTGGGGCACCATCCTGCAAGTCCGAAGGGCACCCCGACAGACAGGGGCTTGCTCTGCAAAAACAAGAAACACTTCACTCCTTTGTCACCAGGTTATGTATTTATTAAGTTGCCCACAGATCCCAGCAGTACAGCCACTGCAGGTGCCAGCGTCAGACACAAAAGATGCTAGTATTTCTCAGGGAGTTAGAAAGCACTTTTATGAGCAAATGGGGACTTTGCCTACAAAATGTCACATGAGAGGACTGTTTTTCCAGGAAACTCACATTTCAACACAATGGGGTAAAAATCCTTAATTGCACAAATAAAAAATTCAAAACTCAGTTTCTCATTCTTGGTTGTTGAAGGCCTCAGGAACATGATAGGTGGTGGATGCTGATTTGATTCCATGACCAGCTGACATCTACAACCACAGCTAATTAAGTACTCCGTACTTTTGTCCCCCTGGCTAAGAAAACATAAATCTGATTCAGCACTAAGGTCTTTGCTCTACAGAGCTAATCATTTCCTTACCTGTTCCCTAATAATCTACTTATCTGGAAGAGAAATCCCAAGATAAGTAAAGCATTGACAATTTTTCTTTATTTTATTCTATTACTATTTTGTTTTTTACTATATGAACTCATTTAATAATGATGGAATTTTAAAAAGTCAAACCCATAAAAGCAAAGAGTAGAGGGGTGGCTGCCAGAAGCCCGAAGGTAGGGGAAAAGGTTTCAAATATGTACTTTATGTTAAAGTATAATGTAAGTTTCAAATATGCAGGATGAATAACTTCGTTTCTCCTGCTGTTTTCACGTGGGGTGGGAGACAGCCTTGACTTACAAGGTTCACATTTGGGAACCCTCTTTGGGACTTAGCTCCAAGACTCCTGCTAACAGTAGTAAGATTTATGTAGTCAAATCCCTGAGCTAAAATTTATTTAGTGCCACAAAACACTGATATCAAATCTTTGTACAAGCTGTATTGCACGATGAAAAATCCCACCGTGGTCGCTGTCATAGTAACACATGTGAAATTGTTTTAAGACCTAACCACTATGACAATAGCTCTTTTAGAATGCATCCTCAAACACAAAAGAAATAACAAATAATGACAAGTGTGCTCGCCAGCCTAATAATAGGAGACCACAGTTAACAACCCGTCATATAATAACTCAAAATCAGCTTCCGTTAACCATGGGGTGAAAAAAACTTCGACTCTACACTGCCTGATGAAAACTCTATGAAAGACCCTATACAGCTCTGCAGACAAAACAGTACCGCAATTTCTCTGAAAAGACAAATCCAACTAAAATACACAATAATTTAAAACATGATGACTGCAGCTTGGAATTGGGAACTCAGCATAGATGTTTGATCTGTTTTTGTTTTAATTTCAAAAAGGGCTTGACCGTAAAAAAGAGAGTATGCCCAATTTTCAATAAATAGGAAACAAAAGAGCTGATTAAGAGATCGGAACTTTCTAATCAGATTATGACTTGAAATACGTCCTTAAGTGGAAGGACGTATTTTGAATTAGGTTTATGATAATCCTCCTTATTGCAGAACACCAGTTGTGATTTCATTTTGGATGTATATACCAGATTTAATTGGAGGAAACCATCCAACAAGCTTGTTCAAGAAGGGGATCGCAGTAAGGCGGACACCCAAGGTAAACCACGAATGCAACATAGTTGTGAGAATTTAGTGCACTTCTACTCAGGAATTGAGTAATCTACTAAGAACTGTAACAATATCTTCTCAGTCTTCCACAGTCCCAGGAGCTGCTGGAACTACCACTCAGGTGCTTGGATACCAAACTGGAACTCTGCTTTGCGAGTTGTCACTAAATCATGCTAACTGCTAAAAATCTAATTTCACAGCAGTAGTGAACAGTAATTTGATTGGCCGTACGATGTTATTTTTCCAGTGTTTATAAAGAGGAATAAACAGCACCTGTCCTACAAAAACGTACTGCCACCTTCATAATCGCATTCACACACGCTCCCTCACGTGGCCAGCTTATAAGCCAATCATGACACTTTTCTGATATATTGCAAGCTATGTAATATCAAGCCAAATAATGAAGCTTAACTTCATTTTACAGAAGATGATTCTTTATACCCACTCATACACTCTCATAGTCAACAACTGAGAAACAGTTCAAATTACTGAAACAGATGTAAATGATAAACAGTATGTCCACCCCAGCTGAAAATGTTCGCTAATTCTTATTGCCTGTTATTCCCTGTGTTGTTATTTTGTTATGCACACGCCCTGAGGCAAAGCCATGAAAATAAGCCAAAATAAATGGGCAAGAAAAATGCCTTATCCCTAGCTTATGATGCTATTTTTTTTATTAAAATAAAAGAGGCTGCCAAGTTCTGATGTCACCACAGTAATTTTATGGCCTGATAAAAGTAGTCTTTTATCCATTAAACATTCGTCCCTCTTGCCAACTTTACCTCCGACCAGGCGGTGTGTGCAATTACTCACTGAACAGATATCATATTATAGTAAAATAGAGAATACTAATTACTTTTACTCCGATACCATAAAAAGCCAGTAACTGTCAGAAAGCTCCCTGACGAGAGACAGAAGCCAGAACGTACTTTTCAGTGCCTATATAGCCAGGAGAACTCCTGCAACACTGAGTGTTTGAAAACAAGCACGCAAAACATGACGTCAGCTCCCTAGAGACATTTAACATTTCACAGAAAATACACATTTTAAATATATAAAATCGTTGAAATATTAGACAAGTGTTCCAGCAATGATGTGACAATAGATGTCCAAGTATCTTCAACAGTTAACTTCTTTTCTTTATCTATATATAACTTTCTTTAATCTTCATTATTGGAAGCTGTGGTGCACCTGAACTTGACATGGAGAGACACTGATTTCACTGGATTTTTAAGGACCAAATTGGATGTTGAAATCATCCCTGAACCTCAAGGAGACAATTAAGCATCTTGCTACTCAGTGTGGTCTACCCAGACTCATCAATATCATCCGGAATTTGTTAGAAAGGGAGAACCTTGGGACTCGCCCTCCTACCAGGCAAGCATCCGCATGAACATCTCCCGCAAAATTCCAATGCACCCGAAAGTTTGCGAAGCACTGCGAAGGCACAATGCCCTGCCAGGCACAGTGTGGGGAAAGGGGTGAGAGGAATGATCACATAGGGGGAGATCACATTCTCCTTAAGGAGTAAGATAAGGCCCAGACAGACAGGACCCACCTGCAGGGGAGCGGAATGTGCCGGAAGCTGAGGAATGGTGGAAGCACCAGGTAGGTGAGGCACCCTGTGTGCCCCACTGATGACCTGGGCTTCAATCAGCGAGCAAGTCAGGGCCTTGGGGAGGGGCTATAAAATCAGTCACGTGGTCAGATTTATGCTTCAGGAAGATCACCAGGGCAAAATGTCAAAAAATGGGTGATTTGGGCAAAGATAACCAAGACTAGAGACAGGAAGATGAGCTGGTAGCAATTTCAGCAGGAGTTACAATGATCGCTTTGTCTCGTGTTCTGAATCTCTTCTCATCCCTCTCCCAGGTTTTGAAAGGAAGGCTGGTGGGGCACGATACATATGGGAAGAGATAAAAAATCTTACAGGTTACAGGTAGGGTACAGACGTTATATGTGCAGACATAAATACAAAACAGTAAAAACTCAGTTTACTCTTCTACTTTACAAAATAGAGAAAATATTATTTCAGCCCTGGCTGGTGTGGCTCAGTGGACTGAGTGTCAGCCTGCGAACTGAAGAGTTGCCGGTTCGATTCCCAGTTAGAGCGTACGCCTGGGTTGTGGGCTGGGTCCTTAGTTGGGGGCGTGCAAGAGGCAACCGATCAATGTTTCTACAGCACATCGATGTTACTCTCCCTCTCTTTGTCTCTCCCTTTCCCCCTCTCTCAAAATAAAGAAATAAAAAAAATCTTTAAAAAAAGAAAATATTATTTTGGAGCTTTGGGATTTCATACTCTTTTCAATCATTCTAAATATCAATTATTAACAAAAATTATTAACATATATTTACAGATACAAAATGTGCACATGGTTAGATTAAATAACCATGGTCCCCAGAATAGTTTCATTGCTTGGATACGTCGCTGATACAGGCCTCTTTGCCTCCATATGAGTTATTTCTCACTCAAAGTGTAGAAAAGTTTGGATGGAGGAAAAAAGGTGGAGAGACAAGAGGTACATTTATTAATTCTTATTCTGTATATAATTTGTTGTAGGGGTAAATAAATAACTGGGCCAACAGATGGCTTCAAATAAATTCTCAGATGTGCACAGACATAGAAAGGGAGCGAATATTGAGCCTGTAAAGTGTTTTCATTTCTGATACCAATATACTTAGAATACTGGGAAAAGACAAAATCCGACATTGACTTATTAGTGAAAAGCTAACTAACTTACATTAAAGTTAAGAAAGAACCAGCAAGTAGAAGCAGTCCTCAACTTTATACTAGGGTTGGACTGAGAAAATGTATTTATCCAATGGCTGTTTAAAACGTTTTAAAGCATTTTCTCCTTCTGCAATGATGTATATGGTGGTTGTGCAGACTCCCACAAAGCCTATTTCAGGGCATCTTGGTGCTGCGAAGGCCCTGACAGGTCACGTGGTCATTTGGTCACCCAAGGAAGCGACCCTGTCCGCAGTACCTGTGCACACGCCGCTTGAGCATGTCTAGTAATAAGGGGCTCATGCTGTTTCAAAAGAGCATTTTCCATCATGAGGCAGCTCTATTTGTCAGACAGTTCTTCCTTCTTTTGAAACAAAGTCTGCATCTTTTGAGGCCCCTGTGGAACAAAAGCCGCCACATACATCACTGTTCCAACTCTCCCCACCCCTACTGAAATCTGGGCCACTGGTGGTCTGATTTGAGAAGAAAAGGGGACAATTTGCCCCTCTGGAGTGCAGGGGAACCCGTCCCTGCACAGAGCTGGACGTGAAGAATGACCTGTGTCAAGGAGCTATGAATAATAGATTTAATAAGATCACAAATGCTGAAAACACAGTGTCTCCTGAGAGAGAAGTGGCTTGTGTTCAAGCAGAACATCCAGAAAATCCTTCATCAACATTTCCAAGAACAGAAATATCAGTAACCTTGACCACAGTTCCCTCCAAAGTGTAAATAAAAACAGAAACTTCTGATTCACCAGCATCACCTTGTATTCTGGACTCGCTGCTTGGGGAAACAGATTTTACTTGGCAGATGCGGGCATTCCGACACCACCAGCAGAAGTTCCACAGGTGGAGGCACAGCCTGCCGGCCAGTGATGGCTACACCCCAATGGAGGCGAGCAGGCCTGGCCTTCGAGCTTTCCCTGCAGCCCAGCAACATCCTGGCTACATTTTCTTCCATTTTGGGTGGACTTTTTTTTTCAAAAGAACATGGTGGTTTTCATTTTCTTCTAAAAGAATATTACCCTAACGCTGGGGTAATGGTCACTTCTGTACAACGCTAAGAGCTGACTACCGCATTAAATGCCAGCAACGAAGGGCCTGAGATAACTCAGATGGTGCTTCTCTATTTTAAGGTTCTCTCTATTCCCTTCTAGAAACAAAAGATAAATGCCGTTATTAGAGAATTTGACTTATGGCATTACAACTGTAGGTGATTATGTCACCTTCAACCCATTTTTCTGTATCGAATAAGATCACGGCTATTCTTCTAAGCTAGGCACTGGGATCTGATTTTCTAACAGTTTAGAAAAAAAGATCATTAATTTTTTCCCCAGTGACCATGTACCTAGCCAGTGTGCCAATAAAATGAACTATGAATCTCAAAACACACAAAAGATACTGCAACAGTTTAAAATGCGTGTATGATTCCCATACATGATAACAGACGCATCTCACAGACGTAATGAGTGGTGCAAGGAACCAGGGATGAGTCCATTTTTACAGAGTTCAAGAACAGGCAAAACTGATGTATGGTGGAAATTAATGGCTGGTCCGAAGAGTTGCTTTTGCTGGGGGTAGGGGAAGGGCCACCAGGGAGCCATCTGAGGCAAAGGAAAGGCTCTACGCCTGGACCTGGGCGATGGTTACTACAGGTATGTATGTATGTAAAGCTTCATCTAGCTGTTCACTCAGTGCAGGTTAAATGTATGCTTGTGTACATTTTTATATTATACCTCAACTGGAAAAAGGCAACACACTGTTTCCAAGTACCTTTCAAGTTTCAATTGCAAAATAAAGGAAACTGTAGCATACAAAGTACAGCAGTTACATGTGCCACACTATTACTAACTTCTGAGAACTCCTCATTATTTAGTACTTCAAAGGAATCACTTCTGGGTCAAAGTAATAGACTAATATACAGGAGGAATTACTGAAAACACCAGCAGCTAACACTCGCAGAGGTTTTCCCCTATGCCGAGCACTTTCCTTTCATTATCTCCTGTAATCCCCACAGCAGCGGTAAGAGATACTATTGTTATCACCCCCATTCTGTAGAGCGGAAGACCAAAGCTTAGGTCAAGACCACGGCGCAGGCTCACACACAAAGAGGCGAGCCAGTCTGCAACGGGAAGAGCTGAGGAGCAAGCTAAGTGTCCGCTTCTCGGCTCTGTTTGTCTTATTAGGGTAATATACAAATAAGATCGAACACACAGTTCCAAGCACCGAAACATGAGCAGAATATATAAACTAGGTTCAATAATAGAATTGTATATATTTTTTCCTCCCAAGTAAGGTATGACGAGCTTCACAGTTCCTACATTCTATGATTCAAGATAGATCGCTGGCTCTCAGGAGTTGAAGTCCCTACTCACATTCCAACTGCCATGGAGGAAAAAAATGTTCTTTGGGGTAGTTTTTTCATTATCTGTGGCGATCAAAATACATTACACAGCAAAGCGCCTGAACCACTGTGAACCAAGACAGGCACCGTGCTAACCTCAGTGTTTACTCCAGTTCATTCCCGAGTCCTTTCAGTGTGACCATACTAGTAGAAGGCATGCCCAGGATTAAGGCAGAAAAAATTTAAAACATTTTCTCTAAAAGGCTCCTTTATTGTCTAAACACTGTATGGTGAGGGGAATTTGGTAGGACTACCTGGTAATAGAGGGGGAAGAACTGTGGCATACAACGTGACTTAAATCAGGAGCAAAATATCAAATTAATAATCCAATAAGCTACTGCATTCTTGTGCATTGCTTGAAAACTACAAGCACTGGAATTCAGACACATGTTTAACTATTCTCAGAAGACGAAAAGCAACTAACTACACCATCCAAGATTCAGGACTGCCCTTCCTTGAAAAGTACACAAGAAACAAACTGGGCTAACAGCTCTGCAAAATGTACCTGGAAATTATTTGGGTTAGGATAGGAGGGGCCGAGGGAGGAAGATCCACTAATATTTCTCAAAAACTTTGCTTCAAAAGCTTTTACAGAATATTTTTAGTAAATAGATACTCATTTACTCGTGGCTCCTAGCAAGTCTGCAAAGCAATTCCTTAAAAAAAAAAAAATACTAGAAATCAGAAAGAATTTTTAAAAAAACACAACAGAAGAGAGACATAACCTAAATGAATTTAAATTCTATAATAACATAACAAAAACAATAAAATCATACAAAAACAGGAGAGCAAACTAAAATATGCCTATTCAAACATGCACTTCACCGCTGCAAAATGATTCGCTTCACCTAAAGGTCAGGTTTGGCTCTCAGTTTAAAAAATTATTAAAACAATGCATCCACCCTTACAGGCAAGACCAAACTGTAACACAACTTGACGTATTTCCCAACTGGCCGTTCAGAGAAAACTTACCAAATCTGCAATGTGTGTATGCTTGTGCTTCGGAGGGAAAGCAGAGAAGGGACTTTCTGCACTTCACAGTGGCGCTCACTTCAGGGCTACAGGCACACAGCAGCCCTGCCGGCAGGGAAGTCCTGACTAGCAGTCTGCCTCTGGGCTGGGCTCTTCTCGCAGGAGATAAGCTGTTAAGTCATGCCTTGATTTTAGATCTGCTAACATACGGAGTCTTCTACTGCAGCTCCTCTCCGCACCCCTCCCTCCACCACCCCCTCCCCACTCCGCTCTGCTCCCTCTGCACACACACACACACACATACACACACACACAAAAAGGCACTGCAGGGCAGAAATTCCTCAGGTGCTCGCTAATGGAATTCCCAGGGTCTCGGAGCCGCTTCGGGGATCAAGAGATCTCATAGCCCCTGCTGGGGTAAGGAGCAGCGAGTCTGTTCCATTTAATCAAATACAGAATGAATTTTCAGCTCTATTCACTAGCTTGTCTCCAGGGCTCTCAAAAGGCACCAGGCAGCTAGGCTCACACACATGTGGCTCTTTTAGGCAAGTATAATTAGTTTGATTTTAAAAAGCCACATTAATAATATCACCTCAGGACCATTATTCAGGGGACAGATGACAATGATACTGTATGTTTTAAGCCTGACAATGGGGGAAAGAGCACAAACAATGAGGGAAAACTTGAAGGATTAAAAAAAAAACCCCAACAAACCCGTTTTTCATTTCATTGTAATCCCATAATTTTAAAGTGACATTAAGTATATTCCACACACTTAATTTTAATAGCAAAGAATCTACTAAAGCCCTCCTCCCGATTCTCTTGAAAGTGAATTAGTACCATGTACACAACAAAAACTTATAAATGAAATGTTTATAAATAAATGGAATGTTTACACACAATATAAAATTTGAAATAAAAACAACAAGCCAGTCTTTAATTCAATCCAAGTTAAGAGAATTTCTTAGGAAAAGGCACTAATCAAAAACTGTAAATCAAGTTCTTCAAAGCAATCTATTTAGCAACCAGGCTGCAAATTCCCTTTCTAGTCTCATTAGTTGCTATTAAACAGTATGATCATCTATCTAAATGCTACCTGGTGGACAAATCTCTTCTGATGTGTTGTCTCACCTACACTTCTACAAATACTAATAACAAGTACAAATGCTAATAACAAGGTGACAGCTAATGCAATTAAGTGTCATAAATAACAAATTTTTAAATTAGTTATTTTTCGTTTCCCACTCCCAGTCTGACTGCACTAAAATAACGCTGAATTCCTGAAGTCATTTCCCTGAGGATTTTACTTAGGCACCATCACCGAATTTTAGTCGACACGTCTGCCAAAGAAACATTTCTACAGGAGGAAAATTTTACTTCAACTTTTATTTTGACAAAACCAGACATGAAATCGTCCAGAAAGCTATGAAAGTGAAAGGGCAAAGTGGAAAAACAAAAGGAAAGCAGAAGAACTAGTCAACAAACATTACCTGACCTCCACAGGGCCCTAGAACAGAGTTCCCATTCCCACGCATAGCCTTGGTTCATGCACACCTTGCAGACAGGGGGTGGGGGTCCTATCTTAAAGTGAGCTTTACGCCTTTCATGCAGTCAAACCACCTGCAAAGAAGGCAGGGAGTGATGCAGAGCCCAGCCTGGACGGGCCAGATCGGTGTGCTCCAAGCCCTGAGACTTCGCTGCAGCTCCTGACGTGCGAGTTGGAGCTGCTGAAGCGCTCTCCACAGAAGAGAAGGCCCACGAGAACCACAGGCATCAGTCAGGGCATCCCGAGTGAGTTACTGCACAAACAGGACCTCGAGTCACTGACTTTCCCGGTTGACTACACTATTCAAACAAAGACAGATTTCCTAAATACTGTATCTGAGTTTTTGCACGGAAGTTAAACAATACACAGTTGTGTGTATATTTTTCATAGAAATATAAATGTTTCTGCTCTGTACAGTGCCAAGCACACACCCCGGACAGGTCTTCACAAAATGAAACAGGTTTTCACTCCATTCTCCTCATGGAATTTAAACGTATGAGGCAGCTTATTTCCACATGTGCTTAACAGAAACTATAGTACTTGGTGCCTCTCTGGGTTCCTAAGAATGCTTTCCAGTTATGCACTAATTTAAAATTTCCAGAAATTTTCTGAAGTTTCCTTTCATCTTGTCCTGTAAGTTGAACTACTGCCGCCCTTCTCCACCTCCCCCCGACCCCGGCATTTACAACTAAAATAGACTACTCAAAAACAAGGGCTCTGCCCTGGCCACCGCTGTCTGCCAAGGTTGCAGGTTTGATCCCTGCTTGGGGCAAATATAGGAATCAACCAACGAATACTTAAATGGGTGAGACCACAAATCAATGTTTCTCACACCCCTGCCCCCGGCTCTTCTCTCTAAAATCAGTATTTAAAAAAGAGCTCTAAAATGTAATAGAATGTTTAGAATTCTAAGAACAAACCCATTTCATTTCCAGCCCCCTCCCACGTCCTCCTCCCAGACACTGCCCCATTAGGTAATGCCCAGCGTCAGCTGAGAGACTGCGGGCCATGGCATCAGTGAGGCATGGAATCAGAACTGGCCTCTTTCATCTTCACTGTCCATCAGTCAGAGAATAAATCTCATGTTCCCTTTTAGTCCAACCTTCTGTTTCCCAAGGTGTCTGACTTAGGGCACGCAGGCTGCCATTCTGTTAATGAGGTTCTCTAAATTCCAGATCTCGGCTGGAAAGCAGCCTGCCCTTAAAGCACCTGCCACCGTCTGTAGTCCCGGCCAAGAAAGACAAGCATTCTGCAGAAGGGCTCCTTTTGGAGAACCTTCCACCTGACTTGGTGGGGTTCGGAGGAACAATGAAGGGAAGACAGACAGAGTCCCTCTACGCCCCTCAGTGATTTATGACTGAAATTCCTAGATGCGGAGAGAAAGCAATAAAAGGTCTGGAGGCTGCAGGCTGAAATCAATAGCGAGCTGCAATGCATTTAGAAATGATAATGCAACCCACAGAAAGCTTACGGAGAAGGAAAATGAACTCCCTGCGGCTGGGAAGTCAGTGCGTCTGTGACGGCAGAGAAAGATACATTGTGCAGGACGTTTCTCCTGCTCACCCCACATAAATCACCGTCCCGCGGGCGCCCCGCGGGTGGAAGCTGAGGGGCGGGGACCCCGCTCTCTGCGGACAGGCGGGCGCCCTTGCTCTACGACAGGCTCGTCCCACCTGCACGGCGCGTCCCTGTCACTGACACCCCGCCCTCCACCGGGGGGCGGCCCAGTGTCCCCGGACTGCGCCTGATCTCCGGACCCCGCGCCCCTGGGCCCGCCTGCCGCCCGCCTCGATCGCCCGTCCCCCGACCCCGCGGCGGGACCACCCCGCACCTCTCGGCGGGCTGGCGAAGCCCCCAGACCTCTTGCGGCAGCCAGCTCCCACAGCCGTCCCAGGTCATCCCGCGCGGACGGCTACGGCGGCGACAGCAATCCGAGCGGCCTCCACGCGCCGGGCGGGGGCGGGGCGGAGGCGCGGGTCCCCGCTTTCCTCGCGCCGAGCCGCGCACCCGGGACTCAGGGCAGGGGCGGGGCGGAGGATCGGGGCGCGCCCCCGCAGCCGCGCCTGCCCTCCCAGACCAAGGCGCGCGGGCGCGTGACCCGGCGGCGCGGGCGCGCGCCACGAGGCCGCCCCGCCCCCGCCGGAGGGTGCGCGCGCAGCCCCCAGATCGCCGGTGAGGGTCGGGACGTACCAATCTCCGCGGGGATGGGGGGAGGCACCATGTGCAGGAGGTCTCCAGTCCCCTACCCGCTTGCCTGCAAGAACGCCACTCCGGAAAAACCGAGTGGAGTTTCTGCTTTGATGTAGGGTAGGTGAGGAGGAGCTGCCTCAGCAACGGTCGGAGATTGCCACAAGGCCTGCACTCACTCTGCCCTCCCCTTAACTTCCCCGGAGAGGCGACAGTCCTAGCCGCCCACAAAGGTCCGCACGTCCGCGGGTGTCCCGCGAGCTGTCCGTTCTCTCCGCTCTTACCTGGAGTGTGTCTCTCTGTTTCATCTTCTTGGTGCTGTGGTTCCTTCGCTTGTTTACTACCTTCAGTGTTCTGTTTCTCCCGCGGTTTCACCTGGCTTCCCAAGCCGCCCTTCTGCCCTCCCAGTCACGCCAGCAGGCGACAAAACGTACATCGGGAGAGAGGCTCTGTCCTGGCGAAGCCAGCATGGCCTTTGGCCCCATCGTCTAACCAGCTTGTCGTTGGACCTGCCCCAAGTCAATTGATCTCAGTGAACTTCAGTTCAAACAGAAAAAGGAAAAAAAATAGCTTTTCTTCAAAAGATTGTCGTGAAGCATAAATACACTTGTGGGAGGGGCGCAAAAGAAAACCAGAAAAATCTTGCTTTCCACCTTCTAAGTTCTCCCACCTGAGCTAAAGAGTTTAACAGAGACAGAGTAACAGGAGACAATGTCCAAAGTTTATTAGGGATGTGCATGCGGGGTTGCCATGAGGTGTGAGCCCCCAAGACACACTAGGAAACTAAGGTTTATGTGTCATTTTGGACAAAGGAGAAGGTGAGGGGTGAGGCGGGAGCCTGGGTTTTCAAAAGAAAAGCTGGTAATTCACAGGTGGACAACATGTGGTAAATAAATTCTTCCTGGACAACCCAGAACAATGGGATACAGAATGAAGTTCAACAAACAGGCTTTGCTAGATTTCCTCCTACCCACCACATTTAATCCATAGGTGGGAAAGCGAATCTGCTAAGGCGACATTGCTCCCTGTTCCCTTCCTGAAGCAGGTTTTTCTATCTGGATTCCTTTAGGCAGGAAGAGGTGTCAAAGGTTCTGAGTCTTCCCCCCCTTAAAAATCAGGTTAAAATCAATATCCCCAAAGGTATGTTTTGGGGTGGCAAAACTTTGGTCCCGCTTCAATACTTAGGGTAAAGTACCTGCCACTGAGTGGCCATCTGAGAGCTGTGACATCAAGATAATGATGATTACTATCAATAGTTAGCTCATTTTTTAAAGCAACATGCTTACCTGCTATTACTGTAACTACAGAAGGGGCCCTCCTGATACCTGAAATTCAAAAACGCTCAGTACTGAACTTCAGGAGAAATATGCCCTTTACCTTTTTAGTTGGTTTTCACAAAGCAATGCTTTGAAAGTGCTCTCGTGTTCAAACAGCCTAACTTTCCACTTTAGCCAGAACCACCATCTTGGTGAAAGCATCAGTTCCTAAGAGGGTTGGTATAGGAAGGGAAAAAGGACCTTAATTCCAGTTTGTTCTCCATTGTTCCATTTTTTCCTAATTCAAACCAAGAATCTGGATAGTCTTAACAAAGCGTAGTCAATGACTTTTCATGCGCCGAAATGAGAGTTTTGTGTGAGTACATTGGAGTCTTGCAGGGTTCTGCAGCACTCTGTAAGAGCCCTGACTGTCCCCTGCCACAGCAGCACTACTGCCAACACTTCCAGATCCCTGCCTCAGGGCGCCAGCGACCCTGGGCGCCTCCAACTCTCACAGTGTCATTTGAATATCACGATGCCTGTTGCTCATAATCAACCTTAAGAAATAATCACGGGTTTGGTGCTATCGATTGCTCCCTTGCTGCCTTGTTTGTAAAGTGAAAAAATCATTTCAGGTGCAAAATGAATTCTCATTAATAAATCATTTATGTGTTCAACGTTTACTCTAAAAGCATTTCTTGAGCCCCTACTCTGTGCCACTGCTAGGCGAAGAGGTATGTAGAGAAATAGCACAAGCTTCAAGGAGCCCACAGTCTCACCGTGATACAAGCACCCAAGCACACTGAGATGTCTGCACGGCAGACAGAGCCCCTGGGAGAACAAGGGCAGTGTTGCTAATCCTGTTGGGAGTTTTAGGGTTGGGGACAGCAGCTTGTCGAGAAAGTCTTCCCAAAAGACGTGACCCATAGACGTAGGCTTAAAGGAGAGTAGGAGCTGGCCAAGGAAAGGTGAAGGAGTGGAAGGAAGGTGCAAGCAAAGGGGACATTACGGATGAAGACAGAGGCAAGAAACAACCAGGCAGTGGTAATGACCTGCAAGCTTTCCCTTGTCCTTAAAGTCGAAGCAGTCAGGTAGAGTTTGGTACATGAAGGCCCTGCAGAAGGTGTCACAGCAGTCGTGCCAACAAGCTGGGGCTTCGTCTTGTAGGTGATGGGATGCCAATGCTGAGTGTTAGGTGTGAGTGTGGTATGGTCCGATTGGTGCTGAGAAGGTCCACCTCGCAGCAGTGATGAGGGCAGATCTGAGGGAGCCAGCCCCAAGGTCAAAAAATGTGGCAGCTTCAGAAACGGCCCTGGCAGTCCAGTTTGGTCAGGAGACTGAACTGGGACAGTAGTAGTAAGGACAGAGAAGAGAGGGGAGATTCCAGAACAAGAGGCAATTGGACGTGGAAACTGTGAAGGTAGAGAAGAGAGAGGAAGAGGATGGAAGGATGATACACACCTTCTAGCTGGAGTGGGTGGTGGCCCTGCTCTCTACCCTTACAGTTCCTGGGAAGAGAGTAGTGTTCTGCAGGAGATACAGGCTTTAGGGGAACAGTGACATGTTCAATTTTGAACCTTTTGATTCTGAGGTGTCTGTGGGACCTCCAAGTACAGGTGCCCACTAGGTAGTTAAGTCCAAGCTGGAGGGACAGATTTGAAAGTATATGAAAAATACTTAATAAAAATTAGATATAATAATAATAATAATAATAATAATGAATGTTTATATAGTATTTGCTGTATGCCAAGTATTATTATTATTATTATTATTATTTTAAAAGATCCTGTTTATTTTTAGAGAGAGAGGAAGGGAGGGAGAAAGGGAGAGAAACATCGATGTGTGATGATCAGTTGCCCCTTGAACGCCCCCAACTGGGGGCCTGACCCGCAACACAAGCATGTGCCCTGACCAGAAATCAAACCAGCAACCTCTGGGTTTGCAGGACGACAGCCAACCCACTGAGCCGCAGCAGTTAGGGCTATGCCAAGTATTATTTTAAGCTTTAGTCCCATATTGCAAATGAGCAAACCAAGGTGAGGTGTCCTGATAAGGACCACACAGCTAGTCAGTGTTCAAACCCACATAGTCTGGCTATAGAAACTGGACTTTTAACTATTATACATTTGTGTCTCCCCACAATAAAAATATTTATTTTTATGAATATCACTTCAAATAAATTCATCAATTAACAACTTTTATGGAACACGGTTTAGGTATAAAGCACCAAAGTGAAGAGACATAAGAAACTACCTGAATGAAACACATCTGTGAGCCTCCTCGGGATCCCTCGGTCTTGCCCATCTCTAGAACCCTCTGCTACCACAACAACCCTCTTGGGGCTCCTCCCACCATTCCTGGACACTTCAAAGGTTGGAATTGGCTTCCCCAGCGTCTGCTGGGAGGGCCAAGTGACTAGACCCAGAAGTACAGGTGCATCTCCCTGCGGATGTGAGAAGGGCATGGGAGGAGACCAATAGATCAATTTCTTCCCCTCTCCTCCATCTGGCGGCCTGTCTTGAGGTGTGGTTTTCCAGCTAGCCTCATCTGGACACATCCCTCATGGCCAAGCAAGGACACCTGTTAAGTGGCCAGCAGTGTCTCTTGCGACTTGTCAAAAAGCAGTGGCCAGCATGGTAACACGTCACCTTGCTTTTGTTTTCAATATTTTCCCACTCCATTTTCCTTTTCCCTCCCTCTTCCCTGAGATTGAGTTAACTACTTTAATCTCTATTTATTAGAACATCTCTGAACATAAGGCAGCTATGTAAAACTTCAGAAGACTTAGGACTATGGCTATATAAAAAAAGTAACAATAAAAAGGGCTATTTGACAAATACTGAATGAGTAGGATACAGCAGAGCTCAACTCTGAGTCTTGGCCTGAGTATTATTAACTATGTGATTTCATATTTTCCACACCTGAGCTTTGTCAAATATAAAACAGAAACAGGGATACCTATGTCACACTTCCATACATTGATTGTGAAGATAAAGAATGGTACAACCTCCAGGGAAGAAAATTTGACAATGATTATCAAAATGTAGCATGCTTTTACCCTTTGATCCAGTAGTCCCAGGCTTGCAATTTATCCTACAGATATTCGTACACTCAATGAAATGTTGGAGGTAAAAGTCCACTCTCTGCAACATGGTTCATAATGAATTAAAAATGACCCAGGAGTCTGTCAGTAGGAGCTAGAGCTGCCTGGTGGAATACTATGCAGCCGGCAAAAGGAGCAGGGCACTCTCAGAGAGCTGCTATAGGAAATGCTGCAGGACACATTGCCAAATGGAGAGGCAGAGAGAGAGAGACAGAGAGACAACCAGGTGCAGAATGGTGTGTATAGCGTTATGTTCTATTTTCTAGGGAGCAGAAAGTAAAACTGTGTATTTGTATTTGCCGATCTTTTGCATAAAGAACCATTGAGAGGTTCCAAAGAATAGCTTTAGAAATTACTTCTGTGGAAGGTGGGTAATAGGGTTGACAGGTACCTGGATAAGATTGAGACCTCTTACTTTATAACTTTTTATAATATTTTGAATTTTGAACCGTATGAGTGGGTTACTTATCTAAAATAAAATGAAAAAGAATATGAGATGAATACCCACCTTTCAAGGCTTAAATGCGATAACTTGAGTAACCTAGCACATTCCTGGTACCTGACACGGGAGGACAGTCAGTAAACGGTAACTACAAAAACAACTTCCAATCGCAGTGGAGGAAGGAAGGCTTCAAGAAGGAAGGAGAACTAAACCTCAGCCCGAAGGCTGCAGAAGACGCAGAGAGAGGGAGAGAAATGGGGACCCTTCCCAGCAAGAGAGCGGGAGGGGCAATGGGAGTGAAGCTGGGAAGGCAGGATTGCAGGTGGAAGGCTCTGGGTGGCCAAGGGCCCGTGGGCTCAGGGCAAATAGTTCTTTGCCGAAGAGCATTTAGCGATGAAGTTAGTGAGATAAAATGGGGTCTCATAGGGGAAGGCTTGAATTGTCGATAAGAACTTGGGACTTTATTATGATAATAATAACAACTAATTTTTATATTTGTATTGCATCTTATGGTAGAAACTCTAATCTTATTGTCTGGACTTGATACCAACCCAGATTAATGTCATGAGCCTCTCAAATATTCTTGGGCTAGTGTTGAAAAGTGTCCCTTTTAGAAACAGTGAGGGCCATCAGGGTGGAGCATCACCAAGCTGGCTCGGTCCTGTTGAAAGTTTGCCAACTAAGTAGCAATCTCACATGTTTTGCTTTTGGCCATGGCTTTGGATTTGACTGGATCTTATTTACATAAGAAAAAACAATGAATTTAACACTGAACTAGGGGAGGGAAAATGACCATCAAAAAGTCAGTTGATGGTTTAGGGCCTTTCTTTTTACTGTCTGCTAAAGGTTTCAAAGTTCAAAACAATAACGACCCCCACAATAAGTGGGACGGAGAGGGCGAATGAAGAACAGCAGTCATTTGTCTCCATTTGGATGATTTCCAAATGGACACGACAAAGTCCCCGTCAAATATGCAGGACACGCTGATTATTTGTGATGTGACCTAATAATGACATGTTATTAAATGGCCCACCCCGTCCCCAAGCATTTGGAATTTTACCTCTGATGATTGCAGGACAACTGTCCTCCCAGACTAGAAGGTTGGTGATGGACACTTTTCCTCTGTAAGATTTATTTCCCTCCAAAAGGAATTCCAACGGGTTGACTGTATTCTCACTCTCTTGTCTGTTTGCTGAACTGTGTGCAAGAGGATTTCACGGAGACGGAGAATTCTATGGTCTTTTTTATGCCGGACGGGCTAAGCTCCGGAGACACATCGCCTAAGCCCATTACACACAGATCACCTAACTCCGTGACGGGGTCTGTGACACTAAATTAATTTACCCACATACCAGCTCAGGAGAAAATGACTTTCCACATCTCCTTTGCACTAGCTAAGAATGTGGAAATTATTTTACAGGAAAGAGGAAGACAGATCTGTCACGGGGGCCAGCACTGAAGATATGAATGCCACCTTCCCTGCCATTCAGGAGACCCTGTCTGAGACGTGAAAGGAAGCCATGGGCCTGAAAGAGAATGATGGGGCATTGGGAATATTTGCAAAGGGCAGTAGCTAACAAATGAGTCATTTGAGGCTGGCTGGTCTCATAGAAAAAGCATGGACGTGAGGACTGGGAACCCTGTCCCGTGTACTTTATTCCCAGATCTCACTTCACTGCGTCTGCTGTGTGAACTGCTGCGTGAACTTGGAGCAATCCCCTCATCTCCATGGTAGAATTTCCCTTCTTCCCCTGAGAGGAAAAATGGGCGACGGCGTCAAGGTCTCTAAGGGGCTGGCATCGTCAGAGCAAATTCTGGCACTTTCACAGCTCTTGCATAGGAACAGCAACAAAAGAAAATTGCCATAATGTCTCAGCTGCTGCCTGAAGGATTTGGTGTTAAGTCCTGAGGATGTCGAACACCTAAGGCAGCTCTGACCAGGCAGCTCTGGGTGGGGTGGGAGCTGGGGACCTTCTACTCGGTCCTGTTGTCCATAGGGCGTATGGACTCGGGTGAGTTTCCTCATCAGCAAAGCAGGCATAAGTACCCTGTAGGTTGCCAGGTTGTTCTGAGAATTTGAGGTGTATAAGGCATGCCATACACGGTTGTTCTGATTATTTGTCAGCTTGGTTTAGACAGCCGCCATTCCTATTCCATGGTAAACAGTTCTTGTATCGGAAGTAAAGAATGTTATGGAAGCCAACTTACATCTTGGACAAATGACTTAACATGCATTATACATCCATGTTCTCATCTGTGAAATAGTAATAATAGTCCCTATTTTCTATGGCGATTGTAGGGTAAGTGAAATCATGCATGTAAAGAACTTAGCCCAGAGATGAGGACATAATAATAATAATAAAAACTCACTGCTATGGTTATTTTTATCATCTCCATCATCATCGTGGTAAGAATCATTGTGAATTCTCCTACGAGCCAAAGTTTTAGCTGTGAGCAACTATTACCCTACATGAGCAAGGGAAGATCACTGCGTGTGAATTACTGGTTTGTGTTGCAATCTTTCACATGTGAATAACAAGGATAACACTTGCTCTGCATATTGATATTTATCCATAAATGTCATAAATTTAGAAAACTGTTGTGAGGATAAGATAATGTGAGCATGGTGAGCATTATATTGTATTTACTAACAAAATAAAGACATCCTATACAACGAGTATAAAAAGACAAATCTAATGGATCATTAACCTTAGTCTTCTTTTCCATTACCCAACCGAGTGCTTCCTCCTCTCTTCATCAGTTAAATGCACTTGAAAGGCATCGGTGCAGATACCCCTTAAGACAGTGACTCTGAACCAGCCCCTCTGAAAGCCCTGTGTCTTCCCCAGTCTCACACCCTATGCGAGCCACTGTGCTTCCGGTCTTCCCTCTTTTGTGCCCCATCCTCTCCCCTGACCATAGCCTTCATCAGCTCGTTGTCTGTCCATCCAGTCCTGGAGATTATCTGGGTACCAAATTTCGTGGGAGAAACGGAAACTCTTTTTTACTGACTCTGGATCGCTGTCTGAGCCTTGTCCCATCCCTGGGGGCACGAGAGACCCAGGACCAGGGCCCCGGCAGGGCGAGGATGCCATGAGAAGAGACATCTTGGGGCAGAAGTAGGAGACTGGAGAAGCTGGTGGCTGGTGCCTTGGGCTGCTCTCCTCACAGCAGTCTGGGTGAGGCATTTACATTGACATCTATGTCAGGAAAGGAGAGGAAGCAAGGTGGGAAAGAACACCTGGGAGATGGATACCTGACTGAAGGAAGTTTCTGCAGGTGGCAGGGAGGGGAGGCAATGTAGACTGGGGGCCATTATTTCCCTTCCCCTTCCAATCCATGCCTCCCCGGCGATCCTCTGACCTGTTACAAAGTTGTTTCTCTGTGTTCCTGCCTCCTAGCATCAGGGACCACCTTCGTTTGTGGGGTGAGTGTGGTGGAGAAAAGAGACGGAGATCGTTCTCTCAGTTTCTCCAGGTTGGAGATGTAAACAGGCTCTGTGCTTTTCAGCATGCTTGCAGGCCGAGAAGGCTTGAATGAACTAATTCAATCGAAGGTGCCAATCACTGAAAACAGCTTTATAACTAGCTCTCCAGGATCTAAAGAGGCCATTCTCCAGGAGCAGACTTTGAGACACTGCAGCAGACCCCTGGGGAGATGTTTTGAATTTGGGGAGCCTCTGTCTCCTCCGCCTTTCAGATCACAGCACACATTGGGCTCTTTGTCCTGCCTGCAGTTAAGGCCGAAGGGGAGCAGAGTTCGCTACCCCAAAATATGCCACCGTGGGATATTGATTATTTCAGGCTGGTTCATTTTAAGAAACGGCAGACTTGGGAGAAGCTCCGAAAACCATGTGTAAGTTACATTTGTAAGGGTGTTTACATTTGTAAGGGTGCCTCCCTCGCCGTCAAGGGAGAAGGCGTGGATTTAAATGGGTAACAGTCTTACCCTTACTGACTGTGCTGTACCTGGTCACCTCCCCTAACTGACTTGCTGCCCCAACATCGTCTTGTCTTTTGTGTTTAGCTGAAGGTGGTATTTGAGGTGGTAGCATCAACCATGTTGGCGAGTTATTCAGAGTTCCTGGGTCTCTCCCATGCATACAAGGAGGGACATGGGTTATTAGACTTTAATTTGTTTTCCTCCTACTAATCTGCTTCTGTTCATTTGATTAGCCCAGCCAGAAGAACCTTGAAGAACAGAGGATAACTTTTCCTCCCTGACAAGGCCCAACACACTTTCTCTGCTTGTCCTGAAGCCCATCCTCTCCCTGGTGACAGCACTGCTTTAGGGGCTGAGATGAGCAACTCTTACCACTTGTGTGAATGGCCCCAGCCTGGGGAGGGGAGGGTGAGAAGACCTGTACAGGAGCGGGTTCCCATGACCCCTCCCCCTCCCCACCTGCATTCCAGAACATCTCTTTCCCACTCCTCTGTTGTATTCATTTCACAGATGTGTCCTAAGCTCAATACTGAGCCAATTGTGGAGTCCAGCTTCTCTTGAGCCCTTTTATAAGGGCCCTTTTATAAGACCTTGATGAAAATGCTGTGCCTGAGGAGGCACTGTACCTAATGCGCCTTATAAAAGTCCAAGAGCAGGGGCCTTTCTGCAGAGGGAAGGAATGACTGAAAACAGAAATAAAGCAAACCACCACAAAATGTCTGAACACAACCGCAGAACTGGCTAATGAGATATGGAGTCACAGACAACAACCAAAAGTAGAAGACGTGAAGCCGACGCATGCATGGAGAAAAGGGCTTTGACCTCCAGCTGGACCCAGAACCAAAGTCTCGCCTCCTCCAACTCCCAGTGGAGCCAAAGGACCAGCGCAGAGCTGGAACTTGCGGACCAGAATGCTTCAGAAGCCAAGGGTCCATTGTCCAGGAAGATCTAGCGATGACTCCTCTTTACCATAAATGGCCAAATTCCAAAGTTTTCCAGTTAAAACTTGTCCTACCAGCACTTCCACACACCTGGCCCCCTTACCCCTAAGGCCCCTTGACCTGGTCTAGCATGTAAGATGAGTCTCCCATGTTCTCAGGGGGTGCTTTTTGATCAATAAACCTGTCCTTACAACAAACTAATGTTTTGAGTTTTGGCCTTTCAGAGTGTCAGGCACGTGGACTTGGGCCATTTACAGGAACTATGAACCTTTTTCCAGAATGAGATCATTTTCTTTTTTACCAAGCACCAGGAGCTGTGACTTTGGGGATTCTGCATGCCTTTTGAGGCTCACGGGGCCAGTCCTTTGCCCTCACACACGAGGTTGGCTCAGAGGTGGCTTTCTCCCCTCTGCGAGGCACTTTTTGACCCTCTTCTCGCAGACGTCAGCGTCTTACACTCCTGATGGCGAGGATGTAATCTCAAGGGCCCCTTCCAGGCTGAGAAGGCTGGCTTTACCATCCTCTCACATGGGAGGTGTTTCAGGACCTCTTTGAGATGTTCAGCCCAGCTGGATTCTTCGAACCCTGTGCATGGTCAGCAGCGGGGAGTCACCAGCCAGATGGTCGTTACCTGGCTTCTCTTTCTAGCGACATATAGATCACCATCCTTCTTCCTCACTCTTCCCCCACCCCCGCCTCTCCCTTTAAACACTGAAATGGCCATTGTTCTCCCTTTTAATCAGCTTGCTGATTTTTAAGTGAAATGAATTTTTGAGTGACGTTTACTAAGCACCAGAAGATATTATCATGCAAAATGAAATGTTTCTACACGTCTTTGCATTCGCCTCCTGCTTTTCGGGAAAGGTCAGTATAGACCAGTACCGTCCCACCATGTCGCTGAGTAGCCACAGACCAGGCAAGCCCACAAAGGCCTTTCAAGCTTTCTCTATGTGCTCATCCCTAGCTTGGCAACTGTGAAAGAATACAGCAGCATGCCTGCCCTTGAGACACTTAGTCTTTTGGGTTAGATAAAATATACACTTATATAGTACCTATTAAGTGCCCGGCACAGAGCCCTAAGCACTTTCTATAAGCACTCACTTAACATTCTTGTGAAATAGGCATTATTATTCCTACTTTGCGTGAGGCTAAGGAAACTAAGGCACCGAGACACTGAGTGAGTCGTCCAAGGTGGCACAGTGACAAAAGGCAGAGCTGGATCCAAACGTGAGCGGAGGAGCTTCGGAATCCACTCGGAGCCCCTGTGCTACACAGCCTTGCAGAGGTGTCCCCGCAGCGAGGAGAAAGCCGTGCAAAGCGGTATACAAACAAACACTCTTTTTGCTATGGTGTAGACGGAGGCTACAGGTGGAAAGAATAAGAAAGAAATGGCTCTTAGGAAAAGTTCCGAAGAAAGAGCTGGGTTGGGGTGTTTCGAGGCTCATGGAAGACACTGTCCCCATGCAGAATGAGGGGGACAACCTGGACACCCAAAGAGCAGCTAAGGATGGGAGTCTTGACTGCCTTATGCATAAGGAAAATAGGAAAGTTCCTACCTGCGAAACGATGGTGACAATAGCAGCTCCCTCCTGGTTTTGTGAGGATTCGGACCTTGCCTTGCACCTCATAAGCCCAGCCTAAGTGTTAGCTCTGCTGCTATTCGTATTGTTCTTGGATGAACTTGTGCTGCGGGACTGCCTAGGGTGGGGGAGAGAGAGCCTGACATATTACGGTCTCAGGTTAGTGACTGTAACACACTGAAAACCTTTGTTCCTGGCAAAGTACCACCACGCTCTCATTTCAAACCCAGTTATAAATTCTGCAATGGAAAAAACGGGACTGGCCCTTAGGGAACGCACGGTAAGGGCCTGAGACTTGGGCCACACTCACTACATCTGCTGGCAGAAGAGTGTCAGCCGCCCAGCCCCACCTGGAGGTGGAAGGCACTTAAATGGTGATCTCACCCGGTCCCTTTTGACCGGGAGGAGAGGGCTTGAGTCCGTGATCCTGTAAACAGACTCCTATGCCTTGCAAACCATGGGCGTTTTTGTGGATTGTTCTTTGTTCGCAAAAAGCCAGAGCCATTTTGTGAAGTCTGCAGAATGTTACAGCTGTCACTTCTGAAGTAATGTAACTCTGTCTGTTACCCAGCAGATCAGCAAGGCAAAGCAAGGTGTCCGTCTCCGTGAGTCAGGGTTTATTTAATATTCACAACCCTGGCAGTTTTCTGACTGATGAAAATGTTTTTTTGCAAACAGACCCCGGTCCTGTTTTCCTCCACGCTCCTTCCCCTGCCAAGTGTGAAGTGAGAGGTTGGCAGAGGCGGCCCTGAGCTCGCAGGGCTGGTGAGGTCCCTGCTCCATCTCCCTGAAACACATTTCTTTTGCAGCGAGCGAACACAAAGTTGAAAGGGGTCCAAAGACTCCTGGGCGCAAGAGGCTTGATCTCTGCCTTGCTGGGCTGCCTGGTCTGTCACTTCCTGCCTCTCGTGTCCCCAGCGGTACACGTGCCCCACGAGAGGTCACTGTGAGGGCCGTTCTGGAAGCACCCAGCCACCCCCACCATGGCCCCACAAGTCAGGAAAATGGCCCAGGCGCCCAGGGGACCAGCCAACATTCAGCGGATGAGACTGACTCTGCTGGGCAAAGCCAGATTCGGGGATTCCATCCTCGTCCTTGCCTTTCTCCTCAAGGTGTCTGTTGGGGACCCAAAGCCCCCAAAAACAGACCCAGTTGGGGCCTGTGCAACAGCCTCCACAGATGCATGGGGCACTTGGCTGGCTCCCATGCCGCAAGACTATGACACCTCAGGACCTGTGACCACGGTGAAGTCTCAGAGGAGATGCACTTGGCTGCACTAGCCTCAGACCTTGGTGCAATCCCAGCCCTTACCATGTGCCCTGGGCAAACCATTTAATTCTCATGTCCTCAAAATGGGGGTCCTAATAGTCCCTGCCCCCGAGGCTTTAGTGAGAATAGAGCAGTCAGCTCAGTAGGAGTGGGGTGACTGCATGGCTGTGACTGTCAAAGGTAAGGTGTGAGTGTGGTTCCCTCTTCACAGCCCCGAGTCCCAGCACCTGAGCTCAGCGGTTTGCTGCACTCAGGGCGGGGCCCTCTCTCTTCCGGCAGACTCACCTTCCTCTCCTATCAGAGCTGGCTTTGGGCTGTCTCTGAAGCCCCTTGGATACAGAACTGATTTCTCTGGCCCTGCTTCTTGGATGGGGCTCCCAGCACCAGCCTGGGCTATTCAGCCTCTGACTGCTGGTTCAGTTACTTAAATCAAAGTTATTTATTGTCCAAATGCTTCCTTTTGAAAAAAGAGAAAAACCCTTGCAACCACTGCCCGAAAATATTAAATGGAATATTCCAGAAAAAGCACTTCATAAGTTTTAAACCGCAGTGTTCTGAGTATCGTGCTAAAATCTCTCACTGTCCTGCTCCATCCCACTCGGGACGTGACTCGTCCCTTTTGTAGATGCTCCCCGCCTGCCGGTCACTTGGGAGCCATCTCGGCTATCAGATCAACTGTCACAGCGCTTGTGCCTAAGTCACCCTGATAGCCACCTAACGATACGTCCACACCCCTCAGCACACTTCGGCTCATCCTGTGGTCACTGGACCGTCTTGCGTCCCCGCAACAAGAAGGGCGAGTACAGCAGAGTAAGGTGTTTTGAGAGAGAGGGAGTCTGCATTCACATAACGTTTGTTACAGTCTGTGGTTATAAATGTTCTACTTTATGATTCGTTATTGTTGTTAATCTCTTCTGTGCCTAATTTATAAATTAAACTTTACCATAAGTAAGTGTGGATAGGAAAGAACATCATACACGTTAGGGTTGGGCACTCTCCATGGTTTCAGACATCCACTGGGGGTCTTGGAAGATAAGGGGAGGCTACTGTGCCTTAAGGAGTTGGTCCCAGAGGTGACTGATACAACCAGAAAATGTGCCATCTCCTCATTTGTTTTTCATGTAGCTCTGGTTTATTGAGTTTACATCAGTTTCTCAGTCCGAGCGTAATTGGTGATTAGGACCAGCTGATTCTTTGTCATGGGAGAGCTGTCCTGTGCGGTGTAGGACACTCAGCGGCATCCCTGGCCCCTCCCCACCAGATGCCAGTAGCACTCACTCCTCCGGTTGTGACAGTCTAAGGTACCTCTACATTGCCAACGTGCCCCGGGGTAAGGCTATCAGATTCAGCAAATAAAACATAAAGATATGTTTCACCTGGCAGCCTTATTCTGGACATACATCACTCCAGGTCAAGAACCACTGGGTCAGGCGCCAGGCCCCCTGCCTGGTGAGTTTACATCCGTTACCCACACGCTAACTGTGCAAGGCCCTTAGTTATCAGCAGCCCATTCCAAAGAGGAAGAAACTGAGTCTTGTGGGCGGGGGAAGTGGCTGGGCCTCGGTCACCCAGGCAGCTGGCTGATTTCAGTGCTATTTCCATTATATCACAGCAGCTGATGAGTGGAGCGCATCCTCTTGTAGAACCTTCCGTGTTTATGAACATTCGGAGGCCCCCACGCCCAACCCTTTCCAATCCTTCTGTGCCCATGCTCTGATAACTGGGATGTGGGTTGTTCCAAGGGCCAGACTAGACATTCCCACAAACCTCTCCACCCCACACAGCTCTGAAAGCGACTCTCAGAGAGAAGGCACAGGGCGGAAAGGGGGAAAGGAGCAGCGGCGGGTGCAGGGTCCCAGCCTACCACAGCCCCACAGCCAAGAGCCTGCGGAGACAAAGGGCAGCGCTGGGCCGCGGGGATTATTTCCTGGCCGCATCACCCGGCTCCGTGGGGCATTCTGGACCCTTGCCCTCCGGTGTCCAGGGCCTTCTTAACAGAACTCAGCTGTTGCCCAAGGCCCTTACCTCATCCAAGAGGGCTCTATTTGCATGAGAATGCCCTCTTTGGGCGAATTATTGCTTAATTAAAGAACAGCAATCACTTTAATTAGCATGTCTCCTTGCTCCCTGGTACTTTCATAGATTCAAATGAGCTCCTCATTAGGAACTGGCACTTGAACAAATCTGGGGCCTCTGGCTGCAAAGGGAGGCTCCCGGGGCCAGCGGCCCCAGCCGGGACCTCAATGCCGGGGAGGCCCAGCCCCGCCGAGAGCACAACCCGGGCTTTGTGAGGGGAACAGCAGACGGGACTTGGGATGGCACAGTTTTAGGGCCCGGGACCCAGCACGAAGGGGAGGGCCAGGCCTGGGGGGTAGCGCACTTGCCAGCCTCTCTTTTCCTCTGCTTGTCCACCTGAGCTACACTTCTCTTTTCAGCTCTTCTGCCCTAACGTTAGCTGCCTTACACTTCTAGCTTCCTCCCATGAAGCTTTGCAGGTTATTTCTATCACCCCCAACCTATCTCCCTTACCCCTCTTTCCTGAATGTCTATTAATCTCAGTGCACCTCAGATTCTTCACCCCCAGTTTCGGAGTGCAATTTTCTCTTTTAACTGATGGTGTAGGGGGGGTAGCACCTAAAACAAAACAGAGACAGAGAAGAAAAAACACCTACCCCGAAGCTTCTCTTCCCTGAGATCTAGAAAGCTCTCCTGAGACTGCTCTGTGCCTGCCGGTCCGTCCACAAGTCGGATTCCCAGAAATATGGGCCAACGGGGATTCTCCTGCCACAGCTCAGCCTTCCCTCATTCTTCATGATATATGTTACCCAGAAGGCTGCAGGACAACTGCTTTCTGTAAAGTGCAAGTCATGGCGACCTAACTCTACATTGATATTTTTCTTGCACTCAGCCAGAAATACTTTTCTGGACTAAGGACAATAGCCTCCCCTCCAGAAAAAAAAAACAAAAAACTCTCTGTCACCTGGATGTCAGTGCACCTAAGCTCAGTGGGCCCTCATCCTCCTTCCCACGACCCACACTCTCTCTCCACCCCAGGGTTTGTAGCTATAATGTTCCGTCTGGTGCAAATGAAGGTGAAAGTACATCTGTGAAAATAGGTGAGGTAGAAATAGCCCGGGATTTGCACTCTACAGACTGGCTTCGGTGTAAGTTCAGCATCCAGGCCAGAAACATCCCTTTCACCAGTTTTCTGGGACTCTCAAAACAAGGGACAAATAACTCCAGTTACAGCCCCAGAGAGGCCAAACTCAGCCCCCCATCAGCCCAGGGCTCCCGCCCACCACAGCCTGGCCAGCATGCGCCCTGCCTTTCGGCCACCTCCACCTCACTGGCCTTAGTGCCCCCAGAGCAAGCAGGCCTGGGACTTTAGAGTCCCCCCTTTGCCTGTGCAGCAGGAGGAGGAGGAGGCAGCTGGGAGCTACCTGGGGGAGTCGGGCTGGAGAGAGATTGGGGAGAGGAGGGGAAGCACTGGGTGGGGGTGACTGGGGAGGAAGGGACTCACTCCCCCTGGAATCCTCCTGTGAAGAGAGTAACAACAAATCAGAGGTAAATCCACTTCCAGGCAGGAAGCTGAGCCTGAAACCAGATGAAGCCACAGCAGTTCAAAGGGAGAGTGACACCCAAACAAGAGAGCATCTCCTAATCCCTGCAGAAAGAGGAGAATGAAGAGCTCAGGCCCAGGAGGGAGACCGCGTGCTTTGTGTAACCGGGACTGAAAACACAGCCCCATTGAGAGGCTGGGACTCTGAGACACAGGCCCTTCGGGGCAGTTGCCAAGTTGAAGGCAGCCTGAGGCTGCCAGCTTTCACCTCTTTAGTTCTGGGCCTGGCAGTAATGAGGCGAAGGGCCAGGACTTTTAACTGGCAAGGTCAAAAAGGTTCCCTTATTAGACAAACAGTGGCAGGGGGTGGAGATGCATTTGAATCTAGGCTTGGAACCGGAAATTTCCAGAATAGACTGAGCCTCAGGAGGGTCTCCCTCCACACCCAGCCCCTACTGCTGAGCCCCTGGTCCCTTCGCCCCTGTGTCATCCTCACTCCTGCCGTTTGGCAGTAGCTTAAAGGGAACTAAAAGTGTTGAGTGGGCCCCAAGAGGTGGACGGCGGAGGGGTCTGCCCTGAGGCTAGTTCTTGACCTGTAGGCCAGAACGCGGGATAAGGTCAACTTGGTGGGGGCTGGGGTGGGGGGTGGCATCCCTTAGTTGGTGGGCGGACAGACCCGAGGGAGGGAGGGGTCCCTCTCTCCTGGGTGGCAGTAGCCTGGCCTGGCGCGCATCTGCTGTGGCCAGGGTTCTGGGTCTGAGGCCCCACAGCCTGCTGGTCCTTCTGCCAAGCTGTTTGTCAGCCCACACTCTGCAGAGCTGGAAGGCTCAGGGATAGGTGCCTAGGGGCCAGCAGAAGATGCGGCGGTGGGTGGCGGGGGGGGGGCTCCCCCATCCTCTCACCCACGCTTCTGAACCAGAGCAGCTTCTTTTCTGCACACTCAGTACATCTTCCGTGTAAGGTTTCGGGTGAAGAAACTATCACAGAGCCTGGAGAGCTATGAGAAGCCCTGCTCTGAGGGGTGAGGTGCTCTGTGGGAGAGATTCATGCATCTCTGTTTTCATGACCACAGCTGCGTAGCTGGCGTCCAAATGTAATTCATTAAATGACTGCTTATTAAACACCTTATTTATTTATATCGTGAGGGTCCAAAGCAAGTCTCCTTGGAACGTGTCACCTGGCACACAGATTATTTCCAGCCAAAAATAGTTGAAGCCCAACAAACACAGGAGGAGTTTGATCATTTCTTCCCCTCGCCCTTACCTACCTAAGGAGGTTCGGCAAGAAAAACCTGCTTCAGGAAGGGAACTTAGCGTAATCGCCCGAACACTCCGAACACTCGTGAATTAAGTGTGGCCAACTAGGGGCATCCAAACAGAAATCTGATGTTTTGTGTCCTGCTGTTTCTGAATGATCTGCAAAAATTTGTTTACCAGGTTTGCTCTTTCTTCTCCCCGTGAATTGCCTACTTCCCTCTCCTTAATCCAAAAGGACACTTCATCTCCCTGCCTTGGGAATTGTCATGCTTATGTGAATTTGCTATGTGCATGTCTTAACATTTGATTGTCTCCTGTTAATCTGCTCCTGTATGCCGTTTGAATTATTCGAACAGCCAGGAGTAAGGGGTAAGGGGAAAGTTTCCCCAACCCCGACAATATGCCCACTAGTTCCGCAGAAGACTTGAGGCTGCTTGCGGAGATGGGTGGAATAAAATAGAGGTGAATATAAATGGGAATAAATTATCAGAAAAAAACATGCATGTCATGAAATCAAGCCCTGGCTGGGTGGCTCAGTTGACTGGAGCATTGTCCCGTCACCAGAAGGTTTCCGGTTTGAGTCCTGGTCAGGTCACGTGTGCGGGAGGCAACCGATCGTTGTTTCTCGCTCACGTCAACATCTACCTGCCTCCGTCTCTCTCTGTCAAATCAATGAATGTATATTCTCAGGTGAGGATTAAAGAAATAAAATTAAGACTAGGGAAGAGAAGCATGTATATGCAGGTGATAAAATCCTATACATATTCTATGTAATAAAAATACTGGATTCAGAATTACTCTTCGTTTCCCTTCAACACCAAGCTTTTTACTGGACCACACCTGCCTCCCTCTCTCTCTTCTACCTTGGAGTTATTTCCCGGGAGCCTCCTCATTCTTCACGCAAACAGACTTCTCAAGGGGTCGCCTCACCCGTTTGCCAAGTTTGCTTAGACATGTCTCAAACTGAGTTGGTAGATACAGCTTACGCCAGAATTGAGACCCCTGCTTCACAAAGATAAAAATGTATGCATTTGAATAAACATATATATGTTGTATTCTTCAGATCATCTTTCACCAACATCACTTTTGGTAGGTGCTGGATGAAAGATAACTCAGTATTATATTCCATAAAGAGATGCCTGGAATGCTGATATTTTTAGTTGACAAATGAGAAGAGATGCGTATGTACGGAAACCAGTCAAGCAGGTAACAATTTTGATACTGCTTTTAAGGTGTTTAACCAAGACTCTCATCTGTGTGGAGGGTCATTCCATCTCAGCACAGAGGAAAGCTGGACGGGCACCCACAAATAAGAATTTTTCCTAAGAAACTAACCTCATTTTGTTACTTTCCATAAACAAGGGGTCGATTAATTTCCTGAAGTTCTGCACAGTAGCGTGTTTTCCCACCTTCTCCACCAAAGCATCCTTCATGGCTAAAGCCTGTGTACTGGGGTCTTCATTATTTAAGGTTTTCTGTCTGAGTCCCTGCAGTTTCTGAGACCATGCAGGGAAGCGAAATATCATCCTAACGTGAACACGTTCTCTAATGAATGGATTGCTTACAAAATCAGCCTCTGTCTCAACCCTCGTCCTCATTTCCACATTCCCCACCCGTATCTGAATCCTTGCCTGTTGATCTCTGTCTGGTGGTCTCAGGGTAGAAGTGGTGACAAAACAATGCAAAAGATGGTGGCAAATCTGTGCAAAATGTAGAATTTTTAAAAATATTTGTTTGTTGATTTTTTCAGAGAGAGAGGAAAAGAGAGAAAGAAACAGATTTGTTGTTCCACTTACTGATGCACTCACTGGTGGCTTTTGTATGTGCCCTGACAGGAGATCAAACCTGTGACCTCTGCCATATCGGGACAATGCTCACCCAACTGAGCAACGCAGCCAGGGCTTAAAAATGCAGAATTTTATGAAGTCAGTGAAAGTGGTGTTGGATAACTACTGAAACTCACGCAAAACATTTAGAAAATGATGGATCACTGACAATCACAAAGGAAATGGACAGAATTGTTGATTTGATAGGTGCTCTGAAAGAGAGTTTTTGACTGAAAAAGGACTTAACTCCATCAACGGGCCTTTGGAACACTTTTGCAGGCATAACCTCCTTTACAATCACGCTGTGAAAGCCAAGGGGAGAGGGGGAGGGAGTTTCGGGCAATGGGCTGGGCGTGTTGTGTCATGGCAGCCACCTTCCCCAAACCAAAATCATCGTCTGTTCTTTAAAGCAATACTGCGCGGTTATAATCATAACCTGAATTTTGCTAAACATAGGGTGAAATAAACTTTATTTTGTATTTAAAATTTTCAATATAAAATTTGAATTTACACTTTTTCTCCCTACCATTGACTACGAAGTAGCTGGACCCCGGTTAAGTGGATTCACTTCAAGTGAACTTTTCCCAGGATCAGTTTCCTCTAATAATGAAAAATTCTTGTGTGGCCCGAGGAGTGCGAGACAAGTACCTGAAATAGCTTACAACCAGGGAGAGAAAATCAGTGATAATATAGACTGGCTATGCTTGAAAACCCCAATTACTTCCCACGTAAAATGTTGCCCTAGGAGACACAAAACTACAATTTTGCTAAGAAGAAAGTGTGCACAATTTTATTATACACAATTTATTTCATTTATTTCTATACAGAAAGAATATTCCACATCATTAAGTGCTACAAAAGAAAACAGTAAGGTGAATACTGGAAAGAACCTGTAGTCCCCCTTCAGTTAGAGAGTGACTACTAAGCCCGGGACACTCACGGGGGAGCTGACCCTGGAACTGCCGTCCAGCTCCTCTCCGAAGCCCGTCTGAGACCTTCGGTGCCTGGAGAGGACAGGCTAAAGGTCATTCACTCCTACTGTGAGCCTAATCCAGGTATAAGGTGATCTGATTTAATAGGAAGGGGATTAGCTTTACAATGATGCCACCATCTTCTGGCTTTGTGGTCTTGGCAAAAATCATTTAACGTTTCTGTTTTCTGATTCATAAGAAGAGAATAATCTCACCTACCGTGAAGATCATAGATAAAGCACTTAAGAGCGGGTCCTGTTTCCGAGGAGAGCATGGGAGAAGAAGCTGTGATTTCCATCACCATAGCTTTGTACAGGGGAGGGCCAAAGCAGGTGTACGGTTGTGAGCGTGCGAAACAGAGTCGATACAGCTCCTCTGATAAACACAACCTGCATGTGTTTTCCCGTACGAGCAGCTGGAAACCCACTTTTGCCCACCCCTGTATTTCTAGACTTCTGAGGTTCAGTTCCCAGAGAAAGGCTTTCGTTAAATGATGTGTTCATGTTTGGATACCGATTTTTTGAAATTATCATGAGTTATAAAAAGTCTGCCTCTTGCAAAAACTTTAGTCAAAGATCTCATTTATTACAGTGTTCATTCAGTATCCTCCTGATACGTGCTTGGATGTGTCAAATGGCTTTAAACTTAGCACCAGACAAAGGTTTTCTATATTTGTTTGCTTTTTATCAAAGAGAACCACAGTATTTTTTCATTTTTGTTCAGCTGCCAGGAAGCCTAGAATGAAACTAAATACAAAATAAGCCTTTCCTCTTCCTCCCTATATCGTTTTGATTCTTCACTTTCTACCTTCAGCCTTATTTGATGTGGGTATACTACCATTACTATCACTTCTACCACTACTGCTGCTGTTGCTGCTGTGTAGCTTTCAGACAGTGGCCATATCCAACATTCCCCAGGCCCTGTGACCCTGGAAGAGTGACAGTCAGGAAGTGCCCCCACCTTCTGTGTTTCAGAAAACTGCTCACTGTCAAGAGCCGCCCTTCCCCAGGTGATGCAGGTAAGACGCCCCTCGATGCCCCATTATTTGTGACAAGAGCAGACACAGACCCTCAAAATCCCCTTTCTTTGCCTCCTGAATGATTATGTGAATTGCTTGTCCCCACTGATCAATGAGAACAAGATGCCTGTTAACAGAACTTTAGTTAAGCTTCTCCCCTTCCTCCAGAACCCTGAACTCTGGGCTCCCCCAGCCAGCAGACAGCCATGCTGACAAGAGGCGGGTCCATGTTGCCACTTCCCTGTACCTGGTCCTTTCTAGCCTTGTTTCCTCTCTCTGTAAGGGCAAATGGCTTGCCAGCAGTGAAGCAGAGATGCGAAGCCAGGTTTCTGTCTTTGAACCCTGGGTCACTCTTGCTGCAGCATCACTCACCTTTCCTGGCAGTGGGCGAGGTGCAAGCCGGTGCTGCGCACAGCACAGGAAGTGCACTTTCTGGTGTTTCTGGTCCCTCGCACCGCCCAGAAGGAACGACTCCCGTGCGTTCCGATGGTGGTCGTTAGTTGGCTTCCCCCGGAGCACTCAGCTGCTCCAGTTGTTAAGGACGTTCTCCCGTGGAGATGGGGGATGATCCCACGTGAGGCATTCGGCACAGAGACCGCACCAGGTAAACTCCGTGCATGAGGGTCATCCCTGGGCACCATGCTAGAGGTGTTCCTGAAGTCACATGGTGCCTCTTTCCAAATGAACTTGAGGTTTAACTTACTCATTTCAGTTATTCTCCCAACAATTTAATGAGGCAAGTGATTATCTTCATTGTCCAGCAGAGAAAACCAAGGTTAATCCTTAGATAGGTCTGTCTGTGGTTCTAATAATAAGAGTTACTATATAGTAAGACAAAAAGAATGCTGTGAGTTATGTACTATTACCCCAATTGTTGGAGGAGGAAATCGGAGAAATTAAATAATTTGTGCTCAGACAGCAGAGCACAGTCTTTCCTGGAATCTTCTGACCCCTCCCTCTCCTTCTTCTCCTCCCCCTCCTGCCCCTCCCTCTGTTCTTTATCATGTTTTCTTAAAACCGAAATTTCCTTGCACATGGTTTAAAGAGACCAAGAGTTCTGCAAGGCTGGATTAGAAATCTTAGGAGTAACCTCTTCAACTCTTTTTTTAACTGTTCTTTTTACCGATTCTTTACCTTAACTAAATAGTGAGCTTACATTACTACTTCTAAATGTTTTCGTGTTAGGTGTTTCTTAAATTTCCTTAATTTAGGCATTGTTTTATTCTCTATCACGGAAGAGGAGGATTTACTCCTTTTGCCAAATCTCCCCGGCCACGCGTACAGTCCGGCCCCACTCAGCATGCCACGCCCCTGTATAATTAGATGATGATTTTGGTGAGATCAGCATTCGATCTTTGCCTTCTCCTGCACTGTTCACAGTCAAGTCATCGTATAGAATGATCGCTTCCCCTTTTATACTAAAGGTTCCTCCTGGAGCTAAAAATCATTTTGGTTTTGTTTATTTGTTTCTTTTTCTACATACCTGTCATTAATTTAGTCCCAGCTCTCCCCCATCACCTCCCAATCATCTCAGATGCTGAAATTCCCTAGGTGATTTTTCCATCTCATTTCCTGGAGCTCCTGGGAAGCCAGTCCGGACTGGGTGCTCCCGTGCGGGCTGCAAAGCTGCTGACTTGGGACGTCCCCTCACTGTCGCCCTGGGGCTGCCCGCCTGGCCCGCACAAGGCCCACTTTTTCCAGGTAATCCTTCCCCGGTTCACTCCTCTATTTTTAGTGGTGCTCTTCTTCATGGTAGCTTCTTGAGACAGAGTGCATGGACCATCCAATTTGGAGACATGTCCAAAAATGTCTTCATGCTCCTGTCACAGTGGTTGAGAGTTCAGGTGAATAGAAAATTCTCCTAGAATTTTGGAAGTAGTTGCCTTTCTCCATTGTCTTCTAGCTGCCAGTGGGTGCGAATTCTGCTGTTCTGATTTCTCTGTAGGAAACCTGTTTGTGCTCTCTGGAACCATGAAAAATCCTCTCTCTGGCCCTCATGTGCTGAAATTTCCTGATGCACCTCTCTGTGTGGTTTCTTTCTTCACTGGTTGTTCCGGGTACTCACCTAGCTCTTTAGATCTGCAAACTCATATATTTTCTTGAATTCTGCTTTTGATTATTTTTAACTTCTCTTCTCTCTATTCTCTATCTTTAGAATTTCTATAATTTGGATGTTAATGAACCCTCATAAATGCATCTTCTAATATTTTTCTCTTTCTTCTAACTTTTTCCTCTACTTTCTGAGTAATTTCTTCAACTTCTTTTTCAATTATCAATTGATTTAAAAAAATTTTACTCCTATCTTAGTTCATTTTCAAGAGGTCTTTTTTGTTCTCTTTTTTCTTACAGCTTCCCATTTTTATCTTTGAGATGCAATATTGCATCTTTCTAAGAATATATTGTCTTCTTCCTGCATATCCTCCGTTTTCCTCCAAGAAGTTTTGTCTCCTGTTTGTTTGATTTTTTGTTTGTTTGTGCCTTTGTTCTTCATGTTTGAAGCTCTCCTCAAAAGTCCAGTGCTTCTGGACTGACTGGTTAGGACCCAGTATTACAAAGCTGTGTCGAGGTGTTTATCAGGGCCTGGGTAGGGGTTGTCTGTCGTAGATTTCACTGGAGGGTGATCTGGCTCAGCCCCTCCCTTGGGACACAACTGATGTCATTTGATACAGTTTCCCAGAGAAACTTTATCTGGTCTCTCGCCTGGAGAGGATAAGCCTGGTTTTCACCATTCAGGGAAAGAAGGCTGACAGTCTTGACGCTCAATATACAAACCTGCTCTTGATCCTCATGCTTCCGTGTACCTTCGCAAAAGTCGCCCAGTCCAGGCACGGTTTTGTATTTTCTAGAGAAGCGAGTTCCCTTTTGGAGAAGTCTGGTCTTCGCTAGGAGTGGAAGCATGGAGGAAGGCGGGGGATCTGGGGTCTACCTGCTCTTTGAGCAAGCTTTCAACCGATCTTCTTGTTTTCAGTGCCCCTCCCCTTCTAGAAGTATTTTATGTCACTAATTCCTGGGTCTTTGGGGGTTCTTAAATGTAACTTGGAGTGCTCATGTCTTAGGATTTAACCTTCTGAGGCTGGCTTAGACAGTTTGCATTTATTAATACGGTATTTATTACGTATGCTCTCCAGTCTCCCAGATTTGGTTGCCATTGTCTCCTTTCCCATGTCTTTGTGGGTTCATACTTTCTTTTTGTTTCCTTTAGCTTTTGTTTTAATGGGGTTTCAGGAGGAATGAGGTTAAAGAGTGTGTTTAATCTGCCATCTTTCACTGGAAGTTTAACGTGAACGCCACTGTTCTAAACTGCCTGCTGAGAAGCGGCCATAATGATGATAATAACACATAATGATGATAATTTCACAATAGTGAAAAATAATTGTTAAGATTTCAGGATCTGCCCGATGCTATTTTAAGCACATGGACACTAACCATACACTAGCTGGGGTCACTGTGAAAACCTGGTGGCCACCTTTGGAGCCTCCTCTGCCTCCGGGAAACCTGAAAGTGGACTTACAGAACTGTCTGATGGTAATGACACTGGGTTCTGGAATGACAGTGTTCACATCTGTAAACTGTACCTCCGAAACAGTGTCTGTCTGCCTTCCAGAGTTGGAGTGTGGATTATATAACACATGTAAAGCTCTCAGCATAGCATCCAGCAAATAGTAAGCAATCAGAAAAACAAAAACGCACTAGGATAGAGAGAATAGAAGGACCCTCCCCACAGGAAGTCACTTGCATGTGTATGCGTGTTCAGGGGTGAGTATGACTTTGGCAACACGGTCCTGGAGACAGATCTGGGATGGGGGTGGAAGCCGGTGTTCGAGGCCCAGGGACTTCCCGGAGATGCCCGAGTCTGCACGTGTGCCCCCTGCCCCTGCGATGTGACATTTCTGTGGGGTTCTCTCTGGATCTGCTTTCTTCTTCACTAGACTTCTCTCCATGTTCCAGCCCCCCTGTTAATATCTTACTGTGTTTCTGTGTATTTGCTAATTTAACCCATATGGAAGCCCTATAAGGAAGCATTTTTATGTCCCTTTGCAAGTATGGAAACTGAGGCATAGGGAGGAGCCATGCCCCAAGTCCCGCAGAGGCAGCCAGGACTCAGAGCGGTGGATCTGACCCAGGGCCCGTGCTCCTCACCCCCCCCAGGGCCTGGTCCCCCACTGTCTCACTTGTCTGTCTTTTGGATCAAACCCATCGACTATCTTGTTTTCATCCTCATTAATGTTTTTCTTCTCCATGAGTTCCTCTCATGCACAAACCTCTTGTCTCATCATTTTGCCATGTTCCTCATTGGCTCCCAGAACCCTGACATCCAGTCCATCCCCTCTCCTGCCATCCTACGAGCGTGCCACCCAATGTCCTTACGTTGCTGGCCTACAAAACCCTTCACCGCCTCCCTTCCCTCTTCCCTTCCCGCATAAAATGAGGTAAGGGCATTTACTTCATGGAGTTCTTCTAAGGATCACATGATGGAGTGCACAGTACATACGTGTGGCTCACAAAGTATGACGCATGGCTGCTGTTCACACCCAGGAAGAGAGGAAGTGCAGGGAGCGTGGAGGGGGCGGGAGGGGAGGGTGAAGTGGATAATTGAGAGGGCAGAGAAGGGCAGGCCCAGAGGACCGCACAGGGATAGAACTGGCCACTGGGAATAGGGGCAGGGGCTGGGCGGGGAGGCAAGGAGCTGCAAAACGCAGAATGTGTCCAGCCCTCTAACCCAGGAGTTAGACCCCCAAACCCCAATATTATTGCTCTCCCTAGAGTGCGTAGCCTCGAGAGGCCTCCGTGACCTGCTCCAGCAGTGGTTGCCCAAGGCCTGGCAGCCCCTCCCACGGCACGTCTGTCTGTCTATGCATTCTCTGCCCGACCCTGAGGACAGGTAGGGGGCTAGGCAGCCGCTCCCTTCCCCCGACTCTCTATCTATTTCTCAGGCTTCCTGAGATGGAGAGAGATGGACGAAGAGATGCTGGCACCTGGGAACATTGGTCGAGTGGAAGGGGTGTGGATTTGGACTCTCCACTCCCTACCCACTACCACCTCTAGGGCCACAGCAGGGTAGTCGGGGCCAGACAGCTTGGGGATGCGCAGCCCCCACCAAGGAAGGGCTGGGATATCAAAGCTGGAAGCGCGGGGCATGTCAGCCTGGCTTTGTGAGCCCGGCTCCCATCAATGCATGAAAGCCTCGCTGTGCACACTGCATTCGCCTCGCTCCCAACCTGCATTCCGGATTGGTCACAGCCTGGCCCCAGCTGCATTCCTGGGCTGGAGGAGGCACAGGGGCCTGAACTCTTTGTTCTTCCCAAATCAGGGCTCAGAACCATGACAGGCTGATCTCATTATCCAGCTGAGGTCAGACTGGCAGAAATGACCTCCTCCTGCTCCTCCCACAGTGCACCCCGCACTGCGCACCTTTACCTTTATGACACGCCGCACATGGTCCTAGTGGAAGAAGAAAAGTCTCCCTAACCCCAGCTCTGCTGCCTCCTTCCAAGGTCAGGTGCTGGGCGCAATGCCCAGCCCCTCATTCCAGGGCTTGTCCAATTTCAGGCCATCTCCGAGGGCTTGCAGCTGCTCTGGGGTGGGCCCAGCTCCCTGTTTGTGCTGGACACCTCCGAACCCGTCTGCGGTACCTGGGTGTCAGTAAGACCTGGACTCAGTATCAGAACAAGCCCGGCTTTTAGGGTTGCCATGGATAAGACTCTGTTCTGTTACAAGCCCCACTTATATCACTGTCCACGACCCCTGGGAGTGACGTGGTAAGCCACCCCCTTTCTTTCCTATGTTTGACATCTGCCCCACCTGGTTTGAAGCCTGGCTCTGCCACTTCCTTGCTGTGTGACTTTGGATGGCTTACTTCACTTCTCTGGGCCTCAGTTTTCTCATCTGTAAAACTAGGATAGCTGTGAAGGTTAAAAAAGGTATTGCCCAACAGGTTTCTGGCTTGTTGCAGATACCTGACAAATGTTATTTCTCCTGCTTTCTTCCCTTCCCCGTGGAATGAGTGGCCTCAAGCAGAACCTCCATGAGATAATTAATACCCTTGCCTCCTCTCTCTGAATTCCGAAAACCCCAAGAGTGAGGGCCAAGCTATCTGGAGACAGCTATGCACAAATTATCCTGTGTTGTTCTGAACGGTTTTACATGTCAGTCTTTGTCTCCCCAGCAAGCTTGTTGGCATTCCAGAAAAGACCTTTCTCTTTGTTATTTATTCAACAAGCCTGTATGAGAGAACTGTGCCGGCCGCTGGGGATCCAGCCGTGGAGGAAGCAGCCAGGTTCCTGCTCTCCGGAGGCTCACAGGGGCGTGGCAAGACCGGCCCTCGTTCATCATGCAACAAGCAGCAATGAGCGGTTTCCCCTGCTGCAATGGCTGTGCGGATGAAAACGCATGGGCCATCATGAGGCTGAAGCAGGGAGCTTGGGGGCTCCGGGAACGCTGTTCCAAGTCAGTGGCATTTAAGCTGAGATCTGGAATATGACAGGGAGTCACAGTGGCAGGAAAACAGTCCAGGCAGAGAATGTAAGTTCAGCGGCGAGAGGGGTGGCAGACCTCACAGGCCCATCAGGATCCTAGATCGTGCTCTAAGTGAAATAAGACGCCATTGTGAGCTTGTGAGCAGAGAAATGGCATAATCCAGTGTCACTAAGTAAAGAAAATGGAGGTGGGCTTGGCCAGGATGGAGAGTGGTGGGATTTGTGAGGCTGTGGGAGCAGCAGTCCAGGCTGGAGGTATATCTTTTTCAACTCTCATAATTATCTCAGCTTCACAGATGAGAAAACTGAGGCCCAGAGAAGTGAAGTGCTTCATCCAAAGTCACACAGCAAGTCAGGACAGAGACAGGCTTTAAACCCGGTGGTCAGACGACTGAGCTTGTGTTCGTGCGAGCAGGCCCAGGAAGGAAAGGGGGTGGCTCATGTGTCTCCCAGGTGGGACAGTGGTCCAAGAGGTGCAGATTGGTAGCTTGGGCATCAAAGGGACAGTGGGAACAGAGAGAGGCAGACAGGCCCACAGGGGCTGCTCCACGAAGGCCATCTGCAAGGGGCGGGGCTGAGTGGCCTGGGAGGATCATGCCTTGTCCTGCTCTGAGTTAAGCAAGAAACGTGAATGCCTTTGGCATGGCTCGCCCATCATGACTGGGGAGAGGGGATTATTTTCAGAGATTTTCAGCACCAAGGACCTCTTTTATTGTTCTCACTCGGCCTATAAATGATTTTGAAGGGTTTTTGTCTACTCAACCAACTGAAGTCATTAAATTACGAATAACTTTGTTGCCTCGAGTTTTACTAATCAGGCTGATGTACCTGGTGATCTGAGCTTCCAGCTGAGCAGATAACTGCCCAGGCCACACTGGGATTACTGAACTCCCACCAAGGCAAAGAAAGGCGGTCTTTCCTGTAGCCTGAATGACCTTTCTGTTCATTTGCCCCAAGGCATCTTACTGAGCAGGAATAAAATGCAGCCCTCACCCTCAAGAAGATGTAAGTCTCGTAAGAGATGAGGATAAGGAACCAGCCAATTACAGTCAAGCATGACAACACCGTGTTCTAGATAGGCACAGGGTCGGTTGGCAGACTCAGGAGACACCAAACGCTGTCTTGCAAGATGTTATGGACTCAATGTTTGTGTCCCTCCAAATGCAAATGTTGAAGCCCTAACCCCCAATGTGATAAGTGTTTGGGGGGGGGTGCTTTGGGAGGTCACTAAGTATAGCTGAGGTCATGAGGGTGGGCCCTCATGTTGGGGTTAGTGCCCTTATAAAAATGCAGTTGGAGAGCTCACTGTCCCCACCCCCACCCCCCATAGCCACATGAGCATGCTCTAAGGAATGACTACATGAGGACATAGTGAGAAAGTGGGCCATCTCCACAGCAGGAGGAAAGTCCTCACCAGGAACCAAATTGGCCAGCACCTTGATTTTGGGCTTTTAGCTGCCATAACTGTGAAAAATAATTTTCTACTGATTCAGCCACCCAGTCTATGGCATTTGGTTATGGTGGCCTGAGCAGACTAATAGGAGGTGTACTGAAGACTCCTCTGTCTCTCCAGGTCCTTTCTACACCTGTATCCCCGGCTCTATACACCCCAAGGCCTGACTCAAAGGACTGCACCCAAGGGGCTCTTCTGTTCTCCAGTTTCCAGTTGGATTTTGCCAACGGGAGACCCTGGACCAAGAACAGGGTGGTCAGCCCGCCACCCCGATGAGCCACCATGGGTCACTGACTGATCCTTGACTGAAGGCCACAGTGCCTGCCAGGCAGCCCCTTCCTGTCCCTACAGGCATTGCAGGGGCCCAATGACTGTCTCCTTCCCTTGTCCCTTAGACCTAGGGTGGATGACGGCTTGATATGCTGTTGCTATCTGTTTCACCCCTGGTTAGTATCCCTTAACCCCGTCAATGGCTTTACCAATAGTTCTTTCTTGAAGTCTCCTCAATGAATGGATGTGAATGAGCCACCTGGTGCTGCGGGATGCACAGCTTGTGTAGAAGGTCACAGGTGGCTTTGCAGGAAAATCGCTGTTCCTTTTTAGAGGCTCTCATCCTCTAACTTCCCATCGATCATGCTGCTTTGGAGGCCAGCCCGTCTCCCCTGCCACAGGTAGGCTCTTGGCCTCTGACACCATCAGCCACTGCCATCCGCACCCTTAAGGAGGAGTTCAATGCTGCCTCCTATTATATAAATGATAATGCCAGCTCCTATAGTTTTCTATGTCAGGATCTTCCTAATGAGCTAGTCTTCACAATCACATCGCCAGGCAGCTATGGTCATTACAGTTACAGTTAGCAGAACTGAGACCTTTGGTAACTTTCTAGGCTGAGAAGTGTGGTAGGAAGACTCAAACCCAGAAAACTTCCCTTAGTTTTAATCCTTACCCAAGGACATGCTTAGAGAGGGGAAGAGGGAGAGCGAGGAGAGAAACATCAGTGTGAGAGAGAAACATTGATCAGTTGCCTCTTATACATGCCACGACCAAGGACCGAACCGGCAGCCCAGGCATTTACCCTTACCAGGAATTGAACCCACGATCCTTTGGTTTATGGGACAACACTCCAACCAACTGTGCCACACTGGCCAGGACTCCACCCAGACAGATTCTTATGGCCGCTTTACACTACCTTGTCTTGTCTCGTCAGTAGAGGGTACATTCTTGGTGGATGAAAACCTTATAACGCAGTGCTGCTGGGTTCCACACACTTCTTGCAGCGCTGAGTGCGAACTGTGCCCCGGCAGAGCAGCTACTGCGGTCCTTCAGCACTTAAATCTGGTCATGCCTGTGTCGTGCTCAGAACTTTCCATGGCCTTCCACATGTGATCTGCTACACACACACGCGCGCACACACACACATGCACACACACATGCACACACACTCTGGCCCCTTACCCACTCTGCTGCAGCTGCATAGGCTCCTGCAGTCCCGCACTGTTTTAAGTAAGCATGGCCCAGAGTGCTTCCAGGGCTACCATAAAGCCAACCAGGACTCCTTGCTCTCAGGCCAAGACTCTGTCCCCCATGTGAGGCTGCCTCCTCATGGCCCCGTCACAGCCTTGTTTGCTGCCAAAGCTCAGGGAGCTGCGTGGTTTCCATAGCAGCTCATTGGCCAACTCTGCCATCTGGGGTCTGGAGCCTGTCCTACCCACTGCTAATGAAGCTTTCGAGGCCTCCAGTTGGATCACTGCCTCTCTCTGTTTTTCCTTCTCCCTTTCTCCCTGACCTTAAAACACTAGGTGCCTTGCCCTCCAGCTGGATGCGCTGCCCCAAGACGCACCAGGACCCCTCCCCGCTGGGCTGGGCTTGGCTTGTGCTGTGCCTTCTGCCTAAAACGTCCTCCCAGTTTTTGCCTCACCAAGTCCTCAAGGTGGTGGTCAAATTGCACCTTACCGCTGAGCCTTCCCATCTCCCCTCGGTCCCCCTCTGCACCCCCCGCCTGCCCCCGGCAGCCAATGCCACTGTGGCTCTTTCTCCGCCAGCATTTACCTCCATGTGCATCAGCCTCACTTTCACGCTCAAGACCCTGCAAGGTAGAGAACAGCTCTCAGGCCTGCTGCGCCCCGTGATGCCTGGCACCCATTCATATGTGTGACTAGTGAAAAATGACACTGAGTTCTCTGAGGGGCAACTGAGGTCCAGAAAAAAAGAGTTGACACTGGTCCAGAGGCAAAGTCCACAGCAGGCCGAAACTTCAGGCTGCCAGGCACACACAGGACCCCGGTCACTGTGCTTCAGAGAAAGAACAAGTGAATGTTGAGAGCGTGGTGGGCCGAACTCCACAATGGCCCCGTGTCTTTTGTCTCTTGGTGTTACCCCTGGAATTACGGAGTACCGCGTGGGAAAGAGATGATCTAACTGAGCCTAATAGGATCACAAGGAGCCCTTTTAAAGCACAGAATTTGCTGCAGCTGGTGGCAGAAGGGAATTCTGAGAGTCGAGGCATGGGAAGGATTCCATAGTTGTATGCTGGCTTGCAGATGGCAGGGGACATGCGATGGGAATGGGGGTGGCCCTAGCTGCTGAGAGCACCCCTGGCTGATGGCCAGCAGGGACTCAGTGGCTTCGGTCCTGCAACCACAAGGAAGCGAATTCAGCCAACATCACAACTGAGCTGGGGAGCAGACTCATTCCACAGCCTCCGTGAAGACAAACGGCCCCCCGACACCACGGTCCCAGCCTGTTAAACCCAGCAGAGGACCCTGGTGCCCCCGCCCGACTCCGACCCCAGAACGGGGAGCTAAGGCACGTGCTGCCCAAGCTGCCACCTCTGCGGGAACCTGTTGCGCAGCAGCAGGAACATAATACAATGAGAATGTCCCAAGTATTGCACAGAGCACACTCATACTGAGAAAGTATTCAGTGTTTACCTGTAAATCAAACTGAAATGGGCCCTCTGTAGTTTGATTTTCTAAATCTGACCACTCTAAACCCCAGGTAGGTCACAAGGACCTGGGCCATGGAGCTGCTGGGGAGTGACCAGCTGGCACGGAGCTGCAGGCAGGACCGTGGTCTGCACACTGTCGGCCCCCAGAGCCCAAGGAGCTTCTAGGGAGCCTGCCCAGCACCCTGTCCAACACACAGTTTGTAACAACTTCCCTCCAAAGCTGGGCTTCTTCACCTGAGATCGAGTCCCCTGAGGCATCCGCAGACAGAATTCTGCGGGTCTGAGAGCTTCAGTGGGGAAAAATAATCACGTCTTTATTCCCACTGCTCTCTAACTGAAGCTTAGTGTTTCTTTCTATGAAGAATATAGGGACTGACACAGCCATGGCTGGGATGGCCGATCAGGCGGGAGTTTCTGCTTTTATTTCAGTCTGAGGCCGATTAAACACATGGTGTCTCTTCTAATTATTTTTTGAGCCCTGATAGTGCATATTTATTTACTCTAGGAAAGTTTTCACTTGTGTAAATTTTGTTCTGTTTTGCTGTTTGAACAGCTGGATGGTTACTATAATTTATTAGTGCTAAATAGTGATATTAGCATTTTAATCTCTCTAAAGTTGGGCCTAAAGTGTGCTTATAAAGTTAAGGGGCCATAAAAAAAATGAAGTACATAGGTATTATTCGTACCTGTAACTTTGTAACCAATAGAAATCACTGAGCAGTTTTTGCCAATATCACAAAATATTATTTGCATTCATCATTATTTTGAAATTATGATAGTTGTTAGATCTTGTTATTTACTACATCCCATACTTTTAATGTTTTGACAACTATATTTCCAGTAACTGGTTTCCTTTGTAAATCTGATGTAGTTTTTTAAAAACATTATTCCAAGAAGGCGGCCCAAGACGTGACCAGACTATGTCCCTGGCACAGGTCAGACCCTGGCAGAAGCGACGTGTCAGAGGGGAAAGATGTCAGGAACACTCACTAACCGGTGTTCAAGTCCTGGCTCTGACGCTTCACGGCTGTGAACATGAGTCACTTACTTAACCTTTCTGAGCCTCGGTTTCCTCTTCAGTAAAACAGAGTTATGGTGAGAATTCAAGGAATAATACACATGCGCCACTTGGCATGGGCTGGTTCTCGAGAAATGAATGCCAGTGTCATCAGTAACAACTGTAACGACCGACAGCTACACCCTTGGGCCGCAGCGACTGCGTCACAGTGCACATTATAATAACTGTGGGCACGTGTCCTCGGCTCCTCCTCCTCCTTTTTCCCTGTGTCATTGCACAGCTGCCCCTGGGCTCTAGTGAGGAGAGTGGTTCCCTCTGGCCTCCAAATAGCTTTGCCCCACATAGCCGCAGCCCTGGCCCTGGGTCCCCGGGGCCCTGTCCCTGGCTCAGCCCTGGCAACCCCACCACGATCTGCCCACTGTTCCAGCCAATAGACGGAAATGCACATCCAGCCCGTGTGACGCCCTGCACTCTGCTAATGAGAGACAAGTGGCCTGCTGTCTTCAGGGCAGACAGAGGAGGACCCGTCCCACCACAGTCCAAACCCACATTCCTGAGGCAACACAGGGTGACACGACCAGCAGGGTGCACACACAGGACCCCTCTGCCTGGACCTCTCCTTGCACACCCAGGCTGGCGGTGGAGGGGTGCTGGGAGCAGTCCCCCACCCCTGCACCCACCACAACCCTTCCTGTTACGGGGCGCTGGACCGGGCCTTGGGCGTGGGCAGGAGGGCAGCCAAAGCCTGAGTCACTGGGAGGGGACAGTCGGGTCTAGGGCTGCGGTCTCTGTGGGGAGGACGGAGAGGATGGGGAGGAGTACACAGTCCCTCCCTTCAATCTGAATCTCTTAAAGCACTGCGGGGGGTGGGGGGGTGGCTGGAACCCTGCACCAGCCTCAGACCTTACCGCCCTTCTTTTGTCTTCTGTGTTTGTCTCCTGGGCCCACCCCCTTCTGGAGGAGCCCCCACTCCCTCCTTCCAGGCGTCATTAGTCCCACAGGAAAACAGAGGCCCTCAGGGGCTGCTGACTCCCTCCAGGTCACAGAGCAGTGCAAGGACAGAAGTCTACCACTTCGGACTTCGGGTTGAGAGGGAGATGCTGCCGGACCCTTCGCACTGGAGAGAGGGAACGTCCTTGGGGTGTGAACGGCCCAGCATGCATCCGCCCATCTGGGCACATCGGGCACCCCGGGTGGAGCTGGAGGCACGAGCAGGACAAAGGCGGACCCCCTGACTCTGCTGCCAGCCCGGCCACTGTCCCGTGGGTGGGGCACCTCCCCTCCTGGGCTCCACCCATGGGCTGGCATGCTGGGCTTCTGACCCTTTGGGACTCTCTAACCAACTGGCCTCAGACTGCCCGTTCCCCTGGATTTCTGCATGTCCGATGGCTCTGGGAGAGGGGCTCGCCTCACTCTCGAAGCCCTGGAGAGGAGGGGGTCGATTTGGGCCCACTGACTTAGTTTCTGACACACTGACAGGGACCCCATGACTACTCCCACTGACAGCTGTCCCTTGTGCTCCTGGGGAGGGGGCAGCCGCCCCACCGGCCCCCTGACGTCCAGGCTCACAAACCCTGACATCTGTTTTCAGCATCAGCCCCTCCCATCACAGCCCCAGACGGGTTTGGGCCCAGTTCTGACAAACACTAGGAGCATAGTAGTCTCAGGGGGAGGGTACGGACTTATCCCCACCCCTTTCCAGGAACGGAAGAGGGTCATCAAGACCTTCTATATGACTTTAAACACTATTCTGTGAACTTCCCAGAACATCTCAGTTACTCCCTGCAAGAACCTACAAAATTGGCATTTTCTCCATTTTACAGGCAGGAACACTGAGGTCCAGAAAGCTCTCTAATGCGCCAAGGTGGAGTGGGGGACGTCGAGCCATGTCCGTCTGCTGCCCTGGCTCGTGCCATTTCCTCTACGCTGGGCACTCTCGGGCCTGCCAACCCTCTGCCTCCTGAGGCTCTGCTCGCTTTGCACTGCCTCGGTTTCCTATTTGGCCTTTCCACTCCCCACTGGGTCTGGAGCACATCCTGAATCCTTCTACTATGACCGGAGCCCTGCAACACCTAATTATTGGCGATCCCTTCCTCTAGGATGGGTCTCTGGGCCCCGAGACCCACAAAGCCCAGAGGACCCCTGCACCAACTGGCTGACCCCAGAGCCACACTGTTGTCCTTTCTGATGGTTTCCCTGCTGCTCCATCCCATCCACAGGATTGCACCTCCTTGGAATGACACTGGCCCCGAAGAAGGCTGCCTCACGGCACCCTTGTGGACACCGGGCATGGGACACTGGGGTTCTGCTCTCAGGGCCTGCCCTGTGGCCACCCCGCCCTTCTCATTGCAGGTCCCATCTCCCTGGAGGCCTTGTCCACAGCAGTTGAGACAGGGCAGTTTCTGACTCAGCCACTGGGTTCCCAACCACTTCTTCCCTCCTCCTCCCCCCTCTAACAGTCCTGTGGGGGAGCCAGCCTTGCCCGGAGATCTGCGTCCGTTCCAACTTCCAGGCCAACTTTGCACAGGGAGTGGGAGAAAACAGCCAGGGACAAACGTGGCACTTGGGAAGGTGGTGGGGAAAGGCCTCTGGGAGAGGGTGCAGGAGACGCGGTAGAAAGCGACCGTCTAGACCTGACTTCCTGGGCTTGAAGGGAAGCGAGACCTCCTGGAGAGGCCTGTTTACATTTCGTCTGCTCTGCTTGTCTGTTTGCACTGCCTTCTCCAGGCTGCTGGCCCGGCTCCCTTGCATACTGTCATTGTCCACACCCCCTCTGCCGTCTTGTGCCCTCAAGGAGAGACACTGCTGTCCTGAAGGCTCTGCCACAGCCTTGGGAGAAAGGACCAGGGGCAGCAAGGGCCCCCGGGGACTGAGTGCCTAGAGACCTCACTGCCTGTTAGCCACAGGCTCCTCCCTTCCTGGGGAGTGCCTCCCCTTTTCTTGGCTTCCCTCACATGACTTTTAGCTCTCTTTTTCCTCCTCTGCTATTCAGTACCTGTCTCTTCTCCAAAAATCCAGGGAGCAGCCCTGGCTGGGTGGCTCGGTTGGTTGGAGCATGGTCCTGCACACCAATAGGTTGCAGATTCGATTCCCGGTGGGGGCACATACCTAAGTTGTGGGTTCACTCCCAGGCTGGGGAGCACACAGGAAGCAACCATCAATTTTTTTTTCTCTCTCTCTCTTCCTCTCTCTAAAATCAATAAGCATATCACTGGGTGAGGCTTTAAAAAATGAATAAAATAAAAAAGGCTAGGGAACAGAGGCTCTGAGGAGTGGAGACCACACTCTTACACCTAGGGAGAGTCCCACTCTCCTTCCCTGTGTCGCCCAGAGCCCATGCCTGTCCTTCCCTCCCCGTGCAGGCAGCCCCGCTCTACTCCGAACCATGGCCCCACCCTGGCTGAGCGCTTTTCCCATTGAAGGCTGACCTCCTGTACTGTCTGTGCAGGGAGACTTCCCTGTCCTTTGGGGGCCTGCTGGGGCAAGCACTGTCAGGCGCGGCTGAGCAAGGCTTGGGGTGGGCAGAGCAGGGCACTGTCTCCACGTGCACCTTCCAGGGATCCAGGAGCAGCTACTTCCTGATAAAAGACAACGGAGAGGCCCAGAGACAGGCTGAGGAGAGATGGAAACCAAGACAAAAGACAGAGAGATACGGGGGAGACAGACAGAGAGACAGAGAAACACCGAGAGGCCCAAATTGACACCACATGGTCGTTTTGCTGGACCCCAGGGCCCAACAAACGAGGTTTCGTGCTGAGTCAGTTGCCATGGTGAGAAACATGCAGGAAATATCCAAGATAACTAGAATAGCGGCAATAGCATGTGTTTTGGATAAAACCTCCTCCCCACCCCCTCTAATGTATGCATTGCATTACTTGGGATAAACTGGGCTTTTGCACAATCACCTTCCCCGAGAGGCCTGGGGTGGGGGTTTTGAGGTCATGGGGGTGGGGGAGAAAAGCTGCCCTAGGGAACTGGCTGGGCCTGGGAAGATTCCCGCTCAGGAGAAAGGCGTACATTTTTTTGCCTCTTCCCTCGCTTCTGCTTTCCTGGGTCTGGATCTGGGCCCCCGTATCCTCCTGCTCCACAGCCCAAAGGCCCAGAAGAGTCTGAATTCCTGTTTGAAGTCACACAGAAAGTCTGAGGGTGGGGAAAGGTACTGGGGGCTCTTTATGAATCCAAGAAGCACCCCAGCAGAGTTCAGGTCCCACGGGGAAGCCAAAGCTAAAATGAGGGCACAGGAGGCAGTGCGAAGAGCCGAGTACCCAGGGAATGCTGGCCCCTGCATCAGGGGGGCCTGCCCTCGCTCCCAAAGCAAGGGCAAGAGTATGGGGGTCGGGGAGGAGAAGTAAGAAGCACAGGAGGAACAAGGCTGCTTTGGGGGAGGTGACCCTGGGGGAGGAAAGAAGACAAGCTCTGGCCCAGCAGACACACAGGAAGGAGGTCTGGGGAGTAGAACGAGGTGGGGGAGGAGGCCCTGAGGGACGGGCCTCTCAGAGAGCCCCCCACCAGCTTCCTCTGCTCCTGAGGATCTGGGAGGGCCAAGACCACCACACCAGCTGGAAGCCCATCAGGTCAACCCCTTCTTGCCCGCCAATGACAGGAGGGCTCTAGTCCCCGGCACGCCTCCCGGCAGCTGGCAGAAAGGACTCCATGGAAGGAACCCAAGACTGCAAGTCCAGTCCACCACCTACAGCTCCTGCAGTCCTGGGCAGGCCTCATGACTTCCCTGGGTGGAGCTAACAATCACTTATCTCCGTTCGGGGGAGTAAATGTCACAGGCATGTGGGAGCACTTGGCACATCCTAAGGCGCCGTGTCCAAGTTGTCGATTGCTGCCGTGACTCAGGCAGAGAGGAGCGGATGAGCCAAGGGAGCAGGGAGAGGTTGCAGGCGAAGGTTCATGAGAGGAGACTCTGGTTTCTGTAATGACATTACACCCAGATTTTCAGATCTAAACAAGCAGCTTCAGTTGGGATTTCCCATCTTGGAAAGTTTCTGGGAAGGGATCTGTGAGAGACACAGATTTGGGAATGGTCCTCCTGGACACAATGGATCTTGCTCGGTTTGGAGCATTCCCTTTGGGAATGCCAGAGCCACGCTGTGGTGGCCTGGAAGGTCCAAGGGGTCAGTTCCATCCTCTGACCATCCCTCCTGGGACTGTGATGCCAGCCCCACCTGCCTCGGGAGCACAGAGCCAGGCCTGGAAGTGACACTTAAATGACCCTCCAGGCCCAGGTGCAGAGGGTGGAACCAGCTTCCCTGGGAAAGTAGCGCTTTCTCATGCGGAGACCAGATTTGCTCCCTCCTTGCTGTTGGAAAGAGTGAAATCCATCGCACTCACGTGCCAAGTTCAAAACCTGTCTTTGGTGTCGTGCTTAAAGGGACGTGCATGGAGGCAAGACCAAGCCTGACGGGGGAAAGGATAGGCTGGCCTTGGAGATTAGCTCACTCAGGAATGGCCAGGCTGGAGGAGGGACTGGCTTAAGGGGACAGAAGTCCCATTTACCAGACCTGGGACCAGGGCAGGACCCCAGGGAGAATCAGGGGCCTTGCACCACCCTCCCCCCATAGGTAGCATGTCAGCTGAGTGAGCAGGGAGAAAGCTAGACCAAGGCTGGGCCTGCCCTGCACTGCCCCCCACCCGCCCGGGTTCCCCAGGAGGACAGAGGAGGTCTAGAAGGTGGAACCCCACCTCCCCAGCGGGCATCTTTTTCTGTGACGGGTTTCACTCCCTCCCCTGCTTTTTCCACACGGATTCTCTCTGGCTCTGGGGTGAATTTTCCAGCCCTTCATCTGTTTCTATGTGGCGCCAGCAGACAAGCAGCCTCGGTGGCAGAAGGCTGGCTCTGTGCGTGTGAGCGTGCGTCGGGGCAGAGGCGGGTGGTGGGGTGGTGACAACACAGGGAGGAGAAGCAGTTAGGAGCCCTGAGCCTGGCAGTCCTACAGGCTCCTCCCCCCACCACTGTCAGGAACGTCCAAGGGCCCATGGGAGCCAGAGAAGGCTGTGGACTAGAGGGGCCCAAGTGCCACCAACCCTTTTTCTTCACAATCCCTCCAGGCCTTTGAGAGGAACAGAGCTAAGCTATAGATTCCCTCCCCAAAAGGCCCAGCTGGAGTCCCCCCGCCCAAGCCCCTGGGGGTGTGGACAGAACACTGGGGCCTAAAGCCTGCCTGGTAGATCTGGGGGATGGCGTTCCGAGGCCCCAAGGTAGGGCTGGGTGCAGGCAGCGTCTCTTCTCTGCTTGCCAAGGAGCTTTCTCCCAGGGGATTAGCAGAGCCTTCCTGCCACCCTGTCTGGCTGCTGCAGAAGCCAGAGCACCACCCCTGGCTGCCGGCCAGCCTGTGTCCGGAGAGGCAGTGCTCCCCCAGAGACTTGCAGGCTCACCGCTGCGGCCTGAGGGCAGGGGAGGGCGCGGCAGGGGCCTCTGGGGAGTCCCTGGGGCCACCATCTGGGAAGTAGGGTCCTGAGGTTTGGCCAGCTCCCACTTCTGGGGAAATCCACCTTCCTGGACCATGGCTGAGGGTGCACAGGGTGTCAGGAGGGTCCCCTGTTGGTTTGTTTCCTGCCCCCCACCACACACACACACGCACTCTCTCTCTCTCTCTCTCTCTCTCTCTCTCTCCCCCCCCATCTTGAGACAGGGAGTGCATAACCAATGCAGCACCTGGAAGACAGAAGGCGGGTCCGGGGGGCGGCCTGGCACAGACGCAACAGGCCAGGACCAAGCTAAGCACTGGGAACGTGCTGGGCTGGGTTGGGAGCGGGGCTGAGATCGGAGGTGCCTGCACTGACAGGTCCAACGGGGTGGGAAAGAGCCGGCATCTGTCTCCAAGTCTCCTTGTTTTTAATCCTCACCCGAGGACATGCTCATTGATTTTAGAGACAGAGGAAGGGAAACACCGATGTGAGAGAGAAACATCAATCAGTCGCCTCTTGTACGCGTCCCAACCGGGGACAGAACCTGCAACCCAGGCTGGATGTGCCCTGGCTGGGATTCAAACCTGCGACCTTTTGGTTTACAGGATGATGCTCCAACCAACTGAGCCACACCGGCCAGGGCTCCAAGTCTCCTTGAAAGAAGCAACTGTTGAACTGCAAGGAAACTCTCAAGCCCCCTCATTCTAGAGATGAGAAACCAGGTGGGGCCCGGTGAGGTCACGCAACTTGCCAAAGGCCTTGCAGTTACTGATTGGTGGAGCCCAGATGCAAATCCACTGTTCTTTCATTAGACTCCTGTTCCTCCTTTTTTCTCCTCTACCTCTTCTCAGGGTCCTGCAGCCAGGAGACCCCCAGCATGAAGGGAAGACAGTCAGCTAGTGGGGAGCCAGCAACTCTACCCTGCTTGGGAGGGGAGTTCAGGAATAGAGCCCCTGGTGAGGAAGGTACACAGAGCCTGGGATCCCAAGGGCGGCTCTCTAGAACCAGCAGTCCCCATAAAATGGGGCCATACAAACGGCCCCTGAGACCAACCCTAACTCCGTGCAGCCTGCACTTGTCTCTCCCCTTGTCCCTCCCTGCACTCGGCTAAGTAAACAAACACAGCTCTCAGGCAGCTCTCTGCTGGCAAACACTCCCGACTTAGCAACCGCTCCTAGAATAAATAAACACTCACACACTGCACGCTTACACACACACTCACTCACACGCACCCCTGGTGCTCCCTGATGGCCACTGAGTTCCCACCAGGCTCCAGCCTCAAACAGACAGGCTATAGTCAACACCGTGACCGAGACTGCCACGTTCTGCTGAGGGGCCGGGACAATCTGGGACCTCGAAAGACAGCTTTGGGCCCTAGGTTCGAGGCTTGCTCCTGCTGTCCACAAGCCGGCGCAGCTGGGAGGTCTCTTCTAAGAACCCAGAGGTTAGCCCCAAGGGACCAGTGGGACACTCAGGATGCCCCAGTAACTAGTTCAGCAAACGGAAGCCCTGGGAGAGGAGGTGACTCGCTTGAGATCTTGAGAATGGACCTTATAGAGGCAGAATCAGAATCCTTGGCAGGAACTCCTCCCACTGAGGCCCCTTCCCTGCCAATCTTTGGATTATGTTTATTAGTGTGGCCCATGGAGTCAGGTTAGTTTTGAGAGGACAGGCACCACCCGATGGCACAATCTCAAGAAATGAGAATTAGATGGTCAAGTCTCCTGCCTAGTGTGGAATGACATTCTCCACCAGGCCTGGGTGACATGAATACGAGACCTCTGACATGCTGCCACACGTCCTCGCTCTTCCCTTGGAGCTTCCCAGGAGCCACCTTATCGTCTCCTTGGAAAGGACAGCTTCCGCTCCATCTGACACTGACACTCCGCTTCCAGCTGACATCCAGCTCACCACTGAGTGCTGGTACCTCATCAGCAAGACAGATGGGAATTCAGTGACCTGTGTTCCAACTGGGGAACAATAAAGGCAAAATCATTTTAGGCCAAAGGGACTGAAGGTTAATACCAGGAAGTCGTATTTAATACATAAGAAGATCAAGACAATGGAGGGGTGGGAGGTGGTGTTTGATCCTACGGAAACACAGAGCACAGTCGGGACACCTGGAGGTGTCCACGGATGGAGGCCTGGCCTGGCATCAGGCAGAAGCACGTAAGCACTAGCATCAGGCACATCCAGTTCCTGGTCTTGGCTTTCTGTCATTTGCTGTGGACCCCGGGCAACTCACCTACCTTCTTCTGTCTCTAAAATGGGGGCAATGCCCACCTTTCGTGGTTGCTGTGAAGACCAATCAATCAGACGCTGTGTATGAAGTATCTAGCAGCCCTAGCACTGTTGCCTTCAACAGTGATGGGTGAACGTGGCATGATTTTAAGTCCAAGCTCGACTCCTCTTTTTTTGTACGTAAAAAGAAGGCATATTATCCAAGAGGAAACATGATGATGTGTGAAAATGGGTTATAATAAAATTGACCTGCAGAACGGAGGTATTATCATTTCAAATAGCTCCACGCTTCTGATCAGTCTGGCCTTAGCCATATTCCTCAAGTCCAAGTCTTATTCATCGAGGGCTGCAGAGTGTTGCTGTGATCATCGCCTCAGGTACCAATGACCATGAACAAAACAATAACAGCTTAAAACAAAACATCAGTCCTGTCAGTCAAGAGCGCTCAAAGTCACCTTGAGGAATCAGAGGAGGCTTTCAGGAGGGCACAGGGCCCGAGTCCCACCTGGAAAGATGAAGAGGCGTGCCCCCTGGTGGGACAAACCCAGAAAGGGCTGCGCCGTTGGAGGAAAGAGCAAGTGCAAGACGCAGGGCCGTGAGAAAGCTGCTGGGTTCTGGGAGGTCGAACAATGAACTTCAGTGTTGCTGTAGCAGGAAGAGCAGGAGTGGGAAGGAGAAATGAGACTGAGCTGACAGACAGGAACCAGATTATACAAGATTTTTCATGCTATGCTGAAGAATTTAGATTTTATCCTGAGAGTAGTGAGAAGCCACTGAAGAATTTTAAGTAAAGGAGTGATGGACAAGATTTGCTTTATGAAACGATCGCTCTGGCGGCTGTGGACAGCGTAGATGGAGCACAGTCGAGGCTGGCTGAAGGGAACCCAGTTAGGAGACGGCAGCTGTAGGCGTCAAGAAGTGAGAGCCAGGAGCCATGGAGCTGGAGGCGAGGGGACGGACGCTCAAGGGGTCAGGTTGGCAGGACTTGGTGACCGACTGGGTATTAGGGACGAGGCAGGGACCTGGGGAAATGTTGACGTCTTTGGAGACAACACCTGCTGAGTAAGGGAGCAAAGGCTGCAGAGCCAGCAGAGAGAGTCCTGGAAGGATGACGCCACCAAAACAGCGGAGGTCGGACGATGAGCTGGCCCTTAGGGAACGGCCCGAGCCCGGGCAGAGTGTTGCTGCACTAGATGGGTTTGTAAAGAGGAAGTTCCTTCCTGGTGGAATTCCTTGTGTCTGCAAAACAAAGTGTGGTTGAGAAAGAGGGTCTGGGGTCTTGAGAAGAGTGGTCAGGGTCTGGGAGGGCCTCAGGGACTCACCCAATGGGATCGCTCTGCGCTCTCGGAAGCAGCAGCAGTCGGAGGCTGCAGACCTGGGGTGACACCGTCATTCCACCGGGGTGATTTCCCCAGTATGGCTCAGCGCCCCAGAAGTACGAGGGGAGCTGCAGGTTATATTCATTAAGGTGTGTTTCTGGGTATGCGAGTGCGCCCTGCTGTGCAGCGCCCCTGCCCCAAGCTAGCCCTGGGAAGGAGCCTCCTTTCCATCTCCAGGATAACTTTTTAAAACAGATTTTGTTCATTTACTTTTAGAGAGAGGGGAAGGAAAGGGGAAAGAGAGGGGGAGAAACATCGATGGGTCACCTCTTTCATGCCCCCAACTGGGAACCTGGCCCAAAACCCAGGCATGTACCCTGAGAGGGAATCAAACAGGCCACTTTTTGGTTCGCAGGCTGGAGCTCAATCCACTGAGCCACACCAGCCAGGGCTGATAACTATTTATTTGGTTTTGGCCAACTCACCAATCCAAAGGTTAAAAATAAGCAGAGTATATATATCAAACCATTCCCAGAATCACAGTTTAAAGTAATTTAGAGGTCAATGAGTCAGATACATGTGGATTACATTTTCCTCTAACTGTGTACTTGGTTAGAAAGTCCTAGACTGGCACTTGGGAGGGATGGGTCCTGTTTGGGACACCCAAGTCACTATAAAGTAGTAGAGTGCATGCCCGAGTCCTAGTCCCGGTCACTGGACAAAGTCAGGGTGCTTCTGCTCGAGACTGTGCAAGTTCCCATGGCTTCAGGCCATGGGGACAAACTTCTAGGAGGCAGACTTGGCACCATGGTGATAACCCAAGCCAGACTTCTGCTGGGGCCAGCCCAGCATGGCCGGCTGCTGCTAACCTCACCCACCCTTTATGTGTAAGTGGTGGCCTTGAAGCCACAAGGAAAATGCCAAAATGGTACAAGGATGGTAAATTCAAGGTAATTTCAGATCACTTCTATCACTTCTCTAGTGTTCAGAAGCCCAAAAGGGAGGATCCCTAAGTTACCTAGCAGGTGCTTTTCTGGAATGACTGAGTTTGAGGTGAATGTGGAGAAGAGGAGACCAGCGTTCTGTCAGGGACAACAGAGTCAAGGACCCGAGCCTAGACTCTGGCTCTGTGGTCTGATGGAAGTCACTAAGGTCACTCTCCCCTTGGGGTTTTGGTGCCCTCTCCCCCAAAATAAAGGTTTGGCTGAGACAATGACTAAGGGCCTTTTCGGATCTGACTCTTCTAGTTGTATGTCCTTTGTGCCTCAAATTTAAACTCATCCTTTTCCGCCTCCTCCACACTTGTCTTCCTCCTTCCCAAAGGGCCTGGCGGTATTTGGTGAGCTCAACGAGGTTGGCCTGTCTGTTGCTCAAACTTCAGTCCCTCCCCTCTGCCGTCGTCCATCCATTCGTTTAGCAAAAGTTCACTGACACCGATTTGCTTCCACCACTCTAGCTAGAGCTGGGCGACGCAAGACACATGGCCACCTCCTGGGGAAGAAAACATGAGTTCCCCCTGGGGTTCCAGGTCGGGTTAGGTTAGGGCCCACCCAGACCCCAAACCTCCACCCAGTCCTTTTCTTCTAGCCCTTACTCGCCCTGCTCTTACCTCGGTTGTGAGGAAGGAACGACTCACTATTGGAGCCCCCAGCAAGGATGGAAGGGGGCCAGAGACAGGCAGGACTGATGAGGCTTTGCGGCAGGTGGCAGTGGCTGGCAGCTCTCCACTCCTTGATCTCAAGGCCAATTTCTCTCACAGGAATGATGGGGGTGGGGGAGGGCGAGCCGGAGAACCTTGAGACGAAATGCTGAGGCTTTTGGGATGAATAGGGCACCGCGCCAGCTGTCCCACAAATGGGGATGAGGAAGAGCATTTGAACCTTGAGTGTATATTTCTAGAAAACTCTCCTCTCTTCCTCTTTTTCTTTGCTTACTCCTTTGCTACATTATGGGGGTTTAGAAGAATAATCAGAATCTTACCGTAACTGTCTGAATATGCTAATTTCGGAGGGGGATATGACAGAGCAGCAGTGCGCAGTAAGCCTGGTGGGGGGTGGCCAGCTCCCCGGGGAGCTGACATTACCCACAATCACCCACAAGACTGATGGCTTTCCGGCTTTTCATCCCTCTCCGGGATGGGCTGCCTTATTCTGGTAGCTCTGAAGGCTGAGTCAAATTGTCTAAGAGATGCAGCTTTGGGAAAGGGGCAGGGGCACACCCACTTCAAAATCAGCCTCTGCCCCAGGCTTGGAAAGACCCGGCTAATGCCATCTAGTCTGTTGTCAGCTTTCAGGTAGGTTGGTCCCTAAATCATCCTGGTGAAAAGTGAAACTCTCTAACCTTCTTTATCTCCCCCCACCCAGGAAACTATTTTGGCTGGGGGGGGGCAGGGGGGACAGGGTTGGGGGGTGGCGGTGGCACCAATGATTCAAAACTCAAAGTATGTTAGGGGGAAAGCCATCTTATCATGCTGGTCCAATCCTTCACTTTGCAAATGAGTAAACCGAGTCTCATGGAGAGGATGCAACTGTCCAAGGTTCCTCAACTGCTGAGTGACAGAGAGGGTTGAGAACCCAGGTCCCCTTAACCCCTGTAAAGAGGTTTACCAACCACCTGTGAGCTCCCATCTAATCTCCCAGTTCCTCTTTCCTCAGGAGCCTGTCCCTTCGTTAGTGTTCTCCTCAATCAATTTGCATACTTTGGGCCACCCTGCAAATAACAGCTCCTGTGGTTCTGAACCCCATAACTTAAGATTCCCCTCTTGTTAACTATCCCTATCATCAACAAAAGTCTCCAATCTGGGGTATGGAAAGAGGAGCAACTTTTTCCAGACCAGTCTGCAAGCGGAGTCCTTCTTAGCAGATACTTCTTTTCTCGAGGTCCACAGCGCTTTTCCCTCTAAAGCTTCAGGACGTTTGCATGGTGGGAGAGGGAGCAGAGGTCACCAGGTTGGGCTGCGGTAAGTTGTTCTCTCGGGGCTGGAAGCGAGGTCTCCTATCTCCCCACACTCCAGGATGCATGTAAAAGAGAGGTTCCTAGATCACTAACAGATTTAGGGGCAGATAACCTGGATTTGACTTAGAGTTCTAGGGCTCATTGGCTAGGAGACCATTAGCAAATTATCTAATCCTTCTGAGCTCAGCTTCTTCTGAACTGAAGATGGTGAAATCCACCTTCTAAGACTGTTATACAAATCAAAGCAAATGAGCAAGTTTCCTAACTGCCTGGCACACGGAGATCCTCAATAAAGGGTACTCGTGTCCTGGCCGGTGTGGCTTAGTTGGTTAGAGAGTTGTCCGGTAACTGAAAGGTTGCAGGTTCGATTCCCAGTCAGGGCACATACCTGGGTTGTGAGTTCGATCCTTGTTCTGGGCATGTACAGGAGGCCACCAATTGATACTTCTCTCTCACATCAGTGAGTTTCTCATTCTCTCTTCCTCTCTAACAGCAATGAAAAAAACCCTCGGGTGAGGCTCATGAATAAGTAAATGAATAAACAAATAAATTCTACTCTCCTTCCTTTGTCTTGAGTTCCCACAGCATGACTGACTGCCTGTCACCCACAGCACGATGCCCCCTGAAGGCTTTCAAAGCTTGTGTGTTGAGAAACGTTTCACTGTCGATTCTCTCTGCATGACAAGGGGGTTGGCTTCCCACCTTCTCCCCTCTAAGTGCGACTTCCCACCCCAAGTCCACCTAACTCAGACCTTGGCTCAACCCCCTTCCTGCTGGCCATGTGCCCTCCCTGAGTTTACGATTGCAAAAGAAGCTGCCCCATCCAAGTTACACCTGTTTTTGAAGAAATGATAACAAAGGGGAGGGAGGTGAGGGGGATATATTTCCAAAAGCTAAAACTCTCTCCTCCTTGTTGTTTCATGCAAGGTCCCAGGACCTGAGCCCAGAAGATAACGTGCTGGACGCACGACCCCTCACGGGTCCCGGAAGCCCTGCAGAGCCTTGGCTTCCTCACCTGTAAAGTGGGAATTCCAAAGCTGTTTTAGTTAGTTGTTGTGAAGATGAGATCTGAAAACACAACATATGAATGATCATAGCAATAGCGGAAAGTAGACTACATTAATACTGCTATTATTTTTTCCTCCTCCTGTTCCCCCAAGAACTCAAGTAAGGCCAGATGGGGGAAAGGCAGCTTTATCCTGGCTAAGCTGAGAGTGCCAATCACCCTCTGCGATCAGCACAGCGTCCTCACTCCCACCCCCACCGCCACCCCGAGCTGGGGGAGGCAGGGGGTGAAGGGCGGACCCCAGAGCACGGAGCCCGGAGCTGTCTCCTTCTCAGTCTGCTTCTGGGGGAGTGCTCTTGGCACGGAGCAGCCGCTCCACATGTGCTCCAAATGCCGAAGGTGAAATCCATCACCAGAGCCCTGGGTTGAGATAAGATAGAGGAACATAAATCACAGCTCCCTGAGATAAAAAGGCAGCCCAGGGCCTCAAATATGCAACTCTCCTGCCAGCCGCCCACTTCTGCAGAGTTGCAAAGAGGGTTGTGCTTGGCTGGGAAGGAACCCAGATCCCGGGCCCTTCCTGGAAAAGTAGGAGGAACCTCACTCTTGAGCTCTCGCGTTTCTCTCTTCTCTCTCCCTGTCACCACAAGTCCCAGCCTGAGAGGAGGGACAGGCATTTTTATTGAGTCGCTCTCCACGAAAGATGGCGAGGCCATCCACGGACCTCTGAGACGGAGGGCAAAGGTCTTGAGATCAGGCAGTCTCGGTTCACATCCTCACCCTGGTCCTGATCGTGTGGTCTTCCACCCCCCACCTAATCTGGGCGCTGCAGTTTCCAGCAGGGAGCCTGCCAGGGTTACTTTATGGAACTGTCTCCAAGACTGACGGCAATGCTTTCTGAGGGGCATTTTGTAAAGGGTCTGGCTCGTAAAAAGTGCTTCAATGAACAGTCGCTACAGTTACATATTAAGACTGCAGAGACTGGGGCGCCGACACCTCTCTAACTTCCTGTTTATGTCACGTAGTGATCTTTTTATGATTTTCTGAATGGCAATGCCCCCAAGCAAATCTGGGCGTGTCAGTCCCACCTGTTGAGCGTTTGGAAGGGTGGACCTTCTCTTTGCCAAGTCTGTATCCCGAGCCTGACCATATACACAGAACTCCTGCTCCCCTGCGCCCCCTCTGCCACCCCCAACATCCACGTTTGAGTGCCTGCCTGGCTGGCTGAGCTTGGAGCAATTACGAGGAAGTTTTTTGACCACATGTAGGTTACAGAGGAAAGAAAAATCGTAGAAAGACACCTAAAGGCCTAAGATGGTGTTCCAGGGACGGATGTGGCCGAGAGACATAGGCAGGAGCCCCCTCGGTCAGTGTGGTCATTCTTGCAACTGAAATTGGCCCTTCACACCCTCCGATGTCCTTGCAGCCTTAGCCTCATCTTTCCCTCTTTTGTTAGCGATCAGGACATCAGTTGCTGCCTTGTGCCTGGGTTAGGAGTATGGTGGGAGAAGATATCTTGGCAGCTGATCTAAAGGGTGCCTACGATCTGACTAGGGAACCTACAAACTTAGGATATTTCAGAGAGTCCGGGAACCTGGTGTCACTACTGTATAAGCCCCTCGTAGAAGTCAGATGGGTTCATGGGGAGCAAGCAGGAACTGAAGGGCCCAGAAAGGCAGGTGGAAGCCTGTGGATAGGTTGGCGAGTCGGCAAAGCGGAGCCTTCACGTGAACGTGCTGCGTGGGTGGGTCCGACTGACAGACTGCAAGAAGCCCTGAACCTAAGTTCAATCTTTGCTCAGCCGCTTAGTAGCCGTTTGGGTTGGCTAACCTCTCATTTTTTATCTTTCCCTGGGAGTAACGAAGCCGAACTTCCAGGTTTGTCAGGAAGCCGTGAGGTGACATGCGTAAGGCCACGTCCTGCATATGCACGGGTTCCAATGACTGGAAGGCATGTGGAGGTGGGACGGGCCCTTCCAGCCAGGGATGGGTGGGGGCTGTTATGCAAGGAAGATGGGCAGTGACCAGGGTGCCAATGGATGGGGACTGTTGGAATCAGTTTCCTCCTTATTCCTTATCGCTGTCCTGCTGCCCACCTGTGCTAGGGCCCCCACGGAAAGAGTCCCGTAGGCTTAAACCCTCTCTGGGCCTAAAACCAAACCAACAGTGAGAGGCAGACAGCTGAGAAGGTCAGGGAATGACAGAACATGAGTGCATATACAAATAGACAAGATTAATTATTCCCATTGTATACACAGAGGCTTTGCTAACACTCAGCCAATTAGAAAACTAATCTAAACAGCCACTGGCTTCCGAGTCTCCTCAGAGCTCTTTCGAACAGCTGTTCAGTGTGCACTTGCTGCCGTCTGAGCAAGTGCCCGGAGGCTGCTGCTTCGGTCTGCGTCCCCACTTGAGCCTCGAGGGCTCCTCAAGAGCAAAGGATCGCGTCTCTTCCGTCCCCTGGACCCCCTCTAGGGTCCTGCTGCTGTTCTCTGCCTGTGACACCTCTGAGAAGCCACCCCTGTTCCCCCAGAGGGACCGTCACAGCACGCTCCCTGGTGCAGTGCCCTTGTCCGGGAGGTGTATAAAGGTCAGAGTGAAGCCTTTGAAGTCGGATGAAGTAGCGCGCAAAAACTCCTAGATTGCTCACTTCTACCATCTCCCTGAGACTGCTTCCTCACCTGAAGAGAGGACAATAATTGTATATACTCAAGAGAGATTAAAAACAAAAGCATATATTGTAAACAACCTAGCATGGTTCTTGACTGCGCTGATTTGCCATTGTTATTCTACTACCGTGGACTCTAACTTCCCCGAGGGCAGGAACAACTTGACTCTGAGCCAGACAGACTCTAAGATGGGCCCTGACAGTCCCTGTGTCTCGATGTTCACAGCCAGGGCCCCCACCCTTCCCCCCATGAGTGCGGGCAGGGCCTGGGACTTGCATCTAATCCACAGAATATGGCAAAAGGGATGCAGTGTCACTTGGTGGTACATTACATAAAATGGTGGCCTCTGACTTGCCAGCCGGCTCTCTCGGTTGCCTCTCGGCTTGCACACTGCGATGAGGAAGCTGCTACTTGGGACAGGCCCCGGGCAAGGCACTGAGAGCAGCCGCTGGCTCACAGCCTTTAGGAACTGAGGCCCTCCGTCCAGCAGGCCCTGGGGGCTGAGTTCTGCTAAATACGGTGAGAGCTTGGAAGAAGATCTTTCCCAATGGAGCTTCAGGTAAGGCCCAGCCCTGGCCTAACCTTGATTATAGCCTGAGATATTATGAGCAGGGGGCCCAGCCAAGCTGTGCCCAGACTCCTGGCCCCCAGAAACCATGAGATAATAAATGTGTGTTGTTTTAAGCCACTAAGCCTTATGGTAATGTGTTACCTGGAAATAGACGGCTAATACCACTGCTCTGTCTTTCTAGCCCAGCACTTGGCACAGAGCAGAAGCCAAGTGTGGGTCGAATGGGTGGGTGGATGACGGGGTCGAGAATGGCCTGGCTGGGCTGGACCCTGAGGAGGGCTCTTTCTCAGCCCCCACTGCCTGTGGCGTTTGTCCCTTTCTCTCCCTCCTTTAGGACCCCAAGCCCCTCCTCCCTTCTCCAGTCCTCAGGACCTTACTCTGCTTCTGGTTCCTGCACTGAGTCATTCTCACTGAATTTTATTTTCTTCCTTTAAAAAAAAATCCAGCTCTCTCTCAAAAAGCTGACCCTGGTGCATTGGACTAATTTCTGATGGAAAGCAGTCTTGTCCAGAAAGTCTCTTACCCGCCCTGCTGAGGAATGTGGCTGCTGCAGATACTAAAACAGACCTGCAGGCGTCTGCAGCTCGTGCCAGGAATGACCTCAGCCAGCACAGCGGGGCTTTTTACCTATGAAAGGCCTCTGCTCTGGGCTAGATCACCACAGAGACCTCCCTTCTCCAAACCCTCCCCTTTCTACATACCCCACTCTGCACCCCTAGCCTAATGCCTGAGCAGAACTTTCCACCTAAGCCTGGTACCGAAACTCAGGAGCACTGTGCCGTCAGGCCTGCTACAGAGAGTGCTGTGGGTCCCTTTGTCCAAGTGGCTCCCAGTGACTCTGGCTGGAGCATGTGGTCCTGGTAGCTAGCAGCCGCCTTTTCCTCGCCTCTTCCCCTAGGAGGGAGAGGAAGGCCCTCAGACAGCGGGGAGGGATCCTGTTCAGGTCGAGAGGTTTCAGGCTTCACTCCCTCTGCAAGAGGCACCCCCATTTCCCACCCCCCTCTTGCTCAGGGAAGCCCAGGACTCTTGGGGCAGAAACTGAGGCTGGGAAGGCTCCTCCCTGTCCAGCCAAACTTCCACCCAGGCCTTGGATGTTGCCCCACCTGATCCAGCTCCTGCTGCTGAATCTGAACTTGTCTAAGATGAAGTCGACACTCTTGTCAGTCACGGCTTTCCCTCTTCCACCGAGAATCTCAGAGAACGAGGAGAAGCCCAATGCTCTCCCCTCCAGGCTCAAACTCAACTGATAATCCCCAGAATAACAGTCACACCTAAGATTTGCCCAGCCCATTCCCATGCACAAAGGGCTTCTCTGTATGCCTTTTCTCACAAGAATCCTACAGTGCCTTTAGCCCCATTTCACAGGTGAATACACTGGGGCTGAGGAAGACTAGGCCATGGTTTTGCAGTCACTTGGTGAACAAGTGACAGAATAGGAACCTAAACCAAAGTCTGGGACTCATGGCCGCATACTCTTTCCACTGCTACTCACTCCCGGAAACTGTAATGCTCGTTCAACTCTAATTTTGCATCTTAATTGTATGCTGATTGCTCTGTGTTGAAATGTGCATTCTATATGGTCCAATTGCTGTCGCTTTCACCTTAGTCTTCATGCAGACCAACCTCTGGGCAGCTAGACTGAGCAGCTCCATCCAGAGTAGCAAAGGATGGACCTGCTGGTCTTCGAGATGAGGGGTCCAGGCTTTGAATTCTGGCTCTGACACCAAAAGAAGCGTGCACCTTGCAGGAGGGCACCTCACTGTTCTAGGCACGATCCTGTCCAAGTGAGAAACTGGGTGCTATTTGAGGTCACGTCTAGCTCTAAACCTACGTGATTCTTTGATTCAGTTCCTGGTTGGGTTCCCTCTTGCGGGGCGGGGGAGGGGGCAGTTTCACAAGTTACTGGACAGTGACTTGGCCTGTTGCACCTTAATGCCATCTGGAGCTCGGGCTGGCAGTGGAGAGCACTTAGCTAGCTCCTCCAAAGATGAGAGAGAGAAGGACGCTGCACCCCAACTCTACCCCAACAGTCCCCCTCATTCCTGGCTCCGTCCACAGCAGGGCCTTGCGATCTCTGTTAGGTAACAGCGGTAGCTCCGAGAGGCCTCTGTCCACCCGCCCGTTGACCAGGGACGGTGGCTGGACCCTGATGCTGCACAGACAGGCTGGCATTCCTTGGATCGCACAGGGTGTCTGAGAGCCGGGCTGAAGACTGTCACGACGCCTGCGCTCAGGGAGGCCCTGCAGCTGCTCCCAGCTGTCCGGCTGAACAATGCAGGTTCTGTCAGGTCCCGGCTGAGCCTGCTCTTAGGGGGTATTCGGGTTGCAGTACTAACCGGAGGCATCTCAGCTGCTTCCTGCGCCTTGGCTATCAGCACGGATTCCTCAGCGAAGACGCTCGCTCCGCTTCTGCATCTGACCGCAACCTGGGAATAGGGCATGAAAGCCTTTCCCCATCGTCTCAAACCTCCTAGGCTGGAAGGGACCTCAGGATCAAGTGTGCCCGGGTCTCTGCTTCCAGGCCCAGAGGCAGGAGTACAGCTCAGCTTCCAGAAATCTTCATGGCCTGCTAAGCCACCTCTTCACACATTGAATCACTCCAGCAGGACTCTCTTAACAGTGTCCCCCCCACAGTCAAACCATTTGCACAAGTTGCTTGTACAACTTGCACTAATTTGAACCTGTCACTTTAGCAAGACATATCCTACTGCCTGTCTCCTGAGCTCAGCTGTCCCCCTCCATTACCAAGCAAGGCAAATGCTGTCACCCAAGCTCAAATCCCACCCCGCCCCACCAGCTCCATTTCCACGGAAATCCCAGTCCTTCTCTTGGCTTCTGATCTCTGCTGCAAGACTTACCTTCACCCCAGAACTGCTTGAGTGACATCATGAGGCTCTACTGAGTCTATTGATCCCCATGCTTCCTGGATCCTAAATGCTGACGTGGCCATTTTTGCCAATGTACTTACCTTGGCAAGTACTTTCTGTCTGTTTTGTTTTCATAAACATTTCAGAGCCTCTCCCACCTACTGCTTCACCTGGGAACTCCTCCAGCATGCAGACCAGGTCTCCTCCTTCCCTCTAGACTGGTGTTGGGGGCTGGCATTTCTGGTTATTGATTCTCAGGAAGTTCCACCTGAGGGCTAACCATTCAAGCCTATTTCCTGTTTGTTTGGGACCTGGGAATATGATAAGGCTTTGGCCAGTGGCCAGCAGACTGGCTGGTCCCCAAGGCCAGTTTGGGGATGTGAAGGGGAAAATGACTTCTACCACATAAATATTATTTCGGAATACAGCAGAGTGGAAATAATGGTTCTGCTGCATCCAGATCTACTCGAACCCCTTCCTCGCACCAAGCACTCTGGCTTGTCAAGACCGCAGCCCTCGTAAGATGTTCCTGGGAGCAACGTTATTATTTGGGGCATTCAGCCCCAGCCAGAGACACATGGAAGAGAAGTGGCTGGTCAGGGGACGCGCGGAGGATGAGCTAAGATGTGAGCCAGGGGGTCAGCTCCACCCTCCGCAGCCTCCACAAACAGGCTGATTTCTTTCAGGCTGTTCTTGAGCCTAAGGAAAGACAAGCTGGAACCCCGATGGGGGGCAGGGGTGGTGTTTGCTGAGCTGAGTTTATAAGCACTTCCATCTTCTTAATGGCTCCCTCTTCACACATTCCTCTGCATTTTCCCCTTTTATTAATGTGGCATCTTTCCCAGGCCACTTTATGGGACCGTGTGTGTTTTCACTTATGCCCTGATTGGGTTTGATCGTGGCTCTCCCTATGAAGAAACTTCAGATCTTTTCGAGGCCCCACCCTGCCCCCCCCATCCCTGCGTGTCGGTCGCCATGGGACTTCTGGGCTCATCCCTCAACTGAACCCCCAAGGGCTCCACTGTATTGTCGTCCACAACACCAGGCACTTGTCTGCATTAGGGTCGCGCCTCATTTGGACCCCAAAGAATGCAGCCCAGTCCGACTGCTCACCCCAATCTGAAATGACTTCTGGCTCTTGCCGCCAAATCAAATAGGCCCCAGAGGATGAAGAGGAAGATTTGCCACAACTGCAGATTTTCAGAGAAATGCGCCACAGCCCCGAAGGCCATTGCCAGAGAGGGGTCCACTGTTGGAGCCGTGGCGGCTCCGAGAGCACGCAGCACTCCTTGGGCTGCTCTCAGAGGCCTGGGGCGGGGTTTGGATAGTTGCGCATTGGCGTGTTCCTTAGAAAAGACACTGGTACCCCGGCTGGTGTGGCTCAGTGGACTGAGAGTTGGCTTGCAAACCGAAGAGTTACTGGTTCAATTCCCAGTCAGGGCACATGTCTGGGGTGCTGGCCAGGTCCCCAGTAGGGGTCGTACAAAAAGCAATCACACATTGATGTTTCTCTCCCTCTCTTTCTCCTTCCCTTCCTCTCCAAAAATAAATTAAAAAATATTTTTAAAAAAGAGAAACAAGACACTTGTGTTGCCCTCATCAGTGCGGTTCAGTGGGTTGGGTGTCGTCCCGCAAACTGAAAAGTTTGCTGGTTCGATTCCTGATCAGGACACATGCCCCGGTTGCGGGTTCAGTTTCTCTTTCACATATGGATGTTTCTCTTCCTCTCTTTCTTCCTCCCTTCCCCAATCCCTCTCTATTAAAAAAAAAAAAAGACACTCATGTTACTCTCAGGAACTTTGCTCTTATCCTTTTGTTTTTCTTTAGACGGTCAGTTCCGAGAGGGCCACGCCCGAGGTTTGGAGCTGACCGTCTCTGTCTGGGCTCAGTTTTACCCGCACCACCCCAGCATGGGCTCCTGGCTGTGGAATGGGAGCTGCGTTTGTGAACACGTTAAGCAGCAGGCAGCATGGCAGGCCTGTGGTCTTTGGAAGCCCTTCACCCTCTCCTCTTTTAGAGTGCCAGGTTCACCCTCTGTAAAAGGAGGGGAAGGACACATAGTCCACAGGGCTGTGAGAATTAAATGAAGTAATGTCTGGAAGGGGCCTGGAATGTTGAAGGCACTCGGTGAATGGCAGGGATTTTTATTACAAGATTGGTGGGGGGGCTCTTTTGGAGAATCTGCTTTTGTTCCCTCGGCCTCATCCTCCCCGGCCATCTCGCACGGCAGCCACTCCCTCCCGGGATGGCTGCAGACTTCAGCCTCCCCGCTCTGTTCTCAAGGGCAAGAATCTTGAGTCCTTTGGGAAATTTAGTTCTGGGATCATTTTTCCTGTTGTCAGCAGGCTCTGGAAGAGGCATTAGCCCCACCAGGCTTGATGTGGGAAGTTTTACAGGTACCGCTCATCTGGCTGGCAGATGGAGCTTCGCTGCAAGACACAGCTCTGTCTTCCAGATGGGAGGGTGCCTGGAAGTCCTGAGGTGGACTGGCTTCGCTCTGCTCGGAGCCAGGGTGGGGCACGCTCCTGGGTCTGTCGCCTCCTTCCAAAACCCTGGGGCCCTTGAGCCAAATTAAGTGGAGCTGCTCGTATTGGTGTCCCCTCAAACCTACATTCTGGCAGTGGGGCTGACCACCCTTTCATCATCTCCCTCACCCCACCCTCCCCCAACACACATATGTGCGCGTGCACACACACACACGCACACACTGTTTCTAGGGGAGAGGAGAGCACCGCACAACAGTGAGGATACCTGGATGCTCCCCCGCCAGGGACGAGTGGCATTCATTCTGTCACACACATTCCCAAGGAGGTGAAACGGGATAAAGAGGGTGTCTTAACATAAGATGCCCCCTCATATCTAGGCATTTCGCCTAAAGGACGATGGTGGGGGGTAGCGGAGGCCAAGGCTGGTTCTTCTCCCCCGGTGACATCACCCTGGATAGCAGCAGCCACGGTTCTCCACCCCTGATGTCCCCTCTCTGCCTCCACAGAATGGGCTGCGCCTTGCCCACTAGCCGCTGGTGTCCAGCCTTATTTGAGTTGGGCTTATCTGGGGACATTTATGCTAAAATACTCCCACCTTTATTATTTCTGATCAAAATGATGTTGGTCCCGAGAGGCAGAAACCCATTCATAGATCAAAAGTGAATACAGGGACAGCTGTGGCAGGGGCAAAGGGATTCCGAATAAACGGAGTCCCAGGCCTGTGGTTCTCTCTCCTCGGGGGCTGCTGAGCTGCCTGTCTCCGCCCTTCTCTGCTCATCGTTTCGGTTGGCCTGTGGTTTAATCACAGGGCCCTGACTCAAGTCCTCATCGAACATGAAGTGTTAGTTGAGCTCCCTGCGAGTAAATGGGTGAAGAGTCTGTGAGGCTGTGCCTTTTCATTTCAAACTCTTAAGGGTGGAAAACTGAAAGGCCATTGTCAAGCTGAGACATTGGCTGGTCTTGGGCACCTATTCCTGGTTGAGTTAGCTGTGGCCAAGGAGTGGAACATGTGGTACAAAACATGTTTAAGGCCCTGGCTGGTGTGGCTCAGCTGGTTGGAGCATTGTCCTGTAAACCAAAGGGTCATGGGTTCGATTCCTGGTCAGAGCACATGCCTGGATTGTGAGTTCAGTCCCTGGTTGGGGTGTGTTCGAGAGGCAACCGATTGATGTTTCTCTCTCACATCGTTTCTTTCCTTCTCTTCCCCTCTCTCTAAAATCAATGCGCAAGACCTCCAGTGAGGATTAAACAAAAATGTTTAAGGTAGAAGGCGCTGAATGTGGGAAAATAGGTTCCTGAAAAGCATACATATCTTTCCCAAAGTATATCCGGTCCCCACAGTCAGTTCTGAGGTTCATTGACAGGCAGGTAACGTTCGTCTCCAGGGACTCCCCCTCTTTCTGCAGATGCTGGGGGCCGCATTCGAAAGCTGGGGAGTCAAGAGCACCGATGAAGCACCAACCACCTTCACAGCACTCTGGGAACATGGTGAAATTTCTTGAAAGAGTGGCCGGGGGATCATGTCCTTGGAAAATGGCACTATCTGGAGTTTCATATCTGATTCCCACTCTGCTGCTAACTCACAGAATGGCCTCAGGAAAATGGCTTTCGCCCTGTGGGCCTGAGACTGTCCGTAAGTTTAAAAAATTAATTAATAATAGCACTGAATAAAGTGTGGAATTAAATAATCTTTTCTCTGGCTGGTGTGGTTCAGTGGATTGAGCACCGGCCTGTGAACCAAAGGGTTGCCAGTTTAATTCCCAGTCAGGGCACTTGCCTGGGTTGCAGGCCAGGTCTCTCCCTCTCTTTCTCCCTCCCTTCCCCTCTGTCTAAAAATAAGCAATTAAAACCTTTTAAATAAATAATCTCCAAGGTCCTTTCCAACCTCTAAGAATTTCCGAGCTTATCTCCTTGCCCACCTGCCCAAAGCCATTTCCCATGCAGCAGAACGCTTTGACCCGGGACTGTGGCAGGGTCTCTGTCGCCACCTCTCTCCCACGGTAAACTGCCCAGAGGCTTCTCCACCTGGCCCTGCAGCCACCTGAGATAGTCCAGATAGCACCTTCCTGGGGGGTGGGGGCTACGAATCCCCACTTTGGGGAGCACATTTGTTTCTGATTTCATAGAGGCAAGGACAGAGCCTGAGCGCTTTGTGTCAGCCGATACCAGAGAGGGCAGCCTGGGCACCAGGGACTCGTCCAACTGCTGGGCTACCAGGGCCTGTGAGGACAGGGGAAGCTAGAGGAGAGGGGTCAGCAAGGGCCTCAGGAGATCAAGGACAATAAGCCGAATGGAGGTGGAGAGGGAGAGCAGAAAATGTTCTGGGTCCTAAGGGGAAGATGGCAGGACCAGAGGAAATTGCTGTGTCTCTTGGCCGGAAATGAAGAACATTCAAAGAATATGCAAAAGGCCACACTCATCAGCACCTGTTCACTCTGGAGCCAGGGGCTTGGGCCCCCGGCATTGAGGCAGAGCCTGGCTTTGAGCCTCCCTGGGGGAGGAAACCCAGTACATTGAGATCCACTCGAGTGTTGAAAGAAGCCCTGGCTCTAAGTGGGTAGAGAGAAGGAAGGTGCCCTCAGCTTCCTTGGCTCCTTCCTGGCCCCAAATGGTCTGTTATGCCCCCTCCCCCGCTTCCCCGCTGAACCCCAGGCAGATGGCTGCAAATTCTGCAGGGGCCTCTGAGCATTCCCTTGGCTAAGAGCCACATTCCAGAGCAGCATATGTTTCATCTCAGGCCCACAAGGTTTGCACTTCCAAGTGGGGCCAAAGAGAAAGCCTTGGCTCAGGCTGCACATTTCTTAGGAGAGGTGGGGGTGGGGAGAGGCTGTGGGGGAGGTTGGAGCTGTAGGGTTGAGGAACATTCGAGTTAATGCAAAACTGGGTCCAAAATCTGGAACACGCTCATGCCCAACGCAGACCTCATCAAGGCACCTACACAGCAGGAGATGGAGCAAGCGAGCCGCCCGGCCCTCCTCCAACTGCCTCTCTGCCGCCTACCTGCTCCTCCAACCCCCAATCTCACGTCTGCGCCTTCGCCTGAGCCCATGACCTCCTGGACTAACCCTTCCTAACCCAGGGCTGCACAAAGTGAGGAGGGAAAAAGAGGTGACTTCTGATTCTCTCTGTCCCCAAAACAAGCCTGGACCTCACCTCCCTTTGTCCCGGTCTCTCTGCTCTGAGAGGTGTGCTCCTCTGGCCTCCTTCCAAGTCTGGAAGAGGGAGAGAGACAAGAGGAGGCGAGCAGGGAAGACACAAGGAGCCAGAGGGAGTGGTGGCGGGGAGTCTGCGGCCGGAGAGAGAATGGCGGGTCTCCCCTCGGGTGGGCAGCCTGAGATGGGGAGCAATGGTGGGGTCCCAGTCCTCCAGGGCTCTGCTCTATGGTAAGCGAGGTGGTTTCTGACAGCAAAGTAAACTGTGGTGTGCTGAGTTTACCCAGCTCCAGTACACAGTGCCTGGAGTGTTTAACGTTTCCCTTCGACTGAATTCGTTGACAGGCACTGAATTGGGGCCAGCCCCTTACTGTCCTTTGGGGAGGGGAAAAGGTGGGGAATAAGAGGAGGGCTGTCAGAAAAGCCAGGTCCCTGACCCCAATCCAGAACATCGAGACCCGGGTGGGAGCTGGGAAATCCAGTTAACATGGGAGAAAGAACCTGATCCACGTGTCACCCCTCGTCACCTCCTTCCGCACCGGTCCCTGCCGGGGCCGCACACGCACAGCCACCCAGCCCCCCAGCCCATTTATTTCTCCCGTTGGGTTCTCTGCATTAAACGCCTGCCTGTGAGGCTAGCGTCTCGAACAGTCGTGCTCACGCATACAGATGCAGAAGACACACAGACCACAAAATACACCAAGAAGACACCAGAGCTTGGCCCCCAAGAACAAAATAAACTCACCCTGGCATCCGGGTGCCACTGGGGTTTGTGTGAAGGGAGGATGAATGGGTTGAAGTATGGGGGGTGGTGTGTAGCTTTATTTCCCTTCAATCCAGGGAGGTTTCCTGGGAAGAAATTGAATTCTGAAAGGCTCTTAAAATGAAATGGGGCAGGAGAGTTTGGACAGAAGGGTCATTTGGGCAGTGGAAGGGACAGAAGCACAGAACAGGGGTGAAGACCCCCGGACAGGTGGTGCACCCAAGAGTGAGTATGTGTGAATGGCTGGGAATGGGTCAGGAGCTGGAGGAGGCAGGAAGGACAGAGTGGGCTGTGGGCACAGATTCCGGACTGGACCCAGAACTACAGCAGCCTTAAAGTCCTGGGCTGCCTCAGCCCCTCCCCACCTCACATGCAGAGAATTTGAGGTCCAGCTGGACTTATGGGGCAAGTGGAGGTGGACATATAGTGGGGAAGGGGGCCCACAATGCTAAGAGGCAGCCCAGGCTGAGGACTAGGACTTGGGATCCCTATTGGGCTCCTGCCAGGGACAGGGAGGGGACATGGGGCCATGATTTTAAGGGTGTACATAGCAAGGTGTGGGAGCAGCCAGAGGGAGTGAGGTTAAAAAGGAATAAAGCAGGAGGTCGCTCACTGTCTGGGGGCAGGAGGACTAGGAGGGTGTGCAGGTGCCGGTCAGGGCAGCGGTGCTGTGCGTGCAGGTGTGTAAATGTGATGCACCTGCCAGGAGAGTTGTGCAGTAGTCTCGTTTAACTCAGACTCCTGGGTCTCGAGTCCTGTGTCCCTCCAAAAGTATTTTATTTTATTTTAATTTTTTAAAAGATTTTATTTATTGATTTTTAGAGAGAGGCAAAGGGAGGGAGAAAGAGAGGGAGAGAAACAATGATGTGAGAGAGAAACATTGATTGGTTGCCTCTCCTACGCACCCAACTGGGGACCTGGTCCTCAACCCAGATCTGTGCCCTGACCGGGAATGGAACCTGTGACCTTCGCTCTGTGAAATGACACCCAACCCACTGAGCCACACTGGTCAGGACTCTCCAAAAGTATTTTGAAATATGCTCCTAGAAGCAAGGGGGAGTAGACGAGTGGCTTCAGATGGGCCCCAAGGAGCTCCCAGGAAGCCAGCAGAGGGCAGAGAGAGAAGGGGGCGTGCGGAGAGGAAGCGCGGAGCAGGCAAGGTTCTCCTGTTTCAACCAGAGCAGCTCAGCAGTATCTGTAGGATTCGCTTATGCTTTTGTGTGAAATTTCCTTGAAAGAAAGGCTCGCACTGTCAGCCTGCAGAAGAAGAGTCTGGAAACCACTAAGGTACCATTTCTGCTGGTGGAAGTCCCCGCCACCCGGAACTATGATTCTGGGCAGGAACATGCAGTGAGCACACGCACCCACTTTTGGGCACAGTTCCCAAACTCAAATATTCTGGCCCATTGTCAGAGCATTTGTTCTCATTGTTGTTGTTGTTCACAAAAAATATGACCAGCACAAGTAAGTGTAACCCCGCCCTCCTTTCAGGAACGTGAGGATCAGCAGATTCTGTGGTCCAGCCAGCCCGTGCCAAGGCAGCCACCTCGAGTCAACAGTAACGCTCTCCGGAGAGTAATAACAGCGGCAACAGCAACGGCGCCGCCTTGGGACCTGTCTAAACAGAGCGCAATGGGCAGCTGCCACCGAAGAGCAGGTTCAGCAGCTGGAACCTCTCCGCTCACCTGGATTCGGTTGGTTGTCTGACTTCAGGAGCACTCAGTGAAAGGACCATGGCCACCCCTGCCATCCCCATGGCCTTCCTGGCTCCCGGACCTGCAGGACAAGGTGCTGGCCTGTATTTCCAACAAGAGAGCAGGGCTGGCCTCAACTTGGGAGGCAGGTCCTTCAGACTCAACCGTTGGCTGCCTGGGCCCTGGAGGGAATTGGCGGCGTAGGGGCACGTGGCCATTGCTCACACCTTGGCCTCTCTCGTCAAGGTTCAGGGGCAGTTACCATATATGACTCTGAACTCGAGCTTCACGTCTTCAGACTATCCCCATCTGTTTATTCTCCCCAGTTACGCAGAATAAGACTCTCAGGGAAAACTTTGAAAGACTTTGAACTTGTTTAAAGGGGAAGCATAAAAAGGGGCAGCGACAGACTGGATTCCAAATCCAAAGCCACTTGGGAAGATGACGCTCTTTCTACGGGAGGCATCGGGCGTCCAGGGTAGGGGGCAGGAAGCAAATAAGTAGCCTTGGAACAATCTGCAAAGGGGGCACGGTACATGAAACAAGACAAAAACAATTTAAAAGGGGGAGGAGTAGATGGATGGTTTTCAACTTCTTAAATAAGCAGATCTGTCTTTTCAAAAGAAATCTGACTCAGATCCCCAAGATATAAACTGGTAAAAGGAAGCTGCTCTGGTTGAAGGCAGAGAGCAGGCCTCCCTCTGGCCCTCCTCCTTCCTCCCCTGATTCGGGAAGCGCAGCTGCTGCCCGGGGTCACATGCCCAGCTAGGGCTCTGCCAGATCTCGCAGTCACAGGTGTGATCAGTCACAGGTGTGATTACAGAGCTGCCGCCCCTATGCTTCCCCACACAGCTTTGCTCCCCCTCGTATGCAGCACTAGAATAGTGTCTGGTCTGGCTCATGCCGGGCCCTCGGTAGGCGTTTGCCGAGCAAGCAAATCTACCGTAGCCGCCCTGTGCGCTGACTCGGAGCGTCGAGGTTTATGAAGCGCTCCACACAGGAGTTTTCTGTGTGGATGTCTCCCTCAGTGACTGCCTGAGTCTCACACACCCATCCGTCTGGGGTGGGGTGGGAGGGGGTGGCAAACTGAGTGTGGGCAGGTGTGATCCCTCACCTTTCTGTCCCTGAGGGCTCCAGATTTCCAGATTTCAGACACGAGCCTTCCTCTGAGAAGCCTCGTTCCTGCCCTTGGTCCCTGGGTATGATCCAGCCTAGAGACCCTTCAGTTCCAGCCCCTGCCCCCGTACCACCCCCGCCACCCAGCCCGCTCACCTTTGTGTGTGCCTTTAGCACAAACATTCTGGAGAGGTGGGGCAGAGGAGTTCCAGCAGGAAGCAGAGAGTGTCCTGCGGGGCCCAGGGAGGCAAGGCCAGTGTCATTTGCCAGGTGAAGGGGCTCCCCTGTAGCCCAGGCCCCACCCTCCCATGGTCCCCAACCTCTGGAAGAAGATGAGTGTATTTACCGCTGGTTCATCGGACTGCTCCCCTGCACCCACCTCTGCCCCCTCACCCCTCTGCAGAGGCCTGCCAAGTTGGGGACAGGAGAACAGGCCAGGTTCCCTATGGGGAGCCAAGCGGGGGTGGGGGGGGGCGGCGAGGAGCCAGGCCTGGCTGGGCCTCCAGGTTGGCCTGCCCTGGCCCCGGGTTTAATAAACTCCGAGAGAGGTTTTCAAAGGCCACTTGATCTTCCCCATCAGGCAGCCCCTGTCTCCCTTTCAGAGCCGCGGGACTGGAAATAAAAAAAACCGCTCAGTGAACAAGGCGGCCAGAGAAAGCTGAGCTGCGGGGCACCTTCTATGAATTTCTGATGAGCACGCGGCCCTGCCGCCTGGGTCCCAGCCCGGTGCAGTCAGGGTTGTTAGTTTAAGTCATTTCGCACGGTTCACTGGCTCTCTGAGAGCAGCTTGTCTCCAGCCTGGCTCTCTCTAACAAGCTCTTTTTACTCGGGGCTTCTCCGAGCAGAGACCTCAAACAATAGCAGCTTTCAAGGGGCTTGGCCTCTTCTGCGGGCTTCCCTCTCCCACCCCCAGGCCTCCCCACCCTTCCCTCCAGCCTCTCTGAATGTCCTTGACTGGCAGTGGGCCTTCAGGGAAGATCCTCTTCCTTCCTTCCTTCCTTCCTTCCTTCCTTCCTTCCTTCCTTCCTTCCTTCCTTCCCTCCTTCCCTCCTTCCCTCCTTCCCAACTGTCCTTACTCTTCTTCTCATGAGCAGGCAGAATAAGTAACCAGGCTCCCAAGAGCAAGCCACCTTGTAGCTCAGCTCCCAAACACCGTGTGGCTGGCACTCCCTGGGGTTGTGCAGTGAGGAGCCGCCCGTCTGGACACTCCAGGCCTATTATTAAGCTTCTTGCCCCCTTTAACCCTAGAGCCATTTCATCCTCCCTTTAACCTGAGGAGGATGCTGGCTTCCTCCACAGGGGTGGGGATGGGGGTGGCTGCAGGTCGGCCCTACAGGCCCAGGCCAGGCAGGGGCGAAGGTGGGATGTCAGGAGAGGGGATGATGTTACAGGCATAGGGCTGAGGGGGGTGAACGAGGCTCGGGACCCCTCTGTGGCAGCTCTGCCCCCCACATGGGAGGCGGGCCAGGCTTCCCACCAGTCAGAGGCACTCTCTGTCCACCCCATCCCACTCCTCTTCTCTGTTGTCCCTGGGCCACCCAGGGCACTGTGCAGGGCCCCGTGCAGGGCCCCCTTCAGGTGTCCTCACTAGGGTGATGTGTCTTCACAAGCGACTCTCGGGGGCGAGGAGTCCAGGGGAGCGGCATTCACGTGTTGAGACTAAACCTCCTGCTGTAAGAAGCTAACCAACAAAGTTCCTATCCGGACCAGTCAGCATTTTATCTTCGTGAGAGCTTCACCTTGACATTGGGTCCTTGGATGGTGACCTCTGACCTGGGGTGCCCCGAAAGCTTGGAGCCAGCACTCCGTTGGTGTCCCACACTGGGGAAGGAGCTGCCCTCCCCCAAGGTGCCTGTCAGCGATTAAAGGTCCCCTCCCGGGCGACCTGGCGCCACCTCTGGGGCCCGGGGTCTCTCACCTTTCCAGAGTCCCGAGTAGCTCTGCTGCACGCCTCCCCTCACACCTCCCTGCCTACCGTCCCTGCTCTCTCTGCTTCATTTCAGTCACACCCTCACCCCTGGGGTAATACCCCGCTTGTTCAGACAGCGAAGTTTGATCGGGAAGAGCAAGCCCAGCTGGAAGAGAGGGCTGGGAACCCAGGGCCCACATCCCAGCTCTGTCTCCGCCCTAATTCACTCTGTGATTCAGGTGACACTTTCTCCTCCCTCCTCCGTCAGTCATTTCCTCCGGGCAGTGTGGGCCGGGCCAGTGTTTCGCAGAGACTGATCCCCAGATGGCCAGTGTTGGCGTCCTCTGGGGGACCCAAAGTGAAACACGTAGGCTCAAAGTCCCCTCCCCCAATCCACTAACGCCGAGTTTCTGGGGGTGAGGCACATGTGCCCAGGGGCATCCGGCCCACTAGGGGTGGAGGACCACGGGCCTGGTCTATTCCACACTGTGCCTTCCACGGAGCATCTGCCCAGGTGCTCAGTATGAACTTGCTCGAGCTCTGTTTCAGGGTGGGTCTGCCGGGGAGCAAATGGCCCGTGCGCAGGCTCCCTTGTGAAGCGTTGGGAGCAGCCCTGCCTGGTAACTTTGTGTTGAAACGTGTGAATTCTTTTACCGGTGTGGCTCAGTGGGCTGGGCGTCATCCCAAAAAGCAAAAGGTTGCCGGTTCAATTCCCAGTCAGGGCACATGTCTGGGTTTCGGGCTTGGTCCCCAGTCAGGACGCGTACAAGAGGCAACTGATCGATGTTTCTCTCCCTCTCTTTCTCCCTCCCTTCCCCTCTCTCTAAAGATAAGTAAATAAAATCTCTAGAAACTAAATAAAGAGAGCCCCACCACTGCACCATAAACGCTCGGGGCCCACACAGCCTGGCCTGGGCCCTGGCTGGGCTGGTTGATTGGTGACGTTTTGTAGGCTCACAAGCCTCGCTGTTTCTGGCTAGACCTCTGCCTCTGATGATGGCTGTTTTCTCTCGCGTGCCTCATCCCTCAGAGGGTCCAATCCCTTCACACCTCTAGTCCCCCCCTGGTAATCCCAGAAGTCAATTCCAATCCCACTGAGGCCAAAGGGAGCAATGACTCCAGAAGCAGGGAGATGTGGCCTGGGCTGGCTGGTGTCTCCAAACTCAGGCTGTATTTGTCAGGAGAGTTCTGTTCTCAGGTGTGGGAACAGGGTCAGATGGGGCCAGGTGGAAAAAGACAGTCCAGCTTTAAAGCTAATGAACCACTCTTTCACATACCCAGACTGGGGTTCAAATCTGTGCCTGGCCTGTACAAGCTGAGTGTCGCTGGCCCCCGAGACCCCTCTGTCCTTGTTTGCTGATAACCCTGAATCCCACAGCTGCGGAGAGGGTGGCGAAGACAGTGGACATAAAGGCCTTTCATAGCCCATCGGTACTAACCCACTGTAAGATACTGCCAGCAGGGCAATATTTAGGCAGAGAGGCCTTGAAGAACCCAGAGTGAAGAGTTTGGGATACTTAATAGATTGTAGACAGAAATTTCCAGTGCGGCTCTGTGGCAGAGGGGACCAAGGTGCCCTGCTGGCTAAGCTCCCCAGTTCTTGCCCCGCATCACCCACCACCCTTGGCCCTGGCACCAAACAGAGCACGGTCATGCACGGCTCTCTGTCCTGCCCTGGCCGGAAGCAGAGTGGGGAGAGCAGGATGTAGGTGCTGGAGAGTCTCTCCCTCCCCTCTACCCGATGCAGCCCTTGGCAAATCAGGGGGAAGAGGAGGAGGAGGAGGAGGCTACATCTGGTCTGAGAGAGGTTCCCAGCAAGGCCCTGGGATACCAGCAGAGAGGGCCTGGAGCTGGGGAGGAAGGGAAGCAGCGAGGGTTGGCATGAGCTGTGGGTGACCTGGGCGAAGAAAGGGAATGTGGCTGGGGCCAGGGGAAAGCCAATGAATGGAGTGGGTGGGACAATAACAATAAAGAAGAGAGTCATGCAAGTGAAGAATGGAGATGTTTCACACCCAAGACAAAGAAAAAACACACGTCCAGTGGATCCACTGCACAGATGTTTGGCACTGAGGGTGACAGATCAGAGATGCCTGGAAGATGCTGCCATCCACCAGGCTGCAGCTGGAGAGCAGGTGGTCAGGAGCCCCAGCCAGAGGGGCCTCACGGCTGGAGGGGAGCAGCCTCGGAGATCAGCCACCATCCTCCAGCCTCGGGCAAGCTGGCGCCATCCTGATGCCGCCAGCGCAGCACCTGCGCGTGAAGGGCACCAGCAGTAGGGAAAGGAAGCCATCCTGCCCTAGGCCAGGCTGGGTCCCCCCGCACGGCAGTCTCCTTCCCAGCCACAGCCTCCTCCCGACAAGAGGGACCCTCCATCTCCCAGTGCTCACACGGGGTGAGTTCTTCAAGTGACCTCAAGGAAATTCTGTCTTTTCACTGGTTCCTCAGCAGGCCACCACCACACTCATTTTAGTGACTCTTCGGGGACTCAGTCTTTCCTTCCTGGCACCTGGTGGCAGGTGCTTCTGAGCTGACATTTGACCTGTACTAGTAGGAGGAGTGTGGGAGCTCAATGTGTAGGGTATTCATGCCTCATTTCCTCAAAAGTCACTTTGTGTGCCTGGCTCTGCATTAGGCCCCCTGGGGGTTACAAAGATGAGTAACACACTGTCCTTCCCCTACAGCAGGGGTGTCCAACCTGGGCCACATGTGGCTCAGGATGGCTATGAATGTGTCCCAACACAAAATCCTAAATTTACTTAAAACATGAGCTTTTTTTTTTAATTTTTATTTTCATTGTTGATCTTGTACAGTTTTCTGTCTTTTATTCTCACCCGAACCCGCCACCCCAACCCTCCCCACCTCCCTCCCATTTCCACCCCCCCCCATAGTTTTTGTCCATGTGTCCTTTATACTTGTTCCTGTAAATCCTTCCCCTTTTCCCCTGAAATTCCCTCCCCTCTCCCCTCTGGTGACTTTCAGCATGTTCCCAATTTCCATGTCTTTGGTTATATTATGCTTGTTTGTTTGTTTTGTTGATTAGGTTCCTGTTAAAGGTGAGATCATATGGTATTTATCTTTCACTGCCTGGCTTACTTCGCTTAGCATGATGCTCTCAAGTTCCATCCATGCTGTTGCATAGGGTATGAGCTCCTTCTTTCTTTCTGCTGCATAGAATTCCATTGTATAAATGTACCACAGTTTTTTGATCCATTCATTTACTGATGGGAATCTAGGTTGCTTCCAACACTTGGCTATTGTAAATTGTGCTGCTATAAACATAGGGATGCATAGTTTCTTTTGGATTGGTGTTTCAGGGTTCTTAGGATATAGTCCTAGCAATGGAATTGCTGGGTCAAAAGGTATATCCATTTTTAGTTTTTTTAGAAAATTCCATACTGTTTTCCATAGTGGTTGTACCAGTCTGCACTCCCACCAGCAGTGCACTAGTGTCCCCTTTTCTCCACAACCTCTCCAACACTTGCTGTTTGTTGCTTTGTTTATGAGGGCCATTCTGACTGGTGTCAAGTGGTATCTCATTGTGGTTTTAATTTACATCTCTCTGATAGCTAGCGATATCGAGCATCTTTTCATGTGTCTCTGGATCCTCTGTATGTCCTCCTTGGAGAGGTGTCTGCCCAAGTCCTTTGTCCATTTTTTAATTGGGTTGCTTGTCTTCTTAGAGTGGAGTCGTGTAAGTTCTTTGTATATTTTGGAGATTAAACCCTTATCTGAGATGTCATTGGCAAATATGTTTTCCCACACAGTCGGTTCTCTTTTTATTTTAATACTGTTTTCCTTGGCCATGCAGAAGCTTTTTATTTTGATGAGATCCCATTTGTTTATTCTTTCCTTTATGTCCCTTGCTTTAGGAGACATATCAGTAAAAATGTTGCTGCGTGTAATATCTGAGATTTTCCTGCCTACGTTCTCTTCTAGGACTTTAATGGTGTTACGGCTTATGTTTAAGTCTTTTATCCACCTTGAATTTATTTTTGTGTATGGTGTAAGTTGGTGCTCGAAAAACATGAGCTTTTTTGTGATCACATGTCACAATGTATTTAATGCATGGCCCAAGACAACTCTTGTTCTTCCATCGTGGCCCAGAGATGCCAAAAGGTTGGACACTCCTGCCCTAAAGGTATTTGTAACCCAGAGATGAAGGACAATCAGTGTTTTTTGAGTGTCCATCCTGTGATAAGTGCCCTGCTAGGCACCCTCCAGCTGTCTGCCTTATGTGTTCTTCAGGCGACTCTGTCGGATAGATGGTATTCCCTCGTTAGTGCTCTTTGCCTGCCACCGCAAGCAGCCATCGGGTGAACCTGAATTTGACAACGGCTACATAAAACCGCACGCTCTCAAAAGACACAAGAAGGGGGTCTCCTGCCTCACATCCACCCCTGCTCCCTGCCCCCGTAATTGGAACCAAATTCATCTTCCGGTTCTGTGTACCAGCGGGGAGGAGTCGGCACATCCCATCCCCAGCAGGTCAAGTGCCTGCAGGTGTCTGAGGAACGCTAATGGCCGTGAACGGGGGGGAGGGTCCACCTAAGGCTCCTCGGTGGCATTTGCTTCCCATTAAGCCCCCTCCCCTTCGTCACCAGACCCCTTCCCCCTCCACTGACTTGCTGCTCTCAGGAGCCAATTACCATGGCCCCGTTGCCCCTTTCTCTGAAGCTGCCGGCACTGCTAATAAGACACAGATGAGCAAGGCAGCCTGGCCGTCCACTGCCCAATGGACCCCGAGCAGACAGGAGGAAGGCCCGGTTGTCCAACGTCAACACGCCCCCAGAGGAGGGGAAGCCTCAGGGGGCTGTGTGATTATAAGTGCTCCTAGGAAGGTGAGCGGTGGCCTGTGCTTTCCCAGGCCGTGCAGTTGCGGTGGATCCAGAGGTGGAGCAGAGCACAGAAAAGGAAGAACAAAGACTGGGTGTGAGTGAAGGCCCAGAGCAGTGAGGGTCACCTGGTGCTTTTAGTTAACAAACAGGTATCCAGAGCCTAGGTAACTTAACTCAAAACAGAATGTGTTGAAACCTGCTTGTACACTAGTAAGGCAGGCTGGGGTCTCATCTTTTTCTACTATTTCTTAGATCTCACCACCGGCCTCAGAATATTCTTGGCCTTTTAAAATTCTCTTCGGCCTGCAAGACTCCGAGATCCTTTCCAGATATTCCTGGGTGAAAGGAACCCCTCTTTCTTGTTAGTCTCTCATCACGCTGCTTGTGTTTCTCTGAATGCAGTTTCGCTGTAACATACCTGAGTGTGGACTTACCTTCAGGTATCCTCAGAACTCTTAATATTTTTCCAGCCGGAGGATGAATAGCTTCTGTCAATTCTGGAATATTGAATATTGCCACCTCCCCCATAGTCTCTGTTCTTCTCCTTCTGCAACCCTTTGTAGGGGTAGTTTGGACCCTCTCCTTCTACCCTCCATGCCTCTTAGCTTCTCTTTCATGTTTTCTCTCTCTTTATCTTCCCATGCTGCACGAGGGGTAATTTCCTCCCATCTATTTTTCAGTTCACTAATTCTCTGTTCAGCTTTCTCTAATCCACCATTTGACGCACCCTTGGAGCTTTTATTGCAACTAAATGATCTTTGTAATTTCTAGAAAGCTCTATTTGGTTCTTTTCCAATAAATAAATATGCCTGTTCCCTTTCAAAATAGCCTACCCTTTCTTTATGGTTTTTCTTTTTCATATTTGTAATCACATTAAACACAGTTGTTTTAAAGTCTCTTTCAGGTTGTTGTTTTACATTATTAGAATGCTAAACTAGCGTGATATGTTTGCTGACTTTCCCAAGTGGCACCTCATGTCCTCATGTGGTGTGTGATTTTTTTTTTATTGTCGGTGCCACTTCAAAGAGGATTCTATTATGCTGTGAGAATGTAGTTGCTCTGGGGCACGTCCCTCCAGAGCAGTCTGGCACTTCCCTCTCTTGATACTCCAGCAGTTTGACTCTCTGGGGCCGATTTCTACATCAATTTCTCAGCTTGAGAATTCCAAACAGTGGAAATTTAGACACTAAGTCTCATATGATTTTGACCTGAGGCTTCTATTTCTTACTGGAGACTTTTTCCATTTGGAGCCACAGTGAGGACAAGCTCACTAGTCACCACCCGAAGGCTATGAGTGGTATTTTTCTAGTCCTGATTTCTCTGAAGATGCATTCCTTATAGGCTTCCAGATTTTTGCAAAGGCCTCATGTCAGCTGTCTGCCTCTTACAAAATAGAGATTGTGTCCCCTGCCCCCATGTCAGCACCCAAGCCATCATCCCTGGCACTGAGGGCTATATCCAATCTCACCCCCCCGCACCCCCCATGGCTTCCTGACCAGGGCTTCAGCTTGTGGAATTTACCATTCAGACATTAAGTGCTGCTCCATGGTCATACCCACCCCCCATCACTTTTTCATAGTGCTTTGCGTTCAAGTTCACGAGTTTTTGCGATTAGATCAAGTACCCCTGGAAAAGCAGGTCTAATCATCCCGGTTTCTCCTGCAGTGCCCAGTTCAGTGCTCTGTCGCTAGGCCCCTCCTTCCCTATCCACTCAAATACACAGACCTTCGACATCCACACGTGACCCTTTCACCTGTGCAGAAGCCCACAAACGGAGGCGCACGCAGGGCAATTGGAGGAGGAGGAGGATGGCAGAAGTAAGCGGGGGCCCTGGAGCAGGACACTTTCCTCTCTGTCCCAAGTTACTGGTTCTTTCTTAGGAGGTGGGGACGGTCATGCACACATAGACCAAGAGCTAGCCCTGGCTCTCACCTGATCTCAGGCACTTACGAGCTGGGGGAACTTGTTAAGGTCACTTCATCTATCTGGAGATTGATTTTGCATATGTACCATGGAGGGGGTGGCCTGGGTGATCTCTGCAGTCCCCAGATTTTCCCCACCCAGAGCACCCACTGGAGTTTCTATTCCCAACCCCCCACCTCTCCTTTCTTTGGCACCTAAGCCTCTTCTTTCCACTGAGCCTCCTTTCGCTGTAATCAGCTCTTCCTCCAAGTTCCCTCCCTGCTGAGGACTTTGTCCCACGTCTGTGTCTTAGGTAAGAGGGATGGGTGCTGAGTGGTGGCCGTGAGTATGCCCTCCAGTGGTGGGGTGATGAGCCCGTGGGGGATCAGAGGGCAAAGCAGATGACAGTGACCAAGTGCCCCCATGCGCCCCCTGCTTGAGGAGTTTCCTGAGCCTTAGGCTGGGGACCCTGCGGCTTAATGAGCCTCTTGAGCCTGTTCAGAAACAATGAATCAAAACCAGCTGGAAGCTGCCCTCCGACCCAGCTAATGACTTGTTTATTGTCAGAGCAGCAGTGCGTCATATAAGGGAATTTCAAAGTGTCACTAATTGGCAGAGGGCCAGTAAATAGCACCATATAAACCTGAAGGCACTTCCACTAGGGCTGTGGGTTGTGGACCAGACACAGAAGAGGCACAGGGAGAAGGTCACGGCCGGCATAGGCCTGGGCACAGGGCGTGGCACCTGGTCCAGCTGCCCTGGCCTCCACTGCCCTGTGAGGATGGAGCATTTGTTCTGTGACTAGGGAAAGGAATGAAGAGGCTCTTTGATGGCCCTAGTCCCATCCTTGGGAACATTATACTGCATGTCCCAAACCCCCAGAGGCCTCACTTCCTACTGTATTAGGGGAGAAGATGCCACTTTCTAAGGAAAAACTAAGGATCTTATTTGAGGTAGGACTGGCAGATTCTGCAGACATAAAATTTAAAGTCTTGGTGTCCATGACCCAGACAGATTCTGATTACAGAAGAACTCTGGCAAGACCCTAGCTCCATGGGCCTCTTGGGGACCAAGCGGGGAGGACCAGGAAGGAATAACAGAGGACAAAAAGGAGCTTCTTCTCATTCAGCAGAACCCATGAGCTCCTACAGGGAGGTGGACCAGAAGATTGGCCAGAGACAGGTAATCAATGAGAGAAATGGATGGCCCCTCCATGCCCACCCCAGATCCTCTTACCCACACATCCCTGCTTCCTGTCCTCACCCCTCTGCAGACTCAAGCCTGTGGGTGATCTGGAGAGAGAAAAACAAGGGTAAAGGAGAAAGGAGGAAAAGCATAAAGCGGGAAGTGAAAGGTAGGTGGGAAAGGAAGACATGAGGTTGGAGGGGCAGAAACCTTCTCACATGTGGCTGTTCCGGACAGCCTCCTCATGCCAAATGCTCAAGCGCTGTCCCTGACACCCTCAGCGGGCAGGGACGCATCAGGAAGATTTGCCCTGAGACCCTGCTAGAGCACAATGCGGGGAGCAGAGCTGAGGCTGATTCCCTGAGGTAACTACTCCAGGTCTGGGATAGTCAGCCCTAAGCTAAGGCCCTTGTGACATCAAGAAGCCAGTGGGAAATAGTAGGAAGGTAAGATCTCTACATAGGATTGCTGACAGGAAGTCCCAGGGCACCTGTGGTCTCTAAATGAAAGCGAGCACTGCCCCAACTTGTTGGGCATCCACCAGGACCAATGGTGCACCTGAGAACATTTTCCATTTTACCAATGAGAGATGGAGGTTCAAAGAATCAGAGCCTGTCTAGGAGGTCCTAAGGCCTAAAAGCTACTCACTCACTCACTCGTGAATTCACAAGCATGGATGGAGCATTTATTCTGGCCACTGCGGAGTTCACCAGTGTGAGCTCTGCCCTCAAGGGCCTTCAAATGATTGGCTCCAAATGACAGAGGATGACATTTGGAGACAAATGGAAGGCTGAGGTAGAGTAAGGAGCAAGAAATACGTGAGAGGATGGTGAGGTGAATTCTGACTCGGTAGAAACAAGGAGGGCTTCACGGAGGGGTGGCCTTTTAGCTAAGCCATGAAGACAAGACAGACCTCTAACAATTGCAGGGAAGAGAGCTCAGCAAGGCAACCTCCAGAGGTGGGGGCTGCCTCCTCCCACCTCACCCAGCACAGGGCAGCACCCACGACACTCGGACAGTGAGTGCTTGTGTCCAGCCTGTAGAAGAGGAGCTGGGGCAAGGCACGTGGACAAAAAATAGCCCACCGGGGAAATGACCCCAGACAGATACAGGGGACCTCCCATGGCCTTGGACTAGACACCCCAGGCCCCCACATTCTTTTCCTCCTCTGAGGAACAGGTCACTATTCGCCCTTAGCTCTGACAAACACCTTGAAGTTCAATAATTAGGAAAGCTTGAAAGAGATCTCTCCCAGTGTGTATCCTTTTTTGCCTAACATTTAAATTTTTAATGCTATTAATTTTTAAAGTTGGTTTTATATCATGTAAACACAGAACAAAAGAGTTTAAAGGACATTATGATTTAATGTATGCCTCCTGCAAAATGGGACAGATATATGAAAAAAAAAAACCCCAAAACTAGACCACCTTCTTACACTACATACAAGCATAAACTCAAAATGGATTAAATATAAGACCTGAAATCATAAAACCCCCAGAAGAAAACATAGGCAGAAAACTCTTTCACATTGTTCTGAGTAATTTTTTTTAATATCTTCTCGAGCAAAGGAAGCAAAAGAAAAAAATAAACAAATGAGACTACATCAAACTAAAAAGTTTTTGCAAAGCAAAGGAAGATATGTACCAATGACACATTTGATAAACAGTTAATATCCAAAATTTATAAATAACTCATACAGCTTAACACCAGAAAACAACATCAACCCAATTAAAAAATGGGCAGAGGATCTGAATAGACATTTCTCCAAAGATGACATGCAGATGGACAATAAACATATGAAAAGATGCTCAATGTCACTAATCATCAGAGAGATGCAACTCATCAGAGATATGACCTCCCACCTGTCAGATTGGCTATCATCAATAAATCAACAAACAACAAGTGCTGGCGTGAATGTGGAGAGAAGGGAACTCTTGTGCACTAGTGGTGAAAATGAAGATGGCTGGAACCACTATGGAAAACAGTATAGAGGGCCCTAAAAAATTAAAAATAGAACTATCTCATGGCCTACTTCTGGGTATATATCCAAAGAAACCCAAAATACTAATTCGAAAGAATATGTGCACCCTTGTGTTCACTGCAGCATTATTTGCAACAGCCAAGACAAGGAAGCAGCCCAAGTGCCCATCGATAGACAAATGGATAAAGAAGATGAGGTGCGTGTACACAGTGGGATGTTGCTGGGCCATAAGAAAGAATGAAGTCTTGCCATCCGCACCAGCGTGGATGGACCTAGAGGGCACTGTGCTAAGTGAAATAAGTCAGACAGAAAAAGACAAATATTATATGATTTCGCTTATATAGGAAATCTAAAAAGCAAAATGAAGGAACAAAACAGAAACAGACATAGATACGGAGAACAAACTGGTGGCTGCCAGCTGGGAGGAGCGTGGGGGGTTGGGGGCAGGGAAGGTGAGGGGATCAAGAGGTACTAATTGGTGGTTACAGAACAGTCACGGGGATGTAAAGTACAGCACAGGGAATATAGTCAGTATATTGTAATAACTATGGGTGGTGCGAGGTGGGAATCGCTTCATAAGTTACATAAATGTCTAACCACTAATGCTGTACACCTGAAACCAATATAATATTGAATGTAACTGTAATTGAAAAAAATTTAAATTGCAATGAATTAGTTGAACATAAAAGGAAGTATGCCTCCCACCCCTGCATCTCATCGCCGTGGTTCCCCTTCCTATTCCCAATATCACCAATATTCCCAGCTAAAGCAAACTTTCGGGGCAACTTTGGGACTTCCAGAATTGGAGCAAGAGGGAAAAGTCCAGAAGCTCTGGCCCACGTAGCACAGCAAAATCCTCCTGTCTCCCCACAGACCGACACACACTGCGGCCCGTGGGGGCCGATAGCTGGCGTGGCTCTCGGCGAGCACGGCGTGAGAGTACTCTCCTGTAACGCTCACAAAACCCAACGGTCAGTCTGCTTTCACCCCTCTCCCATTGCCAGATACAGAAACCGATACCCATGGAGGGGCAGAATCATGCCCCTGTCGCCCAGCTCATAAGTGGGTTTGAGCCCAGGCCCGTCTGCTCTTTGACTCGTCACCATCACGCAACTGTTTCAAGAAACCAGGCCTCCCTGAGCATGTGCCCTGAGGGCGGGGAATCCAGGCTGTAGGGAGGAGGTGTCCAGAGTACCCACCATTCGTGTACCTGATCTGACAGTAACTGCCTTCTGAGGGCCCAGGAGAAGGCCTAGGTAACCCCACCCCCGTCAACTCCCCCACCCCCACCCCAGCCACTTGGCAGTACGATCCCAAGGGAGAAATGCCCCTGGTCACTCTGAGGACGCCGGCAGTGTTTTCCAATGGTTTCCAATAGTTTCCAACCAGCCTCTGTGAAGACAGGCTTCCAGGAGGAGCCGAACCATCACGTCAGACAGAAATGATTGCACTAATAAGGCGAGAGGTGGCCTGCAAGAAGCTTGCCTTGGCCCCAAGCCTCCACTTAATGAGACTTCACAGGGAGACAGAGCTTCTAGGACGAGTGGGAGTTGGCCAAAGGGGCTGCAGAACAGCTGGAAGCCAGCAATCCCAAGGCTGTTTATTAGGAGACAAAGAAAGGACTTTGCTCCCTGCACCGAGGTCAAACTCAAGGTATCCCAGGGAAGTGTCAGGGGAATTTATGAAGTGAGGAGGCAGCAGTTTGACAGCTGTCTGTGGGCCCTGCTCCAACACAGGGCTGCCTCAACCCCTGACCCAAGCTGGAGAGCGTCCACCTGGTGAAGGAAGGTTCTGTCCAGCAAGGGAGGCAAACCCAGGATCCCAGCTCTCTGCCCTGTATTTCTATCTACAACCATACAAGTCCCCCCCTCACTCCCACCCCCAGGGTTTCTGGGAGACGGTGCTCGCGCAATGGCACAGGCCACAGAATGGGTTGGAAAGAGAGAAGGCTGTGAGCCCTGCTTCCTGGACTCCCACAAAAATCCAAACTCATCTACCTCACTTCCCAACTCCATGAACACAGATACACGCAGATTTCCCTCGGTGCTCAACACTCCTGGAGAAACAGGGAGTTTGTGGCAGTCTACTCCTGCTGAGGACAGGCGCCTGGGCCCCGGTGTTGTGACCACAAGGTGGAATGGGCAAGGACTCCCTCTCCCCCATCCCACCCCACAACTCTCGGACGCAGGAGAAAAGGGGAGCCTCTCTGGAGAGGGTGGACCCCTGGGATGGATCTGGAGGGAATTCAAGCATTGCATTTTGGGATTCTGGAGAAACAAGGAGGAGGAGAGACATTGTATATGCCCAAGAATGTAAACCTGGACACTTTGGTTATATAGATGGCCAGGTTTCTGCGGAAATCAGGTTCCTTTTCTTCTAAACGAGAGGAAGGTATTAGTGCATGTACATGTGTCTGGAGTGACGTGAGGATGCCTGCATACTCACTGCATTTGGACCTCATTCCTACCAACACAGGTGCCCACACGAAATACAGGCACTTGAGGGCTTTAGGAAGCCTAGAAACACAACTCAAGAAGGTCTTCTCCAGCCACGTTCCTCCAGGATGTAACTTAGCCCCCCCTCCCCCAACGCACACACAGGGAAGGGGCCTGCTCTTTCTCCCTCTGTCCCCATTCTCAGCTGGGAAATACCGACACCCACTTCTCCTCCCTAGCCTCCTCTAGCCGCATCCCCTGCCCCTACATTTCTGCTGCCCTGACATTTCAGCTACCAGGAGCCCCTTCCGCCCTCAGCCTGACCTTGCCCTGCAGAGCCCAGCCCTGACCCCCAGCAGGGCGGCTACAGCGGCCATCCATCAGGCCCAGCACAGCCCTCCCGCCCTAGCACTGGGAGGGGCTCCCAGGGTCTCTCTGCCGCTGATCCCCCCTGGCAGCCCCTTCGGAGTGACAGCTACTGGGCAGAGGAAAGTGATGATCCCTCCCCTCCCATCCAACTTTTTGTGAAGCTGACAGCCCTCCTCCCACCTGGTGACCTGCTGGGACCTACAGAGACCAAAGCCTCCGGTCAAAGATAAAAAAATGCCTGGCTATTGACTGAAGCACCGCAAGGGGCCAATTTGCATGTTATTTACATAACCAGTTAATGCCCACTCGGTCTGAGTGGGTCCATCCCCACCACTGTCTTCCACAGTGGCCCCGGTCCCCAGCCTTTTCTCCCCAGGGCTGCCACCTCTTTCCCACCCTGCCGAGTGCCAAGGGGGCTTGAGCCTGCACCCACACTGCAGCTTCCCTCTGGGCAGGGGTCAGTTTTCAGCATCCCTGTGCCCGTGCCCCTCCTCCCCGTGCATCTTCACAGGCGCCCTGGGAAAAGCCAAACCCCAGCTTGCCGACCTCTCACCCCGGCAGATCCGCTCTGTTTGAGCAGGAGCCCTGAGGACGCAATGAGAGGCTGATGTCCTGCAGCTGGACTACGTTTGGGCCCTGGGGCAGGGGCGGTGTGTGGGCAGTGGGGCAAGTCCACATGGCGGAGGAGGGCGAGGCAACAGCAGTCCCATCTCACACAGGAGTTTCCTCCCCACCGTGTTCTCTGCTCCAAGCCTGTGGGCCCCAGAGTCGGAAGCTTCCAGGGCTGTAACGAGCCTTAGTTTATACACAAACAGCTGCGTTTTCCTACTACTGTTTACTGCGAAGGGAGCGGGTCCCAGCAGACTCGCAGCTCCCTGCGGTCTCAGGAACGGTTGCTTCCTTCAAGCTGCTTCACCGCGAGGGCAACATAGTCTGAGGATGGGGAGCAACCAGGTGGGGCCCCCAGCTCTGGGGCCTGATGTTCAGTCTCCTCTTCTGTTTCCTGTTCCTCTGGACCTTGGGTTCCCTCCAAGGCCCCTATCCATGCACTTCCCAAAGCATAAACAGGGGGATAAAGAGCTTAGGAGTAGAAGCCAGTCATTTCAGACTCAGCGAGATCATCTGTCCAGCAGAGACCCCGAGGGATATACCCTATGCCTCAATGTGTCGTCACCTCCACTCGAGGTCACACATGGACCCCTTCCACACCCCACTATCACTGGGGCCCCACAAATGCCCGGTGCCCAGGGCTTCTGCAGGCCAGCCAGACTCAGTGCCAGCTGTGGTGCTCAGGGAGGCTCACAGCCCAGGAGTCCTCGCCACAAGGTCACCCTGCTGCCACAGGGCCAGGAGGTGGGAGGCGCCCTCCTGCCCAGAGCAGAATCCCCTCAACTCTTCTGATCTCTGGGCTGCCAGCAGCTAAGCAAAGGGACACTGCCCCTGGGGAGCGAAGAGTGGTGACTCTGTCACTCCCCCTCTCTCCAACCATAGTGCAGACCCCTTGAAGAGGCAGGGAGGTGGCCGCGGAGGTGGCAGGCAGCATCCCCTTGCAGCTGTGCGGCTCAGCGGTTAGTGCTGGGCTCTGTGCTTGGGCACAGTGTGTGAACAAGCTACTCAGTATCAGGCTCCTTCCCTCCCTGCCTTCGATAGAGTGAGCAGCCCCCTCCTGTGGCTGTGGCACAATTGAATGTGCTACCCATGGGCCCAGCGCACAGTAGGGAATCAGGGATGACAGCCTTGCGGCAGCTATACAGGCCAGGCTTCGGAGGGTGGGCCAGAGAGCAGGGATGGGAGGTTCGTGACAGACACTGCTGCTTCCGGTGTCACACTGCCAGCAACTCAGAGCCACGTTCAGGGGTGTCTCGTCTCTCTTCACACCCTTTGTTCAGGAAAAAAGGTAGAAGAACCAAATTCCCTTATCCCTCCACTAGTCCCCAAGCCCCACCCCTTGGTCCCTTGATTCTCCTTCTGGGACAGATGGGCCTGAGGGGAAGGGTGGGCCCAAGAGCAGACAAACCTGGGTTGAAAGCCCAGTTCTGACTGGAGCTGGCTGTGTGGCCTCGAGAAAGTGACTTATATGATCTAATCGTCCTCACCTATGATGTCATGGCCAGTAGTACCTGTCTTACGGGGCAAGACCCTGCCCCTGAGGAGGGTACCGGAGGGCACCAGCAGACTCTGTGCACCCTCACACAGGCACCCCTGCATCTTGACACTGGGCCTCTCTCAGATAATTAGCAACAATGTCTACAGGGACCCCGGGGCAGAAGCAGGGGCAGCCCCCCGGTCACTACAGCTTTAGCTCTGGAGAAATTTAGAGCCATCGATCCCTGGCTCCCAGACCAGAGAGGGCCAGCCGAGCAACTGCGGGTCCCCATGGCTCCCCTGAACGCCTTTCAGGGAGGGAGAGCTCAATCACATCTCTCAGGCCTCCATAAATCACACACCCAGCAAGGCCACCTGGCAGGTGGGCTCCAGTACCCACCAGCGTTCTGGTAAGCATCTCCCACTTGCCCAGAGGTGCCCATGACTGTGCACGTGGCCTGCCCACTCAGAACTGCATATGCCACCTCACCTCTAGGCAAACGGGCAGCTCCTGAGACACAGGCTGGGGCCCCGGAGTGCAGAGTGCCCTGTGGGCTGCTGCTGGGATAGTCCTCAGGGCCATTGCCCTACCCCCTTCCCTGCAGGGAGGATGGAAAGAGGGAGGGGCAGCTGGTGAGAAAACAAACTTCAGACCTATTATCCGCCCCAATCTCTGCTCTTGGCACAATTAAAGGTAGCTCTAATCCAGAATGAAAAGCAAACCCAGCTCCCCTCTTGTGCCCTGCTGCACTAATCAGGGCCCTGGGCCCTGGTTCCTGTTTTCAATACAAATATTCAATTAGACTTTCCTACAGGTTCCAGTAATTGGGTTTCCAAGGGGGAGGTTCCCACAGAGAGAGAGACCCAGAGACAAGGAAACCCAGGAGGTGCCGGCAGCCTCAGGCAGAGCAGGAGAGGGGGCAGGAAAGGGGGCCTCCACAGGGGCTTCAGATTTGCCCTAATGGTCAAAAACCACTTGTCTAGAATTCCGTGCCCAAGATACGGGCTTTCTCTGAACTGGCCTGACATCGGGACTGAATCTTCAGGAACAGACCGAAGACCCTCCTAGACCTGCTTGGAACCCGCCATAGACTCCGAGATGTCCTGTTCATCCCGCCATCCCACTTGACCCCCGGGACCAGCACCCTCTGGTGTTTAAGCTAAAACACTAAAACCTCTCAAGGCCCTCCACCTTCCACACAAACGGCTGTACGTGAGGATCCTCCTCTTTCCTATAGTTGCCGATTGGAGTACCTTCCAAAGCAGAGCATTCTCCCGGAGAAACGGAGACCCGGAGAGGGAAACAATCCCACCCAAGGTGGCCCTACAGGTTAGGACCTAAGCCTGAGCAGCCCCCAGGGCTCCTTGTGGCCCCAGGTTATTTCTGCCCAGTCAGCCCCAGTAAAGGCTCCAGCTCTAGCTCCAGCCCCAGCCCCAGGGACAGCCCCAGGGTGACCCGCTGTGACACGTGGGAACCTTTCTTCTGCAAATCCTAGAGACACCGAAAGGGCCAAGAAGCCAAGATTCAAGTAAGAAGTAAGACCTGGCACAAGGCAATTTTCAGAACATAGGGAGGAGGTGGGGTTAGTAGCTCTTCTTTTTATTTTTGGTCCCATCTAAGAAGGCAAGCTACAAGACAGGCTGGGGGGTTGGAGCGAGGAGGGGGGAGACCGAAGAAGGAGCCCAGCTGGTTCTCCTAATTATAAACCCTAAAGCCGTCTTGACAGATGTGCCTGACAGTGTGGGACTGAGTCCTCTTATCCCGGCACAGGCTGCACCTGGAGGTCTCTGCTCATGACCTCCAGACGGAGGACAAGGTTGAGTGGAAAGGGAAGAGGAAAGAGGAGGGGCTGGAGCCCCATTGCCGGAGTGGAAGAGACACAGACCCCAAGATAGCTGGCTGGACAGCTGGGGGAGGGGAGAGGATTAGCACCTGAGATGGGGCCACAGAAGACGCAGGCGATCCTGGCTTCTGGGGCCTCTGCTGAAGGAAAGGCGACCATAGACAGATGTCAGCTAAATGTTTCCCAGTTTTCCCCCTTAGTAACCCACCATTGGCTGGGTTGATGGTTCTCTGGGACCTCTTCAACACCTAGTCTATCAGACCTTCCCCAAAACGCTGGGTCAGCCTCTCCGAAGGCAGCAACCCCAAAGTTCAGAAGAACTTGAGGTCTAAGTTCAGCCCAAAGATGTTCATCCATCGTAACCAGAGCAGGCCCCAGGCCTCTGGCCAGCCGGGTAGAGGCTGCCCTGCTGGAGGCAGAAGTCAATGTGCGAAGTCCTTGGAGAGTGAGGGAGAGCAGGCCAGGAGGTGTTCCCCATGGCAGGGAGCCCAGGAGGCAAGAGCTGAGCCAGCGCCTTCCAAGGGAGTCTGGCTTGGGATTTATGAGTCTCTTGTTCCTATTAAAAAAGATGCTGGGCCTCAAGTGCTCTGGAGAGGATCGGGACATGGAGCCAAGACACAGATGGAGGGAAGCTGGCTTTCTTGAGAGGCACTGTACTGTCCTCTCTGAGGCCGCATTCAGGGCTCCCTGATTCCCTTGTGCCAGCCTAGGGCTTGGAGCTCCTCTACCTCTGATTTAGGACAAAGGACACGCAGAGCAGTGGGAAAGGGTCTTGGGCCCAAGGAGGAGCTTCAAGGTCTTGAAAAGTGGCCACGAAGGTCAGCTTGGCTGAGATTCTCAGGCCATCTGACTCAAGCTTGGAAAAGAAAGATCACCGTTTGTGTAACCTTGCTGTCTTTCTGGGGTTCCTATTCTCAGTCGTTCCAGAAGCATCTCCTCTGGACCCCAAACTGCTCTGGCAATTCCCCTCCCTCTGTGAGTCCGTCTCTCACTTCCCACACCGAGATGCGGGCTCCGTGTAAGCCCTTTGGTTTAGATCCCACCTACACCCTGATTGGGGGTCAGACTGTCCGAGGATGCTGACCTCACAGGCGTCCAGCCCAGGCGGCCATGGGCCGTGGCTGCTGCTGCTGGTGGCTCATCCAGTATGTGGTGAAGGCTTTTGGACCCTGCTTAGGGACCATCTCGGGATGACAGGCACTGTGGGAGAAGAGACGCCTAAGGCCTTAACAACCAATTCCTGCAGGAAATAAGCAGTGTTGCTGGGGGAAATCCTAGGAGGCGCTAGACTGAAAGTGAGAACACTTCCAGGATCAATTCAGGGGAGCAGGGGAGGAGCAAAACCGAGGGAAAGGAAGACAGTGGGGGTGAGCAGACTGTTTTTCCGCATTGATTTTTTTTAAATTTTTGATTCTTTGTTTTAGAGCAAATTCTTTTAAACCATGTCATACATTGCCCACACTGATATCGCATGAACTGCTATGATACAGGTGGCGGGGGGGGGGGGGCGGTTTCCTAGCGGTGGGCGAGCCTTGCCCTGCCTCTCCTCAGCCAGACAGTTCCACCTTCATTCCCACGGCCCCCCGTGGCACGCCTCTCCTTTCCCTGCACACGGTCAGTCAGAACAGCTGGATTAGCTTCACGGTTTTCCTTAGTCCGTTCCACTCTCGGGATCGGCTTTTCCGCCACCATTGTGCTGAAGTTGTCCTCCAGAGACAGGTCTTTCTTCTTTGGAGACGCTAAAATTCACGGGGCTTCGGAGATGGGAGACAGTGGCTTTAAGGTCAGCTCCAAAGCCTGGCCAGAGGCATGTCTGTTGATTTGCTTCATTTCCTTGTCATCGTACGTGTAGGTGCCGATGTTGCAAGCATCAGGGTAAAAGCAGGAGCGAATCAGGGAGAACACGAACAGCTCCTTCATTTTTTTCCTTGTAGGCCATCGCTGTTTAAGCCACTGCAGGGATGCACAGACGCTGAGTGGTGGCAAAGGCGAGGGGTCCATCGGCAGCAGAGAGCCAGGGAGAAGCAGGGGTGAGCAGATTAACAGGCTCCCAGTCAGCCATGGTCCTATTAGAGAAGGTGCGTATTCAACAAGAGACCAGAGCTATTGCAGGAGATTGTTTTCAGTGAAATGAAAATACCCTGGAGATGCTTGGAATCCACCTGATAATTAACAGGTATGACTGACTACAAGATCTTTGCAGGAAGCTTTTCGTCTGTGACAGAGAAAAGGAGCTGCAGGAAGAGGTACGTAGATCTCCAAACTCCACTTAGGGGCTGTGCCTCCACACTTTGGCACGTGCCGTTCCATTTGGGGACTTTTCTTTTTTGATCCTCACCCAAAGATATGCTTATTGATTTTAAAGAGAGAGGAAGGAGGAGAAGAACATCATTGTGAGAGAGAAACATCAATCGGTCCCCTCCTGTATGTGCCTCCATGGGGGGGAATCAAACCTGAAACCTAGGTGTGCGTCCTGACCAGGACTCAAATCCATGACCTTTTGGTGTATGGGACGATGCTCCAACCAGTTGAGCCACCCAGCCAGGGCGGCACCACTCCATTTGCCTGAAATGCCCTCACTTCCCTTACGCATTTGTTCTTTCTTCCTACTCCCCGTTAAATTATCGTGAAAATTGAATGAGTTGATTCATATAAAAGCCTTAGACAGAACCCACAACATAGCACTCAAAGGTTGGTTGTTATTGTTACTGCTATTCTTCCACAGTGCCCTTCAGATACCTCTGCACAGATCACGTGGGTTGGGAGTCACGTGCCTGTCCGTCACACGTGCCTGACCGAGTTCTTGGCTAGCAGGACCCATTCAAACATGCTTTTGTGGCCTGGGATATGGGATAGTATAGAGCCTGGCATAGGCTGAGCGATCATTAAACATTGAATGAATATATAAATGAAAAAAATGCTTATGCACTTTGGGATGTATTATGAGCAGAACATGTGTCTGCCCCCGGAGGTGGTCATCCTCGCTCAGACGTGTGTTCCTTCCCCTAGACCCACCGGTTCAGGCACTCAGCCAACAGCCTGTGGTCTGTTGTCGTAGGAGAGAGTTCACTTTGCTTTTTCTCCAACATCAACAATAACGTGGAGATGGAAAACAGACCAGGACCAATGAAAGTCGTTCCTCCTCCAGCTGAGGTTCCAACCATTTTAATTCTGCTCATGAGACTCAGCCGGGAGTAATCAGGAAGCATCTAAAGTTAGCTGTTGTAACTTGAGCAAGAGTGAAAGGGACTAACTCACAAGGGGCACAATCTCTAGTGGAAAGAGTGGGATCCCAGGAAACTCCATGGAAACCAGAGCAACATCTGGTGCTCTGGCACCCAAAACGATGCCCAGGAGGGACTCCAGAACCCTGTGACTCAGTGCTTGGTCACAAATTAGAACAATCTAGTTGTCAGTTGTCCCACAATCCTCTGTGCTTCAAGTTAGAGGCCATAGCTACCATCTGGAAAATGTCAGCTGGAGTGCAGTTATGGGAGACCTTTCTCTCTCCTACCCAACTTACTCCTTTCAAACTCCCTTATTTGGGTTCTCATTTTTCGCCACTGGGTTAGGCATATGGTTGGTGCTTCACCGCCTTTGTCAATTTTTTCGTAACCATTCCGGTCCACAGGGATCCCTCCATCCTCTGAACTAAGAGAAATCTACCGACTGGACCGTTCCTGTATTGATCCATCTAACATTTATTGAGCAAGATCTAGTATAAGCTAGATCTTGAAGTAGGGACGAGGGAGTCACACACAGAGGAAGGAGACGCAGTTCCACCTCGAGGCAGAGCTGCCAGTTGGCGGAGGAGACAAAATGGAAACAACTGCAATATCACGAGACAATTGCTACATGGAGTGTCACAAGTGCCAGGAACAACGGGAACACAGGCAGAGGACAAATGGGTCTGCCTGGGGAATCAAAGAAGACTTCTTTTGGCCCTAAGGATATATTGCCTTCTGTTACTAGTTTCCGTTTTTATTTCCTCATCCCCAGAGATGAGCAACTTGCAGCCAAAGAATGTGTGTTCCAATTTTTAACATTCTGATCTGCACAGAACTTTTCACATAGTAGGAGTCCAATTAATGTTCTATCACTGGTGATCATGGATCACCTAAGAATGTGGAAACCTTTCATTACAGCACATGGAGACAGTTTTCATTCCTCTGAACATCTACAAAAATAAGTTGAAACTGCAGAGCTGGGCCGTCCAACCTTTTGGCGTCTCTGGGCCACACTGGAAGAAGAAGAGTTGTCTTAGGCCACACACTAAGTACATTGCAACATGTAATCATACACACAAAATAAATCTCATGATGTTTTAAGTAAATTTACGATTTTGTGTTGGGCCACATTCATAGCCACCCTGGGCTGCATGCGGCCCACAGCCACAGTTTAGACACCTCTACAGAGGAAAAGAATTAGGGTGAGGGTCCTCTGGACCCACCAGTGGGTGACTTAGAGACTTTGCAGGATCTCCTGCAAATGTTTCAACAATGGGACACCTCCCCTGTGCCCACGGCAATTTTGATCTGCTGCCCCGTAAGGACATGAAAATAGGTCACAGGAACTTCGAGGGCTCAGTGGCTCCCAGGATTCTCGTGTGTTCAGGACCCCCAACAAAAGGCAAAAGACCAAGTCCTGTGAGGAGAAGAATTTACGCGTTAGAGGGGTAATTCCAAGGGTCAGATTCAAGTCCTTTGCTTGGCGTCCACAGCCCTTCTCTGCGGGCCCCACCCAGCTCTCGGCCTCGTCCTGGTCATTGCTGCCATGCTGAGCTTCCCACTGTTGCCCACACTCAGCAGGCCCTTCATGTCCCCGTGCCTCTTACATCTTGGGACACCCTCTTCCTTCTTGACCTGACGACATCTACTGAGCCTTTGAGAACCGACTCCAATGTCACCTCCTCAGTTAAGCGTTCCCTGACGATCCCCAGCAGAACTGGTCAGTCAGTTCTCTCAGCAAATCTAGCACTTTGTGTCCATTTCTGCTGAGACACTCCCCACGGTGTGTGCATATTCATTAGGCTGTTTGGGTCACGGGAACAAACAGGACCGCAAAGCCTGGACGATCATCAGAGCCTCCGAGCTCACGCGCTCAGCCAGGGGCTCCGATGTCAATGGGACTGTTGGCACAGCAGTTTCTCCTGCAAACCGGAAGTCCCGGGGCCCCTTATCTGTGGATTCGCCCTTAACACCACTTGCTGATCCCTCTTCAACCTAAATACCTCCCCTTTCCCTTCCTACCATGCCATCGTCCAAATCATACGAAGGCCGAGTTCCCCCTCAGGTCTATGCCCCTTTCCTTGACTCGGTCGCCACCACCATAGTCACAGTGGTCCTTAACCTTGACTGCATATTAGAGTCACCTGGGGAGCTGCTAGTCTTCCATTGGTTTCTCTCTCCTGCTGGGTTGGAGACCTCGTCCTGCCAACCCATTGGTTGGCACCAGGCAAGGCAAGGGACCCCTGACCTGGGGCCCCTCTCCTATGCTTACCACACGGCCGTTCTGGTCCTTGTATGTGCCGTACGCTTCCCGCCTTGGGGCTGTCTCAGGGAGAGTTCCCTTGGCCAAGGGAGTCTTTCTTCTTTCTCCCTGTCTGGGTTAACAACTCCTCCTCCACCTCTTAGAGGTTAAGACTGTGAGCTCTAAAGAAGACAGCCCAGATTCAAACCCCAGCTCCAGGACTGTGTGTACCCACTGCATAGGTGACCTCGCTGAGCCACCGAGTGTTCTCGGAAGGGGACTCTGGGCAGAGGCGTCAGCTGCGGGAGAACAGCGTGGTAACTGACTTAGGTGTCTGTCTCCCCACTTTTCACTAATGCTTACAGAAGAGCACCATGATTTGTTTACCTGGTACCTATATCTGTGCCTGACACTTACTAGGTGCTCAATGCACATTTTTTAAAAATGAGATTGAATGTCCCTGTCTGGATTTCTAAGCAGACCCCTGCCTGGATCTCCATTCTTCCTGAATTTGGGGTGCTGGATCATCTCCAGCTTCCCCTAAACTGAGCTAAGAATCAGGACTTTCTCTCTCTCTCCCCCTACCATAAAAAAGCCAAAAGCAAGTTGGACATCAAAAGCCTCTTTAAAACCAACATTTTGATGACTTAAGAGTAAATGAATGAGAACCATACGGCTTAAATTTCCTCTCGTCTGCACGAGGGCTCCTTCTGGACTCCCTTCCTGTTGCTGCCAGGCTCACGAGGAGAGGGGAGGTCACCGATTCTCACTTCAACAGATGGCTCCCCATATTTGGAAAATCTTCATGTGGCTGAGGAATGAAAACGCCAGCTCCTCCAATCACTCACGCGTCTAGTGGTGCCTTCGTCTGCTTTATGTCTTATCCGGGTCAGAGAGAAACTCCACACCCAGTGGGCCCCAGGCCGGGCACGAGCGGGGTTGGGGGGAGCCGCCTGCCTGGAGCCTGCAGGGGCGGAGCAGGAAGAGCCCTGCACCCAGCTAAGGTGGGGAGGCCTAGATTCTAGGACTGATTTCCCAGTACTAAGGTCACCTGAGTCTTTTCTTTTTTAAGATTTTATTTATTTTTAGAGAGCAGAAGGGAGGGAGAAAGAGAGGGAGAGAAACATAAATGTGTAGTTGCCTCTTTTGAACCCCCTACTAGGGACCTGGCCTGCAACCCAGGCATGTGCCCTGACTGGGAATCAAACCAGCAGCCCTTTGGTTTGCAGGCTGGCACTCAATCCACTGAGCCACACCAGCCAGGGCAGGTTATCTGAGTCTTAACATTCCATGAGTGTACAAACCAGTGGCTGGCGTTCTGTGTTCCCTTCTAGCTGGGAAAATGCAGACAGCCTCGGTAGGGGGGAAGCAGCACCCAGGACACGTGGCCCTTGCCACGTGGTGCTCAGAGAAGACCCCTGTGGAGAGGCAGAGATTGGGTAGTAACTCCCAGGACTCCTTTGTTCTCAGTGCAGTGACAGCCCTCATTTTCCGGAGGCCCCATCTCACTCTCAGAGTCATTTGTGAATGGCTCTGATTTTAGCGTCATTTCAAAAATCTTTCCCAAACTGACTGGTGCTGGCAGAACAACAACAAAAATCTCAGCCTGGCCAGGTGGCTCCGGTGTTTGGAGCATCATCCCATATGTACACCAAAGGGTTATGGATTTGATCCCTGGTCAGGGCATATGCCTAGGTTTCGGGTTCGATCCCCAGTCAGGGCATGTACAAATTGATGTTTCTGTCTGTCTATCTGTCTCCCCGCTCTCCAAGCTTTAGAAGGGTAACACACAGGTTTATAAGGGTAAGAAATGGAATCCAACAGAACATATTTGGGAAGAAATATTGTTGAATTTTAGCCCTGATCGGTGTGGCTCAGTTGGTTAGGCATCGTCCTGCAAAGTGAAAGTTGCCGGTTTGATTCCCGGTCAGGGCACATGTCTGGGTTGCTGTTTCAATTCTCTTAAGGACTTGTGTCAGCTGCAACGGATTGATGTTTCTCTCTCACATGTTTTTCTCCCTCTTTGTCTCCCTCCCTTCCCCTTTTTCTAAAAACAAATAAATACAAATCTTTAAAAAAAGGAAACTGTTGCATTTTGGTAAGTTGTGGGCACGATAGGAGGCTGCTGCTGAACATCTTGGGCTGCGCCGTGGAAAAGCAGACTCTTGACTAAGGGGTGGGAGAGAGCCGCTCTGCTCCTGGGTCAAAGGACCGTGGGTTCTAGGGGCCACGTGTGAAGAGGCAAGTGTTCCCAGTCAGGGTGGGGCAGGCAGTGAGTCACAGGGCGTGAGGCATGTTGGAAGGATCTGGCATTTGTAGCCCAGAGAACAAAAGCCTCCCCAAATGTTCTCTTTCATTTGCACATTTAAATGTTTAGGGAATGCCCCCTAAGTGTTGGGTAATGCATGTGCTATGTGTTATCATGGTGATCAGAATTCATTTTCAAGGTGAAACTGTGGTGCTGACCCAGGTACCATCTTCAAGGCTGATGGACCCGTCCCCCAGCCACTGGGAAGGCCGGGGGCTCACACCTTGTGTCTCACCCAAGGCTGCTCTTCTTGCCAGGGTGACCTGATTCGGGGAAAGATGGGCCAGGCCTTCTTGCCACATCCTGGAGATCTCTGAAGAGCCCCCCAGCTCCAGAGAGTCTTGTGGGGTCAGATGAGACCCCAGTTGCAACCCCAGCAAGGTCAGTTTCTCCCTGCCCGAGCCCACCATTCTTATCTGCTAACAGGACTGTCTCCCCATCAGTCTGGCCGGTGGGTGGAGGCAGACTAGCAAGTGGGTTGTTACTACAATGATTGACAGGGCTAAAAATGGAGGGCAGCCCTGGTGTTAGGGGTGTACCTAGGACGACCACCCAATCCAGATTCAGGGGGTCAGGGAGGCTTCCCAGAAAAGGTCATTTGAAATGACGTCCAACGTGGCTGGGGCAGGGAAAATGCTCTTTGACCTCCAGTTAATCCTAAATGGAAGAGGAAAGACCCAGAACCTCTCTCCTGGGCCCAGAGTTGGGCAGATGGCCACAGCAGAGGGCCCCTGGCTCTGCCTCTGCTCCTCTGGGACTGATGGAGCTCTGGCCAGAGCCCACAGGGGCAGGGCACCTGGTTCTGAGCCACCAGACACCACCCCACGCATCAGAGTGCCCCAGGGCAGGGAGAAGGGCTCTGCTTTTGGGAATTGGTTTTCCTAAGTGAAGTTGAGCTCAGAGATTAAAAACGCATCCCTACAGGAAACGAGGCGCTACTGCCAGGCTCTTCACCCAGACGAAAAAACGCCGATAAGATGCCTGGTGCTGCTGCTGAACTCCCCCTCTCCTGGCTCCCCGGCCTCCAGGGGAGGCAGAGGGCAGAGACTCGGGCCACTGCCCCAGGCCTTCCTGTGCTTGTCGCCAGCTGGTCTTCACCCGAATGTGGGAAGTCCCTGGCTGTGGTCCCGTCCACAGCCATAAAATGTCCTGGCGCCTGTGGCTATGAATTGCTCCCATTTGAAGGGGCAGAAAGACAGGAGCGACACGGAGAGGGTGCTGGGCCCTAGACCAGCCTTGCATCCAACTGGCCAGGTGACCTTGGGCAGGTGTACTGCCTCCTTGGGCCTCGGTTTCTTCATTTCTGTGCTGGCAGACATGAAGCTGGGCCTCTGGGCTTCCACGATTGCTTCCACCTCACTCCGATTTCTGAGGAAGGAAGTGGAAAAGTTGACCAACATGCCTGGGCTCTCTCAGCCCAGAGGCTGAGCTTGCTAACCCTCCAGTCCAATTTCTGCTCCTCTTTTTCCAAGTATCGGGGCGGGCCCAAGGAAACCAGTGAGATGTCTCTTCAAAACCACTCACCTCCAAGTGACCTAAAGAAGGGGCCTCTGTCTGCATCATTCACCTCACCCGTCTCTCTGAATAAAGAGCAACCCTCTTGTTCACAGAGAAGATTTTCCAGGCCACTGAAGGTCCCCTGAGCCTAGAACGTCCCTAATACACAGGAGATGCTAAAAAGTAAAAATAAAAATAAAGCAAGCCTTGACCAGTGTGGCTCAGTTGGTTGGATGTCAGTCCACAAAAAAAAAAAAAAAAAAAAAAAAAGTCACTGGTTCTATTCCCAGTCAGGGCATGTGCCTGGGTTGTGGGTTTGGTCCGCAGTACCGGTGTGTACAAGAGGCAACCCATTGATATTTCTCTCCCTCTCTTTATCCCTTCCTTCCCCTCTTTCTAATAAATAAGTAAAAAAAAAAAAATCTTTAAAAAATAAAATAAATAAAGCCAAAGGCTGCCTGCTCTTGTACCTGACTGACTAAAGGTCAAGTACAAAAGGAAGGGGTGCTGCTGACGAAGAGTGCAAGAGTTAAAGGTGGGTTAAAGGGGCCAGATTTTAGGGGTGTGCACACCAAACCCCGAGGAATAGAAGGGACAGAGTGACAGAGAAAGCAGGAGTTCTGCCATCTCATCAAACACAGGATGCTGCGCCTACTAAGTGCTCACGAAATCTTGTCCACCGCTCCCTCTGTCGGCTGGTCTCTTCCTCACAGCACATCCTCCGAGGCAGGAGTTTTGGAGATGCTCATTTCACAGATTTTTAGAGATGAGAAGAATAGGACTCTGAGACATGGGTGACTTGGCCAAGGTCACAGGGCTAATCAGTGACCCCATACGCCTTGCTCTTGGGTGGGGTTTGGGGCAGGAGGAGAGGAAGAGGAAGGTATAAAGAGAGGGGAGCTTTTCAACGAAGGGTGCTGGGACCCCGGGATAGCCACGTGCAAAGGAATGAATGTGAACCTTTATTCACACCACATGCAAGCATTAGTTCCAGATGGATCAAAGATCTAAATGGAAGAGCTAAAACTAGAAAAACTCCTAGCAGAAAATAAACCACAAATCTTCATAATCTTGGGTTAGACAGTGGTTTCTTAGACATGACGCCAAAAGCACAAACAAGAAAAAGAAAAAGATACAGGCATTATCAAAATGAAAGACTTTTGTGCTTCAAAGGACACCATCAAGAAAGTGAAAAGATGACCCATGAATGGGAGAAAATATTAACAAATCCTATATCAGCGAAGGGGCTTGTAAATAAAGAACTCACAACTCAATAATGAAAAGACAAGTAATCCAAGTTCAAAATGAGCAAAGGATTTGAACAAGCATTTCCCCAAAGAGGATAGACAACAGGTGAATATGAGCCCATGAAAAGAGTCTCAACAGCATTAGCCACAAAAAATTCACGTCAAAACCACGAGATGCCGTTTCACCTCCACTAGGATGTCTAGAACCCAGAAGGTAAAGTGTACCAGTGTGGGCGAGGATGCGGAGCATCTGGAGCCCTCGTACATGCTGGGAGGAAGATAAAATGGTGCAGCCTCTTTGGAAAACAGTCTGCCAGTCGCTCTGGCCATGAACTTGGGCTCCTGGCTTCCAGTGCCCTAAAGTTGGAGAGATCCAAAGAAAGGTAGGGTCTCCACAGTCCCGATGGCCTGTGGACAGTCTTGGTTTAAGCCTGCTGTTCGGGGTGATGACTGAGCGACACCTTTTGTTCTCAACAGTGTCCTGGTTGGGGGGGGCATTGTCCAAAGGAGGAATGGCCATGGCTTCCTGGGGGCGAGGAGCCCTTCGGTGGTCCTGAGGGCTTCGCCTGCCTGAGGAAGGGTTCACGGCAACGTTGCCTAGCAGTTTTATGTAGATATTGGACTGCTCGGGGGCTGGTACCCTTAACCCCTGCGTTGGTCACAGGCTCACTGTATTCAGTACCCATTTGAAAAGCATTTTTTATGAAGCACTTCCTGTGCACCAGGCTTGCTCAAGGTACTGGGGATGTAGTCACAAACAGGGCAGGTGTCTCTGACCCGTGGGGCCATCCTGAACCGTAAAGTCTAAAGCCACCTGGACTACAGCGCGCAATGAGACCATGACCTCTGGGCTCCTGTGTACTGGGTCCCTTGGGCTTCGTGGTGACCTTTCCTCGGGTCAGTAGGAGGATGAGACAGCATGTACTTCACAACAGAACTTTCCCAAATCTCAGTTCTGCATCCCCTTGGGCAAGTTATCTCACTTCCCTCCCACTTGTGAAGGGCAGCGCATGCCAGGAGCCTGGCTGGACCGGGTGGAGGGCCCACGGGGACAGTGGCTGTGAACACTCAGCTCAGGGCCTGATGCGGAGGACCAAGGACCGTCCCCACGAAATGGAGTTTTCCTGTCCCTGTGAGCTGACGATTCATTCCGTGAGTTGACGTTGTCACGTGTTCCAAGACAGCGGGGGTTAAATTTGGCCGAGTTTAAGAATCGCCAGAGGGCCAGGGCACATCCAGGTACCAAATATCCCAGCAGCCTTTGGGCCAAGCTGGGGGATGGGGAGAGAAGAAACCAGTGCGGGCAGCTTAACTGGCCCCAAGTGGCTTCTGGTTGCTTCTGCCCCTCTTCCCTTTTCTTTGCGGCTCAGTTTGTAGTATCTGTACCCATAGAAGTTTCAGGCAGTTTTAACAAAATGAAAGTAATTTTTTGAGGGGGGGTGTGGGGTGGAGATGGAGCTGGGTGCTGGGAAGGAGGTCCCGGGGTCGGGGGGGCAGGCCACAGTCCCCAGGAAGTTTAGGCTTCTTGAGGGGCTGGATTTCCCCAGGGCCCTCCCAGGGGACCAGTGAGGAAACTGAGGCCCAGACAGGACAGTGGAGTTCTGTGCGGGTGAGGCAAAGCCAGGCCCCCCTTCCACACTAGCCCCTTCTCCCCCTCTGCACAGGGGCCCCCACCAGGAGGCTCTCCCTGGGACCAGTCCCACCCAGAAGCCCTGGGCCCAAGAGATGATGTGAATTCCCAACTGTGGGCCAAAGGCAACAGAAGCCTCTTTTCAGGGGGAAAAGAATCGCCATGGGAACTTTTACAGAAAACACAGATTTCTGTGTCCCCTGAACCTCCTGAACCAGAACTCCCGGTCCTGGATGGGGCTGGGGAATTCGCATTGTGAGAAGTCTCCAAACTCCCACTTCTATTTTCCCAAGCTCCTGTTAGGGAATAAGGAGGAGCAGGGCTCCAGGGAGCCCCAGGCTCCACCTTCCTTCTCTCCACTCTGGAGCTGAGCGCCCCTGGCCAACCCTGCCTGCTCCAGGCTGTGGTGGGTCCCCTCTGAGTGAGGCAGCTGCTGGCAAGCTCCGATGAAAGGCCAGACAGACAGGAGGGGTCAGAGTTCACACAAGTTGCTCCGCCTTCTGTTTCATTTACAAGTGGCAGTCACCTCATTAAACCCGTACCCCTACCCCCACCCCTCACCCACAGCCCACCCCACACAAGCCCACGCCAGCCCCTCCTCCCTTCAGCCCCAGCCAAGCGTCAACCCAGCCAAGTGGTTGGAGACCAAGGCAGACAGGTGACACCCTGGAGATGCCCATCCACACCCCCTTTGGCAAGTCCAGACCCTCACACTGGCGCAGTGCCGGGCACAGGTGATGTGCCCCCAGGCACAGGCAGAGCCGTGAAACTGGCACTCCAGCAGCCAAAGCATGGGCTGTCCTTGGGATCCAGAGCCGAGGCCTGCAGCCTGAGGCCCGAGGAAGAGGAGGGCGTGGAGAGGGTCACGCAGGCCCAGAGTGACCCCTGGCAAACGCCAGAGATGGGCTGTGCACCCTGGGCTGACTTTGCACCTCTCAGACCCTCCGCACCCTCCTCTATAAGGTTGACCACAGGAAAGACCCTCGTTTTGTGACTGGCACACTGCAGATTTGCAGTGGACATTCGTCCCCCGAACCACAGGGAGCGGAGTCTAATAGGGACACACGTCGCACAGAGTTAAGTGCCTTTGGTGACTCACAACGGTGAGGCCCAGTCTGTCACATCACGTTGAAGGACCTGGAATCATGTGAGGGTGGGTGGTTGCTCCCCAGATACCAAGTCCTGAAGGAGGGGCATCAGCCAAGCCAAGGGGCAACGAGGGTGCAGAGAGAACCCACACAGAGAGAAGGTGAGGGAGGCCTTGAGTAGGGATGAGGTCTGGCCACATCTGGGGTCTGGGGACAGAGGAAGTGGAGCGACAAATGAGTGAAGGGAGCAAGGTGAGGGCCTGAAAGAGGTGAGCCGAGGGAGCCCCTCCGAATGGAGGGCCCGGGGATTGGTCTGGAGACCTTGGCGGAGCCCCACGTTTGTGTGGGGGTTGTGTATTTGGTGGGGAGCGGGTGGGGACTGCTGGGGTTTAAAGCCCTGCCCCGCCCCCAGCCACAGAGTCCCCAGGTTCCCGGAGAAGACAGCGCCATTCACTCTACCCTCTCTGTGAAGGTGTCTCCTGGCCGGGACTATTGAGCCCGCTCCTGGCCTCTCCCGGTGAAAGGGGAGGCAAGATAGAGGATGTGGCCGAAGCTGCCACCCAGAGGAGAGAAGGGACATTGACCCAAAGGGAAGGGCCCCTAAGAATGGCCAGCCAAGCTCGACCCTGCCAGGAGCCTTCCTGCCGGGCCTGCCTGGGACCCAGCAGGGCTGAGTGGGAACCTCGGGCTCAAGAGGAGCCAAGAGAGGGAATTTCTGGATGTTTGATACTGAGGGGTGGCTTGCCTGCTGCCACCGTGACTGTGGCTGTGAAAGGCCAGGCACTGACTGGTGAGGAGCATCGTCTTGCAAACAGAAAGGTCGCTGGTTTGATTCCCAGTCACGCATGCCTGGGTTGCGGGCCAGGTCCCCTATTGGGGGCATGCAAGAGGCATACGAATGTTTCTTTCCCTTCTCCCTCCCTTCCCCTCTCTCTAAAAATAAATAAATAAAACCTAAAACAAAAACCAAAAGAACCCACCAGTAACAAGCCCTTCAGTCTGCAGCTGAGGCCGATGCAGGGACGGACCCCAGGCTCCTGGTCCCCCACAGTTCTGAGTACAACAGCCTCTGCTCCGCCGCAGCACCGGGCTTTCTGGTCTCTCCCTCTCTTGCTCCCTTACCTGCAAGTTGGAGCCCAAGATGCCTGCTCCCTCTCCAGCCCTGCCCCTTCCTGTCCCCAGCTCTGGGCTCCACTTACACCCAGCTGCTTGCAGACCTACCAGTAAATCTGCCACTCTTTCCTGGGACGTGGGTGCCCTCCCCTCCCTTCCACCTGGTGACCCCTCAACTCAGGCTGCACCCGCACTTCCTCATGGTCTTGTAACACCCCGCACACATTTGGATGTGGGTTCAAGGGTGGGGTCGCAGCTTCATCTCTGCAGCCGCCACTGCGGGCACAGCCCAGGGTCCTGCGGTGCCGTGAACAGAGGCAGGCGCACAGATTGGGCACAGCCAGGACTGGAAGCCGAAGCTACTAGTTACTCCGAATGGGCTGCTCTTCGTTTTGGTTCTCTAACGAGGTTGCACACCCCATGGGTGCAGGGACTGCGTGTCCAGCTCCAGATGCCTCTGTCCCATCTCAGACGCCTGCTGACAGGAAGAGGAGTCCCTGTTTTGCTGTGTCCTGAGGGACTTGCCTGAATTTTGTCTCTTGTCTGAGATGTCCCCAGGACCCTGAGCTCCTCGGGGGGCCAGGAAGGTGCCAGGTCCACCTGGGGCTTCATTCCTTTGCAAGGGATGAGCCCGTCCTGCACCCCGGACCTTGGCCTGGAGCCCCCTGGTTGACTTCAGCACAGACCAGAAGGAGGGATGGAATAGGAGGACAGGTGATGGGGGCACTTTCCTGTGAAAACTACTGAGGTGGGTAGAGGAGGCGGAGAGCCGTTCACGCGCCTGTTTCCCGCTGAGATACCGCCCAGTGCCATCCAGGGTGAGGCCATCTGCAGCTGCGGCCCTGTGGCCCACCCTGTCACCTGCCCCCCACCTTCCCCACCCCCCGTAGTGGCAATGACCTGGCCTTACGGTTTTGGAATACTCGGGACTAGGCCCAGGGACTAGAACCTTCACCACCCGCAGATACTTCCTCACCAGACACAAGCACCGCCCAGGAAGGCCGCTGCTTGCTCAGGGCTGATGGGAAGTGGGGCCCAGGAGGGCGTGGCTGGGGGGAGCCCCAGGTGTTTTCTCTCCTCTCCAGCTGGGCTCGGCTCCTGCCACCGCAAGGCTTCCTCCAAGACAGGCTGTGCCTGGCTCTGGGCGTCACCTGGGCATCACCTGGGCGTCCTACCCCTGAAAACGGCTCCCACCAGCTCCCACCTTCCTGGCCCCAGGCTCTGGCACCTGGTGGGATGGTTGACAACTGAGAGGGAGGGTGGGACGGGACCAATGCAGGGCAGTCAGTGTCACCTGCACCGGCTGGAAGCTCATCCTGTCCTCATAACCCAGGACCAGCTTTCCGGAGAAGCGTGGTGTACAGCCGTAGAGACGTGGGAAGGGAAGGGGTGGCGAGGGGGAGGGGGGATACAGTGTTCAAAGTCCAAGCTTGGGGGTGCAGAGCCCCCAGCAGGAAGCAGCTCTTGACCAGCACTGGTCAGGTGCACACAAAGGCTGCTGTGTCCCCAGGTGCCCGCACTGTGCCCCTCAGCCTCCCGGCAGGCCCTGCTCCCTGCTCTTTAGTGCTGTCCTTCCCAGGTGTCCGGAGGTATAGGCCTTGTCGGTGATGGCTGGGGTGGGAATGCCAGCACAGACAGCTCTGTCACAGCCCCCCGGGCCTTATTCATGCTGGGGAGGTGAAGACAGCTTAATTCCCTGGCCCAGACACAGGGCTGCTTGCCAGATAGGGTGTGGGGCCACTGCTGAGCACCCCCCCAAAGGAAGGTGGACACAGGGAACAAAGCTGCCGGTGTCCCCCAGGCCCAGGGCTCTCTGCTCTGCTCCTCCCCCCCGCACCAAATAGCAGCAGCCCTGTGGCAGCTAAATTGCCAGGATGAGTGACGCCCGGTGTTGAGTGAACCTGCTTGGGTTGACAGAGCAACCTCAGCCCTCTGATTTGGGGACAGGGAAAGGAAACGATGCCAGATCTTGGGGTTCCCGTAGCGCTGGTAACCTGGGCTTTTGGGCTTCAAATCAGGAACCAAACAATCCTGGCTTCATGCCAGACCCTTCCAACCACCCACACTCCTCAGGGATCCTAGGTCCCTCAGGGCTGCAGGTGATGCCTGTTCTCCATCACGTCTGCTCGCCCCAAGGCCAGGGCCATGGTGGGGGCCATCTGCCTCGTTTTTCACTCAAAAGTCCTGGGCTCCATCCCTGGTGGACAGGGCAGCCTGGGAAATGCCTGCATTCCCCACCCTCCCCCCACCCTGTTCTCAGGGTAATCTCCTGAGTGACCTTGGGGTTCTAGCCGCTCAGGCCTGGCCTGGCACCGCCAGTCAATGCCGCCACCCATCCAGCTCAGAACCGCAGGGTTTGACACTGTGGGGAGGACCTGCCTCCCCTTCCCTTTCCTGCAGTGAGGACAGGCAGTCTGGGTTGCTCCTCACACCCTGCAGACTCTGGGAAACCGTACCCAAGGCCGGAAGAGCCTAACCTGAGACCTGCCTCCGCTCCAGAACAATCGGTGGGGATCTACGACTGCATCTGAGATCGGGCAACACGCCAGCATGAAGGACAAGGCTGTGCTCCCAAATCTCAGCTCCTCACTTCCGAGCTGCGGGCAAATTGCTGAACTCTAATGTCCTGGTCCCTAAAATGCCTACTTGCTGGAGCTGCTGGGAGGGCTGGGCAGCATCGCCCAGACGGAACACAGCACGGTACACACAGGAGGCGGCCACATGCATGGTGGTCCTCCTCAGTAACGGCTGCTGTGGCCGCTCCCTGCCCGCAGGGTGGGGCTGGCCTGTGCATCGTTCGTGGTGCAGTGAGGCCCCTACGCTCGGGGCTCTTCCGGGAGTCTCTGCCTCCAATGACAGGCGACACCCCTGAGCTGGACCCACACACGGAGTGACTGCGTTGCCCTCGTTTGAGAGACCGGATTTGTGGGCGCTCTGCAAGGGGCTGAGGGTGCTCTTCCTTCTCCCAGATAAGCCATCTCAGCGCAGTGAGACTCCAGGGCCAGCGGTGAGAAGGGACCTCAGAGATGGTCTGTCCTGGAGCCCCAGACCACAGACCAGTGTCTCATCCCAAGCACCATACAGGTGAGGACCTGCGGTCCAGAGAGATGGGGACACAGCCAGCCGGAGGCAGGATGACAACGGAGCCTCCCCACATGAGATGCCACCCCAGGTCCGGCACATGCCTTGCCGGTGCTCCGCTCAGGGCCACTGTGTGTGGGAGGACAGCTGGGACTTCTCTGTGGCCCTCCAGGACACCTGGTCTTCCGGGAAGCGGAGGTTAACGGAAGGGCTCCATGGATAGACAGACTTGGTGAAACCTGTTTCTGCTGTGCAACCATGGGAGACCCAGGGGTCCAGCTTCGGCTCTGGGCTTCATGGCCCTCAGCGGTGACCCAGAAACGAGCATCAGGAAGAAGAGTCTCGTCACACGGCTGTGATCAGACCTTGAAATTAGCGAATGCATGGAGGAGGTTCGGCAAGGGCGACAACTGTGGAACATGCAAGTCACTGCCACCATTCTGTTCCTGGAACACCAGCACAGGTGGGAGGAAGGGAAGGGTCAGCTTTGGGTGTGCTCAGAGGCTCTCTGTCCTGCTTTCTTGCCCTCTTTGGCTCTTCTTCCCTAGGCCAGAAAAGCAGAAGGACAGGGGTAATCTGGTTTATAACTTTAGGGGGAAAAAAACAAACAGGGTAAGTTCTGGAAAATTCTGTAATGTTAGACAGGAAAAAGGCCAGACTCCCTGGCTGGGTCAGGATGAGCTGGCAGCCTCTCAGGCCTGGCTGGAGCAGGCCCTGGGGTGAGTGTGTGTGTGTGTGTGTGTGCGTGTGTGTGTGTGTGCGCATATGCCTGTGTCTCTGGACAAGCAGGGTGGTTGGGGGAGCCAGTGGCTCTCCTCCCTGTCTGTCCTTTGTTTCCTGTCCCCTCTCTCCCTCCCTGCTCCTTCATCTTCTCTTCCCCCAGCAGGAAGGTGGGGAACCCCAGGGGGTGGTGAGCTCTTTGCATTAAGTTCTGGCTGGGCAGCTGCCTGTCAGCCAAATAGTTGAAGGTAGAGAGAGCCCCCGTGACCTGAGGCCCCTCCCATCACTTCTGGATCTAAAAGGGAAAATTCTGCTCTCTGACCCTCAGAACTGGGTGTTTCATGCATGAAGTGATTAACACGCGCCCCTTAGGATGAAGTCAGTGGCTTGGCCCCCACCCCAGGGGCTCCCTCACCAGAACCCCTTGTCCCCAGCTCCCCTCCCAACCCTGTCCCATGTCCCCCTCCAAAGAGGTGTGCGAGTGGGTGATGGGCCACAGGCAGGAACAGGCTGGAAGTTGGGGACCAGGAGCAGGGAAGGCGGAGAGATCAGAGATGGCCCCAGGAAGGGAGCAATGGGAGAGGGGAGAAGACAAGCCAACGTCTTGTCTCTGATGAGAGAGGAGACTGGGCAGCCCTCCCCCGCCCCCCTCCTGCTCCCTCGCTGACCTCTCTGCTCACATCAAAGTGGGGACCCCTTCCCTTCGCTCTGCTCCCTGAATGGGTCCAAGTCATCACTCCTGGCTTTTTGAAGCTGCTGACGGACGGATGGTAACAGCTCCGAAGTGCAGAAAGACAGGTCAGCCCTGGCCCTCGCCTGGACCCCTGCGTGGGGGAGGCTGCCCTCCCTGCTGCCTGCCCCCTTCCCTGCATCCCAGCCTCACAGCTCCTCCGGACAGTCGGGGTAGCCCGTGCCAGGAGAAGGGGGTGTGCAGTTAGCTCTGATGCTGGGGTGCAGAGGCCCCCAGATACAAGGGGGAGGTGTGAGCGAGGTGAGGGCCTGAGGATGTATGAATCCTTGTCAGAAAGGCTGTGGGGGCAGCAGAACCCTGCGGTGAGGAAGGGCAAGCCTGCTCTGGGGGAGCACCCCACCAGCAGGAGTGGAGGGGAAGGGACCCAAAACGTGTTATTGTGGCTTCCAAATGTGTCTCCCTTCTTTTCCCTCCAGTGAGATTTCAACCTGTTTTGATTAGCCAGAATCACTTATAACTGTCAATCAATGCTTCTGATCAACAAAGGAGTTGCAGTTGTTACTACACTGAGCCAAAATGAAATCATCTGAGAGCGAAGGACCCTCCACAATTTAGCTAAGCTGTGTGACCACGAAGTAGGTAAATGCGCATTTTCATTAGGCTTTTTGATGGCTGAGAACAGCTTGATTATGTGTTCCACAGTTCTATAATGAACTTGTAGTGCTTTTATAACAGTGTTTGTGAATCAATTTCTGTTTCAGGTTCACTCGGGCAGCTCAAACCACAAATGGGGAGCCCTACTACCTCATTCCACCAGAGAACAGAAAACTCCAGGCTTTCTATTAAAAAAGTTTGGGACCTCGATTTATGATGCTGGGGTAGCCAAAGTCTGGGTTATCGGATTAGAAAAAGACAGCACAAGACTCTTGTGGAGGGTACTCCATACTTGACTAAAACCTGTTCCTACTTTTTAGAGTAGCTCAGCCTGGAAAGGAGGGATAAAATCTGGGAGACTGCTGCCATCTCGTGGCCAAACCAGAAACCACAGCTATTTCTCCTTATTCCATTCATATTAAGACTACTGTAATAAAACTAAAATGTGCCCTATGAAATTATCTATATTAGACCCCGCATGACCTTTAAAAAATGTCAGCTTATTAAAACAATTTCAGAGGGTAAGAACAATCTTTTCAATAATTGGAGCTGGAACAGCTAGACCCACATGCAAACTTGGACACCCTCCTTACACTGTACACAGCAATTAACTTAAACTGGACCATAGACCTAAACATAGAGCTAAAATGAGAAAACCATTAGAAAAAATACAGGCAGGAATCTTCGTGGCTTTGGGTTGTCCAATGTTTTCTTGCATATGGCACCTGAAGCACATCAACAACAAAAAACTACATAAAAATTAAAAACTTTCCTGTTGCAGGTGATATAATCTAGAAAGTGAGAGATAACTCACGGGAGGCAAGAAGATATTTGCAAATAATATACCTGGTAAGGGACCGTATCCAGAATATATAAGAAATCTTACTACTTAATAATAAACAGACACGTGACCCAATTTTTGAAATGCGCAAAAGACTTGGATAGACATTTCTTCAAACCAAGTAGGGCATTATCTAAGTGACATATGTCAGAAAGACAAGCACCATATGAGCTCACTTATTATGTGGGACCTAAAATTAAAATGAACAAAAAAACAAACTCACAGATACAGGGAACGGATTGGCGGGTTGTGGGGCTGGGGCTTGAGCAACATGAGTGAAGGTGTCAAAAAGCACGATCTTTGAGTTATAAATTAAATAAGGCACGGGGACATAACACATCACGGTGAGTGTAACTCATAATGCTATATTGCACATTTGAAAGCAGCTAAGAGAATGAATCTTCCAGGTTCTCTTCACAAGAAACACAGTTTTGAACTATGTATAGTGATGGATGATAGCTTATCGGGGTGATCACTTCACAATACAGGCAAATATTGAATTATCGTGTTGTACACCTAACACTAGTGTGTCAGATATTCCTCAATTAAAAAGCGTAGCAGAGAACGCACTTCACGCCCAGTAGGATGGCCACCCTCGGAAAGATGGGTGACAACAGGTGCTGGTGTTGAACTGGAGCCCTGACACGCTGTTGCTGGTGACGAGAAGATGGTGCGACTGCTTTGGGAAGATCTGGCCGTTCCACAAAGCAGAAGTGTGTGAGCGCCACCGTACGGCCCAGCATTGCCCTCCTAGGTGTGTACTCACGAGAAATGAGCACATACCTCTTCATGAAAACTGACACATGAATGTTCATAGCAGCGCAATTTATAACAGCCAAAAGATGGAAACAATCAACTAAAATGTGACAGATTTGTACATTGAACAAAATTTGACATATTTGTACAATGAAATATTCTGCAATAAAAAATGAAATGTGGATACATGAGCATTTTACAATAGGATGAACCTTGAAAACATTATGCTGAGGGGAACAAGACAGGCACAAAAGACCACATACGGCGATTCGTACAAAATATTCAAAAACGGGCAAAACTGCCGGGACGGAAAGTAGATTGGCGGGTGGCTGCGGCTGCATGTGAGTGGTAACGGGGAGTGACAGCCCAGTGGGTTTGGGGTTTTGAGGGTGAAACCATTCCCAATCAAATTGTAGTGATAGCTAACCCATTTTGTGACTATACTAATCCCACTGAATTATTTACTTTAAATAGATGAATTTCATGGTATGTGAATTTTATCTCAAAAAAGATTTTTTTTTTTTAGATTTTTATTTATTTATCTTTAGAGGGGAAGGGTAGGAGAAAGGGAGAGGGAGAGAAATATCAATGTAGGGTTGTCTCTCGTGTGTCCCCTGCTGGGAGCTGTCCTGCAACCCAGGCATGTGCCCTGACTGGGAATCGAACCGCGATCCTCTGGTTCGCAGGCCTGCGCTCAATCCACTGAGCTACACCAGCCAGGGCTGTCAAAAAAGATTTTTAAATGGCCAATTTAATCCTTTTCAGCCTAACGTATTACATTAATCGAGCTCTTCCCATATGTCAGGAACTCTTCTGGGAACTTACTATGAATGAATGAATGAATGAATGAATGAATGCAACCCATAAGATACCTGTCCAATACGGGCCCTGGTGAGTGAACTGCTCTGACCCGGGAGCCAGGTAGGGTCTCGACACCCCCTTCCGAGTGCCGTCTCTGGTGGGGACTAGCAGGCTGCCTCTGAACCTGTTTCTAACTCACGATGCTCCTCCACCTTCCGGGTCTTTCCCGCCATTGCTGAAGGGGTGGGGTGTGGGGGGAGTGAAGGTGATACTGGGGAAGAGGATGTGAGATTAAAGCAGGAAGTACGTTTTCAGAGAAGGGTGACATGGAGCAGCCAGGATTTGGGGCTCCATTGGAGGGAGTCAGGGGGGTCCCCGGGGTGGTGGTGATGCCACTAGATGGAGGCAGGAGTGGGAGGAAAGGGTCAGCCCAGTTGGGCTGATTCCAGGGAGTGGGCAGGGGACTCCCTATAGGTGACCGCCACATGAGAGACAGAGGTCAGATTTGAGGAGTTGGCATTATGGGTGTTTTCACAATCCAGTCCAAAGCCATCCTGCTCTGTGGCCACGCCCCCAGGGAGAGGAGCAGCACATGCAGATGAAGCCCTGGGGGCACCCCAGCCAGCCTGAGAGGAAATAAAATGAGGTGCAAAGCAAGCAAGGAGCCCAGGGCAGGAGAGGCCTGGTCACTGGATTTAGGGACAAGGCACGGTGTGAGGAGGGAGAACACCACTTTCCGGGCTGAGGATGCACGGGCCCAGCCAGGGGAAAAACCTACCTGGTCGAGGGTTAGCAGCAGGTTGGCAGGGGTAGGGGGAGCTTGCCTTCTGGCTGGCCTCCTCAGGAACAGACTAGACCGCCCTCCCACGGGCCCACCATGGGCGTTGGGGGTAGAGCTAAAGATGAAAGCTCCAGGTGGGCAAAGAACACTGGTTTTCATTATAAGCTTTGGGGGTTTTTTAAAAATCATGTGCATGTAAGATGTGAATAAAAAGAATGAAAACCGTCACCTTATACTAATTAGATGACTTCATGGCAAATACAGGCTTTTCACGGGCTCTGACCAGCATTTCACTTCAGCCACAGGCCAGCTTCCCAGGCCACACCGATGGGGGCGAAGTTCTCTCAGATTGATTCTCAACGACTGAACACAGCCGAGGTACCCAGCAAGGCCAAGAAAACTCAGGAAAAGGCAGAGGCATCTTCATTCCTCAGTCCCCACACCCCCACCGTGGCTCTGGGCACCACGAGCACATTTGTGTACAAGCAGCCGGCTGCCTGGGCCCTTTAAGGCGGCTCCCTAGGTGCCTGGGGTCTCCCCCAACATCCATGAGGCAAGGGGTCCTCTTGGTCATTTGTCTCCCTAAATCTCAGTCAGTCATCACTATTTTCTAAGCATCACACACTTACACCTTTATCTGGACAAGCACGGTTTACTAGAAGTAGAAACAAGGGCCAAAATGTCTAAGTCTCCCGCACACAAACGCAGGCACTCACTGGTGCTTCGGGAGGTGAACCGTCTCGCACTGAAACGGCGGCAGGGGCTGGGGTTTCCAAAGCTGCGTGGGCAGTGGGGAGCGCAGAACGGCTGCCCTTGGGCTCTCCCCAGCTGCTGTCCCTGTAGCTTTTCTCAGCTCAGTCCAGGGTAAAGTGCACCTACTGGTCACAAGAAACAAGAGGGGAGCTGGCAGGACAACTGAGCAGGGAGGCCGGGATCATCTCCATCCCCACTGCTGTCCACCATGGCCACCTCCTTCCTGAGACCCAAGGGCAGGAGGCTCGCTTCCAAAACAAGGCAGCTTCAGACCATGGAGGCCCCCGCCACTTATAGATTAACCAAAGCCAGGCCCTAGTCCAGAAAGGACACGCAGCCGAAACGCCACCCACTCATCCAGAACTTAATTTTTTATTAGGAGGCGGGGAGACAGAGACATTGATTTATTGCTCCACTAATTTATGCATCCATTGGTAGATTCCCATACGTGCTCTGACCGGGCACTGAATCTCCAGCCTTGGTGCATCGGGACGACGATCTAACCAACTGACCTACCTGGCCAGGCCTGATCCAGAACCTTCTGGACGGCACCTTTCCCCAGACTTCTACTCCATTCTTTACACACAAGTGCAAACAGGCAGCCTGCAGACCAAATCCAGCATGACTTGCTTGGGTGCCTAAGTGACTTTCTGAAAATTTAGTTAAAAACATACTGGGGAATTTCACGTAAATACCCAGATTTCCTGACTGAAAAGCAATCAGAGTAGCTGCTCCCACACGGAGCTGGCAAGTGCCCACTTCAGACAGCCGTGTGCGGTCCTTTCTCAAACCTCACACCCGGCCCGCGACACTCCTCTGTGACGCCCACCTGCCTCCCTCGCCACTGAGCACCCTTCACAGGCCCCGCACCACCAGCGGCAGGGCTTCCGCGCTGGCGAGGGAGGGTGTCCCTCAGTTCTGACACGCGTGTCCACGAGACCCGAGAGGAACATGGAGGAGAAAGGGCTCGCTCAGCTGCTGCAGCTCCGTGAGGAGAGGGACTGACTGCATCCAAGTCCCCCCGAGAGTCAGGTCACCACCACACTCTTTCCCACCACAGGAACCCTCCCGACAGACCGAGAACTTTACTGCTGCACGAAAATGGCCCCTGTCCTAGATTCTCTGCGCAGTTCTCCTTTTCCAATTTCTGACCCCAGCTGCCTGCACCTGGGCTCTCCTCCAGCTTGGCAAGATGATCCTGAGGCAGGGAGACTTCCCACAGGTTTTTCCAGAGTGTGGCTCGAGTATCAGCAGTTTCCAGGAAAAGCCCTGGAGCAGCTGGGCTTCCTCAACTTCTCACACCTGGCTCTTCCAGAGTCTGCCCCAAGGGACAAGTCCACGCGACAGAGCGGAGAACTCAGGGGCCACGCTGCCCAGCGGTCTTCACTGCGCTTCCCGATGCCCAGCCCCGTCGTCCCGGTTCCAATCCTGACTTGGCATCTTTAGGCCCAGACGGCTCAGAGAGCGAACAAAGTAGCGAGGGAGCCTGCAGGCCAAGCTGAGCTCCTCCTTCCTGGACCCCAGGGCGGGCAGGACCAGCTGGCGGGCATGCAGGTGAAGAGGGATGTGGCGGGCCTTGGCCTGCGGCAGGCCCAGCTTCTTCAGAGTGCCAGCAGACAGCTTCTGCAGAGAAAAGGCGGCGTTGGGAGTGGCGCCAGCAGCAGTTCACCCCGACCCATGCACATGGAGGGACCCAGCACTAACACCCCGAGAAGCAGGGCTCGGAAGGGCTCGGGATCCAGGTAAGGGCAATCCGCCTCACCAGGGAAGCTCTACCCGCCAGCTCTCTGGCCTTTTGAGAGTGTAGGCTAGAACATCACAAGACACAGAGGTTTCCACTGTAGCTCTTTAACAGCAGCATGAAAGGCAGCTTTGAGCCTTCTGAAAGCCTCCTCCCCAGCCTGAGACCTCCTAACAAAACCTGACACTGACCACATGAAGCAGAAAGGTTCTGCCGAGAGACCCTGAGCCCCACAAGCAGAGGAACTGACTGCGTGTGAACCCCTCCAAAGGCCGGGTAACGGGTGGTGCCCTGTCGAAGACCATCAGCTCTGCCTGCTGTGACCCGCTCCTGCTGTGACCTGCTCCCAGCTGTCACAAGGGGGCAGCCTGAGTTCGGCCCCTCTGCCTGCTGCATTCTGAGCAAAACCCGTTACCTGGGGGGCCAACCTGTTCCAGTCGGAGTACTTGTGGTCACCAAGGATGGGGCAGTCCAGCCCAAAGGACAGGTGCACTCGAAGCTGATGTTTTATTCCTTTACAAAAGAGAGAGGAAGCTCACATGTGGCTACAGAAACAGTGCCGCCGGGGGTGTCGGCCCCTCACCATGTTAAATCGAAGCACAGTGAGCTGGCACAGCCCCAGCCACATCAAGTGACGAAGAATAACCCAACAAACTCTAGGCTCACAGGAGGGAAACGCTGTAAATACTGCAACACCTCTCCCCCCACCAGCCCCTACTTCCCACAGAGGTAAGTAAGCATCACCACCATCCTGGTATCTACCACTGCCATGCTGGCTTTGTTAAAAATAATTTTATTATATCACACTAAACAGTTTTGTTTTGCACATTTACCCTTTACTGTGGCAAAATATACATAACATAGAACATACCATTTGAACCGTTTTTAAGTGCACAGCTCAGTGGCCGTAAGCACATTCACGCTGCTGTGCAGCCGTCACCTGCATCCATCCGGAAATTCCGTGTCACCCTGAACTGCAACTCCATCCCCATGACGCCCTAAGCCCCACCTCCTCCCCCTCCGGCCCCTGGTGAGCACGTGTCTCTCTGAGGCTGACGACTCTGGGAACCTCACAGAGACGGAATCGCAGTGCTCGCCATCCTTCCGTGTCTGGCTCACTGCACTGAGCGCACCGTCCTCACGGCTCACCCTCGGGGCAGCAGGTGTCAGAGCTCCTTCCGTCTGAAGGCCGAGTAAAACCCCGCTGCGTGGATGGGCCACATTCTGTTTATCACTCGTCTGCTCACAGACATACGGGATGTTCTCACCTTCTGGCCGATGAAAACAGCGCTGCTGCGAACTCTGGTGTACGCATGTGTTTCTGAAGCCCTGCGTTCAGTTCTCTTGGACATATATCCAGGGGCAGAACCGCTGGATCGCTCAGCGATTCTGTGCTTAACTTTTTAAGGAACCACTTGGCAAATTTTTAAATAAGTGTAAACAAACTATTTACTATATCCCTCTGCTACCTACTGTTTTAAAGAATCATCCCTACAGGAGCTCCTGGCCTCCGATCAGCACCAGAAGCACACTCTCAAATGAGTCAGCTGCAGCTGCAGCCCACGGCACCAGCTGCTCCAAGGAGCAGAGCCCAGCCCGAGGCCCAGGGTGCAGCACAGCGGCCCCTCCCACCGGGGAGGGTGGCCCTCTCACCAGTAACAGGCTGGAGCTCCAAGAGGGCGGAGGAGGCCGTGCTGCTCAGCACCTGGTACTGAGTCACGGCCACATGCGCGTTCCGGCCCGTCCGCACTCTCACCATTTTCCCGTTGTCCATGCGGTAGCTCGGGGACAGCGTCATCTGAAGCCAAAGATACCAAGATATGATTTCAAGGGACAAGCCAAAAGCCCCTCCCTCCTGTCCAGCTCACCCACCTTATGGTGCTGCTGCTGCCCTGGCACCTCCTTCTCAACGATGGGGATGTCCACGACTCCTGCCGGCGGCACCGGGACGCGCACTGTGACGGCCCTGGGGTTGGGGTGACACAGACCCTTGCTTAGGCCACAGAGGTGAGCGAGGCACTCTCCGGATCTGGCTACTTAGAGGTTTTTACGGAGGAGCCACTGTGGTCAGTTCCTAAGGTCTGAGGGTTCCAAATACTCTCTTGGTGTAGGGCTTAGCCTGAGAGCTAGATACTATTTTTACAAACATAGCTTTTTTATCCCTAAATAGGTGTTAACTGCAGAATATTTTGGGGGGGGGGACAGAAAAAAATTGTATTAACAACATGGTCTTTCACTCCAGTCTTTAAAAATGAGTATGTATAATTTGAAATAAAATTAGAGTAATATGGCTTTTGTATCCTGTCTTCCTTTTTCAAATAATAAAACAGGGTAAGTTCTGATTGCATATGAAATAAATTTTTTTAAAAAAATTAATGAATGAATAGAAATTTCACAGGACCGTCCCTGCCCTGTTTCCCAGACAGATAACCAGGGAGGGACTGAGCCCGAAGATGTCACAGAAGCCACAGCAACTCAGTGGCTCACTCAGAATCACTCCTGCGGGAGGTTCTGAGTCACTGCATCATGACAGGCAGAAAACAATGTCATCTGTCCCGACAGCCATGCCTCTCCAGGTCAATCAGAGCAGTCCTCTGGGAACCAGGTGGCCTGCCACAGAGCCACTGACCACGGGGTGAAACGCCCACTCAGATGTAATGCTTCCCATCCTGGACACCCCACCGCAGGCTGGTCGGGGTGCGTGCTGCTAGCTGGTGTATCTTATCACACTTAAACTGAGTTGTGACTACTCGATCACCCTTCCTGATCGCCTAACATCGCTGCTCCAAAGTGGTCAGATGGTGAATATTTATCGAACGTGAACAGGCACTAATTCTACACGGATGAACAAGACAAAAAGCCTGCTCTCAAGGAATTCAGAGTCTGCTACGAAGGTTCAAACCAGTAACTGTAACATAACAAGTTGCTATGAGCAAAACCGTATCCTTCCTACCGTGTTCTGCTTCTAACTCCCACTGCCTGCACCTGGCATGTGAGGCCATCGCTAACTAGGTTCCAGCCTGCCTTTCTGGTCTACCTGCCGCCACCGGCCACTGCAGACCGGACTGTGGGCCTCAGCCCTTTGTGCGCGCCGCCCCCACAACCCAGAGCACCATCCTTCATCTTGTCGATCAAACCCCTTCCCTCATCACGACCCAACCAAGTGACTTCAACTCCCCTTTGAGGCCTACCCCTGAGAATGTTTACCAATTCTGGACCTTCATGAAAAATTTTCAAACAATTTTTTATAGGCTTACATTTTAATTATTTGTATATATAGTAATAGCCTTGGTTTTCCAAACTTCAGTTTTCACTGTGAGCTTGGTGCTGTGTTAAATACTTCACATGCATTATCTCACACAAAATACAAAAAGAATACTTACAAATCAAACAAAAAATAACAAACAACCCAAAAGAAAATGGGCGAAAGAAACAGTCTGTTTACAGAAGGGGAAACTCAAAATAGACAATAAACATGAAAAATGACTAGTCAACATCAAAAGTACACAGAGAAATTGAAAATAAAATACTCCCTCCCCCCCCTTTTTTTTTACCTGAGTGCCAAACCTTTTAAAAACACAATGGGCCCTGGCCAGGTAGCTCAGCTGGTTAGAGCATCATCCCAATGCACCAAGATTGCAAGTTCGATCCCCAGTCAGGGCACATACAGGAAGCAACCAATGGATACACAAATAAGTGGAACAACAAATCGATGTTTCTCTCTTTCTTTCTCCCTCTAAAATCAATAAAAAATAGAAATAAAAATTTACAAGCGCATCCGTCAGGCATAAGAGGAGGTGGGCACGCGCCACTGCTAGTGAGGATAAAAACTGACACGACCACTTTGGAGCGCAATCCGGGTGGTAAGGACCCACATTTTAAACGTGTGCACCCTTTACTCAGCAATTCCATTTCTAGGGATTCGTCCTGAAGACAGACTCACATATTCTTTGCAGTAGGTTCCGGAAAAAATGGGATTACCTACACATCTGTCAATAAAGCAATTATGATGTATCCACACAATGGGGTGCTACAGAGCCATTAAAAAGGAGATAGCTTTAAATTACACCACAAAATGGTCTCCGAGATCTGCTGTCCGAATGAAAAAAGCAGGATTCGAAACAGTGCAAAATATGCTGCCATCCGTAATGTGCGTCTTCTACATGTCCGGTTTAACTCCGGGAGTTCACCCAAGACACTAGTGACAGTGACTGCCTCTAGAGAAGGAGATGAGTAGATGGGGGACTGGAGTAGGTATCGTTTTTGCTCCTGTATCTTTCTTGAATTAAAAAAAAGAGGTAGCCCTGGCTGGTGTGGCTCAGTGGATTGAGTGCTGGCCTGCAAACTAAAGGGTTGCTGGTTCGATTCTTAATGAGGGCACATGCCTGGCTTAAAGGCCAGGTCCCTGGGTGGGGGTGTTCAGGAGGTAGCCAATGTTTCTCTCATACATCACTGTTTCTGTCCTCCTTCTTCTCCCTCCCTTCCTCTCTCTCTAAAAAAATAAATAAAATGTTTAAAAAACACACACACGCAAAAAATATGGAAGTAACGGATTTCCCAAGACACAGAGTTAAGGAACGACAAAGTACAACGTACATACCATGTGACACACATGTACACGTATGATACGCATACACATACACACATACATACTGTATACACTACATATATACCTAAATATACTGAGTAAGGACCAAAGGAATAAAAACCAAACTACCCTGAGGGAAGGGACAGAAATGATAAGGGTGGGTGGAATCTCTAGGAGTTTTTTATCTTTGTTGTTTGACTATTTTGCCGCAGGAAAAACATCATGTTTTACTTGTATAATTAATTTTCAATGATTTTATGTATAGCCATTATTAGGAACCACGACTCTATCAGATTCTAATAATGTTCTAACACTAACTCTGTTTCCTATACCTTTTAACTGCCCACAGGTCCTAGCACAGTGCCTCGTCAATGGGAGTTGCTGCTGTAGGAGCGCGTGACTAGAAGGAAGGGATGCCTTCGTTTCTACCGCCCCACCGCTGCCAGTGGGCTCCGTACCAGTACTTCTTTGTCACCTGCCGGGTTCTGAACAACTCTTGGACTTGGTGTGCCACTTCCTTCTCCCAAGCCAACACCATTACGCCTGTAGTTTCCTTGTCCAGCCGGTGGCACAGATGCAGGGGCTCTGCCTTGTGGCCATGAAGCATCTTTGCCAGGACAGGTAATACATCACTGATGCAGAGCTGGACCCCAGGACCACCTACAAACGGAAAAGACAAAGGTTTGAGCGGTCACCAGAAGATCCCACCAAAGAACTACTTGGGGAAACTAAGCCTTTCCCGGATTAACTACTAATGCTCTCTAGAGCCTTATTACTGACGTGTGGTCCAGGGACTAGCAACATCTGTCTGCCAAGGAGCTTGCTAGGAAGGCATCTCAGGCCTCCAACCCAGACTGTTCATCAAAATTTGCACTTAACAAGATGCCGGAGTAACTCATGCATATTAAGTTTGAGAACCTTTGTCTTAGAACATGGGGCTTTCTCCTCAGGCATAAATACTCTTTAATCTACTTGTGTACCTGTACTCACAATAAAATCAGCAATTAAAATGAGGAGGTCTGATATTTTACTCTATAAACAAAGGCTGGAGAATTTGTTAAGTAAACCCTAGGGAGAAATGCAAGACCATGAGGCCCTCCTGACGCATTACAAAAGAGCTAAGAGGCTTTGGGTGAGGTATTTCTAGGTTCTACTCTATGTACTCTCCTAAGTAGCCATTGACTTTGGAAAGGTTGCTTAATCTTTCTAACCTTAATTCTCTTCATCTATAAGATGTAAATATCTGTACTGTAATTAGCTCGTGGGAAATGAGAAGGCAAGAAGCTACTGTGAGCGTCAACAGAAACAAACCCACACAAGGCACTTGGAAACGTTTAATTCATTGCCTTTAGGTGAAACCATGTCCACGGCTCCCCAAAAACCACTCTTTCTCCAGCAAAAATATGCCTTTTCCCCCAGCAAAACTCTTTCCACAAATGCATTTTTTTTCTATCTTCCCTGACTCACTCCAGCTGTCTCTAACACCTACATTCAGCATTTATTCAAAAATATTTGAGAGTCCATTGAGTTCTAGATACCCCATGGTTTGGTTGGGTATACTCCCCCCCCCCCACACACACATTCCATATACGTTTTTTCTTTTTAAACTTTATTTTTTTCCTTTTATTGATTCTAGAGAGGAGAGAGGAGGGAGAGAAACATCAATGTGAGAAACATCCATTCGCTGCCTCCTGCACTTGCCCCAACCTGGGACTGAGCCGGACTCAGGCACATGCCCTGACCAGGAATCCAACCGGGACCCTTCGGTCTGGGGGACCACGCCCAACCAACTGAGCCACACCCAGAAGGACTACGCTTTTTCCTTTTATGTTATTTCCTCCTTCTCGGTTCTGATGTAAAATAACTTAGAGACAAATCATACCGCCTTTATATTCTCCTACAGCAATCCCTGTGGAGCTCTGCACACTGCACGTTCCGTAAACCGCTACTGACTGCCAAAAGTCGGGAGGGTGGGGACTGTCTTACTTATCTCTGTGTCTTCAATAGTGCCTTACATAGGACAGCAGTGCACGAAAACTTAAATTATTCTGAACGCAAGGCTTCTGAGAGCCCCAGAAGCGATGTGTGAGTGTTGCCCCTAGTTGTGGCTGAAAGCGGCAGCGAGCTCCCTCCCTTTCCTCCGTAGTCCTTACCATGCACAGGGAGGCCATAGGGCTTATTGATGACCACAAGGTCCTGGTCCTGATGGACAATCCCTCGCCTCAGTGCCTTAGCGAGCACGTTGGGGTGGACTCGCTGCAGCTGCTGCGTGAAGCGCACTAGTTCTTGCACTCTCCGCTGGACGGGGTTTGTGGACACCTACCGGGGAGAAAAACAGCGATGGGAAATGCCTGGTGGGGAAGACCTTCCATAAGTCTGGGTGAGAATTTGGGCAGGGAGGGAGTCACTGTATCTTTGCATTCGACTCGCCCCTTCCCCGATTAACTTGAGAGCCGGAGTACTTAGCACCGAGCCCGCAGGACGACTTCCTACCACGCAAACCACTCCCTCCGCGAGCTCTGCATGCCCCCCATTCTCCCAACGCCGACCTGGACGCCGACTAGCGAGGTCTCAGAGGACCCTCCCCCTCACTCCCCGCCACTGAGCGCACTGTCTCTTGGGAGCTGAAGTCTTTCCCTCCAGACTCACCGGCCCCTTCTTGTTCTTTTGTTCCTGTTTCTGGGCTCGGAGCCTCTCCGCCAACTGCTGAGCATCCAGAGGCCTAGAGGCAGAAGCAGCGGTACAAAATGGCTTAGAGACGAGAAAGAGGAGACTCCCCACACTCCGCCCGGAGCCGCACACCCAGAGGCGCCGCGCGGGGCAGCTGGGCGCCACCATCTTGCCGAGGAGGGCGGGGAAAGGCAAGACCACCTGATTTGGGATGTGGTTTGGGCGGCTGAGCGACTCACGTGGGTCCAGGCTTGAGCCTGGGAGCCGGGGGGCGGGGGGAGGGGGAGGCGGGTGGGACTGGCGGGCCGCGTCACGTGGCCGTGCAAGCTAAGTGCGCCTGCGCGCGTGGTTAACTGCAGTTAGAGCGGCGGCGTCTGGAGCGGTCCGGGTGAGTGGGTCTGGGAGCGCGTCTGGGGTTAGGAAATGCCGGTTCTTCAAGCGTTAACTTCGCGTCCCACGATCTTTGTCTCGGAGAGCTCTGCCCTGGGAGGCCGTGTTTCCCTTTGAAAGAGATCCCACCCCCAAACCCCCTCCGCCCCCGCAGAGCGATGCCCTCAAACGCTCTACCCGAGCCTCCTCAGGCGCCGGCTCGTGCGTCTTGGCAACCAGGTTCCCGGAGTTTGATCAGCCCCGGAGAACGCGTCCTGTCCGTTCGCGTCCATTTGCTTGCCGCTCGATCTGCGGAGATGCCCGCATCTCTTGTCACCTCCCGACTCCCAGTCTCTTTGTTATACGTGGTAACCTGTCCTCCCCCTGGGATGACGGAGAGCCCTCGCGTTATGCGGGGGCCCCCGGTCCGATTTCCTACCTAGGGAACCCCTTGAGTTTCTTCTGTCCTTTGCGAAGAGTTCATTTTTTGCAGCCTTCTCTCCCCCTACGTACCCTTTTTCCCTGGGACTCCTTGCGAAGAAAAGGCTGCGAGCACCGAGCACCGCCTTTCCCGTCTGTTCCTTCACGCTCCCTTCCGCGCTTTGCGACCGTCCCAAACCCTCTTCTCTCCCTCTCTTACTAAGTATGATGTTGGGACCCCCGGTGCCCACACTGCACGCCAGTTTCTGTGATTTCACTGAGGGGTAGCTGGGAAGATGAACGTTGGTTGGGATGGTAGTGTTAAAAATACCGTGGAACGTACCTGCCATTCGTTAAGAAGAAAGCTGCTGCCGAGTTGTGAAAAACGATGGATCCATGTAGAGGAAACAATTTCTTAAGACTGCTTAGAAGGAAGGCTACCTGAGGAGTTAGAGCAGGTCGTAGAATTAGGTTTGCCTGCCAGCCCTCCAAAAACAGGTAAGTGGAGCTAGGCTGTAGACAACTTTAAGTTGAAGAAAGACTTTGAACTAGATGTGATAAGTAGTGAGGAGTCTTTGGAGCTTCTTGAGCAGGGGAGAGACTCCTTGCAAGGGGAATTCTAGAAATGAATCTGGCGGATGAATGCAGGACAGATTGAAAAGCAAAGGGGCTTTGATAGCAGGGAAACCCGCTAGGATGCTGCAATCCAGCACATGATAGGAGACCATTATGCTTCATTCCGGGGTCTTGTCTCCCTACACTTACCTGCCCTGTGAGTTAGAATTGATTTCGAGTTGTACAAGTCAAGACACACTATTGGCTGCTGCTGTTGAACTGTGGGTCCCTTAAGGACCCATTCATTTGTTTATTCCCACGTCTGGCACTGGAACCTCATAAACGTTCATTGGAGGAAGTGCAAGTAGACGTGCGTTAGGTATGTCTGAACATCCTGATTTGTCTTAGTTCTGTCACTTTTTTGACCTGAAGAATGGAGGTGGGAGTAACTGTTTGTAAAGAGAGGGAAAGACGGCGTGTGTATGTTTCTGTAGTAAGATAGGTGATTAGGGTAGAATTGCAAAGAATTATGAGTGAGTTTGGGAAACAACTTCCTTTTCTCCTTCTGTCCACACCCCCCACCCACAAATTCACAGGCAAGACATAGATCTGTGAAAGTTGAGAATTGCCACCCTACAGGAATTGACTGCCTTTTACTCGTATGCCCCCGACCCAGGTTTTAATTTCACCGAAAAGTCTCACATTGTGTATTACTTGGGTACATGAAGCCCCTTTTCCAAGGACTCTGAAATTTGGACTTCAGGATTTTCATTTACATCACTGCATTAATTCTAATTACTGTTTGGGGTATAGTACTTTTATGGTTTTGTGGGGGCTAGGAAAACCTATTTCTACCTTCGTCCATCCTTAATGGCATTAAAGAAATGATAACTGTTCTTGCAGAATTGGCCTTCTGTGGCAGGAAACCAAATGAAGAGCCAACTCCGATGTCATTGCTAGGGACACGGAGCTTGTGTTCTTGGGTTTCAGTTGAACCCAAGAACACACTATAGAGCGGAAGAATAAAAATACTGGTCACTTTTTTATGGAGAAGGATCTTTTAGGTTTTTCCTGTTGAAACATGGTAAGAAAAATTTGAAGAATTCAAAGTCTTTGTTTCCTTGGCATCACAGTACAGTTTTAGCCCATATGGGTACAGAAGTTGCAGCTTCCTTAATGTTTCTCCTATGAGTCCAGGCACTTGGGCTGCTCTCTAAGTGTACAAGAATTTATGCAATACAGTGTCTGCTTTTGCTTTTTTAATGCTCCGTCGCCTCCTTCCTCACTCAGGTGACCCTATCCTGGGCAGTTTGCTTTTCCCACTTCTGCACCAATCTCACATTCTTCGGTTGAGGGTTCCTCATCTGGGTTGTTGGCTCAGTACAAGGAAGAAAAATTCTGTTTGTGGTCTCTTCATTTTTATAGAGTTCAAACATGGCATACTTACATTTTTTTAAAATTTCGTTTACTGGGGTAACAATGTTTAATAATGTAAATTTCAGGAGTACAGTGTTTTAATGCATCCGTGTACTCCGTCGTCTGCTCATCACCCGAGGTCCAGCCTCCTTCCATCACTGCGAGTTTGAGTTTGCCCTCCTTGACCCTCTTCCTCCCTGGCAACCACTATCCAGAAGGTGTTGGCGTGTCGTAATATATCAAGTGCCCTCAAAATAATATAAAGAACTTATTCATTTTTAAGGGTATTTCCTGATCTAAACAGAAACAAAGCTACATTTTAATTTTACAGATATGAACAAGAACTGGCTAACAAAGGAACTTATGTTTGAATATCACAAATTTAAGTTTAACTAATGGCATAAGATTAAATTCGGGCTTCTTGAACAATGATTTACAAGTTGTAGATTAACCAGCAGTTCAGTCTCCCTGAAGAGCAGGATGTATTTGGACATTGTTTTATGGTTTCAGGGAGCGCCAAAGAAGCAATTAGCTGGAGCTTGCCTGACCTAGAAGGAGCAGTTGTTGGGAGCCGGGAGATCTGGGGACTAGTCCCAGCTCAGCTGCTTGTGAACTTGAATAATTTGGGCTTTGATTTTTTTTTTTTTTTTTTTTTTTTTTGGTCTTGTAAAAAAAGATCCTTCCAACTCTAAGCTTCATTTTATAAAGCTTTTCCACTGACACTTAAGTACTTCTCCTTCTAAACAAGTGGAATGTATTTCAGACATACCTTCAATACATTAACGCTGGAACCACAGGGAACCAGGGTTCTGCTCTGTACCCCAGACTTTAAACTTAATGCCAGGTGAGCTAACATTTATATTTGGAGGTTACTTTATTGAGTGGTGTTGGAATATACCTTAAGATTTCCTGTGTAGGGCATGACAGAAGGAGTGCAGACAGAAAAAATCTCAAATATTAGAGCCCTGGCCGGGCAGAGCATTGTCCTGATACACGAAGGTTGCATGTTCGATCCCTGGTCAGGGCGCATCCAAGAATCAGCCAATGAATGCATAAATAATTGGAACAACAAATTGATACCCATCTCCCTCCCTCTCCCTCTCCCTCTCTCTCATTAATCAATAAAAAATTTTAACTATTAGAAATCAATGGTATAGACCTATAACATGGCTATTCTTTTCCCCATACCAGTATTTTAAGGCTATTCTGTTGTACTAATGCTCCTCATTATACTTTTATTCAGCTTTTGAGTAATAAATCAGAGCAGGTATAGCTTAAACCAGTGCTTCCCAAACTTTTTTCATATCACGGCACGTGTGGAAACGATTGTCGCTTCCTGGAGACCTGCGGGCAGCTCACAGAAGGCAGCTGGCCCGGGAGCTGGGGCTGTCCCTCATCCTCATGTGACTGCACCTCAGCCTGTTTTCTTCATAGGAGCAGTGGAATTAATAACATGTATCTAACAAGAGTGCTGTGATGAGCCGCGAGAGAAATATATGTGGTGCCTAGCATGGAGCAGACACTCGAATTGTTAGTAGCATTTCATGAGTGTAAAACAAGATCATTACATTAGATCATTTTCAGGACTACAAAGAGCTGGTCGTTTATGGCATTTATATTAGTGAAGATGACCAAGGCATCTTACGGGAAAAGGCACACATACCAGAAGGGCGAACATGGAGTCCGTGTTTCCAGAACATGAGCAGTGGGAAATTGAGGGATTTTCAGCATGCAGTGGTTAAAAGCCAGAGGATATCAGGATCCCTAGAGAAATTTAAGAAGACATTTGTAACAGCTAGTTGCTTAAGTTGAAGAAACCTATTCTTTGATGACTTGAAATTTTAAACAAGTTATAGATATGGATTGCGGTGCTTTAATTGTCAATGATTGGAGCATGCTGCGTTGGCTTTAATGATATGTGAATTTAATGACATTAACTTCCAGAAGCTGTTACGAGGAGACCTGAGCTGCTATTCACTGATTTGGAAAACCAGATCCACCGCTGAGTTTACTGTTCCCAGTACTGGCTATGACTCTCCTGTGAATACCAAGCAAAGACTTTGAATTCTTCAAATTTTTCTAGGTTGTTTAAACAAGAAAACCTAAAATTTCCTTCTCCGGAAAAACAACCAGTGTTTTTATCCTTAGGCACAATAGCACATATCTGGGGTTAACCTACCAGTCAACATTTCCCCCAACTTGCTTGATGATAAGAATCACCAGAGATGCCTTTGAATCCTCAGATCACTCCTCTGGATGTAGTGACTCAGTGAATTCTGAGTTAGGGCCCAGGAACCAGTTTGCCTCGCCCTTTTCTGCCCAGCAAGCACTCTGGGGGCCTGGGCTGAAAGTTCTTTTGTCTATGAATGTATCACACAAAAGGTAAGGTTACTTAAACATATAGAGAAAAACGGCATATTTTAAATATTGCTGTTTTCCCTTTTTTTTTTTTTTTTTGGAAGATTTAAAAAAAGATTTTATTTATTTAGTTTTATAGGGGAAGGGAAGGAGAGAGGGAGAGGAACCTCAGTGTGTGGTTGCCTCTCATGCACCCCATATTGGAGACCTAGCTGGCAACCCAGGCATGTGCCCCAACAGGGAATCAAACTGGCCACCCTTTGGTTTGCAGGCCAGCACTCAATCCACTGAGCCATACCAGCCAGGGCTGTTTATTTATTTTCGGAGAGGGGGGAAGGGAGGGAGAAGGAGAGGGAGAGAAATATTGATGTGAGGAACATCCATGTGAGGAACATCCATTCCACATGTATCCCAACTTGGGGACCCAACCTGCAGCCCAGGCGTGCTCCATGATGGGGAATCAAACCAGCGACCCTACACTTTGCAGAAAGAAGCTCAACCAGCTGAGCCACACTGTTCATGGCTTACTTTGTTTTTTTATCAAAGTAATTTGTGTGTGTTTTAAAGTCAGATAGTATTAAATGACTTACAGTGGGAAAAAACCCAGAAACCATTCCCTCTGTCCTTCTCGCCTCATAGTCTCATTTCCGAGAGGCAAGCAGTCAGTTATTTCCCTCTTTCTGCAGGTGTTACCCTCTGATTTCTGACTCATTTGCTGTGTTAGTGGTATTCTTTGTTCTCCGCCCCCCAGTGTCTGACCCCTTGATTCTTGCTGTGGTAGATAGATCAGGACTTCATTCTTCCCACCGTTTCTCTTCCTTTCCACATCCTCCACCCCTAGCACAGCTCTATTGTAATTTTTGGTTAAAACAGGCTGTTTTGATGTGTTTATACTTCTGCCAGATATTCTTCCTTGTGTTTAAGTTGACCTTTGCCTGATTTTTGTTTTTGTTTTTTTTCCCCACATATCTACTGCAATTTTTTCCCAAATGCTTCAAAATATTTTTCACATTCTTACCAGTAACATTTTCTGTGACCTCATTTGCTGTACTTCCACTTTTTTCTGGGAGCCCAGCATCTTCCTCCTCTTCTCTTCACTCTTTTCTATCAAGAACTGTGCCCCAAATGCAATACAGCAGCTTGCCTCCGCGCCCCTCCTGGGCTGGCACCGTGTCCCATTTCTTGGTGTACGTCCTTACGTACTAAGAAGTACTTGAATGACTTTATTTTGCCCACGGACTTGCTTGACAGTTTGAAATGTTGTGGAATTCTAGGGTGAAAATAATTTTCCCTCAGAATCTTGAAGGCCTTGTTTGTTTCTGTGTCTGCGATTGCTCTAGATGCACAGGGATTCTCCACCTCTGGTGCTGTGGGATACTAGGATGATTGACTTGGTAGAACCTGTCATTCTAGAAGTTTGTGTCCCTCAGTTCTGGGAAATTTTCTTCTATTATTTCTCTGCTTTTTCTACCCACATTTTCTTTTTCTTTGATCTCTTTTCATAATATCTATTCTTGATACATGGGTGTGCTAGCTTCCAAGAAAGCCCATTACAATGACAGTTCTTCGGTTTTCTGCTGAAATAACGGCAGGGCCTGTGTGCGGTGGGAGGTCAGTGCTTCCTCGTGGTGGCACAGACCCCACTAAGTCACGCCCGTGGGGGCTGGGGAGTGTCTGGCCCTCTGCCCACTCCCTCCCAGTTCCTTCTCACTCCATTTTCCTCCCTCCCCTCAGTCACCAGAATTGCACCACTGCTTTCCCTTTTCTGCTGTAGAAACATGCTATGTGAGTATTTTTAAAAGTTAATATTACTGAGACACTTAAGATAAATGAGGAAAGAAAAGTGTTTTTTTTTAAAAAATGGGGAAGAGGGACTACGTGTAAGAAAATTCATGGTGTAAAAGCAGGGGCACGCTCTCAAGAGTGCAGGTGTTCTCAGTGGGTGCGAACGTGAGGCGGGTGCTTGCACTGCTTTCAGGTTGCTGCTCTCCACGGGCCAGAGCGTCAAAGTGGTCCTCTCTGGGTGGGGTTCCAGGGCCGTTGTCACGTGCTCTTTCTCCTTTGCTGTACCCTTTGCATTTCCTGCACTATCTACCTCCGCCTGTTTCATGTGCAGCGGGGAGGCTAGGCCCAGGTGCCCTGCCCCGCCCATGGCTGCTCTTGTGATTTCTCCCTTGGTCTTGCACTGACCTCCTTCATTCTTTGAGAAAGTGAGTTACTAGGTCTCTTTAACCTGTTTTTCTCTTGCCTATTTTTTTCCCTCAATTATTTTTACTGGCCACTTTTTAAGACGGATGCTACCTGCAGCCAAGCAGTGCTTTTAAAGCAGTTTCCTCTAAGTCAGTCTCACCTTTCTGGTGGTTATGGTGACTTCTATGACAGGTAGTACCTTTTTTTTTTTAGCTCTCAGGTTTTCATTTCAGGTCTAAACAATGCTTTCATTTCTCAGTTCATTTGCAGATCAAAGAGAGTATTTTTCAGTTTTTATTTTTAAAAATATCCTGAAAAGAATATCAAGCTTGTTAAAGGGTTCAGGCTTTCCTAAACCGCCTTTGGTCCATCATTCCCTTGTTCTTCAAGGCCTTCTCGGAATTGATGCAAGGAATGTGCTTCCAAGTATTATGCTGCTGAAAGACCTGACAGTTTTTCAGAGTCAGTAAATACTTGTGTTGGCACTTGAAACAGAAAGAGGGAAGTAACCACCTGTAATCCTCTCACCCGGAGATTGTTTGCCCTTCAGAGACTACAGCACATGATGAGGAACGGGTTGTTGGGCTGGTGTTTGACCTTTAAGTTTGAAGTCTCATACTGTCTTAAAGGACTTTTGCATGTGAAGCACTATATAACAGACTTTTGAGTAGGAATCTCCTATGTTGGAAACACAGGAGCGATCTGAGCTGAAGATGCAGGTTTGGGAGTCATTAGCATTTAGTTGGTATTCTAATCGCTTGGTAGATGAGGTGGGGAGGGGAGGGAATTGGAGTGGAGAGACTGGAGAGCCTCAAGTAGACTCTGGACTCAGTGTTTAAGGGATGGGCAGAGGAAGAAGGACTTACGCTAGAGGGACCAGAGGGAAACCAGGAAAATACAGTATCCAGAGGAGACGAGAAATGGAACGTCAGATGCTTCCAACAGCTAAAGGGAGCTGAGTGCTAACGATTCCACTGAAGTTCGCTGTAAAGTATCTGTCTCCCATAAAGCTTTCCTTGGTCTTCCTCAGGCACACTTGTTAATCTCTGTACCCCAGACATTCGTATTAAACTTAGCACTTATATAATAAACATTTGGTGACAGTTCTGTTTCCCCTAAAAGGAAGAGACTGTTTTTAAGGGTATGGCCCTCAAAGGTATGGTTTTATGGTTTTTGTCGTCCTTGATGAGACAGTATTGCATTGTGTCTCCACAACACGGACTTGAGTTAGCATCCTGTGTCTACTGTGTAATAGCTGTGCGTCCTTTAGCAAGGTGGGTAACATCTCTGAGCTTCGACTCCAGTATCGATGATATCTGTAGTGTGTGATGATAATAGTGTCTACTGCAGAGGAGAAAGAACATTTGTAAAGTATTGGGAACAGTGCCTGACATTTAACAGATATTTGAACATGAAAGCTCCACAACTTGTGATTAACAGAATTCCAGTCGTTCTACTCTGCAAGGATACATAGAATACAATCATGGCCAGGCCACAGGAAGACTACAGAAGTGGACTGAGTTTGGTAAAATGCATGTAGCTCTATTTTGTAAACAACTCTGTGGACTTTCTGCAAAGTACTTGGTGATTTTGGTTTCTTGTAGTTGGGAAGGAGAAAATGAAAAGATTAAAGAAGACTGCTCCAAAGCAGATGGGAATTTTTGTGTGTAGAGATAAGCAGCATAAATAGGTGAGTGGTGGGTGTAAGTCACAGCATGTGTTTGTTCGACTTAAGAGAAACAATACTACAACTTTACCCATTCATCCTGTTTCTTTTATCTTCCCTTAAAATTCTTCCATTACGGTTAACCTGCAATTTTATATTAGTTTCAGGAGTACAGTGTAATGATTAGACCTTTATATTGCTTACAAAGTGGTCACCCTGATGGGTCTAGCACCCATGTGACACCGTACACGGTTATCACAGCATTGTCGTCTGTATTCTCTGTGCTGCACTTTGCATCCCTTGATTATTTGGTAACTGGCCATTTGTGCATCTTATCCCTCATCTTTTTCACCCATCCCCGCAGCCCCATTCTCACCTGGCAGCCATCAGTTTATTCTGTGTGTCTTGTCATTTTGTTTCTGTTTTGTTTGTTGTTTAGTCTTCACGCGTTTCTGTGTTTTTTCACTTTTCTTCTTGTAATTGATTTCTACTTCGTGCCATTGTGGTCGGAGAAGATGCTTCATATGATTACAGTCTTCTTACATTTATTGAGGCTTGGTTTGTGGCCTGCCCTGTGGTCTCTTCTGGAAAATGTTCCATGAGCACTTGAAAAGAATGCATAGTCTGCTGCCTTAGGATGAGATGCTCTGAAAATGTCAGTTCAGTCCATCTGGTCTAGTGTGTCTTTTACGGCTGCCGTTTCCTTGTTGGTCTTCTGTCTGGATGGCCTGTCCATTGATTTTCTCTTCAATGGGCCAAAGGCTCCCATGTGTTTTTTAGGTGGGGTGTGTGTGCCCTCCTGTTGCAGCTGGTCCTTAATTGCTGTCGTTAACTCAGAGGGTGGAGTTGACCCTCAGGCTGACTGGTTGTCTGGGCTGGCCATGCCCAGGGTGGGCGAGCTGTTGAGTGGGGGCTGACCCTAGGGAGTGGGAGTCACTTTAGTGGGGCTCTGAGGCCACTGAGGTCCGCCCTTCGGGTGTGTCATTTATGGAGCTTGTTGGGTCTGGGGCCTCTTGGGAGAGGCTCTGGTGCAGGCCAAGGTCAGCCACTACTCATGTCTTACTTTGGGCTGCCTAGTAAGGTCTAGAAAGTGATCTGCAGTTGGTTGCTGCATGCTCTGACTTTGGAGATGCTTGGGAGGGGCCATGCTGGAAATGAGGCCAGCTGCCACTAGCTACAGGCTTGGGGCCATTTGGTGGGCACCACGACATGACCTGGGGCTGGCCGGCCGCTACTTGTACCACGGTTGTAACTGCTTAGTTGAAGCTGCATTCCAAGCCAAGACTGGCCACTGCTTACGCCAGGATTGTGACCGTCGGGTGGCGTGGTAGAGTAGCGATCTGTTGCCGTTTCTGCCACTGAGCTCAGGTTCGCTGGTGGGAGTGCTCTGTTCAACAACAGGGTGGTGTCCTTGGGTGGTGTTTTCTCCTTGCAGCTAGTAAAGGAGGTGGGATTCACACCCAAAGCTATGTCTCCTTGAAGAGAGGCCTAGCCTTTGCTCGTACACAGTATTTGGGTAGTTTTTTCTTTGCTGTTGGTATACCCAGCTTATAGTTGGGTACCATTTAGCGAGAATAGCATTTAGTAACAAATGCTGGGACCTTGAGACCCTTGTCTTAACCATAGGGCAGGGCTTAGAGTCACTTAGCCAGAGGTACAGGGCACGCTGAGGTCAGCTTGCTGTTCGTTTGTGGTTTGTGGGCCTCTGAGAGATTTTTGGAAAGCCCGCAGAACGAGCCAAGGCAGGATACTTGTGTGGAGAAGTCACTGGAGGAGGTTTGGGCTGGGTGCACACATTGTGCGGGATGGGTTCTCACAATCACCAGGGCAGGGCACACGGGTGTTAGGTTAATGGAGACTCAGATGTGGTGCCTGCCATCTGGGAGGGAGGGGCACGCAACAAAGGAACAGTGGTGTCTGTCGGAGTTTCCATCCCTGGAGAGAGCTGCCCTGAACCCCTTCCCCTCTGGCCTTGACCCTGAAACTTGTCAGTTCCTCCCTGTGTGTTCTGGCACTTTTCCAGCTGCTGCCCCTTCCCTGGAGCCCAGAGCGAATGAGTCCTACACAAGCCTCTCGAGACCAATACCTTCGTTTCTAGCAGCCCTGTCTCTCTCAAATGCAATCCTTGCTGGTTTCCACAGTCAGGGATTATGGGGACCCCTTCCCAGCACTGGTGTCCTGGTCTGGGAAGCCCAGTGTGCGGGTCTAGGACCCCTCACACCTCAGGTGGGATCTCCCTGGCCAGATACCCCTCCTGATTCTTAACCACACACCTGGGTGTGGGACCTGCCTGTTTCATATCCCTGCCCTTCCTGCCGGTCTTAATGTGGCTTCTTGTATATATTCTTAGTTTTAGGGATCCTGTTCAGCTAATCTTCAGGCAATTCTCAGTGATGGCTGTTCTATAATTTAGTTTTGGTCGTAGGAAGAGGCAAGTACAGTGTTCACCTCCTCCACCATCCTGACTATAAGTCCTCATCCTGTTTTTTACAGCTCATGAAATTGAAAGTATCCATCGGTCTGCTAGTCTTTAAGTCATTGTAGGTACACACTCATGCAGTCAGCAAATATTTGAACATTCCCTCACTAGGTAAACTGCTTGGGGCTGTGGATGTGATGATACAAATAAGACAGACACTGTACTTGCCTAAGGGAGCTCGTGTTCCTGTGGGAGACACCGGTAATCTCAAGGGTTAAGAGACGTCTCGCAGATAAGGAGCTTCGGTATAAATGCAGCCCTTGAGGTGCAAGGGGTGGATGAACACACTGCATAAAGCTGAGACTTCAAGGAAGAGGTGGGGGTGGAGGTGCCTGTAGAAGATGTCACTCTTCAGCCACGTTCTGTGTGTGAGCCAGGGACGGTTGCGGTGTGTCCTATGTGGCTCTGATGCCTGGGGAGTGTGAGAGAGGGCTGCAGGGGGTGCTGTCAGGTGGGCCCTGGATGCCGGATCGTGCCTGGTCCCTTGTCCGTGATGGGGAGTTTTGCTGAACACGGTGAGAGACCATTGAATGATTTTAACCATTTTTTAATCCAGTTGTGTTTTCAAATCCCTTTTGCTGCTACAAAGCTTCTAGTCATAAAATACTTCGGATTTAATATATAAAATCTGAGAAGCTGATTTCTTAGTCCTAAATACTGAGGCCCTTGAGTCATTTGCCAGACAGAGTTCTTGCCTTAAGAATCCACCTTTAAAAATCAGTTTACCCCTTAGCCCTGGCCTGGTGACTCGGTCAGAGCATTGTCCTGTGCACCAGAAGGTTGTGGATTCGATTCCCGGTCAGGGCACATCCCTAGGTTGAAGGTTCGATCCCTAGTCTGGGCATGTGCAGGAGGCAACCCATTAATGTTTCTTTCTCTCTCTGTCCCCCCACCACCCTCTCCGTTCCTTCCTTCCTCTCTCTAAGATCAACAAACATATCCTTGGGTGGGAAAAAAAAATCAGTTTATATCTTAGATATCAGAAACTTAATAAAAATAAAATAATTTCTATATAAAAATATTCAATTGGTGTCAGAGGATAAGCTAAAGCTTAAACCCTTTTGCCCGTTGGAATCAGATTACCTTTACTCACCGGTAGGCATATCTGGAAAATAATCGTCTAAATATTGATTTACTGTACACACAATTTTCACAGGAATTTGTCTTTTCCCATTTTTTCCAAATGGCCTTTCATGGTTCTTACTACATTAAAAGCAATAGTGGGTTGTTGTTGTTTTTTTTTTAATAGAAACTGCTTTCTCTGTTGCACAGTAAATTTCTTCTAATTGTAATCATGAGCAACATCTTGCATTTGAGTTAGTTCATTCAATAAATACTTGAATACCTACTATGTGCCAAGCACTGTTCTAGGGTCTTGGGATACATTGTGAACTAAACAAAGAGCCCTACCTTGCAGGAGTTTGTGTTCCAGTGGGAGGAGGTAGGTGACAAATAATAAATGTAGTTAGTATCCTTACTGTACTACTACTGATGTAGTATTTTAGAGGTGGTATGTGATATGAAATTAAACGTAGAACAACTAAATGCAGTGTTGAGGAGGTTGCAGTTTTAAATAGGGTGGTCAGGGTAGCACCACTAATAAGGTATGATTTGAGCAAAGGCAGTGAGCCTTGTGCAGAGACCTGGGGGCAGACCGTGCTAGGTAGAAGGAATAGCCAGTACAAGGAAAGGCCGCAAGGCCTGTCTGAGGAGTAGTGAGGAGCCCAGGGTGTCCAGTGGAGGGGATGGGGTTGCTCAGCTTTCTAGGAATGGGTTTCTCCTCAGTCAGTTTTAAGAAGTTCATCGGCCAAAACAAATGAACAGTTGGGCGAAGAATTTCCATCCCATCAATGTTCTGCAGGTGGTAATCTGTAAACACTCAGACTCCTGTCTCACTTGAGTTAGGTAATTTCAGGTAACAGAAGTTTCTTAAATCCATGCCATAAGGCAGCTAAACAGAAATCAAAAACCTTCTTTTTTTTCCCTGTAAATAAAAAAACTGATACTGGGTCACGTTTAGAAAACCTAGCATTTAGTAAAAACTGAAAGTTTTGCCATTCTGATTTATAAATCTCCCAGTTAAAAGCTGAATGGTTTTGTTCCGTAGTGGAGGATGGCCACGGTGTCAGATGCACTTGTGTCTTAAGGGGAGCAGTGACAGGGCGGAGACTGTGCTTAGTCAGGGGGAATGGCTCTTTAGGAGCGGGTTTTCTTGCCTCCCTTATTTCTTGTATGCTCAGTGGCTCTAACTCTTTTTATTGTTTTTATTTGGTGGTCTGCATTTTCTGTTCCGAGACTCAGTGAAAATTTGCATGTGCTTCTTAACTTTCCAGGCTAAATCAACCATGCTGCTTTCCTAAGGTCCTAATGAGTGACTGATAAGAGACTATTCCCAAAGTCACGTGAATGTCAGGTGTGCGATGGTGGTGTATATCTTCAGTGTCATCTTTGTTTTGGATGCACAGCTCTCTATATAAAGAAGCAGGCTCCATTTGTGCACTGAGGCCACTGGCACTCTTCCAGCCATATGTGCCCATGACCGATCTTCTCCCCATGGTGTTTCTGAATTTTATTTTTCATAGAGCACACTTTTATCGTTTCTTAAGCTCTTCTTCTCAATTTCTTTCTGAATTTGCCATGGTTATTTCATATTGGAGTCCTGTCTGTGAATTGCTGTTCATTGCTTCTCACATATTTTCCTGTGAAGTTGAAGCTGAGGTAAGATCACTCAAGAAAGTGCTGGAAGGCCTTAGGTCTTTGAGTTTGTTCTCACAGTAAAAAGAGAAGGTGGTATAGTTTTCACGTAACCGCGCATTAGAAGGGCCCTTGAAAACTTTGCCAGGTCTTTTCTCTTCTTTCTCTAGGTTGGACTGCACGTGAATCTCCTTGAAGTTGTGTAGCCTACCCCTTTTTCTTTAAAAGTAGGTCCAGTTGTGTTGCTCTTCTCAGTGGGAAGGTCGAGCCTAGCATTCAGTAGACGTTTAGCAGCTGTTGAGTGATAAAAGTAAAAGAAATTTGAATGCATTAAATAATAGCAAGCTTAGTTTTAAATCCCTCTTTAGTAGGTATTCTGATAACTGAGTTTAAAAACATAATTAAGAACCTAAGATGGGTGTCTATTCACTTATTTTGAATGTTATGTCCAAGATAGTGTGTACTTGAACATGAACTAGAAAGTAATGAATAAATTGGACTTGAGTGATTTTATCTTGATGTTGAAAAACATTTTATTAATTTTCTTTTTAGTTAACTCTAAGAATAATTGTAAGACAGATTTACTTTCTACCTTACATTCTGTCCTCAGCTTTGCTGTTGAGGCGGGAGTGTGTGGATTACACAGCCACAACACACAGACCTCGGAGGTGCTGCCCCTGGTACCTTGGAGGTGCTGACACCTAGCACCATTATTCCTCTGTACTTGGGGTTTTTAATCCTCACATTTGCCATGCTTCTTGTTGTCGAAATACACCTTTTTTCCTAATCGTCAAACTCAGTACTGTTTAAGTCAAAAATTTCCAAGAAGGTGAGAAGGGGTGGAAATTAGTTGGGGTGTTCTTATGGATGTTTGTATTACTGTCAGGACAGCACTCGTACACAGCGCGCTGTGTGTGTTCTGTTAGCATGAAGAACAAGCAGTGGCGGGTATTGCTGTACGTAACTCACGCTGTGTTATGTTAATAGGAGGAGTTTAGTTTTTAAGGACTCACTAGAACATAAAGTCTTGGCCTTGAAGATTTATTTAATCTCATTTTTAGTGAATAGCCTATGTCGTTTGTGATGAAACTGTGTGATCATACTACTAGATGCATGGAAAATTTATCTTTTTTTCCGAGTATTTTTGTGAGCATCCTGTGTTACTGTCTGCAGGACATACCTTCTCAGCAGCTCCGCAGGAGGGAAAGCAGTGACAAGGAAGTTCTTGTTCTTTGCTCTGTGAAGTCATCAACTTATATCACCGACTTCTAATGCAAGTCAGATTTTAATTTGGGTCTTCCATTATTCCTCCTTGAAGCAGTTTTGTTTCCTTACACATGATGTGTTTACTTTGGTTTTATAATTAAAAATAACGACTATAAGCAACATGTGAGCCCTTGAGTCTGGAATAAGAAATGGAAAATTTGTCTTATACGCCGCTGGGAAAGGCTGCAATCTACAGTATAGAACTGAATTTATCAACTACCTGAGTAAACTAGTTTGTTACCTGTCAGCACGCTTGTTGGGTGCTCTTTTGCAGGACTTTCCACTGGGTTTCTCTTTCCTCCCTACACCCGTAGTTACTAAAAACCAGATGTGTTGGAATTAGTCCAAAAGCCACAATCAGAGGGACTTGATTTCTTCAAAGTCAGAGGATGGCTGTCTTTTTCCCTTAGAAAATGAAGCTAACCCCTTTCTATGTTTAGGTTAGAGAAATAAACCAGTCTTCATTCTTGTCACTGTGTTTTTATTTCTATTTTTTTTTTAATGGACATGGCAGGGAGGCCTTTTAAAGCAAGAAATGCACCACCTCCTTAAGCTAGTCATTGTTGCCTTTTACTTCCAGGCAAAAATGCCATCATTAGAACTTTTTTCTCCTGTTAATTTCTTTCATCTGCCCCTAGACCAACGTGAATTATTCCTAGCTCCTTGTGGCCAGTCCCTTGTTTGAGCTGAAGATGACACACTGGCAGCAGAGGGAGGGGTCTGAGAGGAAGAGATCCGCAGGGAGAACTCAGGCTGCGCAGCCTCACTGCCTCGAGATGGACGAGCCATCAGGTTTCGCCGTCCTGGCTGGCACCGAGGTGGCACCAAAGCAGGAGCTGCTGGCCTTCTTTGATATGTCCAATCTGCAAGTCCTCCAGTTTGTGCGAACGGTGTTTCACTCATTTGCCAGTCCCTTCCCTCTTGTCCTTTTTTCGTGTTTCTTAATGGGTTTTTCCTAGAACACTTGCCTTGGTTTCCCCCTTTCCACCCACCAGATACAAACATTCTAGTTCCTGCCAAGCTGGCAGGTTTCGAAGGAAGTGTCCTGTCTTCCACAAAGACTTAGGTCTTTAAAAACTTACTAAGGTTGCCGTTACTTTCCCAGCATGTACCAAGTATCTGTTATTTTGCTGAACTCTGTTGGCCTTGAGGGATTTCTCAGTGCTTAGCAGTAATTGGAGTAATGAAGGCTTTGCTGTAGAAAATGGTCCTTGTTTTCTTGTGGCAGAAAAGCTTTTTCCACCTCTGCTATACATTGCATGTCCCACTAAAATGAAAACTCAACTAGTGATCACATAAAGAAATTAATGTGTGAAGTAGTTGAAGCAGGTTAGGAATTCACAGTTAGCTTGGAAGCTCTTTTTTTTTTTTTTTTTTTTTAAGATTTTATTTATTTATTTTTAGAGAGGGGAAAGGAGGGAGAAAGAGAGGGAGAGAAACATCAATGTGTGGTTGCCTCTCACGTGGCCCCCACTAGGGGCCTGGCCTGCAACCCAGGCATGTGCCCTGACTGGGAATCGAACCTGTGACCCTTTGGTTCACAGCCCGCGCTCAATCCACTGAGCTACGCCAGCCAGGGCTGGAAGCTCTTTAGAAGTAATTGCATGTTGTTTAGGGTAAATGCTAAAACAAATTTTTTTTTTTTCTGAAGCAATACTCTGTAAGGAATATGGTGTGGTTTATGCTTAGATGCCACTGGGCTGTACCTGTGAGATTGTAGCATATGAGACATTCTTTATTTAGACCGAAGACATGATGGTATCCTGTTAGAAAACAGAATGACTATATGGTCAGTTATAATGTGGGCATATTGGATTATTTCTCATTCAGTTCCTAAATAAAAGGACCCCAAACATTTTAATAACAACTTGTCAGGAGCTGTTAGGCATATTGAATGTTTTTAAATCATACAGGTGGAGTGGACCTTCAGAACAGTTGACTCCATAAAGAAAAAAATCAGAAAGCCTGGTATTCAGGTGTAGAGACCAATAATTGACCATGTGTCAGAAATAGAATCCAGCAAAAAGGACTCTGCATATTTTCCAGGAGAAAATGGAAGGGCTGATCTAGGGTGTGAATAGATTAGTGGTGATGGGAGGTAGAAGCAAATAGCGCTTGTCACCAGAAAAAAGTTGTCCCCGCTTCAGAACACAGGTGACCGCTGCGAGAGCGTCAGCAGCGTGCTGGTCGTGGAGCAGGCGTTAAGCATTACACAGAGTTACTTCAAATAAATCTGCTTTCTGGCTTATAGGAGCTTCCTTTTCTGATCATCTTGGGCTGCAAATTAAAAAGAAAAAGCTGACATGCTAATACATGAAGAAGAATGCTTTTAAGCGATAATAGTGTGGTTGAGAGCGTGGACATGGCCTGACTGGTGTGGCTCGGTTGCTTGGGGGTTGTTGGGCAAAGTGATTCCCAGTCAGGGCACATGCCTGGGTTGCAGGGTGGCGTGTGAGAGGAAGCTGATTGATGTTTCTCTCTCACTCTGATGTTTCTCTCCTTCTCTCTGTAGATAGATAGATAGATAGATAAAAATTGGACTTAAAAAAAAAACGAGCGTGGACTTAGGAGGCAGACCACCTTGGTTTGAATTGAAACCCAGCCTTTCTGTGTCCCATCTCTAAAATAGGGTAGCCCTGGCCGGGTAGCTCAGTCGGTTGGAGCATCCCCATACACTGGAAGGTTGTGGGTTTGATTCTCAATTAGGGCATATGCCTGGGTTGCGGGTCCAATTCCTGCTCAGTGGGTAGGTATACAGGAAGCAACCCATTGATGTTTCTCTCGCAAATCAGTGTTTCTGTTAGTCTCTCTCCCTTCCTGTGTCTCTCTAAAATCAATAAACATTCTCTGGTGAGGATTAAAAAAAATTGGGTAGTAATAGTACTTCATAAGGTTATAGAGATTACATGAGTTAATATTTGTAAACAGTGCATGCTGCGTTGTAAGTACTGTATAACAGTTTATAAATAAAACTGGGGTAGAAGCCAAATTGAGCATTTAGTCCTGAAGATGTCTGACTTCAAAACATTAAATTCCTTCCCTCTGTACTTTGTTTTCATCTTTCTCAATACATGGTATTTTGGACATGGAGTCAATTTGCTCAGACAGTTGGTTTGCAGAATGACACTTGAGGAGAAAGCATCAGCACATTCTTCATTGCGTATTTGTAAAAAGCCTCCCCAGACTGATACGTTGTCCTGCGTATGGTAGAAGCACACTGCTATCACTGCTTCTCCAGTCTAGAGCAAAGACTTCAGAGTAGGAAATAACCTCACATAAATTAAAGCTTCACGGAAATACTTTAATGATGATTAACTGCTGACTGTAGGCATTAGCAAACTGGGAAGCGGCTAGACTGCAGTAATTGAAGCCTCCCACTTGGAGGGAGGGAAGGCGACCTAAAAGCAGGATGCCTAGTTGTGCACCCTGCGTGTAGCAAAAGAAGTTGGATTGTAGAGCATTGATTTCTCTTAGGTGTGTCCTACCTGTCTCATCACAAGAATCCCTTGAAGATTCTGGAGATTGTGGTTCAGTAATTTGGGATTAGAGCCCAAGAAAATACAGTCTTTAAAATGGAAAGACCATTATTAAGAACATGCACTTTTAACAAGCGTCTCAGATGATTAATAAGTTAAGGCAAGATTCGCTGTGTTAAGTAACCTGAACCTCACCTTTCTTACCAACAGAATCAAAGATTTGGCTAGAAGGACAGTCTGCTTCCTAACTCACATCTGTGACTTTGTGATTCCTTTTTTCTCATGATTTAAGATCTCAGAGAAGAATGTCATTATGTGATGGAATATGGGATGAGGAACTGAGCCTTCTGTTAATCAGAAGAAATGAATCAGCAAACTTTTAAAAATGTCTTTATATACAAAAAAGCATTCTAATGAAACAGTACACTTAAAATAATTACTGGGAATTTTGTTCTTTCTGAATATTGGCAAGGAAGGTAATAAAACACCCAAAACTCCGGTAGGACGTATTGCCTTTCTTATTGTGTGTGTGTACACGCATACTACCATTTTGGAATTAATGGTCCTTAGATTTAGCAGGTTTACTAAATTTTGAGCAATTAAAACTTCTCTGTATAGTTCTCATTGTAATCCATGGTAAGTAACTCTTGTACTTTGGCTAGTTATCTATCACCTGGACATAACTGGCCATTTGTCATATATGTTTGTTTGATTATACCTTTCCCAGTTAGCACAGTGTGTTTAACTTTTTTTTTTTTTTTTTTTTTTTTTTTTATTTTTTTTTTTAAGATTTTTATTTATTTATCTTTAGAGGGGAAGGGTAGGAGAGAGGGAGAGAAATATCACTGTATGGTTGCCTCTTGTGTGTCCCATGCTGGGAACTGGCCTGCAACCCAGGCATGTGCCCTGACTGGGAATCGAACCGCGATCCTCTGGTTCGCAGGCCCGCGCTCAATCCACTGAGCTACACCAGCCAGGGCAAACTTTTTTTTAATCTTCCCCTGAGGACATTCTTTCACTGCTTTGAGAGAGAGAGAGAAGTGGATGTGAGAAACAGCAGTCGGCTACTCCCCTTGCATGTGCAGCCAGGACTTGAACTCAACCCCTGGGCGTGTGCCCTGACCAGAAATCTGTCTGACCACCTTTCACTCTAAGGGACGACGTTCCAACCAACTGAGATACACTGGCCAGGGCAATTTATCACAGTGTGTCCAGCTAGAGAAACATGTCTCATTACCTGTACGGACACAATCGTCCGGCAGCAAGGAATGTCTGACAATCAGCAAATGAGAATTGATTGTTATGTTCTTGACCCAGTGATTTGTTTATTTATTTAGCTGTTAGGAAATGGATAATTGGGAGCTATTAGCATACTTATCTGTGGTTTTGTTCTGAGTCTTCCCCAAGCCTGTTTCATGGGAAAATGGAGGATTTCTTACACTCCACAAAAATGATGGCCAGTAATTGACATGAGCTGACACTGGTCTTTGGGTTTTTCAGAGGTGGGTGGAGCTTTCGGGAATAGAAGCAGAATGGCAGTCTGGGGTTCCAAGTCATCATTTCAAGGTTACTTTCTTTCAGATGAATTTAATTCTGTTAAGTTTGTGTTGCTCATTAATGAATGAATTTCTGTTAAGCAGGATTTACCTTTAGAGAACCTTTAGGGTATACATATGGCTTATTAAAACTGTTTAATGTTTATGCTATTTTGAATGGTACATCTAATTGTGGTCCATGGTGTTTAATATATTTTAGAAACTTGATGGCTTCTACAGGGAGCCAGGCCTCTGATACAGACAACAGTTTTGGATTCTTCAGTGATGGCGCACCCCCCCACCAAAAAGCCCAGGTAAACGGGGAGGGGAGTCCGAGGAGTGGAGTTCGTTCCTAGTAATGGTGGTGCACGGAAAAGAACAGACCCGCTCTGCATCCTGGTAGTTTTCACTGCTTAGTAGTGACCTTTATGTAAAATTAAAGTTCTGTTTTGGATCTAATTTTTGTTTTTTATCAAGCTCGTAAATGTGCACAATTGTAGAAGTCAGTACTTCAAGGCTTGTAATGCCTCACTCATTCCCCTCAGAGACTGTCACTTTCGACCTTTTTATAGGTTTCTCTGATAGTTACATCCGTATTTTGAATACAGTGTGTGCTGCTGTATCCCAGTGTTTCGGTTTTATGAATAATCTGCTTCCGGTTATGGAAGATGAGAATTAGGCTTGCTTTCACAGATCTTCTCCCACATCATCACAGGCACTCCATGCACACGCCCCACTATCCCCCAGGATGTTTCATATCACGTTTTCTGGTTAAATCAGTTTTTAATACTTATATTATATGGCTGTATAAATAGTATTCATAGATGAACCTAATAATGTGTTAGGAGTACAATTCTTGTCCATTTATGCCTCCAAGTTATTGAAGATTGCCTCTGTCTTTTTTAATTTATTTTTTGGTTCACTTTGTTTTCTGTGTTCCTGTCAGTTTATCTTCAAACTCTGTGACAAAAGAGTCAATCTCCTAGACTACTGACCCCTAAGCAGTGTGTGAGTCATACTCGTCGTGAGTTCTTCCTCTGCACTGGGCCCGGCTCCCAACAGCTGTTCTTGTGCCGCCCCGTTGCTGGCCCTGCCATTTTCCTTTCCCACCGCCCTGAGAATTCCTTACTCATCACTCTTGTGTCGGGTCCTGTTTCCTGGCTCTCATGTCTCCGTGTGTGTACTTCCTTCAGCTTCCTCAGTAAGGATGCACAAGGAGACAAGTATTTGGAGACGTTTGAAAATGTCTTTACCACACACTTGCATTTCTTTGATGATTTGGCAGAGTATAGAATGTTAAGCAGGAAATTGTTTTCCTTAGCGTTGTGAAGTCATTGCTCATTCTCTGCTAACACCTAAATGTTTCTGCCAAAATAGCCACTCTATTCTGATTCCTAGTCATTTGTATTATATGGCCTCTTACTTTTTTTATTAGAAGTTTATAAGAATGATTGTTTTATTCCCAGTAACCTCAGACTTTCCCAATACATCATTGTGAAATTTTCAGGTTGTGGAGAATAAAATTATCTAGATACCAGGTGTTTGCCCATCCTGTTTTATAGCATTCTGTTCATGTTTCATAGATGCTGGGTTTTTTTAATCTCTGTGAAGATGTCTTTGTTTTCTTTGTAGGTTTTTCTTCTTTTTTCCTTTATTGTCTCTTGTTTCCTCCAAGTTCCACTCTATCTGCTAGTTTTGTTTTGGTGAAATGCTCATGTTGGGGGCTTTGCCCAAATATAAGGTGACCCTTATATGTTGGCTTGTATTTAAAAAGCCAGATCGTGTGCGGGCCTAAGGGGCTTGGTCGAGGATGGGCCGCACTTATCAAGTACGGGCAGGCCCCACCTGGCAGCAGCCTGGGGCCTTTTCTCTCTGGCTGGCCATTTCTAAAGGAAAGGAGAGGGGAGGGGAAAGGAATCCTCCCACCTCAGACCGAATGGGGGATGGGATACAGGTATAACGTCCACTGCCAATGTTTCTTCTGGGAGGAGGGGCCAGGGGAGAGTCTTCTATTTCATATACAGACCTTTACCTGCACACTGTTCTCACATTGAGAATCCTCTGATTCAGCCTTTCTGGAAGGCCAACCTCCAGTCTCAGAAATCTACCTGCTTGGTATGGCTTTGCCACGAGTTTGCCTATGTGGGCCCTGCCAGCTCCTCCACCTGCAGACACACCTGGGCATTCCCGGGGTTCTGCAGAGGGCATCTGCTCCGACCTTACAGCTTCTGAAACTGTTGATCTCTGTGGTCTGCGGTCAGTGTTGCCTGTTCTATTCTTTATGAATTGATGTCTTCTAAAAAAATTATTTACTACTATTTAGCGGTTTTAGTAAGAACCAGAAACGAAAAACTGTTAAATCTTTTTAACTGCAAGTCCTAAATTAGGAAAACCTACACCTCAAATCTGTAGTGTATGCGATAAAAATTCAAACAGCACAGCACAGCCAAGTGAAAGGTAAGCCTTTTTCTCCCCAGTCCCCAGAGTGACCACTGCTTACAGTTCTTGTGAATCCTAGAAATTTCCTGAGTGTGTATTTGTGTGTGTTTCACTGTCTTGATTCCCTTGAACTGAAAACCATTTTTCATCATTTGCTTCTAATATCTAGTATTGTCTTTCCCAGTAGACTAAACTTTTGAGATTGGGGGCTCTGTTTTGTTCACAAATGCATCACTAGCGCCACTGCAGTGTCTGGTACCTTATAAACTTCTCGTGTTCATTGAACAACTGAATGCAGGAGTTAGGGATAGGGAAGGTATTGTTTTTCCCACAGCTTAAAGTGTTGTTCCAAAAATGCTGATCCTGTTCCTCTCTATTTTATTACTTGGACAAAAAGTCGACAAAGACAATTTCTTGGGGAAAAAAATGCCTCAGCAAAAATGAAAGTAAATCAGTACATTTCAAACAGATTTCATTATAGCCTGCAGAATGAAGGGGGCTGGAGAACAAAACCCAAAAAACCTGTGCCCACCCTGTCTCACCTGGAAACCTCAGGACAGAGCTTCATCTGAGCTTACCCTGGTGAGAAAGGAATGGCTTTCACTTTATGTCATATCCATCTAATGGTTTTTTCTTTGTTTATTTAGGTTCTGGAGGCTCCTCCTGTGTTTTCAGAATTCTTTTGGCCACTTTTTCCTTGTCTTTGGCCTGAGAACACCTAGAACAAACAGAAGGCAGACTTGTTCCTTTGTTTGACTACTATCTCTTGCCCAATTTTAGTTATGCTCAGTTTTATCTTAATGTCCACAAAATTCAGGCTTGAATTGTTTATTGTCCGCCTTTCATTTTCTGTTTTGTTTCTCAACAACTGCAGTTTGATTTGTGTGAGGTTCTGTGCTCTCAGGAATGTACATCAAACATGTTCTTTGAAATTTAATACTGGTTTAAAATGTAACTTTGCAAAACTCAGCTGAGCTGTAATATAATTGGAACTTTTCCTGAAATTAGTGGGTTTTCTTAGATCTTCTTTCTATGAAGGAGAACGTTGATATAAGATTGCTTTGTAGGTTTCCTGAAATAGGTTTACGACTGTTTCTCAGCAAGCACCGGCACCACATTCTGGTCTCTGTGCATCAACTGTTGTGGAGAGGTGTCCGGAACTGGCCCTGGCCACCTTTGCAACTAGGAAAGTTACTCCCAAAAGCTGTGGGTTTCGACAGTCTCTCCGTGTGCCACACATCTGTTGGATGTTCCCCATCCTCTCTTTCATTAACTTTTTTAGGAAGCTGCTTCCAAGCTTAAAAAGTAAGAAGCCTCAGGAGCTCGTGCTGGTGATTGGGACAGGCATAAGTGCTGCTGTGGCACCTCAGGTTCCAGCCCTGAAGTCCTGGAAGGGCTTAATTCAGGCCTTACTGGATGCTGCCATTGATTTTGATCTTCTAGAAGATGAGGAGAGCAAAAAATTTCAAAAATGTCTCCACGAAGACAAGAATCTTGTTCATGTTGCCCACGACCTTATTCAGAAGCTGTCTCCTGTGAGTACCCTGTCATTTGAAATTTTTTAAACCACCCGACACATGCAGACTGTGATCAGGATATTCGTTTCTAGCATGCAGATTTGCACAGCATTTGCCTCTTCTGTAAAATGTCTGTTGCTGGATCTTATTCATGGTGTTATGTTTGGCCCCATTTTAGTGTATGGTGTGTTGGTGTGTATGATGATGGTGGTGGTGGTGGTGGTGGTGGTGGTGGTGGTGGTGTTGTTGTTGTTGAGGCCTTTATGTGTAAAAATGAGACCACTGTTCCATTGTTGCTGTCTTTTGAACGTACTTTTCCTGCACTCACCACTATAAAAGCTGTGTTCACTGGCACTCACCCATTTTAGGGAGTCCAGGAAGGCTAGAGATAGTTCTTATTTTATGGATGAAGCAACACAAGTGTTTAATGTTCTTTTAAGGCAGCTAATCAAAATATTTATCAGGAATTTTGTCTTGCTTTATCAAACTGAGTTGGATACCAATTTCCTAAGGCTAAAGAGCCTCCTTGTCTTGTTTTGACTTATAAATGTTTTTAAAATAAGGATTTACTTAAGAAATATTTGAAAATAATAGAATAGCCAAAGCATAAGTCAAGTGGACCTTATATAAAATGTGTGTGTGTATACACACACACACACACACACACACACACATTATATATATAACTCTCACTCCTTAAAGAGTCAATTACCAGTATTTGCCCTCCCCCACACCCAGCCCTAACGCTTTAGGAAAGAAGTGTCATTAAGAATTAGCTTAAAAGTCATGGATTTAAAAGTTAATTTCTTTCTGGTTCATGACTCATTTTAGAAACTTAGGGCCTTTTTTCACTTCTTCTTTTCATTTCCTTGTCCTTAATTGGGATAAATTGTTACTAACCTAGAACAGTGTAAAGAATTAACAGGCTGTAAAGAGAGCTCATGGGACCTTTATCTTATACCATATACAGAAATTAATTGAAAATGGATTGAAGACTTAAGTAGAAGAGATAAAACTATAACACCCTTAGAAGGAAACACCGGTTTAAAACTTCATGACCTTGGATTTGGCAGTGGTTTTTAAGCATGGCACCAAAAGCACATGCAACAAAGGGAAAAAAATAGGTAAATTGCACTTCACCAAAATTAAAAACTGCTAGGCTCCAAGAACACTACCAAGAAAATGGAAATACAGCCCTAGGATGGGAGAAAATATTACCAATTTATATTTCTCATAAAGGTATAGTGTCCAGAATATATAAAGAACTGTTACAGCTTAACAATAAAAAGGCTAATAATTGCATTTGAAAACGGCAAAGGATTTGCATAGACATCAAGGAAGAAGTACAGATGGTCAAGGAGCACAGGAAAAGGTGCTTGACATCATTAATCATTAGGAAAATGCACACCGAAACCACGTGAGATACCACGAGGATGCCAGAATGGAAAAGTCAGTGAGTCCAGGTGACGATGTAGAGAAACGGGGCCCTGCGTACACTGTTGGGAATGTGAAGTGCACACAGTGAGGAAAACAGCGTGGCAGCTCCTCACGGAGTTAAATACCGAGTTACCATATGACCCAGCAGTTCCACTTCTAGATGCGTACCCAGGAGAAATGAAAGCGTTTATTCATACATAAACTGATAAGTGAATGTTTATAGCATTACTACTCATAGTAGCCAGAAGGTGGAAATAACCCGTATGTCCATCACCTGTCAAATGGATAAACAAAATGTGGCATATTCATACAGCAGAGTATTACTAGATGATAAAAAGGAATTAGGCAGGCCTGCGAACTAAAGGATTGCGGTTCGATTCCCAGTCAGGGCACATGCCTGGGTTGCAGGACAGTTCCCAGCGACAGTTCTTAGCAGGGGACACACGAAAAGCAACCATACATTGATATTTCTCTCCATCTCTCCTTCCCTTCCCCTCTAAAGATAAATAAATAAAATCTTTAAAAAAAAAAAAAAAAGGAATTAGGTACTAACAGATGCTACAACATAAACGAACTTTTCAAACATTATGCTGAGTGGAAGCCAGTCATAAAAGAAAACCTGGTAGGTGATCCCATTCACAGAAAATGCCCAGAACAGGGAAATCCTTAGAGAAACCCAACAGAAAGCAGTTGTTGAGGGCTGAGCAGCGGTGGAGGGCAGAAAGGTGATAAGGAGGACGGGTTTTTTTTTTTGAGATTGTGACAATGTTGTAAAATTGTCATGACAGGTACAGAGACAGGTACACAGATTACTGTCTACAAGTAATGATTGAACTGTACATGTTAAATAGATGATTTGTATGCTATGTGAATTATGTCTCAGTAAAGCTGTTAAAAGGATGAAGAAGGTATATGACCCAAGTAGTAATCAATAGAAAGTGAGAGTAGCTATATTAGTGTCTGATAAAGAACACTTGAGAGCAGCGAGCAAAGAAAACATATTTTTTTAATGTCCAAACATATACGAAATTATTGTCATATGAACGGTAATTCAAGAGTGTGTATACAAAAAATGTAAGGGATTGAAGTATTAAAGACGTGTGGCAGCCAGTTTATTAATAAAAGTGTTATTTTTCTGGAAAGAAAAGAAAGAGCGAGCTCCTGAGGGTAAAGAGTAGACCCAGTCCCGGAAGACTAGGCGGGTGAGGAAGTCCAGTTTCAGACTAGGGCCCCGCGGTGTTGCTTTGCCACCCTGTTATCTTGGCTGTCGTTACCAGTAATCCATTCAGTGATCTCCTGAGAATAGCAGGCATGACTTTGCCAGTTTGGGGTAGTTACAACTGAAAGCAGTGAGAAGATTTAAAGTCAGTGTCACCATATATATACCAGTCAAATATAACAAACTGGGATCACTAATTATCTGTGGATGATAATTTATTATTTACCTTAAAGTATAGTTGTAGAATAGTGTCAGTTTTAATAGAGTAGCAATTGTTAAACTTTTTTGGGTCAAGAATCCAAGATGAAAAATTAAAACAAAAATTTAAAATAATTCATTAAAAAATAATAGTAAACATATGTTAACACGAATGTTTATAAAAATCTATTTTTTAAAACAACAACTTGTGAGAAAAGTAATATTGTTACATTTTTGCAAATCTCTTTAGTGCCTGGTTTAATAGAAAATAGCTGGATTCTAATACCTGCTCTGTATGGTCAGTCTGTTATGTTTGTGTGGGTTTGGTTTAACATATGAAAAAAAACCCAGGTCCCACAGACACATAGTTGGAAAAGAAAGAGGTATAGATGTTCTTTGTTCATTCTACACCAGAAACTCAGTGAGTGGTGGCTTCCTAAACAGTAATAACAGTATGGAGGCTGCCAGTCAAGATGGTGGCCTAGGCAGACATGGCTCACCTCTTTGCACAACCACATCAAAATTACAACTGAAGTATAGAACTACCATCTCTCAGAACCCACAGAAATCGAGTTGAATGGAAGTCTGACAGCTACAGAATTAAAGAAACCACATCCATCCAGACTGGTAGGAGGGGGAAGACTCAGAATGGGCTGGTCCCACATCCATCCGTGTGTGGTGGATAAAAATTCAAGAGGGACATGTTGGTAGCAAGGAGTCCCAGCCCGACACCAGGTCCCCCAGCCCAGGGTTCTAGTGCCAGGAAGATAGGTCCCCACAACTTCTGACTGCAGAAACCAGTGGGGATTGAGTTGGTGGAAGAAACTGCTGAAGCCCAAAGCAGTGCCTCTTGAATTCACACACGGACTCACCTACTCAGACTCACTCCCTTTGAGCTCCAGCGACAGGGTGGCGGCTTAAGGGGCACCAGGGGCATGCAGGGGGAGGCTGAGGTATCTGGTATCTGGTATCAAAGAAGCGAGCACAAGCCATTGCCCCTTTTCTGGGCCCTCCCCCATAGAGCCACCAGACTGGTGCCATATCTAAGATTCCATCAACCTGGCTAACACTTGTTTGATCTGCCTTGGAGATCCCCAGAGACTCCGCCCCACCCAACTAATGGGCCCACCCAGGCTGCTTTTCCATATTAGTGGTTTTAGCTTGTTTTACAACTTCTAAATCCTCTCAAATAAGCAGCAGCTGCCCTCAGTGAGCCCCAGGCCTAGAACTAGCAGCCTAGATTCACAGCTTGGATTCACCTGGAAACCTCCAAGCCCAGCCCAAGTAGCTGCCTTCTCTGGTTGCTTTATAGCTCAGGCAGGGTGGCCCTGGGCAAAACACAGAGGGCTGACCTTGGACTGCACCACCTGAGAAACCCCAGCGGACAGCTACAGACCATGTGGGAGCACCACCACCCTGTCCCTGCACAGCTGATCTACCACGGAGGGTGGACATTGGTGGTCAATGGTCACAGACAGTCCTTGCAGCTGACTAGCCTGGGTCAATCCCTCTCATTGACCTGCCAACAGCAACCAAGGCTCAACTACAAGATGAAGGTGCAGTCAGCCCACATGAAGGGTGCACCTAGAGTACCCAGCTTGGGTGGGCGATAGGGGAGGCTGTGCCACTGGACCCTAAAGGACACCTACTACATTAGGCCATGCTACCAAGACATGGAGTCTAATCAGCTCTACCTAATACACAGAAGCAAACTCAGGGAGGCTGCCAAAATGAGGAGACAAAAGAAGCATGTAAACAGATCAAAACTCCAGAAAAAGAGCTAAATGAAATGGAGATAAGGAATCTGTCAGAGGCAGAGTTCAAAAACACTGGTTATAAGGATGTTCAAAGAACTTAGTGAGGACCTCAGCAGCATAAAAAAGATCCAATGAGAAACGAAGGATACACTAATTGAAATAAAGAACAATTTACAGGGAGACAACAGTAGAGTGGATGGAGCTGAGAATCAAATCAATGATTTGGAACATAAGGAAGCAAAAAAACAACCAATCAGAGCAAGAAGAAGAGAATTCCCCCCAAAACAAGGATGATGTCAGCAGCCTGTGGGAGAAATTGAACAATCCAACACTTGCTTCATAGGGGTGCCAGAAGGAGAGGAGAAAGAGCAAGAAATTGTAAATCTATTTGAAAAAATAATGAAAGAAATCTTCTCTAATTTGGTGAAGGAAATAGACATGCAAGTCCAGGAAGCACAGAGTCCAAAACAAGATGGATGCAAAGAAGCCCACTCCAAGACACAGCATCATTAAAATGCCAAAGGTTAAAGGTAATGAGATGGGAGAGTGGATGTGGGAGAATGGGTGAGAGGTGAGGGGATTAAGAAGTGCAAATAGGTAGTTACAGAATAGTGATAGGGGTGTAAAGTACAGCATAGGAAATGGAGTAAGTAGCCAAAGAACTTACGCATATGACCCATGGACATGAACAAGGGTGTGAGGATTGCCTGAGAGAGTAGGGGATGCTGGGTGCAGGGGAGCCAAGGTGGGGCAATCAGGACAACTGCAATAGCATAATCAGTAAAATAGAAAAAAAATTGTTAAAAGATTAATAACAATATGGAATCTGAGTCAAATCATCTCCATATTAATGGTCATCTGAATTTGAACTTTATTCCATTGATCTATCTTGCACATAGAATGAATCTCTTGCCTGTATGTGATTTGTAATATCATGCATTGGTCATTTGGAGAACACTAGTTCACTGAGTTACACATAGCTCCCAAATGTTGGCACATTTCACTACACAATAAAAAAACGCCTCCATTAATATCACCACCAGTCTCATCACAGAGATACTTGGAAGCTGTCAAGCTCACTGTGGCAGATAAAAGTTTTCTAAAACCCTGATTTGTGCTTGAAAGCCCCGATTTCATCATCGGCAACAGTGGTGGCAATCAGTAGTTGTTTGCCTCAAGATGACAGGCTCCCTTTGTTCATTTTTGGGAATAAAGCCTGAGAATATCCAAATCTGAATAACTGTAGTTTGTTAGTCACTCAAGTAAAAATGATGTTTGATTAAAAAAAAAGGCGGCTGGTTCCCTCAACAGCTCAGCCAACCACACAAATGTTTGCCTGGAGACAGCTGTCACGCTCCAGTGTCCAGAAGTGCTTCGTGCATACTCCATTTCCCCACGCGGAGTACTAAAAGGACAGGTACTTGAGAGTCGAGATTTAATGTGGTTCATTTGTACCGCTTCGTTAAGAACATCCTTCAGTGAGACAGGCATTTTTCTCACACTGAAAGTCTTTGGTAAGGAAGGACACACACAACGATCACTTGAGTTTGCCTAGCCAAACTGACGGCACGTGCTGGGGAGCGGATGTCGTCAAATGCTCAGAGAACAGCAGTTTTCACCATGAAATCCATTGGTGAAAGGTTAGGGAGGTGGGAGAAAGCAAAGCAGGAGGAATTTGGGGGTTTGGATAAAAAGTAAAACAGATACATACTTCCTTCACATTGGTGGATATAGGACAGTTAATAACTAACATTTACAGCACATCAGAGATGGTGTGGGGGAGGGGGAAGCAAGATAACAGTGAGGGGTTCTGGGGTCTCCTGCTCTTGCAAGAAGTTGTGCCCTGAGGGGTCTGGAAAAGGAGCATTACTCTGACCTTCCAAAGGTCTGTTATCTTTGATGCAAAAAGAGGGTGGACAGGTTCAGTTAAGGTAAACATTGACCTTTGTCAAGACAACTACAGGCATGACTACCTGCTCTGACTCACTTTCAGTTAGGAATTTTGATGTTCAGACCATCCTATGTGGTTACTTTTGGTCTCTAAAAGTAACTTGTAAGCCTGCCATGCTGACCTCCCCTGAGCTTGTCAGGTTTAGTATGTGGCCCCTTTTTGTCCACAAAAGTGTTGGAGAGGATATGGAGAAAAGGGAACCCTAGTGCACTGTTGGTGGGAATGCAGACTGGTGCAGCCTCTGTGGAAAACTGTGGAATTTCCTCAAAGAACTAAAAATGGAACTGCCTTTTGACCTAGCAATTCCACTGCTGGGATTATACCCTAAGAGCCCTGAAACACCAATCCAAAAGAACCCATGCACCCCAATGTTCATAGCAGCACAGTTTACAATAGACAAGTGCTGGAAGCAACCTAAATGCCCATCAGCAAATGAATGGATCAAAAAACTATGGTACATTTACACAATGGAATTCTACCCAACAGAGAGAAAGAAGGTGCTCCTATTCTTTGCAACAGCATGGATGGAACTGGAGAGCATTATGCTAAGTGAAATAAGCTAGGTGGTGAGGGACAAATACCATATGATCTCACCTTTAACTGGAACGTAATCAACAAAAGAAAAAAGCAAACAAAATATAACCAGAGACATGGAAATTAAGAACAATAATCCAACAATAGCGAGAGGGGAGGGGACAGCTCGGGGAAGGGTTTTCAGGAACTACTACTACAAAGGACACATGGACAAAACCAAGGGGTGGGGGGTGGAAGCGAGGGAGGGTGGTGGGTTTGGCTGGGGTAGGGGGAAATGGAGGGAAAATGCAGACAACTAATTGAAGAACGATAAAGTAATTAAAAAATTAATAGTATTGCATTTTTTTAGGTATGATAGTGGTGTTGCAGTTATGTTTTGTTTTATCTGTAAAGGGGAGTCATTATCTTTTACGGAACCTTCTGAAGTATCTGAATGAAATGATGCCCAGCAAATTGCTTCAGAAAATGCAGTGAAGTGGGGAAGGAGTGAGGTGGTGGGAGTTTAGTTTACACAAGATTGGCTGCGACGTGGTTATTGTTCAGACTGCATGATGGGCACATGTATTTTTTTAATACTTTTTTTACTTTTGTTTCCTTTGTAGTTTGAAAATGTCCATATTAAAAAAAAAAGACTCTAACAACAATAATGTGGAAGGTTAGCAGCAGGCCCATCTACTGAGCCAGTTTCTCCCAGTAGGGAAGTGACCTTGTCCTCAGTTCAGAGAGCATTCAGAGTCAGGAAAAAGATGCCATTTAAGGAGGCCCTAGGCAAAACACTTCTGAATCTGCTGGCATCTATAAAACTGGGGTTTTATAGAGAATGAGTGAGATAATGAATATGAAGTGACCGGCACATTGTCAATGCACTGTACATGTTGGTAACCTCGGTGAAGGAGTCAGGTTTATGTTTGTTTTTACTCTGGGATCAGAAAGATGAGTCACAGGGTAGAAGGAAACGAAGTAGCGTTGTGTTCAGTTGGATGTTTCCAATGAAGGAGAAGATGTCCATGAAAGTTGTGTGGGAGTTCAGCATTTCCTTTTGACCATGGGACTTCCTTTTGTTTTCATTCCTTTGTCCTGATTCAGAGAGGCCACTGGTGGGAGATTTAGTTCCGAGTCACCTGCTTCGAGAGAGAAAAATGTTCATTTTTAAGTCCGAGGAAATCGGTGCAGCGACAGAAAAACCTCTCTTCTTCCTCTCTGTGTTGTTATGCAAAATGTAATAACTTAGAGAAATAGGACTGAAAGCTAGCTAAAATAAGTGACTCATGACATTTATTTCCAGACTTTAACCTTTTGTATTTCTTTTCTTAGAAGCAAGAAAATATGTTCCACACTCGCGATTAGCTGACTGTATACCCAGGCGTTTTTATCTGCGCGTATAATGGTTAAACCGGTGCTTGACTCTAGTGTTATGTAACTGTGTGCACGAATTGGAGTCCCAAATAAGTTGTAAACACCGGAAAGTCCTTTCAATAACCATATTCTTGACTTAATTTTGCTTTTTTGGATACATACTTTTCCAAAATTCTGCACATTCTGTTTATACACATGGCAGAAGCCAAAACGATGTGAAGAGGCGTATGCGCATCAACAGTGCCTCACTCCCACCCGTGTCTTTGCCTGCCCCCTCTCTCCCCAAGCTCACCCCCCAGTAGGGCCCCACTCTCGCTAGCCGTTTGAGTATCCTAGTGTTCCTGTTTGCAAAAAGAAGCAAATAGAACTACGTTTATCCTTACCACTCACTGCCTTCATCCCCGGTGTCAACAGGTAGCATTCTGGGCACCTCCTTTGCTTGACCCAGCAGTGCATCCGGGAGGTCTCCCGTGCCAGTCTCCTGCGTGCGTGCACTGGGCTTGTCTCCAGTCTTGTCCTGTTGCAGATAGCAGAGCGGTGATAACTTTGTATATGTTGTTTCATTTGTTTGCAAATTACATCTGTGGGGTATATGCCTAGAAATGGAATTTCAAGATTATAAGGTAAACGAATTGTAATTTTGGTAGACCTTAAAGGAGCACTGTATATTTCATAACAAATAGAAAAGTGCCTGGCATTCAGTAGTGGTTGACTCTTGTATATAGTGAAATGCAATAACTGAGGTTTAAATTCTTCACTGTTTGTTTCTGATCAGATTGCTTCTTGTTTGTTTGTTTTTATTGTATACCCAGGTGTTTTTATCTGCTCATAATGACTAACTGGTGCTTGACTATAGTATTATATAACTGTGCGTATGAGTCAGTCCGAAATGAAGTGATAAAACACAAGGAAGGCCTTTAAATAACTGTATTTACCTAATTTTAAACTTGTTAGAGTCCTCTGTTGGTTGTCCGTGGGCTGTTACAACATGTGATGGAATTATTTGTGCCCTTATGTAATGAGAATGGACAAAAGTGAAAATATATCCTTAGCCATGTAAATTATGGGCCATACTGTATTCAGCACTGGAAAAGCATCTTCGAGCCCCTGAGAACAGGGTACCGTGAGGAGCCTGTCTGGTAGTAGGTGTCATATGGGCCAGGGACTGACCTCTGAGCGTGTCCCCACCAGGGAGAGACACTGTTTCACCTCTGCTTTAATTTTTCCACTGTGGAAATATTTACCATTTATTTGATTGGCATAAATAATTGATGATCTTATAATACACTTTGAAAAAGGAGGAAAAGAGTTTGGCGGAGTGAAACGCGTCTCATGAATCTGCTTCCATGGAGACAGGTCTTTATCTTGAGCGTTGTGCTATTAGAAAGATGCACAAAGAGAACCCGGGGGCGGGCACCCCGTCCAGCTACAGTCTAGGCAGAGCGCAGTGACCTGGAGTTTGAATGGGAAACATTGGGGCTTTGAAGAACTAACTGTTGCTTTGACATCACCCAATGGGATGATACTGCAGGAATAGGATAGGGATCAGGTCTGTGTTAAGGCGTGTTACAGAGTTACTTTCCCTTTCAAATTCTTTTTGTTCCAGGAGCCGCTTTATCTCTCCATCTGGGGTTGGTATTGTATTTCCTCATTAGTCCACAGAGATGTTTACATATATTCAAAATGAATCTGGGAAAGGAGTTATTTAAATAAACCATATGTCAAGAAATAGGAATCTGTTTAGAACTGACTAGTGTTGATATTTTTAACAGTTGCAAAACAAAGATGTTTGATAGCCTTTATTAAATACTGAGTATTCTTCCTAGTAAACCTGTAAACAAACTGCTAACTTATGCAAGGGAAAAAACAGGCAGCGAGAAGGTAAGCAGTTTTTCCGTAGCATCCATAGCATAAGTATTCAAATCCATAGGCAGCTGTACAAAGCACCTGGGATTAGAACAGAGATGCTAAACCATGTTTAGAAGAGAGGTCTCTCATTAGTTACTCCCTATTTAAAGAGAGTTTACAAAAGCACATGCGGTTTTCTTGCCTGAGGGCACACCAGGGGGCAGTGGGTGCTGTGCACCCTCCCTAGCGCTGCTTTAGTCCTGGTCGTGGTGCACCTCTCTTGGCCATGCCCACTTTCTTCATTCTGCACAAGTGCTTGTTGCAGAGCTGGGGCCTGTTGGCATGTGAGATGCTTCTTGGCATGGTGCTAAGCACTGGCGTGTTGTCCTCTTATTTTCCTTATAACCTGTGAGGTAAGCAATGTATTAGCCCTTATTTTAGGTACAAAGTATCTTTCAAAAAATTGCTATTACTGTTATTAAAGCAAATAATGTACCAAAACACCTCGCATTAATTTTTCTCTTTCAAATCCCTCCCCAGCGTACTAGTAATGTTCGATCCACGTTTTTTAAGGACTGTTTATATGAAGTATTTGATAACTTGGAGTCAAAGATTGAAGACTCTGGGAAACAGCTGCTTCAGTCAGTTCTCCACCTGATGGAAAATGGAGCCCTGGTACTGACAACGAATTTTGACAATCTCCTGGAGCTGTATGCAGCTGATCAAGGGAAACAGCTGGAATCCCTTGACCTTACTGACGAAAAAAAGGTAAAAAGTAGAGCATCATTAGTCCGTGCTTCAGGCTAGTGGAGAAAACCTGCTTTCTGGTTAGTGCATTGTGTGGTGCTGGTATTTATGCAGAGGGAGAAAGGAAGCTTCTCCCTAGTTGTATTTTTTATTTTTGAGATGAAATCAACATACAGTCAAATTCACAGATCTTAAAAGTGTTCAGTTCTCTGAGTTTTGACAACATCACTCAATTTTAAAGCAAGAACCAGGAAGTCATTAGAACTATAAGATCTCTTTAACACCTGATGTTATCAGACATGCATAATGTTGACTTAGAATTTCCTCTTAGAATTTGTGCTTTGTGCCAGCTCCATCTGGAAACGAATAAAAACTACTTTATGACTCTGGAAGACCAGCTTTCAGGTCAAATGAATGCCAGGTTGAAGTTAATGTTCAGTGGAAACCTCAGAAGACTTTTTAAAATTGTAGCCCAAACTATACCTAAGTTATCTATCATATTGTTGAATTATAGATGTTGATCTATGTTAACAAGAGGAGGCTTTATTAGAATGAGTTTGTAATTTGAAATCTAGTATCAGGAGATTCTATAGCTACACCAACATGTTTTTAATTGGTGAAATACAGTGATGCCATAAAAGGAAAAATTTTTTTATTGCCACAAAAAGATATCAGAGACATAGTGAGTGAAGAAGAAAGAAAACAAAACAGGTTATAAACCTCCACCAGGTCTCATTTGTCCTGCTCTGTAGTTTTTGTAATTTTCCTTCTACGATTGGTTTTCCCTGGAGCCTGCCCCTGTGGACACAGGCCTAGAACCCAGCTGAATAGAGTGCGACTAGAACAGCTCTTCACCCCCTGGCTTCCACTGGTGCACAGTCCTGCCTCTGCCAGAGGAGGCGCTGTGATGCCACTCGTACTGTTGTGGACTTTGAAGCCAGGTTTTGAAAAGGAAATCACAGTTAGAGAAGTGGGTCCTGACGTGGGCCACTTAGAGAAGTGGATTTTTCTCTGGCTGAATGCTTTCCACCTGCTACTCCCATGCTTGGAGGGCTGCTTCCTTCATCACCTGTTAAATCTCAAACAGTACCTCCTCTGAGTAGCCTTCTGGACCGGCCTGTGTAAAAAGGGACATACCCATCAGTTCCATCCATTTGCTTCATAGCACTTACTATAGCTTTCTTTTTCTAATTTCATTTTTCAGTTTAAGTTTACATTCAGTACTCTTGTATTAGTTTCAGGTATACAGCATAGTGGTTACACAGTCATGTACTTTACCAGGTGATCTCCCTGGTATTTCCAGTGCCCACTTGGCACCATATATAGTTATTACAATATTACTGACTGTATTCTCTGTGCTGTACTTTATATCCCCTATACTTTTCATTGTTTTTTTTAAAGATTTTATTTATTAATTTTTAGAGATAGGGGAAGGGAATGAGAAAGAAAGGGAGAGAAACATCAATGTGTGGTTGCCTCATACGCGCCCCCTACTGGAGACCTGGCCTACCACCCAGGCATGTGCTCCAACTAGGAATCAAACCAGCGACCCTTTGGTTTGTAGGCCGGCACTCAATCCACTGAGCCACCCCGGCCAGGGCTCACTGTTTATCTTGATTTGTTTGTTTTCTGGCTGTTTACCCTTCTAGAATAGCAAGTCCATCTGGGCAGGTACCATGCCAGCCTTTCTTAACACCCATGTCTAAGATACTGCTTGGCACTTAGTAGGTGCTCGGTAAATATTTTTGATTTAACGATTGAATGGGCCCTGGCCAGGTAACTCAGTTAGTTAGAGCGTAGTCTCAATACACCCGGGCTATAAGTTCAGTTCCTGTCAGGGCATGCACCTAGGTTGTGGGTTCAGTCCCTGATCGGGGTGTGTATGGGAGGCAGCCAGTTGATGTTTCTTACATCGATGTTTCTCTCTCTCTAAAATTAATAAAAAAAAAAAAAATTTAAATAAATAATTGAATGAAAATCAGAAATTAATGGCTAGAAACAGTGTTTATACTGTTTCTGATATAATCTCTAAAGAAGCCTGACCAGCATGAGAAGCATCAGGCCTTTTCAAAGTTAAGGATATCTAATCAGACATGACATTTTCCTTCTTATTTCCATCCTGGAGCCTCACAATTTACTTTGTCTTTTTAGTCCACATTACGGGCGATGGTGCAGTCTTAATTGTTGAAGCCATTGCCTGGTAGTCAGGATAGGGCCTAATAATATTCAGATTGCAAATTCCTGTGCCTCTTGACTGTTTTTCCTAATTCATACCTTATTACTACAGGATGTTATAAGAATAAATGTGTGCTGTCTTGAGTCATTGGGAAAATGGAACTGTGGAAGCGAGGTGGCTGTTGTCACTGGAATGATCGATCTGCATTGGTAGCCTTTTAGGTAACTCAGAGGTGACCGAAGTGATGCTTTTTCTGCTCATCACTTGCTGCACAAGAAACCACCCTGGAACTTCATGGCTTAACACAGTTTTATTTGCCAGTGACAACATGAATTAGTGATGGCAGCTCGGCTTAGCAGGCAGTTCTTTTGCTAGTTGTATGGTTGCCCCCCTAGCTGCAATCATCTGGTGGCCAGGCCATGGCTGGCTGGACAGTGCAAGATGGCCTCGCTTCTGTTTCTGTCGGTGCAGGCCGTTGGCTGGGCCCCGCTGCTCCCCCAGGCTAGCCCAGACTTCAACACATGGCAGCTGGGTTCCAAATCAGCAAAAGAAAAGTTAAGACTCGTGCCAACATTTTTTAAGCTTCTGTCATGTTGGTTGATGCCCCAGCTAAAGGAAGCCATATGGCCAAGTAAGTGTGACAAGGGACTGCACAAAAAGCTTGATATCTGGAGGATTGTTTCTGAAACAGTCATCTGTATCTCTCATGGGTGTCACCAGAGGAAAAGGTCCCTATGTTTCTGTGATGATAACAGATACAGTCTAATTTTTTATTGTTACTTTCCAAGCGAAATCACCAGACTTGCTGCCATTAGTCCTAGCAATCTTGCCTGAAATGGGAGCTGAAGCCACATCAGGTTTTGCATTCTTGTTGTGTGATATACATCATGAAACTGCAGAGTTACGTCAGAAACATAGTCCTCTTGCCTGTTGGGACCCTGAAGCCACCGTTCAGCCCACCACCTGGTTGAGTTGTATTTGTGTTGTGCAGGTCCTGGAGTGGGCGCAGGAGAAGCGGAAGCTGAGCGTGTTACACATCCATGGGGTCTACACCAACCCCAGTGGCATCGTCCTTCATCCCGCCGGGTATCAGAACGTGCTCAGGAACGCCGAGGTCATGGTGAGCTGTGCCGGTCGTGCCGGTCTCGAGAAGGCCTTCCTGGGAAACCTCTGGGTGTTCCTTTGGTCTTCAGTAGGGTGACGTTTTCTTTCCATTCATTAAAAGTTGGAAGGTCGAACATTCTTTCCTGTGCTTCTCAGCTTGCGGGTGTGCATGCCATCTTAGGAAATGTACTCTTCAGGTATCCAGCTGTGGGGTTTTCCTTTGTTCTTGGTTGACAGCCAGTTGGTGGCACTTGGTTATTGTCATCATCTTCACAAATGAAGAATACATTATTACCCCTATATATTGTCTGGTTTATCATAGTGTTAACAATCCTCTCTATGCCAGTAATAATTTATGTAGCTTTTCATTGACCAATCCCTACTAGAACATAAATTCTAAAGTAATTCTGTGTAAGTGATGATGGGTTTGTATTGAATTACCACACTTACTCAAACTTATTGCTCAGTGGGGGAAAAAAACACACTTATTCAAACTTACTCCTTAGTGATAGAGAGGAGGTTTTCTTCTTTGCGAAAAGAGATCTTTGTTGATCTTTAGAGATGGAAGTTCTAGACTCGCTCACACCTAATATCTTCAAACCATAAACACTCCCACGCAGTGATACATGGCAGTAATTCATTGGCTCCCAACTCCGAAACCAGTATATACCAGCAGTTTCAAGACTGGTCACTTAGGGTAATTGCATCTACATGATGTGGCAAAAAGACCGTAAGGGAAAGCACAAGAGCCTTCCCCCCACATATTGTTTCCTTGACATCTGTTAGAACTTCATTCATCACTGCCACTGAGTGATCCCTCAAGCAAAATCATTCCTAATGTATTTATATTTATTTATGTGCATGTAGATGTGTACACATACACAGATTCATATTGATGTTCTCAGTATCAGACTTCCTTAGAGAACATCTGGAGATGCAGTTACCTTCACTGGTGGTCCGTAGTTCAGTTTCTAAGGCAAATGCGGCCCACAAAATGGAAAGGGTAAGGTATATTGAAGACCCACTTCATTGCCTTATGGCCTCTGGGCACATTGATCTACAAAATCAACTGCAAGTCAGTAGATTAGCGCTAACCTGGAGAAACTCTGATAGAGAACCTACAGGAGGGGATGCCAGGTAAAGATATAAATTACAGACCAGTCATCAAGGTACAGAAATAAACAGTAAGAAGATCGGATCTGGGGACTTTACTCTAAGTCTTGGTTTAATGCAGACCGCAGTCTGCTGAAGGTAGCAGTTTCAGTGGCCCTGTTGACGTCATTTCAGACAGGCCTGTGTGTGTCTTCATGGTGTCATTAACATGTTGTTTCTTTCCCTGCAAGAGAGAAATTCAGAAACTCTATGAGAACAAGTCATTTCTCTTCCTGGGCTGTGGCCAGACGGTGGATGACACCACTTTCCAAGCCCTGTTTCTGGAGGCCGTCAAGCATAAATCTGACTTGGAACATTTCATGCTAGTTCGGAAAGGAGATGTAGATGAGTTCAAGAAGCTTCGAGAAAACATGCTGGACAAAGGGATTAAGGTCATCTCCTATGGCAGTGAATATGCTGATCTTCCAGAATACTTCAAGCAGCTCACCTGTGAGATCTCCACGAGGGGTAGATCAGGTGAGATGCACCCCGGGGCCAGAGGGGTCTGAGAGCAGCAGCTCTGTGGCCTTGTGCGGAAGTGTTCTGGGTGAGGTCATCACCAAGTGAGGAATATCATCCTAACCCAAGTGTGAAATGAGATCGTGCTTCGTCTGCAGGCTAGATTACAGTGGCATTCAGAGAGGAGGAACATGGACCAAGGCAAATCCAGTCTAGAAGTGGGAAGAATGAAAAAATTCAACTTTGTTAGTTATCAGTGAGATGCGGTTAGAATTTAGATTTCAAAATAGAAAAGAATGACGACTCAATTTTGGCTGTGAGAAATGAAACATACTCATGTTGGAGTATGTTCAAAATTTTAAAACCTTTGACCCAGAAATTCCACCTGATACAATTAACATTAGGAGAAGTTTCTCCCAAAGAGATGATTGGACAATTGCACAAAGATACAGGTGCAGGAATGTTACCATGTTGTGTGTAATGGAAAATATTGGACGCAATCTAAAATGTTTCACTTAATAGGGAGCTCTGTAAATAGTCCAACAGTTAATTGATAAAATACAAGGAAGCTATAAAAGGGAAAATGTTTTTATTGTCCAAAAAGATGTCAGAGACATAGTACTGTGAGTGAAGTGGGGGAAAAGCAGATTGGAAAACACCATGGTCAGCCAGTCCCATTCATACAGATCATTGTGTGTGTGTGTGTGAGAGAGAGTGAGTGTGTGTGTGTGTGTGAGAGAAAGAGAGAGAGGGGTAAGGGGGGGGGAACACACACTTTAAAATGCTCTTTGGAAACTGTTATGATGGTATTAAAATCAGAGGGTGGGGGCCACTCAGTGGACGCATTACCTCCGGGTTCTAACAAGAAAGCCAGGTGGAGAGGAAAGGTTCAGTTGATTAATGGCTCCAGGCAAGTCCCCAGTAACCCTACAAAATACAGAACTTCATGGTATCAACGAAATTGGAGAATGTTTTTTAAAACCTTACTTTGAATAAAGCCAGGCCCCAGGATATGACCGTTTTGACTACCTGATTCCCAACAAACTTGGCTGTTATACATAGAATATGTTCTTGAAAAGTTTTATATTAATGTGGATTTTCGTCATCAGTATGAATGCATTTTAGAGGGCCTTGTAAAGTGAATGTAACTTAATAGAGAGAGAACTTTTCCTAAATCTCATAATCATTCCCAGCTCTTTTTTCTGAATCAGGTTGCTTTCAGTGGAACTGTGGACTGAGAAATTCCACAAGCTCTTATCGCCATAACTGAACACTGAAGCCCATGTCTGCCCTTTCTCTAGAAGATAAACCTTTCAGTTTCTCTTTTGTGAGCACAGTTTGCAGCTCCTACTGGCAGTGCTTTCTGCTGTCCTGCAGTGTTTGATTCTTTTGCTCTTTACCCAACACTTAGGACTTTCAGTGGGTTTTCCTACTGAACACACCGTTTTCGTTAAACAAGGAGTACACACCCATACTCCGTGTATTTCTTTTGATCCCCATCCTAGTATCTTCTATCCAGGGAAGATGCTACAATTGAAGAATAAAGTTCCCCTGGACAGCTGTTCTATTACACTCAACCTTTTCTTGACAAAGCTCATCCAAAGTGGTATAGATGCTTTTTTTCTTTTTTTTTTTTTTTTTTAAAGCTGTGTAGGCTCCCTACTAGATAGAGTGGCTTTCCCGAGCTAGCACTGGTCGGGCATTGGGAATTTTGAAAAATCAAGGATTCTCAGTATGGCCAATTTGGAAAAATCAAGGATTCTCAGTATGGCCAGGGGCTTTATTAGAGTAGTCAGCTGAGTTAGTTTGTGATTTGGAATCTAGCAGAGCAGTTTGGGGTTAAAAACATTATTTCCTTTTCAGACAAGTCAGTCCTATCTGCTGTCCTCAGTTATGTTTGGAATGTCTGTAGATGCGTGCTGGAAAGAGGAGTGCTGTTGTTGTTTTGTTTGATGCTGAGCACTTGCTGTGTGCCTGGCATCATGCTGGACACTCAGATTTGCATAGTGAAAATTACTTGGGTTCAGAAGAGTGTAAGATCTTATACAATTATTTCAGAAAAATCGAGTAAGGAGGAAAAGAAAAATCATTCTTTTATAATTCATTACCATATTACAAGCAGCTGTGTTGGTATATTTCCAATGAACAATTTTTCCCATGCATTCTTCCATCGGTGTAAACAAAGTACACTTACAGCCTGGGTACTTTTTTATTCAGTGGGACATCATACAATTTCCCACAAGGCTGCAGGTTTTGTTGCTGGTTCAAGGTTCCTGTGCCCTACGCTTCAAAGGCCAACAATCAGAAATGTCAGAGTTTGGAGTAAGGAAAGGGTTATTGATTGAGAAGGTGGGGGTGGGGGATCTTATGGCTTCGGCAAATCCATTTTAAGAGAATCTAGAATTCAGGCATTTTTTATGTCCAGGGAAAGGAGAAGGGGGGGTGAGGCAAGAGGTGGGTGAGGAGCCAAGACAGCTTAGGTACCAAGAGGGACTCAAAGACAAGCAGGAAATCTCCAGATCTCTTTGTTCCTGGTCATCGATGTTGAACACCACCTTCCCCCTAGTCATCTGAGTCCAGTCTCGAGGCTCCTGTGAAGTCTTGGTAAACAAGTCATTATTTTGTACATATTTCCCTACCTCTTCGGGAAAGGTGCCTTCTGACAAGGGGCTGTTCTTGCAAAAGCTCAAGCCTCGTGCGTAATTCCTCCAGTTAATTAACAGATCTAGAGCTGGAGCTGTACGCTGAAGGCCATGGAGAAATGGAGGCTGGAATGAAAATAGGAAAGTGAGCATTTCACTGTGACATTTTCATAACCACTATTTTTAATGACTGTCACAGTCCAATGTGGCTGTTAGTTTACCTATTTCCGTTAGTCAATTTTTAATTTTTTTTGGGGGGGTTATTAATTGTAAGACCTGGTGCAATGAATATTATTTTTACCTGTACAGTTTTCCCTTTGCCAGTAATTTCCTTAGGATAAGTTCTCAGTGTAATTACTAGGTCAAAGGCATGAACATTTTAGGGGCTGATAAATATTGCTAACATGCTTTCCAAGAGGGGAATTGCAGTTTGGTCGTCTGGTGTGCTTTTATTTGTGCTCTAATGGGCCGAGTTCTTCCCTTCTGTGTGTTCAGTTCTGTACTTTTTCCCACACCACAATCTGTCCCCGTGCTGGCCAACAGAATTTCCTGCAGTGACAGAAATATCCTGTCATTTTTGCTGTGTAGTACCAGAACCATGTCACATGTGGCCGTTGACTGTTTGAAATGTGATGAGTGTGACAGAGGAACAGACTTTTTGATTTAACCTAGAAGTCAGCCCCACCTCCTGTTGCGGAGCGTCCGCCGCTCCACACTCTTCTGCTGGCTGCATTTGCTCGCTCGCATGCTGCTCCCCTGCCCTGGTCGGACTGAATTTTCCCGCTAAACTGGGCTTCCTAGACTAGGTTGGGATGGCGGACACACTTGGCCCCTGCAAACGTTTTGTGTACAAGCGGCATCAGTGCACTTGGACCTTACCGTTCCCGTTATTCAACACAGCCGTTGGAGTGAGTTTGTTCTCCGGCCTGTCCTCTCCTCCCTAATGTGCTCATTACTAAACAAGGCCAGCCTTCGTAGTCCGAACGTGTGCTCTCATCTCCCTTTGGTTGGTTGGTTGGTTGGTTGGTTGGTTGGTTTTCTTGCCACTACAGTTTTGGCTTTTTTAGTCTAACAGCTGATACTGATGTTCATTCTATTTAGCAGGGACGGCGAGAGAAGGTCAGCTAAATGGTTCATCCGCAGCACACAGTGAAGTAAGAGGTATACGATTTCCTGTTCTACTCTTTGCCAGTTTGTGAGCAGAAAATGTGGTCCTCGGACTGAGTTAAGGGCTTGGAGAAGGACGACTGACTGAACCTCACTGCCTGGAGAGGATTCTGTATTTTTTATCAAGTCCGTTGTTACAAGATTCCTGTTATCCCTTATGTCTTGTCTTCTGAAGCTGGTTACCTTTGGATGTGTTAAGTCTGTTCTGTGGAACTTCCTTTTTATTCTCAACCTTTTCTCTCCCCACAGACCATAGCACATGAGGGCTAGACAAGTCACCGCCATTGGACCAAGCTCAGAGGCCCTATCGTGGACAGTGTTTAACAGTAAACTTACAAGAACCCAGTACAGCTCCTAGAAGAACCAAACCCCAGGAATTGAAGGCTGGGGCTTCGGACAGTAAGGGGGGAGGGCAGCCTTTCAACAGCCCTTCCTGCGGCTGGTTCTTGGGCTTTTTTTTTCCCCAGTTCTTGGCCTCATGTGGCCTGTTCCAGTTTGAGAATACCCGAGCGTCAGCGGGATCCAGATGCAGCTCCCCTCCCCACCCCTAGGCCGGCACACAGCTTGCGTCCGCGCAGCAGATTGGTGCGATGCCCACAGAGTAGGCTGCTGCTTGGCATGAAGGACTTGGGATGCAGCCACGGAACTCGCCATGGCCCTTGTTGCAGTTTTGTACTCTACTTGGTTTTTCAGTGAAGCTTAATCACTGTTTTTTAAAACAAGACTTGAAGCTCGTTTCTAGACTTTTCACAGTGTACAGTATTTTACTTACCTGAGCTGTATTAAAAGCGTGTTCATTTAGTTCCCAGAGCCCTGGTTCTATTTTTAGTCACTTTAGAAAACCGACAAGCCTTGTTTTGTAACTCCACTTAAGTCTTAAGAGGCATGTTCTTCTGCCTGGGGGAGGGGTACTCTCATCCTCACGGGGGCTAGTTTACCGGAGTCCACAGCACTGTCAGCCCCTGCTGCCGCCCTTACCATTGACCCGTTCACATGATGGGATTCTAGTTTTGAGTCCTGTGTAAAGTAAGTCCAAGGCTGAGGCAATTTATTTATGAAATTTATTTTGATATATAAATTATGCTTTTCTCTGGGCAGATAGCCTTCCCCTTATTGCACTAATAGCACATCTGTAATACCACGCTACAGGACAAGTCTCAAGAGGTTTGTACTCTTCAGTGTAGCACTGGTCTGCCAGGCACTGTGGGGAGGGGCCGCAAATCCAGGGTCCCTTGGGGTGAAGAATTGGGAGGGAACAACTTGATACCGTTCTGACAGGTGCTTTTCTCCCAGAAGGGGAACATGCAAGGCTTACATCCGGGTTCTGGGTGTGGGGAAGAGCAGGAGGGCTGAGAAGCCCAATGCAACACCTCAGTTCTGCTCCCCTTCTCTGAGGGAAGAGGGGACTCGTTTTTCTCTCGTTTGTAATAAATCTTTCTGGCCTAGCTGATGCTTTGCAGAAACAATGAGGATGAGGTCATCAGAATTTAGCAGCAATTGAGATCAGGCCATACATTGCCACAGTATGCTTACAATGCTTAGATGTCCCTATGCCCACACTAATTAGCAAAGTTCTGATGCTGGATCTTCTGACCACTGGTCAAGGCTGTAATGAGACCGAGTTTGCAGGCAGAGTGACAGGGATGCCAGGGGAGGAAAGGTGGGGCCCCTCAGGGGTGTAGGGGATGAGCAGTGATTGTAACATGATTGGGCCGTCTGCAGGCGGAGGCCGGACTGGACAGGGGCGGGGCAAGGAGCTGCATAGTCCAGGAGCTCCCCGCACTCTGCCTTTGCACTACACTGGAGACAAGTTGCTCACACTCTAAAGCACATTCTTGATACAGGAACAGGGACTTTGGGGGGAAGCGGTGATTTGGTATTGGGCAAGAGCACATCAAGCCTTCATGAGAGCAGCCACCACAGCCTTGGCGTTGAGACTACGTAGGTCACAGTAGGTCTGGCCAGTGCCCACAAACACGATGGGTTTGCTTGTGATGTAGGTCATAGAAATAGCAGCTCCCACCTGACATGGAAAAAGGGGTACCCAGTCAACTCAAGGACCTTCCGTTCACTCCCCAGGAGAGGAAGCTCTGTTGCACATGTGGCCTCAGCTCTGTGGAGGACAGCCACTCCCTGCCCTCCCAGTAACACTTGTATTTACCTTGTCATCAATGGTATCAAATTTGGTAAGGACAATGCCATCAATGAGCCGAGGTGTTTGAGCCATGGAATGGTCAGCCAAGGCTCTGTTGAACTTGACCTGGAAAGAAGTGGGATGTAAGTGTAAAAAGCACCTAACTGGCCAAAGCTGAAGTTGGGGAGAACCACACCGTAGCCCTCACCAGCTGATCCACGGCCTCGTTGCCTACTAAGGCCTCCCCCACAAACAGCACCAAGTCAGGCGTGTTGACGGTAATGAGCTTGGCCAGGGCAGCCATCAGAGGGGCATTGTCTTGCATTCGACCGGCTGTGTCCACCAGCACCACATCAAAGCCTTGATTACGTGCTAGAGAGAGAAAAAGTGGTCCACTCAAAACTCCCAGGCTGTCACATGGATTTCCAGCTTTCTCTCAAGAAATCCTGGCTAGACAATGTTAAGTCTACCAGTTTACTTTCTTGGGCTCTGGGTATGATTTACAAGGTAGCGGGAGAAGGAAGACCCATTATATGCTTGGCTCTGCAGGCAGAGTCAGGAAAAGGACAGTAAGTGATCGAGGTGACCAAATACAGAGGTTTCTTCTGGGGGGGTATAGTAGCTTTGCTTACGACTGCACCTACCACCCAAAGCACAGCACGGCAAGTCACCAATCCCAACTTGCTGCCAAGCAGCCTGTCGGTAGTAGGGTAACCCTGACACTCAGCATACTTAAGCAAACCTAAGGAGGAAAGGGGCCCAGCCCAGGTTCCCACACGTGGTGTGCATTGTACCAAAGGCAATAGCTTCCATGGCAATGCCAGCGGCATCCTTGCCATAGCCCTTCTCAAACAAGTGCACCATGGTGCGACCACCATGACTCTCAGGGGGGTGCAGGGCACTCAAACGTCGGGTGTGTGTGCGCAGCTGCTCCACAGCCCCGGCACGAAATGTGTCACAGGCAGCAATGAGGACACTGAAGCCATTCTCTAACAGCCAGAAGGAAATCTGCAAGAAAGGCAAAGAAAACTATCACCTTGAACCAGAGTTGCTAAGATAGGGAGGACATGTCAAACAGGTGGGGAACTGCACTGACCTTGGCAAGGTTCGTAGACTTCCCCACTCCATTAACGCCACAGAAGGTGACAACGTAAGGGCGCTGATGACGCTGGGCATCCATGATATCCCGGAGCATGTCGACACGACGCTGTGGCTGCAGAATCTGCACCAGGGACTCCTGGAGGGCCTGCTTCACTGTGGAAGTCACCGCTGGAATGGGGAGGAGGTGCAGCCATGAATTCCAAAGAGCGCACTCCACAAGCGCCTACCAGCTTTCTGCACTAAAGAAACTCGAACCTGGGAGCTCACATGCCCAGGCCCTTGCCCCCCGGAATCCACCCCATATCTGAGACTGTCCTAGTAAATACTCTACAAGCATTAACTCTCGCTTAGTAGACATTTAGAGCTTAAGGGGTTTGGCGAAAGGGTGGCTGATGCACCTGAACTCCTGGTGCACATCGCGTCCCCCGCACACTCTGCTTTAGGGTGATACTCACTGCTGAATGTCCCCATCACCTTCCCTTCCAGCTTGTTGGCCACGGACTCGCAGAGCTGGACTGCAATGTCTGCTGCTACATTCTTTGCTGAGGAGAGGGCAGCAGGTGCGGCGTGAGTGCCATGTCATCAGTCAACGACCCACATGGAGCAGCTGAGAAACTAGTTTGCTCTGTTCTCCACCGTCCCTTCCCCACCAACAGGAGCCCGCCTGCTCCTCAGAACTCACCGATGAGGTGATCACGCATCTTGTCCAGCACAGATTCCATGTCTTCACGACTCAAGCTCTTGGAGCCGACGAGGCCCTTCAGCATCCCAAACATGCCACCCAGAGTCCCCTTGGTAGCACTGCAGGCACAGGAGAGTGGGTGGAGTCAAGTCTCATCCACTCAGGTGCCACACACACTGCCTACCACCCTCGATTTCCTACCTAGGTTTGGTAGGGTGTGGCGCGGCTCCCTCATCATCTGAGCTGCTGCAGTCCAGATCCTGGAGCTGCCCCCCAGGCCCGGTCCCTCGAATCTGCAGGACACAGGGAAAAGAAAGGAGATACAATTAGGCAAGCTAAGGTTCTAAGGGAGCGGGGGGAAAGCCAGGATTATTGTTCTGTCCCCCCAAAGAAATCAAAGGTATTGCCTTCCTCCTCTCTACTTCCTCCCACATTCTTTTTAACGGGGACCTGCACTCTGGCCCCTGTTGACTCTTACCAAATTGATGTCCTCAGGCGGGACAACCTCTGGGGCTCCATTGGTGGTAGGAGCGCTGTAATCCAGGTCTTCCTTGTTAGCACAGCCACCCAGTGACCACACCCGAGGTGCTTTCTTGCCCTTCTCCTTCGGAGCATCTGACTTCGTGGACTTGCTGGAAGGGTTACAGCACAGAAGGTTACGATGGAAAAGCAGGAGAGAAAACACCGACCCGAGAACCACAGGCAAGACTGCCCTTGCCCCCGACATGGTAGGATTACAGCAAAGGTTAGAATGCTCACCCGGACTTCTCCATACCCTTCCCATGTTTCTGGATGAACTCCTCTCGCTTCCTCCGTATCAGCTCTTCTTTGGAAAGTTCTACCCCATTCTCAGCCCCTACTGACTTCTCTGCAGAGGCTGTTTTGCTGGTAGCCAAAGGGACATCCAACCCTGTAAGAAGAAGGACCAGATTCCAACAAAACAGACAATGGGGAAAACATCTTTCAAATCCTTAAAGAGAACACTAGCGCAATCATCTTGGGGCCCACAAGGACTGGGGATGACAGGGAGAGTGGTGGGCATTTGAGTGAGGGAGAGAGGGAATGACAAAGACAAGGACGGAACCGCTTCAGTACTTGGTACCACTTTTGCTTTTCATGACCTGTATATCCAAGGAGCTCAAACTAACCTTCCTTCTTGGCCCCCTTGTTTTTTTTATTCTTTGCTTTCTCCTTGGGTTTTTCACCCCGTGTCTCAATCATGGATCTTACAGGTTTCTTGGCCTTTTCAGAATCTTCATATTTCTTCATGGTAGTTGGAACCCGGACCTTACTGCTCTCCTCTGCTTCACTAAAGAGAAAGAGAATGGTTGAAGTCCAGAGAAAGAACCCTCATACCGAGAGGGGAATTTTGAACCGGGCAGCAAATTTAGAAGCATCTTTCAATAAAGTTTACTGTCATAAGTAGCCTTAGGAAAGGAGGGAGCTCGTCAAGTCATGGAAATTGATTTTGGAGAGGGGAGGCTTCTCACCGAAGGAGCTGCAGAAAGTCATTTTGGAAATCGAAAGTGCCATTCAATAGACTCAAAGCACTTTGCTGTTGGATCTCCGTGCGGTACTTGTCCCGAAACAGCCGGTGCACATCATCTATCAACTTGTCTACGTACGTCAGTGTTAGGATCTTCTGAAAACCAACCTGTTCAGGGGAAGAAACAGAGCCAACGGATCTGCTTACATGCCATTCCAGAAGAGAGGGAAGCCAACTCAAGCCAGGCCTCCAGATTGGCTAAGCCCTCTGGCAGGTGTCCCTGACCTGAGAGGTGGCCAAGCTCCCTGCCTGGGCCCCAGAGTTTCTTCCCTTTACCCGCACCCTCCTTGCCTTCTCAATTACTTCATCATATAACACTTTCTTCAGTTAATCAGGGTTCTCTTACTAATCAGGACTATGTTGAGTATGTACTTGTCTAACCTCTAAAATTCCCTTACTTACCACAAACACCAGCTCAAACTGGTTGTCCAGTTTATACTTGAGTGTGAGCGCTTCATGGGTGAAGGAGTTGTTGCCTCCCCTTTCCTGGAAAGACAGTATGTCTCAGAGTTCCGACCATTCCCCAGAAAACCCAGTCTTTGACCCCTCAACGATTACCTTTGGGAAAGAACCAGATATTCCCCCAGTCAAACCTGTTCCAGGACTGGTGGATGCTGGGAATTGCTTTCTAGCATTCCGCCAGGGAGAAACGAGATAACAAGCTGGGAGTTAGGGCAAGAGGTGAGAGTGGCAAGACAGACGGGAGCCAGAAGGAAAGTCGTCACATAAACAATCAGGTCCACTACCAGCTGTACGCTACTCACAGTTTTAAAAGGCGTTTTCCCACCCATTATTTCACCCATCCCTGGAAACAACAGAAAACCAAGCTGCCAGGAGCGAAAGGAGAACGATGTTAAAAGTCTGAAGAAGCGCCCACTCCGGCTAGAGTCCCAGAAAGTGGAGGGGGGGGGGGGGCGCAAAGTTGCTGGATGGCCTGAAGGGGGCGGGAGAAAGTTGCTGGATACCCGCGAGCGGCCAGTTCTCCCGGCGGACAGGGTGGGAGCAAGGCGCGGGATCGGTCGAGGGGGACCACGGATCGGATGCGGGGACGAGCCCGCAGTTCTGACCCAGAGGGGGCGGTACCTGCAGCAGCACAGAACGAATCAACGCGTTAACGGGCCCGGTGCAGGAGTCGCTCACGCCCTGGAAGCACCAGAGCACTAGCCCGCCCTTCGAGAAAATGGTGAAGAAGTCGAGCATGGCGGCAGCGGGAAAGGAGCCCGGCCGGCGCCGGGAACTGAGGCCGCGATCGCCCGACTTCCTGCTGCGCCAAGCGCGGGACACGTCACACTAGCGGCCCCGGAAACTGGCTCAGCGGTACTTCCGCTCAGAGCCACGGGTTCCCCACCTTCCTCCGCTTGAGGGCGCTCTGCACTGACGTAGACAGCAGACTGGCCAATGGCGGGCCAGGTCGCGTCTGGGCGGGGCTCTAGGCACGTCAAGGGATGACGGACGCCCTGTAGCGTGCAGAGACTGGGCTCGGAGGAGCCGCTGGCCAACGGGTGCGCTTTCCGAACACCGCGAGGCGCGGAGCAGTGACGGCTGCGGGCAGTGCCAAGTTTAAAAGATCGTGCCCAGAAAGAGCGCGCTCGGAAGGGCCATGTTTCGAGGGGCGGTGCAGCTCTGTGCAAGCCGAGGCCACTTGGTCCGGGGCCTAAGCACGCTCAGAGGAGGCTCGACTCTGGGTAAAGTTGAGGGCACCGGAGGGTATCATGGTTCTGGGGTACCCCCAGTCTCCAACTATGTGACCTTCAAGACTTGGGACCCCGGCCGAGCTGGGCAGACAGTGGGTCAGCTGGGAGAAGGGGGTAAGCTTGCCCGCTGGAGCTTGTAAAGCCTGGACAGGTGTATGGATGCCAAGGTTGCCCTTCTCAGGTGACAAATCCTAGATGTCTCTGCACCTCAGCTTACCATCAGCATAAGAGACCAGGGTGATTCCTTAGCTGCAGAAATGTACAGCGAGTCCTGCTCGCGTGCAGCATGCGGTGCTTAGGGTCGGGGTGAAGGAGGGACTAGAAGGTGATGGTTCAGCATATGCCCTGGAGGTGCCTGCATTGGAGCTGGAGAGGGAAGACGTTCTAGACCAGTTCAAGACTGGCTAGGCCCCAAGCTTACAGTATCGTTGTAGAAGTGTCCACACATGGAGCAGGTGGCAACAGAGATCAGATTTGAAGGATGTTTACTGGCTCTGGGAAGGTGTGTGTTTCAGTTTCTGGAAAACTGAGCAAAGGTTAGGAAGAAAACATTTTTCTTGTGCAAGGAACTAGCCACAGCCATCTGAACGGTTGGAGCAATAGTGTAAAATGTGTGGACAGGTAAGGTAAGCCCAGATCTGAGATTCTAATGCTGCTGCCCTTGGTCTTAGAAACAGTGAGACTACTTGGACATTTGTGAGTTAGGTGTTAATGACAAAAGATTCATTTATTTAAAGATATTTATTGAGCACCTCGGATGTGCCAGGTAGTCTGCTAGGCTGGAGATTCCGTGGTGAAGGTAGGCATAGTGCAGTATGAAGCAATCACAAATCAACAAATTCAAAGTTGTGAATGTGTTTCGTGCTCCAAAAGAGGATCACAGAACCGTGAGTGAATGTGATGGAGAATTCGACATAGTGCAGCGGGGGTGGTAAGAAATGGTTTCCCTAAGGAAATAATTGAGCTGGTGTCTGAAGGAAGCAGAGTTACTGGGGCAAAGAAGTGGACCCAGAGTTTCAAAGTAGAGAGAACACCCGTGTAGATTGCCTGTGATAGGAGGAAAAACGGTGCCATCAAGGAAGTAAAGGGGTGGGGGCTGGAGTGGGTGGGGGAGGACAAGGTGAACTGGAGCCGGAGCTTGTCTCATGGACCGTGTTTATGAATTTTGGACTTTTATCCTTAGAGTGATGGAAAGCCTTTGGAGGATTTTAAGCAAGGGGGTGTGATTAAATTAGTATTTAGAAAAGATCGTTCAAGCTATGATGTAGAAATGAATTTTCTACAGTTGGGGGTGTTGGTAAGAGGAAAATTAGTGGGAACAGTTAGGAGGCTTTTGTGTTAGTCTAAGAAAGAGATTATGGCAGCTTGGTCTAGGGCAGTGGTGACAGAGATAGAAAAAGGGGACAGATTGGGGAGATATTTAGGAGGCAAAGTCATCAGAACTTGATAACATGTAGGACATGAATGTGAGTTTGCTGGTGATGGCAAATATCCAGGATCATGGGCCACTCAGAGGTACCATGCCTCAGAGGTCGCTGCAGCTCGGAGTGTGCTAGTACCTCTTGGTCCAGGAGCCTGGGACATCCAAGTGGAGACGACAGTGCAGTAATGCAGTTGAGTATACTGCGTTACTCTCCTGCAAGGAGCTGGCCAAAGCCATCTCAAGTCCAAGCGACTCACAAGAGAGATTGGTCTGCACAGGAGATAAAGATGTTTAAGTCATCTGTCCTAGGGACAGAGTATAGAGTGTTAATTATAGGGAGTTGAACCTTGTGCTGGGCAGGATGCCTGAAACGGAGGAGAGACTAATAGCATCAGGCCATGCAGCAAAGCTGCGGAATCCTGGTGGTGCGTGGGACCTTATGAGAGGGGATGACAGTGGGGACTGCCACCTCAGTGAAATTTAGCCCACCTTTTCCTGTGCCCACCCCCTAACCCCCTACCACCCACAAAGGAAATGTACGACCCTCTGACCATTGCTGTGTCCCACAGACTGGGCTGGAAAGGTGTCCGAAATTAAGAAGAAGATGCAGTCAATTCTTCCTGGAGGGGCCTGGAACCCACTGTATGACACCAGCCACCTGCCCCCCGAACAGTCGGATGTGGTGATTGTGGGGGGTGGGGTGCTTGGCCTGTCAGTGGCCTATTGGCTGAAGAGGTTGGAGAAGCAACGAGGCGCCATCCGGGTGCTGGTGGTGGAACGGGACCCCACGGTGAGGTCTGGGGTAGGACAGAGTCATGGGCGGGGTTGGGACTTGGGTTTTACTGAGGACTCTAGGGATGAGGGAATGGGAGAAAAGACCTCAATATTTGGAGGTCCAAAGGGCAAGGACTGTGCTTTGGACCTTATTGAAAAATAGTCCCAGGTTCTTCCTCCCTTAAACTCAGGACGTTGGCAATACAGTTTTTGCCTTTGAAAGGGAATTTTACAACGTTGGATCTTTTGAAATGTCACAGGTCTGGCCAAGAGAGCTTGCATTGAAGGTATAATTGGTACAAACAGCCCCCTTTGGGTTTCACTATTTCTGAAATTTTGCCCTGATCTGTTCCCGTTACTGCTGCCAGACAGCCAGGAATCCTGCTACTTCAGCCACATCCCTTTATCTTCCAGTTAGTAGATTAAATGTTAACCCCCTGCCCTTGGACTTCTGAGCCATTACCAGTTTGTACGACTGCATGGCCCGTTCTTGATGACTGACTTGCTCTGCTCTGTTCGTCTGCTAAGGAGGACTTGAATGACTGTTGTCCTCTGTGGGCTGCAGGGTGACTTACACGTGGGTTTATCCCCATCAGCTCCTCTTCGATTACATCTCTAGGCTCCCCTTTAGCTTTAGGTGTGTGACTCACCGCTTCCGGGACAGCACCCTGCTGCCGTGCAGCAGGGGATTCACTGGTCCACGGACTCCCCTTGTCTCCCCGCAGTATTCCCAGGCCTCCACTGGGCTTTCCGTGGGCGGGATCCACCAGCAGTTCTCCCTGCCTGAGAACGTCCAACTCTCCCTCTTTTCGGTTGACTTTCTACGGAACATCAACGTACGTACATTGAGATTTGGGGGTTGGCATGGTGACCCCTCTTTGACCCCAGAGAGCAGCACAGTCCAGCTGTCCAGGGGGACCGTAACAGGTGCAGGCCAGTTGGAAGCAAAGCGGCCTGCTACGTGCCCTGTTTTTTCCCAGTGGCAGTGCCTGGAGGAGGGCTCCCCTTAGAGTTAGGGTCCTGAGCCCTTAGAATTGTAGGCAAGGAAGCCAAGAATGCCTCCATCCTGCCTTCATTTTTTTTAAAGATTTTTATTTTATTTTTAGAATTATTTTAATGTTCAATTATAGTTGTCTGCGTTAACCCCTCCCCCCACCTCAGCCAAACCCACTTCCCTCCCTTACTTCCAAGATTTTTATTATTTTTAGACAGAGAGAAACATCAGCGTGTGAGAGATACATCAATTAGTTGCCTCTCGCAAGCCCCCAACTAGGGACCTGGCCCACAACCCAGGCATGTGCTGCAACTGGGAATCGAACCCGCAGCCCTTCGGTTCACGGGCAGGCACTCAACCCACTGAGGCACACCAGCTAGGACTCCATCCCTCCTTTCAATCAGCTTCTCTGAGGTGCTCTTTTTTGCCGGTAGGATTACCTGGCTGTAGTCAATGGCCCTCCCCTGGACCTCCAGTTCAACCCCTCAGGTTATCTTTTCCTGGCATCAGAAGAGGGCGCTGCGATCATGGAGAACAACGTGAAGGTGCAGAGGTGGGTGCCTGGCACCTGCGGGACTTCAGGACCAGGTGCTGAGGGCTGTGGTACAGACTTGGGCCAAGTGCTGCTGCGGAGCATCCTAAATGGCCAGATGACAAGAGCCACCTAGGACACGCCCCGGACCTAATAAACCAGAATTCCCAGGGAGGGGCCCAGGAACACACAGGCATTTCCCAGGAGAGCCCATCAGTCCGTATTCTAGGCTTTACAGGTCACACAGTCCCTACTGCCGTCATTCAGCTCATGGCTGAAGCCCAGAAGCCGCAAGAGACAGAAAAGCACAGGGGTGAGGGGGCCCGTGCACCTGGGCTGCAGCCGGAAGTGGTGGTCCTGCCCTCAGTGGTGGTCTCGGTCAGCCGCCAGCAGGTGTCTTCAGCATACGCTTCCAGTCTTACCGGTGACGTCAGGCCCTGTCCTGATGGCTTTACAGATGTTAGCTAGCTCCTGTATCGTTGGAACATCCCCATTTATGTGTGGGGAAATCGAGGCACAAAGAGCTAATAAGCAGGGGCGCTGGGATTCCAACCAGGTGTTCTGGCTCATGAGTGTGGTCTTTCAGCACCTATGTTGCTGCCTTCAGACAGTGGAATTCCAGGGGTGGGGGCGGTGCTGGCGGAAGTGATTGCACGGGAGGGGGGGGGGGTCGGGCAGGAAGCCTGCCCCAGGCAGCGTGGAAGGACAGTGAAAGGACATTGTGAATAGTTTAGGGTACAGCAAGGACTTTACTGTGGCCAGAGGGACAGTAGGCTGTTGGAAAGGAAGAAGGGATCAGATGATGAATTGCCTAGGAGGTTTGTTCTCCACTCATTCAACGAGGAGAGAAAACTGGAGAGTTTGGGCAGAAAAGGGCATAAATGAGGTCAAGTCCACGCCTGTGAACTGGGTCCATGCTGCTCCCTCTCTGCACACTCACTCTCTTTCTCTCTCACACACACAAACCCATGTTTCTTTCAGACAGGAAGGAGCCAAAGTGTGTCTGATGTCCCCTGAGCAGCTGCAGAACAAGTTTCCCTGGATAAACACAGAGGGAGTAGCCTTGGCGTCTTACGGTGAGGCCTGCTTGCATGGGGCTGGGGGCGCGGGTACCCTAGTTGCGAAGTCTCAGCATCCTGCAGCCAAGTGAAGGACGGACGCTCCCCTCCTGGCCAGCAGGGCCTCCCCAGGTGCTGCCAGCTCTCTGTTCTGCCAGATCTGACTCAGTGCACTCGGTCAACTTGACCTTCCCCAGCTTTCAAGCCCAGAAAGAGCTGGGGGTGCAGTAAATACAATAGGAGAGGAGGGCTCTAGTCCCTCTTCATGAGTCCTCTTTTGTCCCCCACAGGGTTGGAGGGTGAAGGTTGGTTTGACCCCAGATGTTTGCTCCAGGGGCTCTGGCGAAAGGTCCAGGCCATGGGGGTCCATTTCTGCCACGGAGAGGTGACACGTGAGTCCGAGGCCCCATGCCCACTGCTTATACCCTTGGCCATCCAGGGCGCAGCCTTGACCGTGCCTTACCTTCACTCACAGGCCAAGGAGGGGTTGGTGGGGAGGCAGCTTCTCCCCTGCGGGCTGGTCCTGGGCATCCCGACCCCAGCCCCTGGCTTGGCCTCCTCCCGACTCGTGACCCTCTTGAAGATTTCAATGCTCTCGGTCCTGAGCAGGGCCAAGTGAGTGCCAGTGACGCTGTCTGTTCGCGTCAGTGTCTGGGAAGCTCCCGGCCTCCCAGCCTCCTTTCCTTCAGAGACTGATGGAATTCCCATCTCCTTCCTCTTCAGGACCTTGAGGGCTTGTTTAATTTTCCTTTTTCTGCAGGTTTTGTCTCCTCCTCTAACCACATGGAGACCATGAGTGGGGAAGAGGTGACCTTGAGAAGGATCCGTGAAGTTCATGTAAGTCCCCAGCCTAAGTATCTTCCTTACCAAAGTGGAGGGACAAGAAAGTTAACGACTGTCGTTTGATCTTCTACCCACTGCCAGTGTGGGTAAACTAAGGCTCAGGAAGAAACCGTCCTCTCTCGGTGGCCAGTGTGCGGGCCAGGCCCTCCCTCCCCTCCTCCTCTGGTGCCTGCAGGTGAAGATGGACCACAGCGTGGAGTACCAGCCTGTGGAGTGCGCCATAGTGATCAATGCGGCCGGGGCCTGGTCTGGGCGGATAGCAGAGCTGGCTGGTATTGGGAGGGGGCTGCCTGGCACCCTACAGGGCACCAAGCTGCCTGTGGAGCCGAGGAAAAGGTGACTTACCCCAGGGCGGCTGAGGAAGTTGGTGAGAGGAGGAAAGACACAACGGAAAAGGTTGTCGAGTGGGAGGAGGGAAGAGTTGCTGGTACCCCATGCCCTAACCCCAGGGTTGCGGCAGGTATGTGTACCTGTGGCACTGCCCCCAGGGACCAGGCCTGGAGTCTCCCCTTGTTGCAGACACCAGTGGAGCCTACTTCCGCCGGGACGGGTTAGGCAACAATTACTTGGGTGGCTGTAGCCCCACTGAGGTGAGCGAAATGGGGTCGTGGCTGCTGGGGAGACAGACCGATAGTCCTTAGAGGCGGGCCTTTGGGGAGGGCCCAGTGCTGCTGTTAGTGTTGCAGCCCCTCCGGGTTTGAATTGGGCTTTCTTGTCCCTGTCCCCTACCTTCCGGAGGGCCTATTTAAATGGGTCTATGAGATCTGGCTGTCCTTGTGCCCCAGCTAATATAAACCTTGTCCCTACCTCTCACCCCAGGAAGAGGAACCAGATCCAGGGAACCTGGAAGTGGACCATGATTTCTTCCAGAACAAGGTGTGGCCCCGTTTGGCCCAGAGGATACCAGCTTTCAAGAGTCTGAAGGTAACTAGAAGGAAGGAGACAGATGACACTGGAGCCCCTTGGTCCCCTTGGAAAGCCTGTCCTCAGCCTCTGTGTGCCTACCTCACAACTGCTAAGGACTCCGTGGTCTAAGGGCCCATCCCACCGACCCCCACCCAGCGGTGGCAGAGGGTAGAGGGTGCTGATGCCTGACCAGGAGAGAGGGCGGGGAGTACTGGCAGCCTTCCCGAGAACCCCAGCATCTTGTGCCCCTGCAGGTCCAGAGCGCTTGGGCTGGCTACTACGACTACAACACCTTTGACCAGAACGGCGTGGTGGGCCCCCACCCACTGGTTGTCAACATGTACTTTGCCACAGGCTTCAGTGGCCATGGGCTCCAGCAGGCGCCCGCGGTGGGACGGGCAGTGGCCGAGATGGTGCTAGAGGGCCACTTCCAGACCATCAACCTGAGCCCTTTCCTCTTCAGCCGCTTCTACTTGGGAGAGAAGGTCCAAGAGCACAACATCTTCTGAGCTTGTAAGCTCTTCACTGGCCTCCTTTCCCCTGTGTCATCACCTGGCTCAGATCCTGGCCATGGTCAGTCACAGTATCCTCCCCAGCACCATCTCAGGAGGGAGGCTGAGGTCTCCCGCACCCTCCTGCTGGCGCCCAGGTGATTCTGCCGCATGTGGCTCGGCAGGTGGGCAGACTGCAGGCTCTGAGGTCCCGCACCAGAGGCCCAGGCTGTCAGAGAGCAATGGGGTGGGACCCCAGGACTGATCGCTGGCCCGGGCTGATGCTACCTGCCAAGGCAGTGCATCAGGACAGAGCACCTCGGTGGCCCTGCGCTCCATGGCCCAGGACTGGCTCCTTCCTAGTGCCAACCCAGAAAGATCACTTCTGCCTCTCATCGCACAGCCCAGGCAGAGAGCATTCTGGTGCAGCCTGGTCCAGATTTACTGCCAGTCAATAAATGTGATTAGTTCCATCCTGCCAGTTTCCTGTCCCTTCCTCTCTTCTCCTCATGGCAGTTCCCTCTGAAGTGCCCACCAGGCTGGGAGGAGCATAGCCTCCTTCCCCTCCCAGGAACGATCTTAAATCCTTGTTGGCAAACTAGTGCCTCCTTTTCCCCACTTCGGGCAGGGGTGTGGCTGTAGAGGGGAAGAATGTGTTCATTCCTCTGCAGTATCTATTCAGCTCCAACTTTTGGCCAGGCCCAGGGCTGCATGTTAGAGATACACCAGCAGGCAAACTTAAAGGATAAGCAGCTTAACAAAGGGAGTGCCTCAGGAAGGAGGAAGGGGAGTGATTCCAGGCTTACTGATGGAAAACCACATGCAAAGGCCAGGGACCAAGAATTAGCACGGTTCAAGGGACTGGTGAGATCATGATTTGTCCTAGCAGGTCGTGGCAGGAAAGAAGAGGTACTTCAGGGCCAGGGGCTGAAGAACCTTGCTGTGGGCTTGGATTTCCTTCTGTGGGCAGGGGCCACTGATGGGTTTTCCATAGGGAAGCGACGTGATCGGGTTTCCTTTCAGAAAAAGCACCGGCCTGCCCCGTGGACAACAAGCTGTGAGGTCCAAGCAGGCGGCCAGACTGAAGGCTGCTGCTGTGGCCCGCATAGCAAGAACAGGCCTGCATGGTCCTGGTAAGAAGCACGCCGTCTGAGAGGCTACAGTGGCCCCAGGAGACTGGGTCGAGTAAGGCTCTCGTCTCTGAGTTTAACAACTAGATGGATGTCCTGCTTTCATAGAGATGAGGACAGAGTTGCGAGGGACAGAATGGTTCTGTTGGGGGCAGTGGAGCTGAGTGCCTGCAGGACAACTGCAGAACCGTCTAACAGGGTTGAATTTATTGTGGCCTCAGGCTGGTCTAGGCTGAGGCAGAGATGTGGACACCATGGAAGAGGATGCTGTCACTGTGGGAGGGTAAAAGGGTAGGGGACAGAGGGGTGAAGCTGGAGAGACTTCATCACCTTTAACAGAGGAACCAAAGAAGAGGCAGAAAAGCCAGGCGAGTGAGGGAACTGGCCGAGGAGGGTTGGTTTATGGTACAAATGCACAGGGGGTCTGGAAGTTGCTCAGGTAGTCCAGGAGGAAGTGCACCTGTTCAGAAGGAGAGGTGAATGGGCGAAGGCACAGCTACCGAAGGGCCCCCACCCCTAAAGTGCCTTTAGGGAGAAGATTGAAGCAAAAGATGGAGGTGGGCCTTACTGATGATCACCTGGGGTGGGGGATGGGGGCAGGGGTGTGTGTGTGGATGTGAAGCCAGTAAGGTAACATGAGAAGCCCCTGGAGGGTAAGGGGTTAAAGAAGCAGGAAAAGGAGGAGCCACCGGAATTTGGTGCTGAAAGACAGGAAGGAACTTGCCAGGGGCACCTTTAACCTTGTGGTCAGCCTTAACTTTGTGGGCCGGCCTCCTTAGGGGCCCAGCATCATCCTTCAGTGCTGACACCCCTATTTATGGGTCAGAGGAAAAAGGCCTTCAACTGGCTCTGCACCCAGAAGCTACCTCCTTCAAGATAACAAATGAACTCAGTAAGGCAATGATGAATCCTCTGTCCTCCCCCAGGGCCTTGTTCAGGAGGCTAGGAGAGTCTGTACTCACCACTGCTCGTGTCACTGTTTAACTGTAAGGGACAGGGACTCAGCCTCGCCTCCGGGCCAGCACGGAGCCCTGGCAGTGCTCGTGCGGGACTCGGCTCAGTGTTTACCTCGGAGCCTCTCCGCTCCGTCTGGAGCCGAAAGATGGGTCCCTGGCCTCAGGGGATCTTCAGTCTAAGGCTAGGGCTAAGCTGCGGGAGCACAAGCTCCCAGTAACACCCGGTGCTGCGGGAATCTGGGGAAAGAGGAAGGAAGGGAGGGTTAAGAAGGGTTTTCCTGCATAAGATACAAAGATGACTTTCCAGCAGCGGGGTTGTTGAAGGCACATCTGGGAAAAGGGAGGGCCCAGGCGCAGAGCCGGGAGAGCAGAGGGATCCTCCTCCCCGAGGCTGCAGGGGTTCCTGTGGGCCCAAGGCCTCATCTGCAACTTTCTGCCCAAGTAATAACTGTCGGTGCCTGCGAGCCCATCAGCAGCACGGCCCCTCTCAGCAGGCACGGAGGCCGGGCTGGCCCGGCAGAGGCTGACCCCGCCTGCACCTCCCTGTGCCAATAGGCGGACGCAGGAGGAGGCGGGGCACAGGCTGGGCGCTTCCGGGGAGGGGGGACGCTCCCTGGCCCTCGCTTCACTTCCCGTCGGCGGGGGCGGCCAGCCCCGCGCCTGAGCCCGCAAGCACCACCACGACCCAGCCCCCGCGTAGGTGAGTGCATGGAGGAGGTCAGGGGAGCGGTGGGGCCCCGCGCGGAGCTGGGGCGGGCGGGGGAGCGTGTGCTGGGGTCCAGGGAGCGAGGGCGGGCAGCCTTGGGGCAGGCAGGACCTGCATCTGGCCCTGTGTCCCGCACTCGACCCAGCCCCCCCCCCCCCCCCCCCCGGTGCATTGGCCATCCGCCAGCTCGCCCCCCACCCCTTTACCTGCTGCCTCGGGCACCCAGAGCACAGAAGCAGGATGAAAAGGGCCTCCGAGACAGCTGTCACCATCCTGTTGCGAAAAAGCTGGTTTGGGGAGCCTTCCTTGAACCGGAGAGGAGGGCTGGGTCGGGTTTCTCCCACAGCCTCCCCTGCTGTGCTCACCGCTTTTCCCTCTGTGCTTCTGATGGTCTTGTGACCGGAGTTCCTGCGGGAACAGGGCTTTCCTCAGGGTACTGACCTGCAGGCATTCCTTCCACAGGCATTTCACCAACATCTACCGTGGGCTGGGCACCGTGGAAAGCGCAGGAGTGCCACCGGAGAACAGGACAGATTCACCTCTCCCCTACAGCCAGACGGATGAATGAGAAATCACAGTCCCGCCTGGCCAGTGCAGCTTGGAGAGGGGAAGTTCTGTAGCTGCCCAGCGGGTACCAAGGGTCAGTAATGACTGACTGTCACAGGAAGTCATATCTAGTTGGTTTTTTTAACTTTTTTTCACGGCACAAATCAGAAGTGTACCTCCTATGCAGATTTCACACAGTGAGCCTTTCTGACCCGTGCCACCTGCATCCAGAGTTTACGAAACACCCTAGCTCTGCAGAAGCCCTTCTGCACCGCTGCTAGGCACACTTCTACCTCAGCAGAGCTACTCTCCTGGCGTCCAGCCTCACCAGGTAGTTTTACTTGGTTTTGAACTTCTGATGCATGGACTCGTACGGTGTGTACTTTTTGCGTGCAGCGTTTTATACTGGGCATGTGAGATTCACCCATGTTGCACGTGGCAGGAATTCCTTCCTTCGCTTTGGGGTGCGATGTCGCACTGTATAGACAAGCTGCGGTTTATTTCTGCCGGGCGCTCGGGCGGGCTGTTTCCAGCTTGGGGTTGCTTTTGTTTTCAGTAGTGCTGTGAAGGCATTCTTGCGTTTGCCTTTCAGTGAACCCATGTAAGCACTTCTGCTGAGTTTGTTCCTTGAGTGAAATTGCTGGGTGTGTCCGTGGTCAGCTTTCAAAACCGGTTGTATCGATTCACGTTTCTACCTGCCGTGTGTGACTTCCTGGTCCTCCTCATCCTCACCGATATTTGATATTGTCTCATTCAGAGCAGCCGCATTGCTCAGGGTGTGGGCGGGGGTGTTGTAATGAGGGTTTAATTTGCGGTTACTGGTGACTAATGACCTGTGTTTATTTTCCTGTCTATTAGCCATTTGGGTGTTCTTTTTTTGCAATGTGTCTGTTGAGTTCTTCCATGCGCTTTCTAATAGATTTTCCCTCTTTCTCTTGCCAGGTTGTAAGAGTTCTTAAATATTTGGAATATGAAATAGTGATTGGATATGTGATTCTAAAATATCTTTTTTCTCTCAGAAGATTGCCTTTTCACTCTCCTAATGACATCTTTTGATGAACAGAAGTTTTTCATTTTAATATTGTCCAGTTTATTGGGGGTATTAAGTCCAGTTTGAAAAAAAACAATCTTTGAGGGAACTCGGAATAGGTGAAGGGGGTCAAAAGGGACCAACTTTTGTTTGGTTTGAAAATAAACAAGTCATGAGGATACAGTGTACACCACGGTGACTACAGTTAACAGACTGTATTGTATACTCGGAAGTTGCTAAGAGACTATATCTTAAAAGTTCTCATCACAAGAAAACAGCATCATAACCATGTACAGCATAGTAAGCAGACTTATCGGGATGGTCATTTCACAATACGTGTATACATACAGGGTGGGGCAGAAGGAGGTTTACAATTGTGAGTACAAACAGAGTTTATTCTTGTATTTTTTTATTAGTTATTGTATTATTTTCCATGTGAGCAACTGTAAACCTACCCTGTATATTGAATCATTATGGTGTACACCTGAAATTAACATAATGCCATATGTCAGTTATATCTCAATTTTTTGAAAATCAGGAAGATTTTAAAAAAAGAAAGAAAAAATCAGGAAGATAAAAGGAAGATAATCTCCTGTACTTTCCTCTGTGAGCTTTATTGTTATTCTCATGTATATCTGCTCTCCACTTGAAATTAATTTTTTGTATGGTATTTTGATAGGAATTATGTTAAATCTATAGATTGCTTTGGGTAGTATGGATATTTTAATGATGTTAATTCTCTTCCTATCCATGAGTGTGGTATATGCTTCCACTTATTTGTGTCTTTTTTTATTTCTTTCTTCCTTGTCTTGTAATGTTTCAAGTGCAGGTCTTTCATCACCTTTGTTAGATCTGTTTCCAGGTATTTTAATTTATTTTTTGATGCAATTGTAAATGGAATTGTTTTCTTTGTTTCTCTTTCTGATAGTTCATTATTGATGTATAAAATGCAACTGATTTCTGAATATTTTGTACCCTTTTACTCTACTGAACTCATTTATCAGTTCTAGTAGGTTTTTTTGTGGAATCTTTAGGTTCTCTCTATATTATCATGGCATCTGCAAATAAGGACAGTTTTACTTCTTTCTTTCCAATTTGGATGTATTTTATTTCTTTTTTAATTGATTTTTTTTTATTTTTATATTTGTTAGCTTGAGAGAAAGAGAAAAGGACAGGGAGAGGGGAGAGAGACAGACAGACACAGACGGAGAGAAACTGATTTGCTATTACACTTATCCATGCATTCATTGGTTGACTTTTATATGTGCCCTGATTGGGGATCAAACCTGCAACTTGGGCATAACTGGATGATGCTCTAACCAACTGAGCTACTTGGCCAGGGCCCTTGTTTGTGTTTTATTTCTTCTTCTTGTCTATTATGGCTAGGACTTCTGGTAGGTACTATGTTGAATAAAAGTAGTGAAAGTAGACATCCCTGTCCACTTCTTGATTTTAAGGGAAATGCTTTTAGTTTTCCCCCATTGAGTATGATGTTAGCTGTGGGTTGGTCATATGTGGCCTTTATTATGTTCAGGTATGTTCCCTCCATTCCCACTTTGCTGAGAGTTTTTATCATAAATGGGTGCTAGATTTTGTCAAATGCTTTTTCTGCATCTATTGATAGGATTGTACGATTTCTATCCTTCATTTTGTTTATGTGGTTAATTATTTGCAGATATTGAACAATCCCTGAATCCCAGGAATAAATTCCATTTGATCATGGTATGTGATCTTTTTAATGTATTCCTGGATTCAATTTGCTAATATTTTGTTGAGGATTTTTGCATCTATGTTAATCAGGGATATTGGCCGATAGTTTTCTTTCCTTGTAGTGTTTTTATTCAGTTTGAGAATCAGGATAATGCTGGTTTCATAAAGGAGATTGGGGATCTTCTCTCCTCTTGAATTTTTTGGAATAGTTTGAGAGGGATAGGTGTTCATTCTTCTTTGAGTGTTTGGTAAAATTTGCCCGTAAAGCCATCCAGTCCAGGACTTTTGTTTGTTGCAAGTTTTTTGAATACTGCTGCTTTTTTTGGATGAGATTGGTCTGTTCAGATTTTCTGTTTCTTCTTGATTCAGCCTTCAAAGATGGTGCATTTCTAAGAATTTATACGTTTCTTCCCGATTGTCCAGTTGCTGGCATATAATATAATCCTTTATATTTCTGTGGTACCTGTTGTTACTTCTCCTCTTTCCTTTCTGATTTTATTTATTTGGGTTTCTGTCTCTCAAGTCAGGTTAAAGGTTTATCAATCTTGTTTATGCTTTTTAAAAAACAGCTCTTGGTTTCATTGATCTTTTGCATTTTTTCTTTTTCTTTTGTTACATCGATCTTTTGTATTTTTAAATTTAGACTCTATCTTGTTTATTTCCACTCTGACTTTTATTATTTCCTAACATTTACTGACTTTGAACTTTGTTTGTTTGGGTTTTTTTTTTTTTTTTTTAGTTCCTTTAGGTGTAAGACTTGATTGTTTATTTGAGATTTTTCTTGTCTCTTGAAGTAGGTCTGCATTGCTATGAATTTTCCTCTTACGACCACTTTTGCTATGTCTCATAGATTTAGAATTATTGTATTACCATTTTTGTTTGTCTCAAGGTATCTTTTGATTTCTGCCTTTATCTCATGGTTAACCTGTTCATTGCTTCATAACATGTTATTTAGCCTCAATGTGTTTGTGCTTTTCAGTTTTTTTCCTTGTAATTGATTCGTAGTTTCATACTATTCTGGTTGAAAAAGATGCTTCGTATGATTTTGATCTTTTTACGAAATTTATTGAGCCTTGTTTTGTACACTAATGTGATCTGTCCTGGAAAATGTTCTGTGTGCAGTTGTAAAGAATGTATATTCTGCTTCTTTGGGGTGAAATGTTCAGGAAATATCAATTAAATTTATCAGCGTAATGTGTCCTTTCAGGCTGCTGTTTCCTTGTTGATTTCCTGTCTGAAAGATCTATCCAGTGATGTCAGTGCGGTGTTAAAATCCCCTACTATGACTGTATTACTGTCGATCTCTCCCTTTAGGTCTATCAAGATTTGCCTTATATATTTAGGTGCTCCTGTGTTGAGTGCAAAAAATAGCTTCTTATCTGCTTGGCAACCATGTCTCCAAAATCTCAATATATGACTATTACTAAATATTTTAAAGATTACAGCATATTTGAGTGTAACAGTTTCACAGCCTTAGCTGCACAAGAATTGAAAAGTAACAAAGAAGGTGTGTCAGGGTTTTAGGCTCCAGGAAGTAGACAGTCTCTATGGCTAATGGAACTTACGTCATCTCTTGCTCAACTGTCCTCTGTCAAAGATGATGTTATTTCCCGTGTTTAAACCTTCCACCACTAGTCATAAGAGCTTATTCCAACCTACTTCCGGTGGCATCTGCTGTTGGGCAACTGGAGTTTTTCTTAACCAAGCAATGAAAAAAGGCCATTACCCCCAAATCAGCACGTATTGTCAGAAGGGCAGGTCATTTTATACAATGAGAAACTGAAACTTTCAAATCTACCTCTGTTGAGTAGATTCAAGCATTATGTTAATTTTTGATCTTTAGGCTATCATTAAAATGTCAAATGGTTCTCCAGTTTGTAAGTGTAGCAAGGACAAATAACAAGTTTTATAAGACAAAATGGAAAAAATCTCTGAGTACTATAAAAGCCAAGTGAGAGTATGTTTACTGCTTGGGGGTGGAAAGCGGTATCTTGAATGGTTGAAAGGAAGATGTTGACAGCCAGTAACCCGAAAGCAGGGAAAGGATTTCAAAACCTGGCCAAGGTTACCAGGCACTGCCTGGCCCCACAGCACTGAGGCTGCCAGAATCCCTGAGAAACTAGGCTGGAAAAGAACCACATCCACATGCTAATGTTTGTCTGTTCACATCCTTCTGACTGGCTTAGCAGCTTAACTGCTTTTCTCTTTCAAGTATGTTTCAGATTCTTGTTTCCGTTCCATCTCCTCTCTCTGCCCCCCTTGCTGCTGCAGTTCAAGTTCTTTCTTCTTTAACTTCGATATATTTTCACGAATGAACAGTACCTCTCATCTCACATTCACCAGCTTAGCGATGAACAGAGCATTGCTGTCTGACAGAGTGACATTCTTTACATGTTGAATCCCCTTATTTCTCTGTGTCTGACCGTACAAGTTGCTTCTATGTTAATTCCCAGGGGGCTGCTTTTGACCTTTGCAGATTCAGCAAAGAGCGAGGAAGCCGTTCTCCACTAGCCCTTCTCTACCAGCCCTTCAACTCCGGCCCTGTCTCAGACCAGGGCAGGCTCTGCTACCCGGGGCATCCTCCCAGAAACCTAGGCCGAAAAAGCCTCTACCGTCAGGGACATCCTGGTCACTGTTGTGCGCAGATAACGTGGCAAGTCCCGCATCCAAGGTATTCTTGGTCCTTTGCATTGCCGTGTACATTTAGAAGCAGTGTGACTGTTCCTTTCCCCCCAAACCAAAACCCTCATGGAATCTGGGGCAGCACCGATCTAAAGAGGGGTTTGGGGAGAATTGACAACAATATTGAATCTTCTAAACCATGCATGTAATATACCCCTCCAGTATCTACATGATTCTTTAAAGTTTTTTAAAAAGATTTTGTTTGTTTATTTTTAGAGAGATGGAAAGGGAGGGAGAAAGGGAGAGAAACATCAATGTGAGAAACATTGATCTGTTGCTTCTTATCCATGGCCCAACAAGGGACCAAAGGTGTGACCCGGGCCTGTGTCCTGACCGGGAAGGTGAACACCAGTGACCTTTCTCGTTGTGGGGTGGTACCCAACCCACTGAGCCACACCAGTCAGGGTTCTAGATGATTTTAAATACATAATAACCCACACTATTTTCTGAGCATTATAGGCCATGCACTGTTAGTACTTTATGTAAGTACTAATATAAGGGCTAAAGGCCACAGTTAATGAAAGGCGAGAACCCAGGTCGCGGCCTGCACAGGCTGCAGTCTTTGTCATTATGTGGCACTGCTTCCCTGAGCTGACAGCTGAGGGAGGAAGAGATGGAGGGATGGACAGGAGGAGAGAGGGTGGGGGAGAGGGAGGGAGGGAGGGAGGGAGCTACTCAGGGGAAGGCCAACTCAGAGGAAAAGTTTCCTAAGATTTCTTCCATGTGTTCTCTCTCTTCTGCTTCATGTCTGTCTAGATACAAAATAATTTGTCCAAATAGCAACTGCCCTCCCATTTCAGCTTTAACAGGAAGCCCCTGTCAAGAACCAGCGGCCCTTCGCCAGATCCGGAATGCACGCCAGCCCCGGTGGAGCAGAGAGCAGGCGCCCTTCTGGTCATGCTGAGCTCATACGCTGTATGTCTGGCCACACCACACAGGCTTCGGTTTACCTAGAACCCTGCCCCGATCACAGTGGTATCTCTCCCAGGAGGGTTGAGGGGCCCCCTTAGAGGCTGAGCCTCTGTCAGGCAATGGAGAGAAAGAACATCGGACCCCACCCCGGGTCCAAGAGTAAGGTAAGTATAGCTTTCATGACCCTCTCTCTCTGTCTCTTGTAGGATGGCTGTTCCGTGGGTTCAAGACTGGGTCCCCTCCCTTCTCCCTTGTCCCCAATGCCTGGTCTCTGGGGGTTAGTTTTCAGCCTAACACTATGGCATCACCCACCTCCTTCCCAGCTTCTGGCTCCAGGTCCAAGAAGCCTTTGGGCAGGATGGCTGGTGAGTGGAAGCAGACTCCTATTGCTGTTACTGCTCCCCATCCCCTTCGCTCCTCCCCCTCCCCCCTCCCCTCCTTCTTCATATTGTTATACCAAGGTGTATTTTTAAATCGAAATGTGATTGACATGAAACATTATATTAGTTTCAGTTGTACAGCATGCTTCGCTGTATATATTGCGAAATGACCGGCACAGGTTTAGTTGACATGTGTGAGCATGCAGAATATCTTTCCTGTGTAGAGAACTTGCAGTATTATTAACTACAGTCACCTGCTGTTCTCCACATCTCAGGACTTACAAAGCAGTCAGCATTCTTTTGTCTTCCGGAAAACTTTAAGATAATGAGGACTTTGGGCAGGTCCTGAGGACGTGTGCAATTGCCAGGCCATAGGTCTGCAAGTCAGGCGGTGTTGGCCAGTGCAGGAAGATGGGCTGGATTCCTGGTCCAGGCCCCCCTCTGTGGCAGGGAGGAGGCCTGGGGAGAATCAGGCCTGAGTGGAGTTTCTCCCGCAGGCTGGCTCAGGCAGGCCCTGTCGAAGAAGCCCAAGAAGATGCCTGCGTCCCGGGAAAGCGCCCCCAGTGACGCTCTGCCAGGGTGCTCACAGGACGATGCTCCACCACCGTGTTCACAGGATGACCCCCCACCACGGTGCCCCCAGGACCACCCCCCATCCTCGGGCCTCAGCTCAGCCGCATTGGCGGAGTCTCCTGCCCTGCCACCTGCACAGGAGGGTGCCACCAGCAGCAGCAGTGGTGGCCGTTGGAGCAGGGACTATGACGTATGCGTGTGCCACAGCGAGGAGGACCTGGCAGCCGCGCAGGAGTTGGTGGCCTACCTGGAGAACTGCTCCGCCAGCCTGCGCTGCTTCCTGCAGCTGCGTGATGCGGCCCCCGGCAGCGCCATCGTGTCCGAGCTGTGCCGGGCACTGGATAGCAGCCACTGCCAGGTGCTGCTCATCACTCCTGGGTTCCAGCGTGACCCGTGGTGCAGGTACCAGATGCTGCAGGCCCTGAGCCAGGCCCCGGGGGCTGAGGGCCGCACTATCCCCCTGCTCGCAGGCCTGGCCAGGGACGCCTACCCGCCCGAGCTGCGCTTCATGTACTTTGTGGACGGCCGGGGCCCAGAACGAGGCTTCCGCCAGGTCAAGGACGCCGTCCTGCGCTGTAAGCTCTGCGCGGAGGGGACCGGGAAGGGGTCAGCGTCTGATCTGCTTGGGCCCTCAGAAGACAGCCCTTGTCGCCCTGTAGTTCAAAATGCAGGCTCCGAAAGCATTGTTTCTTGGGCAGTGACTTAAGGCCTGTGCCTGGTTTTTCTCATTGGGGAAATGAGAATGGTACCGTGCACCTCAGTACGGGTATGCGCTGTCGGTGTTTGGAGCAGGGCCTGGCAGGACAGCACTGGTAACACGGCACGCATGGAGTCCTCCATAAGCTTAGCCATTGTTAACATTTTTAGTATATTCATATATGAGTTTCCCTCCCAGAGCCCAGGTTGGAGATGTCTTCCAAGAGCTGGGAAGATGCCAGGAGGAACACTGGGGTAGTAAGGCAAAACGGTGCAAAACAGTAGGGGAGAATCACCTCCAATCCGCATGCCCAGGGGAGGACATTACCTGACAGTGGGTTGGGAAGGAAAATCTGTAAAAAGTTAGAAGAGGTGGAGACCTGTTGCGGGAAACAGATGCTGGGTTTGCGGAGGGTGGCAGGCCCTGTGATTCTGTTTGGTCTCTTTCAGATCTGCAGACGCTCAGGTGACACTTCTTATGTCACGGCGGGACCCAGAAGGCTGGCGCAAAGCTGGTAATCGAGTTAGAGAGCCCAGGGCCTTGGATCCAGCAGGTGTGACAGGGCCTGAGGAGCTGGAGCTGGTAGCACTTTCTATGTGATTTGGGCTCAGGTTGCCTAGCAGGCTTCCATCATTGCTGGGGACTCCCCAGGAAGGCCCTGGGGAAGCTGGGGATTCCCCCAGAAAGGTCGTGAGGCAGCTGGGGACTCCCCAGGAAGGCCTTGGGGCAGCCAGAAACTAGAGGGGGTAGGAGGAAGTGTTGATACCAGGATGACCACCAATGCTTTGCCTCCTTATTGGACATGAGTCTGGTGCATCCCTAGGTCTTCTTCCCTTGGAATCGGGCACAGGTGTAGAGATGCAGTCCTCCTGGACAGGTGACTCACCTGATGCATCAGCCAGAAGCCTACAGTGCATGTCTGAGCATGGATGGTTTTTCCGGTTGCCTGGGAAAGCCCTGGAACAGATGCCAGGAGAAAGCCAAAGGTGTCAAGTCTTTCACACTCAAACTGCTGCCATTCTCTTTCCCTTCATTCACTTCAGAAAGCTGCAGGAAAAGATAACACTCAGCATTGTACCGTATTTATTTTTACTGCATGCATGTTGTTAAAGACTCAAACCTAGAAACCTTCCTGAACAGACGGAAGAAGACTGGGAGTAGGTGGGGTGCAGAGATGGAAAGCTCAGACCTTTTACCTTGGATTAAAAGCCCACCCACTGATGCTTTGACTTATGGGGGCCTCATGGGGGTCTGGCTAGAGCCCATGCTTTACCGTGTCTTCTTCACCGCTGCACCGAGAGAGCCAGCATTTTTCTTCTGGCAGGTGACTGTGCGCCTTGAATGACAGGCAAGGTTTCGTTCATCTGCTCTTGGTGAAAGTTGGTTGTTGAACCGAAACGAAATTTTTGTTCCACCAATGCGTACCTTCGTGCTTCTCTCACTCCCCCCCCTTATGCTGAAAAATATTTATACATATATATATTTTTGTATATGCAGTTGGCATGTGACATGATGTTAGTTTCAGGTATAGGAGTGGGTATTTGTATATATTGTGAAAAATTTTATATTTTTAACTACAAATTATTTTATTACATACAAAAGGACTAAAGCACACTATAATGTGCACTCGTGTGCCTTCCACCGGCTTTAGAAGCAAAGCATGACAGTCCTTAGTGCGCTCCCTTTGTGCCCTTATCTTCCTCCCTCCTCTCACGGGAAGTAACCACTATTGTAACTTTCTCACCTTTGTCTAGAAATTTATTACACACGTATGCATCCCTGACAACATGCTCCTTTTATGTGGTTTGAATCTTTACATAAATAGTGTTAGGATGTGCTCTGCAAGTTCCTTCTTTGGTTGTGTTGGTGAGATTTAGCCACATCGAGGCAGGCAACTGCAGTGACCTCACTCGCAATCCGCTGTGCACACACACAGCGCTGTTGAACCACACATTCTGTCGCAGATGGACGTTGGGTTGTTTCTAGTGCTCTTGCTATTTAAAAAAAAAGAGCTTTTTGGGGGGGAAAAAGTGAACATCTTTGTGAATGTTTCCATGAATGCGATTTTGTAGGATTTAGCCTGGATGGGGAACAGCTGGGTAGTAAAGAATACACGTTCAGTTTTGGTAAAAGATACCAGATTTTCTTCCCAATTAGTTGTGGCAATTTATGTTCCTACCATTTGTGTATGAGTTCCCATGGTTTGATGTTCTTGCTAACACTTTAGAATGATCAGATTTTAAAATGTTTGCCCGTCTGGTGGGTGAAAACTGGTATCCTGTTATCATAATGTTCGTATTTTCCTTTTTTAAAAGATTTTTTAAAATTTATTTTTTAGGGAGAGGGTAAGGAAGGGAGAAAGAGAGTGAGGGAAACATTGATGTGCAAGAGATATGATTGGTTGCGTCTCTCATGCCCCCCCCCCCCCCCCCACTGGGGACCTGGCCCACAACCCAGGCACGTGCCCTGATCAGAAATTGAACTGGCAACCTTTTGGTTCACCGGCAAGCACTCAGTCCACTGAGCCACACCAGCCACGGCCATCCTTTTTACCTTTTTCATGATAATCTGATGAATGAATCCCTATATGATGATAAATCCTAACACCTAGCTTTAACAATTACCAACTCAGAGTTAGGCTTATATCAGCAATTACCCTACTCATTCCCTCACCCCTCCAGTCTTCCAAAAGCAAATCCCCAGGCATTAGTTTATTCCTCTGTATTTAAGTATGTGTCTCTAAATTGTTAGAAGTTTTTTAAAAAATATGACAATATGATGGTCTCTTTTAAAGGACATCTTATTTTTTTAATATAAAAACTTTTACCTATTACTTTGTAGTCTGTTTTTGTGTTTTTTGTCTTATTGAGAAAATCCTTCCTTACTCAGAAGAAGGTATTTTCTTTCAGAAGTACTTCACACGCAGGTCTTTAATGCGCTCGGATGTTTTCTTTCGGTTCGTTCTTATTGCAGTTGCTCTTGGCTTGTAAGTCAGAGATCTGTTTCCCATTTGAACAGTTGATAATCACTAGTTAGTCCATCCTCTCCCCCAGCTGTAATGTCACTGCATGTCATGTGTGGCCGAGTCCTAGGTCACCCCCATTTTTGCATTTGTGTCTCCAAGTCAGTGGCACACGACTTACGGTTTTTAATAAGCCTTGCTAACTTGTGCATCGGTCCTTCCTACCCTTCCCATCCATCAAAATCACTCTGACTTTTCCTGTTCCTTTACTTTCATGGAAACTGTTTATTCAGTTTCTAGGAAAATGCCTGGTTTGGCAAGTTCCAGGGAAATGCCTATTTTGTTTTGCTTTGTTTTTTTCTATTGGGCCGACAGAGTTGAGAGATTGATTTGGGAGTTGAGAAAAATAGATTTTCTAATGATATTTCATCTTCTTAAAAATAATGTGTGTCCATTTTTTGATGTCTTTAAATGTATTTCAGTAAAGCTTTATAATCTTTTTTCAGGTCCGTCAATCACATCTTTTATTAGATTTCTTCCTTAGTATGTCATATTTTCTGTTGCTTCGGTAAATATTTTTAAATTATGTTTTTTATCTATTACTGATAGAGATTACAATTTATTTTGCATACTAATCTGATAGTAAGCAACCCACTGAATTGTTTATTCTCTAAGACCATAGATTTGGTTGAGTTTCTGTAAGACAATCACAAAATATGAAGATGAAAATTTCCTTGTCCTTTTGCGCTGCCTAGGACCACCAGTGAAATGTTGAACATGACCATGGCGGCCATGTTTGTCTCCATGATTTTGAAGGGAAAACTTCAAACATTTTACCGTTAAATGTAACATTCGTTACAGGTTTTTGATTTGGCACATATCTTTTAAAAGTTGTAAATGTCCTGCTGTTTCTAGTTACTTCTCTAGAATGGGTTTTAAATTTAATCTAAAATTTCCACATCTACTGAAGTGATGTGTTTTTTCCCCCTTTTAATCAGCTGATGCAGTGAATAAAATTGGAATATTTTCTAATGTTAAGCCCACCTTACATTCCTGGGGTAAACTCAACTTGACCATGATGGATTTAACATCTTTGTTATGAGCCGCAGGATTCAGACTGCGAACATGTTCTTTAGGATTTTACATCTATGTTCATGTGTAGGATTGGCTCGTACTGCTCTCTCTTGTGTTATCCTGCTCTGGTTGCGTTACCAAGGTTGTGCCAGCTTTATAAAATAGTTGGGGAGTGGTCCCATTTTTCTGATGGAAGAGTTTAAACTTGGAATTAATCGTTCCTTAAATGTTTGGTAGACTCATCTGTAAATCCATTCGGCCTAGCATTTTCTCTATGGGAAGACTGAAAACTGAAACTTCAATGCCTTAAAGAATTATAGATCTGTTTATTTCTTCTGGAGTCCATTTGGCCTGGTAAGAAGTCAATAAAGCACCCAAGAGCAGCTTGAACAGATTTTTCAGTTTGAATTTCCTGGATCACATAGGCAGTATGAATCTGAATTCTAATCCTGCATGAAGATTGGCCTGTGGTTATACCATTGCAGGTGATTTTTTTTTCTTTCCTCCAGAGCCAGATGTTGAGGCAGACAAGTTTATTAAATATCTTGTCTCTTTTAGTGGGGCAGCTTTTGTTTTATTCATTTTTTAAATAGCCCTTCTATTGAGGTGGTGGCCCTTCAGAGACCTCTCTGGGGAGTTCTCTCTTCCAGTTCCTCACCTGGCACAAGCTCAGGTCTTGTTTCCTGTGCCTGAAACATCACAGTTAAAGCCCAAGGCTCTAGATTTCTCTAAACCAGTGATCACTCTTAGAACTTCAGTTTTTATATCCGCTTAACATATAAATTTGTGCTCCCACATTTTTTATTTCAGAAGTTTTTTTTCTTGTGAGAGCTGTAAAGTAGCCAAAAGGATGTTTTTAATAGTGCATCTGGAATTGCAGGCGTTTTTAGCTGAACTGTTTTTCGGATATCTAGTCTGTTATAATACCTGAAATGGAAGTGTTTAGTCCTTTAAAAAAAAGTTTGGAAGAAGTTTTGAGATTCAAGCAGACTGAAGGGGGCTGATGTTTACAGAGACTAGGGTTTTCCAGTAATAACCTCCTAATACAGCACCATCCACTTGAACTTGTGATGATAGGAAATGGTCCATATCTGGGCTGTTTAGTGTAGTAGTCACTATTCACGTGTGGCTCTCAAGCACTTTAAACGTGGCTGCATGACTGAGGAGCTGAATTTTGAATTTTATTTAATCCTAATGAATTTAAATGTAAATAGCTACACGCAGCTAGTGGGTATTAGATGGATAGTGCAGAACCCTCTAATGTTTCCCAACGAGCTGAACTAAAAACATCAACTGACAAAGGTCTCTGAAGCCAAGCAGTGATCTGTAGTGTTGGTAAAGGTCCCTTACACTCTGCCAGCTGGTATTCTTGTAGGTCCCCTGGTAGCTGAGGCTCCTGTGAGCTCATCCTTCCCTTGAGCCAGGGATTAAGACTAGAATTCTGACCTTATGGATATTTGTTTTAAAGATTTTATTTATTTTTAGAGAGGGGAAGAGAGGGAGAGAAACATCCATGTGTGGTTGCCTCTCGCATGCCCCCTGCTGGGGACCTGGTCCGCAACCCAGGCATGTGCCCTGACTGGGAATCGCATCAGTGACCCTTTTGTTCGCTCGGCCAACGCTAAATCCACTGAGCCACACCAGCCACGGCTGTTTCCTTCTCATCACTCAAGGTTTAGCTCAGTGTCATCTCCAGAAAGGCCCATGACCACCTTATCTAACGTCCTCCCTATGCCCAGCTCTGTCCCATTGCCCTGTTAATTTTATAAACAACACATTAATCACTGCCTAAAAGTATAGTATTTGTTTACTTCATCCCTATTTGAATATGAATTCTATGAACACAGAGGTGTCTTTTGAAGATGGACTGAATAAGTGTCTGGCAAGTAGAAATGGAGGCCTAGAGAGGGTAAGTGACTTCCCGGACGCTGCACAGCTAGTCAGCATTGGGGCTGGGCTTCATGGCTCCCAATTCTGGAATCTTTTTGTTAAAACATAGCTACTCTGCTCAAATTCTCTTTCCGGGTGCAAGGATGAAAATTAAAAAAACAAAAACAAAAACATGGCGGGAGGGGACAAAAAGAAGAGGAAGGAAGGAAAGAAAAGAGGAAGAGCATGCACGCCTAGAAATTTTCATAAGATCAGGGCCTCATCATTCTGAGCTGGTTTTGCTGTTGCCATTTTGCCCTAGGACATTTTGTTTTGGGGTTGCACAGTTTACAGCCTACTGTATATTTCCAGAAGGTGAGGGGTGTACCCGGGAAACTTGTGGACAAGCAGCAAGTGTTTCTGGTTGAAGATAATTACTCCAGACCCTACGCTTCCCCTACTAACGCTCTTTGCTTCACAAAACAATTAGCCTTTTATCCAACTCATCATATACGAGTATATTTCTGGTAGAGAAAATCAACCCCAAAACAAACTCATTGACACATAGTGCATTTCATGATTTACTGACTGACTGAAAATTGCGCCCACCATTATTTTGTCTGAAAAAAACAAACTCAAAATACAGACGATGTTGGCAAAAATACTAGATTTTTTTACTAAAACTTGCTGTACCAACTCTTGACAAGATTTAGATCTGTGAAATAACAGCAAAGGAAACGGGACTGGTCAGAAATAATGGGTACAAAAGAAACAAAGCAGAAACTACAAATAAAATGTTTATACGCCCCTCCCCCCAGAAGAAACTAATAGATGAATCATATTCATGCTGCAAATCACACCGCGGGGTCGCATGGCAGACGCGGGCAAAGTCTGCACAGACGCGGCAGAAGCCAAGAAGAGCGGCAGGTGACGCGAATGTCGTGCTGCCTGTTCACTCACCTTTCTATTCTGCAAGGACCGAATCTACAAAGAACTGAACGCAATGAAGAGTCTGTACAATGGATGCAAATCAGATGATTTCAGTGTTCTCTATAAAAATAAAAATCGACTAAGAAATGAGATAAGCTCAACAGATCAGCTTCAGAAGCATTCCTTCCACGTTAACTAATCACTGTTGGTATAATTTTTGTTACCATGTCGGTATCCGAATAAGGGCCAAGCCTTCAGCTTCCGGCGCGGGCGGCTGGGCTGCCCTCCCCCGCGCAGCACCGCTAGCCCGCCCGTTTAGGGGCTCACTGTCTCTCCTCTCTCAGCCCCTACCTCAACTCCGGCAGGCCACCACTAGGCGATCCGGGCAGCAACCTGGGTGAAAAACGACCCCGGCAGGTCACGGGGTCGGAGAGGTGTCAACGCCCGGAGCATGTAGGGAGTTGTAGTAGCGGCCTGTCACACAGGTGGGCGGGGCGCGTTGGGGATCTGCGCAGGCGCACTCCCGGCAGGCACAGGCAACATGGCTGACGCGGCACCTCCGCCGAGCAAAAGAAAGCGCGAACTGGCTGCTGCGGGGGCTGAAGCCTCGGGCACAGAAGACGAGACAGCCAAGGTAGCCGGCGTTGGGAATGGCACCTCGGCCCCGGCCCATTTTCCTTTCTCCGGCTTTAAGGTGAAAAAAGTGCTGAGGGAGTCCGCGCGGGACAAGATCCTATTCCTGCATGGCAAGGTACCACGGGCAGCGCTGGGCGGGAAGGCAGGTGTGTGACCCGTCACCGTCGGGAAGGCGGATCTTGTCGGCGCTCGGCCGGGCAGTACCAATCGCATTATTGGGAGGGGAGGGTGAGAAAGCGCAGTTCTGAAATGTTTTGGGGGCGGAGGGAGTGAGGAGTCGCGGTCAGCTCTGGAGTTAAAGAAATTTAACTCGTGTAGGGCTGATTTTCCTAATTCCTCCTTCGCTAAAAATAACCACTAACACTTAATAGGGCGTATTACAGATTTTTTTAAAAGTCGTGTTACATTCTCCAAGTCATTCATCATTTATTCATTCAGCCTGTAAAGGTGCTAGGAACCCAGTAAACGTTGCTGGACTGTCTTGCTCCTCGGTGCCTCTGGGAACGACAAGAGACTGTAGGAGATATGATCCCTGCTGTACGGGACTCCAGCCCTAACAGAGGAGACAGTTTATTAAATGGGTAATTCAATTCCATATACCATGCACTGACAGGCGGGCGCTGAGCTAGGTACTGGGGATGTAGAGATCAAAGTTACCATCCCTGAACTTCAGGAGTGCAGAGTATCTTGGGGCAGGCAGATACACACAGCTGGCTCTAATGCCACGTGCTCAGCTCTCTAGCAGGGACTGGGAGAGACTGGAGACCACCCCGCAACTCCTGAGGAGGCCTAGCCAAGGGCAGGTCTTAGGGCTCCCCAGAACTCCTAGCAGGAGCTCTCATTTTGGGAGAATCGGGGGACCACACTTTTCTCAGCGTCTCTTGTTTTAAACCAGGTTCTGTCTGGTTCTCTCAGCCCCATCTGTCTCTCGTCTGCAGCACCTGCTTGAGTTTAGGCCATGAGACCTATAGAGGCTGGAGTTAGTTGGGATGCCTGGATTCTGGTTTCATTTTCAATATTGACTGTCCAGGTGACCTTGGGCAAATCACTTAATCTCTCTAGACCTCCATCCATGTCTTCGTCTATGAAATGTGGAGAATTGAACAGAGGCCTTGTGAGCTTAAAACTGAAGACAGCTGAGAGGTTTTGCATCTTTTAGAAGAAAAGTGAGCACTGCCACAAGGGTAATGATTTCTCCTCTGGGAGGAGAAACATCAGTGCCATTGGCTAGGCTTGCCCAGAGGGAAACTACAGGGAAGGAAATCCCGAAGGTTGGGAATTCCAAGGCCCTCGGGAGTTTGTTCTCCAGGCCTCACCTGTGTCTCTGCCCACAGGTGAATGAGGCCTCTGGGGACGGAGAGGATGCCATTGTGATCCTGGAGAAGACACCATTTCAGGTGGATCAGGTGGCCCAGCTCCTGATGGGCAGCCCTGAGCTCCAGTTGCAGTTCTCCAATGATATTTACAGCACCTACCACATGTTTCCTCCAAGGCAGCTGAGTGGTGAGCTAGTGGTGGCCCAGGTGGCTGCATGTGGGGAGGGTGGCATGGTAGGAAATTAGGGAGGGGGTGGCTGCTCTCCGTAACTGATTTGTGTGTTCTAGTACAGTAATTCTCAAAGGAAGGTAGAGGGGATTTTGTCCTTCCGGGAGACATTTGGCAATCTCAGAAAACAATTTTTGGCTATCAGAACGGGGGAGGTAGGGTTCCTGCTGGCCCTTGGAGGGTAGAGGCCAGGAATGCTGCTAACTCTCCTGTAAAACATAGGACGGGTCCCTACAACAAGAAATGTCAGTAGTGCCGAGGTTGAGAAACCTTGCTCTGGTACAGTATTTTCTTTGAAGAAAATTATATGACTATATTGAAGGATATAAAAGAAGACAAAAATAAGTGGAGTCATACCATGTCATGATAGGAAGACGGTCCTATAAATATGTCAACTCTTTCCCCAATTACTCGGTAATTACATGTCACCCTTGTTAAAGCCAAACATGGTGGTTCTCCATGGAAACTGACACACTCATCCTAAAATCTAGATTAAAGAGTGAAAGACCAAGAATAACCAAGAAAATTCTGTGGAAGAAAAATGGGCAGGTGCTGGGGCTGAGGAAGACGGTTAGCACACCAGACTGCTGGTTCTAGCCCAGTCGTATGTGGGAGCTTGGTGTATGATGAACCTGTTTTCAAATCAGAGGGGAAAGGGCGACCTACTCAATGCATGGTGTTGGAACTATCAAGATGGAAAGAGAAAACCAGAACCTTATCCTGTATCATGATCCAGAATAAATTTAGGTGAACCAAAGATTCTATGTGAAAAAACTTCAGAGGAAAATTAGGCTTATCTTTATGACCTTAGATTAGAAAACTATTTCTCAAGGACCAAAACGCAGAAAGCCTGAGGGGAAGACTGATAAACATGACATTAGAAACCTCCACACTAGAAAATATGCTGTAAGAAAGGTTAAGAGACAGCTAGGGAGAAGATGTTTGCCAGCCTATAAAAGTGACAAATATTATTCTATAGAACATTTAAAAATTCCCTATGAGTGAGTAAATAAAAGACAAACAGAAAAAAACGGACTAAAAATACATAAAAGCAATTCAAAAGATTTGGAAAACCAAATCACCAAAATTGTATATTTTTATGTGCAAGGTCACTAGTAATGAGAATAGGCACATTGGAACCGTGAGATACCATTTCACACCCAGCACAGGTGCTAAAATTTAAAGTCCGTAGTAGGTTAGGCACTTTTCAAAGAAAGAGATGGAAATTCTGCGGCACTAGTCGTTTATTCCAGCAACCGGAGGCAGCGTGCCTGGAGGGGGCACTTGGGTCGTGGTTGCTTAGCCCAGGTTGTCTAGGAGGCAGTGGCAGCAGCAGAGGCCAGCCCGGCGTACCACCAAGGCCACCTGACACCTGCTGTCGTCCTTCCTCCTTTCCCTTTCCAACACATATGCTGGTTTTAGGAGGCTCCTGAGATTCATCCTGCCAGGCGTACTGTGGGTGTCTTTGGTGGGGGTACCCCTGATGGGTGGGTAAGGTCCTCCCACAGGTCCTGGGGGACAGACCTCTGGCCCTGTTGGTGGTTGTGGATAAGGTGGGTGTGGGGCTGTTGCACCGGGGCCCAGATATGGTGGAGAGTTTCCTTAGTTCACCAGGGACCCGCAGAATGTACTGCTCCAGCAAAGCACTGGGCACCGGTCTGGTCGGAACAGCGGGGACGGGACTAGGCGGGACTTCACAGATGGCGCCGCACCTGCCTGGGGGTGAGTGAGGAGCCATGGCACCTCTGGTGTAGTGTGTGTTAGTGTGATTCATGGGAGAGAACGGGTTTGTCCACTAACCGAACAGTAACGATTGTCAACACTTACTGAATCCTTACTGTTGTGCTAGCCACCATGCTAAGTGTTTTACATGTGTTATTGTATTTCATCCTCAAAATAGCCTTGTGGTGCCAAGACTTTCCAGGTGAGGGAACTGAGGTTTTTGAAAGGCTGATTGACTTGGCAGCAGAAATACCGAGGTCTTCTCGTAGATGAGGACTTGCTCCCCACACTGCTGTGAAATGAGCCGGGTGCTGGGTGCTGCAAAACACAGCTGCTTCCCTGAGGGAACTTGCCTTCCAGTAGGGACACAGCGAGTGTGCTTGAAGGGGATGGGCTTGAGATGGGCAGGAACTCAAGGGTTAAAAGTCAGAGATTTGTTTTTGATTGCAAGTGGGGTTTTTTTTAGCATATTAAAAAAGGGAAGAATAAGAATGTTCCATGCTAAAAGCCAGACATGATGTGAGCTTCCCCCTTTAGAGGGTTAGATTTAGTAGGCAGCTTTGTGGGGACTGTGGGGGGGTACTGGCTGACCGTGAAGGCTCCTTTCAAGCAGGAAAATCTGGGGTCTGCCTTGCAGCACGTGTCCTTCTGTCTCTTTATATTTGCCTTCTGTCTTTCCAGAACAGTTTGGCTTTATGGATATCCTGCCACAGCCTTTCTGACAGACTTAGTCTTTCCCACACCCCAAGAAAGGGCTATTGTTATCCTTCAGAAGTATGTGTGAGACAAGCAAAGCTTTCTAAAGCAGCCTGGTCCTCCGCTGAAAGAGAGCCAGCTTGATTGGTTCAGACTGACAGAAATGGACAGCTGTGTTTCCTTTTCCTGGCACTGACATTTAAACAAATGTGTTCTTCAACCCGGAGTGCAGGAGTGTGACAGAAGGCACTGTGGCCAAACAGCACTGGGGCAGCCCCTGACGACAGGCCCTGGGGCTTTTATTCTGCCCACACCCCCACCTGCTGCCTCCCTCCTGGCATCCCTCTGCCCACCCACCCCACCCTCAGCCCAAATTCACAGCCTTTCCTTATTTTATTTTTCCAGAACTTGTATGATTACTGCACACAAGTAACGCTGGCCTCTCCTTGTCTTTCTATTTGTCGGTTGCCGCCCCCCGCCCACCACAAAATAAGTACTAAAAGAGTCGTCAGATGTCAGCTCACCACAGTCTCTGTCCCCATTCAGAGCCCAGTGTCCCTCTGCCTTTCCCTTAGTACAGCCCGCTCCCACCTGGATGCCAGCTCACGTTTTCAGAGTGGCCGCCTTTGAATAAGCATTAGCATACACACAGTGTGTTGTATTTTTATTTTCCCTGCCCACGGGAGGCATGGCGATTTGGAAGTCGTAACAGTGTGCTTCAGAGCTCTGTGCTCCCCTCTCTCGTCCTGTTTGGCTGTACAGCCTGCCCCTGGATGATCTTCTAGTCAGGGTCTGGCAAACGGTTTGTGGAAAAGACTAGAGGGTAAATACTTCAAGCTTTATGAGTCACAAATGGTCTCTGTCACATATTCCTCCTTTTCTCTTTCTTAAGTTGATTTTTGTAGAAAGAGAAACATCGATTTGTTGTTTTCACTTATTTCTGCATTCATTGGTTGCTTCTTGTCTATACCCTAACCAGGGATTGAACCCGCAACCTTGGTGTATTGGGCAGACACTCTGACCAACTGAGCTACCCAGCCAGGGTGCACATTCTCTCTCTTTTTTTAAACACCTTTAAAAATGAAAATGTCACTGTTAACTGGGCCAGGTTCGACCTTCTAGCCAGTTTGTCACCTCCTGACCAGACTGTCCTCACTCAGAAGTATGGTCTGTGGCCCAGCGGTATTGCTAGAGGCTGGGAGCTTGTTAGACATGCAGAGTCTCAGGCCCCCGCCCCCGACCTCAGGCTCTGCATTTTACGAAAACCCAAGGTGACTAACGCACACTAACTGGTCTTTAAACACGTCTGTGTGCAGGTGATACCCATATTTGCTTCTCCGTCCCTGACCTTTCCAAGAACTCCAGGGTCACGTTATAGTGAGCACCTACTGGACATCTCCATGCGGAGGTCCCACAAGTACTGCATAGACAGAAATGTGAGACTTGGTTGTGTGCATGTGTTTCAAAGTACCTAGCACTTACTGAATAGTAGCTGGGTTGTTTTTCTGATGTTCTGGGCCCTCTGCCAGATACTGGAGCTTCAAAGATGGAGAAGTCACCATTTGTGTCCTCACAGTCCTGCCATTATGAAAAGGGGAAGTAAAGTCAACAGGGTTTGGTCATTGCCTGGATGTAGGGGTCAGAGGTCGCTTAAAGTTGGAGCCCGTCGGGCCCACTTCTAGTCCCCAGCAGCCAACCCATATTAGGTACTCTGAATGGCTGCGGAAGCATAAAGCCACAAGCTGACTATCTGCACTTGCTCCTGTGGGCCCAGCATCCCACAGCCTCAAGGTGGCAGCATTGCCAAAGTATTGCTGTAGCCAGCTCCTCTGACCTCAGTGCCAGCTCCTCTGACTAGAAGTGCCAGAGCCTTTCTAGTCCTGCCTCTCCCATCTCATTCCCAGAGTCGCCAACCCTTAACACACCCGGAGGGACCTTAAAGCCTGGTTCCCTACAGCCTCAGCTCTCTGAGCTATCTGCACAGTTGTCCCTTGATTTTTTTGCTTTCTCCAGCAGTTTCTCCAGACCTTCCCAGAATACTTCCCTGGGGGAGCTCCTTCCACCCCCCATTTCTGAAATGGTCACTTTCCTATTTCTTCTGGTATTTCTCTGGTCACTGGCAAATATCTTCTTCTAGCCTGAAGGTTTTTCAGTCTTCTCGTTTATCCCCTCCAAATCTCAGCTAACCACGAGAGGCTACTCCTTGCTAGAGGCTACTCCCCACTCTACTGACATAATGGAGCATGGGCATCAGTGTTAGATATGCTTGGGTCCCATCCCAGCGCTAGCACTTCCCAGCAGTGCGACCTGAGAGCAGTGTGCTGTTTGAGTTTTAGTGTCGTGCAGAGGTTAAGAGCAAGCCTTGGGTCAGACACAGCGGGGCTGGAATCCCTGGCTTTGCCATTTACTAGCTGCAAGGAGTTGGGAAGTTTCTGTGTTCATTTAACAGAGATGAAGTGCGTGCCATGTGCCAGGTGCTGTGCTAGATGCTATGTGTATTGGCTGGACTTCAGATAGCATCACTGTCTTTGAAGTCCTGGTGGGGAGGCAGTCCGCCAGCCAGGAAGCAGAGGTCTCCGGGGCTGGGACCAGGAGAGGGCTGTGTGGGGCTGGATGTCCAGGATGGCCCTCTATGGGTGGCACCCAAGCCAAGACCTGAAGGATGGAAAGGAACCAGCTGTGCGAAGATCTGGAGAGGAGGGGTGAGGAGAATGTTCTAGGCTGAGGGAACTGCTCATGTTCTGGGGATGGAAAGAGAAATAGAAAAGAGGCCTTTGGGTTGGGAACTTGGGGGGCAGTTGGTGGCTGTGGTGGGTAGCGCAGATGAATTAGGGGAAGTAAGTAGTAAATTCAGTTAGCAACTGAACATATCTTAGGACGGTTACAGCATGAATAAGAAAGAACACAATTTGCCCTGGCTGGTGTGGCTCAGTGGACTGAGCGCTGGCCTGTAATCCACGGGGTCACCAGTTCAGTTCCCAGTCGGGGCTCATGCCTGGGTTGTGGACCAAGTCCCCAGTGAGGGGCATGTAAGAGACAACCACACATTGATATTTCTCTCCTTCCCTTTCTCCCTCCCTTCCCCTCTGTCTAAAAATAAATAAATCTTTAAAAAGGAAAAAAGAAAGAACATGATTTGTTAGCCTCTGCCCACAGTGAGAAATGCATTTTGCACTGTGACCTGTACCTGTGAATAAATCCACATAGATACAAGGGAAACAAAAGACGTGCAAAACAGTTCTACCCTTACTTTGTGTGATACTCTCTAGTTTTCTAAATTCCAGTCTTGTGTGTTTCCCTTTTTTTTTTTTTAATTTAAATGCTGGTCTTAACCTTCTAAATTAATTTCATCACCACTGTCACGAGTTATGACCCATTGGTAGAAGGTACATAAAGCACCTAGCACAGCTGTCGGCATATGGTGTGTATTCATTCGCTGTTAGTCATCTTCTACTGCTGTTTACCCCTTTCAAGTTACATGAGCCTTAAGTGGAACAGTATATGCAACATAACAGAAAACGCCAGGACCCGACCTTGGGCGCGTTTCCTCTCTTCCCCCTGTGGCCTTGTGGCAGACTTGAGGGCTGGATGGGCCAGATGGCTGGCCCAAGTGCTGCTCCAGGCTCCGGGCCCCGCAGGCAGGGCAGAGCCCGGATCACCTCGTCCTGCTGCTGCAGCTCTCACGCTGTCACGCCTCTCGCCCGTCAATGGAGCCCTTTGATTGAGATCTCTGTTCCCTCTTAACTGGGAAGAAGGGGGCAGATACTAGGGAGAGGGGTGTGACTCAGAAACCCAGACTGGCTAAAAAGGCCAATTGTTTTCCCAGTGTTGAGCAGGGGTGTGGAATCTCAGGTTCAGAGGAGGAGAAGGCCTTTGTGTGAGTGAGGCCAGGGCAGGGAGTGGGGGGATCCTGGGAATCCCATCATCTTTGGGTGCAGAGAGCTAGCTACTCAGGCTTTTAGTGACAGGCAGTGGTTTCCTCCCTGGGCTATTCATAGAGGTGAAACTGGGCCTGAGTTTAGAGTGAGGACTTGTTTGGGAGGAGTATTTGTATTTTATTTTATCATTTTATTATTATTTTATTTTTTTATTTCTTTTATTTAATCCTCACCCAAGAATACATTTATTGATTTCAGAGACAGAGACATAGACAGAGACATCTTCATCGATGTGAGAAACATCGATTGGTTGCCTCCTATATATGCCCTGACTGGGAATTGAGCCAGCAACCTTGTGATACGTGGGACTAGGCTTCAACCACTGGGAGGAACATTCAACCATGGCTGGAGGAGCATTTTAAAAGATTAACCAGTCCTATAAGACTTTCCCTGGCAGCCTTGTTCATGGCAGAAGAGACTAGAAACAGTGGGAGAAAGGCTCTTCCTTTCCGTCTGGCCTCAGGCATCAGATAAGGCAAGGTGGGCGCCTACAAGCACATCCAGGAGCTATGGAGGAGGAAGCAGTCCGATGTGATACTCTTCCTTCTCGGCGCGTTGCTGGCAGTACCGCTCGCTCTCTGCTCCACAGCCCCCGCCCCCCACCCACTCCGCCCCACCAGGCCCAATAAAGCGCGCAGGCTGGGATACAAGGCCAAGCAAGGTTATGTCATGTATGGGCTTCGTGTGCACCATGGAGGCCACAAACGGCCTGTTTCTGAGGACGTGACCTGTGGCAGGCCTGTCCATCATGGTGTTACCCAGCTGAAGTTTGCCTGAACCTTCGTTCTATTGCTGAGGAGCAGGCTGGGTGCCACTGCGGGGCTCTGAGAGTCCTGAATTCTTACTGGATTGGTGAAGATTCCATGCAGAAGTTCTTTGAGACTGTCCTCATTGATCCATTCCACGAGGCTATCAGAAGGAATCCTGACACCCAGTGGATCACCAAAGCGGCCCACAAGCACAGAGAGGTGCGAGGGCTGATATCTGCGCGCTGAGAGCTGTGGCCTTGGAAAGGGCCACGGTCCCACCACACTACTGGTGGTCCTCGCCCTGCAGCTTGGAGAAGGTGCAGTACTCTCCAGTTCCACCGTTACTGCTAGTATGTATCGTGTTTGTAAAATTCTTACCTAATGAACAACATGGGACCAAAAATAAAAAAAGAAACTAGAAACAACCCGGATGTCAGCTCACAATAAAATAGATAAATAAATCGTTCTCCTCCACTGTGCTGCTTCCCTACTGCAGTGAAAATGAATGAACTACAAGAAACAAAACATGGAGTGCACACAGTATGGCCCCAGATGAAGTTGAAAAGCTGGAGGAACTAAACAATATATAGGGTGCTCACACACTTAAGAAAACTAGGGAGACAGAGAAGACAAGATCAACACCTCATTCAGCAACATGGTTGTGAGGGGTGGGGCTGAAAGGATACAGAGGTCCTGGGAATGTTCTGTTTCTTGGGCTGTGTGCTCCACGCATATATATTTTTACATTCATTTTAGGTCTTTAAATAGCACACATTGTATATTTATGTACACACTGTATGTTTATATGCACATATATGTGTATATACCTATGTGTTGCATGTGTGCACAGATATGTATATATGTACACACGTTTTATGTGTTGTACATTATATTTTTCAACTGAAGATTAAGAAAAATTGGCAGGTCCTTAGAAGAATGAAGACTGTTTCCCCACCAAGTTGTAGGGGCTGCACCCTTGTTCTCCAGTTGGGTTTCTAGTCACTGCTGTTGAACGTGAAATGTTTGGTTCAGGCCTACTTCCTCTACATTTCAGGCATCAGGAGACTTCTGTTGCTGTGCGCCGCCTTTCCTCTGCAGTGGAGGAGTGCTGGGGCCTGACCCTTGACTCTCTGGGGGCAAGGGAGCTGTGCCTGCTGGAGTACACTACAGGCTGGTGCCAGCCCTGGCAAGGCAGGGCAGTGTGGCAGGTCCTCCAGCAACTGGACGGAAGGCCCAGTACCAGGCTTTGTGGGCCTGGCTCCAGCACAGACTGGCATGGGCCTCTGACACCAGCCCTGTGCATGTCCCTCCCATGGCAGCCAAGCTGAAGGACAAGAGTTCTCTGAACAGCGACCAACAGGGAAAACCTCACCAAACGGTTCACTGCCTGAGCAAGTGCTGAAGACCACTAGCGTCATCTAGCATGAGGAACTCCCCAGGCGTGGCCCGTGTGGGACACCAGGGCAAGTCATGAGTGGTTCCGAGACTCCATTCCTCTGAATGACAAGTGAGGAAGCCGGCAGCTGGCTGGCCTGCCTTGGGTGGCTCCTGTGTCCTCCGAGATTATGGTGTCTCAGGTTTGAGTGGAACCTGGAGGTTCTCTGTGGCTCCTCCCTAGAACTGCTCATCAGAATTGCTATGGAGCTTTCTCGAAAACAGGGTCTGGACCAACTGACTAAGAATCTCCAGCTAGAGCCTTTATCAGAGTCACACCATCACACAGTCCAATAATCAGGTAGCACCAGAAGGCTCACGTGGGCAGGAGCAGGCTCTGGGGTGCTCTGTCCCACCTGATTGCTCTCCAGCTTCTGCAGCTGTTTCTTAATTCATCAGGTTCTGACATTACCAGATCCCCACAGTGGAAGTTGAAAAGTTCAGCTTCTTTTTATCTCATTTTATTGCAAAAAAATGCCATTATCTGTGTTTTTTGTAAATTGAAGCTAAGACCCTCCACCAGCAAAAAAGATTGCAACTCTCCAAAGACTCAGATGATGGTTAGCATGTTTTAGCAATAAAGTATTTTTAATTATAGCATGTACCTTGTTTTTAAGACATACACTATGGCACACTTAGCCAACTATGGTATAGTGTAAACATCACCTTCATATGTACCGGAAAACCAGAAGTTCTGCGACTTACCTTATTGTGACCTGGAACCAAACCATGGTGTCTGCTAGGTCTGCCTGTACTTCTCTCACCCTCTGTCCCTGCTCCTCCCAGTTTTTGACGTTTATATTGTTATTTTTAGAATTCTAAAAAGTTGCCTTTGGAGTCCTACATATACTGGAATCTACTTTAGGCCTTATCACTGTGTCAGGTGAGAATGGCAGGGCCTCCAGCCTCTCCTTCCCGCCCGCTCCCCTGTCCTCTGCCGCCTCCCACCTTCCCTCTCAGCTGTACCTGTGTTCCACTGTCACGGTGTGTTGTGTGGCACGTCCGCAGTGAAGTCTGATGTGCTGTGTCGGGAAGTCGACTCTGGGTTGGCAGTAGTGAACAGCGCTCACATAGTCGTGCCCCATCAGTGTGCGCTGCACCCTCAGGCAGAGTGTGAGGGCCCTGGGTCCTTTGGGACCTGTGCCACTTGAGGAGGTCGGACACTGAGGTCATGGATTCTCTCTCCTCACATCCCCGCAGTCCCTCCAAATCCTGCTGCTGTTTAGTTTTTCATACAGGAGTCACTACTTTCCCTGCTTTTACTTTTTCACTGTTTCTAGTTGCCTTTTCTCAGAAAATTGTGGTTAAAAGAATTCTGTGCCTTTACTATGTTTTTGAAATTATCCAGCTAACACTTAGTTGGGTAATTCATTGCATGATATCTGCTTCCTTCCTGGAAACGTTTGCAGACCACTGTCGCCTGCTGCCCCGGTGTGGACGGCGGGTGCCCCAGGCCTTGCCTCCGCCAGCCTGCCTGCCTGCCTGCACAGCGCTCCCAGGTGAGAGCACCGCGCTCTGGCCTCAGGGTCATCGTCTGTCTTCCTCTCTCGTTTAGCTGCAGTGCATGTGGAAGCACTTCTTCAGAAAGCATGCGTGAGAGGTAAACTTTTATTTTACCCTCACTTCTGATTGATGGCTTGACTGAATACAAAATATAAATTTTATTTTCCTTCAAAACATTAAAGACAATGATTTGCTGACTCCAGGCATTCATTATGGCTAATAAGGTAGCTGATGCCAATTTGATTCTCATTTCTTTACAGCTACCTTGGTTTTTGTTTTTGGTTTTATTGCTTGCTTTCTTAGTTTCCTTTTCTAGAAACTTATAGCATATTCTTTTGGATGTACTGAAATTTCGTAAGGTGTGTAGGTTGGACTTTTTTTTTCTTTTTCATTTTGCTGGGTACTTTTGGACCTTTTCAATTTAAAGTCTTTGTCATTCTTCCACTCTACATTTTTTCTGTTTTCTTTGATAATCTCCTTTATTTTCTCCTCCTGGAGACCCTGTTAGTTGTTAGACTTCCTAGGTTGATGCCGTGTGCTTCTGTTCCCACTTTTTCCATCTGTGTCTTTGCTTCCTAGAGTCTGGTGGGTTGTCTTAACTCTGTCTTCTAGGCCCTGTAGTGAAGGTTTTAATTTGGCAATTATAGTTTTAATTTTCTTCCCTCTGGTTTGTTGATTATTACCCTTTCATAGCATCTTGCTCTTGCTTTGCAGGGGCCAAATTGGGTTTACTTTCTCCAACATGCTGATTAGAATTGTTTTAAAAATTATCTCCTGACCCTTACATGATCTCATTTCCTTTGGGCTCTGGTTTTGGTTGTTTATTTTGGTCATTCTCGTTCAGGCTGCTCGTTTTGCTTGAGTGTCTGGTGAATGTTTGTTCATTTTTATTTAGAAGAACCAGTCTGATAAGTCCAGTGAACTAGCTCTTCCCTTCCTGCCTTCTATACTTGCTTATTTAGAGCCCAGAGCCTCTGCTGGGTTCCCCTGGCTGGAAATCACCTTGACAAAGCCCCTCACGTGCTCTGGGCTGCAGCTTCCTTCAGGGTGGTCTCCTCCATTCACATGCTGTGTTCCACTTCCTGACTTCGAGAAGTGCATTGCAGCCTCTCATTCTCTGCTTCCTCCCCATTCTCCTCCCTTCCCTGTTACGGGTTGGTTCTCTTTTGTATTTCATTACTGCTCTTGCACTGGGGTCTGGAAATGTTCTGAGCACCACCATTAAGCCGGAGTGAGTTGGTGGGCTTCTGCGTATATCAAGCTGTGCTGTGTGGGGTCTCTGTAGGTGTAGGTGGCTTACACCACGGAGACGCTACCCCTTTGAGGGCACCCGCAGATAGGGCTGGTGTTGGTGAGCTGAGACAGGTGGGCACCTCTGTTTCTTCCAGGTGCTCATGCACAGTGGGTGGGGCGTACATCGGACATGGCTAGAGCTGCGAGGGTGTAAAACTTGTGTCCCTCAGATACGTGGAAGCATTTCTACTTCCGCTTATCTGACTGAGACAGTTGCTCACACAGATGCACAGAGAGGTGCAAGAACGTTCATTGCAGCGCCATTTGTGAGAGGGAAAGAAAAAACAATCGCAGCGACCCCTGTTGGCAGCAGGGGGTGGGGCCGGTTAACAAGGCCCAGAGCATTCTTAGTGTGGGCTGCTCCACGACTGTTGCAAAGGGGAAGGAGATTTGTGTGGACTCCTGGGAGAGCCCTAAGGTACAGGTAACCCAAAAAGGATTATCCCACTCGTGCCTAAAAAAATAAAAAAGGCTTTCATGCAGATACATTCATACTTACACAAACTCATTTAAGAAAAGACTGGAATAATGAGCACCCAGCTATGATCTGTATTTACCTCAATGAAAAGGGTTGGGGTTATTTAAGAATATATTCATGTGACACTTGGATAGATAATTTTTAGGATGTTACCCTCCTCACCAAACGAACAGAAGAAGCAGATTGAAAGATTGACCTGGATTAGAGCCCCTGGCAGCTTCCTTACTTCACAGCCTGGATGACCCTCATCGTTCAGGGCCTATCAGTTCATTGAAAAGCACTGCATATACCCAAGACTCGTGGACGCCCGAGTCTGGTGATGGCACCCACCCACAGAGACACACGTGTGCCGTGCTAACGTAGAGCACTTAGCCACTGGTGGGCATGCATTGGGGCTGGTGGGTCAGAGTGCGGAGGTGACTGGTCCCACTCCTGGAGACACGGTGGCCTCCTGTGGTGGGCTGGACTGGGTGATGGGAAGACGGGCAGTGGTGGGGTGTGCCTGGAGCTGTAGAGCAGGCATCCAGCATCAGCTGGGCTTTATTCCTGGGACAGGGAGAAGGCGAGTGTGAGCCCACAGGGGTCTCGCTTTACTGCTTTGGTTTCAGCAGTTGGTGCCACCTAAAGATGGCAGGTTTCTGTCTTCTTTCCCCGGGTGCTTCAGGGCTTCTGATGCCAGGAGTCCAGGCTCCCTCCAGGCTTGGAAGGACAGCGGGATGAGAACAAGCAGAAGTTGCACAGCCCTCCTGAGGGAGATTCTCAGCTCCAACCTGGGCTCCGCCTTTCTCTGGCTCCCTGATGGGCCCCCACTCTCCTTGTGCTGCCCGCTTAGCTCAGAGGCCTTGAGTGCTGCCGCCTCCTTGCCACCTGCGACAGAGGCCCTCAGTTCGGTTCCCCATTTAGACTCATGGCTTCCACAAGGCCAGGAGACACCATTGTGCTGAGCCTATTTAGAAGTGAAAAATCCTGAGTTGTTGCATTGTGCCACCACTCCATGCTAGAGTTCCCTTCCTCCCTGCTTCCCACACACAGAGATGGGGCAAGGTCCCAAGACTCTGTGGCAGTCTTAAGGCTAGAGTCAGCGGAAAAGTCAGCTTACTCAGGACCAGTGGGCGAAGGCAGATTACCCGCAGGATAGCCGGTTCCATTTCATCCCTTGGCCTCAGCTATGGCGGGCAGCCTGTGGCAGCCTGGTGGTGGTGTCCGCTCCGGAGCCATACTTCTCGGGGAGCGAGGACCTAGAATTCTGGCAGTCCGGGGCTGCGCCCCATGGGGGGGTGTGCACTGTGCCCCCTCCCCACCACATGCATGTTGTGGCCGTTTCCACAGAGGTTGCAGCCAGACTGGTGTGCATGTGTCTCTCAGAGTGAATGAAGGAGATGCCTTTACGCAGGAAGTTGCGAGAGGCTGCGTGTGGAGTTACTGAGTGTTCACTCCAACAGCTCTTGTAGTCTGGTCTGCTCAAGCCCAGATTAATTTCTTCCTGCGTGTGGGGAAGTGGGGTTCTGGCAGTCAGCGGCTCCATTATCTCATTAGATACCAGCCCGTGAGCCTTCTGTTAAAAGTGGGACCTGGAGAGTGCAGGAAGCCCCCCAGGCTCCCTGCAGGAGCATTTCCTGTTCCTGAAGGACCATCTTCTGCATGGAGCAACTGAAGGCCACCCCTACCCCTACCCCAGCCATCTCTGGGGCTGCGTGTGGAGTCATCAGATGCACCCAACCCCCCTCGGCTGCCAGGCCCTGTCACACCCCTGTTCTCACTCCTGGGCCTCAGAGAACTGAGGAGAGCGGGAGAAAGAACCCCATCTGACCCAGGGTCTTGCTAGAACCAGCACGTGCCTCTTCTCTGGCTCTGAGAGCATCTCTGTGCTTTCCTGAAGACCGTGAATTAGCGGTTTGAGGTTTGCTATGAGTGGTTGAAGCTTCCAGTAGGATCCTGACCACACCCCTCAGCCCCGTTCTCCTCAGGCTTGGACTTCGCCCAGCACCCTGCTGTGGGGGGCATGGAGCATTGCTCCCCAGCCTTCCACTGGAATGTGACCACCTCCTCTCCAGCCTCTGTCCTGTTTTCTGGTCAGCGGACACCAGGGCGAAGAGTGTCACCTAGCTAGGGGAGAGCCCCAAAGGTGGGGAGGACAGGCAGTCCCTGGAGACCCCCAGCAGCCCTTCAGCAGGAGTTCTGTGATGGGGTGCTTTGCCAGCCCAGGCCATCCAGCCTGTCACCTGGGGGCTCTGCTTGGCTCTTGTGGAGGGGAGGTGGGGGTGGGCTTCATGCTCACATCGTGTTTGCTGTTGCTTCTGCCCTGCTTTCCTGGGCCTGCACATCTGGGTCAAATAAGTTGAAACTGGCTCGTCATAGTGGAGAGCAAAAGCCACAGACTGAGCCGTGGAAATGACCTCATCATGTGGAAGCCATCAGCGAGGGCTGGAAAGCAGTCTTGTTTGAACATGTGTATGGGAAGGCGAGCAGACTGTCTGTGGTTTGCATTTTCATGTTTCATGTGCAGCAGCATTTTCCTGGGGATTTGGCTAAGCCAGCTTTGGCAGAGAGCGAGGGAGGCAGCTGCTCTTTTCCCTACTTAGCCCTGCCTCCCACCTCTGAAAGCAGTTGTGCTTTGTGTCTGAGTGGGGGCAGGGGGTGGTTTTATTGATTGGAGAAGGCCTTTTGGGAGACCCTAAGGGGGGTGATGGGCAGGACAGAGCTGCCCTAGCAGGAGCATACCAACCTGCTCAGCTGAGCTGCAGAGAAAGGAATCTGTGTGCAAGGCAGCTGTTCATCTGGATGCATTGTGTGGCCATTCCCGCTGCCAGAATATCCCCGTAGATCAAGAGCTGCAGCCCCAAGCCCCACAGAGGCCACCACACCACCACAAGGCCCCAGGCCTCCTTTCTCATCATCCAGCACTGTCATATTTGGTGGGGGATGAGAGTTGGGACCACACACATCAGCCAAAACAGTCATTGTTCCCTCTTGTGAGCAGGGCCGTCTTTAGTCCCTCTGTGCTCCCCCGGAGCCTGTTCTAGCCCAGCTCCTGGTGCCAGGGTACCCTGGTGACGCCACTCCGCAGACAGCCCTCTGTTGCAGATGGAGTGAGCCTCCCCATCCCCACACTTCCCAGGAGGCCTGGCAGTGCGCACTGGGGCATGGCTGCCGTTAGAATCCGCATGCTCCGATGTCCTCCCCCACCTTCCAGTCTGTGGCCCCAGCCGCTCTGGCACCTCATCACGCCCTTTGGTTTTGCTGACAGTGGTTTTTGTGTCTGCAAGAGGGGTTGCGACTCATCATGTTTCTCGAATCTGAGAGGGCTGCTTTTTGGAGAACATGGCTGCAACATAGGTGTCCTAGGAAAAAGCCTGAAGGAAGGTGGCCCTGTGGCATCAAGAAAACAATTGCATGGAGGAGTCAGCCTGCTTGGGTTCCAATCTCAGCTCCACCGCTGTGACCTTGGGCAAATTACTTCATCTCTCGGCAGCTCAGTTTTAAAGGGTGGCTTCTTTTTCTATTTATAATATGTTTGTTACTTAAGTGATACATATTTGTTCTAGGGAATATAATAAATAGCCTCCACAAAACTAATTAAAATTATAGCACATAACCCCAATTCCACTGCCCAGAGAGAACTCTCAACATCTTGGAATGTGTCCTGATTTTCTGTTTTTTCTAGGTGCTTACCTGTGTGCAGTTGGGCAGGCACACACTCTTAAAAATAACGTGGACCATGTATACTCTGTTCTGTGGATTGTATTGTAAGGGCCTCATGTGTGTTGGGGGCTGTTTCAGGTGCTGCACACACAGTGTACAAAGCAAAGTTTCTGCTCTCAGCTTGCTTATGTTCAGCTGGAGGAGATGGACTGTGAATAACAAATAGGTCAAATGGCCGTAAACAGGAAGAAATATAAAGCATCATGAGAAAAACAGGAGGACAGGGTATGGGCTTCCAGTTAAAAGGCATAGTTCGAATGTCCACTGTTTCCTTTAAAACCCTCACTAAAAATGACATTAAAGGAATTACCTTTAAAAACACCAATCCCTAAATACTAGAAGGAGAGAGAGGAAACAAACCTAGAAAGCAAAGTGGGGAGGAGTAACTGAGCTAGCAACTCCGAGCGACCGAGACCTGAGCTGGCAAAGGGCAGATCTGGGCAGCAGTCACTGAGCTCCCTGGCACTTTGCAGAGCTGGTAACTGCTCCTCCTGGACATCAGGCTCTGGACAGGTTAAAGCAGAGAGTCCAGAGGTTCTAGGTGCAGTTGAGGTGGAATTGTGGTCCTGACGTGTTGGGGGGTTAAATGGAAGTTGAGATATTGAATGTTGAGGCCCTAGCTGGGTAGCTCAGTTGGTTGGAGCATCCCAATATGTCAAGGTTGAGGGTTTGATACCCAGTCAGGGCACATACACAAAGCAACCAATGAATGCATGAGTAAGTGGAACAACAAATGGATGTTTCTGTCCCTCCCCCTCCCTCCCCCCCTCTCTTTCTCTAAAGTCAATGAAATTTTTAAAAATTAGATATTGGATGTTGAGGTGATCCCATGCCCCCTTTCCCCAGCTGCTTCTCTTCCTTGTCACTTGGAATACTGTCAGCCAGGCTTCTGTGCCTCCCTTTATGAAACTGGAAGAGTGGTCTGTGGTGCATCTGACAGCCCAAGAGAAAAGACGTACATTCTCGGAGGTTCTGTCATGCAAAGGAGCAGCCTGATGATCCTAAAATAAAGCTCCAGGTGAACTCACCTGTGTCCTCAGGGCCGCCCTTCAGCTCCTCGGCGCCCTGCTCTTCAGTATGAGCCAACGGGCAAGGACAGCCAGTCTTTGAGTAAAGCCTCCACTGGGAAAGGACAAGGAAGAGAAGGGCAAGAAAGGGACATGGAGGAAACAAACTGCAGCGAGGAGAAATGTTTAGAAACTGTCATTAACTTCAGAGAATTCTGATACACTGAATGCATAAGAACAAGACACTATCAAGAAGGAATTTTTAAAAAACTCTAGAAATTAAAAATGTAGCAGAAATGAACATTTCAATAGGAAGGTAGATGAAGTTGAAGAAAACGTCCTTCAAACTAGAGCAAGAAGACATAGAGGTGGAAAATGAGAGAGAACAGAAAACCGAAAGATGAACCAAAGACGTTAAATATTCAAGTAGGTGTTCCATAAAGATGGGGAGGAGAAAGTGGGGAAGAAAATGACCAAAGAAATAGGACAGTTTCTCAGGATAGAAGAACATGCTTTTTGAGGTTGAAAGGGCCCAATAATTACCCAGCTCAGTGGATGAAAATGAACTGCTCCACCTCCCCCCCCCAACCCCCCCCCCCCCCCCCCCCCCCGCCAAGATCCATCAGTACCTGAGGACAGCAAGAAAGGAAGCGTCACTACACAGGACTGGGGGTCAGGATGACCTCAGGCTTCTCAGCAGCAGCTTTGCCATCTAGAAGGTCACAGAGCAGCACTTTTAGAATTTGAGCCTCACCACCCCCTGACCCAGTATTCTTTAGGCAGACTCTTAATTCAGTGTGACAGTGAAGATATTCTCAGATGTTCCAAGTCTCTAAATGTGTCTCCCTCACGCCATATCTCTGGAAGCAACTGGAGTTTGTGCTTTCGCGCTGTGGTTCTTGGTGTTTGGTCCCCCGATTGGCGGCGGCAACTGCACTGGGGAACGTGTTGGAAATGCAGATTCTCGGGCCCCTCCTCAGGCTAGCACACCAAAGTCCGAGAACCAGTGCTTCAGCAAAACTAGGACATAAGTATGAAGAGGAAGAGGGTAGGTGCAGGAAACCAGTACGAGAGAGATGGGGAGGGCATCCCCAGGATGATAGTGCATGAGCTCGCAGGGCGCTGCTCGGCACAGGCACCTGCTGGAGCAGGCCAAAAGCTAGGAAGGCACGTTGCTCATGTTCCTAATAAGTTTTAACATCAAGAGATGAGTAGCCCCGGCTGGTGTGGCTCAATGGATTGAGTGCCGGCCTGTGAACCCTGGGGTTGCCAATTTGATTCCCGGTTGGGGCACATGCCTGGGTTGCGACTGTGGCTTGGGTCCTCGGTTGGGGACATTTGGGAGGTGACTAATGGGTGTTGCTCTCACATATCAATGTTTCTCTCCCTCTCTCCCTTCCTTCTCCTCTCTCCAAAAATAAATAAATTAAAAATTTAAAGAAAGGTAAATAACCAGGGATATAGATATATGGTAATGAATTAGTGATAAGTTTATAGAAAAGTAAACTTAGAAAAACAAACAAAAATAACTACAAACACCAAAAATTGTGCTGAGCAGGAACAGTAGTCATGCAACACTACTCAGTAGTGAGCAGCATTTACGTAGTCGTTATTGGTGCCAACGCCAGTCCCGACTCGCCCCGAGCTGCGGTGCGGCAGTGGCGGTGTTACCCACACGGAGGTTAGAGAGGGACCGCGTGTGTCTGTGAGCGTGTGTGTGCGCTTTGGGTGGAGCGCTGGTGTTAAAAAAAAAAAGCTAAATCCTTAGCTTCTGTAATAGGAGGTTAATAAGTAAAATTGAGAAGGAGGGATAAGATATAAAAATATTTGCAATTTGGAGCTCTGTATGTATACGTAACCAAAGAAACGGGCAGAAGAGTTGGAAGCGGCGCACAGAGAGGAGCAGCAGACTTAAAAACGAGCTTCACTTGACTCTTTAACCTATGTGCAAATGCACCTGGAATTAAAAATCAAAGCAAAGTTTGAAAACGCAGGACAGGTAGGGAGCATCAGGGAGTCCTCCAAGTATACAGTGTTTCCTGTTACCTGCGGTTTTGCTTTCTGTTGCTTTAGTTACCCACAGTCAAACATTAAATGGGAAACTCCAGAAATAAGCACTATGCAAGTTTTGAATTGCACGCAGTTCTGTTAACGTGACGAACTCTCATGCCCTCCAGCTCTGTCCCACCCAGGATGCGCATTTCCCCTTGCGCGATGAATCCGTGCTACAGACAGTGTAATGAGAGCTATGAGAGAGACTGACCGCACTGGTGTAGTCTGTTATTACCACCACTTATAATAATTGTTCTTATTGTCGTTAATCTCCTACTGTGCCTGATTCATAAATTAAACTTTATCCTAGGGAAATACATATAGGAAAACAACATAGCATATATGGTTCGCTACTATCTGCGGTTTCAGGCACCCATTGGGGGTTTGGGAGTGTATCCCCTGAGAAGAAAGGGTACCACTGTATTGTGAACATTTTTGAGGGATGGGTTTTGGAGGGGTTTGAGATTGTTCCAAGCTGTCTTTTCAAAGAATGTCAGCAGGAGGGTGAGGGGAGAAGGATGTTGCTTCTCTAGCCACAGGGAGAAGTTTCTGGGTGGGGGAGGTGCCAGGAACTGCTCACCCTGGGCAGATGGCTCCCCGAAGTCAGCTTGCTAACCAGGGATTGGTGGAGAGGGCACCAGGCAGGTGGTCGGGCCTCGCCTGCTGACCTTCAGGGCTGGCACCATAGTACCTTGGCTGGACCCCAGCCCTGAGCCAGACAGAGCCATGGGACAGACAACACCGCGGTGAAACAAGGACATCCTAGCTGCCTCATGTCAATCTGAGGTGTGAGTGAGGTGGTCCCCTCCCTGTGGGACTGAGAACCAAGCGTCTAGCTTCTCTGTTACAGGGAGCAATGTAGGGCCAGAGGGTACTGGTACCTTTTTTATTAACTCTATTTTGAAGAAAAATTTTGAACCCTACAGAAGAGTTGTAAGAATAGTACAAAGAACTCCCTAATAAAAAAACATTCACCATTTGTATTTTTATTGGGTTGTTTAAAAATTTGTTTTATGTATTTTTTATTAAGGTGATTTATTTATTTAATGATTTTTTAAATTACAGTGTACATTCAATATTATTTTGTGTTTCAGGTGTGCACCATAGTGGGTAGACAATCCCATACTTTACAAAGTGTCATCATCCCCCCCATATTTCCAGTACCCACCTGGCAGCATACATAGTTATTACAGTGTTATTGGCTCTATTACCTACACTGTACTTAACACCCGTGACTGTTTCGTAACCACCAATTAGTACTTCTCGATCCCTCCATCTTTTTCACCCAGCCCCTGACCTCCCTCCCCTGTGGCAACCGTCAGTCTGTTCTCAGTATCTGTGACTCTGTTTCTGTTTTGTTTGTTTATGTTATTTTTTTAGATTCCACGTATAAGCAAAATCATAAGATATTTGTCCTCTGACTGACTTACTGATATTTCACTTAGCACAGTGCCCTCTAGGTCCATCCGTGTTGGTGCGGATGGCAGGACTTCATTCTTTCTTACGGCCCAGCAACATCCCACTGTGTACACGCACCTCATCTTCTTTATCTAATGGTCTGTCGATGGGCACTTGGGCTGCTTCCATAGCTTGTCAATCGTAAATAATGCTGCAGTGAACATAAGGGTGCATGTATTCTTTTGAATTGGTATTTTGGGTTTCTTTGATCTATTCCCAGCAATGGGATCACTGGGTCATAAGGCAGTTCTGTTTTTAATGTTTTGAGGACCCTCTCTGTATACTGCTTTCCGCTGGGGCTGCACCAGGCTGTGTCCCCACCAACAGTGCACAAACATTCCCTTCTCTCTACATCCTCGTCAGCACTCGTTTGTTGTTTTATTTATGGAAGCCATTCTGGCAGGTGTGAGGTGGTATCTTGTTGTGGTTTTAATTTGCATTGCTCAGACGATCAGCAACGTTAAACATCTTTTTATGTGTCTTTTGGACATCTGTATGTCTTATTTGGAGAAGTGTCTGTTCAGGCCCTTTGCCCATTTTTAAATTGGGTTGTTTGTTTATTTGCTGTTGCGTTGCATGAGTTCCGTATAAAATTTTGGATATTAACCCCTTATCAGATGTATTATTGCCAAATATGTTCTCCTGTTCAGTGAGTTGTCTTTTCATTTTGTTGATGGTTTCCTTTGCTGTGCAAAAACATTTTAGTTTGATGTAGTCCATTCGTTTATTTTTTTCTTTTGTTTCCCTTGCTCAAGGAGATAATCAGAAAAAGCGTTGTGAAGAGAAATGTCTGAGATTGTGCTGCTTCTGTTTTCTTCACAGAGTGTCATGGTTTCAAGTCTTACATTTAGGCCTTTAATCCATTTTTTGTTTATTTCTGTGTATGGTATAAGAAGGTGGTTTAATTTCATTTTTTTTGCATGTATCAGTCTGGTTTTTCCAATACAGCTCATTGAATAGACTGTCTTTATCTCATTGTATGTTCTTCCCTCCTTTGTCAAATGTTAAGCGACCATATAGGCGTGGGCCCATTTCTGGGCTCCCAGTTCTGTTCCACTGATCCACGTGTCTGTTTTTATGTCAGTACCATGCTCTCTTCACCTTTTGTCAACATTTCACCGCATTTGCTTTTTGTCACTTCACATACTCATACAATAATTATTTTACACCGTTACTACTTACTGAAGAGTGAGCAACATACAATATCACCTTTCATTGCTAAGCATTTCAGTGAGTGTCTCCTAGGAACCAGAGTGGAATGACCCATTTCAGAACGTTTCTGTACAAAATAGTATGTAACAGAGAGACCAGTATTAAGTTTTACCAATTGTTTCAGTGCCTTCTGAGAAGCAGAACCCTCTGCCCCAGCCAAGGTCCAGGGCGGTCTCTAGAGCCCTTCCATCTGGAGCTTCCCCTCAGCCCCTCGCTGTCTCTCCTCTCTTGGACACTTGTGAAGAGTTGTAGAGCTGCTTGTTTGTAGAATGTCCCTGGATTCAGGTTTGCTGATATTTCCTGGTGATTAGATTCAGGTTGGTGGTTTTGGGCAGAACACCAGGCACATCCGTCATGAGGCACATGGTGTCAGTTTTCCCATCAGAAGTGAAGTGAGCTCTGATCACTTGCTGTTTCCCCTTTGTATTTAGTAAGTGATCTGTGGAGAGATATGTTGAGACTGCGCGTGGGTATTCTGTCCTCAATGTGTTTCCACCCAGTGGTTTGACGTTTATTGGGCATCATCGTCTCTTGCCCAAGCTCCTTGTGAAGTTCAGTTGCAGGTTGACGCCCTGATTGGCATTTAGACAGACATCGGAGTTTGCTTTTGGCTGCCTTTGAGAAGCCTGCATCGATTATTATCAAACAGGATTTATTCCATTTGGGACAGAAATGCTTTCCTTGGGTTTAAGGTCTGAAAGGCCAGATTCATTTCCTCATTTGTTCAGTGTTTGTTAAGTGCTTACTGTAGGCCAGGTGCTGTTCCGGGTGCTGGTGTTCAATGATTTCAAAAATTTAGCCCTAGCTGGTATAGCTCAGTATACTGAGCATCGGCCTGTGAACCAAAGCGTTGCCGGTTTGATTCCCAGCCAGGGCACATGCCTGGGTTGCGGGCCAGGTCCCCAGTTGGAGGCACGTGAGGGGCAACTACACATTGATGTTTCTCTCCCTGTCTTTCTCTTTCCCGTCACCTCTCTCTAAAAAAAGTAAATAAATAAAAATCTTTTTAAATAGATTAAAAAAATTAGAAAGTTGGACAACATAAAATTTTCATCCTCCTAGAAGGTACATGGTAATGGGGGGATCAGACAATCAGGCTGCACTCTCTTGGTAGATGTGGTGAGGGTAGGGTGAGGGTGCCTCTGTATCCAGGGCCGCCCAAGGGCTGTGAGGAGCCAGCCTCTGGGCAGAGACCTGACTGATGCAAGGCAGCAGCCGGGACCACGGCGGGAGGCCTGCCCAACAGGGGGACAGCTGGCACAAGGCCTAGGAATGGGCACGTGCTCGGGGTGATTTAGTGGGAGTATAGGCAGGTCGGTTTGTCTGGAGCAGAATGCCAAGGAGGAGAACGGTGGTAAAGACAGGCCTGTGTTGACTGTGATAAGGGGCCAGCCAGGGGTGTCCCACCCGTGGCCCGAGGGCTGCATGCAGCCCAGGAATGGCGATGAACAAGGCCCAACACAAAATCGTAAATTTACTTAAAACCTTTTTTTTTGTTGTTCATCAGTTTTTGTTAGTGCTTGTGTGTTTAATGTGTGGCCCAAGACAACTCTTCTTCTTTCAGTGTGGCCCAGAGACACCAAAAGGTTGGACAGCCCTTACAGACAAGACAGTCCAGGTGTGAGGGCATTAGCCCCTCAGGGGAGTAAGAAACTAAGCCAGCTCCACCCCTAACCCCCCCGCATGTGAGAATCCTGGCTTCCGGTGGTGGTCTGCTGGAGGCTGACCCCCAGGAGGGACTGGCACAGAGGGCCAAGAGCACAGTGGTGAGGTTTCTGCCTCCAGGAAAGGGAGGACAGCAGGAAGTGAGCAGTTGGAAAATGTCTTTTCATTTTTTCCCTCCCACTGAGGGGAAGGCAGGAGGGGGCTGGCCCGGTGAGATGCCTGCTTCCCCAGCACCCTGGGTGGCTGGGGCCGTCTTTTGACAAGCCTTGGCAGAAAGGGGCATGCTTGGGGGCCCAGCAGCGTTCTGATCTGGAGCAGCCAGGGAGCCCCAGACTGTGAGCACAGGCCCTGTGCTCATTGCCAGGAGGGCTAGGCTGTTCTCCAGCATGAGCTCTGCCTTCGTCCCGCCCATCTCCCCCACTCCGAGGGAGCACCATTGTTCACGGCTTTTCTCCCTTCGGCCCAGCCCAGGAAACTGGAACACCAGCCAGCTTGGGAATGAGAGCTTGTGTTGGAGGAGTACTTTCCTGTTCTGGGGGGGCGGGCACTTTCCAAATGCTTCCCATCTCCTGCTCACTGACTTCTCACAACAGCCCAGGGTTACAGAGCTACTGAGTGCAGAGTTAGGATTTGAACCCAGGCTGATTGCTGCCAGAATCTCTGTTTTCTCCACCACGCTGCACTGCAGACAGCATGAGATTCCCCTAGAGGCCACTGCCAGGGCTGCTACAGCGCCTTTCGTCCTATTTCAGGCCCTCTCCTGCCTCTTGAGATCTTCTTGTGCTTGACCTCCGGCCTGTGACCCCGGGCTGTCAGACAGTGGTGGAAGTGAGTGAGAAGTAGGGGACACCTGCCGCTCCTGCCTCCCTTTCAGGGTCCAATACAGAGATTCCCAGGAAGTAGGGTGGTACCTATTGAGCGTCTCCAGTGGTCTGGATGACAGGTGCTGGTTAATGCTAACCACAGTTCTGTGGGGCAGTTTCGTGGCCACCCTTTAACAGATGAGGACGTGAGGCTCCGAGAGCCGGGCCACACAGCCAGTGAGAGGAGAGCCGCGTGTCAGCTCAGGTCCCATGTCTTCGCACCACCCTGGCCTCCGGGGTGACAGAATAGGGGCCTCTGGTCCCCCCCAGAAGTCGTGTGCTGGGTATAGCCCCTGAGGGCGTCCGCCCCAGGCTGGTGTTGAAAGAGCACCAACCAGGTTCCAGCTTGTCTGCCATGCCTCGAAGCGTGACTGACATCAGATACTTCTCTAATTGCTGTCAGCGCTTTTCACCCTCCTATGAAATGGGATTAAAGTCCCCGCCGTCCTCAGACCCAATGTGAACGTACAGGTGGGTGGTTCTTAGTCGGTCTTGAGGTACGTGAGCGAATGTGAGATGCACCCTCTGGGTTTCTCCCCGTTTCTCTGGACGAACACATCTACATCTGGAGTAAGGGAGTCGGGAGTGGGGGGTGGGGGGCGTGGGTCTTTTGAGAAACATCCCAGCCGATTTCAAACACCATTTCCTTTCCTGCCCTTCATATCTTTGTTCACGTGCCATACATAGGGATGGGCAAAAGTAGCTTTACAGTTCTTATGGAAAAAGACAAATGCTACAAGTAAATAATGCAATAATTAGTAAGTAAATAATACAAGAATAAACCTACTTTTTCCTACCTTTGTATAAGTATTAGAGTAATGATAACAGTTGTAGCGGATGTTATTAGAAATAGAGAAAAGGACCTCACCAGCCGTATCCAACCGGGACCCTACCCTGCAGTCTGTTTGGGAACACCGCCCAGTTCCCTTCTGGTGAAAACAGCCATTCTCAACCACGGGCAGTTTTACCCCCCGGGGACATTTGGCAGTGCCCGGAGACATTTTCAGTAGCCATACTCGGGGCAGGGTTTTACCAGCACCAGGGTCAGAGCCTGCAGCACCGCTGCACACCCTGCAGTGCGCAGGGTAGGCCCCCAACCAAGAGGTCAGTAGGCCTGAGTGTCGGTGGTGTCAAGACTGAGAAACCCTGGGTTGATAATAGCTGGCTTTTGCATAGTAAATATTTGCTATCTGTCAGAGATTGTTCTAAGTGCTTCACAGGTATTAACTGGCTTAATCCTCCCAATCCTTTGACACAGAAGCTATTATCCTCAGGTGACAGATGGGAACTCAGGGGCATGGGAAGGTAAATGATTGGAGTGGCATCCTGGCCCTGAGGAAGGAGCCGGAGAGGTGGGACTTGAACTCAGTCAGCTCCAGAGCTGGTGCCTTTAACCATTTGCTGTGCATCCCTCACTGCTTGGCATTGAGGGGCTGCTTGGCTTTAAACCAGATTTTCAGCTGTGGGTCCAGAAACCCACATACCTAGAGATTTGGTGTGTGAGAAAAGTCAGAAACTTTTCATTTTTGTGCCTAGCAAATAAAGGGGGAAGCACAAAGGGTAGGATGATGAGTTTTCCAGGTTCTGAGTGTGGCCCAGCTTTCGAATTCAGTGGCCCAGGCACCTGTGGGAGGGGATCGTGGATGACAAGAGCCTCAGCCTTTGACTGCCTTTGCCAGGGAATCAGAGGCGGGGCAGAGGTTGTCCCCTTTCCCTGGTGGGGACCCGATGTGGCCAGGCTGTGCAGGGAGTGGGCCTCACTTTGCGCACCTGGGTTGTGGTGTGTTGTTGCAGATGTGAAGACCACCGTGGTGTACCCGGCCACAGAGAAGCACCTGCAAAAGTACCTACGCCAGGACCTGCACCTGGTTCGAGAGACGGGGAGTGATTACAAGAACGTCACCTCCCCTTACCTGGAGTCCCAGAGCCTCAGCATCCAGGTGACTGGCCCAGAGAGGGCAGACTAGGAGTGCTGTCCCAGTGGCTAGTGTGTCTCTCTCTCACAAGCATCAGTGGCAGCCCTACCAGGAGCTGTCACTGTCCCCCAGCCAGGCTGTGGGGCTGCAGTGGAGAGCACCGTGGGGTCCCTGCTTGCATGGGGCTCTCCTCCTTGTGCAGGAGTCAGCACGGAATGCGTCTGTGACTGCACGGACGCCACCTCACGAGCACTGTGGGCAAAAATTGGCAGGGAAGTGGCATAACAGCCCTGTGGTGAGGTGGTCACTGTTCCACAGAGGACAGTCACTGATATGGGAATTGACCCCAGTTCCGGGCGTGCCCCCGAGGCTCCCTGAGGACCTCAAAGCAACCCAGTGTGTTGGAGAATCTGTGTCTGCTCTGCAGTAGTTGAAACACAGTCTCGAGAGGGTGCGTCCTTGCCAGGTATGTGAACGGACGATGGATGCCCAATCAGGCCCACCCACTCCAGACTCATATTCCTGGTTTCGCCTGCAGCAAACCAGCCTCCAAATGCTGAAGCTCAGAGTAAAAAAACTTCCCTTTGCTAGTTCTCCCTTGCATTCATTCCATAGAGGGCAGGACCCAATTGTCTCTGGGGGCTTTGTGTAGACTTCGTCTCCCAGGGGCCGTGTTTGGGGGTTGGCAGCGTCTCCTGAGTGTACTCAGCGGCTGGGCCAGATTCAAGGCCATTTTAGCTAGCAGGTCCCAATTACCCCTTGGCCTAGGCCCAACTCCAGCCAGTGCCTCTGCCTGGAACTGGCCCCGTGTGAATGTCGGCGTTAACTGTGATAGCTGAGTTCTCTTGCTCACTTGCTTGCTCTTGCTGTCTCCATGGCTTTCTCACTCCCCCTTGTTCTCCTTGAGCATTTCTCATCCGCTCTCCCTAAGACTCAGGGTGCAGTGGTGGAAGGTGTTCTGATACGGGGAACTCACAGCCATTTCCCCCAAACTCAAGAGAAGGGTGGGTGTCCTGGGTGTAGGGGCATTGTGGGCTGCATATACTCCGGAGCGGGAAGCACAGGGAGGCTGGCAGCCTGGGTGGGAGGCACTGTGCGCCCACAGCCCCCTTTCCCCATCTGGCCATATTTGCATAGGTTCCTCTGACTCACACTGGCTGGATTTTTTTTTTTTTAAGTCCCAGCACTTGCTCAGTCCTCTAAGTGGAAAGAGATGTGTCTCCATCTTCCTAGATAGCTTCTGCTGTCAGGGTCCTGGAGGGATCTCCTGGAATATATGTTCTGTGTACCAGTTGCACGTCTGTGGGATTCAAGAGAGGAAGCCCTTAATATAGGTAGTGTGAGTCATATATGTACTTCCGCTGTGATTCAGCTCCTTCTGGAAAATCATAGAGCAAAGTTCTACTACTCTGCCTGCTTCTGTTTGACATAAGCACTGTGATTCTTTCTTGACTGTTCCTAGCAAGTTTACAAGCACTCAGCTCAACTGGCAACAGTCATCATATTTATTGAGCATCTGCTATGTCCAGGCCCTGGGCTAGGCTCGGATGGGGCCCCAAGGTAAACACTGGTCCCTTCTAGGAAGACAGGCGTGGGGCTGACAGCTGCGGCGCAGTGCAACCAGCACTCTGGTGATTTATATAGAAGGTGTGGTGGCGACACAGAGGGGGAGTGATCAGCTCAGACAGGGACGGCCTCGCAGAGGAGGGGATCCTCCAGCTGCGGGGGACAGATAGGCGTTTACCAGGTAGACGAGGCAGGCAGGGCTTTCCAGGCAGAAGGAAGGGCAAGTGCAGAGGCACAGAGGGCTGGGGAGCTCGAGGTCAGCAGGGGACAACAGGAGAAGGCCAGCAGGGGCCAGGAGGAGGCATGTGCGCTGTCCAGGGCCTCACACACCTTGCCAATCGTCAGGGTTGCCTGGTGAGATTTTTCAAAATACAGAACCTAGTCCATAGCCACTGGATCAGATGTTCAGGGAGTGGAGCTGGGGAATCTGAATTTTAAAAATATCTGTTGTGGCTGGTCATCAGATCTGAGAACAATTGCCATAGCCAGTGAGGGTCCCCTGAGCAGGAACTGGTCCTGTGCGTCACGTGCTCAGAGTCAGCCCATCGGCAGAGTGCGGTGAGAGAGAGAACAGAGGGGCTCCGAGGGCCGGCATGGGTGTGGACGAGGCAGAGGCAGCGAGTCGAGAGGCAGGGTTTAGGAGCTGGTCAGTGGGAGAAGGGAGGGAAGAGCCAGGGATGGCTCCGGGTCCAGCCTGCGCAATGAGTGGACAGATGGTGGGATCGTCAACCCGGACAGGGATGGGGACAGCAGAGAGGGTGTACGTGGAAGACAGCGAGTTCAGTTTGGGACTTGGAGCCCCAGGAGGTGCCAGGGACTGTTCTAAGCACTTTACGTGCATTACCTCAGAAAACGTTCTCAACGGCCCTTCAGAGATGGGAATTGGAAGCCAGCTGATCTGGCTCCTGGGCTTTTAGCCAGCTACCTTCTTTGGCTCCTCAGACTTGGTGCTTGTAACTTCTAGTGAAAATGCCCAGTAAAAAACGCAGTGGGATGTCTGGATTCGGAGCAGGAGAGATCATTGGGCTGAGAATGCTGGTTGTCAGTCAAGGCTTCGGTGTCAGCCAGGTTGGGTTCTCACTCTGCCACCTCAGAGCGGTGTGACACTGTCCTTCGCTCCCGAAGCCCAGTTTCCTTGTCTGGCAAAAGGTGGCTACGGTCCCAGGGGAAACAGGTGTCATGTGTCCCATGCCCGCTGCTGCTTCCAGCACAGAAAAGGCACCAGGGTGGTAGTTGCCATTAAGCACACCTAGGTGACAGTTTGGGAACAGGACAGGGCAGTGCAGTGCAGAGCTGAGACACATGGAGGGGCGGGCAGGTAAAGGGTGGCCAGCGGAGAGGACCCAGTGGGTGGATGAGCAGAGAAGCAGGAGCATGAAGGAGGAGCATGATGTCCCGGGGAGGAGAGGGGGGTCTGGAGTGGGTGCCAGTGTCACTGCTGGGCGGCCCTGCTGGTGCTTTCCAGATGCCGTCAGGGCCCACTCACAGACCCGTCGTCTCTGGGGCCGAGTCTCCCAGCCTGCTTTCAGGGTTCATGCCCTTTACATAGCCCCCTAGGGTCTGTGTGAGTCCTTTGCCTGCTTCTCCTGCCTTTCTCACTGGGCTTCTGGCCAAGATTCCATGTGCCTTTAGGTCCCTCTTGCTCTCCCTGTGGCCTGGAGTGTGGGCTCCGAGACCACACTCTGGCTTAGACCTGTATGGACTCCCTCACCCCTGCTTTTTTCTGAGCTGCACAATGGGGTGCTCACAGCCCCGAATTCCCAGGATTGCTGTGAGGACAATCCCTGTGAGGCCCTAGAGCAGAGCCTGGCACGTAGTGGGACTGCGCTGGCCACTCCCCACCTGCCTAGAGCCGCTGGCCGCCCCACTCTTGCACCAGCCTCAGCCTGGCCCTTCGGTCGGCGCTGTCTCCTTTGCTCTCATCTTCTCTTCCCCAGTTGCGCTTCTGGCCCCTACCGCCATTTTCAGTTCAAGCAAAGCTGCTCAGGTGGACATCCTAAGACTTCATTCTGGGAATAGGTTTTACTCTCTGCATCTCTTAGGCAGGAAAGGAGGGAGGTCAAAGTTTCTGAGTCTTGTTTCTTAATTACCAGCTTAAAAGTCAATATCCCAAAGGGAAAAGTTTGGGTCCCCTTCCTCCTCCAGATCTCCCCCAGGGAGTGGGGCAGCCAGGCTCTTCTTAGGACATGTAGGCCTTTCTTCTTGGCAGTGGGTGGGCCACATATGACCTGTCCATGGGTCTTACCGGTGGGCTGGGAGGCCCAGCTATTCCCAGGCAGCTACCCTCTGTTCCCAAACTCTTCATCTCAGAGAGCTGCATTTGACCTTCGCCGTGCTGCCCAAGAGCTGAGGAGAGCTAAGGCTGTGGACCCCTGGGAGGAGGCATGAAGACTAAACCAGCCCCTGGCCCTGGCCTTTGCGGCACTGCCTGCGCCACTCTCCTGGGAGTGGGCAGAGGGGCCCTCCAGCTCCGGTGGTGTCAGTGCCCTGGCCGCCAGCTCCCCTGCTGTGACCTGGGAGGTGGACAGGCAGTGGTGTGAGCCCAGCCCCAGCCTTCTGTGCAGCTTTCCATCAAGGTTCTCTCAGGATTCCTGGCATCGAGTTCACTGACCGGGAAGGAAGTTTCCTTTGCAAAGAGTGCTCAGAACTGGGGGGAAGTGGAGAAGTGCTGAGGTCTGAGGTCTGTGGGTTTGAGCCCTGGGAAATAGGGGCCTTCGCTTAGCCTCCCTGCAGGAGGCTGCTGTAGGAAGGCCATCTGGACCTGCGTTGTAGTGATACCCTTGGCACCCATGCAGTGCCCACGAAGGGCTCCCAGAGCACTGTGGACAGCAGCAGATCAGAGGTGGGTGGGCGGGCCAGAAGTCCTGTTGACAAGGTGGCCTTCGGGTCTGCTTTGTCGCACAGGGGCTATGTCAGCTGACCCTGCTGTGGCTCCAGGTGGGCAGAGGTGCTTATCCTACCACTCTGAGAATCCCCGGGGTGGGGCAGGAAACCCACATACATTACTTTAGAACCTCTGCCTTCCCCCATCTGGCTTGGAGCCAGCTTCCTCTGCAGAGGGATCTCCTAACCTGGTAATATGCTGTGGTCTTGTGTGGGCCAGGCACGTTGCTCACTCCTGGTCGTGTGGGCAGTGGAGGGTGGAAGCAGACCAGGCCTGTGAGGCTGCAGTGAAGTACATGCGCACTGCTGACCTGGAGAGCCTGAAGAACCAGCTCTTTCTGTATGGCAGGGTCCTCGTGGGGATGGCTAGTGACTGAGAGTGTCAGCGGTGGTAGCAGGAGAGGTCTCTTCTGGACCCGTGAGAGCAGATCCTGGGGGACAGGACCACCTGAGTGTAGATCCCCTGAGGTCAGTGGCTGTCCCTCCTGGAGGAGCCAGGGAGCTGCCGTAACCCAGTCTGGGGAGTCTCCCCAAGGCATAGCGAGTGGATCTGAACCTCTCTCCATTCCTCTCCTTCCAGTGGGTGTACAACATTCTCGACAAGAAGGCGGAAGCTGACCGGATTGTGTTCGAGAACCCTGATCCCTCTGACGGCTTTGTCCTCATCCCCGACCTCAAGTGGAACCAGCAGCAGGTAGGAGGTTTCCCGCCAGGGCCCTCTGCTCTCGGAGTGCACTGCCCACCTGTTGCCAGCCAGCCTCAGCCCCGCCCTTCTTTCTCTCAGGGGTCTCTCACTCTCTAAGCAGATTGTAATCCACCAGCAAGAGAGGTCTGAGCCCTGCAGTGCTCACGCATGCCTGTTGTGTACTAATGTGTATACTCTACTGGGTCGGTCTAAAGCCCTCTCTGTCTCCCCCAGCGGCCCCCTGCACCGTGGAGTGTGTGGGGCAGCATGAGGCAATGTTTGCCTAACCACACAGGCCACTCCCTAACCAGCCAAGTGGCTTGGGTGGTTGCTCTCATCTTCTGGAGCCCTGTGGTGGACTGTTTGCTTTTCTTCGTTCCCTGGGACACCGGCAGATCCAGGCAGGCCTGTGGTCTGAAGTAGCAATATGTGGCAGTCGTGGTGAACAACCTGGCATCCCTGGCATTGCCCTAGTCACAGAGGAGGCCTCCTGGCAGCCTGTCCTGCCCCTGAGCCCACCAGCTTTGTCTCCCAGTCCCCATGTGCTGGTTCTTTCTCCTCCCCTGCCAGGGAGTGGACCTCCAGCGGAGCTACCTTCTCTCACGCTGGCCCTCTCCGTGCCGGGTAGCCGCTCTCTCTGCAGCTCCTTTCCCCGTCCTCACTCCCGTATGTCTGCCCACCACGCATCACAGCGTGCCATCCGCTCTGTGGGCAGACTCACGTGCCCTGACAGCACTGGACCAGGCAGAGCAGTGTTCTACGGCAGTGGGAACTGCGGCAGTGGGCCGCACTGGGCCTGCAGTGGGCCGGGGTCCAGGAGAAGGCCAAGGCAGCCAGAGGTGGACTTGCTGAGCAGGAAGCAGTGGGTAGACAAACACCCCCCCAACTCTAGCTAGACTCTTTTGTACATTCCAAGCTCGGGTTTCCGTTCTGCTTTTGGGGGGCCCTTCAGGTTTTTGTGCTCCTCCTGCAGTCACGGGACAGGCCGCGGTGGCGCTCTGGGGTCTGGGCCCTCTCCCCCACCTTGGATGCCCACCCTGTTCTCTCTGAACTGTGGCCTGCTCATTAGGCCTCAGGGTCCTCACTGAGCCCACCTACTGTTTGCTTGGTTTTGCGTTGGTGATTTCTGGACCTGCCATGCCGCTCTCTCACTGCCAGAAAAGGGGGGCTGGGAGCCTGTGGTTGGGGCAGAGGGCCAGCATCTCAGTGCAGGCACACAGGAGAGAGAGCACCAGCCGTTGCTTACAGGAGACTAGAGGGAATTCCTGTGCATGGCTTGAGGGGTGGTAGGGAATTTGAAGGGAGTTTCCAGACGGTGGAGCGCTGCATGATTTGTTAGAGCCAGGTGAGATCGAGGTGTGGAGTGTTGTGGTGCAGAGAGGCTGAGAGAACACCTGCCCCCACCCCCAACATGTCCTCCCCACCCTCGCCTCCATGGGGGAAGCCAGACTGGCTCTGGAGATGTTGGGGGTGCTGGGGCGAGGTCCTAGGGATACTAGTGGTAGTGCTGGACGTTGCCTTTGTGCAGCTCCACAAACCCCAGCTGCCCCTCAGCCGCCCTGGGCCTGGAGGTTCTGGAGGTCCTGGGTGGTGCACTGGGTCACGGGGGTGGGGGTGGCTAGGAGGAACCTCTGACTCACAAGGCCCATGAGACTGGGGAGCATGTGCTCTGCATGGGGATGGGACCAGCATCCTCCTGACCTGGTGCTGGTGGGCATCCTGGCTGGCCTGTGCATGGACACGCCCGCCCTCTGTTCCCTTGAACACAGAAAGGCTTCAGGAACCGCACTGGGCTTCTGGCCATGCGTCCGGACTAACCTTTGGTGGCCATGAATGGGCAAGCTGAAACATCGGGCTTTCCTAGATGGCCATGTAGGTGCCCTTGTTCTTGACCTTTGCTTAATCAGCACTGGTAATGCCACATGTCACGGTCTCAGATCCTTGATCTGCGACAGAACACCAAAACCAACAGTTCCCTGACAGGCCAGGCGGACTTCTTTCCCTCATAGCCACGAGGTGAAGGGGGGGTGCCTGGTGTTTTCCTTGGGGGGTTGTTCTGGTCGGTCACCTGGGATCTCCCCCTGCTGCTCTTTCTCCCAGAAGTGTATCTTTATATCATTTGTGTAGCCCCCAACAGGTGGCTCAGGATTAGAGAGACTGTGTCCATCTGTCCATCCATCCGTCCATCCATCCATTCCATGAATAGTTATCAAGTCCCTAATGTCTGCTAGATACTCTGCCTTCCTGCAGGTTATAACATCCCTTCCTCAGCTCTCTGAAGAGTTACCTGTTTATTTGCTTGCTTTTTGTGGGCCCGGTTTACACATGTAGGTGGTAAACTGCAGGTAGTACAGGTGGTGCACAGTGAAAGTAAGTTCCCTCCATCCATTTCCCTGCCCCAGAAGAGAGAAATTCTCTGTTCTTTCAGAGAGAGTCTTTGCATATTCTCTATGTAAGCATACACACACACATGCATGTGTGTGTTGGTCTAGACATACACACACTTTCAGTTCGTGTTGTGTAGGTGCTCTGAGATCTAAGGTTCTCAGATCAGGAGTCTGTCCTTTCGGGTTGCTCCAGAGGCGGAGGGACGGCTCTCCAAAGCTCCAGCCAGTCTCGGTCTTGCTTCTTGCCAGGAAGCTGTTACTTTGAGGGCACCATCCTGCCTTGTAAAAAGGTATCGATGGTGTCTTCTCCCAGCGTGACTGATGGGCCAGCTTCTAGGGTGCCAGTCGGAGACCCTCGCCAACCCCTCGTCTAGCTCTGTTGGATCATTCTCTCGGCCAGGGGCCCTGTGGCTGCCTGCAGAAATCTGGGGTACGTCCAATAGCAAAGAAGGGCTTTCTTTCCCTCTCTCCCCCGCCCATGAGCCAACACCCAGCCCCAGGCTCCATTCCCCATCATGTCTGTGGCTCAGGGAGGTATGATTTACTGTCGTGTTCCGGGTTTCCCAGCAGACTCCATTTAAAACAGACGCTTCTGTTGTTCAGTTGTCCTGTGACAGTGACACGTGGAACAGCTGAGACACACACACACACACACACACACACACATACACACAAGTTTAAACAGTTTTGTTTCCTGACTACTCCTTGGTCCTCCAACGAGCAAGAGTAAATGTCCTGGACAGAAGTCATGAGAAGGGAAAGCACAGAAGGGACCCATGGGCACAGCTGAGGCCTGAGAGGCCTTGGGTCATCTGCCCCGAGGTTCCCCTGGCAGAGAAGAACGTCTGTGTCAGGGAGAGGCGCAGCTGGGCATCAGGAACCATGTGGGAAGTCTCATTCTCACCTTTAAATTGGAGCTCTTCAGGGGTCAGTCAGGCGACTCACGGTGCCCAGAGTATCTTGTTGCGGAGGTGGCAGCTCAGACTTCAGGGCAGAGTGCAGCTGGAGTCCCCCCAGGCCTCACTCATGGAGCCCTGGTGTCTGGGGCCCACCTCGTACAGGGATGTGGTACCAGCCCAGGCCAAGGTCTGGGAAGGGGTTGTTGTCGTCTGGGCCAGAGGAGGAGGTCATTTGCTGTCCTGATCAAGGTCTTGTTGACTTTGGTTCTTTGTGCTGCTGTGAACTTAGGTTTTCAGCCCTGTTCCGGGAGGACAGTAAGAATGGCTGCCTGGGAGCCCGGGGAGATGGGAGATGGGGAGGAGAGGAAAAGGTTACCAGGCTCCCTTGCACCCTGCACACCTGCCTCCGGGGCAGTCGGGTTGCTCGCTCTCTCCTTGCAGGCCCCACACTCCGCTGCCTCCAAGCCTTGGCTTTCACTGCTCCTCCACCTGAATGCCCTTTCTCTAAGCCCACATCTTCCAGACCTAGGTCCCCTGCTGCCTCTTCCAGGAAGCCTCTCTGGATGGCCCTTGCAGACAGTCTTTCCTCCTGCCTCCTGTGTGCACTTTGATTGCTTCTCGTTTCACAGTAGTTAACTTGTGTGGGGGCAGTCAGACCACAAACTCGTGGACGGAAAGAGCTGGCCTTGACACTTTCTGGAACCCCATCAGCTCTGTGAGTGCAGAAGTACTCCCCTCTGGTGTTCTTCAGCAGGAGGAATAAACAGAAGTCCTGTCCCTTGCATTGTCCCCGCTCACTCACCCTGGGCATGTGGGTCCCCACGTGGTCTGGGGATGGGTCCTGCTGCGGCCCCTGTGCTTGGCTAGGGCTGTCTGCAGGCCTGGGCCTGGGCGCTTGCCAGAAGCTTCCCTGGGGAATCCTGGGATCGGCATCCTCCCCAGGCCCTGCCACCTGCTGAGCCTGGTTTACCCCTGGTCTCTGCAGCTCGATGACCTGTACCTGATCGCCATCTGCCATCGCCGGGGCATCCGGTCACTTCGGGACCTTACTGCAGAGCACCTGCCACTGCTCAGGAACATCCTCCGGGAGGGGCAGGTGAGTCGCCCTGGCCGAACCCCCTCGGAGCCCAGAGCAGTCGCGCTCTGATTCAGCGTGCTCCCTCCACCAAGGTCCTCGCCCTTCCCAGCAGGAGGTCTGCAGCGGGGGCTTCCTTCTAGACGTCAGTGTGGAGGCCACACGCAGGCTCTTCCAGCCCAGTCGCCTGGTCCTGCCCCGCCCTCCTGCCCTCCGTTCAGCCACCTTTTCTCTCCCACACTCGTCCTCCTCATCTTAGGTCCCTACCTTGGCCCCTGCCTTTCTTTGGCAGGCCGCACCTGGGACACCTGGCCATCCCAGGATCGCCTGCCTTGCCTGTGACCGCCAGGTCACACAGCCATGTGTCTTGGGTAGCTGGGTCACAGGCTCTGATGCTGAATGCAGGACCCTCCTCCTCCAGCCTGAGGGCAGAGGACACCATCTATCTGGGGTATTTATTGAGTGGAATGACATTATGGGGGTACTAAAAGGAGCCCTGAGGCGAGGGATGATGGGGGAAGAGAGATAAGAATCCAGCATGGGGGCCCTTATTTTGACATTCTGACCCAAGCCAGCTGGCTGACCTTGGGCTTCACCACTCGAGGTCTCAATATCTGGTTAGGGTCCTTCTGAAACCTCCATTCTGTAGGGGGGTTCTCAGCCTTTTTTCCACTCTGGAACATGTGAAGGTCCCCCAAAACCTCCCCCATGCCAGGGCCTGGCAGTCATGAGTGCTCCTCTCAACAGGAGCTGCCCCAGGCCCTGCTGCACGTGGAGGAAGGGCCCTGCCCGGTGCTCTCTGGGCCCTCACCCTCCTGTTCCACCCGTCCTTGTTCAGAGGGACTCATTGCTCTCCAGAAACATCCTCTGGTGGCAGAGAGTGGTGTCTGTCTTTTGGGGAGATACCTGGCCAGCAATTCACCTGCCCTGGCAGCTCTGGCGGCCTCGCCCTGCTCATCCCAGGAAGCCCTTTGGGTGCCTTGGCCCGGGTCTCACCCTGCTGCAGAGATCCCTGGGGTGAGCTCCAAATACAGAATGCAGTTCTGGGGTACGTGTCGAGCCCACCGAGGCCCTTGTCTTTTCTCCTCACCTCTGACCCCCTTAGGGATTTGCCCACAATGGAAACCGGAGTCCCCTCTTAACTCCAAGCCTTGGACACTCCGGAAGAGGGGCTGAGAGAAAAAGCCCTACCCCTGAGCAAGGCGGGGCCCAGGGAGGCGGAGCCAGAGTTGAGTCTGCCCTCCTTTTCTCTCTTCCAAGGCTCTAGCTCCTTGCTCCTGAGCTCCACTCGATGGCCTGCTGAGGGAGGACACGGCTCCTCCCCGCCACTTCGTGCTGTCAGTGTTCACAGTCGTCCCCAGTCGGTCCCTGGCGCGTGTCCTCGGGCACTGGGACTTTCAGCTGCTTGAGGAAGCAGAAGTTTTACCCAGATTGGAGCAGGGCACCCTGGGCCAGGCACTGCCCCCTTGCTTTGGGGGAGAGAGCCTCAGCCTTGCCGCCATCACCTGTGTTTGTTGAATCTTAGAAAGCAGTTCCGGGACCTGACGCGCACAGCGCGCAGAGGGCTGTTGGGAGGGCTTTTATCAGACGTCCGCAGGCCGCTCTGGGGTCAGGATAGGAGGAGGGCCTGGTGCGGGTTCGCACGCACACAGCAACCCCTTTCCTGCCACCACCCTTCTCACCAGGAGGCCATCCTGCAGCGCTACCAGGTGAAGGGGGACCGCCTCCGTGTGTACCTGCACTACCTGCCTTCCTACTACCACCTGCACGTGCACTTCACGGCCCTGGGCTTCGAGGCCCCGGGCTCCGGGGTGGAGCGGGCACACCTGCTGGCAGAGGTGATCGAGCACCTGGAGCGTGACCCCGAGTACTACCAGCAGCGCACCCTCACCTTTGCCCTCAGGGCAGATGATCCCCTGCTGAAGCTCCTGCAGGAAGCCCAGAAAAGCTGAGTCTGCCCAGGGCTGCCCAGAGGAAGACACGGATGTGTGGGGCTTGGGTGGAGGGGATTTTTCAGCACCAAATCCCATTTTTATAATGCGTTTTGTATTGGCTTATTTCTTGTATGTGAATAAAGCATTGGTGTCATTTGCTGTGGACTGACGGTGCGGTCGGGGAGGCAGGTGCTGAGGCAAGTGGAGGAGGCAGAACCCAGGGAAGGCCTTGAGAAGGGAGGCCAGCCTCAGGGGAAGGGGGCGTGGCTTCGGCAGACCTGGAAGGCTGCCAGGCCTGTGTCCAGACCCTGCTCCCCCGTCCTTGTGATTTCCTTGTCCGGATCTGACCGCGCCTCTCCCTGTTTTCACTCCCGACCCTCCTGCCACATCCCTCTTCTTCCTTCCTGGTGGAATGCCCCCAAAAACCAAATGTGAAAACTCTCTGGAAATCATCTGTAGCACTTTTCGATGGCACTTCCTCTCTCCATTCCCAGCATTGAGGTCGCGCCCCCCGGGGTGAGTCAGCCCTGCTGATAAACTTGTTGACAAGGATGAGGGCTTGCCCCCCTGAACGGGGAGGGTTTTGATAGGAATCACCACACACGCCCAGAAAGCCTGCCTCCATCTCTGTGATTTGGTCAGCGAGTTCCTGGCCTTGAGGTTATCGTCTAGGCAAGAAGACAAAACAAGCTCCCAGGAGCAGCCAGAAGATCAAGTGTTAAACAGTGTACCAGCAAGGGCAAAACGATGCGGGTGCGGTGGCTCAGGTCCAGGGTGTGACCAGCGTCACAGGCCCCTGTCCACGTAATCCCGAGACCAAGAAGGGACTGCGGGCTGGTGGCCCATAGCCAGCAACACAGGCATATCTGGCCATGAAGGGTGGGTGACGTCTGCCGCTTCTCCGGCAGAGTAGGGACATGAGCATGCGTGTTGAAGGCACACGATGAAACACGTGGTGCTCTCAGCACAGAAGACAGATGTGTCAGTCCTGGGGGGCTGGTACGTGCTCGCGGGTCCCCAGGGCGCTGGGTCCAGCTCAGGGAAGAGCTGCGGGAAGGTGGGGTGCCAGGTTCTACGTCAGGCAGAGGAGTGTGGCTCTTCCTCTGCGTGCCCTGGACTCGGGCTGAGCCCCGTTCACTCCTTCATCGGGTGCTTGCTGAGCACACACTGTAGGCAAGGCTCTGCCCGAGGTACTGGTGAGTGGTGCGCAGGCAGCCAGAGTCTCTTGCTGGGGCTGACATTTGCCTGTAACGTCGGCTGAGACCTGGGCCCTCTGAGCCTGCCGCTCTGTGAAGGGGAGGGGTCCAAGGACCTGCCCCGTGATCTGCTCTGTGTCCAGTGAGACATCGAGGCTTTGTCCTGCACGGTGACTTGCTGATGGACTGACTGGAGCCAGACAGTGTGCTAGGTGTTGGGAACACAAAGGTGACCGCAGCAAAGTGCCTCCCCTGTGGCGTGTGGTGCAGACAGGTGAGTGCAGTGAAGATGGACGACTTGGGGAGCTGCTTTGAAAGCAGGTATGTGAGGGGGTCTGGTGTGAAGCGTTACTACAGGGAGGTACAGTGTGTGTTGGGCTGTAACAGCACTTGGCACACGGGCCCACCCAGTGCGCCTGCAGCAGGACAGTGGGGTGCCCAGCCCGCGGGCTGCATGTGGCCGAGGATGGCCGGGAATGTGGCCCAAGACAAAATAGTACATTCACTTAAAACATTATGAGAGTTTTTTTGTGATTCTGTATTGCAATGTATTTAACGTGTGGCCCAAAGACAACTCTTCTTCTTCCCGTGTGGCCCGGAGACGCCCAAAGGCTGGACACCCCTGCAGATGGAGTAAGGCCTTGAGGGTGGGGAGGCCAAGGGGGATTGGGTTAGAGGGGGAGGTGGGACAACAGGGGCGGGGCACCTGTTTTCCCCACCAGGTGACAATGACAGCTGTGGAACCAGCTGGCTTGGAAGGGACTCCCGGCCTGCCTTTTCTCCATGTATAAAAACAACACGCGTAGGGAGGTCTGAAGGAGACCCCTCTGAACTGTTGTGAAGGTCAATGCCAGGAGGAGTGGAGGGGACACTAACCCAGAGAGGCCCCTCGAAGAGCAGAGGGACCGTTGTGGGGCTGTTTTCTTCTTGAAAGATCGAGTCTCTCAGCGGGGTCTCCTCTGACTTCAGGCAGAGATTGTGGCCGACTCATCCTGAGCCAGAAGGAAGGCAGCCAGGGCCTCCCAAGGGACAGGCCACCACCTCCGTGGAGTTCCACCCGGTCCTGTGAAGGCATTCCCTGCCCCTCTGGATAGGACTCCCGAGCCCCACCTCTCCTTCATGGGTTTGTTTAGCTGTCCGCCAGATGTCCACCCACAGTTGTGCATGCTCGGGAACTACAGGGCGATGGGGGAACTGGCAGACCCATGGTACTCTCCAGCAGCAGGGGGTACAGGGGGGTGGGAGAGCCCAGGGCAAGACAGTAGGCAAGGGCCGTTGCAGAGGGAGGCCCGGCTTTGCCCCCATCACGCTGGGAGGCAGGGGTGGTGCCTGGGTATCAGGACCAACTCTGCTCTCACAGAGGGGGCAGGCTCAGTTCTCCCCTGGCGCCCTCTTGGGAGCATCCAAGACCCAGGGAGGGAGCATTCGTACAAGCTGGAGACGACTCCCTCAGAAACCCCACCTGTGGCCAGTGCCACCGCACACAAGAACAGTCACTGTTACTCCGTTAAACAGCTGCTCGGAGCGGTGGTGGGCCCTGACGGACCCTCCTGACCCCTGTCCGACAGAGAGCTGCTCGCCTTTGTCACCACCTGAACTAGCTCCTGTGCTGCTATGCTGCCTTACCCGAACGCTCAGACTCTCGAAGAGCTGCGGGGAAGAACTCCGTCACACCTCCTCTGAACTCGCAGGGGGCTTGGAGCAGGTGTCTTCTCTTTCTGACCACAGGTTCCCCTTCCCTGTCATTTCTAGGGTGTTTCCATTCCCAGGGACCACAGGGGTCCAAGAGCAGCTTCCTCCACCACAGGCGCTGTGGGCTGGAGCAGGTGGCAGCTACCGAGCCACCACCTGGGGGCTTTTACCTGCAAGTAAGGAGCCCAGCTCTGGATCCAGGTCTCCTGGTGCTCAGTCCAGGAGATGCAGACTAAGGACCACTCCTCTGCCTTACGCTTCCTTCCTATCACTTAGAACCCAACGCCCTGCCTCCCCAAGAGCTTCCTGAGTAAGGCTGAGTATTCCTGAGCCCCACCTTGACAAAGGAGCACGTACCGGCCGCTCCGGCAGGGGGGCACATCTGTGTGATTGCGTGATTCCAATGGATGTGCGTGCCTGCGTCCCACTCTGTGGGGGCAGTGGCAGATGCCACCCTTCCCAGAGCAGTCCTGGAGGCTCCATAATGGGCTGCCCGCCCCCAGCTCCGCCCGCCCCCAGCTCCGCCCAGTCTCTCCCTGGAGCAGTTGGAGGCTTGATTGCTATTGTTCCTGGGCTCCTTTCAGTTTGCCCAAAACATTCCTCATGTAGCCAAATTGCTGACTTCTCTATTTGTCAACATTCCTTCATGAAACAGAAAAATAACATTTGGAAATGAGTTGGACATTTAAGCTCCACTTGGCATGTCTCTGTGGAATACAGATCCCCAAATGGAGAAATCAAGAAACAATTACATACAAAATAACATTTGAAGGTGTCTTTCTTGTTATACTTCTATATCCAAACATTGTAATGTATCAATTTTATTTCTGAGTAGGTTGCCATAGATCTGCTAACTCTTCCCTCTCAGAAGGATTAAATGTATAATCCAAATGTGTATATATAATGTTAAAATGTCTTTTATAAGAAGCTGGTGATAATTAATGGCTACTGTGTTTCAAATCACCTCACTTAGCAAAATAAATGTTGACAACCCTGTATTTGTTCCACGATTATTATTGAAATCACATTGGATTCTGAAATCTATATAAACTTGAAGCTATCCAGTTTTAAGCACCATTAAATAAGCATGGACTGAATTTGTTTAAAGTGTTTCAATTTAATACACAGGTTTTGAACATCCAGCATACTTTTAAAACTAAGAATCTGGAGATAGAACCCACATGATGCTTACAATTTAGTGAGGCATTAATTACAAACAAATTACAAGAGTGGCGAGCACCTTGAAAAACGCAGAGGGGGCTATGGGAGCATATGCTGAGAGAAGCCACACTTCTAGGCTAAAACTCGAAGGCCAAAGGGCCGGCACGGCCAAGGCACGGCAGTTCGGTGCCTGGGGTTCGGCAGGGCTGGGACCCAGCACTTAGCTTCTCCCACGGAGCACACACAGCTCACTGGCCAGTTTTTCCTTCAGCACCAAGGTGAACGTCAGGGCTAGTGTGAGGGATGTACGTATACACACTTTCCCTCCCACCTGCTAAGTTCTTCTCGCCGGCTAGTCATCAACTCAAAGGGACAGATTGACAGGAGCAAACCAAATTCCAATACATGCACCTGGGGGATTCACATCAGCATGAAAATTCCAAAGACGGGGAGGCAGCATTTGGTATATAGGGTGCTTTGGGCGTAGGAGAGAAGAGGGGCACTGGGGTATCTGAGTGCAGAAGTGAGAAGGGGCCGATTGTTCCTAGGCAACTCAGCAACAGCGGGAGCGGGATGTCAAGAGGGGGTCACTGGCTGAGGGGCCCCTGCCTGAGGCCCCCCTGTTTACCATGCTTAATTCAAATCAGTCTAAGATGAGCATCCTAAAGACTTCCTTGTTTTTTCTTCTTAAAGATTTTATTTTACTTACTTTCGGAGAGAGGGGAAGGGAAGGAGGAAGAGGGGAAGGAGACCTGGACGTGAGAGAGAGGCGCTGATCGGGTTGCCTCTCAAAGGTGCCCTGACCAGGGAGGGACCATCTGCCCTGACTGGGGACAGAACCCGGTAGCCCTGGCTTCCGGATGGCACCCAAGCTGCTGAGCTGCCCCAGTCAGGGCTAACAAAACATTTCTTTTGGTTCGTTTGTTTTCTGTCTTCTTCTTTCTTTATTTATTGACTTATTGACTTATTTTTTAACAAGGCATTTATTTCTGAACACCCCATCCCCCTCTGCTCGAGAGTCAGGGGGCCTGATGGCGCTGCACAGGGTCTGCGCACGAACTTGGACAAGGTACATGACAGCTCAGACACTAGGAGGGGTCCCTGTGCTGATCCTGAAGGATTCGCTGAGGGGCTGAGGGTCGTGTGAGGGTTTTGTGGGCACAGTAATCGCACAGTGAACAGTAGCTGCTGCTTTCCTGCTGCGAAAAAGCCCAACAGGGATGTCTCCAGAGATACTTGGGCCAGATATTAAAAGGGACTTCCTGACCAAAAGTTGGGTAACGCTAGATCAGGCAGTAGTCGTGGCAGCCGAGACACTTTTGAGGCAAAAAGGAAGCCATATGCCCCGCCGTGGTCCATTGTGCGCGGCCCTGCACAGAGACGAGGGCTCAGCGCAGTGTCTCCTCGGGATCTCTCCCGGCTCAAAGGTTCCTGGAATGCGGTTTAGCCTCGGCCAACGGGCAGGTTGCTAAGACGACAGCAGTGATGTCCCTGCTACTGAGAACCCTGGGAACAGCTCCGCTCCATGGTCCAGCCATGTAAATCTGATAAAAATAGGAGCTGAAACACTATCCCGGAGTTGCTATTTTTAAAAGCGTCTGAGATGCTGGATTGGGTCTATTTCTTCCTCAAACAGCATCTTGCTGTTCCCTCCTCCGGGTGGGCAGGATGCTAACGTGGCGCATGGGAGGGACAGGAGCCAAGGGCCTACCAGGCGCACTTGTCAAGGGGCTCCGTGCCTCCTACTCACACCCACTGCCTGCCAGGGAGGGGCCTGCAGGCCAGGGCTTCCTGGCTCCAGATGTACCTGCCCTTCCCACGCACCTTGCTCCTCTGTCTTCTCCCTCTGCTCCCCCCACCCCAACAGCAGAGAGGCATCCTCCCCTTCCTCCCCAGCGGAGACAGACTCAACGAGGTAAACAGAGGCAGAGGAAACGGGAATGGAGGCAGCATGGCTGAGAGGAGGACCCAGGTGGCTGTTCCTCAGGTTATCTTAACCCACCCTTGGCACAGCTAACCTTTTAGCACATGGCTTCTTGCTGAGCAGCTCACAGTATCGTGCCAGAGGGGTGCAGTGGAGGTGGGGCTGCAGACCCCAGTGACGGGGATTGAAGGCACCGGAATTCCTCCCACCTGCACCACAGATGAGATGGCTTCTGGGCAGATAGCTAAGCATCTGGTCTGAGCCGTCTGGTCTGGTCTGGTCTGAGAAACTAGAGGGGAAGGATCATGCATAAGCTCACTGTGGCCTCAGGGGAGGAGCCCGAGTTGCAGTCAGCTTCTGAGCTCCCAGTAACCCGTCCTGCGATGACCTCTGTGCGGTGGGTGGGGGTCGGAAGAGCTCTAACGAGACTAGAGCTTATTGGTTAGAGGAGGGATGCATCCACCTGCCTAATACCGGCCATGCTTCCGTAACACATTGTACTTTCCGAGTGAATGCATATCCATTGCCTGACTTAATACCGACAATATCCCTTTGGACAGCAGTTATTTCCTTTTTTTTTTTTTTTTTCCTTAGAAAGGAAACTAAAGCTATCCAGTGACGGGCCGAGCTGTCGTTCGGGTCCTCGGAGCGAAAGCTGGCGCGTCAGTCCTGCTTCCTGGCCGGGTAAAGCGTGCGTGGGTCAGGGCAGGAATCGCAGACCGTGTGGATCTAGTGAGCGGGGGTAAGGGGACTGAACGGTAATGGAAAAATAAACGTACGAAGAAGAAGACGCGGAGCTGACTCTCCATTCCGCTGTTCCAGGTCCGCCGAGCTGCTCGGCCCGTTTTCCCGCCGGTGAAGCAGGGAGGCTCTTCCCTCTCCCTCTGGGCCTGCTGCTGCGGGCAAGGGCTTGAGTCACTGTGTTCTTTCTACCTGGCTTAGTGTTAGCAACAAACATTCGTTAGTGTTAAATATTTGTTGAATGAATGCTTGGCTGACAGTGTCAAAGGCACCATTCAAATACCAGTAAGACGCTGACAAAATGAAGCAAGAACCACGCAGCGTGTGCCTCGGGATGGAGGCACGCGGCCCTGCCGGCCCTGACCGGTGGCCTCTGCGCGCTGTTCGCCTCCAGGTCCACCTGGAGGGAGCCTTGAGCTGCGAACCCTCAGAATCCCTTCACACTCACCGTCAGTTACTCTTTACACTTAATCACATCCTGCTCTGCCTCCTTTTTTTTTTTTTTTTTTTAAGATTTTATTTATTTTTAGAGAGGGGAAAGGGAGAGAGAGAAATATTGCAGGAGAGAAAACGGTGACCTTTTGCTTTGTAGGAGGTCGGTCACCCAACCCACCCCGCCACACAGCCACCGGGCCCGGCCTCTTCTTGAAGGGGAGTCCGCGGTCCTTCTCCCTGGGGCTGGATGGAAAGCTTCTGGGAGGCAGGGTTCCTGGGGGCCCTCGGCACCAGGCTGTGCACACGGAGGCTCGGTAAACACCGTTCGCCTGTGAAAGCATCTGGGGCGGGGGGCGTGGTTGTGGAATGGCCAGGCAGGTGACTCCTGGACTGCCGTCTTTCCGCCTGGCCAGCTCCCGGGTGTGACTCGGTGGTTGTCTGGACCCTGCGAACTAGGGTCACGGGCCTGATGAGGTTTCCCCTGGAGACAGGATGCCTGGCGCCTTCCTCTTCCCCGAGGAACAGAAACGGAGAAGCTGTCTCCAGTCCAAGACAGGGTGCGCAAACGAGGCGTCCAAAAGGGAAGAGTTTGGGGGCCGCAGGTCCAGACTAGGGCAGACGAAGGACCCAGGTCTCGGTTCAGGGCAGTTGGCCGCTGTGCACTAGGCGGTGGGCTCCCCGGGCAAGGCCCCCTCTTCCCGCCTCACTTTCCCGAGTGAGAGAGGACAAGGCTCACCGCGTGGGGGAGCGGGGAACCCTTTGTTGGGGCTCATTGTTTCGGGGAGGCTGTGTGGAGGCCGCGCGGGCACGTTCCTCATGGCACCGTCGTCAGGCAGCTGGGGGCTCTTCCTTGACACCCTCCCCGGCCTCGGCCCCCCCCGCCCCAACCCATCGCCGCCGCCGCGGCCCCGCCCGCGATATCGCTCAGCTCTTCCTCCTCCTCCCGCCCTTCCTTCCAGGCCCGCCCGCTCCTCATCCGCGCCTGGCGGTGTGCGCACGCGTGTCCGGGGCGTCCCCGCCCCGCCCCGCCTCGCCCGGCCCGGCCCCCGGCCCCCGGCCCCAGGCCCCGCGCCCGGGACTGGGACTCGGACCAGCCGAGCGCAGCGCCAGCTTGTGCGCCCGCCGCGCGCCTAGCGGATCCGAGTCGCGCGGAGCCGCCCGCCCGCCCCGCCCCACCCGCCCGGGTGAGTACGCGCCGCGGGGCCCCGGGAAGAGGTGCGCCTGCGGCCGGCCCCCAGACCCGCGCGCCCGCCAGGGGTTCGGGCCGGCACGTGGGTGCAACCGGGTCCGGGCCGGGTAGGCGGCCGAAGCCTGGGATCCCTTCCCTGCTTTTCGCGGGAAGCCGTGTCTCTCGCCCTCTCGGAAGCAGACAACGGGACGGTCCTCTTACCCGGAAAGTTTCCAGCCCGCACCCTGCGCCCAGGCTGAGAGGCGCCCCACCCTCGGCATCCTCGGAGCCTTGGTTTCTCTCACAAGTGCCCCATCGAGCCCTGGAGGGTCCGCGGGTTGGCTTTTCTGGGGGTGACAGGCTTTGCGGTCCGTCGCAAGGTCACCAGGCAGAATCAGTCCAAAGGTGGAGGTTGCTAGCTGCAGGCTGGCTGTGCCCTGGACACGGGGTCCACGTTGTGGGGGGTCTTCTGGCCTAGGTCCCTGGGCTCAGAGCTCCCTGGGTGGTAGGCAATGGGGAGGGCTGGGAAAGGTGGAAAAGGTGGGGTACTGCTGGGGGCAGAAGCCCTGCGCTCAGCCATCGGCTCTGGGTGCCCCCCTCCCCACCCCTGCCCCTGTCTTCAGGGACCTCCTGGCTGGCCAGCCCGGAGTGGCCAACATGTCTGCCAGGAGGAGCACTGCCCCTCCGTCCCCAGTCTTGGGGGAGGCCTGCTCCTCTGGGCCATTGGAGGCCTGATCTGCTGCTGCTGCTTCCTGTTTCACAGACGGGGTCCCAAAGACCTGGCTTTGGGGGCTTCTTCCCAAAGGCTGGGGTGCAGGCAGCGGAGGGGTGCTCCCTGTGCATGTCGGACCTCATGGCCACCCACAGACTGGCACCCCCACAGCCCTCCCGGGGAAGCCTTCGCTTTCCGCCGCTGGAGGGAGGCACAGTGTGGAAGCCAAGTTCAGGCGGACTTATTCTTTCAGAGCCTTGGGAACGGACCTGGGACAGGCTAGGTTGTCACAAGAGGCACACACCAGCGCTGCTCCCTCCTGAGCTGTGCTTAGCTGCCCCGGCCTCCTGCAGGCGCTAGCTCATGTGTGTGTGGGGGGGCAGGGGTGCGTTTTAAGCGAGTCGGTGGCATTAAGGTGGCGTCACGTGCTGCGAAAGGTGCCTGCCCAGAGGAAGAGGCCTGTGTTCGTTCGCAGTGGTGTTCCCACACACTCTCTTCAAAGCTGGCCCGTAATTCTAGAGAGGAGGCCTGAGAGGTGCCAGCCGTTTGGGGCCCAGCAGTGCACCTCTGGGGCCTGTTCTCTTTGCTGGGAGCTGGTCTGGAATACCCGCTGCCCAAACCGAGGTGACCCAGGCCCCTCTGACCTGTTCCCTGCGCTGCTCCTGCCTCCCCTCCGTGTCCCCTTCCTGTCTCGTCTGTCAGCATCAGCACTCTGGGGGGAAGACCCTAGGCTGTCCCACGGGCCCTGAGTCCGCTTGACAGTTGAGGAGGGCCACAGTTGGGGCCACACCCCCTGCCCCGAATCCAAATTGACAGGGGTTAGGAGGGGAGTGTAGATGGAAGAAGAGGTCAGGAGAGGAAGGTGAAAGCTGCCTGCTTGCGCTGCTGCGGGCTGAGAGACAGCTGTTGCTGGGGAGTGGGTCGCTGCTCAGGACAACAGGGCCCCTCCCCTCGGGTGGGAACCCTGGCCCGGGAAGCCCAGGATACTTCCAGGGCTGCCTTCCCTTCCTGCCTCTCCTTTCCGACCCAAAGCAGGGGCTTCCTCCCCACTCCCCAGAAGCTGTTCCTTGGCCCCTCCACCTTTCCAGCCCTTGTAGCCTCCTAGGATCCAGTTTTCTGGGTAGAACCGAAAATCCACTGCTTTTGGGAACTGTAAAAACTTCTGGGAATGACACTCCCGTCACCAGCAGGAGCAGAGAGGCCAGACCCACTTTCTGGGTGCCTCGGCTAAAGCTGTGGTCATCCCAGTTAGCCCACACGGGCCTGGCATCGGCCCTGCGTGGGGTGTCCACCCAGGCCCCCCCCGGGCGCCGTCTCTGGGCCTCTCCTCTGGGAGGCCGTCCCCAGTGGAGCTGTGGTTTCACCTCTCCGAGTGGTTCCCGGGTCGGCACCCTCTGTCCGGGGCGGGGTGGGGGGGTGGTCATGCTATGTCAGAATGATACCAAAAAGTGGTGCCAGCCCACAGGCGTTGTCCTGAAAGGGACCCTCTAGATCAGTGCCTTGGGTGTCCTAGGGCCAGGTTTACAAAGCGTGACCCAGGCTGCCCCAGAGCCTTGCCAAACTCCTGGGCCCTCTGAGACGGAAGCAGGGCCTCGGAGGGCAGGGCTGTCCGGGACTGAGGGGTGGGAGCCCCAGAAACTGTTCCCTCTCTTCTGACTCCTCAGTGACCCTGTGGTTAGCCATTTCCCTGCAGCGCTAGCCGGCCCGCAGGGTCCTCCTTCCTTCTGATAAGTGAAGGCCTTGGCCTGAAGCTTTCTGTGGCTTTGAGGAAATGACTAGTGTGGGCAGGTGTTGGTGGCTGTAGTCGTTAGTTGCCTTCTCTCCTCTGTCACCCCCTTTCCAGAGTTGCTCGCACTTCTGCAGGAGCGTTCTCGGTCCCCTCAATGAGGCCGCCTCTGGCTGCAGCATCATGCCTTACCACTATCACGTTCCCTGTGTGTGGAGTGTGTGAGTGAGTGTGTGAGTGGGAGAGACGCCCTTTATCCTCCAGAAGAGGAAGTAGTGGAGTGCGGCAACAAGTGAAAGCAGCAGCGTGTGATGCCCGGGCCACGGCCAGGTGCCCGGGGTTTCCGAGTGGTGCCCCTGAGCCCAGCAGGGGCTGAAACTCTGCCAAGGGGTTTTGCTGGGTTGGCTGCTTGTCAGGCTGAGGAGGGACGTCGGTGTCCTTTCAGGCCTGGCATCTTGCCCGGGGTCAGGAGCCCTGCAGCCCTGCCTCTGCCCACTCCACCGCGTCACAGCTGCCCTGCAGAAGGATGATGTGGTTGCTCTAGAATCTGAAGCCCTGGCTTCTGCCCCTAGGCCAGGGCTTCGAGGCCCCCCTCCACAGGGGCCTTGAGTGTGAGGAAGGCCAGGCTGCGGAGGCTAGAAGCAGCTGTAGTTGTCAGATAGTCCCTTCTTCCTCCCGAAGCTTCACCTCAAAGGCGGGGTGGGCCAGAGGCTCCAGGATCCGCTTCCATGTGGGTGGGGAGGGGAGGGCGGCTGGAAAGAGGACGGAGACCAGTCTGCAGGGTGCTGGGTCCCCACACTGTTGCTTCCGCCTTGGACCCAACCCCTCCTCCACGGTGCGGGTCCCAAGGGCTGCAGGGTTGGCACCTTGCACCCATGGTCTGTCCTAGGTCCTCTGCCCATGCATCCTCTGTCAGCTCTGTCCTTATAATAAAAAGGGACTTAGCAAATGTCAATGGAATTACCATTGATCAAGCAAGCACTTATTAAAAGCCTGGCCCAATGAACTGAAAAGAGAACCGAGCAAACAAAAAAAATAAGCAGCGCGCTCTGCATTTGCTGACATCACTTCATGGAAACCTCACCCAGCCCTTCCACTGAGCCCCTGTATAAGGAAGGAAGGGAGGCTCAGGAAGGTTGAACTACTTGGCCAAGGTCACACAGCTCGTAAGCAGCTGAGCAGGGCCTTGCAGCCAAGCAGGTTTCCAAACGCTGCACTTTCCAGCCCAGGTCCTCCACTGCTCCCCGGGCTCATCTCGCCCTGTCCTGTGATCCAGAGGGAGGCCGAGGCTCAGAGGTGTGAAGGGGTTTGCTCAAGGTCATGGTGCCTTGGTGACAAGGGGAGACCACCAACCATCCTGATTCCCAGCCTGGAGCTCTGTGTGCCAGCCCTGAACCCCATATGTCTGTTTGCTCACCCTGGAACCCCATCCCCTGAGTCCAGCCCTCTCTGTGGGGCAGCGAGGGTTCCTCGTCCTCCCCATCCCAGCTGCTGCCAGCCCCTCCCAGCCCCCACCTCTCCGCTTTCCCAACCGTAATTGCTTCCATCTGACCCGCCGCCTGCTCCTATGGCTCTGGAAACGCAGCTCAGCTGCCGCCCACAGGGTTACGGGGCCTCATCCGGCAACCGGGGCAGCACGTTGGGAAGGGGGCTGCGCGGTGGTGCCTGAGCACCGAGCCCGCCAAGGTGGCTACTCCTGATATCTGGCATTCCCAGATCCCTGCCGGGACGGACCACCTTTGCCCTTCGATGCTACTGGCCGGAGAGGCTCCTCCGAGCCCTGCTTCCCAGTCCAGTGGTGAACTTCCCTCCTGCCCAGAGAGGTTGCTCAGGTCGGGAGCAGGGAGGCCCAGCTGGCAGGGACAGGGACAGCAGGAGAGAGGTGGGGCCAGTGGGGTGCGCTGGGGACCCTCTGCCCCAGGGTCACAGGAGGGAAGTGAAGGAGGTCCTCATGGTGGCAGACACTGAGGGCCCTGGGAGCTTGGACTGGTGAAAAATGGAGCTACCTTGCTCTCTTTGGTGACAAGCGGTTGACTCAGAAGCCGCAGAACTAGAGACGAAGCTTCATATTTTGTCTCGATAGAAACAGCTTGCACACTGTACCAGCCAGGCACCCCTCGGTGGCCTCCCTTGCCTCCGGTTCCTCCCCCGTAGCGTCTCAGTGTGGGCCTGCGGAATGTCGGGGGGCCAGCACCCTCCTCTCGCTGCAGATGTCCCGGGGGGAACCGGTGACCGTGACAGGGATGCCCCAGGGCAGGTGCAGGCCTCGAGGGGGCACGGGTCTGGCGGGGGGACCGGGCTTGGAAACTTCGAAGGCGTTTTCCTCCCTGAGATTTGGGGGTTGCGGAGTGAGCTCCAGAAGCCTGTCTGTCATGTTCGCTGCCCTGTTCTCCATGCCTGGAATGGTGTCTGGCCAGTAATCGCTGCTCAGTCAATATTTGTTTGACGAAGGAATGGACAGTGCAGCTCAGGTTTCCGACTCTGGTTCACCGTGTCCCTGCTTCGCTTCCCCTTTCCCCCAGGCAAAGGGACAAGAGCTTCCCTTTGGACAGGTGAGCTGGTTTTCAGAGAAGGACCTGCTCCCTCCCCCTTCTCTGGGGGTGGGGACGGGCGGGCAGGCAGGAGCCCCAGGTGGGAAGGGGACAGAGTCTGCCCGTGCCACCTACTCTGTGGTGTCAGATGGGCACATGGCCGCTCCTGTCACCCCTCCTCTGCCTGTCCTCCAGGTCCTTGCACACACTGGCCCTCAGGTCACTTCCTGTCCCCGACACCGGCCCTCTCCTCCTCATTTTGGGCCCAGAAAGGTGCCCTGGGGCTGGAACCCTCATAGGGGTCCTCTCAGGAGGGAGGGCTAGGGAGCAGGGTCTCCCCCTCTTCTTGCTTCAACCCAACAACTTTATTCCTTAGACAGGTTGGGTTTCCACGTAAAATTTCATTGGAAAGTGGGACAGACAGTTTCTTGGCTTTAAAAGCGTGTATTTGAAAGCCCACACCTGTGCGGAGGAGCACACTGCGCGTGTTCCGCCTCCCCAGGTGCTCCCGCCTCCTCGCTTCCGCTCCCACCGTCCCTGCCTTGTGGCGTGGCTTCGGTGCCCTCCGTCCCCACCTCCAGCCGCTGTTCAGGAGAGGAGGGGACCCTGTGCCGGCCGAGCCCAGCTGAACCACAGCAGGGTGTGAGCAGAACCCTGACCACAGACAGGTGGGGGCAGGGCTGTGGGTGGTGACTGGGAGGGGCCCTTAGTCGTCCTCCTGCAGGCAGGGTCTGTCCCTTCCAGGGTGCACAGCCTGAGCACTTGCGAACGACGCCCTTCAGATCGCACCGCTGTGCCCTGGCCCCGTGCTCTGCTGATGCTGGCGGGCACATTTCGTGTGGTTCGGGTGTGGGGTGGAGAGTTTAGTGTCCGCCCGCTGGCCCTGGAGAAAGGCAGGTGGCTGAGCAGGAGTCGCTCCTGAGGATGTCCCACGTGTCTGCTCCCGGCTGTGTGGCTGCAGAAAGGTCTCCAACTTTATTTTCTCTAAGCATATCTGTTAATTGCACTGTTAATATCTGCCCCACCTCACGAGATTGTGGTGTACAAATGCGATCAACACTCTCCATGGAGCCCCAGTACCTGGCACCCTGCTGGCACACGGCACCCACTCCGTAACTGTTTCTTTCCGTGCAGCTTGCTGTTCAAGGTCACAGAGTAGCTCTTCCACTAGGCAAGAGACTGCCTAAGGAGTCTCCTTGGTCTCTGTCCCTCTGTCCCACCCCCTTCCCCATCTTGTTTCCTTCTCTGAGGGCCTGGTGTCACTCAGCCTGCGTTCTCCGGCCCCAAAGGTCCAGGCCTGTTGAGGCTAACACCCCTGGGGCATGGCTCACTGGGACCTGGGTGGGTGGGTGGGCCGAGGGCTCCCCAGTGCTGCTGGTCCGGCTCTGCAGGGCTGAGAGTGTGAGCACAGGGCTGGTGGGGGTGTGTTCTTGGTGGGGGGCTGTCCCCGTGGGCTGTGCGGCCTCTTCTCTCCACACTTGCTGACCCCAACTCCTGGCTCCCTTGTTGGTCCTGTTTCTCACTTTTTTCTCTTTCCAGTCTTTTTCTGACTTCCTTCCTCCCCTTTCCCTCCTCTAGATTCAGCCATCTCCCTTCCCTGATGCCTTCTTCCCCCTTACCTGTGCCCCCTCCTGTCCCAGCACCCCAGTTCTCCTAACAGTGGCAGTTGGACTTGGGTGGGTGGGTGGGTGGGGCACCTCCTGGGAGCAGCTGCAGAGTTTTTAGTGAAGGGCTCCTGCAGCCGTCGGCTTTGGTGAGAGGGCCCTGCCCGCCCAAATGGTGGGAAGCAGCGTCGTCTCCAGCTCAGCACCCTGGGCCCTCACCCACCTCCTCCAACATCTTCTCGGGCAGGAAGGTGGGAGCTTGTCCTGGAGCTGGCCGGTGGGACTTTGCTGGCCTCTGACCTCTGCCGTCCACCTCCTCTCTCCAGAGCTCCTTTGCCCAGAGGCCCCTGCTGGGATGGAAGAGGCTGGCCGGGGCAGGGAGGAGGTTTCTGCTCAGATGGCAGCCAGGTGAGCACACACAGTGTGGCGTGCTTGGGTTGAGGGACTCGTGTGTGTGTGCACATGCACTGTGGGCGTGCGGATGAAGGGGAACGAGGCACGCCACTGGGCGTGGTCAAGAACGTGGCACCCTGTGCCGGCCTGCCCCTAGCCCGGAGCCCTCCTCCAGTCTTTGTGACCCTGGCCTTGCACTGCAGCTTCGTCCTGTCCTGGGGGCCAGCTGGTCTCTGGCTGTGGTCCCACTCATGGTGACTGATCTCTGGCCACCCATTTGGCGTCCTGTGGCCAGCATTTGCCTACCCCCTCTCCCCAAAATGGAGGCGTATGGGGGCTTCCTGCCTGGTGTCTCAGCCCCGCCAAGGCGGAGGGAATGGGGAACAGCTGTGCTGGCCGATCCCGGCGCCGTATGGATGTGGTTCCACAACAAAGCTCCCTCTGTGTGTTCTCAGGCCCCTTACATAACAGCGGGGGGGAGACAGGCTGGAGGAGCAGGAGATTCGGACAGGGAGACACCAGGATGGGGTGGCTGGAGAGGGGACAGGGACCGGCCGGAGAGGGAAGGGGAGTGAGTGAGAGAGACCATTGGGAAGAAGAGTAGGAAGAGGAGAAAAAGTTTGTCTTGACTCCATAATTCTACTTCCTGCCTCCTGGGGTGGGAAGGAGGCCATGTCCAGACCCTCCAATCTTTGCCCTTGTCTTCCCTCCTTGGGTCCCACCTACCAGCCTGGACATGCAGAGCAAGGGGCTGAGGAGGGGCTGCGGGGCCTTCCTGGGAGTGAGGCCAGATGGAGTTTGGGACTAGGTCTGAGAGTCAGCCCTTAGCTGCACTTTGTAAACCAAACATACCCCCTAAAGATAGGAATCATTCTCCTCCTTTACTCTATTTTTTAAATTTCTTGCCTTTTTTTTTTTTTGAGAGATTTGTTGTTCCACTTATTGATGCATTTGTTGGTTAGTTCTTGTATGTGCCCTGACTGGGGATTGAACCTGCAACCTTGGCATCTGGGATGACTCTCTAACCAACTGAGCTACCTAGCCAGGGTCCTCTCTTACACTTGGTTGTCTGTTCCCCACTCCCAGGCCCCGGGCCTGTCTCCAAAAGCCCCTCTGGCTCCGAGCTTTGTAGTGCTGCTGAGGGGTCGGCTTTCCCTCTCCCTGCACCCCATCAAGCTGGCCCCAAGGCCCCTCCCAGCTTGCTCACTCCTCCTCCCAAACAGGACCCTTGCTCCAGAGCCTGGGGTCACCCCTTCAGCCGCCCTCTGTCCTGTTTCCTGCACTCTCTCCTTCCTCGATAATCAGACACTCTCTCCTCACCATCACGATCTCTGCAGCTGTCCAAATAGAGTGAGAAGAAAAGGTTCTCTTTCTGGAACAGCTGGACTGGCAGGCCAGGAAGGCCAGGTGAGCTGGCCGGGCTTCAGTATGTCCTTGGGGTGGGAGGAGCCCTGTGCCAGGGCCCTGACCCTGTCAGCTCCTAGGTAGGGAGACAGACACCCGGGAGACGACACCCGGGAGAAGCCAGGAGAGTTGGCGGGGCCTTCAGACAGGGCCTGGGCCCTGCGGTGGCCCAGTCTCCCGGGCTTCCCCGGGGTCTGTGTCTTCCCTGTGCCTCAGTTTCCCTGAACCTTTTTCTGGCACCAGACCTCCTTGGAAAGGATTTGATGTCACTCCAAGTGTAGTACTTGTCCCCAGATTGCAGTGGATGGACAGGACCGAGTCCTTGAGGACAAGGATGGCTCCTTGAAGGGCAGGGAGGAGCTGCTGGTGAGGCCCCCGGTTCTGCTGGGCATGAGGGACAGAGAACCCACGGTGCTGGGCCTTGCTTGGCCCCTGGCATGCCCTCTGTTAGGGTTAGGGTGTCTGCCCAGCGTGTGCGCTCTCCTCCGGGCACTGCTGTCTGGAGAGGTGGTGTAGGCGAACCCAAACCTGCTGGAAAGACCTAGATTCTGGGACTCCTCAGTCCAGGCCCAGACCCGACCCGCCCCGCCGCCCCTTCCCTGGGTCTGGGTCCTGGGGTGATCTGAAATTGCTAAGGCCTCACAGCTTGAGCCCCAAAGGTCTGGGGCTGAGGCAGGAGGCTGGGCGAGGGCCTAGGAGTTTCCTGGATTTGTGTGGGGTGGCCTGGGGAGACAGTCCCTGTCACTGAGACCAGGATTAGGTGCTGGGACAGGCTGTGAGGATAGTGAATTTGTGCTGGGAGGGTACTGGGTGGGGGAGCCCCCACTGGGGCAGCAGCCTCTGCCCAGCCTCAGCCATAGGCTGCCGGAGGTCATCCCCCTGCCCTCCCTGCCCCCCACCACGTGCTCCTCCTGTGGCCGAGGGCTTTCGCCCAGCTTTGGGAGGAGATCCCAGTGGGGCTGGTGTAGCCACTCCCAGCTCCTCTGGAAGCTCCAGGCTCCCTGGCTGGTAGCTCTAGGGACCTTCAACTTAACAAACAAGCTCTGCTGGAGCCTGAGCTGATGGTTGAGGAGCCTGGTGGGCAGCACCCCACGCCGCCGTGGGATGGGGGAAGACGGCGCCCTGGTGCAGGGGGCCCAGCAGCCCCCAGAAGCTGTATGTTGGGAGTGGGGTGGGAGGCAGGGAAGGAGGAGGGGTGAGCTATGTCTGCGTGTGTGAGCGTGAGTGTGCAGGGGTTACTAGGTTCTTGCGGTTCCGCGTTCGTTTTGGGGTGTACACCTGTGTTTGAGCAAGGATCGCTGTATTTGTGCAGAGATGTGTTGGTAGGTTTTTGGCTCGGGGGGGCGGTCCGGGTGGACCAGAGCAGGGTCGGCCTGAGAAGGGGCTCAGTGTCTTCTCCTGCCTCCTGGTTCCGGGGTGTGGATGGAGCTCCTCGTTGCCACGTAGGGGCTGGGTGAGCCCCAGGACAGAGGTCGCCCCGGATCGTCCCTGATAACCTGGACATCAGCCAGCTCTCCAGCCAGCATTCTCTTCTGCCTGCGCCCTGGGCCCTGGGGTGCAGCCTGGAGGGGCTGCCCCTTCCCCAGCTGCGCCTCCTTTCCCTTCCCCATCACCGTTACTGGGAAGAGAGCCCTGGACACGGCTGGCTCGGTGAAGAGCCTTGCTGGTGTGAAACAAGCTCCGAAGGGCTTCTCTTCCCAGCCTCTCTCTTCCCAGGGTGCAGGCTGATGCAGGAAATGGCGGCCTTGATTTCCCTTTTTTATGGTTTCATTTCTCTTGTAGAGACCCCCCCCCCGCCCCTCCCTTCACAGCAGCATGCACGGCCACCTCCTTGTCCTGTTCTCACCCTCAGCAGGTATGACCCAATTATTGGGCCCCTAGTAGGAAATCAGGAGTGGACCCTCCCCTGCTGATGCCCGGAAGGAAACGTCTTTGTTCTAGAATCACCATTGTGGGCCAGTTTGCACCACAGAGCTGCTGGGTCCTCTTGACAGAAGACGGGGGGGGGGGGGGTTGTCTGCAGGGGTGGGGGTCCCTGTTGGCATTAGGGGCCAGGCGTTTCTGTATCTGAATCCCTGCTGCTCCCCAGTGCCCCCAAGAAAGGCACGCCACCAGCCACCATCCATGGGCCAGGGCTGGGATTGTGTCCAACTGTGCAGGCTTCCAGGTCTGAGCGTGGCCCCGCAGTGTCCCTGCTCAGGGACTTCGGGAGTCCTGCTCTGCATAGGGTACTTACCTAGCGGAGGGAGCATCCCTGGGGAACCAGGCACCACTCCTGGAGCCCAGCAGGCAGTGCCCTGGGCCACAGCGTAGCGGGAGAGAGCGCCCTGGCAGAGGGGACCCATCAGCCCCAAGAAGCGGTGGGTGGGGGGTGCTGCTCAGCAGACAGGGCACACCTCCGCCCCAGTCAGGGAGCTGTGCCGAGGCCTGGTGGGGTGGCTGTCAGGCAGACCTGACCAGGGACCTGGGCACCGTCTCTGGGAGACGCTGCAGCCTCTCCAGGGTGGCCTCCACCCCCTCCCTACTCCATGCTCCTCCGCACTTCAGTGTGTACCCCGAGTCCAGCCAGGCTGTGGGATTTGCATTTAGCGCAGGACCCAACCGACGGGCAGTGCCCCTCCCTCCCTCCCTCCCTGAGCAGCTGTGTGGGCCCCGTGGGCCAGGAGGAGAGGTGAGCACCATCTTCGGCCCTTCCTCGCTGTGCTCAGTCAAATCTGCCTTCTTTCTGTTCCTCACACCCAACAAAGCCTCAGGGTCTTTGCTGCCCTCTCAGTCTGGAACCTTCTTCCCTCTCCCCACACCCCACTCCAGCATCTCTGCATGGGCACCCTGCTGTCAGGTCTGAGGCGGTGGAGAGCACTAGCTGTCCCTGGCTGTCCCGGCTCACTGTTCAGTTTCATTGGCCTCATAGCATGATGTGTATCGTCGTCATGTGAGACTACTCATGTGTTTGTCTGTCATTTACTCTCCCCACCTAGGTGTACATTCTGGGAGCACAGGCCTCTTTCCATGTTTACTGCTGTAGCACAGAGTCTGACAGAGTGCCCGGCACGTAGTAGGCCCACAGTCCCTGTCACCTCTGGTTTCTGTCAGGCTGCTGGGCCTTGCTGTATCCCAGGAGGACTTGGCACCCCAGCCCACCTTGGGACAGTGCTGTTATTCAAAATGAGCCCTTCTGAGCAGCAAATGGAGGAGGAGGGAGGTCCCCCCATGGCTGTCCTGGACCCGCAACGGGGTTAGTCACTGGGGTGAGTCAACGGGGTTAGTCACTGGGGTCACTTAGTGGACCAGCTGCCCGAGACTTAGGACATGGGTGTGCATGGACCAAAGGTACCGGGAGTCAATTCCACAGAAACCACTGGCTAATGAAAAGCAGATACCCTTGTGAGTTTAAGAGAAGTGACACACAGAAAGACAAATAGCGATGGGCTGACTGTGCCAACTTCCCCAAAGCTGTTACTGGACACCACCGCCCCTGCCCCACCCCCATCTACATACACCCAGACTTCTGCACTCGGCTGCTTTTAACTTGGCAGAAGGAGGGAAGGTTAAACTGCTCCGCTCTCAAAGATGTTGCACTGCAGACCTTTCCTATAAAGCAAAACCACTGTCCCCTGTTGCTGGACACAGCCCTGCACCAGGGCAAAGGGTCTGATGGGCAGAGAGAGGGCTGGACTCACTCCCCACGCAGCGTCCCCACCAGGCCTGGCTGGGCACACTCAGGGTGCGCAACTGGGCCCGGTGGCCCTCCCCTGCCATTCCGCCTGTGGAGTGGGACATGGAGAGACGTCAGAATGGCCCGTGTCCGCCGGGTCTGTCAGCAGGGCAGTTCGATTCCCCCACTTCTCGGTGGTAAAGATCCTCAGAGCTCCTCTTCCCCACACCGCCGGCTGGCGATAGCAACAGTAGCACCGTGTTTGTATCCCCCAGAAAACCCGGGACTTGGAGATGTGAGTCAGTCAGCAGCTAGTTAGTAGCGGATCGGGACCAAAGTCCCAGTGTGTGAGGCTCCAAAGTTTGTATTCCGCATTTTCTATTCTCTTTGTAGCAAGTTTTTAGTTGAGAGTGTATCCTACTCATCAGTTTAAAAAGTTAAACACACAAAACGGTATGTGATAAAAAGAGGTTGTCCCTTCCATCCCAGACCCCTGCCCCTGGACTTCCCCCTAGAGAAGCAGCCGCCTTAGATTTTTCTGCATCCTTCCAGGCAGTCTGTTGGCGGGTGCACATGTCCATGTACACACGTCTGTTGTGAAGAGCACGTTTGGAGATGCACAGAGCACTGCTCTCCACCTTTTTTTGGAGATGCACAGAGCACTGCTCTCCACCTTTGAAACAGCAGGACTATGGCTCTGAGTGGTGTGGCTCTGTTGGGCTCAGTCCTGCAAAGGGAGAGGTCAGCAGTTCGATTCCCGGTCAGGGCACATGCCTGGATTGTGAGTTGGGTCCCCGGTCAGGACGTGTGAGAGGCAACCAATCAGTGTTTCTCTCCCTCTCTTTCTCCTGCCCTTCTCCTCTTTCTGAAAGGAAATAAATGAAATCTTTTCAAGAAAATCAGTAGGCTTCGGAGAGCATGGGGGACCAGCATGCGTGGATTTGCGTTCTGTTTTTCACGGCGGCATGGTGTCCCATTGCCTGTGCCTCGATGCTCTGGACTGGCATCCACATGGCTCTTTCTCTCTTCTTTTTTTTTAAGATCAAAGATTTTTTTTAAAGACTTTATTTATTTTTTAGAGAGAAGGGGAGGGAGGGAGAAAAGGGAGGGAGAGAAACATTGATGCAAGAGAGAGACATCAATCAGTGGCCTCTTGTTCACGCCCTGCTGGGGGCCGAACCCACAGCCTAGGCATGTGCCCTGACTGGAATGGAATGAGCGGCACCCAGCCCACTGAGCCACGCCGGTCAGGGCTCTGCATAGATTTTCAAGTTGCGTCCATCTTCCCTGTTGCAAATAGCCCTGCTGGAAGGATCTCGACAGAAAGATCTCTGCACACAAAAGGAACCTTTTCTATGGAATAAACATGGAATTCAGTGGGATTCCCTGGCTGACAGGGATTTTGGTAGATAATGCCAAGTCAGCTCCCAAAAGGTTGGCCCCGCTCCCACTTCCCCCAGGGCCAGGCGCCCCAGCTCCAGCGGCAGCCAGGGTCCGGGGGTCAGTGAGACGGCTCGAAGGCTGTCCCTGCTGCGCTGTAAGCCCGACGTTGATGAGCGTCTTTCCCTGCGTGCCTGTCACCATCACCATACATTGCTCGTTCATGTCCTTAGCCGACTGTCAAGTTTTGTTTTTTCTTATTGATTTGCACATTATAAGTTAAGGGCATTAACTAGTCCGTTACACATAGATTACAGATATTTCTCCCTGTTTTCCTTTGCCTTTTAACTGTGTGCTAAGATACCAACTTTTTTCTTCTATAGCCTCTGAATTTTTGTCTTAAAAATAATATAATAGACCCCAGTAGTCGTCAGCCACATTTAGCAAATGTGCCTGTTTCCTTTTATTACATCAGTTTTTTCTTTAAGAAATAAAATATCACAAGTATAGAACTGAAGCCTTGCCCCTACAGCTGGCCCTATCCTGCCTCTTCCCAGAGTGTAATGTTTACCTCGATTTGAGACCACCCCTAGGTTTTATTATCTTCCCTTAAACACACGCAGCGTGCATACACGCACATAAACACACAAACAGTGCTGCCTAGCTGCTCACACACTCAGAATGATTTTGTAAGTTTTTAACTTTTAAGTGCAGTCGTATGCTGCTTAATAACAGGGATACGTTCTGAGAAATGCCTCGTTAGGCTATTTTTTAAAAATGTATTGATTTATTTTTTTTAGAGAGAGAGGCATCAATTTGTTCTTTCACTTATGTATGCATTCATTGATTGCTTGGTATATGTGCCCCGACTGGGGATCAAACCCACAACCTTGGTGCATCAGGACAAGGCTCCAACCCACTGAGCTCCCCATTAGGGCTCATGAGGCAATTCTGTCCTGTGTGAACATCAGACAGTGCACCGAGTACACACCTGGGCCGTATGGAGCAGTCTGTGGCTCCTGGGCTATAAACCTGTACAGCATGTTACCATAAAAAACAACCGGAGATTAAACCCAGCACTTGAGAAAAAGATGCAATCCAAACAGACCGTAAACACGGGATGAATCAGGCTGCTGCTGGCAAAACATGGCAGCCTGTTCTCCAGCAGAAAAAAATTTATAAGTAGAAAGAATGAACTGTACTGATAAAAAGTACAGTAAATAGTCGTTTGTTGTCATCATCAGGCATCATGTGCTGCGCATAGTTGCATGCACTCTCCTGTTACACCACCGGCAGCGTACATCGCCACGAACCCGTGAGGCATGTGTTGTGCTGCCACATTTCACGGCTGTGACGTCACCAGGTGGCAGGGATTTTTTTAACTCCATTATGATCTTTACATGATGCATGACCGTAATGGATCTATGCAAAGAACATTTCAGCAATTAAAGTAATTTTAAAATGACTCATGCATCACTGGTTCATGAGAAGGTGTTGCACACTGAAATATTCTAGTTCGAAAACACGGTAAACTGAGAAGGCTATATTAAACTACGGTTGACAAGTTGGCCCCTTTAAGGCCAGGAAAGTGAGAAGATAAATTCTGTTTTGGATATAAATGAAATACTGAACTTAAAACAATGCTTTGGTAGTAATCCATTCATCATTTCTCTCTGTTTTTCTTTTTTTGAGTTTCTATTTTACTTTAAAGTTTTACTTTTCAGTTACAGTGACTATTCAGGTTTCTCTTGTATTACTTTGTGGGGTACAACGGAGTGCTGAAACAGTCCCATACTTACAGAGTGCACCCCAACCCGCCCAACCCGCCATGCTGCGGGTGCCCACGGGCCCCGCCCACAGCTATCGCTATGGCAGCCGCATTGGCCGACTCCCTGTGCCGCACTCCCATCCCCGGGACGGTTTTGCCTCTGCCAGTCCCTACTTCTCAGTCCCTTCCCCTTTCCTGCCCAGCCTCCCATGAACATGTTTCATGTTCACCTGGTGTTCGAGTTGAACCTGTGAATCACGTTTTTCTGTCCTTTTTCCCTCTTTGGGCTTTCATTGATTTAAAGGAATCCCGACATACCCAGGCATTTGTCGATGACATGTATGCGCTGTGTCTGACTTGTCCAAGGCTAGAACTCTTAACCACTGCCCCGCTGTCCCTGCCTGTGGCTGACCGCTGTGGAGACGATGTCTTCTGCAGCGGGGGGTCTGGTCAGGGGCCTGGGCACCATGTCCGCGCCAGGAGATGCTGTGCCAGGAAAGAGCGCAGAGGGCTTCCCCAGGGGGGCCTCCTCCCTCTCCCCGCTGCGGCGTGTGCCCTGCGTCTGGCCGGTGCCTGGATCCGCGCTGGTGCAGGGCCCGGTCTGGCTGGCTGTGCCCCTCCTCCCCGCTCTGCCCGGGCAGCTGCCTGTGTCCCGTGTTGTGTGCACAGTGGACCCAGCTGCCAGGCGGGGAGGTGAGTGCCAGCCTCGCCTATCAGTGGCCCGTGCTGTGGCTGGGCTTGCCCTTGTGGGTCTCACTGTGATGATAAGACGTGCTTCAGCGATAGCCATCAGCGAACTTCAAAAACATGGAAGTTTATTCTTCATAGGGCCTGCAGGGACACTGCACTTGTGGGGTTGGGGGCAGGGAGAACCAGGCCCGGGTTCTGCTGTAATTGGGGTTGAAAGTGCAGGCCTAGAGTTTTGAGGATTCACTATTTTTTTTTTTAAGCCATAACGTTAATTGCACGATTAATCATCGAAATCCTTAGGATGCTGCAGCAGCTGCCCTCCTGGGCTTGGGTGCTGCTCCTTCATGGAATCCACGCCTGAATCTGCTGTGTGTGACTTTTAGGTGCTCATCCGACCAGGCCTGGTGGTGGTCCATCGTTTAGCCTTGACACTCCAGTTGCCCTTCCTCTTTCACTTGGTGGGGTAGCTGCTCTTGCCGCAGGTGGACTCCGGAGGCCTCGGGCCCACAGCGGAGGCCCGGCATGTGCGTCTCGTTGCAGTGCTGGCTTACCGGTGACGTTCCCTCTGTCTTCCCACTTCCGCTGCCGAGACCAGAGAGTCAGGATTGGTGAAACTGAAACATAAGAGCCGTAATCTAAAGTGCAGCCCAAATGGTCAGTTTTTTAAATCAACCAAGACCTCTGAACACAAAGAAGCTTGGGGGTGGGAGGGGGCCTGGCTCTTTATCTGGCTGACTGGCATTCGTGAGTATCCAAGATACCTGCCTTTGAAGTGGATGCTATTTCCAAACCTGGATTCTTTTCCTCTGCCTCCAGGAGGCCAAAGGTGCTTTGGGGGCTGGGGCCTGGGCCCTGGATTTTAGCCCAGGCTGCTGCCTCTTGAGGGGCAAGTAAGGAGGAATGGAGGTTTCCTGGGTGAGAAGAGGGGTTCTTCCAGCCGGTCCCTCTCCTGGGACCACACGGGTCGGCTGATGTCAGCTCGCTGTGTGGCACCGAGGCCTCGGAGCTGCTGGTGGTTGAGATGAGTCAGAAGTGATACGGATGTCCTGTGAGAGTGACGTGTCAGGCAGAGCGTGTGGCATCTGCTGGCCCCACCAGCTGCAGCGCTGAGCACCTCGCCAGCCCCTGGCACCTTATGCACCCAGGCCTTTGCGACTAAGGGTCTGGGATGTCTCACCATGATGAAACATTCTGTCTGCTCTTATTCTGCTCATTGGTTCATTCGTTTATCCATTTAAATATTTGTTAATGACCTGCAGGCATTGAATTTGGTGCTGCAGATAGGGTGGGCCACAGGAAGTCCCTGCTTCCCTGGTGCAGACAACACAGTCAGTGTGCACAGGAGACAGTCAGCACAGGAGACAGTGTGGTCTGACCGTGACAAGGGAAATTCAGCAGGGTGACGTGGTGGGGCGGACCACAGCGGGGGTGGGGTGGGCGAGGAGGCTCCCAGACGGGGGTCTGGCGCTCTGTGCCGGGAGGGAGGAGGGAGGACGCAGGGGAAGGGGAGGCTGGGCTTGGCTCGCAATGATTCCAGACCCCCGGCATGCATGCCACAGCACTCCGGCCCTGACAAGGGTTCGGATCCCAGGCTGTTGGCGCTGACCCCGCCCTTGGCTCTGCCTCCGTTCCGAGATGGAGTCCGAGTGTGGATGGGGGTGGGCAGGTGAACATGCTTCATTTGGGTAGGGGAAGGTGTATTTTAGGAGGTGCTGGTGCGGCCTCGGGCTGCCAGGGTCGTCTCAGTTCAGGGGCCAGTCAGTTGTGCATGGCTAAGGTTCTCAGTCTTCTGTGCTTTCAGTCACAGAATAGACTGGCTGAAAATAGTCTGTTTTTTTTAAATGATGTTGTGATTCACCCTCTATTCTTCACAGTTGTAGCTTTTGGATCTCACTGAGTACGTGGCAACGAAGTCCTGCCAGCAGTCTCCTCTCACCGAGCACATGCTGCAGTGTGCCTTACCCAGTGTGTCCCGTGGGGCCCCTGTGCCTCCATTTCACAGACTGGGAGAAGGGGGCTTCGGGATGCCAAGGCGTTCCCCAAAGTCACACACCTGGCAGGTGGCAGAGGCAGGGTCCAGACCCAGGGGCCCGTCCCCTGGGCACAGATCTCGGCCGGAATAGGAGAGAAGCTCTAGTGTGGCGGTCCTGCGGGACCTGCTGGCCAGCCCCACTGTGCTGTCTGTCCGTCCGTCCGTGTGGGCCCAGGCAGGTGCGGGGAGCGAGGCACCGCCAGGGGCCAGCCACCAGGCCAAGATGTCAGGGTCAGGAGGAGGCTGGGGTGGGCCAGGTGGCAATGTCTCCTTGAACTGTGCCCCACACCCAGAGCCCCAATGGCCAGGGGGAGCAGCATGCAGGGAAGAGGGATTCTTCTCGGTGGACATGCGGAGACTCTGGATGGTGTGAACGGTGGCTGGGGTCAGAATGGCCCAGGCCCCTCCTCAGCGTCTCAGGCCCTGAGTCGGCGTTTCGGACTTGGAGCCCAGGAAGCGCGTGGTGCTCAGAAAGCGTCCCGGTGCTCCCAGCGGGATCCTGGAGGTGACCCAGCGCAGTGCTGTCCAATAGAAAGGGAACGGAGGCACACAGGCAAGCCCCGCGTGTAGTTTTAAATTTTAAAAGTGTTAATTTTTTCACATTTGTAAAAAGTGAGGTGAAATTAATTTTACTCCTTTAAGAGTCAATGTAGCCAAAATGTTATTTCAACATGCGTTCAATGTCAATAATTTAAAGGTGGTAGTTTACTTTTTTGGTACTAATTTGAGGTCCAACGTATATTTTTCACTTAAGAGCACATCTCAGTGGGGACCGGCCACACGGCCAACATGCCACAGCCTCATGTGGCATGGGCCACTGCATGGGGCCACCACGTGGGACCAGGCAGGGCTGGGACCGTGTATGTGTGTGTGTGGGGGGGCACTGGCCACACTGTTGGTGAGCTGGGTTTAAGCCCCAGCTCCAGCAGGGCCTTCAGCTTTCAGTCCGAACTCCTCAGCCCCTGGGTGGGCGGTTGGGGGAGGGTACCCTGCAGGAGCCCCTGACTAGGAACCTGGGGGGTCCGCAGCCACACCACATTTCCCCGTACTTATCCGGGACATGGGCCTGGATAATGGACCTTCTGCCCAGCCGCACCACTTTAGCTTCCTCACCCAGAGAATGGAATTCAAAGCGTCTGCCCCTCCCTGGCCCACCCCAGGAGTCTGATTCTCAAGTGGCTCCCCGTGGTGTCTTGTGACTGGCAGCTGATCAGGTGGGTGATACTATGTTACCATGCGTCTCTGTGCCTGAGGCTGCAGTGCTGGGCTGTTTAGGGCCTGTCCTGCCCTCTCTCCTTTGAATGTGGATGTCCGGAGAGATGCCCCCTCTGCTCACTGGTGGGCCTTGGGGCAGCTGCTCAATCACTCTGCCCTTTGCTGCCTGGAACGAGCCTGGGGCTGAGGCAGCCTCGTTCCCTCCAGGCATGCTGTGAGCCGTGAGCTCGCCATGCTGTTCAGTGAGGCTCACAGGATGCAGCCCACAGGCTGTGGCCGTCGGGGCTGAAGCAGGTACCTGACCTGCCACTGCCTCTTCTCCTCTTGCCCCAGGAGATGCACTGGTGCATCCAACAAAGCTGCACAGAGAGCCTCATGTGTGCCAGGCACTGTCCTAGACGCAGAGCAGCAAACAAAGCAACAGGAGGCATCTCTGCAAGCAGGAGGGGGACCTGAAATATGGGGTATATGCCGAACTTTTAGTGGGAGATGGGGGTGAGTAAGGAGCTGAACGTCCGGGGGGAAGCATTTCCCACCGAACAGATGGCCCGTGGGAGGGGCATGCCTTGCCCAATCAAGAAAGAGTGGGGCCAGGGCGAGCTGGGAAGTAGGGAAGGGGGTACTGCTGGTGGGTCGTGTGCATCCTCATAGATCAGAGGCTTTCCTAGTGATGAGGAGCCCACGGAGGGTTTTTGAGCAGAGGAGAATAGAGACGACTGGTCCTTTCTGCAGGATCGAGGAACCGCATCCATGAGTCAGTGATAAAAGTGGACAGGGACCCCCAGGAGAACTTCCACAGCCTCCCCCTAGCAGTTGAGTTCATTCCATTAAGTTCACAGCCCAGCGAGAGTCCCCTCTGGAATGCTGGCAGCAGGCACCAGGCCGAGAGGACCTGCCGTGGGTTAGCCGACACCGTGATGGGCTGGAAACATGGCCCTGGCTTCCTGAGGGGAAGTGGGTGTATGTCCACAGGTGTCTTGCGGTCCCGCTTCTGGCTCAAAGTGGCAGCCACACAAGTTCCGAACCCAGGAGACCTTGCTTGCCCGAGGAGGGATTTCAGCCCTGAGCCAGGGCCGGGACATGACTGTGTGAAAATGAGCGCGGTTGTAGCCGGCCCTCCTGGAGGCCTGGTGTCCAGATGGAGGGCAAAAGTCAGCCTGCCAGTGCCGCTGGATGCGCTGAGATCGTGCTGGACAGCTTCCAGCGCGGCCGCAGACTGGGGGGCAGCAGGCGGCCGCTCGTGGAGTCCAGTGAGCGATTTCCCGGGCAGGATGGGGTGAGAGGCAGCAGGGTGGGGAGTTAGGGGTGCCGGCTGGGCGTCAAGCCTGAGTTCCAGCCCCCTCCCCGCCAGCTGCATGACCCTGGGCGAGTTGCTGACTCTCTTGGCACCTCAGTTCCCTCTCTGGCACAGGGAGGTAATAATAGTGTTTAACTCACAGCGTTGAGGTCATACTTGGACAGCCCTTGAAAGTGTCTCGCAGAGGAGTTCTCAGCGTTTGGTAATTTCTGGAGATGTTTTGTTTGTCGTAGCTGGGGAGTGGGGGGTCCTGCTGGCATCCAGGGAGTCGAGGTCACCATTCTGCGGTGCACGGAACGGCCCCCACAACAATGCTGGGAGACCAGCCCCTGGTTTCGCACCAAGTGAGTGCACAGTACATTTCAGCTGTGAGTAAGGGATGCGGTACATTTTTAACCTCAATGTATTACTTTTACGTCAAACATTTGTAATACAATTGCTACATTCTAGATACTATTATTCTTAAATTCCCAGGCTGGTGCACAATCCACGGAGCCACCCCGCCAGGGCTTAGACACTGTGATTCTTTTTGTCTGGAGACTTTACGAAGAAGTTCCTGACCACAGAGGTTGCAGTGTCCTGGGCAGGATAAAACGATACATAATAACCTAATATAAAGTAACATTAGGTGATAAAGCATCTTCTCTATCCCAGGTACTCCAATAGACTCTCGGTAGAAACAAGCCTCCAGCTTCAGAGGCCAGAAGGTAGTGGGCAAGGCATGCAAAGCAGTGATTCTATAATAGGAAATTACATTACCTGTAAGGGCTAAAATCGAGATAGAAACAAGATTTTGTGTAAGAGAAACACCAGTTGCTTAGAAATGTCAGAAAAGACTTTGTGGGCGAGGCGTCGTTGAGCCGGTGCTGCAGGAGGGGTGGACTGACCGGCAGCCAGGGGGATGGGGGCTTTGGCAGAGGCCGGGGGCGGAAGGAAGGGGTAGGTGGCTCTTGTCCTGCGGGGTCAGAGGTGCCCCTTCAGGGCTGTGGCTGGACTTGGAAGGGCCCTGGCTGCCTCTGAGGAATTTTGGATTTTCGTTTAAGGAACGGGGAGCGATCGAAGTGGGAGGGCGGTTCTCTCCAACTTGTTTCTTAGAAAGACACCATGTTGGTCGTTCCAGGGAAGGGGCTTGAATGAGGAACGACTCACAAGTAAGAGACCAACTAGGAAGCAGGGGAATCGGGCGGGATGTAGACTCAGTCTCTGGCTTGAGAAGAGGAGAAGGGGGCGCTGCCTTCTGGATGTTTCTGAGTCTCTAGACTACTGGCCTTAACCCTGGATAAGTTTTATAAAGCTCTGTATCCCCCGTACCTCCCACAATGCTAAGCCTTTGAGGGAGTTCAGCAAACATTTTCTGGAATTAGGAAATGGGGCAGAATCGATACTTAGTAACTGTTTCGTAGGGATGTTGTGGACTGGGAGGGCTGCGTTGGAGACTGAGTTGATCATGTGGGGGCGGGGTGTGGGGAGAGACGGGTCTGGTTTGGGACAGGCTCACTTCTGAAGAATTTAAGGTCATCCAGGTGGCATGTGCCATAGAACGTTAGCGGTATTAGGATGGGCTCCGGGAGAGAAATTAAAGGGCTGGAAATAGAGACCTTGAATCATCAGGTATGGGTAGTACTTAGAGCTCTGGAAACGAATGAACTCCTGTGAAAACAGACAGGGGAGAGCAGAAGTTCAAGGGCGCCTCCCTGGTTACTGCGCACACTCAGAGCCTCCGGGCCAGCGCAGGGACGGTCAGGGAGGCAGCAAGGAACCCGGGGAGGGGCTAGACCTAGAAGCCAAGAAGGAGGCACTGCCTGACGGTGTCAGAGGCTTTGGCAAGACCTATTTCAGCACAGAAGTAAGGGTGGGAGGCAGGGCTGGAGTAGACTGAGGGGTCGTGTGGGGAGTGCGGCCCTTGGAGGCCAGGAGGCAGATAGATGCAGGAGGCAGGCGGCTCCAGCTCTCCCTACGGAGCAAGGGGACAGGGACGCTGATCAAGGTCTCTGAACCAGTAAGAAACAGACTGTGCTTCCGCCTCCCAACCCCCTTCCTGCAGCCTTCGGAGGAACATCACTGTGTCCCTGTGTCCCAGCGGGGGTTCTGAGGGGCCTGGCATCCCGCTGCGCCCCTTGGGGGGGGCAGCTCAGTCTCCTGTTCTTCTCGGAACAGCCGCTGCCTGCTGAATACTCACTGTGTCAACCATGGGTGTGCAGCAGCAGGAGTTACGGTTGCTGTCTCCATGGGGTTTGTTTCTGTAGCCGGTGGCCCCCAGGCTGCCCTCGGGTGAGTGCTGTGGCAGTTTCCACCAGCCTCCCTCCTGCCCGGGGCACTGTGGCTCCTGGCAAAGCACCAAAGAACACACAGCCTTCCTTGTCCTGGGGTCAGCTTTGCCTCGAGGGTTGGGTGAGCTCGGCTCCCAGCAGCTAGTGGCAGGTAGAGACTGCCGCACCTTGGACCAGATGAGTGGATCGGACGCCGGCTTTCCTGCCCAGGTACCCCACTTTGAGTTCTCCGCTGTCCTTTCATACCTTGGGGCTCAGTCTGTCATGTGGGGGAGCTGCTGGGAGAAGGCTACCCGTTGTCCTGAGGTAGCAGCTAGCCATGCCCTGGGCTTGGCTCAGCGAGGGGAGGGCTTGGGCTGCTGAGACCCCGGATGGGGTACCTTAGAGCAAGCCCTAAGATCAGCCAGTTTGCTGAGCAGAAAGCCAGCGCTGTTTGGGAACAGACACTCCCATGCATAACTTTCTTGGTCAAAGAAGGGCTAGTTGTCGTGTTGCTCAGGACCGGTCAGTGCCAGTCCCCTCTGCTGGTGACAGTGGCCTCCACCGAGGGTGGCCTACGGGGTGGCTGTCTTTCAGTTGCTGGGGCACAGGCTCTCTGTGGTGTGCCCATCTTGGCCGCACGTTAGAATCCTGAGGGAGGTGGGGGCAGGAGCTGAGTCTGCCTTGTTTTTTATTTAGTCACGCCTGGCCCTGCCCCTGACCAATTAAATAAGAATCTGGCAGAGTGGGCCCTGGATGTCTGTACGTTTTTAAACTTCTCAGGTGATCGCTTGCCTTGTGCAATCGGCGCTGTGATCTTCCAGCATCGAGGGAGAGGAAGTCAGATGGGGGAGCCCTGGTTGCCTGGGGAAGTGTGGGAACTGGGAGGGCCCTGGTCTCAGCCTAGCCGCAGGGCCCCCATCCCGACCCTGGGGGCTGGTCAGGCTCGGACCCACCCACACCCACTGAGTCAGAAAGTGCCTGTTAAAGTTGGAGGAACCTGCTTTCGCCACCCTCGGCCCAGTGCTGCTCAACCCTGGAGTCGCCTGGGGTGCTTGGACAAATTACAGTGCTGGGCCAGACCCACAAGGTCAGAATTCCCAGGTTCAGGACCATCAGCACCCCCGGGCAACTCTCCGGTGCCTGGAGCACACCCCTCCGTCCAGACCAGCGCTTCTCACACTTCGAATGTGCATTCAGATTGTCCAGATCTTATTCAAATGCGGGTTCTGATTCTGTGGGTCCGGAGGGGGCCTGAGAGGAGGAATTTCTACTGTTTCCTAGTGAGGGCCAGGCAGCCACTTAGATGCATGGTGACCTGCAAGTGCCCAGCACCCATGCCCCAGTTTTATAGCCAAAGAAACTGAAGGTCAGAGGGGAAGAAGTGACTCCCTCAAAGCAGCCCAACATACTGTTCATTCACCACTGTTCAGGGCTGGCTGTGTGCCAGGCAGCCGCTACCTGCCGGGGTCAGTGCAGGAACCAGCAGACCTGACTCCTGCGGGCACGGAGCGTCCACTCCGCTGGGGGAATCAGAAAGTAAACAGATGAGTCATGGAAGGACGGACAGGTCAGAACTGCTCTGGAGGCCACGGAGAGGCGGCATACAGGGAGTGAGGGCCGTGGCTGTGGGCAGGTTGGGAGTCCCGCACTTCTGGAAAAGCAATCAGGGAAGTTACTAGAACCATGACCTCCCCTGGGCCTTCTGACGGGATACCTGGGACTCGACTAGACAAGGCCACCCTCTGTCCCCACTGGGGTTAGGAAACGGGCACCCCCGACCCTCCGGAGGACGCTTGGCTCTCGTCCCCACACGGCCCTCTCCTCCCAGTCTAGACTCATCCTTCAGGGCTCAGGGACTCCAGGTGGAGCCCAGCAAATGCCCCCAGGCACAGGGCATGACTTCACGATAGGACAGTGCTCAGGGTCCTTGATTTGTGATTTGTGACAAAAATCAGGCCTTGTCCAGACACTGCCCCCCACCTCCAAGAAACTGTTGAGATTGTTCATTTATCCTGGAGAGGGCAGCCACTCGTGCCTCGAAACTGGGGCTGCTCGTGGAAGTGTCTGCCCCAGGCCCACACGGGCTGACCGAAGTTGCCCCAGGGGAGGGCCCAGGAATCTGGGCTTTTGGTAAATGGCCGGGTGATCCGAGGGACCCAGATCCCTGGGGAACCTGACGTGGCAGCGCCCCAGGCCTCTCTGTGTGGCTGTGGATGCTGCAGAAATTTTCCCCGTGCCGACTCCAGAGTGGGGCCCCAGCTGCACTGTGCGATTGTGGGACTTCTCTGTTACTGAGCCAGCTGCGGCTCCCCTCTTCCGCAGCCTGTGCTTTCCAGGCTGGCCCTCGCCCCTACCCTGAGGGTCTCCCACCTCCTCTTTGATCAAACAGACCCTGGTGCCCCAAGCACTCCGCATCCAAACACGCCGCCCTCGCGTCTCCCCTGCATGCCTGGGTGCCGAGGGCTCGGACCGTGTTTGCATTTCGTCAGAGTCCAGAAGGGCTCAGGGGGCCTTGTGGACCATCTCGTAGCTGCACCCTCACCTCACTGTCTGGCCTGCACAGGAGTGTTTGGCTGTACTAGTGAGAGGCAGATGATGGGGAAGTGAATGGTGGCCAGAAGCAAGGTGAAGCCTTGGGTGGTTGTGAGTAAACGTTTAATTGCATACTATACGAATCACACCCATATACAGTTAGCTTGACTTCCTTGTAAAAAAACAATAGATGGAGGTGCCCTTTTGCCTACCAGAGCTGGCCCTTCCCTGTTCCGAACGAGGAAGAGGACAGCAAAGGGAACCACTCCGGAGAAGCTGCAGCCGGCCACTCTGGCACGGAACTTGGCCCTTGAGGAATGGGACTTGGTTTCCCTTCCTGGAGCATAGGCCCCTGATCTGCCTTGGAGGGGCTGGGGGAAGTCCAGGATGAGAAGGGCCTGCTCTGGATGGCTGCCCCCGAGGCAGCTCGGGCAGAAAGAGGAGGCGGGAAGAGGTGGGCCGTGGGCGTGTCCTGCTCCGGTGTCTGGCAGGAGTGTGTGTGGAGCTGACCAGACAGACACCTCTGACTCCCGTCTTCCAGGTGGCCCGAGGCAGCCGGGATGCCAGCTCTCCCCAGGAGCCCTGCTTCCTGCTGAGAAACATGATCAACAAGTCCTGTGAGTGATGCCCAAGAGCCTCCACCCCGAAAAATGCCCCCCCAGAAGCAGTCTTCATTATCATCCTGGGACCTGGGGGGTATGGAGGGACAGACAGGGAGCGAGGGCCCCCCTCCATCTTGAAGGACATTGAAAGTGCTCGGGCCTGAGCCCTTTGCTGGAAAGCAAGGGCCAGGCTGGGCCAGGGGCTGGGCCAGCCTGAGTTGCAGGGTAGGGGGGCGCGGACGGGGCTGGCGAGAAGGTGGACGAGGGCCGTACCCGCCTCTTTCTGCCTCCAGCTCCTCTGTGTGTGTGCCCTGCAGGCTGGAAGCTGCTGGCCATGTTGGCGCTGGTCCTGGTCATCACGGTGTGGTACTCCATCTCCCGAGAGGACAGGTGCGTCAGGCTAGGAGTCCAGCTTCCGTGTCCTCGGACTCGGGAAGGAGCGTCATGGGGCGGGGGCAGAGTGGGGCAGGGGGTTCAGAGAGCCCCAGGGTGACCTCTCCCTTTAGCTGCTAGCCCAAGAGTCTTCCAGGAGGGTAGGTGGTGGGTTTGGGGGCAGAGCATGGTATGACGCCCCCAGGCCCTTGCTGGGGTGTTCAGAGCCTCCTCCATGGTTTGGTTTCAAAATGGACCAGGGGTTGAAATGACGCCCTCCCCCCCCCGCCCCACCCTCCCGCGCATGTTACGCTCCAGCACCTGGGACCTAAGTGCTGTGGGAGAAGGTGGAGGCTGGGCCCTGCGGCTGACCGCAGCTCCTGCCTCTCCTCCTCTTCCACCCGCAGTTTCTATTTTCCCATCCCAGACAAGGAGGAGCCCTGCCTGCAGGGGGAGGCAGAGAGGAAGGCTGCTAAACTCTTTGGCAAGTGAGTGCTTAGGCTGAGGTGGGTGGGCAGGGCCTGAGGTGAGCTGGGATTGAGAGTTTCATGGGGTGGGGGGCCTCAGAGCTAGCTGGACTGGGGATGGGCATGCTGGTGGACCTGGGTTAGAGGAAGTCAATGAAGGAGGGAAGGGCTCTTGGACATGCATGTAGGATATGAGTCAGAGGCCTGATCTTGGCTCTGACCTCCACATTAATCCTTCCCTATCCGCACCCTGCTCTCACCTCTCTGCAGCTACTCTCGAGATCAGCCCATCTTCCTGCAGCTTAAGGATTACTTCTGGGTTAAGACACCCTCTGTCTACGAGCTGCCCTACGGGACCAAGGGGAGTGGTAAGCACTGCCTGGGGTTGTGGGGACACTGGGTCACCCGGGCCACCCCCTCCTTTTTGGCCCTCCTGTTCGGGGCCCAGCACCCCTGCCAGCCCCGTTCTCAGCCAGGCCCAGGCTCCGCCCTGGGGCAAGGGTGCAGAAGGCGGGCAAAGCCCTGAGGAGTGGAAGAGGGAGAGCGGCACGCTGGCTCTTGTCATCAGCGCCTTCCGGCCGGTTCTTTTTGTAGAGGACGTGCTCCTCCGGGTTCTGGCCATCACCAGCTCCTCCATTCCCGAGAGCATCCTGCGGTAAGGAGCCTGCCCTCGTGCTCTAGCCCCAGTGCCTTCTCCTTCCCGCCCCGGTGAGAAGCAGGTGGGGCCCAGCACCCTCACTGAGCCCTCCTGTCGCTGGTCCCCCCATTGCCCTTTTGGCCCGTTTCCTAGACTGCCCCTCTCCAGGGGAGGCAGGTGCATCAGTCTCTGCAGCAGCAGTGAGCCTGGGTATCGGGCCGCCGGAGCAGGCAGAGGCTGCTGAGGGGTTGCCAGGGCAACAAGCAGGCCCCGGCAGCAGGCGAGGGACTCCGCAGTGGGGTTCCTTACTGGCGCTCCTCAGTCATCTTCACGTCTCTCCTCCTCTCCCTCCCGCGCTCTGCTCGGTTTCCTCTCCAGTTACAGAGGCCCAGGGCCCCTTGGAGATGCCTGCTCCCTGGGGACCAGGGACTGAGGGGGCCTGGGGAGGGGCCCTGAGCCTGGCCGGACAGGGGCAGACCCAGGGCAGGGCAGCAGTTGCTCTCGAGTCAGTTGCTCCTGGGTCTGAGCGCCCTCTCCCCCGGCAGCCTCCAGTGCCGCCGCTGCGTGGTGGTGGGCAACGGGCACCGGCTGCGCAACAGCTCGCTGGGCGAGGCCATCGACAAGCACGACATGGTCATCAGGTCTGTATGGCCCGCTTGCCTGCTTCTGTTTGGGGGTGGCTGCGGACAGGCCGAGGGGGGTGGGGGGGGGCCCTGGGTGACAGCAGCCTCCTCCTGCTTCCCAGGCTGAACAACGCCCCGGTGTCCGGCTATGAGGGCGACGTGGGCTCCAAGACCACCATGCGTCTCTTCTACCCGGAGTCTGCGCACTTCAACCCCAAGGTGGAGAACAACCCCAACACGCTGCTCATCCTGGTGGCTTTCAAGGCCATGGACTTCCACTGGATTGAGAGCATCCTGAGCGACAAGAAGCGGGTACGTGGGGACACAAGGACCCTGCCTGAGTCCGGCCCTCCATGCCGTGATGTCTGCTCTGCTGTCCCAGGGCTGGCGAGGGGGGACGTGAACCCAGTCTCCTGCAAGGCCGGCTGGAGGCCAGGGCCCGGGGCCGGCAGGAGTCAGGCGGCAGCCAAGGGCGTCCCAGGCTCGAGGCTGCCTGGGGCAGAAAAGCCGCCAAATTGTGTTTGCCAGGGAGAGAGCTGGGAGCGGAGGAGCGGTCGACAGTCATCTCTGGGCAGGGGCAGGTTAGGCATTCAAGATCTGGGACCTTTCTAGATATTCCCCAGAAAGTCCCCTGTGTCTCTTTATCATCCAGTCAAGTGCTGAACTGTCGAGTCTGGTGTTTTTGCCCAGTGTTTACACAACCCTGACTTTGAGGCCCACCCCCTCAGCCTGTGCCTGTCTGGAGACCCTCAGAAGTGGGATGGTTGGGCTTCGTGCTCCACTCACTGTGCCTCCCAGCCCCTCCGGGTGGGGGCGCCCTGCTCCGCTCCTCTGGTCCCCCATCTCTGGTGCAGGCTTTCACCTCCCTCCCCTCACCCTGAGGGTCTTGGCCATCACATGGACCCCATTCCCTGGCTGAGGACCACTGGGCCGGACCTGAGAAACACCCCGTCTCCCATCCCTTCCTTCTAACCTAGGTGAGAAAGGGCTTCTGGAAGCAGCCTCCCCTCATCTGGGACGTCAACCCCAAGCAGATCCGGATTCTGAACCCCTTCTTCATGGAGCTTGCAGCCGACAAACTGCTGAGCCTGCCCATGCCGCAGCCACGCAAGGTTAAGCAGGTGCCGATGTGAGGGGCAGCCAGCGGGGCAGGGCATGGGTGGGAAGGAGGTGGGAGGGCCCGAGAGAGTCAGGAAGCCGGAGAGGCCCACCCCCCCACTCCTGGAGAGGCCCAGCCCCCACTCCTGGAGAGGAGAGAGCCATCATCTCCCATAGGAGCAGCACCTGCGAAAGCCCGGGGACCTTCGGGCGCTCGTGCGCTCTCACACAGCTACTAGCTGGCCCGGGCTACGGATTTGAGCTCACGGTTTGTCTGGCCTATCTCGGTGAATTTGTGGAGTCATGATGTAGTTTTGCAAGTTACGGTTTTGGTTTTAGCTCTCAGTGCCCTTGGTGGTCACGTGGTCACAGCTGGTGGGCAGTAGCTTGGTGCTTCCTGAGCACGTCCTCACATGCCTTCTGAGGCTCCGAGAGGCCGGGTGGGCAAGCAGACAGAGCTGACCAGCAGAAGTAGACAGGACTCCTGTGGCCTTGGGCAAGTCAGCTGCTCAGAGCCTCTGTTTTCTTACCTCTGAGGTGGGGGCATGACCTTTAAAGGCCACCTCAAGATGTAAAAAGACACTTACGACGCAGGTCTGTCATGGAGACCCGCATACAGTGGAGGCCAGGTTTTGAGTAAAGGATTTTACCCTTTATGGGTATCCACTGGGGTTCAGCTTCGCACGTTGAACCCCTGCTGCTGGGACCGCTCTGAGTGAGGCCTGCCCCAGGCAGGCAGGCAGGCCAGCAGGCCGGCAGGCAGAAGGTGAATCCCTGCTGCTGGGACTGCTCCAAGCGGGGCCAGCCCCAGGCGGGCGGGGGCTGTCTTGCTTCTTGCTCCGAGGGCCCTTGGGCCAGCACAGGGAGCAGCATGGTGTCGCCAAATGCCCAGCAGAGTTGTGCAGGGTGCCGTGGGATCTCGGAGGTGGTCAGGCCTTGGCTGGGGGGTGTTTCGGAGCCCCTGCCCCAAGAGGAGGTGGTTGCTGGGGTTGGGCCTTCCAGGGTCCTGGGGCCCATCCGGCAGAGAGTGGGGGAAAGGTACATCATTCAACAAAACCCAACACCAAATGCTCCCCTTACACTGAGGTCTGCAAGTGGGGTTGCAGGCAGCCTGGAGGCAGTTCTGCCACTGAAGGCTGGAGGGGGAGGCAGGAGAATGAAGGCCCAGAACCCAGCTCCTGCAGGAGGAAGAGAAATAGAAGGGGTGGACCTGGTCTGTATCAGTTTCCTGTCATTGCCTCACAAATTGCCACAGTGCCTCGGCGTCGAGCAACACCCATACACCCATTCCCCGTGCAGTAGGTCAGAAGTCCTGCCCAACGTGGCTGGGTTCTCCACCTGGGGCAGGTGTGCGTTTGCCCCGCTCTCCCAAAGCCTGTTATGAAACCCGCCGTAAGCTGAAATGGTGTGAAGCAAAGAAGCAGTCCCCACCAATCTCTGTGTCTTTATTTCACCACCGTTGCCATGCTCAGTTGCGCCCAGTCTCACGCTGAGCGCAGCCCCCGTACGAGGTCTCTCCGTCTGTACTGAGACATCAGGGCCCATCTTGCTCCGGGTGCACAGAGTGAGCCCAGAGAAAGCGCAGATGCGCAGCCTCAGTTCAAAGCTCTGGCGGCGGGATGCTGGCTGTGGTTCCGGGGCAAGGAGCTTGGTGGGGCCACTCTCGCTGCAAAACAGATGCAGAGGCTCTGTTGGCTTTTCCCCTTTTTTCATAAAAGTGAAAATCCCCCTCGGACTTCTTCCGGTTAGCGAACACAGGCGCTTTGGCAGGTCTTTTGTAAAGCGGGAGGCATAACGGGAGCTTTCGGAAAGCAGTGAATACCGCACGAGGCTGGAATCCGGGCGGCAGCTGGACTGAGTTCTTGTCTGGAGGCTGGGGAGTGGGGGGACCAACTCATTGCCAAGCTGCTTCTCGTGGGAAAAATCCAGTTCCTCGTGGTTGCAGGAGCAAGGTCCCATTTTCTTGCTGGCTTCCGGCCAGAGTGGGCAGAGCTCCCTTAGATCTTCCCCACGTGTGCCCCCTCCGCCTTCAGCCAGCCCCAGCTTGATAAATCCATCGTGCTTCCTATCTCTGACTTCCTCCACTGCTCAGCTCCAGACCCAGATAGATAAGCTCATGGAAGTAGGTCAAGCTCACCAGGGTTATCACTGCCATGGTCAGCAGTGCTGTCTACAAAGCAGTACAACATAAGGTGACGTAGCTCATCGCAGCTGTGGTTTCCACACACAGGCAAGGGCGAGGGCCTTTGGGAGTCTGAGAATTCTCCCGCCACAACGTCTACTTTCCAGGCGGAAATGGAGAGGCGTATGACAACCTCCAGGTTCTCGGCTTGGACAGCTGGGTGGGCGGGAGTGTGTTTAACTGATCTCAAGAGCATAGGGGGAGAGAAGAGGTGGGTGAATTTAAGGAGCCGATGGCCAGGCGGGACGGGCTGGAAGGCCGTGGCAGTGCTGTACGGCGAAGGTCTGAAGTGGGTGAGGTAGCGCAGTGGTAGTGACACGGAGTGACACTGGGTGACATGGACAGAAGGCCGGGCAGGAAGTGACAGATGAAATGAAATGATAGCAAGGTTCAGAAGTAGACGTTGGGGAAACCCCAGCTTCAGGAGGCCCAGCCAACTGCAGTGTCTGGGAGGCAGAAGCTGAGGACAGCAGGGTGTGGGCGGGCAGTCAGGACCCCAGGGTGTCCGTCTCTGTGGGTGAACTGGGGATGGGGAAAGGCGGGTCCCTGGAGCAGCCCATGAAGCAGATGGAAAAGTCTTGCCATGCCCACTTGACAGAAAGGGAGAGCCTACCTCACAAAGGGCCCCCCATAAATGTGGGGCCCCACATCTGAAAGAGGGGAGGTTCTTCAAGGCTCAGAACAGAACCATTCCACTCCTTAGGGAGCTGCTGAACAGTGATAAGCCACAGTTTCCCCATCTGTACTATGCCGTGTGGTGGCTACGAGCCACATACGGCTAGTTCGATTTCAATTTCAATTAAATAAAATGAAAAATTCAGTCCCTCAGCTACACGAGCCCCATTCCCTTGCTCAGTCGCCAGCTGTGCTGGTGGCTGCTGTACAGGACAGCCCAGAAGCTGCTGTCAGGTGCACAGCTCCCCCTAACAACACCTCCCCCACCCTCATCCCTCAGAAGCCCACCACAGGCCTGCTGGCCATCACCCTGGCCCTCCACCTCTGCGACGTGGTGCACATCGCTGGCTTCGGCTACCCAGACCCTTACAACAGGAAGCAGACCATTCACTACTACGAGCAGATCACACTCAAATCTATGGCGGTAAGGGGCCCCACCTGCAAGCTGGGTGGGGTAGACCAGCCTGGGACACGGCAGGGAGTGAGTAGTACCAGGGGACCAGAGGAAGGCCACTCGGAGTCAGAACTGGCAACCAGGCCTCTGGACTCCTAGGCCAGTGTCTTCTGTGTTTGGCCACACCCATCGTTTTTCTGAAGGGCGGCACGGGGAAGGCAGTTCCCAGACTATGGGGCAGTGGGGAGGGCCAAGGAGGCTGTCCCGTTCCAGGGGCACCCCTAGGAGCCCCTGAGTTTGCTTCCTTGGCTGTCTCCACAGGGGTCGGGCCACAACGTCTCCCAAGAGGCCCTGGCCATCAAACGGATGCTGGAAATCGGAGCAGTCAAGAACCTCACTTACTTCTGACTTGGGCGGGAGCTGTACCCATCCATCTGCCCACTCTGCTGCCTGAGCAACCCCCAGCCACGGTGGTGGGGGTGCCTGGTGCCCACGGGACCAGCCCGGTCTCCCACTCGCCTGTGTGGGGAGGGGTCCCAGGACTGGCCAGGTCTGAGGAGGGGCCATGCCCCTGGCTGCTCTCGTGGAAGCCAGATCTAGTCCAGGTGGAGGCCCTGGGCCGGTGGGAGCCTGGCGAAGGAACGAGGGCTGTTGCTGTGATGTCTCCTGTCCATCGGTGCCGGGAGATTATTTAACAGGCTATTTAATTAAGGGGAAGAAAATGTCATGGGCTGGTCCTGTGGCATCCAGAAAAGGGAGCATTTACAGTGTTCGGACCACTTTTTATAAAATCACAAAAGTGAGGGGCCCACTAAGGCCTAGATCCCGATCCGGCCTCCCAGGAGGGGGGTCACCTGGAGCATGTGCGTGTCCGTCCTCCAGAGAGCGGATGCCCCTCCCAGCGGGTATGGGAAGAGCAGTGGTAGGTGTGTCCCATGGGGAAGGGAACCTCACCTGGAAAAGAGGTACCAAACAAATTAAACTATTTTTCCTAAAACAGAAGCAGTTGTGATAATGCTGTGTCCTTTCGGATTGGGGAGGACATGGGCAGGCAGTGGGACCCAGCAGTGGACAGGCTTGTTAAAGACCCAGGGGGACCCAGAGTAGGTCACAGTCATTCAGGAAGTTTATCTTTGAGTATAGCGCTTGGTGCCAAGTCATACATTGTCACCCTGGCATGGCAGGCAAGCAAGTTGTGCCCAGAGCAGCCCCGTCTGCCGGACACCCAGCCTGACATCCTGGATCCTGGTGTACTTCCCAGAGGTGGGGAGGGGCAGGGGGATGCCAGATGGGAGGGGCGGCACCCTCCCCACCTTCCTTCCTCTCTCTTACCACCAGCTCCCAGTTTGCAAAATCTCATGCTGGGAGGTGTCTGTGTGAGGATGCGGGTGGAGTCAGACAAAGGAAGCCAAGTTTTCCTTCGCAGATTAAGTGGGAATCATAAAAATGGAGTTTGCAGAAGGTCCTGCCAATGGCTCAGGTTGCCAGGGTCGGGCCAGGCAGGGCTGGGGCAGCAGCTCAGGGGTTTGGCACGGCCTGCCCACCAGTTGCCAGGCCAGGGGGTGAAATGCGCCCCGGCCCCCCAGGTCTCTAGACTTGGGATAGCCCTGCCATTTGCCTGCCTCTCCCCTCTTTGTTCTCCATCTTCCCAAGCCCTGCTTGGCTGCCAACTGGGCTTGCTGCCACCCCACAGCTGTCTCTTTACATCTGGAGCCAGGAGGGAGAGCTGGAGCTCCCCACAGGGGGTGGGACTCACAGCTGTGTGCCTGGCTTTCTCGGAAAGAGTTGCAGCCTTGAGGTTTTGGAGCTGGGCTGGGACAGGACACACAGAAAAGGGCAGGGGCTTGGGGAGGGATGGAGGAAAATGACACACTTCTTGACAGTGTTAGAGTGGCCTGGAGAACACCCACCACCATCCCATCGGAGGAGGGGAGGGAACGGCTGCTGTGGGAAGCCTGGTGGAATTATGGGGGGTGGGGGGAACTCCGCTAGCAAGTAAGGGTCCAGCATCTGCCGCACTGCACGGGCTTTTGCAAGGCAGGGGAGGGGGGCATGAGCGGAGGGTTGGGGATCTCAGTTCTGCTTCGCCCCGATGCTTCCCCAGCTGTTTCTCATTGAGGGTGTGCGAGGGAGTGTCCATTTCCCCATCCAGGCCCATTGAAAGTGGCTGTCAGCACATATGATCCAGCTGTCCTAGACTGGGGTCACTGCCTGTTACCGAACAGGCCTAAACGTGAGCCAGACTCCGATACACACGATGGGTCAGACTCCACTTGCACATGCATGTAGACACAAGGGCATGTTACACTCTTGTTGGGTTCTGCCTCTGATGCCATGTGTAGACAGCCCTTCACGATGGCTTGCGCACACAGGGCTGTGTGCGGGGGTGTAGTATACACACCAAACCCATCCATTGTTCTCTCGGGGTGTGGGCTCAGTTTTCTCCAGGGTGCAGCCTGAGGCAGCGCTGCCAGAGGGGCAGTGCTGCCAGAGGGGCAGTGCTGCCAGGAGAGCTTTGATGTGGAGGAGCTGGGTGGGGCTCTTTGGTGCACTGAGAAAGTGACTTTCTTCTTCCGTTGGCCTGCAATGTGAAGGAACTGCCTGTCAGCCTGGCTGGTGCTGATTACACCGCGCCCTGAACACGCGGGAAGGGGAACGGGGAACAGGAGGGGCAAAGCAGTCCAAGTCCACAGTCTGGGTTCTACACCAGGCTCTGCCACTCAGTCGTGGAGGACCAATCACTTCTCCACGTCCATGCTCCCAGGTCTTATGTTTCTCGAAACCAGAGGATGGACCCAGCCAGTGAGGACCTCGTAGATCAGTATTATCTGGGGATGAATGAAGAATGCAGATTCTTGGGTCTTACCCAGGCCGCTGGGGTGCAGGAATCTGGAATTTTAACGAGCACTCAGAACCACTGCTCTAGCAGTCTAGACTCCAGGATGACCTCATGCGCCTCTCAAATCCACCGTCTGGGTGCAAAGCCCATCCTAATCCCCCTGCGTCCTGGTGCTGCGTTAACCAGGCGCTCTTGCGAGAGGAGCCACCAGCACGGATGGCCCCGCCCCCAGCAGCGGGCGGCAGGATGCGCATGCGTATTCTCGCCGGCAGGCTAGGACCAGCCTTGTGGCCGTGGGAACGGGGTGGGGATGGTAACCGCTGAGCCAGGCCTCTGGGGCTCGGCTCCGGCCCAGCCTCACCCGGCTCTACGATCCCTGCCCCCCTCCACAGAGTCCTGAAAAAGCAGACTCCCAGCCCAGCCACAGAGCGAGGCAAGAAGGGGGTTAGGCTTTGATCTACCCCACGAACACATTTAAGGGATTGTATTAACATCAGATAGCGTGCCTTAATTTCGGACACTTCGGGTGTTTATTTACACTTCCCGAGGACAACAGCACATCCCCCCAGACCGACTAGTCTACGGAAAGTGGGAGCTGGGAGCAGTTCTGTCTGTAAGGCGGGAAAAGGCGGAATGCACGCAACGCGCATCACTGACGGGTGGGTGGCGGGTCGCGCTCCCTGCGGCCCTGTCATCAGCCGGGTGAAGCCCTGCCCCTCCGTCTGGAAAAAGGATTGTGCCTGCCCACCTCGCAATGAGGTTTTAAAGGTCTAATGGGTAGATTGCATGGACTGTAAAGAATGATACAGATGTTAGATTGGAAAGCTGCCTTGCATAATGCAAAACACTAGAAAGCAGATGAAACAGGCGAGGTACAGCTGCCCGGTCAAATATTTGCCCAGGTACTTAGTAACATGGCAGGTTCCAGAAAAGTCTGTCTGAGTCACCCGCAAGCAAAGGAAGGGTAAGATATCAGCAAAAGGACGCAAATGCAGGCTTTGCACAATCAGACAATGAACAGTGAGTGCCCGCTCCTCTCTGCAGTGATTTTCTTGTCGAAGTCAGACGCCTTCAGGGGCTTTTGGAGAAAGCGCTTTCTTGGGAGACATTACCCATTTTTTTGATGGTATACAGCATACCGCAGTAGGTTCCTACAACAAGGTTGATAAGTACGACCTCCGTGGGTTAGGTCTCTCCACCCTGACTTTTTGCTGTCTTAATTATAGCTTCAGAAAACTGTTTGTTGGTTTTGAGCATTTCCATGGTTCTGTACCAGACATGGCCCCAGGAACATCTTTCCAAATAAAAAGTTTAAGGAGGGATATGTGTGTATGTTTGTGTGTGTAGCTATAACCTGTTTTCCTTTCCAGTTCTTTCTCCACAAGTTTACCTCTCTTGTTACACAGGAGGCCTTGAGGATCCCACATCCAAGAAATGAGGCAGGGAGATGAGTCCTGAGTCTCAGTAGGTGCCAGATCTGGGGGGAGCCCAAATGTGTTGGCAAACTCGGCTTCCTGGTGTAAGGGGGTTCCAGAGAGCTGGAGTCAGGCAGGAGAGATCACAGTCTTGTCTGTGAGGATCTGACAAAGGTTCCTAGGGAAAAATGAACTTGGGAAGGCAGATTTCAGGTTCCCAGGGAAAACTAACGTTTTAAAGTACACCCACCCCTCAAGAGAGGCACAGCTTCTTCTCAGGAATCTTGCAAGACTGGGAGGGTGGACTTGGGTGGAGGGAATGCGAGAAGGCTTAGATGTTGAAATCACACTAGGGGATTGAAGTTGGAATTACTGAACTAAGCTATTCCAGAACCATCTATTAGTCTGAGACTTCCTAAAAACACTGTTTACCTACATCGCCCATTTTAACACTTAAGGAGTATCTTCTGCTTAAAAATGCGTTTCTCTCCTGAGGCGGGAAAATGAATTACTAGAGTGGAAATTAGAGTCCGGTAGGGCAACTCTCTGCAGTTCTGTTCTCTTTCTCTGTAGATTTATGTTCCCCTGGTGAAGGCCTGCATGGCAGGAGAGCTAGAGAAACTGTAAATTAAAAGTCAAATGGGGGTTCTTATCTAAAACGTCTTTGGTAGAAGCCCTGGATCCTTATCACTTTATCTCCACTGCCCTCTTTCTTCCAAGTGCGGTGTTTATTGGCATTACAGATATATCTTCTAGTCCTCAGGCATCGAGACCCTAGCCCTTTTAATTTTCTTGCAAAGCAGGCAAAGGTGGTAGCTTTAATTTGGTCCACTTGAACGTGTCTTTGGGGGTGACCTTCAGGGGGACGACTCCCTGTGTTCAGTTTCTATCCTGAGCAGCTTATTTCCTCTTGCATCATTGGGAACAGAAACCAGAGAAGCTCCACTTCCTAAGACCCCAGTGCTCCCACTTGCCGTTCCCTGAGACTCCGCTTACCTCGTCTTGGAATCTCAGGAGCATTCCTTGAATGTTCCCATGGCATTCCAAGGCATTTCCAAGGGCCATGAGGTTAAGCAGCAGCAGAAGGAGATAGATGTCTTTGCAGGGCTGATCCCCCTGATCTGCAGGCTCAAGAACCACTTTGGGCCCCAGGGTGGAGGAGATCCCACCCAGTGAGTGGGCTCAGTGGACTGTTCCAGAGAGGAGATGTGGAAACATGGAGCGGCGGGTGGATACCAGCACCAGGGATTTAGACTACAGTCAGTGAGAATGGTGTGTGTTCACAAAAGGCCCTTTAAAAGGGTTAGGGCAGCCCTGGCTGGTGTGGCTCAGTGGATCGAGTGCTGGTCTGTGAACCAAAGGGTCTCTGGTTCAATGCCCAGCCAGGCTACATGCCTGGATTGTGGTCCAGGTCCCCAGTAGGGGGTGCATGAAAGGCAACCACACACTGATGTTTCTCTCCCTCTCTTTCTCCCTCCCCCTCTCTCTAAAACTAAATCTTAAAAAAATAAATAAAATATATATTAAAATAAAAAATATATATATATATGGGGTGGGGTAGGGCAGGAGTAAGTAAAACTGCAGAGCCTGCAGTAATGAAAGATCTCTGTGTATGTCAGAGCCATAGCCGTGAGAGGGGCAGGGGAGAGGGAACTGGGGAGAACAGCAGTTAGGGAAAAGGATCGATGATCCTCTTCCTACAGCAAAAATGCATTCACCCAGGAAAACGAATCCTTATTTTTAGAAGGAAGAGTAGCATGGAATTTCCTCCTGTTTGCCAGCTTTGGACCTGGTGAGGAGGACTGAAACTAGGGTGTTAGGGGAAAGAGGATCGGAGCCTTTGGAACCCGGGAGCAAAGGCCAGGCTGAGAGGTCCTTATTGGCCATTGATTGATTTATCGAAGGCTGCTGGGGGCTTATGCTGCAAATGGCTGGCGTGTGTTCGCATCTGAAGACAATTTACATCAGAGGCTTCTAAAAGACTTTGTTTTTTTAAAGGAGGAAGTAAAATTCAAGATTCTATTGTGATGTCGTCGGTTTGTGTCTAAGCGATTGTTTCTTTAGATGGGCCCGCCAACTGGTACTTCAAATAAAAATCTATATGCAAATCAAGATAGCTTTGGTTTACATATGTGTACTTTTATTTTAATAAAGAATTTATTTTAGGAGAAGAAACTCATCGCAGGGCTGCATTTGTCTTTTCCTTTCCTGGTGCCACCAGAAACCACACGTGACACCTGGGAGGTGCGCGTGGCACCTGCGGAGTGCATCTTGAGGTTTCAATTCTGACTCCTTAATAGCCATCGCCCACACCTCGCCTGTGCCTCCCCGAACGGGAAGGGAGAAGCACAATCCCTGTTCTGAGAAATCTCCCAAGAAGAGCATCGTGTTGTTTTCATTTCCTCAGGTCCTTTCTGCTCCGGAAGCTCAGAGGCAGCCTCAAGGCCTGTTGCTTCAGAGCGCTCTTTCCCTGGGCTCCGTCAGAAACGGATTGGCTGCAGTACTCTAGCTCTTCCAGCGAGAGCACTTCCTATTCCAGGGAGGTCGACGAGGTGGTGGAAATAGCTCTGGCCTCTCCAGACTGATAGTGAGCCTGAGAATTAGAAACTGGGCTTGCATCCAGGGACTCCGAGCCAACAGTGCATTTTAAAACGATCAGAAAACTGGACACTGGCCTTGGTGGGGGAAGCGGGGGCACTTGATACAAGAATGGCTTTGTTTCCCAGGGAGCTGTGGTCTTTCCAGGTCACTGGGGGACTTGAGGCGGAGCCGCCTTCCTGATGGAGCCGTGACCTGTCACTACTCAGCCTGCCTCAGCGTGGGCGCTCGTGGATGGCCTTTCCCACAGGCCGGCTCCATCCTGTTCTAGGATGAACGTGGCCCTGGGCTGGCACCGTAGGACGGAAACATCTTACAGAGGATGTCACATGTGTTTCACCCTCCCGTTTGCCACTTGTTAGCTCTGTGACCTTGGGCAAATCTTCGGGGTTCTCTAAGCCTCATTCCCTTGCCTGTAAATTGTGATACTTTGTAGACTTACGAGGATTAAGTAAGATTTCAAATATAGACTCATTTCAGTTCATTGGAAATCACCTACAGGGGAATTCAGGACTTCCCATGGCCTTAAACATGGTGTTTTTTAATACCTCCCGCAGCCTTAACAATTTTTTTAACACCTCCCTCGACAGCTTGTTTGCACCCTCACTCCTGTGCAAGGAGTGAAAAGCCTGGCGGCCAGGAAGGGCGCACACAGCTCAGTCTGGGCTCCTTCCCAATGCCTCAACATTCCAGAAGCCCCAGATGCTACCGATTTCCCCCTTTCTGTTCTCTTTCACCAAGGCCTTCCCTGCCCCTCTTGTCCCTTCGGCGGTCCTTGCTGTATTTGTGCGTTGGAGGGAGCTGGCAGGGGGTGGGGGGTGCTGGATGGCTGAGCTTTGACTGCTTGGCTCCTGTCGAGACTCTGCTCCTCTTCTACGTCAGTCCACATGCTGACTCGGGGGGTGCCCGAAGCTCAAGGCGCATTCATTCTGCTCTGCGGGATAACAGCTTCCTCCCCTGCGCTCTGGTTGTTCTGAGTCAGAGCCTCAGGTGTCCGGAAAGAATGAGTGCCTTCACCCTATTATGAAAGCTGCGGGGGGTGGGGGTGGGCAGGGGACAAGGAAGGCTGTGGTGAGGATGAGGAGGAAGATGCCCCACCCACTTCCTGGGGAAGACCAGGACAAATTAATGGACACATCCTCTTAAGTCATCCTCTATCTTAGTCTAGCACCCCAAGGCATTTTACATCTGATCTTGGAACCTTGGAAGACTGGTTAGAGCCTCGTCCCGATCAGCCAAAGGTTGCAGGTTCGATCCCCGGTCAGGGTGCGTACAGGAGTCGACCAATGAATGTGTAAATAAGTGGAACAACATATTGATGTCTCTCTCACATGTGCTCTTCCTCTCTGCCCCCTCTCTAAAATCAATAAATAAAAAATTAACCTAGCGTGTTCAGGAGCCAACACCCTGGCCTCCATGCCAGGCCAGGATGGCACTAGGAGCAGCATCTGAGACTGGCATGTCCACGTATATTTCTCACCAGTTTCTACCTACCCACGCCCCCCCCGCCCCCCCCCCCCCCCGCCAGGCCTGGGGGCTGTGAAGGAAGGCATTTCAGGCCCTGGGAGTCTTGAAGCAGTAGGAAACATGGCGGAGGCCAGACACCCTCTCGGGCGGAAGTGCTAAGAAGGCCATGCACAGACCCTGTGGGCTGGGGCCACCCCAGGAATCCATGTATGGACAGAAGCACAGACCTTTGCGGTGAGGCTCCTGTGGCAGGTAAGGACTATGGAAAAGTGGGAGAAGAAGGGCCTGAAACCTGTGAGGAATGCCAACCTTAGGGCAATTTGGGTTCTCCAAAGTTCCACGTGGACCCTGCTCCCTGAGCGAGCCCCTCACTTGGCTGTTTGTCCATCCCACCCTCTCTGCCATCACTCTGTGTCAGGCTTCCCACTCAGGCAAGGTCACTCACTGTTGGGACATTATTTGAGTCTTAGAATGTCATGGTTTTTGGTACCATAGGTTCTTTGAAGAGGGCCTCCTTCCCTGAACCCCCAAGGAAGGGCGCTTCCCTTGCAGAACGTTGCAGAGAGGAAGACCTGGAAGCACCCCTCCCATGCTTGGGTCGACCCCGGTTTCGCTGAGCTGTGGACGGCATGTGTCGGGTGGCTGTGGGTCCTGCTTTTGCAGCCCTCTGGGAGTGCACAGCCACAGGGGGCGGAGCCTGCCGGCAGGTGCCACAACATCCCAACCAGAGCCATCAGCTGCCTTCATGAGCTAGGAAAACGGAATCACACAGGGGCAAAGAACCCTGGGTCCTTGGGCCCTTCCTGTGGCTCTGCGGGAACAAAAGGAAAGCACAAATTCGTTGGAGTAACAACCCTAACATTTATTCTCGAGTGGGGAGTAGGAGGGATAAGGTGTTGATGTACCGTCTCTCTTGCCGGTGGCGTCTTGGGGAAGACAGGGCCACTGTTCCTGGTGTGAATCCAGGCCCCTGGAGAGTCCCAGGCCAGCTGAGAGAGCGAGTCTCATCACCCTGAAGACCTGGCACCTAGTCCCCTCAAACCTACATCTGCCAGGAAACCCTCTCCCCGATGGCCAGAGAAGCTCTCACACTCCTTACGTTAACTCTGATGTGCTGTAGAGGAGAGGGGAGTATGCAAAGCAGGGGTTGGCGGGAAGGCTCTGGGGCTCACAGCCTCCTAGGGGGCGGGGCGTGTCAGGGCAGGTGTTCCCCCAGCGCTTGCACTTTCCCTCCTCCCCTCCCTCCCCGTCCCAGGACACCAGTCACTGACTGGGCCAGTCCCACCCCAGAGTTCAGAGGCATCAGTCCAAGGACAGAACTGCAAGAGTATGGACACAAAACACCAAACAATTTGGGGGTGGGCTCCCAGCCGGTGTGGTGAGAGGATGGCCCTGTGTCCAGGGCCATTTCCAGCTCTGAGCAGCAGAGGGCGCTGGGGTCTGGGGGCAGCTCAGTGTCCGGAAAGCGCTTCACCTTTTCTCCCAAGAGTCGCACGGGAGCACAAGTGCGGGGGCGGAGCTTATGGGCAGCCAGGGGCAGAGCTCACAGGGAGACTGGAGAGTGACCGGCAGTTTCATTAAAGCCAAGTTAGAGCTGCCTCTGGAGTGCCTGCAGGAGGAGCAGGAAGGGAGGGGCCTCCAGGAAAGGGCTGGGGACCCGGGCGTCCAGCTCGGAGCACAGCGCGTCCTCTGACACTTCCCCACCCTGAACCTCTGGCCAACTGCCAACGGGGACCCAGATTTGTGCTTAACCGGGGCTTCAGAGCAGGGCGGTGGCAGAGGCACTCTGGGGCTGTCCTAGAGGCTGCCAGTTCTGGGGTCCTCTGCGAAGTACCCATGTCGTCTGGAGAGCCAGGCCGTGCCGTGGCCCCAGTCCCCCGCCTCCCTGACGGCGGTGGGGGATCCTCAGACGTGAGTCTGCATCCGCCGCTGCAGGGGTCGGCTGGGGTCGGAGTTCTGGGAAGAGGACTGGGAGTGGTGGGAAGAGGAGGCGGAGGCCTTGCTGGCTTTGTCGAACTGCACGTAGCCGTCCTGCTTGCCGCTGCTGCTGACACTGCTGTCACACTGCGTGTCCAGGAAGGAGCTGCTGTCGCTGAGGGAGCCCCTCTGGAACTCGCGCTCACAGAGCTCGATGGACGAGCTGCCCATGCCCAGCACGAACCTCTGGCCATAGTCATAGAGACGGCCCTGGCCACTCAGGGTGCTGTAGATGTTGGTGAAGGACATGCCTGTGGGCACCCGCTGCTTGCCTGCAGGGCGCAGGTCCGGCTGACAGCTGGACAGCGAGATGGTGGGGGTTGAGTGGTGCTCCTTGAAGGTGTTGACACTGTAGTAGCCATTGGTGGGGTCCTGGGGTAGGGGACAAGAGCAAGAGCAGCGTCACCAGGCGGGGCAGAGACTGCACTGAACTTTCTACGTGGAACCGGTGCTAACTTACACAGGCAGGGATGAGGGGAGATGGGAGGAGGGGACTTCAGCAGAGAAATGGGTGAGCGGGGCGTCTGGAAGGGTGGCCCTGGTGGGGACACCAAGGGTGTCAGGTATTCAGGTGGCAGCTGGGAGGGGAGGGCGCCGAAAGGAGGGAAGCAGGGGCCTCTTCGTGGGTGTGTTCAGTTATCAGCACAATGCAAGGTCATTTGAGAACCAGACTGTGTTCGTTGTTTTTGCCCAGGACACAGATACTTAGTTTTCAAGTGTATCCATGAAAAGGCTGTGGGCCAGGAGCCTGTGGGAGCTCAACCCTAACTCTGTTGCCTCCTTAGTGTAGGGGTGAGGCAGCAGGTGCGTGTGCAGGGGAGGGACCCACTTTAGGGAGAGGCTAGGCACCTGTCCCCATAGTGGCCTCTGGCCTCTCTCTTCTATTTGCTGTTGTTGTTTGGACACAGGCAGGGCTTGGGCCATCCAAGCTGAAGAGCAGAATCACACAGGGTCATGCAGCTGGTGGCCACTCGTACCTTCAGGTTCTGAAACTCCTTCTCCTCTTCTTTGAGGACCTCCAGTTGCTTGAGGACTGAGTCTTGTTGGAATTCACCCCGGTCCATCTGCAACCCAAGAATGGCTGCTCAGAGGGCAGGAGGCGGGCTAAATGCCCACTTCCGGCAAGGAAAAGTAGGAGAAACCGACTTGAAAGAAACTTGCCGTCTCTGTCCCCCGTGCCCCCGCCCCCCTGACCCCCACTGCCTGGCCTGCAGGAGACAGGTGAAGGAGGCAGGAGGAGATTTCAGATCTCGTGTTGCTCCTGGACCTCTGTCCAGAGAGACAGGGAAGGGGGTGGGTGGACGAGAGGCAGGACTCTGAGATCCAACTTACTCCCCTCAGGCTAGGGGACCTCCTACAGAGCTCTCACTTGGCTGATTCAGTTCAATTCCTTGACCATTTACTGTAGCAGTCCCCAATCTTTCTGGCACCAGGGACCAGTTTCGTGGAAGACAGTTTTTCCACAGACCAGGGTCAGGGGAGGGTGGTTTCGAGATGATTCGAGCACATTACATTCAAGCTCACCTCCTGCTGGGTGGCCGGGTTCCTAACAGGCCGGAGCAGACCCGTCGCTGGCCCAGCGGTTGGGGACCCCTGATTTACTGAATTTCAGGTTGGGCACCCCACTGTCCTAAGGGCCAGGCATACATTGGGATACAGCCGTTCCCATCAGGGCAGTGGATCCGTTGACAGATGATTGCAGAACCTTGACCACTGGGCACGGGGTGGGGCCCTGGCAGAGAGCACGTCATCCAGCGCCTGGCTCAGTGAAGGGTTAGGAAGGGGTCACAGCGAGCCACGGGGACTCTGGGCCACACGGCAATGACTGAGATGTCCTGATCTTCCTTAACAGAGACCAACGAGAAGGATCGCTTCTTGTTTCTCTTTGGGTCCACAGCACACCTGGTACAGCGCCCTGAGTGCCGCAGCCATGGATCAAAGAGCCTTTCGGGATGGAATATTTAACGGGGTTTTCTTCTTTTAATTAATTCTTTGATGTCCCACTGCCTAGAGCGCTGCTGGGTCTACGTGTATCGGCGTGGTCACAAATGTTACGATTGTGTTGGGCGAATGCACGAAGTGGTGCGTTCTGAGAATTCATAAATTTCTGAGAATTAAGATGACAACTAAACCAAGGTGAAAGATGAAGCACGCCCAGCACACCATGAGGGTGTTAACTAGTCCGAACGCTCACAGGGGCGCTACCCTGCGGCCTGCAGCTGCTTCGCACGGGTCCTTTCCGCACACGGCATGACCCAGGCCAGATTCCCACCCGCTCTCTGAGCTGAGCTGTGACGATGCCCGTCCTTTGTGACTTGCTTTCCTGGGGCCCCATGGCATCAGCCGGAGCATTTCCACTCTGTCACCTCCGCGCTGACGCTGCTTTTGTCATTCCCCAGGAGGTGCCCTGGGTCTGCCTGGATTGCGGGTCTCTTTCACTGGGTTCCACTGCCACGCCCGGCTCTCCTCCTCCTGGGGCTGAAGCGGGACTGGGTGAAAGGCATAGGGGGGATGACAGGCTCCGCAGGGGAGGTTTAGCCACTGAGCCCTCAGCAGGTCCCTCTGCGGAGTTGTCCTCCCCCCACCCCTCTCTTAGCTGACTACTGAGCGACCGCCCCTCCCACCGAGGGTTTGGACTGGGGGTGTGGAGACAGGCTGAGGCAGCCAGAACATTCAAGTAGGAAGGAATGCAGGCTCCATGTGGGACAAAGGACGGGCTGGGAACCGCCACACAGACTTGTGGAAGCTCATCTGCATTGCTCTCAGGTCAGCTGCGGTGCAGGCTGCGGTCTCCATCCAGGGAAGACTAAACGCCCTCCTGTGTCTGGCCTTAGGTTAGCCCTGGGGAGACCACTCACGTAGATTCAGGAGCCTGACCTTTGCCCCAGGGGACTCCGGGATAACTGGGGAGGCTGACAAGTAACTGGAGCAAGGCACTGTCAGGGAGAAACATGCGGTGTTTGGGAAGAGCACGGGAAATTATGGAGGAGCTGACATTTGAGTGGATTCTTATAGGAGAATATGAAAGTCAACTGACAGATTCAACAGGCAGAGGGAATCGCCGGCGCAAAGCCTCTGAGGTCTAGAGGACTCGAAGCCCGGGAACTGCAGTTCTTTAGGGGTGTCTGCAGGGCTGCAGGCATTCGGCGGGAAGGTGAAGTGGGGAAGGCTGGCGGGTGCCTTGTGTTGAGGAGTCTGCGGGCAGGTTTGGTCGTGGACTTTGCCCAGCAGCCAGAGGGAGCCCCCCAGGGTTACGTGTAGCCACAGGGTCAGATCCGTGTTTTAGAGCTGAGGCAGGATCGTAAGAGGCTAGGAAAATTCCTGAGCAAGTGGAATGAGGAGGCTGAGGCAAGATAATTAAATAAAGCCAAATAATTTGAGCAACGTACAGTCCGCTAGTGTATTGCAAGACCTTATCTTCCCCAACCAAGGACACTTGAGAGCAAATGGTTTATACCTCTCTTCCCTAACGAGAGAAGACATAGCTTAAATCACCCTGGTCAGGGAGATAGAGAACAGAGACCCAATTAATGTCATTTATGCCAGCTAAACCCAAGGACAGACGAAGTCAAGGGAACAAATAACAAAAACCTGATTAGAGTCAGACAGACCCAAGGTAAAACAAAAACAGTAAAGCGGACCAAAGGATAACCCCAAACTCCCGTACGCACTCATTTTGATGCATCAGCATGTTTACAATGCACCTGGAAAGCTGATGGACATCCTGCTGAGACCCTCCCCTAAGATTCTCACCCACAGATGAAAGATAACCCTCAAGACCAAGGACGTCAGTGCAGGCTCTCTCTGGATGCCCTTCTTGGGTGTGGACTTTTTACTTCCTCCTAAACTCTAAGGGTCCCCATGAGACTGGCAGCCAGGGGAGCAGTGGGCAGCAGCAGCTTGACCCGGGTTTATCCCTGAACCCGTGTCCAAGGCCCCTTTTCTCTGACTTCCCCCAGTGAGCTGACAGCCTTTGCTCACTTTTTTCCTGTAACGTTTCTAGGGAGCCAAAGCAGAGCACCGCCTGGGCTCTCTCCTGTTGCCTCTTCCACCCTAAGCCCTCCCTTCGTGTCACTGCCCCAGCTTTAATAAACGTACTCTCAAAACCCCCTGGACGCATGTTGTGAAATCTTTCCTGCATGAAGTCAAGGACCCACGCACTCCAGGCCGGCCTGAGGCAGACCGGCTCGGGGCCAGTCCCTGTCTGGGGACAGAAGGACCCTTTGTGGGGGGCTCTGGAGGGGGGCACTGAGTACAGTGGTGAGAAAACAGAATTGTGAGACCACTGAGAAGGCTGCTGGGACTGCCCAGGGAGCCACGGCCAGGCCTGAGCTAGCAGCCTAACAGTGGGGTACAGGCAAGGGCGCCCATTGGAAGAATCTTTTGAAGTGGAATCGACATCACCTGAAACATCAATTGGACAGAAAAAGAGCAGCTGAGGGAACAGTCAGTTTAGTGCTCCAAGCCTTGGTGGGTGTCCCCCAGGGACTGGGGCGCTCTGGGACGGACGAGGACACGGGGGATTTGCGAGCAGCACAGGCAGCTCCGAGTCTGCAGAGCTCACGGCGCTCCACAGGCTGCTTGGGGTTTGCCAGCTGGCCCTCCCCCTGGCTGTGCGCTCCCCTCCCACCCCTGTTTCCCAGAGGAGGAGACTGAGGCACGGGGGGGGCCCATGCTCTTCCCCAGCCCCCACATGTCACCGCTGGAGTTTCCTAGCAGGGTTTCAGCCTTCCGTTTGCACAGCCGGCTGCAAGAGTGAGAGAAGCGATGATTTGCTTCCAGTGAGCGAGTCAGTTCGGGAGGAGGGACCTACGACTCTTGCAGACTTTTGGGGGGACGTTGGGACATGGGGTACACACTGAATACGTGCAGTATCTATGGGTGTGGGTGTAATAGTATGGCTACTGAAGCATGTCTTCTCTCCCTCCCGAGAGGTCAGGCTCTCTGAAAGCTGGGGCTGCATTTAGGAGTCTTTGAGTCTCTAGAACACCAAGTGCAACACAGCAGACACGCGGCGAGTCTTTGCAGGCTGAGAGCAGGGCCCTGGCCTGTGGTGGGGGCAGGGCGGTCCTGGCTGATGCTCCCCTGCACCGGAGCATCTAGGGCCCCAGGAGGCTTCCAGCCAGGACCTTTAGGGCAGGGAAGGTGGGTGGGGGCGGGGGAAGACAGCGTTCTCACCATTAGCTGCTTGATGGTGGGGTGCTCCTCCGCCTCCCGGCCAGAGGCAGGCTCCTTGTGGACGATCTCCACGCGGATATCGTTCTTGGCTGACACAACACCTTTGAGATCTGGACATAAAATAGGACTGTGTAGGTGACGGATTCAGTCTGCGTGCTCAGGCACTAGGGTCCGAGGTGTCGAGCTCCCACCACCCCCATTCCCCCCAGAATTTAGCCTCCAGCCCCTGAACTCTGCAGCCCGCCCTCCCACCAACAGAACAGCTGTCTGCACACTCCATGGGCTCTGGGTGGCAGGCACCTCAGCCTGCCGCTGCCACACCCGTGGCTTGAGAGGCTGTCCTCATCCACTCATCCACCTCACAGAGCTGGGACCTTCCATGCTACGGCATCTTCACTTCCTTCTAGAAGTCTTCACCGACCTACCATACCAGGCTCTGATCTCTCCATTCGGAGAATCACACATCTGACCATTAGAAAGGCCCTCAGTAGGCAACCGCCCACCCAAAGCCGAAACCTTCCCAGCATGGTGGCTGGTGAGGGTTTCGGGGAGCAGCCCCTGTATCAACACCTCCGTGACGGAGACTCGACCAGGCCTAGAGGAGGCGGCCACTTTATAGTCGGAGAGTCATTAGAGAATTCGGGCTAAGATCCACTCCCTAAAGTTTGCACGGAGAGGGTGGTGAGGGAGGCCCCGAGACCACATGGCTAGGGGAGTTGAGGCCACTTAGCTTAGAGTGGAGCAGACGTAAGGCGGACCCCCAGCTTTCCTCCATGCTGAGGGCTGCCCCGTGGGGGAGGGGCAGGCTGGCGCTGATTATTCCTTTTGTGCCTGAGCTCACAGTGCAGAGTGTTAGAGCTGCGTGGGGCCGCGGAAGCCCTGCCCTCTGGCCCGTTGCTCTTACTCGGGAGGAAACCGAGGCGGGGGTCGTTGCTGCCCGCCCAAGCTCACGTGCAGAAGGAGTGAGGCTGGAGGGCTGTGCCCCCTTGTCCTCACCCTGCTCTGCCGTCCCTTTCACACGTCTCTGTGTGTGTCCACCACGCCTCACGTCAGCGCTACGCCCAGGACGGAAACTCTCGGTGTGCGTAATCTTCATGAGCTCATAAACACTAAGGTTTTATTGTTAATGACTAAAGACCTTTAAAAGTTTGCATAGAGCGATTCCTTGAATGTTCTTTTTTGTTTTCGATACGTGGGTAACCTGCTTTTCTGGTTGGACTCACGGGTGTTTGAGAGGAAGGATGGACGCTCCCCCTGAGAATCCTGCAGAGTTCTGTACGGCTACCGGTGTTCAGCCCAAAGTGCTGGCTGACTGCCCTGCCGGCTGAAGTTTCGTTCAGGCCAGTTTGCCCTGGGCTGAGTGCCCACTGTGCACCAGACGCCGCCTAGCGCCACCCAGACAGAGGTGCCTGCGACCCAGCCACCGCACCGGCAGGCCCTGCTCGCTGCGCCCCTGCAAGCTCGCTCCCCAGGCAGTCTAGGCCTGGCCCCTTCTCTGCCCCCACCCTGGGACCCCCGCGCTCCCTCCCATACTTCTCTGGGAGCGGGCGCAGCAGAAGGCCACAATGGTTGCCATGAGGACGAGGAAGGCCACACCGGCGCCCACGGCCACCCCGATGATGACGGCCATCGGCACAGACTCTGCGGGAGAGAAGCAGGCACAGCTGACCCGGGCTCCGAGGGCCCTCTCTCCCCCAGGGCCTTCCCCGTTCCCGCTGGTGCGGCCTCCGCCAAGCTGGGGCCGGAGCTCTGCGCTCAGGCCCTTCCGGGGGAAGCCTGTGGGGGCGCTGGGCAGGCACAGGCAGAGTCCAACAGGGTCGGCTTGGGTGGGATGGGGGTGGGGAGAGGGTGGGAGGCAGATGCCCCGCGGTGGTGGTGGGAAGGGAGGCAGGCCGACACAGGAGGGGTGGGGGTGGGGGGGAAACAAGGGTGATGAGAGGCCCGGCTGGGCCCGCTGCAGCTCTCTTGGTGTTAAACCAGGAAGACTGTATCAGGCAGTGGCTGGTGAGCCCTAAGTCCTGGCTTTTCTTCCCCTGTGGCCACTGCCCTTGTCTGTTCGGTTTGTGTTGGCCTTCTCTTCCCTTTCCTGGGTGCAAGAGGCGGGGCCTGGACAGCCAACTTCGAGGGTTCTCGGGGCCCCTGGGTACCAGACGCTGTAGGTGCTGGAGGCCCAGGTCTCAGGGGCCAAGGGAGCAGGGTCACAGCTCTGTCCTCTTCAAGGAGAGACGCTCCCTTTCTTTACCCCACCCCGGCCCAGTCCTGCTCCTTCCTCTCTAGGCCAGAGCTCTGGGCACCCAGGCAGGCTTTCTCCAGGGGCCCGGAACTGCAGCCAGGCAAAGCCTCGCTCCCGCTGAGTGTCTGTGGTCTGTGGCTGCTCAGCCCGGTGTGGGTGGGGATGGGAGGGTGATGTTGGGGCGGGGGAGGCGCTGCCCTGCTGGACAGTCCTTGCCTCTCTGTGGCTGCACGGTGGCCTGAACATGTGGTTTAGGGCTGGGATAGTCCATCTGGAACGGAACTCGAGAACGCAGAACGCAGTGGCACAGAGACCAGAGGGCCCACTGGGCCCACAGCTCTCACTCACAGCTGGAATCACTGAGGTCCAGAGAAGTCAAGTGACTTGGTCAAGGACACACAGCTTCCGCAGACCCTGGGCAAGTCTAGGTCCCCTCGTATCCCGTCCCCTGCCGCCCACTGCGGTACTGCCCAGCTCCGCACACCCCAGACTCGGCCTTTTCTGAGCCGCTGACTCCACTTGTCTCATCCGTGGGATGGAAAGAAGGCAGGGCCCACCCTGGCTGTGGAATGGGGGGCAGGAGGGTGAGTGCAGGCAGCGGCCTCGGAGCTGAGCCTGGCACCTGCCCCACTCAGTCTCTGCTGCTGCTTGTAGGTAAAGGGAGCAGGTGGTCCTGCCTGCAAGCCCGAGCCACATCCCTCAGTGTGGGTGACATCTAGGTATTTGGGCTTGTCCTGGAAGGAGAAGGTGCCTGTGGGTGACAGTGTCCGGGGCTAGGCTGGCAGCTTCCTTCCAGCCCAAAGCCTGCCTGCCGGTGGCTGAGACACTTAGAGTGGCGGGGGTGGGGCGGTGGGGAGCAGGTGGGTGTGGCAACCGCCCAGGGGCCCCTGGGGAGGCCCTGGGGTGGGGGGGTCTCAGCAGCCGGGAGCAAAGGAGCTTGACTCCCGCTTTGTGACCGTGCTTTCACAGAGAGAGGCCTCTGTCTCCAGTTTCAATCCCGGCGGGAACGGAAAACTGCTTTGGAAGCTCATTGGCTCTACGCTCTTGAACTTTATTAATTTGGTTTGATTTCGGTTGTCCTCGGGTTCCTAGTAAATTTCCTGGGAGTAACTCGGTCTTGCCTCAGCTGAGCTCAGATGGCGGTGGGGGGTTCCTCAGCCTCTCTGGGTCTCCCTCCCTCAGGGTCTCCCTCAGAGGACCGAGTAATCGAGGAAGTGGTATTCTGCCTCTGGCCTCCTGTGACTCCACATCCCTAAGATGTTGACAGCTGGGAGGTACCATCTTATCTGCAGCAGCTGAGTGGGGGCAGGAGAGGGTCTGATGGGGACCTGGGACCCCTGGGGTGGCATTCCTCTCTGGCCGGCCCGCTTCCCCAGGTCTGGCCTATGCCTGCATGCTGGCTGTCCTCTTCTGGAGAGAGCACGCTGAGTCCCCCGGCAAGAGAGGGACTGGAGCGGGGGGGAGCTGCCCACCAGCTCAGCCTCCTCGCCATCCAAGGAGGTGGACTGGGCATGAGGAGTCCCAGCCAGTCAGGGATCAGGGACCTCTGGGCGAGTGTGACCACACACTCGTGGGGTGGAAGCAGGCAGGCGATGCGGTCCCCAGCCCCAGGAGGGGCACTGCGGGGCTGTGGGGACAGGACAGCAGGAGGCCGGTCACTGTTGCTTCCGAGAACCTGCCTGTGCCCCCTGAAGCTCACTGAAGGAGCTGACCGGCCCTAGCCCCTTCCAGGCCAGTGTGGCAGGGCTAGGGCAAAGGAACCCCTGCCCCCACCTTCCGAGTGTCCTGGGTCAGCGCTGTGGCGTTAGCTTTTGCAATGACCCAATTCTCTCATCTGGGTTTCTTCTTGGAGGGTGGGGGCAACTGTTTCCTGTGGGGCCCAAGACAGAGCAGCTCAACCCCGGGAATGTGAGGACCGCTGGGCCGCCAGGCGCCCCAGGGAAGGGAGGCACTGCCCGTAGCCTCAGCTGGTGGTGCGATGGCAGCGCTCTGGAAGCAGGGGTGGGGAGGTGGGGGGTGGGGGAGGCAGCCATGAGAAAGCATGGATTGGCATGGATTGATTATGCAGGCCACCGCTGGGGCTGGAGGCCCAGCCCGGGAAGCCATCGCCAAGCTGGTGATGATGTTGAGAAGCTGGAAGAGTCAGGAGGAAATAGAGGGAGGCCAGGCTGAGGGCAGCTGCCCGAGAGGGGAGGAGCCAGGGCCTGGAAGGGAAGGGATGAGAGGAACAGAGCAGGGGGAACAGGAGCCCGGTCCCTGGCTGCAAGGAGCCTGCGGGCTCTGGCGGCAGTGAGGTGGGAGACAGGCCGGGGGCCGCGTCCCAGGCGGCTGGGAAGCCCTGTGCCTGCTGCTCTGACTGCACTGAGCCCGCAGACGGGGGAGGGCAGAGAGGTTAGCGGCCTGCGCAGGCCTCCCTTCCCCCTCTGCAGGGCCCGCCCCCGCTAGCCCTGCGGTCCCTTCCCCCTACCCAGGGAGTTCTCAGGTCTCCTTCCGTACCTGCTTCCAGCCCGGCTCCCGACTTCATTTCCGAACCTGTTTGGAAATAAAGCAAGCGTCCACAGCCAGGGCCTGGCTGGTCAGGGTGGGGTGGGACTGGGGTGGGGGGCTCCCTCCTCAGTCCCGTCTCGGGACTGCCCACTAGACCCAGGCTATCCCAACTGAACTTGGAGAGATTCAGAGACTCCAGGGGCAAGGGACCGGAGAGAGAAGCCAGGCTGGGGTGGGAGGATCTGGAGGTGGGGGGTGAGCACTGAGAGGAGAGCATGGGGGGCCGGGGCACCACGGGGAAGACATGGAGGGGAGCAACGGGGGACTGGAGGTTTGGGATGACGTGTGGATGATTTTATGCGAGTTATGTGCAAAGCATTATGTGAAGCAGCACCTGTTAGGGAAGAGGTGTCGGGAGACCCTGTGTGGTCCCTGGGGTGGCCTTGAGGCTTGAGGGCCCAGCGGGGACCACCTGCTCGGCCCAGAGCCTTTGCCAGGGCCTGACAGCCTATGGGTGGCCTTCATTTTGGAGGGGTCAGAGAGTGCCCGGGCTGAGGTCCCCCAGGAACTCTGGCAAAGGGGAGAGGCCTGCAGCCCCTGTTAGGACCAGGTGTGCAGCTGGGGCCTGAGCTTCTCTGGACCCCACTCTGTGCACCCCCTAGGCTCCCCGCCCTCTGGTCTGTGTGAGACCTTTGAGTAGGGACTGGACGTCATGACCAGGAGCTGGGCAGCCTGCACCTGGGGTCACAGTGGGATGAGCCTTCCCCTCGCTCCTCCTCCTCCTGCTTCCCCCTTCCCTCCCCCTACTCTGAGTCCCTCTGCCTAGAGCGGACACCTGAACCACGTGTCTCCCCATCCCGGGGAAACTGCAGAGGGTCTGCGCCTGCCCCCCACCCTGCCTCCCACCCTGCCCCCAGTGGTTGGGGCAGCTCAGCAGGTTCCCTTTAGCTCAACTTGGGTGTCTCTGGGGGGCTTCTGGGTGTCTGGACTGGCTGGTTGTGTTAACTGGCTCAGCCATGTTTCCCAGCAGGTCTGTCCTGGGGGATCCCTGTGTCCTGCCCAGGGCCCCGGGGCTGCCTGTCTACGCATCACCCACCCCTGAGGGCACTGTGGTCAGACCAGGGCCCCCCAGGGAAATGCTGAATGCAGGCAAGCCAGGGCCTTCAGAAGGTGTGGGCGTCGCATCATGGCAATGCACTTGGCTTACTCTTGTGGCCCCTTCCTCTGAAACATCACCTCGAAGGGCCAGCTTCCTGAGCAGCTTTCTGCCCTTTTGCTTCCTGGTGCCTCATAGCACCCCTGGCCTCAGGGGGTGCTGGGACGAGGAGGGCCACTTCCCGGACCTGACCAAGGCTGCCTGGAGAGTGACAGGAGCACTGTGACCTGTCCTCGGGCCCCACCCAACCTGGAGCCTTCACTAGGTGTGCTGCCCCTCAGGACCCTGGAAGGCCTTGCCTGGGCCCAGCCCTAGGCAGGGAGGGGCCCCACCTTGCTCCTTGAGCCGGATGATCTCGGTGTCGGAGCCAAAGCTGTTCCAGGCGGTGCAGTTGTAGATGGTCTGGAAGTCGGCCCGCACGATGTTGCTGATGGTCAGGGTGGAGATGACGCCCTCCTCCGTGCTGACCGTCTCCACCGTGTAGCGCCCCGACGTCCCCGACTCCAGCACATTCTCCTTCCACGACCAGGCCTGCCCGGGGTGCCAGAATTAGGCGGGGACCCCACCTCGGCCACCCACATGGGGATCACCGTGCCACCTTGCACCCCAGGGCTGATGCTGCCAGGCTCACCAGCACGCTCACCGCCACCAGCACAGGTGCACGCTCGCACATGCACCTGTGTGCGTGCAGGGACACGCACATTCCAGCACACACCCAAACTACGTGCCCACACCATGCCTGTCACACCACAAATGTGTACACACACACATCCACACATATACATGCATCCCGACACACCGCAAATGTGTACACATCACACACATAAACACATGCCACAACCCGTGCACACAGCACACCACCCCACACAGTGCCGGCACTGTGTGCACATGTACACACACCATACCATGTGCACACACGTGTGTGCACACACCACACATACACACACCGCACCACATGTACACACACCATGTGCACACACACCATGTGCACACACACACCACACCATGTGTACACACACCACATCATCTGTACACATCATACAATGTGTGCACACACACCACACCACATGTACACATACACACCAAACCATGTGTACACACACCACACCACCTATACACATGCATCACACCATGTGCACACATACCACACCATGTGTACACACCACATGTATACACACACCACGTGTACACACACCACACCATGTGTACACACGCACCACTTGTACACACACAGAGGCTGTGCCACCTCTGGAGGGCATTTCCTTGGTGAGAAAGGGCCCTCATGTGGGTCTGCAGGGGAGCATCTTTCCAGGCAAGCAGGAGACCCTGTGACAGTGACCGGGCCCCCACCCCTTGCACCTGCTGGCCTGCGCCAACGTCTCTCCCGGACACTCCCACCAGCTGGGCACTGGAGGCAGAGGACCAGCCCCAGAGTGGCTGCGTCCAGTCTTGTTGCTGTTCTGTCCTGTCCGTGCAAAGGTACGTTCCGAGAGTTGTTTGTGGCCACCTCTGATCTATCTTAGATCCTAAGGGTGCTGGCTGGGTTTTCCCCAGAGCTGGTTCCCAGGCTGCGAAGGCCCCTCTCACACTACGCAGGCAGGACGGGCGTGGGGTGCTGGGAGTGGCAGCCCTGACTCAGCACTCCTGATGCTCCGAGGGTGGGCCATGCTGGGCATTGTAGGGTGTGCAGCAGCACCCTGGCCTCTGGTCACTAGAGCCAGTGGCACCCCCGGCTGTGACCACAGAGATGTCTCCAGAGATGCCAGACGTCCCCTGGGGGCTGGAGTCGCCCTGTGAGACCCTCTGGCCTGGAGTGAGGGATCTGTGACGAAGGAGGTGGTGTGACCATGCTCAGGAGTGAATGGGATACTCCACGATGGGCATGTGGGCACTTACGTCACTGAAAAAATTAAAGAGGGATGCGCACTGGGGCGGTCAGGTGCTCTTTGTGTGTGTGACTCCTCGCAGTTTCTGGGATACCTCGTGGACAGGGTGGCTCCCTGAGTTTGGGCCGCCTCGGCCTCCCAGCCCTGGGCACGCACGGCCCATGGGGGTTCGGCACACACCCCCACACCCTCCCTGGCACACCTGGACCCTGAAAGCCAGAACTGCCCCTTGGAGTTGGCCCGGGACATCCTCTAGCAGGACTGTCCCAGGCATTGGAGCTAAGTGACAATAATATCAGCCCTTCCCCACAGGGCTGCCCAATGTCCACCTTTCCTGGTTTTCATGCCTGGCTTCCACCAGCTTCAGGCAGCTGGGGCGGAGGGCTCCCTCCACAGATGCTATGCCATGGACGGCTCAGTGTGAGCAGTCAGGTCGCCTGGCTGCGCTGCCTGGAGGTCAGCGTTCCGACGGGGACGGGGACGGAATGGCACTTTTGGAGGGGAAAACTTGATTACACTTGATGAGTGTGGCAGCCTACATTCTCCGTGGACAGAGGCCTGGGTTGGGGGGTGCTCTGGGAGGTGCAGAAAGGGGCTTGGCCCCCATAAACTGCACTCCGAGTAGGATTTTGCGAAGCTCTGTCTGGCCTTGAACCCAGGGAAGTGAAGAAATCGTGTGCTTTTCTTTTCCTTCCGCTCCCTTCACTTGCTCCTCTGCTCTCAGGATGCAGAATTCTGTTACACTCTCAATGCTAGTGCCCAGCTCAACAGCAGAAACACATTAAAAACACTAGCAGATGGCCCTGGCTGGGTGGCTCAGTTGGTTGGAGCATCACACCATGCACCAAAAGGTTGCAGGTTCGATTCCCAGCCAGTGCACATGCCTAGGTTGAGGGTTTGATCCCTAGTCAGGGTGCATCTGAGAGGGAACCAATTAATGTTTCTCACATCGATGTTTTTTTTTTTTTTCTCTCTCTCTCCCCTCCTTCCTCTCTCAAATCGGTAAACATATCCTTGGGTGAGAATAAAAGAAATACCCTTGCAGACAAACCCTGGCATACGGCCTGCTCTGAAAAAGGAGGCTGTGATTTTTGTCTTTACGATGACTTTCTGGGAGAGCGAGCGGGAATCGCTTCCCGGCAGAGGAAAGGAAGCCGGAGGTGTGCGCTGCCTTCCCTCGGCCCCACAGCTGCGGGCAGAGAAGGCTTCCCCGTGGCCTCCCCGGTACTCACTATTCGGTCAGGCGGCGGCGTGCTCCGGATGAAGCACTTGATCTGGCCCTTCTCGCCGTGGAGGGCGTGCTGGGTCTGGGTGCTGGAGATGATGGGGGGCCCTGTGCGGGAGACAGCGTCACGTCAAGGATTCAGAAGGGCGGGCGCCTGGCTGGGCCCCTCGTGGGGGCGGGGCTCAGGAGCTTGCTCGTTCTTTCAGTCTCTCAGCAGACATTTCCTGAAGGCGGGTGTGGACCCGGTGAAGTGCGAGGCGTCAGTCGTGAACCTCTTAAGGGGTTGTGAGTGGGTGCTTCTACGTCAAAATGCCCAGAAGACACCGTAGGGGTTCTGAATGAGTCACCCCAACATGTGCTACTGTGGTATGTGGATTATTTTGAACTAAAGGCAACAGAGACCTGCAGGCTCAAGAGAGACTTCTACCTCCCCTTAACTACCAATGAGAATTTAAATTAAGGCCCTTGCCTATAATGAGACATTATCGGCGATAGCATTCCGACATGTCTAGAGAGCAGCGCAAGCTACTGTTGGCTGAGCACCTGCCTTTCTTACCGTTTTGTAGTAACCTTCCCTCTGCGGCTCCACGGCCCTTACCTTATCCTTGGCTCGGAATTCCATATCCACCTCATTTTACCTTTCTGTCCCTCTCTCAGCTGTGTGGAGGTCTCATTTGTGCATATGTACTTAAATGGGGTCATTTTATCTTGTGACTCCGTCACAAATTCATTGGATTATTCGACCGGGGCAAAGAACTGGAAGTTGTGAGCGGGGATGGGGTGTGTGGGGGGGTGTTTCCCTTCCCCACTACACGAAAGGTGGCGAATGTTGGGATCACAGGAACGGCCAGAGGAAAGGTTAGCCGACTTCAGAGGAGAGAGAATAGTTCTACCTGGCGGATAGGGGACGCTGTACGAAGGAGGGGGTCCATCCAAGAAGGGAGCAGAAGACCCGACAGGGAGGAAGAGATAGAGCAGCGCTAACCGATGGGCCTCCGCCGCCTTGGCCGGCTGTTCGGTTTCCGGCCATTTTCTCTGATCACCAGTAGAGGGCGCGCTTGCCTAACAAACCCGGTGTCCCGGGCTGGGCCGAACTACCAGGGGCGCAGAGACGAGGTGGGAGGCTCCTCTCTCCCAGCGGGGGAATCAGCCTGAACAGGAGCGAGGCGCTAGGCACGCTCAGAGCCTTCGTCTCACACACGTCTCAGGAAACTCCAGTGGGCCCAGGTGAGGCCAGGCCTCCAAAGCTGACCCCAGCATCTTCTCATCCAGGCTGTGCATGTGCGTGTTTGCACCTGCGTGTGTGTGACGTCACAGGGTCCTGGAGTACCTGTCTCAACACTGCATCAGACAGCCAAGCCAGTCTCCCTGAAGTCCAGCAGTGCTTCCGGTCTCCTCCGCCTTTTATCTGCCCTAAGCCTTTCCTGCCTGGTGCCCACCCGGCAGTGAAAGAGCAGTGGAGGAGCGGCTAGTTCAGTCTTTTGTGCCGCCAGCGTCCTGGCTGGGTGGGCACTGGAAGCAAGGGGTGAAGGCGTGGAGGCCCCTGTGCCTGCTTGCCATCCCTTGGGGCAAAGTTCAGGGCTTAGGTGGCAGGAAACAGGAGCAAGACAGGCAAAGAAAGGGATCCGAGGACAGGTAAAATTAGGCCGGGAACAAAACAAAAATCGCTGCAAACATAATTGCTGTTTATTAGCCACCTTAATTAAACCAGATTTGCATTTCTATGAGTTGCTCTCAGGCAAGGGGAAAAAAAAATCCGCTACCGCTCCGGGAGACACTCAAGTGGCTTTTTGAGTTCAGGAGGCAAATGGCTTGGAGCTGGGTGAAGCAGACGTGGGGGACCCTGCAGATGGGGGCATCCACGCTCGGTTGGCTGCATGAATGGGCTGAGCCCTCGAGAGCGATGAAGCATTTGGGCAAAAGGCGAGAGGGCTGGGTGTTTCGGGAATTTGATGGGGCTTTGTTCTGCCGCTGGGCTGGAAGTGATGAAACTGGAATACCTTTCCCCCTTCACTTCCCAGGAGCTAGGAGGCCCCTGGAGGATTCTCTGGCAAATGCGTCTGTGTTAAAGAGCTTCTTAAAGGAAACCAGCGATCAGTATAGAGGTGGATGGGGTTGAGGGAGTCACCGGCAGCAGTAACACAGCGTGTCTTCCCCTTCCTGCAGGCCCGGGGTTGAGCCAAAGCAGCTGACCTCTGTGCCTGCAGACCCCCCGGAGGGCAATGGCCCACAGACCCTGCCGGGCAAGGATTTGTTTTGAAGACCAGCCCATCATCCTGGATCCATTCAGGATTGTCAGACCCCTCAGTCTAGTTCGGCCCCTTTGCAAAGGGCTGCACCATCCCTCCACCTGTCCTCCAGGTGCCCAGGTGGGCTGGCAAGCTCCTCCCCCTGGGCCATTTATCCCACTCCCTGCCTCGGGGCAAGATGACCCTAGTTCAGCAGAAATGAACAGCTTACTCCCATCCGGTGGGCATTTTCTTCCTGGCAACCTTGGGAGCTTGTGTGGAAGGATTGGAGGCAGAAAAGGGGGATGGAAAACAGGGGGATGGGAAGCCAGACGCTGGAAGGAGCAGATTAAATCTGGGACAGATGCTAGGGCCCAGGGTGGCAGAAATGTCCCTCTAAGCTGTGCACCGCCCTGGCCGGGTGGCTCAGTTGGTTGGAGCATCTTTCTGTGCACCATCAGGCTGCGGGTTCGATTCCTGGTCAGGACACATACCTCAGTTGCAGATTCGATCCCCATTTGGGGCACGTTTAAGAGAGAGCCAATCTCCCCCTCTCTCTCCCTCTCCCTCTCTCTAAAATCAATATGATCATATCATTTGATGAGGATTTTTAAAAAAAGATATGACTTCCCTTCCTCAAGAAACCACTTTAAATCTCTGCTGGGAAATTCCTGAATGTCTAAAGTGACAATGGAATGTCAGTCCCTCCTTTATTCACCCTGGTTACCCTAGAAACAAGGATGCTCCTTTAAAAGCTTCAGGCTTGGGGACCCTGGAGGTCATGTGTGAGTCTGAGGGTCCCCAGACTGGCGGGGCCTGGGGCTGGGAACCAGAGCCGACCGTGGTCATGGGCCAGCACTGCCCAGTACCATCCCAGAACTGGCTGCGGGGGTGGCCGAGAGAGACTCCACCAGGGCCTGGCGCCGCGGAGCTGAGAGTCAGACACCAGCGCGGCAGGAAAAGGCTGCAGCCCGTGTTGCCATGGATATGTGGAGGCACGATCAGATGCTGTTATTTTTAGCCCTGCCGTGCCAATTTATCGGCGGCATCCTGGGGACACATAGGAAAGGCAGGAAGGCTCCTGAGTCAGGATTCTGCCCAGGACAGGTGGCCTGTGCGCCCTCAGGGGTCTGGGTAGGTGACCCCCACTCTCTGAGGCTGCCACGACCTGTGGGGAGAGGACAGGGAAGGAAACGGATGGAGGAGGCAGCCAATGCGGACAGCAGAGGGCGTGGCTAAGGGGGAGCCGTGCTGGTTCGCTTTCCAGCGAAGGGGAGCACAGGTGGGGCTCTCAGAGGGCAGCCTCCGGCGGGGTGCAGAGGAGCCTCCTGGGCACAGCGCTGGAATCGGCTCCACCGCTCCCTGGGGCCTGGCAGACGGAGGTGGGAGCAGGGTTGCCAGAGGCCGTGGAGGCCCGGAAGTGGCCGAGGGACTTGGCCTTGGTGTTTCTCACCCTCTCAAATCAGCACCTTATCACAACAGGGACACCGAGTTTCTGTCCTGATGCCACAGCCCCCTTGGTTCTGACCTGCGCTGGGTCCCAGCTTCTCCAGGACCTTCGATGGCCCATCAGCATGGCCTGGCCCCAGCGCCGTCCCTTAAAGGCTTCGTGTAATGGCCACCGAGGGGCTCACACTGCGTTCTTGGAGGGAGATGAGAACGCTCTCCTGCGGTGACGATTCCTACCGTCACCTTCTCTCCGCTCCAGGGGACCCCTGCACGCCTGGCCTTGTGGGCGTGGTGACAGGTGTCCCAGCTGGGTGGCTCTCGTGCAATGGGAAGAGGCTGATCTGGAGTCCAGAGATGCTCCCTTCAATTCCCACCAGGGCCAAGGTCAAGGCTGAAGGGTGGGTATGGCCTTGGCTGCCCAGTGACCCTCTGACCCTTTTTTCCTGGCCAGGATAAAATTCATCAGCTACTGCTTTGAGGCCTGAGACCCCTTAAAAGATAAAGAAGAAGAAAGGTGGCCAGAAAATTACCCGGGTCCTTCCTCAGGTCAGCACTGGGCTCCGACACAGACTCGACAAGGTGGACTCACAGTTGGAGGTGATGGCAAGACCCAGAAGAGACAACGGTCCCTTGGGTCACTGCCTGGGACCAAGATGCCTTGGGTCGCTCTCCCTCCCTCCCACCCGCCCCCTACCCCAGCAGGAGTGATGGGGGGGGCTTACCATTGACAGTCAGGGTCACCTCTCGCTCCCCGGCCCCCACCCGAGGCACCACCGCTCGGCACACGTACTTCCCAGCATCTTCCTGGCGGACGGCTTTGAGGGTCAGGGTCTTTTCATTGCTCAGGACCTGGGAGTTTGGGGAGAATCAGACACCAATAGTGGGGGCGGGCTCTCTCGGTCTTTCAGAGCCAGAGAGTCTGAGAGACAGGCCTGGAGGGAAGGGGAGCTTTCCCGGTCCTCTGCAGAGCGAGGGCCGGAGCAGGAGGCCCACGTTCATCCCAGGGCAGCCGCGGGCAGGAGCGCCCGCACGCAGAGGAAGGGCCCTGAGTGGCCGAAACGGTGCGTTCTGCCACAGCCCTGGCGGGGCCGGGGGCCGGGGGCCGGGGGCCGGGGGCCGGGGGCGTTGCCTGGGAGGAGGAGAGGACTCCCTGGCTGCGCCCCCAGCCTGGCCCAGGTGAAACGACCCTGCTGCTGAACTTCTTTGAGGGCCCCCAGACCTGCCTTTCACAGTCCTTTTCAGCATCCCTTTGGGGTGTGGTCTGGGGTGAAGGAAAGAAAACAGACGGTGGCTTTGGGGAGTTCCGAGTCGGAACCCTGCAGGGCCCCCGCGGTGACTTACCTGCGCGGCTGTGGCAGTTACCTACGGGCTCTGGGGCTGCCGCCCTCCGCCCAGGGCCGGGCAGTGGGCTCCCAGGGCACCGCGGCGTCTGGCACGGAGCCGGCCACACGGAGGCCACTTTCCCTCTGTCCCCCCACCCACCTCCTGCCCTCTCATGGGTCCTCCTGAGACAAACCGATGCGCACGAAAGGGCACGCGTGTTTTAGAAGAGAGACATGGACTCGGAGCAAAGCGTAACCCAGAGGTTGAAGGCGAACCGTATCTGGGGGAGCTGAAAAGCCTGCCTGGCAGCTTTTGGCTCCCAGCGTGTCGGTGACCGCCGAGTTCCCACCGATTCCACGGTCAGAAAGCCGGCAATGGCTGCAGGTGTTAAGGGCCGGGGGTGGGGGGGTACTTGTGTGCACCCCTGTCCTCTTTCTGGACTCCTCTTCCTTTAGCTCTCCGGTGTGACAGTGATGGGGCCCTGGAGGGCAGGTCCCTCCTGGCCTGCGGGCCCCCCCGCCCCATCCCAGAGGCGCTCTGGGGCCTGAGTGGGGACTCACCACGCCAGAGCCGCGTTTCATCCAGACGATGGTCAGGGACGGGTTTCCGGTCCAGGAGCAGCTGAAGACGGCATCCGAGCCCAGGTCCACGAGCAGGGACTGGGGCTCTGCCGTCATCCGGGGCCCGACTGTGGGGGGTGGGAGGGCGAGACAGCGCTCTGGTCGGCTGGGAGCTCTGGGGACCCGTTTTGTGGCTGCTGCCCCACCACCCCTGGTTTCCCCAGTTCCCGGTTCCTGTGCCACCTCAGTCTCCTCCAGCCCCGTCCCGTACATTTCAGTCCCTGCCCCTCTGGGCCTCCCCCTGAGCCCGCCTCCCTCTGGCCACCCCAGGAAGAGACAGTGCCGTCCTAGGTAGGAAAAAGGCTCTCTGCCGTCCTGTGCCTGGATAGGCCCTCGGGTCTCTCATAGCCTCCCCTCTGTCTGGTCCCAGGAAGTCCCCCTCTGGGGTGTGGGCAGAGGGGCCTTCCTCCTTGGGCCTGGGAGATCTGTGTGTCTGCCTTCAGGTCAACCGGCCTCTGCCTGAGCTTTCAGGCCCCTCCTAGTGGCCCTGAGATTCAGAAGGGAGCAGGCTGGGTGGCTCCCGGTTGGCTCCCAGTGTCCCCACCTCTGCTCAGTGATCCTCTCTTCCAGCCCCTTCCACACCCCTGCTAAGTGTTGGTGAGGTTGATGGAGGCTCCTCTCTGCGGTTCCTCCCCAGCCCCCTGCCCTAGCCTCCTGCAGACCAAGCCGGGCCCCGAGTGAGTGTGATGGTGAACTTCAGGTGCTGTGATGGAGGGCCTGCAGAGAGCTGTTTCAGGGAGCGAAAGAGCGAAATCTGGGGCCAGGTGCCTGGCCGCAACCCTCTCTGTAGACTGGGAGCTCTGGAGCTTGGGAGCTCGGGACTCTCTGTGGGGGCTATCCGGACAGAGGGGAGGGGCAGGCGTCCAGAGTTTGTGGAAGTGCTTCTAAAACTGCAAGGGGCAGTAGAGGCACTCAGGCTTATTGGTGTGAGTGCGTCCAGCTGCCTGTCACAGGGAGGGGTCTGCAGGGCCAGTGGGAGGAGGGGCGGCCATGAGCCTGGAGTGCGGGGGCAGGCTGGGTGGACTGGCAGTGGATCTGCTCGGAGCTGGGCCTCAGTTCCCCTGCTGTCACCGCCTCACTGTGTGACTTTGGGCCTGCGTCCCCTCCGCTGGGCAGTGGGAACAATGACCGCCTTCGAGGGTGGTTATGAGAGCCACCCAAGGAGGAGGCTCTTTGCCAAGGGCACGGTTTTGTGAGCTTGGAAGGCACCGTGACATTGTGTGTGCTGGGCCCAGCACCCGCGGTTCCCCTGGCCCTGAGCTGAGACCCCCCGGGCTGTTGCCCCAGCAGCCCCCAGACAGTGGCACTCACAGTAGACGTCCACGGTGCGGCTGATGTTGGTGCTGCCCAGGGCGTTGGTCACCTCGCAGGAGACGGGCTCAGAGAAGTATGTGTAGTCCACGGCGGTCCGGTACACTTCTCCCGACGCCTCCTTGATGATCTGGCCCCGCTTGGCCCACCTGCAACACAGGCCCCGAAGGCTGCTGTGGCCTCTGGTGGCAAGGACGTCCCCCTGGTCAGCCTGGCCCGGGGAGCTTTCCTCTGGGAGCTGGATGCCCACTGAAAAAGGAGGCATGGCCTGGGACAGCCTGGGGCAAGCCCCTTTGGGGTCCCTCAGTGGAAGTTTCCATTAGAGGGGTTACTTCCGGGGCTGGGGAGCAGTTGGAGGTGGGGGGCTTCGGTCTTAGGTCCCCAGGTGGTCAGTGGCGCTGGATGGGTGGGTCACTCTGGAGGGAGGTGTTTGACTGTGCAGTCGGTCAGCCCCTCTGGCCAACCAGGCAATGGATAGCCCCACTGTCAGCCCCAGACAGCTCGTCCACCTGCTCTGAGCTCTGTCAGGGACCCGTCCAGGGCCACATTGGAAAAGGGGATGATGGCCGTGACCTCAGAGGCCAAGCTTGCCTGCCTGCAGGCTCCATACAGAGAAGCGCGGCTCCAGGAAGCTGGGTTTCCAGAGGAGTGGGAAGCTGATGGACGGTGCTCGCCAGGGGCTCTGACGGCCCCTGCACTCAGCCCGTTCTCCCAGCTCCGCTGCCCTGACCGCTGGCCCCCGAGTCGGGCCCCTCACAGGGCCCCCTCGCTCTCTTTCAGCCCATCCCTCCCCGACCCCAGGGATGGCACTGGCTCTTTTTTAGGTCTAGTTTCCCCCTCCTGCCCGGCCTTCGCTCCTCAGAGGCCTGGGCTCCTCCATCTGCCCTGGTTTGGGCAGGGCGGCAAGAAGAAGGCTGTGCCGACTTCTTTCTTTTTTAATGATTTTATTTATTTATTTTTAGAGAGAGGGGAAGGGAGGGAGAGAAACATCAATGTGTGGTTGCTTCTTGCATGCCCCCAATTGAGGACCTGGCCTGCAATCCAGGCCTGTGTCCTGACTGGGGACCAAATTGGTGACCCTTTGGTTCACAGGCTGGCACTCAATCCACTGAGCCGCACCAGCCAGGGCTGTGCCGACACTTTTCCAGCCAATCCACCTGAGCAATCAGCACCAACAGAGGGCAGAGGCCAAGGAGCCTCGGGCCTGTCATGGTCCTGACCCTGGGACGTACCTCACCGGACTGGACCTGGGACTGGGCAGCCTGCCACCTGCGGGGCGATGCTGGTGGTGGTCTCCAGGGTGCATCTGGGTGTATGTGTGGGGGCCCGTGGGGCTCAAAGCTGCCCCGGGTTTAATTCCACTGTGGCCAACACTCACTTTTTAAAATGACAAAACTTCTGCCTGGCTCTTCCTGCAGTTCCAGCCATTTCGGGGTGCCTGTCTTTCCCGGAGCTGGAGAGGTTCTTTGGCCCCCACACTGTTACCCGTGACCACGGTCCTGCAACCACAGCTTCCCTGTGGGCTCTGCCTTCACCCCACTCCCTCTCAGTTCAGGAGCCGTCCCCGGAAGTGGGGAGGCTGGCGGTCCTCGGCCCTTCCCTCCGGCAGACGGTTCCTGTCCCCAGCGTCCCTCCAGCCCCGGGGAGCGGCCATCTCTCAGCATCACGCCGAGCTCCCAGGCTGGCACCATGTGGTTATTATTGTGAATTAACACCGGGTAATTATTAAGAACACGATTAATAATAACAATCACAGTTTAACAACAGAGCAAACCATGCTCCCTGAGAGCTTAAGGAGCTTCCCAACAAACCATTATGAGTTACTCATGAATCACTTCAATTTCTAACTTTAATTTAATGATCGGACTTAATGGGCACAGCCCCTGCCTGAGGCAGATGAACTCAGTCCCAGACACACGGCTGGGGACTGGGGTCCAACCCCTACTCCTTCCACCCTGCCGCAGTGAGGGGGTCAGGGTGGGGCCGTGGGGTGGGGGGTGCTCAGGAGCTGGTGGGGCTGGGAGGAGGGTGGGGCTGCTGGGCTCAGAGTGGTTCAGAACTGCAGGGCAGGAGCTGTTGGGACAGCTGGGGACTAAGCCTTCTGTCCCCGGCAGAGCTGTGCTGTCTGAGCCCAGCCATCTGCACAGCTGTGGCCCTGAGCACCCCAGGCCTGTCCCTGCCTTGGAGACAGAGGGGCAGCAGGAGGCGATCTTAGCCTATCCCCTCCCAGGGTCATGGCAGGAGCTGGCCGGGGGGATAGAGCCTTCTGGGTACACCTGGAGAGTCTCCTGCCCACATCTCACTCCACCAATCTTCTCCCCCTCCCGTTGTGTTACCCCCACACCAAAAAACTCATCTCGTGGGGATCCTTCCAGAACCTGAAACCACTCATTCAGGCAGCTGGCCACAGGATCAAGGGCAAACCAGAGGCAAGGACTGCGCCCCTGCCCCCCTGCCCATTTCCCTCAGCTCTTCTCTCTTCCTTCTCTCGGTTCCTTGGCTTAGCTTCCTCCTGCTGCTCTCTCCTCTTGTCCTTTCACCTCCGCCCCCCACTACTCCCTGCTTCTCCTAGCACCCTGGAACAGGAGTGGTGGTGGTGGATAAGCCTTTCCCAATCAATGTGACCCAAGCGAAGGTAAGAGGATGAGCTATTTGCATCACAGAACCAGAGGCTTGGTGTGTCACCACCTGCCGACTATCCTCAAGTAGCCCCAAGGTACAAGTTGGGTGGCAGTCCCCTCCCCGTGCCTGCGGGGCCCTGAGCCAGCATCAGTGGAAGCAGGTGGGAGACGGGCTTGGTGCTGCTCTGGGGCCTGTTCTCACCCAGGAACAGGCTCCTGGTCCTGAGGGGCAGCCGAAGTGACAGTGAGCCTGGCTGCATGTGCTCCCATGCCCACCCGGTGCCCCCGTTCTGGGCTTGGAGGGCGTCTCTAATTTCTGAGGTCACAGCCTTTCGTGTAAAACAGGGAGGAAGCAATTGGAGGAAGGGGGGAAAGACACAAAGATCCCTGTAATCTTGTCAAAGTCAATTGGGAAAATCGATGTGCTTAGGTGATGAGATTTGTTTAAGGCTTTCCTCTTGGATCCCAGCAAGGCTTCCAGAACCACCTTCTGGGCGAGACCTCACTGAAGCCAGCAGCCCAGAGGGTGTGGGTGGGCTCTGGTGCCCCCACCGCCTCTCTCCACAGCCCCTCCTCCCCCTTCTTTCTGGAGCCATCCAGCTGCACTTCCGGGAGGCCTGGGGGGAGCCGGATGCACTCAGAGGTGTTCTCACGATGCTTGGCTGACCAGAAGGCCACAGGGCAGGGGACGAGGACAGGTGCCCACCTGTGGGGAGCCCACTGGCCCCCTGACAGCCCCTCTGTGTGCCGGAGGACCTGTGACTGGGACCCCCAGGAGATCTGGAGCCCAGGGAAGCCCCCAGGGTCTCTGCTTGTTTGTCTGCTTGTTTGTCTGCTTGTTTGTTAACTCTTTAGTTTTAAAAAAAAACTTTTGAAGTTATAGAAAAGTTGCGAGAACAATGCAATGTGCTGACCTTTTCCCCTTGCTGGACTCCCCGATGTTCACTCTCACCCCACCCACCTGCTCATGGCCTCTCTCCGTAGGTGCACGCACACCCTACTACCGCCATTACTGCTGCCGTTCCGTTCTTTGGAGAGGGGTGACCCCGGGCTCAGGCCTGGGAGCCTGGTTTCTGGGGTGCCTGCTCGTCCCATGCTGGTTGGTGGAGCAGGGGCGGGGCCTGAGCGCAGCCTCGCCCCTGCCCTGCCTCTGTAACTAGCTCCTCAGCGACCGGAGCTGGAAGGTGTGGAGAAATGGTAGGTGGCGACTCTCTGCTCTGGTCTAGACGTTCATGGGACACTGTGGGGGCCCTGTGGGCTGTGCCTGCGCCCGTGGTCTGTGTGCACGAGGGGCTGCCTGTGAAACTGGCATTGGGGTACCTTCTGGGCACGTGGGGCCTGGTGTTTAGGGGTCGTGAGCAGAGAGCAGACCGCAGAGAACAGCCCACCTTGTCAAGAGGAGCTGGCCTGGCGGGTGCAGCACAGACAGATGCTGGGTCCCAGCCAACCCAGACCTGCCCCGGGGCCTCCTGGGCTGCGTGACTCCAGGGATCCCCCAACCCGGTGAACGGCTAAATCGGACAGGTCAGATGGATTTTCATCCTATTTAAAAAGACTCTCCGTCTCTCCTGGCTTCCTGTCCCCATGTTGTTTCATTACCTGCACTGCAGGGGGCGCGGCTTACGTCCAGCCTGAGCCTCTTTGGCCCATTACCCCTGCTTCTGCCTCCCGGGCTGCACTGCCTCTCTGCCTTCCCCGTCCCCCACCCAGGATATTTCCACTTTGAGGCCATTAGCATCTCTGGTGCTGGCTGATGCTGCCGCTTAATAGCCCATTTCGGGGGCACAGGCCACACTCGGCTCCTCCATCAGGTCTGGGGTGGTAGGAAGGGACGGGGTGGGGGTAGGGCCATGGTGAGGCCTGCTGGGAGGCGAGGCCCCAGTCTGCCCGTGAGCGCCCCTGAGGTCCCTTGTCTCCAGGTGTCGTGCAGTGATGGTGCCCAGGCTGGAAGGAGCCCAGGGGAGCAGCTCTGCATGTCTCTCCAGGCAGCTGGCTCACGCTCTGGAGAACCGGTGCCTGGCGCACACGCTCTGCCCCATGCTGAGAGCATGCGTGACTCAGACTGCAGTGCCTGCCTCTGAGAGGCTCCGTCAGCGGGAACACAGTGAGGCTGCGTCGGGGCTGTGAGCAGGCGGAGCACAGGGTCACGGCTGCGACGGGTCCCAGGTGCCCACTGCACAGGGCCAGCTGTCCCAGAAATCCTGCCCTGTCCAGGGGAACAGGTTGAGGACCCAAGACTGGAATTCCAATGCTGCTCTGACTGGTTCCCCTGAGTGTTTTAACTTTTTTCCTGGGCCTTTCTCCCTCGTTTCAGAAAAAAGGGATCCACAAGCTATTCAGACAGAAGGGGTGACCCCTACTCTCTCGGGGGGGATGGGAGTGTACGAGTGCGCGTAAAGGAGAGGAATCCCACCTGGCCAGCGTGCGGGGGGAAGGCAGGAGGAAAGGGGTCCTCGCCGGGTGGCGGGGCACGGAGAAGGACCTGGGGTCCCCACAGCAAACCAAGGGCTGCGCCGGATGCCCAGGATGCAGTGACAGCCCGCGGGCTAGGCAGGAGTGTGGGGTCCGGCCTCTGCAGCAGCGGCTCTGACCTGTACTGGGTGACTGCCGGGTTGGCCTTGGCAGAGCAGTGGAAGGTGACGACGTTGTCTTCCAGCACGGGCTGTGGCTCCACGGACAGGTTGACCAGCGGGGGGTCTGCGGAGAGAAGACATTCCCTGGTCAACGGGGAAGCTGTGTCCACGGCTTGGGGAAGAGTGAGGCAGGAAGATCCAAGGAGACCCCTTAGGTGACACGGAGGGTAAAGGCCAGAGGCTCCACCACCCATGATCCTGGGGACCCTCAGAGCAGCCACCGCTGCCGTGATGCCCAGGAAGTTGGGGGCTTCAGCCAGGGGCTTCCCCACTCCCTGGAGGTGCTGCCTCAGGCAGCCCTGGGGCGGGGTCAGGGCTCCCTCTGTGGATTCAAAGCCTGGCGTTTAAGTGGCCAGCCAGCTGAAGCATGGCTGCCCGGACCCCGGACCACGCTGCCCGTCTTCCAGCTTTTAGAGAGAACAGAGCGCTTCCGAAAGCAGAGGGGGAGGAGGAGGAGGGCGTGCAAGGGGCACGAGGGGGAGTGGGGACACTGAGGTTCATTTACATACAAACTGTCCTCTTTGGAATGTCTGATTTGTATCTCTTTGTGCAAAGGTTCTGGTGTCTCCCTTCACTTCAAAGTGGCGTTTACACCCTTTCATCAGCCTAATCATCTCATCTGCTGCCTTCTGACTGGTGTTGTCGCCCAGCCCTGGCTCCCCAGGCCGCTCACTCCTTCAATGACAGAAGCTCGAAAGCGCTAAATGGTGGGAGGTGGAGGAGACAGGGAACTGGGAGTGGGGGGGGGGAAGGCAGGAAGACCGGGAGCAGAGAGGGAGAGACACCGGGGGCGGGGTCTGCAGAGCGGGGATGGGAGGCAGGCATGGGGACACTCACACAGGAGAGAGACATGGAGCGGGAGAGAGAGGGAGGGGGGGAGAAAGGGAGGGGGAGAGGGAGAAGTGCCGAGGAAATGAAGAACCCCAGAGAAACGCTGAGAAGCAGAGAGAAGGAGAGAGACACACAGAGAGAGTGACACGCGCCGAGAAACATAACCAGACCAAGATTTCAGACCAGACGCAGACAGAGCAAGGGAGACAAGCAGACAGAAGCGTGAAGTGGCAGAGGGGCGGGGAAGAAGACCAAACTAAATGATGAGGAGCAGAGACGAGAGATGCGGGGATCCGCAGCAGAGGGACAGAGGTGGGGGTCAGCTCAGGGGATGGCGTGGAGGCGGGAGGCCCTCCTGAGCTTAGGGGAGCTGCCTGGGGACCTTCCCCTCAAGCTGGTGTCACCCACGACCCCGGCTCCCAGGTGTTGGTGTCCCTGGCGTCCACACTCCAGGGAGGGGCAAGGACAGCCGGTGCCCATTCCCTTTCTGTCATGGTGTGGAGGCCTGGCTGGAGGTCAAGTCCACGTGAGTTCAGAGGGCAGCATGGCCGTGTGGCCTGGCCTGGGCCCTGGGCCACCTCTTCGGGCCTGTCCTCACCAATAGGCGGAGCAAAGTGCTGGAAGGTATTAGGATTTCCTAGGGGTTCAGCCCATTTTCAGGAAAAAGCAGTAAAGAAGCCAGTTGCTCGGGGACCATTGAGAAAAAGTGCCGACCTGTCTGGGTGCAGGTGAAGGTCCCCAGAAGGGGAATAGGACTCCAGCCTGCCCAGCCTGAGTCCTGCTGGCCATGGCTGGCGGGGTCCCTCGCCCCTCTGGGAGTCACAGGCATGGCTCCCCAGCTGCAGACGGAGCCTAGCTCCCCAGAGTGGCAGTCATGTGACCGCTCGGCTCCCCTTGCCCTGCCGGTGCTCAAGCCGGCCAGGCCTCCCTGCCCTGTGCTGGGCCTGGGGGCAGGGGCCTGAGGCCTGGGAGGGGCCCATGGGCTGGGGCTGCACAGCTTTCTGCAGACAGCTTGTTGAGACACAGGCTCCTGAGCAGCAGGTGGCCGACCATGCTAGGGACCTGTGCTCCCACTTTATCCCCCAGCTCCTGATGGGGACCACCATCCCTGGAGTATCTGCTCCTGGGACAGCCGGCTTGCCCGCCTTTTCCTGGAACATTACCGGGGAGATCACAGGTATTGAAACGATCTCGATCTTACTGTTTAAAACGTAGTCCAAGTTGTCACAAAGATGTGCATGTGCCAAGGACTGACCACGAGAGCTCTCCTCCCACCTCCCTGGAGAGCCAGCACCCCCAGGCCCCTGCAGCACTCCCAGCTGCTGCCCACCAGGTGAGTGCTGCCCCGTGCCCAGGACTACCAGCTTCCGGGCCCAGACGAATCAGGAGGCCCAGACGAATCAGAAGTCCCAGCCCTCCTTCCATGCAGGGCTAGCCAGCCAAGCTGGGCACCCTCAGCACCTGACGGGGCCACCCCAGGACACGTGGAGGCCTGGGGGGAGCTTGCATCTCACCGAGGGCTGCAGAAGCGTGTTCTGAGGTACAGGTGTTTGGTAACTGCTGTCTGGACCTGGCTGCTGTCCTCACGTTATGAAGTCCTCTACCCTCCCCACCGTTGTCTGAGGGGGTGATGGTGCCAGTTTGACAGAATCTAGAAACCCAGCACAGAAACTGGGGAAGGGGGGTGCACAGTTCCGGGAGGCCCATCCCCACCTGGATGTCCTTTGTCAAAGGATGGGTCTTGGGAGCAGGGGGCTGGTATGGGGTCCTTTCTTCCTTCCTGAGCCCCTCCTCCACCACGTACCTGTCACTCTCAGTTTATCCTGTGGAAATAGTCTCTTGCAGCTCCCTGCCTCTTTGCAACATCCTCAACACCGGCCTTTCCCGCAGGGCCTCAGGAGGAGGGGCCTTCAGGAAGCTTTCACACTTCCCACCTTCACTGAGCCTCCTGGCCTGGTCCTTGGGCCCCTGCGTCCCTCTCTCCGGCCCTCTCCCCTGGATGTGCAGGTATGAATTTTCAGGAGCCTACCAGGCTCCATAAATAGTTTATGTCATATCCAACTATTAAGCATGATTTTAATCCCACTTGTGATGTCGGCTGCATAACATGCAGAGGGCAGCTTTGATGTAGCTGGTGGAACCGAGACCACATCGAACAGATGTTGCAGCTGAGAGTCTGTCAGTGTTTCTATCAGCAGCGGGGGCGTGTGCGTGTGTTCGGGGGAAGCACTGCATGGAGGAGGGGGCGGGAAAGAGAGAAATTCCATGACTTAGTGGTTTTATAACACATTCATTTGCAACTTGGCAGCTGGAGGCAGAGTCCAGATGTGGTGAGGTTTGGGGGAGGGCGAAGCTTTCCCTCCCGTGACTCAATCTGGGGAGTATGTCTTCCGTTGGGCAACATAGAAAGACCAAGGGAAACAAATGACAAATGTGCTTTTGCTGAGTGTGGGTGCTTCTCAGTTGGCGGAGAAAACGAGCAGATTTGCAAAGGCGGCTCTGACCCCGCCCATGGTGCGCCCACGAACGGCGGGGTGCTCATTGAGAGAACAGGGGAGCAAGTGGAGGAGGAAGCAGGGCGGTGCGGGTGGAGAGAGCCTGTGCTTCTGCTTGGCATGCACACGCAAAATGACTCTCGGGACAGGATAAGTGGACGGAGACCTCTCCCCTGTTGAGGCTGGGGGGAGGTGCCCGGGGGGCGGCAGCCCTGCACCCCTGACTGCACGGCTATAGCAGCTGACAGGTGCAAGGGGCTCACTCCTTGCCGGGCATGGTGCCAAGGCCACCCTCTGAACGATTTAAGGTGACCCCACAGCAATCCTGCGAGGGAAGCAGTGTTACCTCTGTATACCAATATGGAAACTGAGGTACAGAGAGGTTCAACAACCAGGGCAACCTTGGCAGAACCATGTCCAAACCGAGAGGAAGGCCATGGCCTTAACTACCACCCTGCACTTCCTCGGGTGGGTGGGCCTATGAAGCCAGGCACCTGGGTTCTAAGCCCCAACCTGAGCTCATCCCCCATGCCTCCCTCCTCCTGGGGCAGACACGTCCTTGGGAAGAAAGGCAGGTGGTGCCCAGAGGCCTGGCCATGTGACCTCCTGCTCAGATGCAGGCTGTCATCTGTGCGCTTGGTAAATGGATCGTCTCATCAGAGTGGCCTGAGAGCTACGGGTGGTGGGCTGTCATGTGGCGGTGACTCTCCGGTTGAGAGGAGAGTTTCCCCCGGTGGGGTGGGCAGCGGCCGGGGCCAGAAGCACTGCTGCTCCTGGCTGCTCCCGGGCCTCCCTGCCGGGGCCCAGGCCGCTGCTGCGGGAGCCAAGCAGGGGGTTCTTCTGTGCAGGATTCCTAGCTGGCCCAGGCCTCCGACCAGCTTGGGGACTGGAGGAGAGAGGTGGGACAGGGTGCGCGGTGGCCACAGCCAGCAGCTTGGTGGTCGGGGGCTTGGGTGTCTCATGTCTCCCACCCTCATTCCTCCCAGGTTTGGCTTGAGAACTCCGATCCGTGGTCAGTCCTGTGGTGAGAGGGAACCTTGGACGTCGTTTGGTGCAATCGGACAAGGAACTGGAGTCCCCGGATGGAGCCACACGCTTGGGTCTGCACGGCTGGTGGACGGGGGAGCCTTCCTGGGCCTTGGACTCCCTGAAGCCCACAGCACCCAGCTTCCCCGCCACGGCTGGGCCTGCTGCTGGCTCTGTGTCTGGGCTGCAGCACGGAAGAAGCAGGTGGGTGTGGGGAGCCAGGAGCTGGCCCGGGGCTGGGGGAGGGGCCTCCCTCTCAGGCTGACCCTTGAACTTACACATCCCTCCCTCCCCTCGCCCTGGTCCTAGGCCTGGCAAGAGCCCTGCAGTTCTTGGCTCTCACAGAGTGAAAAGTGAAAGAAAACCCCTCGCTTGGCGCGATGAAGACAGAGAAGATAAAGCCTCGCCAAGAACTCAGCAGCCACGTCTGGTATCTGCAGCGAGTCCGTCTGAAATCCCAGCCATGTCCTCTGCCCTCTGGAATGTCAGTGGCATCTGCAAGGACGCAGACGCTGTGTGGGAACGCCTGCTCTCAGGCTGCGGAGACGGGTTCAGAAAACCCGCTCCGAGAGCCATGTGGGGTGAGAGTCCAGAGGCCATGGACGAGCTGGGGCTGTTGGGAAGTGTTTTCCAATGAATTGGATTGAGAAGGAACAGAACGATAAGGAGGAGATGAACGTGAGCCTGCAGCCCCAGTCTCATGGCTCAGCGCCCGTGACCCAGGCATCCAGCCTCCCGTGGTGGCACTGTGCTCCGCGGCAGGCGGGGGCGGGCAGGTGTCAGAGAAGAAGACCAGCTGATTTCTGAGAGCTGACAGTGTAAACGTAGCTGGCCCAGCGCTGAGAGTGAGGCCGCTGGGCACCTTGCCGAGCCCTCCTCTGTTCGTGGGGACTGACAGGCACTTTGGGGGCCTGCGGGGGTCTCTGTTAGGGGACTTTTGGAATGCGAGGCTGGCATGGCTTTATGGCACCATTTCTGCTCGTGGTAGTTGTGGTAATGGACACTTGCCCAGGGCCCCAGCCTTTGGAAGCACGGAGGAGGGTTTACCAGCCCGGGCTCTGCCTACACTTGAAACCTACGTGGCCTTGGGCAAGCTAATCAGCCTTTGGGGGTCTCAGTTTCCCCAGACAGGAGCCGTAGCCATACCTACTCCAAACAGTTGTTGTATAGATTAAATGAGATAATACATGCAAAGGACGGACTGCCTCTTCTTCCTCTTCCCTCCTTGACCAACCCTCCCAGGAGGGGGGCCCTCCAGACCCTCCAAAGGGGGTTGGTGCTACCCTCCAAGTCTCGAACCCCGAGGGCCCTTCAGCTCCCAGCATGTCTGCTGTGGCCTCCCCTCCCAGGGACTGTGTGGGGCCAGCTGGCGAGGCCAGCAGGGCCAGGGGTTGCCCAGGATATTTACTGGTGTGGAAGTTCCACCTGACACAGGTGTAGGAAGGAGGCTTAAACACGTCGTTTGCCAAGGACCCTCATCTGAGATGTCTTCACTTCATGTGACAATAAGGACACGCTGGCCCTTTGGGTGCCCATGAACACAAACTTGGCCAGTCCCTGGAGCTGTCTGACCCTGTGCCTGACTCAGGTGCCCTGCAGGAAGGGAGCCTGAAGGAGGCGGGTGGGGCCCAGGGAGCCGGTCGGCCAGGCCAAGTCCCTTCCAACACCGGAGCTCCAGGCAGGGTTGCCGGCTGGTGGTGTCCTCCCCGGCCCAGGTCCGGTGGATACTCACGCTGGACGTCGATGGTGACTGAGGTCTCCTTCCCTCCGGGGACGGCTTTGTTGGTGGCCCGGCACACGATGCTCTGCCCGTTCTCTACGTCTCCGGGGGAGATGAAGAGGGTGCTCACGATGCTCTCACGCTTGCCATCACGAAGCAGGGTCTGGGGGTGGGGTAGGGAGAGAAGGCCCGCGTCACTCGGCTGGGGTGGCCTGGGCAGCTACAGAAAGAGGGAGCCCTGTGCATGGGAGGGGGGTTAGCTCGGGACCCCAGGGCTCCCGTCTCTGCACAGAGCTGGGTTACCTTCTGCTCCCTGGTCTGGCTGAGTGCAGGGCTGCAGAAGAAAAAAAAGGAAAGCTTCCCATCATGTGTGAACATCAGCCTGGACTTGCTGACCCCACATTCGTTATAAGGGAAATGAGGCTGCAGCCCCACGGACTGTAGTGATCTCCATCTGTCTGCCTTTCTTTTGGTGGCTGCTGGGTCTGCACAAAACTCTGAGATGTGGGCGACAGGCAGCAACGGAGTCTGGGGGCTGCAGTTTGGGGCATGGGGTGAGGGCGGGACTGGGGGCGATGTGGGCGGAGTCAGTGCACACAGACCCTTTTTATTACTTCTTCTACACAAACCCTTCCAACTCGTCGGACCGTTTCACTTCCTGACCTCGCCATCGCCCTGACCAAGTTATGGGCGGCACAGATGCCAGCATCTTCCCTGTGACAGGTGAGCAAACAGGGGAGACCAGGAGAGGCCCAGGGCTTGACCAAACTTACACCTCAAGGTGGAGCTGAAATAAGCCAGAGGGTCCTGTCATGGGTTCAATCGTGTCCCTCCCCAGATTCATGTCCCTCTGGAACCTCAGCATGGGACCTCGTTTGGGAATAGGGCCTTCGCAGATTAGCGAGTAATTGGTAATTTGTTGGGAATCTGGAGACAAGATTATCCTGGATTTAGAATGGACCTGAATCCAATGACCGGTGTCCTTACAAGAGGAGGAGACACAGGAGACGCATGGGAAGGGGGAGGCGGAGACTGGGGGATGCCGCCACCTCCCGGGGCATGCCGGCAGCCTCCATGAGCTGGGAGAGGCTGGGGAGCGGTCTCTCTGGGCCTTTGGAGGGAGCCTGTCAAATCTGTAAGCGCAGACTTCTGGCCTCCAGAGCTGTGAGACAATGCATTCCAGTTGTTTCAAGCCTCAGGTGTAGCCCTTGGTTGGGGGCCCCAGGAAACTCATGCAGGTCCTGGGCCTTTGGCCCTCATCTTCCATTCCTGTTTCCACAGCGCCATGAGGTCATTCTGCAGCTAGCCCCGCCATCGCTGCTACACCCCGTCCCTCACCTGCACCCCTTTTCAGTTCCCTCCCCATCAGTTTGGTGCCCTGGAAGCTTAGTGGGCTCACCTGTGGCCCACTAAGGTGGGTGCATGCCTGGAAGGGGTGCTGGGCAGGAGGGCCACTCCCAAGGTGGGACCACTGGCCCTCGGAGACTGCTGATTCTGGGAAGGATCTTAGCTCCTTCCAGAAAATGGGTGCCAGGAGCAGTCTTATTTTGCCACGATTGGGGCCAGGGAATAGAATAACAGTCTTTACTTCCTCAGAACCTTCCTTAAAATAACCACGACATTGTCTCTAATCTCACCAGACTCTGGAAGGAAGGGCAGATTATCTCTGTTGAGCAGAAGAGAAAACCGAGTTCAAAGTGAGCCAGGAACTTGCTGGGCAGGGCTGGGGTTTGCGCTTGAGAACGGTGACCCTCAGCCATGGCCGTCCCACTGCAACTCCCTGAGAGCCAGAAGGTGGTTGGTGTGACCTCCACTTAAAGGTGGCAGCAGTGAGAACCCCTGTGCAGCCTCCATGGCCACTGGGCTGTGAGCTGCGCCTCGGAGGCTGTGGGGGCTGCTCTCTGGGTCCACAGGTCAGCCTGGTCCTTCTCCTCTGGGGCAGAGCTTGTGGCCTCCAGCACTGGGCTGTGACCTGAGCCTCTGCCCAGGTCAGCACGTCCTGCGTGGACAAAGCCAGACTCTGAATGCCGCGGGGATTCAGAGAGCAGGGCAGCCGTCTGCACTGTTTCTTCTGGACGCCCCAAAACTGCCTGGGCCTGGGTGGGTGCTGGTGGCTTGAGGCCTCAGGGACTATCTGTCCCTGGGAATCACGGGGTGGTGGCCTCAGCCCTGGGAGGAGGGGTCCTTGGAGAGGGGTTGGGGACAGGAATGTGGCCAGTCTGGGCCAGCCTCGGGGCAGTCCGGGCTGCCGGGGGATCAGGCTCAGGGCCAGGGTGCGGAACTGGAGGGAGGCCGGTAGAGGAACCCGCCCAGGGGCCTGCGAGCGAGGGACAGGCGCAGGGGTTGAGCCCTCAGCCCCGACAGCAGCTGGCCCGCTGGGGCTCCGCTGCAGACCGCCGGAGCCTATAAATAGCCAGGCGATAATAAGAACAATTTCCTGGATGAAAATAAGACCTGGGGTGGGTATGTCTATGTGGGGGAAGAATGGGGGAGGTCAGTACTATTCCCCACACCCCCATTCTTTACTTTTCCATCGTGTTAACAAGGGACATTTAAATGTGTTTGACTGGGAGCCCTTCCACGGACCCGCTCCTTGTGGGGGAGGGCAGGGCCGTCAGGGTGTCGGTGGGCGAGGAACCAGGAGGCCCGCGCTCCTAATGAGGCCCCTGGATTGCCTCCCCACCGCCCTCTCCCCAATCCAGGCTGCTTCTCTGCCTCAGAACGATGATTAATGACATATTTGCTGTGTCCGGGCGTGTGCTTTTCTGGGAAATAAAAATTCCGGTTCAAGTTGTTTGTTCCACCTAATTAGAGGAAAGGGAGATGCGTTCATTGAACTGCGGGGGGGAGCCGGGCAGGGGGCTCTGGGTGCGGCTCCCAGCTCTGGGCGGGGCGGGGCGGGGGGGGGGGGCGCCTGGGGAAGGGCCGGCGGTGGGCCTCCAGGCTCGCCCTCATTATCTCCTTCCCTCTTTCCTTCCTAATCTTCTCACCTCGGCTTTCCACTTTCTCTTTTCCTTCCTTCCTCTCTCACACAGCCTCCCTTTACTCATATGCAAATGAACCTTTGCTCAGAGTGGCCTTGAAGGTACCGGGCAGGTTAACCATTCTACCATTTGCTGATTCTGGTCACAGCCCCACGTGGCCTTCCCTCCTAGCTCCTTCCCTCCACTGAACTTGGCTCTGGGGACACGCTGTGGGCCCCAGTCCCAGTCCCCCGCCTCCTGTTTCAGAAACCTTCGCTGGTATGCAGATCAGCTCATCCAGTGCATTGTTAATGGTGGGCCTTTCCTTTCTGGGGCCACCACTTCCAAGGCCTGGGGCAGCACCCTCTCTGACTTGGTGGCACCAGCGGTGCTGCCACATCCCAGCCCAGGCTACCCAGGTGACCCTGCAGGCAGCTCCTGGGATGCAGTGGGACTGGCCTTTCTGTGTGTGCAGGTGTGGACTGGGGCGGGGCATGCAGGTGACACGGGCACAGGGGTGAGTGCTCTGGATCAGTGGCCTTCGCGGATGGGCTTCCTCACCATACCTGCATCCAAGGAACTTTGGGACTGCCCCAGTGGCTGCCCTGACACTGCTTCCTGTCTGTGCCCCAACCCCTTGGTTCCTAGGTAGTGTTGGCCCTGGAGGCTGGGCTGCCCAGGGACAGAACACACCCTGGGTGCAGCTGCCCAGCTCAGCAAGCAGGGGCCCCTCTGCTCCGTCCCTGGGGCCTCTGCTGGCTGTGGAGAGCCAGGCTGAGCCCAGGACGTGGGAGGCCTGGTGATGCCTGCTGGGGAATCCAGGTGGTGAGGACAGAGGTTTGGAGGGAATGCAGTGGGTGGGGCCTCAGCCCTGTGCTAAATAGGGGGATGCTCACCGATATGCAAATAGCCTCTGGAGGCCTTGAGTGAGACCCAACTGCCTGGCAACAAGGCCTCCCTTCCTCCCTGCCTCCCTTCCTCACCCAGCTCCCCTGCCCGCTGTCTGTTTTTTAATCATGCCTCTGCTCCCCTTGTTACAGCTGCCTGGGGAGTCCTCCAGGGCCAGTTGTTGCGCTGTGGCTTAAATAGGGATGTGAGGAAAGGTAAGGCCAGCGCAGGACCAGCTGCCCAGACCCTTCATCCGCAGGGACCCTCATCCTTGTGCCCTGGGGCCAGGAGTGCCACCCTTCACAGAGAAGGCGGAAGGTACCAATGGGGACTCTAGGCCTCTAAGATAGACAGACAGGGTGGGAGGTGTTGGGGTGACTGGTGGGGAGAAAGAGCTGGGCCCCGGCAAGGGGACGGTAATCCAGGGCCTAGTGAGACCCACAGTCCTGGCGGTGGGCGGCCTGGCCCGTTGGACAGGCTGCTGGAGGAAGCAGAGAGGCAGGGCCGGAGGGTTAAGGGCCTTCTGAGCGGATACTCACAGGACTGCGCTGAGACTCGGCCCCTCTCCAGGGCCCAGGCCTCGTGTTCCTGTACCTGGCAGCTGCCAGCGAAGAAGCAGTGGGTGGAGCAGGACCTGGCTCCCTGGGGAGACTTCTCTCCGGGCTCAGTCCCTGCAGGCTTCCCTCTGCTTCCACAGCCTGTCCTGCCCCGCCCCCCGCCACCGGGTTGTGTGTGATTCCGGTGCCAGAGAAGATGGGCCATACAGGGAAGACAGCCCGAGTCTGGGGGTGTCCAGGAGGAGGACTTGGAGAGAGGCCTTGCGCTGGGCTCTCCGGGCTCCAATGCTTCTGCACCCAGACACCTGCTGGGAGCTCACCCAGGCCAGGTGCTCTGGAGGCAGTGTGATGAAGGGGAGCCTGTGCCGGGGGACCCTTCTCCCAGGTCAAGGGGCCTTGGCCCTCCTCCGAGATGCCATCCTCAGTCCTACCAGCTCATCCGTCCCCTGCTGGCCACATGGTGAAACAGCAGAAAGAATGTTCCCTGCAAGCAAGGGGGCTGTGCGTCCTCTGGGGAGGGAGAGAGCGGGGAGAGCAGGGCTGGGTGAGGCGAGGCGGGCCTGGGAGGAGGGACCGGATAAGGGCAGCTGACGAGTGTGGAGCTCTGACTCCGAGTCGGGCCCTTTATCGAGTGCTTTCGGACGTGGTTCCCTGAGAGTCTCCCAGCAGTCCTTACAGCTGTCTGGTTATCATTGTGCCGTTTTGCAGCTGGGGAAACCGAGGCAGAGAGCTTCAGTTATCACAACAGTGGGTCGAACCCAGGTCTTAGGACCACCAGGCCTGCTCTATACAATGCTGGCTGTCTCCCGTGGGACATGTGGGTGGGGGTCGGGAGGGTGTTTGCCACCTGTGACAAGGGAGGTCAGGCAGCGACCCTAACAGCCACGCTTACCGTGTGCTCGCTCTGCCAGACCCCTTCTCATGCAAGCCTCACAGCCCTCCACTGAGGCAGATGCCCCTGCTCCCATTGTACAGATGGGGACACTGGGGCGCACAAGGTGAGGCAGCTTGCCCAGGGTCACGGAGCCAGAAGGTGGCAAAGCCAGGCTTCAAATTGAGGCTGCCCAGCTCCCAGGCCCACTGGTGTAGCCACCCACCCACCACGCAGCCGTACCAAGGCTTCAGACCGGGGCAGTGAGGAACGCCCCGCATGGCCTCTCCCGGGACCTGGCTGTGCACACGCGCTCTCCCAACCTCAGTCTCTGGGTCGGTCACTCATGCTGGGCCGCACCCCCACGCACGGCCCGTCGGCGCAGCTCTGCCTTTGGGACTCAGAGATGCCTGTGGGGGCAGTAGGGTGGGGGCCCGAACAGCCCTGCTGGGCCACCCACCCTTCTCCATGTGCTCCAGGTTGCAAGTTCCTAGCTTTTGGAGCTGGCAGATACTTGTCAGGGGCGGAGTCGTGCCCCCATAGAATTCATGTGGCAAAGCCCTGGTTCCTCAGTGTGACTGTGTGTGGAGACAGGGTCTTTAAGGAGGTGGGTAAGGTTAAGTGAGGTCATCAGGGTGGGACCTGGTCCAGTTGGACTGGTGCGGTATGAGAAGAGGGAGCAGGTTCAAGAGACCTCTCCCCGGCACACGCAGAGGGAGGAGGCCATGTGAGGACACAGCAAGAAGGCGCCACCTGCAAGCCAGGAAGACAGGCCTCACCAGAAACCAGCCGTTGCCAGCACCGTGATCTCGGACTCCCAGCCTCCAGAACTGTGAGAAGGTAAATGTCGGCTGTTGAATTCCCAGTCTGCGGTGTTTTGTTTTGGCAGCCCTTCCCTGCTAATATAGAGTGTCTGATCCAACCCCTTTGTTTTATAGATGAGGCAACTGAGGCCCGGGGATGACCTCCTGCGGTTACGCAGAGCGGGGCCGGAGCCCAGGCCCCTGGCTGCCCAGTGCTGTCCTTCCTGCCACAGGCCAGTAGGGGCGAGAACAGGGTTGGGTGGGCGAGGGTGGGGCACGATCTCCTGCTCCCGTTCGTGGTAGCAAGTGCCAGGCAAGGGGTCAAGCTGGTCCCTGCACAGGTCCAGCAAGGTGACCTGATCTCTCTTTTCACCAGGGGAGGGTGTGTCCCCCTGCAGGACATAAACCTTGGCACGGGCCAGGCTGGCCCAGCCTCAGGGAGGGGCTGGACAATGCCCAGACTGGAAGGAACACCCCTTCCCTTCCCCTTCACCCTCAGCTGCAGGACACCCTGCTGCCTCCTGCTTTTGTACTTTGTGACCCCGCAGGGCGCTCCTGCCCAGGACAGGGGTGAGGGACATGTCTCTCCTGTCCCTCCCCTGGCCTGGATTTGTGTGAGGAAAGGCTCTTATCTCGGGTTCTGGCACCCAGCCCTGGGTGGGGACCTTGATCAGCAGCCCCAGGGTTGACTCCTTGGGAGGGTGGGGGTCACCTTTGGACAGGAAGGACACAGCCTCAGAGAAGGGACAGGCCACCTCACATCCTCCCTGGAGGGCGAAGGCTTTGCTTACCTTTCTAAGGACCTTGGAAGAGGTGCCAGGGTGGGTTGGGGGTGGGGAGCAGGTGGTGTACCTCCAAATCTCTGAGGCCACGAGCAGAGGGGAGGGAAGGGTGCTGGGGCGCTGCCTTGCCCAAGGCCCCGGTGTGTCTCTGAACAGCGGCCCACCTGCCTGAGACTGGAGAGGCTCGTGGGAAGGAGACCAGGGTTTCTGTCCACCGGTTGGTTGAGCAGGGCCCTCACTCCCCGTCAGACCGCGGTGTTCCACCTGCAGACTGGGCAGCCAGGCTGTCCGTCCTTCCAGGTCCCGCTCACCAGCCCAGAGCCCGCCTGCAACTCTAAGCACAGTCTCCGTGAGTGGAGCGTGCGGGACGCTGTTTCAAAGTGCACCTGGGATTTGTGGTCGTCCAGGTGGGCTGAGGCCAACAGATCACGACTGGATTGCCGTCGAAAGGTGGTTTGTTACTCAGGGCGCCCAAAGGTGGGGGCCACACAGGGCAGCCCTCGGCCTGTCAGGAGGCTGAGGGAGCAGGAGCGAAAACCAGGGTGCGAGCCTTTGTTGTGGTTTTTCCTGGGGGCCCCCCTCCCTGGGCAGGGAAAGCAGTTGGACAGACTCTGGTCGGCTAGCTACCAGGAGTAGTTGGGGGCGGTGTGGGTTAGTGACCCAGTACCTAACCCGGGTCACAGAGGGCAGGAGGACTGCAGGAGCCTCCGGAGAGGGGGTGGGGAGGGAGGGGCCCCCCACTGTTTGGTTTGCATATCAAAGGCGAGTTCTCAGCACATCTCTAGGAACCAGCTAGCCCGGCAGGAAGGGCAACCCTTCCTCACCCGGAAGGCCTGCAGATGTCAGAGCGTCATAAAATACAGAGGATAAGCAACACGGGTTACTCAGGGGTCAGTTCAGGGCGTGCGCAGCTCGAGGCACTTCGTGTGAATGGGGAAGGGCAGGCAGGGAGCGCCGGTGCAGGGGGGGCTTCAGCGCTGCCCCTGGGCGACATGCACCTGAGCCGTCCTGCCTGCAGCCCTGGAAAGGTGGCCAGGCTCAGTGGATAGAAACACAGGGCTCTCAGCTACAAACGCGTTTTGGAGAAACAGTGAGTAGTTTTTTAGTGTAAGGAGGACCCATAGCTGTGCACCATACACTATCTGGGAACCACGTATACTGAAAAGTTATTTGTTGTTTACCTGAAATTCAAAGGTAACTGGGCATCCCGTATTTTACTTTATTTTATTTTTTATTTTTAGAGAGAGGGAGGCAGAAAGACAGGGAGGGAAGCATCCATACGAACATCAATCCATCAATCGGTTGCCTCTCGCATGAGCCCTGACCGGGGATCAAACCTGCAACCCAGGCCTGTGCCCTGACCAGGAATCGAACTGGCGATCTTTCACTGTGTGGGATGATGCCCAGCCCACTGAGCCACACCCGTCAGAGCAGGCCTCCCATATGTTATCTGGCAACCCTGGGCCCTGGCCGCTTCAGTCCTCAGTCTCCTCCTCTGACACAGTTACCCCAGGGAAGAGGAAGAGGAAGAGGAAGAGGAAGAGAGACAGAGCAGCACAGTCAAGAGAGACAGAGCGAGCGAGAGAGAAAGTGACCCACAGAAAAAGTGACAGAAAGGTGCATGCATAGAGCAGGGGCTGCAGGGATGGGGAGGGCGGGACTCCTCCCACGCAGGCCCCGCCCCTCCCTGACCCGGCCGGTCCTGCCCCCAGACTCACCTTGGAGTAGGTGGCCCCGTTGATGACCTCTCCCTTCCGTAGCCAGATGATGGAAGCCGCAGGCTTGGCATTGTCTGCGTGGCAGGTGAGGTTGAGAGGGTCCCCTGCCCGCAGGCTGATCACGGGCCCCCCCAGGATGACGGGGTCATCGGGTGGAACTGTGGGGAGAGGAGGAGAGAGGTCACATGGAGGGAGACTGGCCCCTGCAGCCGGGCAGTCCTGCTGAGCTGGCGGACGCCGTGGAGCTGATGACAATAATCATCACGCTTTAATAAACATAATCCCCTTATAGTATAATAACAATAACAGCAGCAGTAATCCTGGACATGGGCGTTGCGTGTTTATTTGCAGAGGACGTTCTTATCATTGAATCATCCTCTGCCCACCAGGAACCTGTGAGGGGACAGGGCAGGCGTCCTTGACCTTGTTCACAGGGGGAGGGGCAAAGCTCCGGTGCCTCGAGAATAGCTGTAGTTTCTTTCCTTTCAGCTTCTTATTTTTTTAAACAAGGTATCTTCCCATCTGTCGTCTGGTTGAATCCTCACAACGATCTTGCTCGATAAACGTGATCATCATCCCAATGACACACGTCCAGACGCTGAGGCGCAGCGGGGTTCGGGGACTTGCTCAGGGTCACACTGCCAGCGAGTGGCAGAGCCAGGGCTGGAGGCCAGGCCCCTCTCCTCTCCTGGGCAGGGGACAGGCGACTTTGCAAGACTGGGAGGGCTGTGCGGCCCCTGGCATCGCCTCAGCATTTATCCTTCCGGAACTTTCCAGCGCCCTCGCCCCAGAGCGTCAGCGGATCTTCCTGTGCGTCCTGGGGAGCACCAGGAGGACGTGGACATCTCCCCTGTGCCCTGCACAAAGCCTGGCACCCGGTGGAAGGTCCACAAATGTTTGCTCACATTGGGGGAGTCACCCCGTCACCCCCATGCTGACGGCTGGGTGCAGGGTGGGCAGCTATGACAATACGTGGCCATCATTTGGAGAAGAGGCCCAGAGAAGGGAAGGGACTGGCCAAAGTCACACAGCCTCTTCTGATGTCAGGCATGTGGACACGCGGAAGGCTCTGGGCCTCTGATGCTGCCCGCCTGTCCCTCTGGACGAACCGTGCAAGGGGCCGGTCTTCCTCCAGACCGACTGAGCCACCCAGCTCTTCCTCCCCCAGGGAGGGGTCGGGCCAGTCCCTTCTGGAGGCCTGGGAAGGGCTGACTGCATGTTTGCCAGTGAATGCTAAAAGGGCAACTGAGTGACAAGCTGGGTTCTAGAGCAAAGGACTCCAGTGGCCAGAGAAAGTCCATCCATCCGCACAGGTCCTGTGGGAGCTTCCTTGCTGAGGGCTGGGGGCAGATGGCTGCGGCGGCTCCAGGCCCCCCCCCCCCCCCCCAGCAGGCTCTGCCTTGCGGTTTGCCCTCCCTGCTCCGGGCACACCTTCAGCCCAGGGCTCTGCTCCTCCCTCCCTGCCTTGAGCAGGCAGTGCCGAGAACCGGAGAACCGCAGCAGTGCCAGCCCCAGGGGTCTACTTCCCGAGGGAAAGCAAAGCCTCGGGGCTTCCCAGACACCCTCACCAGCCCGGGGCTCCGCCCAGGGTCCCAGCCAGGGAGGAAGTCGGCTTCCTCCGAACCAGCCCCCACCCCTGGGCGGCCCTGGGCACAGACTGGTGGTGGGTGTGGGCTGGACAGTCAAGACACCCACCCTGCCCACCGCGCACCCCCTCATTAGTGCCTGGGGTGCGGGTGTGGCCCAAGAGCCAAGGGAGGATAATGAGGGCTTTCTATAAATGGAGGTGCGCATTACGGTTGCTGCTGAGGGGATTTTATCTCCCCGGAATGGGCGGGCCCCTTCCGCAGGGAGGGTTGGGGTGGGTCTCCTGCCCCTTTCCTTCTGCGGGGACAGCCTTCTCCCTACAGGGTGTCTGGGCAGAGGCACCCCAGCTGAGCTAGCTGAGGGCCAGGAAAATCCAAAAGAGCCACGTGGAGCTTCAGGAATAGAAGAAATGAGGCCAGCGGTGTGGCGTGGTGGACCGTGCCCGCTGTCGGAGGGTGAAGCCACCGTAGCAGTCCCTGTATTGGCTTTATTTCCTCCGATATAAAATGTGAAAGTTCAACAGAGGATCTGGGAAGTTCTCTCCAGCATTGACATTCACTGGGTCTGAGGTAGTGGTTTTAAACCCTGGCTGCACGTTAAAATCTGGGAGAAATTTTTAAAATCAGGGTCACACTGACCAACTAAGCTCAATTTCTGGAGGTGGGCACCAAGCAGCAGGAGATCGATCGATCGATCGATCGATCTATCTATCTAGATATCTATTTGAGAGAGAGAGAGAGAGGAAGTGGAGGGGGGTGAGAGAGAGAGGGTAACATCGATTTGTTCCACTGGTTGCTTCTTATGTGTGCCCTGACTGGGGATTGAACCCAGGTCCTTGGCGTATCTGGACGACACTCTCACCCACGGACATACCCAGTCAGGGCCCAGCACCAGGAGCTTTTAAAGCTCCCAGAGGATTCCGGTGTGGGACCAAGTTTAACGAGGCAACTGTCTCTGGGGCTTTGCGCAGGCTCCTAACTCCCTGGATCACAGTGTGGAGATGGAGGAGGCCTTCCCCAAAACCGAGGACAGGGAGGGGCGCAGCCCGTCCTTCCTGCTCCCACAGGGCTGTGCTGCGCACACGGGAGTGAGGGCGCGAAGGCCAGGGAGAGGGGTGTGGGACTGCGCTGTGCGAGGACGCGGGCGCACACTCACTCGCTCACACACACAAACCTCCACCGGCAGAATGGTCCTGATTACATCTTCCCAAATAAGTGGTTATCACACCGGTTATTCGTGCAGCTACGCATTATTGATTGGCCTTCGCCTGGCTGCACAGCAGATGGGTGGGGGTGGGGTGCAGATGGGGCTGGGTGTGTGGGGTGGGGTGGGAGGATGTTTGGGGGCCCAGAGGCTGAATAGAAATCAACAGTCGCCCTCGCAGCTGCAGCTCTCGTGGAAAGAGGGGGGGACTCATTACCTCTCTATTCAGAGGGGCCCAGAGCTGAGGCGCCGGGAGGGGAGAGAGTCTGGCACAGCCCAAGCCTGGACATGCATTATTCATGCACCCCCTCATGGGATTGGCTATTATCCCGAACCACGATAGAGTTTGGTCTCCTAATTTTTAATCACAGGGAAGGTGGAAACGTTAGCCTTTTGTGATTAATCTGGAGATAAAAATAGTTGACTGTGTTGGTGTTGGTCTTGTTGTCAGTCGGGAAGAAGGCGTTAACTGTTGGGTGACTGAGGCCTGGGGTGACCTGAGCGGGTCCCAGGGACAGCAGGTGCCTAGGGCTGGGAGCCGGGCTGGGGAGGCCGCCCTGCAGGCCCAGACAGGCGGCTGGAGGAAGACCCCCGCCTTGGCTGGCTCCGCGGCCAGTCCCGACACAGCAGGGCATGTGAGTTGAGGCTCCTCAGCTGACCGAGGGGGTGGCTGGCTATTGGCGGTTGACTCTCCTGTCACCCAGGATTTGGGCAGGTGGCGGGGGCCTCCCTCCCTGCTCTGACCTGCCCCCCACCAGCCCTGTGGACCGCCACCCATGGGTGGGTAACATGGGGCCCCCATCTCTCTCCCTGCGTGTGGACTTTCTCCAAGCTCTGCTGTCAAGAGCAAGGGGCCCCTGTGGGGAGGTGGGCAGGGGGACACAGTCCAGTTCTGCACTCACAGAGAGGACGCAGAGGCCAGAGAGCATGAGGGGCCACCCTGAGTTACCGCGAGGGTGGGCAGGGAGGGGCGGGCCTGGGGCTTGGGGGTGCACCTTGACGCTGGCGGAGGTAGAGCTGTCGTCGTTTTATGCACTGAGGTTTTTCGTGTCGTTTTACAGAGACAGGAGATTCTGTGGCTCAAAGGTGTGTGGAAACACTGACTGGACCCATCGCTACCTGTAAGATGTGCTCCCCTAAGGATGCGCAGCATCCCTCAGAGCCATTCCACTCCTCGGGCCGCGTCCTGCCCTTTATCCCAACGCCTGTGGCATCCGGGCCCCTCAGTCTGAGTGTCCGAGGGCGAGGGAGCAGGGGCCGAGCTGCCAGCTGGCGCTTGAGGACCGTCTGTTGTGGGAATGGACACAAGGCGTTTGCAGTCCAGACCCATGCCTTGCTCACTTTAGTCGTCCTCGGCCCAGGTTCTGAGGCACCTGGAATCCTAGCAGCCTCTATTCCTCACGCACGTAGACGCGCCACCTACCGGTCAAAGTGAAGAACCGCATAATCTAAAGACAGGACTGGGGACGAGACCGCGTTTAGGGATCTGCTTTCCAGGGCAGCATTAATTCAGAAAATTCACACGGAGTGCCCACTCTGTGCCAGGCCCTGTGTGAGGCACGGGGACACAAAGCTCCTGCCCACGTGGAGTTTATATCCTAGCGGAGAGATGGGCAGCAACGACTCCATGCATAATGTAGTTTTGGGTGTTGGTAAGTGCTCAGGAACCAAGACCCGGTGGGGCACAGAGAGATCCTGGGTAGGCCCCCTGGGGCTCTCTTCGGCTTTCTGTCTCCCCGCCAGCCGTGGCGACTGCTCCCCCAGGGCCTGCTCTTCCCGGCACCTGTCATTCCCCACGCTGCCTGTGGAGAAGCACACCGCTTTCCGACGGACCCCCCACAGCGGCAGCCTGAGGGGTCCCAGGCACGCGTGTTCGCTGTGGTGGGGACTGGCGCCTCCAGGGAATGACAACTCTTTCTGGACTCCATCCCCTTCGCCCTGCCTTGTCACGCACCCTCGTGCATTCTCCAAGCTCTCTCAAATGCGCCTGTCTCTCAGTCTACCCTGAAGCCCTCCTGGCTCAGGCCCTGGTCCTTGCTTCTTCTTCTTGTTTAATCCTCACATGAGGTCATGTTTTTATTGATATTAGAGAGAGAGGAAGGGAGAGAGAGATAGAGAAAGACCGACGGGAGAAACATTGATCAGTTGCCTTTCGTACGTGCCCTGACCAGGGATCAAGCCTGCAGCCTAAGTACATCCCCTGACTGGGATCGAACTCGCAACCTTTCGGTGTGCTGGATGACGCTCCAACCAACTGAGCCACCCGGCCAGGGCAGTCCTCATCATTTTCTGCTTGGATTATGCTACCTAACACTGTCTCCCTCATTCCTCCGGTCTGTCCTGTCCCAGAGCGATCGGCACAGAAGTCTGGTCATTCGTCCGTCCGTGCCTGAGTTCATTCACTCTCCATTTGCTGAATGTCTGACAGCCCTTTGTCTGGGATCTTTCTCGGAGCATTGCTGTCTGGACGAAGTCCGAACTCCTTGGCTCCTGTCAGCCTCTCCAGCCTCATTTCTCATCACTTCAACTCAAATTCTCCTTGTGGATAAGAATCACCTACTCGGACTAAGTCACTCTCCCCCAGTTGTCCCTTTCCATTTGTTTAGCTAACCTGAAGCCTGGGCAGCTTGGGTTCAAATCCTGGCTCCCGCCTTTATTAGTTTGTGGCCTTGGGCAAGTTGCTTAGCTTCTCCGTGCTGCAGCTTCCTCATTTGTAAAATAGGGGATAGAATAAAATCAGATGTGCCGTTTAGCTGCCAGAGTCCAGTGAGAGGCGATGTGGGAAAACACCACACACGGTCTAGTGTTGTACTGATGTTGTGTGTTATTGGTTCTGTGAGCAGACTGCGCTCGTCCCTTGGAAGACTATGGACAGAGTGCCTGGGGCGTAGAAGTCTCGTGTTCTCTCTCCTTGGGAAAGTAGGAGTTTCTCTCTCTTTTTCCTCTGCCCTGTCCTCGCTAGGCTCCCCAGGGGTGGTCCCGCACTGCCCTGCCTAGCATAGCTTCTCCTCCCTCCAGTCCCCCCTCCCCTGGCCTGTGCCCACGAGAGTGAGGCTTTGCTGTGGAGGCAGTGGGTGAGGCCAGCTGACTCCAGTGGTGCAGCAGAGATGAGCCGTCTCAGCTGAGCTCAGCCACCTGCTGACTCAGAACTACGCGTGGGGTGGTTTACTAGGCAGCAAGCCTAACCTATGAACTCAGCAGTAACCCACCATCTGGGGACCACCCACACATCTGGCTCTTGTAGTGGTCTCAGACTGGGCATGAACTCTCTCTTCATTCTGCTCTGACTCTTTCTAACTCCAGCATGGCCAGGTGACTGTTCCGGAAGCTCAGTCTCTGCTACTGAGCATGCTCACTGGCTCCCAGCTGCTTCGGGCCAAAAACCAACTTCTCGGCACGGAGGGCATTTGAGGGTCTCTGCAGAGAGGCCTTTCTTCTCTCTCCAGCTCCTTCTCTGATGCCTGAGCTGGGCTGGCCTGCTCACCTCCCTGCAAGGAGAGTCTGCCCTTTTAGAACCACATGCATTTGCCTGGGGAATTCCCTCTGCTGGGAGTGTCCCGACTCCGAGTCTTAATTGGCTGGAATCCCATCGCTTCTTCCACCGGTTCAAAGGCTACCTTTGCCTCGTGAACTCTTGGTCACTCTTTGAGATGGTTGCCTCCTCCAGAAAGCCCCTCTCCGTGTCAGCCCCTGTGGTCCCTCATCCAGCTTCTGCTCTGCCCCAAGACTCTGCGCCACTTCCCTGAGCTCTCAGGGCCCGGCTGCCATTGCTGTCAGCTGCCCCGAGAGCTTGAGTCCCCGGAGGTCTGGCCCTTGCCAGGTTCTTCTTTCTGCCCCAGCACATAGTATGGCATCCGGCCCGCAGTGAGTGCTTCATTCATACTTGCTGCCTGGCGCCTTGCCTGAACTACTGAGTTGGAAACCACCGCACCAGGCGCCCTAGCCCTGCGCCGGGCTCTCTGTGCGGCACTCGGCACGGCCCAGTGCCTGGGTCTGGGGCAGGCTTCAGGCTCCCTGCGCTCCAGACGAGGGGGCTCGAGGCCTCGTTGCATTTCCCCACCACCTGACATATTACCTCGGATGTGGCAGTAAAAACCCCAACAGCGATAATATAAATAATAGTTGACATTGATCCAGGGCTGACCAGACTTCCAGAACCTCAGTGCTGTAAACATCACCACCATTTAACTCTCACGACAACCCCGCATAAGGTGGATACGAGGATGACCCTGGATACTTCAGAGGTGAGGAAACTGAGGCACAGTGTGGTCGAGTCACTCGTGCAGGTGAGCAGCAGAGTGCACAGGACGTCGCCTGCTTCCATCCTCGTCCTATGGCCGAGCCTCGGCCTCCCTGGATGTCGTGGTCGGCAGCTGGCCTGGAAGCCCTGACAAACCAGCCCGGTGATGTGGAGGCAGCAGAGGCAGGAGGGGCGGGAGGGAGGAGGGGCCCGGGTGGTGAGGTGAGGGCGGGGGTGGGGGGCAGATGCTGTCAGGGACAAAGTCACTGGTTTCCCCCTCAAATGAGGAAGGGCGAATGTTCTGCTTATTCCAGATTAGACCTTGGAAAAGGGTCTGAGCCAGCTTATCAGTGAGGAGCTGTTTGTGAGAAGGATGTTTCATTAATACGGAGCAGACAAATACATCACAGGATGTGTGCAGAGCAGAGGGAGGGGAGAGCGTGACGGCAGGAGGCGACCGACAGCAGCGGTGTGTGTGCATGTGTGTGCGCGCGCGCACACACACACACACGGTGCCTGAGTGTCTCTCTCCGTGTCCCTGTGTGTGCCCGCGTGAGTCCCGGCTCTGGAGGCCAGGGGCGGTGTGGGAGGGACCGTGTGAAGGGCCGAGGTCGCGCCCCGTTCAGTGAGGAGAGGGCCTCTCAGAGCAGCAGCAAAAGGAGAACTGTGGGTGGTGGGCCCGAGGGGCTGCAGGGCGGGTGGTGCGGGGGGTCACAAAGTGTGGGTGGGCCCTGTGGGTTGTCCTGCTGAGGAAGGGACTCGCCCCTTTCTCCGGCTCAGCTCCTGTGCGGATGGCCGTAAGACGGCGTGACAGCCCTTCCTCGGCGTGTCCGTGCAGTAACCGGCTCACACCTGCCTTGCGGCGCCTCAGCTCGTCCCGAGCGGCCTGGCGTCGGGGTTCTCCTGACTGGCATGGCTGGGCCCAGGGAAGCTGAGCGTGGTGCACGGCCACCATTGACTTGTTTTTAATTCTTTTAAAAGTGAGTTATAATTGATATTCGATATTAAATTAGTTTCAGGTGCACAGCATAGTGATTCGATATTTTTATACATTACAAAATGATTGCTACAGTAAGTCTAGTTACCATCTGTCACTGCACAAAGCTATTATGGTCGTATTGACCATGTTCCCTGGGCTGTACCTCACCTCTTTCGACTTGTTTTCTCACTGCAAGTTGGTCCCTCCTAATCCCTGTCACCTCTTTTGCCCCACCACTCACTGAGACCGCACAGTAAGCGCATGCTGTGGGTCCTCCGCAGTGTTCTTATTTCACAGATGGGGAAACTGAGGTCAAGCCACTAGTGATAAGTTACACACGTCATAATTGGTGGAACCAGATACCCGGATCAGGCCCGTGAGTCCAGCAACCTGAGTGCTGCAGGCCACATGGGAGCCAGAACCTGCCCCGAGCGCCGGGTGGCTTCCCCAGTTCCAAGGCGGCCACCCTGACCCAGCAGGAGACTGGCGTGGCTCAAGTTGACTGTCTGCGTCCAAAAATAGGAAGCAGGACTGATATGCTTGATTTGGCTGCGAGCTCCCTCTCTGGGCATGAGCCTCACGGGGGAGCCCGGGGGCTTTCCCCAAGGAGGGAAGGAGCCGGGGGGGGGCAGGAAGCCTTCCCAAACAGTACCCGGGGCCTCAGCAGTCTGTGCGGAAATTGAGGGGTGCAGGCAAAGGGTCACCTCCTTCAGGGGTTTCAGGAATAAATAGGAAATGCCAACGATCGTCGTCTAAAACGAGCGTCTAGGCACTCTGCTTTTTGCTTGATAAAAACGTGCCTTTGCTCCCCACGGCAGTTGGTTGAAGGTGGGAAGGGAAGACAGAGCCGTGAGTATGAGAGAAGGGCGGGCAGGGGACACCCAGGGAGCGACAGGCGAGGGGGGAGGCAGAGCTGAGCCAGGGCCAAGCGATCCAGCTCGGGGCAAAGCCCAGCGTGAGGAGGGCCAGTCAGTGTCCCTCTGAGGAGGAGCCGGAGAGCCGATGGTAGCCCTCCAGGGAAGGGAAGGGAAGAAGTGAGGTGCTTTGTCTGGTCTCTTGCCACAAAAACTCATTTCGGGGAATCTCAGAGAACCACGAAATGTACCTTTCAACTCCATGCAACATTTTCAAGTCTCCTCCTTGCCCACATCTGAGCCCTGTCTGAAAAAGTACCAGTCTCGAGATTTCAAAAAGGGCAGCACTCTTGGAATTCATGATGAGAAGTGTTGGAGTGCTCATCTATCGTTTGGCATCACCGACAATTTTGGAATCTCCTGTCCTCCTCACCGCTCGTGGAGAGACCACGCTTTCCCTCTGCAACTGGGGAGCATTGCCTTTCGCTTTGTGCAGAGAGGGCACACTTGAGAGTCTTTGCCGTCTCCCGGGGCGCTGCCGTGGAAAGTGCCTCTTTGCAACTACAGGGCATCGCTCTGAGAAATCGAGTTATGCCCAGCCATGACAGACAAGAAAATCCAGGCATTTGCCACAAACGGGTGAACCTGGAGGTCATCGTGCTAAGTGAAGTAAGTCATACAAGGAAGGACGCATACCACAGGATCGCCCTTGTGTGTGGAATGCAAGAAAGCCGAACTACAAGGAACAGACAGTGGGGTGGAGGTTGCCGGCGGCTGGGGAGTGGGGAAAATGTGGGTCAAAGGGTATGCCCTTCCGGCTATAACATTAATGACATCTGGGGCTCTCGCGCTCAGCATGGTGATTACAGCTAACAGTACTGCATTATACACTCGAGTGTTGCCAAGAGGGTAGACCTTAAGTGTTCTCACCACACACGCACGCAAACAGTAATTATGGCTCGGGTTGGAGGGCTAGCCGATGCAATGGTGGTAATCATGTTGCGATATATAAATGTATCAAATCAACACTTATACGCCTTAAACTTATACAGTCTTATAGGTCCATTACAGCTCGAGAAAGCTGGGAAAACAGAAAGCGCAAGTCAAGTGCAACGTAAGGGGAGCAACGTGGGGAGAGCCGTGGAGTCTCAGGGCGACGGTGCCGCATGCGTAACGTCATTAGAGCCACTGGCATGCCGCGCAGGCGGCGAGCTGGGGCAGTGCACGGCTGGTGGGGGCTGGCCTGCGAGGGAGCGGAGGCTCCCAGGCTGTCCTAGTGTCTGTCTGTACTCGCTTTCCGCACTACAGTGTAAATGATCAGGAGCCTGCCTGGCGCCAAACTCTGCTGGCTCTCCCCCCGTGGTTCCCCACTGGGTACTTACTCCCAGGGCCCCCGGGGAAGGGCTGTTCCATGAGGAATCAAAGCTTTTCAAGGGAGGAACGAGGGTTTACTCTCCCTTCACAACTTTAGGGCTCGGGTATGTCCACCTGATCACTCCCCGGTAGGGGCTGGCAGCCCGGGGTGCTGTGAGGGCGCAGGGTGCCCCTGGCCATGTGGGGAAGGGCCCCCGGCCCTGGCTGATGGCCTCACTTGCCAGCTGTTCATTCAAACACCTTGAGCTCCGCATGCGTGGGTCTCGTTTGGGGCCGGACTCCACAGGCTCGCTCTCTCCCTGACACCCCGGGCCAGCCTGGCCCTTCCGCCCTTGGGGAAGGAGGAGCCTGATGGGCCCCTGGGTGTGGGGCCATCACACAGAATGGGAATCCCGCTCACCAGTGTGTGGCCTGGACCTTGGCTGGAGATCAGTTCTTTTTTCCTGAGTGACACTTTCTGACAGCGCAGGGCATTTCCTTCCCCTTTTCCTGTGGCCAGCCTCACTCTCGCTGGCCTTGGGGGAGGCTGGCCCTGGGGGAGGCTGGCCCTCATCTGGGGACCATGAAGGCACCACGGGCCCTTTCCATCACCCCAAGCTCTCCCCACATAGTTATCCTGTTGTGTAGTTACCCCCACAGGCCTAGGAGGTGGGTGGGCAGGGGCTGCTCTCTCTCTCCCTGGAATGTCCATCACCCCTTTCTGACGCACAGACATACACCTACACGAACGTTCGGCTTTGCTCAGATGCCTCCTGTGACCTCCACTAGACTGGCTGGGCATCTGGGGAGAGGGACCAGTCTCGTCTGCTGTGTGTCCCTGTGCCCCACATGGGACCTCGGCCACTGCTCCCATTCGCCTCTGCAGGGGGTGCTGTCGGGACTCGGGGTGGCGGGACAGAGGAGCCAGGCTGGAGGTGACTTCTGGGGGCGGCAGCCCTGTCTTGATCTTCCTGTCTTCCCGCCCCAGCTGAGAGCTTGCTCAGAGACTGGGCTCAGCAGACGATCAAGGAACAAATGGAAAGGTAAGAAGGGGCACCTGCAGGAAGCGGGGTGGGCAGGAGATGCAAACCTCCAGAAGCAGTGGCTTGGGACGGGCAGATCTGGAAACCCTCAGATATGCTGAGTATTGCTATGTTCCAGAAAGTCCCCTCTGACCCTATGAGCACCCCTACTTGGATTCACAGGCCAGTTTTTTTTGGAAGCAGCTGTTTTGGGGGCTCCTAAGGGCCTTGCTGGTTTGGAGGTGGCTGCAGGCATTTGAATCACTGGGCTTGGCTGGGCAGCCAGTATCCCCTGGCTTTCCTGAGACCCTGTGGTCTCCCCACTCTCCACCTCCAACCACCTCTTTCTCTGGGACCCCTGGCCAGGCCTGGGGACCCTGGATTCTCAACTACCTCCTTTCTCTTTGCTGTCTCCCCTCCAAGCCTTCCCTTCCCATCGATTAGCAACCAAACCACCTGGAAAGTGTCCAGGTGGTGGATGCTCTACAGAAAGGGACAGCACCCAAGTTGCTGTGGGTGTCCCGGCATCAGCCTGAGTCCGGATGCTTGGCTTTCAGTCCTGATGCGCATCACTTCAGGGGGGAGGGGCTGTATACATTGGTCCAAATGCGAAAGTGTCGCTGAGGGCAGCCCATCAGCTGCTCTGCAGGGTGGACAGGTGAGGGGCTCTGTGCTGGTTGGACGTGAAATGTGTTGGGTGCATCTTAAATTCACAGTCAGGTCCCTGTGGCAGGCATTCATGTCTGTGGCCAGTGGCCTGGATCACCCAAATGAGACCTATGGTTGAGAATATCGTTTGTGTTTGACCTTGGAATGTGTCGTGTGATGCGTGTGTGTCTGTGTGTGGGGAGGAAAGGCTGCTTTGCTCTTTGGTCTATTTATTTAGACCCCCACTGGAGTCAGCTTGTACTCACTGGACGTAGCCGCTGGGAGAGGCGGGCAGAGCTCTCTCAGCATCAAGCAGCCCTCAGCCTGGGTGGTGGGTTGCTGGGCATGTCCAGGTGGGAGCTCAGAGTTCCTGGCGGGGAGCCTGGTGCTGGGGCCTCCCAGGTACCAGGTGCATGGCTTTGGATGAGTTAGTTAGCTCTTTGCGCCTGTCTTCATCACACCATGGGAGGGGGAATAATACTTATCCTGACGGTTAGTAGGCTGATTATGTGAGATGGCATATGTGAAATCCCTGGAATTGCTCATTATTAATATAGCTATTAATGCTCATCGCCTCCCTTCTCTCTCCTCCCTCCTCATCTCCCGGAGAACCGCTCTGCCTCCCACACCTCCGGCCAGGTGGCAGTCGGGGAATCCGGGAGGCGAAGCAAAGTGAGGAGCCGCCTTTGGGGTCAGAGACCAGAAGACCCTGCTCCTTTCTACTGGAGCCTGAGGTTGGGCAGCGATGGCCATTGGCTGGCAAAGCAGCAGCAGGTGTGCAAGGCTGAGCAGCTCACAGCTCACCTGCTCAGGGAGGGGCGGGCTGGAGAGGGGAGAAGAGCACGAGGCCCTCTGGAGCATGGGGGTGGGCCCTGTCTGCACTCTGTGTCCGTCCGGTGGTGCAGAGGAGCCCTGCGTGGAGGGAAGGGTGGGCTTCAGGTGACGCTGAACCTGCTGTTCCAACGACAGCACCTGAGTCTCAGGGCTGCCACCCCAGCTGTGCGAACGTGGGCGGGTTTGCCTTCTGCAAGTCTCAGCGCTCACGTCTGCTCAGTGGCATGACAGCAGTACTGTCAGCGCGGCCTGAAGGCCCAGTGCCACGAATGTTCCAGGCACTTCAGTGCCTAGAACAGCCGTGCACACAGTAGGTACTCACTATGAGTGGTTTAGTCCCTCCTAGCTATATGCGGGGGGACAAAGTTCCCCGTCTGCACAGGACTGGACGGACATCAGGGCACACCCAGCTCTCGCTCTGGAGGCCTCTCCGAATCCCAGGGTCCCCACTTCGAGTTCAGTTAGTGCTCTGTGCTTCCCCAACTGCTTTCACGTACAGTCTCCTTCTCTCCCCTGGCCACCCCTACCACCCCTAAGGCTCACGGGGGTGAAGGCAGATGTCTGGGTCACCTGCGAGTTGCAGTGGAGCCTGGGTCAGAGCTTGGGCCCCTGGGGCCCCGCCTGGTCATCCCAGTCCTCCAGGGTGGCCCTGTGGCCTGACTTGTGGGTGCTCCCTGGGGGCCCCGGGCCAGGCCAGCCCCTGGGCAGGCTGCTGAGCAAACCCGGGTCTCTCCAGCTTGGGCGCAGTTCGGGGCGTGAGTCAGTGCTGGGCCACGCTCTCACTGATTTTTATGATGAAGGGTGATTGTAGTGAACGGCACAAATCACGGGGAGTGGCGGCTTGAACCGGGGACTCGTCCAGCCGAATTTAGCTGAAGCGTTCTGGGTGCCTCCATTCATTTCAAACAGCCTGGCAGGTAGGAACACATGTTCCCACTTCACCGTTAGAGAAACAGGGACTCAGAGAGGTGCAGTGCCCCGCCTACGGTCTTGGGTTAAGGAGGGGGAGGGGCTCGGGCTGTTGTGCGCTGGTAAAAGGCTCTTCAAACGTAACAAAACGCACCACCAAACAAAGCCCGAACTGCAGTGCGTGGCCATTTCTGTGGTGTCAACACTCCCGTTGCGGCCAGTTTCCAGCTCCCTGTCTGTTGTCACTGAATGCAGAGTTGACAGATACACTTGCACAGGCCGCCCCCAGCGCAGCACTGTGCCCGGGTGACAGCTTCGCACTCCCACCCGAGCTTTACAGTCTATAAAACCCCTTCCCGTGCAGTGCCCCCCTGACCTCCATAAGACCCTTGCAGACTGGCAGTGGTTATGCCCGTTTGTCAGACGAGAAGACCGAGGCTAGGTGCGAGTGCTGGGAACGCTGGCCGAGCCGGGCCTGTCGGCCGGGCCAGGGAAGGAACGAGAAAAACCCTGTCTGGTTCAGCCCTCTAGTCACTTCAGTAGCAGGATCAGGCCCTGGGCTCCAGGACACACTGGGTGGCCGCCGCTGAAGGTCAAGCCGCCTCAGCTGGCCAGTGTCCTTGGTGCTCATTGGTCTGATCCTCCAGATTCACGAGCGCTGCTGTCTGGTGGGCCTGGGCTAGGCACTGGGTGCCGAGAGCAAGGGAGCCTTGTCCCCCCCCAGGGGACACACAGTCCAGGTCGGGGAGACCCCACAGAGCCCAGCGCTGTCATGGTCAGTGCTGTCAGGAGCCGTGGGGACCTGGAAGGGACCCTAACCCTGGCTGGGGAGGCTCCGGGGCAGCCAGCTGGGGAAGGCGGAGGGTGAGGGGAGGAGAGTGGGAGAGGATGGGGAGGCGGGAGCGTGCAGGGGGCGGAGCCGACTGGAGGCCCAAGGCTCCAGGGTCAGACATCTCCTGCCGAGGCCTCTGTTTCTGCACTGGCTGGTCCCCAGGGCCTTCCCAGCTCGGACCTTCCACAGCCCACAGTTCTGAGCCTGCTCAGTCTCCGTGAGTTTGCTACGGGGAATCTGGGCTGGCGGGGGGCAGACGCCAGCCTGGCCAGAGTCAGTCAAAGCCACATTTGAATTCCGGAGCTTGGCAAACTGACCTCCCGTTTGCCAGTCTTGAGTCCTTGGCTCTGGGAGCCCAGCAGAGGCCGACAAGGTGTCTGCTCCCCGCCCCACCCCCGTGCCCTGTCCTCCCCTCCCCCAGGGGTGGGATCGGCTGGTGCCCACATGTAGATTCTGGCCACAGGACACCAGGGCTGGTGGGAGCCAGCAGGGCAGGCTGTGCGTCAGGGAGAGAGGCAAGATTCCCACATGCAGATGGCTGGCGGAGGAGCAGATGGCCGAGGCCCCGTCCTGCTCTGGGAGCCCCATGGAAGCCCTAGCAGCCGTGCAAGAAGTTCACTTCCCTGAGGGCGCTGCGCTGGAGAGAGATGCTCACACTCCAGCCCCAGCCGTGCAGGTATTCCCAGCCCAGGCGCCACCTTGTGAGTAAAGGACATTTGGAGAGGGCCCCAGCCCTTCCCGCGTCCGATTGCCGCCACGAAGCACCCTGAGCCAGAACCACCGGGCTGAGCTGTGTTCGGCTCCTTGACCTGCAGGAACTGTGCGAGTCAGGGAGTGATAGCTGTTGTTTCCCTGAGTTTGGGGTGGTTGACTGGTTACACAGCAAGAGACAACCGGACAGATTCTGCAGGAACAGCTGACAGATTCTCAAAGGCACCTGTGCTCCGAACACTGCGTACCCACGCTATTTACAACCTGCCTTCCTGTACACATTCATTCACCTTTCTTTTTCTGAAAGCCTGGAACACTGGTAGGGCAGGCCTTCTCTACTCTTATTTACAGACGAAGAAACTGAGGGCCAGAGAGGCCCAGTGATTTGGACAGGGCACACAGCACTAGGGCCTAGGAGCCTGATTGCAAGTCCGGTGCCTACCCCAGCACACCGCATCTCCTTTCCAACTCCCTCCTTAGCTCATGGGAACCCAGGGCTCTGGCCAAGTGCAGAGTGAAGGGTGGGCATTGCGGAGGCAACGGGAACGAGGCAGGGCAGAGCAGAGCTTCCTAGGAAAGGAGGTCAAGTCCAGGGTGAGTATGCCCTGGCTTGGTGTCTCCACCAGGTCCACGCTTTGAACGAAAGCCCTCAGGGAAGTTGGGGACAGGCATGGGGACACGAGGCCAGGTGTGTTAGGCAGGGAGTCAGGGATGGGGCAGCAGGGCTCAGCCAAGGGGAAAAGACAGGTTCTAAGTCCAGGGAGCTTCTCTCTGCGAACTGGCAGCTGAGCTGGCCCCCTGGGCTACGATTGCCCAGGAGGGCGGCAGGGCCTTGCAGGTGAGTAAGCAGGAGGCGGAGGGTGCAGGGGTCCCATCTTGGAGCGGGGGTGATTGCAGAGGAAGTGCACTTCGGGATTCGTCTGAGAGCCCTTCTGAAGAGCAGGTGAACACTCGGCCCAAGCAGCCACTACGGGAGTGCAGTGCACAGGGGGCTGTGTCTGCGTGTGCCCGGGCTCTAGGGCCTGGTGGGCGGTGTGCATGTGTGCACTCGTGTTGTGTGCGTCCCTCGTCACTGATGACAGAGCAGCGGTTTTCTGTGTGCCCGGCACCTCTCGGCTTGCAGCCGTGTGCAGCACGCCAAGGGTAGCCCTGCTGGTACTTCGGGTGGTTCACACAAACCGGTCAGATCTCCCATGCAGCCACCAGGCCAATCACACAGTGGCCACGCTGTGCCGTTGCTGTGAGAGACTGATTCTGCTGTTCGGCATCGGCCCAAGAAGCCCAGAGGACTCTGTGATGGACACGCTTGGGCCCAGAGAAGTGAGGTGGCTTGCCCAGGTTGCTCGCCCAGCTCCCGGCTGCCTCTCCTCCAGGTGAACCACGCCGATGAAGCAGTGAGTAATTTTGTTCACCAGGTGCACACACCATGCTGAGTGTGCCCGTGCGTGCCCCACAGTGGGTCGCCCATCCCTGCGGGGCCTCTCTTCTCCAGGGGGCTGCCTGCTCTCGGGGACAGAGATTTTCATACGGGTCCTGTGGGGTTGTGTAGTTCCCCCTTCGTTGCTGGCACTTTCTCCGAGCCAAGCCTGGGGCTGAGCACAGGTTCCCGATGACTCAGCTGCATGCGGTGTCTGGTCCCCGTGGTGCACACACAGCCCTTCCCACCGTCCCTGGAGGCCTGTGGGTAACTGGGGCAGGTGTCTCTCAGAGGCACGTGTTCTGCCCACGTGACAGACGGGGAAGGGAGGCTCGGAGAGTCCAGGGGACTTGCTCGAGGGCTGTTGACTGGGCACACTGCATCCCCCTGGGCTGGAACTCGGCTGGGGACAGAGTGGGGGCAGAATGCGGCAGCCACCGAACTTCAAAACCTCAAGGTGGGGAAATGAAGGGAGTTCAGCTTCTTTTCGCCATGTGACGCAGCAGTAGAGACTAAGAGGAGATTAGAGGGGAAAATATTCAAGGTCCCCCCTCGTTAATTTTAATCTAATTAGGTCACAACACTCCTCAGTAAACAGCAGCCTGCCTTTAATAAGCCAGGCCCATCCCGGCCCTGCGGCTGTGCTCCTAATCAGCCGGTGTATCAGGGAAGGCGCTGCTAATTGTTGCGGGGCCTCGTCCCATCCTGTGCCAGGTAAGGGATGGCAGCGAGAGACCATTATAATCAGAGCCAATTAGTAATGATTACAGATCCCAACTAGAAATTGTTTTCAGTTAAATATTCCCAGAGAGGTGCTCAGAGTCTCCAGAGCACCCTGGGTGCCGCAGCCACGGGGGAAGGGCCTTGAGAGGCCCGGCCCTCCCACCCCGGCCCTGTGACTTTCATCCCCTGACCTTCCAGCGAGGAAAGGAGACACAGAGAGCTGGCAGCTCAGGGACAGGGGTGGGTGGCCCCTGGGGCACAGCGAAGGACATCCAGGTCACCTAGCCCCTGTGGGCAGCACATTCCCCATAAGTGGCCTTACGGTCCCTATGCCACAGGGCCACCTGCAGGGGGCCCTTGGCAAATGTCAGTTATTAAAGGGCGCAGGACCCTGCAGCCTGGGAACTCCTGGGTCATTCAAGGAACCGCAGGTGGCTTAGGCAATAGGGAATATTGGCTTCGAGAATCATTGTGGCGTTGAATGAGATTAAAGGCATTGCTTAGGAGCCCCCCGTTGGCTAACAACAAAACTGGGGCTGCGACTCTCCACCCCCACTTTCACAGCCCCAGCATGCAAGCCTCCTTTCTTTCAGCCTCTCACAAGCCAAGCGCTTGGGCAAACTCTTGCCCTTTCTGCCTCCCTGTGAATCAGAATCTAACCGACCAACGCTTTCCCACCTTCAGACCTTCAGATCTGTGCCCCGTGCACCACACACCATCAGATCAGGTGATGCGTTTACTCAACCACCTGAGACAGGTCCCCACGGCCCAAAACCAAGTTCAAGGCTTCAGCATAGCTTAAGGCCCTCTCCCTCTGAGTCCTTCCTCCCCCTAGGCTTCCTGATCCCCAAAACCATCCCAGCAGGGGCCCTTCCTTGAGTGGCTGGGGTGGTGTTCTTTGAGTTCTCTGTGCCTCGGCTCCTGTTATCAGGAGTCATTTTTCATCTCCAGCTACTAAAATTCCCACCCATGCTACTAAGGGAGAATTCAGTAGCCACTTCCCTCATGAAGCCTTCCCAGATTTTTCTCAGCTGACATGAACTCTTCCTGTTTTGTTTATGTACCCAAACCCTCCTTTCATTTTGCCTTGTATTATTAGAAGTAAGCGGTTTGTATGTCTTCTCTCTCCCGAGGCTATAAACTCCTCGAGGGCACAGACAGCGTCTGGCTATTTCTATATCTCCCCTTCGTATCCAACACAATGCTTTTACACTTAATAGGAATTTAACAAAGATTCGGTAAATAAAGGGGTGAGTGAATTAATGGGAAGCTTCCACTCACCGACACCAACATAAATGCATTAAGACACCAACATAAATGCTTCTGGGAAGCCGAACTGCCCCTGTCCACGTCCAGGCCTTTGAACCTGTCCCTATCACTGAATGCTGTGGGTTGTTGAAGGTCAGACAGAGCGCTGGCTGGGTGGCTCAGTATGTTGGAGAGTCGTCCTGTACACCAAAAGGTTGCGGGTTCGATCCCTGGCCAGGCGCATAGGGGAGGCAATCGATGTTTCTCTCTCACATTGATATTTCTTTCTCCCTTTCTCCCCCCCTTCCTCTCTCTCTAAAATTTAAAAAAGAAAAAAAGATCAGACAGAATTTACCCAGGGGACCCTGGAATGCTGGCCTCCTACGGAAACAAGCCTTCCCAAAGCTGCATGAGGCTACTGAGTGCAACTGAGGAGCTGTATTTTTAGTTTTGTTTAGTTTTAATTAGTTCAGAGTTACAATCAGATGGCTGCTTGCTGGTGGCCGCTCTCCTGCACAGCACAGCTCTGGACACTCTGCTGGGCATCTTCGGAGACCCTGCGGCCCCGGGGCAGAACCAAGGGCCTGGGAGCAAAGCCTATTTGATGTAGAGTCTGGTCAAAAGGTATTCCGGAGACTCACATGAGTTCAGGTGAGACACGGGATCTAGTTTTAAGGTATTCTTGTATTTTTCAGTGCTAATTAACCAATCAGGCATGGTGCTGATTGGTTAATTAACCAGGGAAATGCCAGTCCCTGACCACGTGGGGAACTAGGGGTGCTATTCCACTCAACCCACTGCCTGCTGCGCAGACCCCGCTCAGCCTGTCTTGCGTCCTGGGGCATTTTCACACCAGGCCCTGAGTGGCGGAGGGCAAGCAGCCCCTAGTTCCAGGCTCCTCACAACGAACAGCTGCTCTGTTCTCCTCCTGCCTGAACTCCCCTAAACTCCCCTACCCATCTGCCCTTGGCAGCTCTGCGGGGTGGCTGGGTGTTGCCTGCCTTCTGCCTGCCTTCACCTGCCCTTCCTGTTGTTAGTTTAACCCCAGTCCACACCGTGACTCCCGGAAGCAGGCCCACGCCGGGGCTGGGGGACCAGGGGCGGCAGGCTTCCCTGCAGGCTCCGTGAGTGCATCGAGGGGCCGCGGCCAGCAACAGCGAGTGGGGACCGGGGCCACACACGGCTCACTGGCTGGAGCAGCCACTACGCAATTGTTGCCAAGCCTGCAACTGGGCCTGATGTTGCCAGATCTTTGCAAGAGAAGCCAGACACCTGAATTTTTAATACAAAGGCCTCCAGAATCTTAAATGTAGGCAACGAATCAAAAAACCTCTTAAGATACTCATGTCCAACCCACGACCCATGGGCCGCATGCGGCCCAGGATGGCTATGAGTGCAGCCCAACACCAAATCGTACATTTACTTAAAACCTTTTATTTTGCTCATCGGTTTTTGTTAGCGTTTGTGTATTTAGCGTGTGGCCCAAGACAACTCTTCTTCCAGTGTGGCCCAGAGACGCCAGAATGTTGGACACCCCTGCCTGGGAGCTAACTGGGCACATCTGGGTGCCCGATCTGGCCTGCCACTTGCCCGCTGTCACTGTGAGCCTGAGTTCAGCGATTGCTCTGGTCCCTGCCCTCTCGGGGGGCCGCTCACCCTTTGGCAGCCCACACCTGGTTGGGTCAGCACCTCTGTTAGGGAAAGACAGAGCTCCAGACCCCTCAGGTAGGCCAGGCCCGCTGGCCTATCCCAGGAGAGCCGCCCCTGCCCACCATCCTGGGAAGACGAGGTGGGACAGCTGCCCTCTCCAGGGGAGGTCAGAGAAGCAGGCCCTCAGGTGGGCCACCTCGGAGGGAGGACATTCCCCTGAGCACTGGCTCACACCCGGCTGCGTGCCCCTCTGGACAGCCATCTCCTGCTACGGATTTTTAGGACCAGTGGTGGCAGAATCATTCTCCCCTTTTTTTCCCCAGACTTTTGGTGCTGTGTCTCTAGTCAAATATTCGGGAAAGAAAGGATTTGCGAGAACATAGGATGCAGTCCAAAGGTAAACTGTGGGCTTAAAAGCCCCTGAGAGACGGCACCGACTCGGAAATGTTTCCTAGTTTGCAGCCGGTTTCTTCCCTCAGCTCGGCTTTTGGCGCTTCGATTTGCATCTTGGAAAGGTAATCTTTAAAACTGATTCCCCTCGGTTGCATTTTGCTGGTGTAGAAACTAAACAGGCTGTTGTAGTACGGTAATAACATCCACATTTCACCTACCTTTCCCTTAATTATTTTCCTGTCTTGCCAATGGAACCTGTTTAATCAGATTTATAGGTGGCGGGGAGGTGGGGTGAGCGGCTGTGCGGCTCAGATAATGGGCTGAGCAGATTCCCCCTCACCGGGTGTCACACTATAAAAACATGACCTAAAAGCTTTGCAGCACTTAAGTAATAATAATGTCAACATTTCACCTGCCTCCCCCTTAATTATTTTTCTCTTTCACTCTTGCCACCTGAACCTGCTTAGATAAGATTGCCTCACAGATAAAAACTGAGGGTTCTTGTTCTCTGAGGCAGATAAGGGGCTGCTTTTCTGGGTGGAGAGAGGGCTGTGAGTGGCCGGGAGGCTCACTCTCAGCTGTTCCTGGGGAGGCTCGGAGCCTGGGATCCAGGGCAGACCAGTGGCCGTGGGGAAGCGGGGCGGGTGACTGTGGAGGGAGATGGGGGCAGGTGGGCGCTTGAAGCCGGACGCAGAGCAGGGCCCTCTCTGTACAGCTGCTCTCTCTCCCAGGGGCTCCCAGGCAGGGGGAGAGGATCTCACTGGCTGGGGTGGGGGTGGAGGGTCCCTATCACGTGAGCCATTAGGCAAGCCCTCAGCGGGGTAGAGAAAGCACCTGGGCTAGCCCAGCTTTACGGCTGGTGCCCTAGGTGGCCTTGGGGAAGGAGCGAACCCTGCTGAACCACAGTTCCCTAAAAACAAAGGGGTTGCTCTACATTCGCCATTTTTATCCTTTGGGGAGCTTATCAAGCTGCTCCTTTGAGAATGTGAAAGCTCTCTCCAGAAATTCACTCCTGCATCCAGAATTTTCCACCTTGGTGTCATCTGTAACCCTTGTCTTTCTCTCACAGACACTGTCACACCGGCACCGCTACCATCATGGTCTGTGTCCCCTCCTCTCTTGTCTGTGCTACCACAGGGGCCTCTTGTCAGGCCTTGCTCCCGCCCTTGTCCTCTTTGGGTGTGTTCTCAGGCCATCAGCCAGGGTGATCCTTCTAGAAGGTAAGTCAGATCATGTCACTCCTCTGTTTGGAATCCTTCAATCACTCTGTTTTTTCACTTCAAGTAGGGGTTTTGCCCCAAGATTCACAGCTAACTCCTTTCCCAAACTCTTCAAGTTTTTGTTTAAAAGCCACATTCTACAGAGAGATGAACAGAGCTACAACAGGAAAAAATGGAATTAACAAAATAAAAAATCTTCCCACAAAGACAATTCCGGGCCCAGATGGCTTCACTGATGAGTTCTATCAGATATTTAAAGAAGAAACAATATCAACTCTTCACAAGATCTTCCAGAAAGAAAAGGAGGAAGGAACACTTGCTAACTCATCCCACAAGATTGGCATTATCTCGATAATACAGCCAGACAAAGACATCACAAGAGAACTCCAGATCATGGTCCATCATGAATGTGGGTGAAACCCCCAACTCAAATTTAGCCAACTGAATCTAGCAACACGAAAAGAAGATTATACACTGTGACCAAATGGGATTTCCCCCAGGAATTCAAGGTTGGTTTGACATTTGAGAATCAATCAATGTAATATACCATGTCACATAGAGAACAAAAACCACACAATCATCTCGATAGATACAGTAAGAGCATTTCACAAAATTCAGTGCCATTCATGGTAAAGCCTCTCAGCAAAGAAGAGGCAGATGGGAATTGCCTCAACCTGCGACAGGGTACCCATAAAACACTCACAGCTAACGTTGTACTTCGTGGGCAAAGACCGAGCACCCTCCCCTGGGACTGGGAGAGAAGCCAGCTGTCTGCTCTCGCCACTGTCATCTGACTCTGCCCTGGAAGCTCCAGCCAGGGCTGTCCAGTCTTTCGGCATCTCTGGGCCCATTGGAAGAAAAATTGTCTTGGCCACACCTTAAATACCCAAACACTAACGAGTACTGATGAGTGAAAAAAAAGAAAAAAGGTTTTAAGTAAATGTATGATTTTGTGTTGGGCCGCCATTCATAGCCATCCTGGGCCATGGGTGGGACAGCCCCATTCAGACAGCCCCATAAGGAAATAAAATGCATCTGAATGGGAAAGAAGACTATCACTGTTCTTACGTATGTGATCCTATGTGCATAAGATCTTAAGAAATTCATGAAACAAAAATTAACATCTAAAAAATTAGTTCAACAAGGTTAAGACTCTAAGATCCATGTACAAAAACCATTTGTGTTTCTATATTTAGCAAGGAACAACCTGAAAATGAAATTAAGAAAAAATTTTGTTCACAAAAGAATAAAATACTCAGAAATAAATTTAACAAAAGCAGTACAAGATGTATGCTAAAAACTAAAAAGTGTTACTGGGAAAAATCAAGGACCTAAATAAACAGAGAGACAGCCCAAATTCATGGGTTGGGAGACTCAGCATTGTGGAGGTGGTAAGTCACTTCAAACTGGGCTTTAGCTGTAACACAATTCCCGTAAAAAATTCCAGCAACCATTTTGCAGAAATTAAGGTGATCCTAAAATTCACATGGAATTATAGGAGACCCCAAAACTGCTGAAGCCATTTTGAAAAAGACCAAAATTAGAGGACTTCCTTGTCTTGAATTCGAAGTTTACTATAAAGCGATAGTATTTAAGATAGTGTAGTACTGGCCAAAGAACAGGCATATAGATCAGGGCATCATAATTGTGAGTCCAGAGAAGAACGCTTGAATTTTTGATCAGTTGCGGTTGGAAAATGGGGGGAGGTCATTCATTGGGGAGAAGGATCGTGTTTTCTGACAGAGGATGCTGGGACAGCTGGAGAGCTGTATGCAGAAAGGATGGATTTAATTTCCTGCCTCACATCCTGCCCCAAAATTAACTTAACAGGACTTACACTATAGGCTCCATATAATAGCTACAACCATAGAACTTGTGGAAGAAAATATAGGAGTCAATCTCTGCGACCTCGGATTAGATCGAGTTCTTGGATACAATGTCAAAAGCACAATCCATAAAAGAGAAAATATACTAACCTGGACTTGATTAAAATGACAATCTTTTGTGCTTCAAAAGATAGTAAGGAGATAAAGAGACATGCCACAAACTGAGAAAAATATTTGCAAATTAAATATCTCATAAAGAGCTTGTGTCCAGAATATACGAAGAGCTCTCACAACACAATAAGACAAATGATCCTTTTTAAAAATGGGCAAAAGCTTTGAATAGACATTTTACCAAGGGAAATAGAAAGTGGATAATTATCACATCAAAGGATGCTCGATATCATTAGTCATTAGGGCAATGCAAATTAAATCCATCATCGGATGTCACTTCAAACCCCTTAGAATAGCTGGAATAGACAAGGCAAACTACCACAAGTATTGATGACATTGTGGAGACCCGAAACTCTCATTCAGGAAGGGAATGCGATAAAACGAAACAGCTGCTGTGGGAAGTACAATGATTTGGCACTTTCTCAAAAAGCTGAGCTTGAACTCCCCACACGACCTGGCTATTCCACTCCTAGAAACTTACCCATGAAAAACGAAAACGTAGGCACACCCGTGCAGTCGTGTATGAGTGTTCACAGCAGTGCTGTCCATCACAGCCCCACACCAGAAGTGACCCAGATGCCCGCCAAGTGACAGAAGGGTGAACGGAATGCAGTCTAGCCGCACGCCGGATGCCACTGAGCGATGACAACGAATGCACTACCGACACGTGGCACAAACAGCATCGGTGAATCTCAGCAACACTCTGCCAAGTGGAAGGAGCAGGACACAAAAGGCCGCATACGGTGTGATCCTATTCATGGAAATGTCCAGAAGGGGCAAATCGGCAGAGATGGAAAGCAGGCCAGCGGCTGCCTGGGACCGGGGTGGAAGTGGAAATCGACAAGGGATTTGTCAGGGTGATGGAAACAGCCTCACACTGGATCGTGGTGATGGCCGCCCGACTCTGTAAATTCACTAACAACCGCTGAGCTGTGCACTTAAAAGTGTGTGAATTTAGGGGTGTGTCCATTATGTCTCAATAAGCTGTAACAAAATAAAGGGAAGATAACCAGGCCTCCTGCCTGTCCCTCCAGGAAATGCAGTTCCCTGGGCCCTTGTTTGGATGGCATCACCACCTTCTAATAAACGATGACATTTCCTTCCTGTGTTTATCGTTACTATTCCAGGATCGAAGTTCCATGAAGGCAAGAGAGTCTAATCTGTTTTGATCGCCAATGAGTATTCCCAGTGTCTAGTGCCTGGCAGGTATATGAGGATGAACTCCCCACAAAACTGGAATTTATCTATAAAAAATTGCGTACTTATTCTTACATGTTTAAACTTCAGTCACCTTCAAAGTACTCTCCATTTGATGCAATGTGCCCATCGTGACTTTCTTCCATGGCTCAGAGCAGTTTAACTCGTCGATTTTGATGCCTTTTAGTTCTGCTGTTTTTTGTTTCACCCCTTCCACATCAGCGAAATGTTTGCCTTTGAGGACTTTTTTTATCCAGGGAAACAAAAATGTTGCTCAGGGTGAGATCGGGAGACTAGGGAGGGTGGGGCACAGGGGCCAGGCCATTTTTGGTCCAAAACTGCTGTACGCTCAGCATGGTGTGGGCAGGTGGACTCATCAATCACCCATCATGCAATGGGCAAATGCATTGAAAAAGTCTTCAGCAAAAATTCACTGAAGCCAAATGCAGCCTCTCACAACAATGCCAGCTGGTACACTGATGCAGATGGGTTCCTAGAACACTCACCTAGCAGGGAAGCCTGTACTCCAAGGGGACCACCCTCCAGAAGCTAATTCCAGGTTTCTGTGGGTTCCCCCCTCGTATGTTGAAAAATGGAATGAATGACGAGCCCTTGATTGACAGGCTCCTTTCAGCTCTAAAATTCTCTAATCAAAGTTAGGTTTGGTGGGGGGTCTTTCCAAGGTTATGTTTTGGTCGTTAGCAGAACAGTTGCTCAGGCCAAGCTGGTATTTGGGGCTGGGACTGGAGAGATGGGGGAGTCCCGGGGGACTCGTACTCAGAGCCCAACTTCCTCTGTCCCGAGGAATCGGAGACGACAGGTTTCCCTTTCCTGTGCATCCTGCAGCCTCTGGCATATTTTCTTCCCTTTCTGACCTCAGATGACCCATCTGTAAAGTGAGTTCTTTCCAGCATCCTAGGGACTGTGCGTGTGTCTCTCACTGCATAGATAGAGGGGAAGCAGGTGGCAGGTGGGAGGGAACGGTGTGTTCCGGGGAAGAGCAGGGCCAGCCTTTGGGTGGGGGTGGCTCTTTGGCCACCAGGCTGCCCCTGCCCCGCCTGTCCCCCCACTCCGTCCTTGCCCTCCACCACGGAGGCTGCCCCGCTATTCCTGGCCCTGGGTGCTTTCTCAGCTGCTAACACCTTTCTTGACATATTTACATATGGGAAGTTCTTCCTTTCTATAAATATTTACTAACACCTTGATAGGTTTGTGAAAACGCAACATTCTTTTGGAAGCCAGCCTTCCTGGGCCATGGGGCTCAGCTATTTATTTTTGGATGCTGGAGGCAGCTATGTGGGCTTCTGGGTGCCGATGAGCTTCCCACTTAGGAAAGCCTGGTCCGCACGGACAGGATAATTTGGAGGCCCAGAGCGATGGGGAGAGGAGCAGTGGGCAGCCCCCTGACGACAGGACCTAATGGGATGGAAGATGGATGCTGTGCGTCTCGGGGCCCTGGCTCCCCCGGCGTGTCCGGGGAATGGGCTGCCAGGAAGGGCTTTCCAAAGCCTGTGGTTCGTTGCACAGGCTACTTCTGTGACTGTGGGGTCCCTGGGGCAGGGCTCGGGCCTGGACAGGGCTCCCAGAGGCCCCCGGGGCTGTAGAGAGACTGGCGCTGCCTCCACATCTGAAGGGAGGACTCAGACAGCAGTGGGTCTGAGCCGAGCCCTGGAGGAAGGCAGGGGCCAGATGGGGCTGAGAGGGCAGGGGACTTGGGGCCACAAAGAACGGAGTTCAGATTCTAACTCTTTTTCTCCCTTGATGTGTGACCTTGGGCAAGTTCACAGGTGTCTTCACGTGCCACCTTTCTTGTCTAGGAAAGGAGACGTGGGGTCTGCCTGGCACGTGGGCAGGTCACCCAGGCGGCGGGCCAAGGTCCCTGGAGTGCCTCCCTCTCTCTCTCTCTCTCTCTCTCTCTCACTCACTGCATCCGCAACACAGGTCCCGTCCCTACACGGCAACAGAACAGCAGCGCTCTGGCCCGCCCTCTCCTGAGGAGGCCGTGCGCCGGCGCTCTACAGGGAGCCGGGAGCCTCGGTCGTGGCACCCGCGGGTGGGCACTGCCCGCTCTGCCACTGCGGTGTCCTCTGCTGGCGAGCACAGCGGGCGTCTCCCGGAGGTCCAGCCTCCACTCCCTCTGCGGGGCCTCTGTCTCCGGGACTGTCCTTGATCTTAGCCTCTGTGAGTCTGCCTTGGGTTTTGTGACTTCGGCTTTCGACTCCCTCCTAAAGTGACACCCCTCCCTGCCCTGCTGGCTGCTGAGGAAAGGCTTCCATTTAGTAGCATTTTCCTTTCTCATTTCATGCTGTAATGGAGATTCATGGCTAGTTTTAAATCCATAATTTGCCATGAAACTCTGGTCTCGGGCCCGGGCTGAGGTCAGAGGAGGAAGCCTCGTGCTATTTTTGTCCTTAGAAGTGTCCCATTCCAGCTAGGCCTCTGGGGCTTCCCCAGGGCTGGCCTCAGCCTGCCAGCCAGTGTCCTGGGTGTGACGCGCACCGCACCCAGGGGCTGGGGCCCAGAGAGGGGCCGCTCACCCCGGTGGGACTGGCCGGCCCTGGCCTTCCCTGGAGGGGGCTGTGACTCTTCCCTCCACTTCATTTCTCATTAGGGGGAATCGATAGAGCGGCGGGGCCTCGAGCTGGGGATCTCACGCTCCACCAGCTCCGGTCTCTTTGGGCCTGACAAGGGGGGAGGGCCAATGCTGTAGTTCAGTCACCAAGACTGTCCATTTCCCATCGGCGACTGCTTCTCCTGACTGAGTGTTCTTGTGTCTCCCCACCACGGGCACTGTGTGTGGATGTGTGTGCACACCAGCGCTTTGACCTTGAGGTGAGACTTGTATGAATAAGACTGATGCATAAATGGGGAGCCTTGTAAGGGCGGGGAGCAGCTGGGGCCCTGGCTGAGGACCCCGCAGGGCCCCCCACACAGGTGGGCCCTTGTCTGTGTTTTGCAGCTGTGGAGGGTGTTGGAAGCCATGTCCAGCCAGACCAGAGGTGGTAGAGTGGGTGCAGCCTCTTCAGGGCAGCTGCCTTGTGAGAGTTACAGAAAGAGACTGGAATTGCCCAGGCTCCTGGGAGCTGCTGGTTCCACGTCCGATGGCCGGCGCCAGAGGGTCAAAGCCCTGGCTTGTGCAAATGTCCGTGGTTCGAGCTCACTTTTCCCTTTGCTGAGCCACCTCTCCCAGGGCAGGCTTGGTTAACACAGAGACGGACATACCCTTGGTCTCGGGAGCAAGGTGGCAAAGACTCAGGGAATAAGGACCCTCCTGCCCAACCTCAAACCGGAAACAGATGAGGGAGAAGCACAGTCAGGCTGTGGAGTCCGCTCTCCAGATGATTTTACAAGGGAGACAGGGGCAGGGGACCCGAGAGGTCAAGTATCTTAGCTTCTGTGTCTCCGGCTGGCTGGTGGCAGGACTGGAGCTCTACCTAACAGCTCCCCCCCCATCCCCCCAACCCCGGCCCCAGGTGCAAGCCCCTGTCCCGAAGAAGCGCAGGGCCCGGGGCGGGGCGGATCACACCTCAGTGCTGCAAGACTGCCTCATTCAGTGATGGGGGGATTTGGGGGGTCAGCACACCAAGAACGGGGTGGCAGTGGGGTCCAGGAGCAGGTGGCTGAGCACCTTGTGATGTGCAGAGCCTGCTGTGTGTGCATGTTGACAGCAAGAGCTGCTGGAGAAGGCAGAGGGGGCAGGCCCTGGGCGGATGTTTGGGATACTGCTCCAACTTTAAGTGGGGAGCACTGCCCCCTCCTGCAAGGCCACCTGGTTAGGCCAGTTAGCTCTTCCCCCGTTGCCCGAGTCTGTTGCAGCTGACCAGGGCAACACCAGGTAGGGCGACGCAGAGGGTACGTGTCCTTTGCGTCAGGCTGCATCCCCTGCTGGGCGAGGCCCCTGCCTGGCCCTGCCACCTACACTCAGTCTGAGAGGGGACAGGCTGAGTTTGCCTCCGGCCCTCATGGAGCCCCAGCCTCCCTGGAGGTCCCTCAGCACCTGCCTCCCACCTCATCTCCCACCGTGATGGATGGGTCCCAAGCTAGGGGAGTGGGCTCTCTTGCAGCCCAACTGAGGCTCAGGTGCAGAACAGGGCGAAGGGAGTGGGGACAGGCAGAGGGGCTGTTCCTTCCACGACAGCATGGCGGTTGGAGGGGCAGGAAGACTCGGGGTGGGGGGTGATCTCAGCGTGCGAGGGCCCGCAGGGCTTCCGCTCCGAAGCCGGCACCCGGCACCCAGGGGCCGCAGAGTACTTTGTTCTCACCCTCCATCTCACACCCCCGCCTTCCACCAACAGCCTGTCAGGGGGCACGACACTGAACCCACAGTATGGTCCTTGGAGACCAGGTCCCCTACCCCCAGGGACCTTGTGCTGTAATTTAGGAGCAAGACTATTAGTCAACTTAAGGTCCCTCAGTGAGTCCAAGCCACGCTCCCCTAGCAGCTGATCCCAGCAGGTAAGCACGGACTTAAATGGGGAGGGCCAAGAGGGGTGTGCTGTGGCCACGGTGAGGGGAGGAGGGGATTCAGCTTCTGGACCAGGAGGCCCTGAGGATGCTGGGGCCCCCCAGATGGGCAGGGTAGCAGAAGGGAGTGGGGAGGAGCAGGCCGTGGGGGTAGCGGTCGGGGGCGGGGGTGGAGGTAGAGGGGAAGGAGCTCAGGCCCGGCTCCCATCTGGGACTTCAGGAGACAAGGAGGCTTTGTTCGTTCCCATCTCCCATCTTTGACTTGTTTGCTACCCTATTTGGGGGTGATCGCAGGGTAACGAATGTGGCAAGACCCAGGCACACAGCACAAATGAGATACGGCACCCAAGATCAGGCCGGGACCCAGCAAAATACGCCTAATGAGGAGATAAGGAAATCAATTCTGCTGTCTTTGCCGCGCTGGAGCAAGCGGGAGGGGCTGCGGGAAGTCCGTCTTCCTGTCTGTGCACTAGGTGGATGGCTTCCCTGATCCCCTGAGGAGGAGGGCTTGCTCTCGGTGTCCCCTAACACTGCAGGGGACAGAGTGACAGCAGCCACAGGCACAGTGGTGACCGTTGGTGGTGACAGGCCTGCTGTGTGAGTGCTTTGCAGGTATTCTTTCATCATATGCTCTCTGTAACCCCGAGAGGACCGGGTTATCCTGACTGTTCCCCCTTTTACACATGAGGAAACGGAGGCACGGAGTGGTCAAATGACACGCCCAAGGTCGCACCAATGAGAAACTGACACGGCCAGGCTTCCGGTGCAGGCAGTCTGGCTTCCAGAGTCTGGGCTCTGAACTGGGAAGGCAGGTCCCCTGTCCGAACACAGCGCACAGTACACAACACGACTCTCTCGTGTGCCCGGGGCTCACTTGCCATCGGGCCCCGCTCCCCGTGGTGAGGTACGGTGGAGCCACCCCGTCGTGTGCCCCAAACCCTCTTACTGCAGTGATCAGGGGAACATTTACTGAGCACCAGGCAGGCGCTCACAGGCTGCTCTGGGCGTGAGGGATGCAGGATGCTACCCCCCCACCCCCCCAGGGACCCAGTGGGGAAGCTAGATGTGGGAGTGGTACTTTGAATGTAATTGGGTTGAGTGTTGTGGTGGAGATGCGAATGGAAGCCTAAGGGGGTACAAAGGGGGACAGTCAGGCCAAGTGGGGTTCATGGAGGGCTTCCTGGAGGAGGTAACATCTAAGATGAATCCTGACAGGTGAGCAAGAGTTGGACAAGGGAAGAGGGGTGGGAATGGCATTCTAGGCAGAACCACACAGTGACAAGGGTACAGAAGTGTGGGGAGTGGAGGGGACTTTGGGCTGGCAGCCATCATCAGAGCAAGGAGGGCCGAGCTGGGGCTGGAGAGAGGGCAGAGAGATGGCCTCAGAGGGGACCTGGGCTTCATACTGGGCAGGCGCTTTCTCTGCCCCGAAGAACCACTCAGATGGCCCCCCACTGACAGGGCGACTACTTTGGGGTTCTCGCCACCATCTCGGGAAAGAACGGTTTTAGAAGCCAGGGCTCTTGGGTTCTGGGTCAGCTCTGCCTTCGCTTGCTGCACGGCCTGAGTCGTTCACTGCTGCTCCCTGGACGCACCTCCCCCGAGGTAAGGGGTCGGCAGTGGGGGGGCGGGGGGCGGTGCACTCAGGAGTGTCTCTGCAGTTCCCCTGGTGGTGGAGTTGCAAGAGGGCGCTCGTGCATTTACAAAAGGCACAAGGTAAGGACATGCTGGGACCTTATCTGTTTTCCCCTCTCAGTATTCTGGGCCTGACGTCGGTTTAAAGACGCTCTCTTTAGTTCAGCTGACTTGGTCGCCGTGTTAAATAATTCATGTTGGTTTAGGAAGCTTTGTTTCTGATGGGAGCTATAAGGCAGCAGAGTTAATATTAGAACGGGCCAGGAAGAAGAGGGGAGGGGGAGGGAGACTGGGAAAACACCTTTTCAAATAATTAATCTGGCACCCACCACCCTTCCCCGCCGACCTCTAGTCCCCTCACCCGGCTCTCCCCTCTCTTTCTCACAGTGTTTATTCCAGCCGACACCTGACACAACTGCGTAGTTTGCTTGTTTACTGTGTGTTATTGGTGTCTGTCTGTTTCCCTGCTAGAACACGCGATCTGCCAGGCAGGGGCTGGTTCTCCCTTCTGTTTACGGATGCAGCTCAAGCCCCGAGATCCGTGCTTGGCACATGATATGTGCTCAGTAAATATTTGTTGATCAGATCCTCCCCGCTCTGGTCCCTCAGTGCCTTGCTTCCCAAGTTTTCAGGCGTTTAGAAAGATGAAGTGCAACGCACTCCTCTCAGCCTTGGCCCTGGCACAGTTTAGGAATTTTCAGCCCTGGGGTTCCTGCAGGTGGGAGAAGGGGCAGTGTGCATGCATGAGTGTGTGTGTGTGTGCGCGAGCGTGCGCGTGAGTTGGTGGGGGGTGCGTGTGTGCGTGTTAGTGTGATGATCACAATTCTAGAAGGTTGGTATTTTTATTATCCCTACTTTATAGATTAAGAACTAGAAACTCCATTCATTCACTCACTCATTCACTCATTCATTAAAAACCCTCAAACCATACTGACTGCTAAGTGCTGTTTAAAGAGAATGAAGGAGAGACGCAGTGCCAGCCCTAAGGACCTGCCCAAGGTCATACAGGGACTAAGCTGCAGGCAGGTATCCCCTCCCCAGCCGGGGCTCTCCCTCCTGGCCCCCAGCTCTGCACAGGTGCGTGGTCAACTGCGCTGTGTCTCTGCAGACAAGGGATGGGGAGGCTGGATACAGAGGAGGGCTCCAGGCCAAGGTGTTGGGCCCATTTCTGAATGCCAGAGCTGGACAGGACTTGAGAGGCCCCATCTCTGTCCTCACTGGAAACAGTCACCTTCTCTGCCTCTGTCACCACACGAATCCCGGGTCCAGTGCAGGTTAGAGCATTTCCCTAAAATAGCTCTGTGACATTTGGGTCCTTACTGTGGAAGCCATGTGTTCTGGGAGCTGGACCGTTCTTAGAGGTCATCTTATGCACCACCACCTCCCCTGAACAGATGAGGCCACTGGGACTCCCAGGGGCAGGGTAACAGGGCCAAGGTCACACAGCTGGTTCCTGGCCGGGCCGGGACTGCTGTTCTTTCCGTGATACCGGGATTTTCAGATGTTCTGGGGGTGGAAATACGCATGTCTCAAGCTGGCCTGAGTCAGAGCATGGTTCCTGGCTGGCTGGCTGGCTCACAGAGGGAAGGCAGCCCCTTGACCTGGACTGGCCCCCCAGGCTTTGCTTGGCTCAGTCTCCCAAGCACAGCCCCTGCCCTCTCTCTGCCCCACCTCCTGTTCCCTAGCTCCCTCCCCCGCTCATGTGCCTCCTCGGGGAGCAAATGCCCAGCTCAGCGCTGCTCCTTGCCTGATTGCATCCCAGAGCTGGAAACGCAAGGCTAATTAATATGTCTGTGACTCTAGGCTTGGCTGCTGGGCCCGGGTCCCCTCGTCCTCCCAGGAGCCCGGCAGGCTCTGTGATGTGGCCGCCCCACCCCTGGCTTCTCCAAGCGGTGCCGGCAGATGCATATTTCCACAACGCACAGCTGTTGGCTATAGTCTCTCGTGTTTGCCCTCCTCACTTGGTGCTTTGATGGGAGACCCCTGGGGGTCTCCCTCTGTTCCAGCTAAAGTGTTTGCTTTGCAGTTTTGCCAGAATACCATCTGATTCTGCTCTCACATCTTCCGTAGGTTCTAATCAGGCTCTTACTTTATTTAATTAAAAATCGATCTCAGGCAAATACAGACTAAATTAGGAAGCTCTCTCATTCCTGGAACACAGGAAAGGCAGCCACTTCCCTGTACCCCCTTGGGGAGCCGGCTGGGACATTTTCCCAGGCTGAGATGTCACAGTGGAACAGATGGGGTCTTGGCTGGGAAGCTGGCTGGGCAGGGTGGCAGCACCCCTCTCCCTTGGGCCGGAGCAGCCGCTCTGCCTGCCTACCACCGTGCACAGGCCACGGCTCGCTTTCCAGAAGGCTGGCTGAGCTTCCACGTGCAGGGCCTCCCTCCAGGGCAGCAGGTGGGGCTGTCCACCACAGAGAAGGGCAGCCAGGCTGGTCCCTTGGGCAGAGCCCTACAGGACCAGCCAAGGGCTGGGAACCTACAGGACCAGGTGAGGGGTGGGGACCTAGGGTGGCCCTGAGGAGTCGGGAAGCTCTTTCTTGCTAGGGGTGGGTGCATTTAGGAGGAGCTGTTTTTGTGGAGTCTGAGTGAAAGGTCCCTGCTCAGGCCCCTTCCTGGCTCTCACCAATGTTACCCAGGCCTTCCTGCTGGGCCCCCCTGTAAACTCTCCCTTCTGCCTCTTCAGTACGCTCCATACTTGAATGAAACATCTTCCCTGCACAAACCCAGCTCTGTGCCCAGAGGCAGTGCCAGGCCGTGCCACTGGAGAGGGAGGAGGGGGAGCGAATGCCATTGCGATGTGGCCCAAGACAACAAAGTCAGATCTGTTTGGACCAGACCCGAGGCCCTGCGCCCAGAAGCCTGGCTCTCATCCGGCCAGACGAGGGAGATTCTGCCGGCATCTAGGAACATGGGGGGTCAGGCAGAGAGCTCTGGCTGCAGATACAAAATCTGGGGTCTGGTCTGAGTGTAATTAAGCCGTGTGACCCCCTGTAAGTGCCTTTGCCTCTCTCCGTCTTGACTCCCTTATCTGTGACACATTTGGAGTAATTTGGGCTTTGTTCCCTAATTGTGATGGAAGGAACGGAACAGATGAATCGTTGGGCAGGACGGGGCGGAGCTCCGACAGCAGGACGACCACCTCAGAACCACAGGCACCCCCATCTATTTTAGGGCCTGCGTGAAGCTCAGGTGGGCGACGCCTAGCTCCTGCTCACTTTAGCATTCTTTGGTCCCCTCCGGCAGGGAGCAAGGAAGCAGGAGGCAGATCCTCCTGAGGATGGGGCTGAATAACCTCTGAAGATGAAGATCCTGCAACTTCGCTCAGCAAATCTGTTCCGGTGTTTTGCAAGCCTCAAAAACCAGACAATACATTTGTCACTAAATCCGCCTTTCTCTTCCCTCAAGCCCCGTACCTATCCCCATTTTCGTCCCCATCTCCGGAGAGATGGAATGGCGGCTGGCCCTTCAGTGTCCCTGATGACTCTCCCGAAGGCCCACTTCCCGACCACGTAACTCCAGCGTATCCACCCCACCAGCCAGGCTTTCTTTTCTCGTCCCCTTCCTCGCAGGCCCGAGGAGACGCAAAGGCCGCTGGAGGCTCTGAGCCCAGCCCCAGGTCCTCCTGCCTGTCTCAGGAAGCCGGGCTCTGCCCTGGTAAGTGGTCCTCCGGGGCCTGTCCGCTGCTGTGCTGGGTTAATCTGCCCGCGCGCTGCCCATGTAGATCTGAAGATAACCTGACACACGTGTAAATATTTCATCATGGTGAGGCCTTGCGCCTTCTCTGCTAGGCAAGGGGGCAGCACCCCAGCTGCTGACCCCGCTGTCAAAGCTTCTCAGCAGCTGCGAGGAGGCGGGTGGGGCAGAACCCGGGAGCCCCTCTCAGGCTGCTGGGCCTGGCGGACACGCCCTAGGGAGGTAGGGAGGTGAGGCCAGCCCGGGTCCTTTGCTTCTCAGAGCCTTAGTTTCTCATCTGGGGCAGCAGTTCTGCCCCACAGGCTCGCATCAAAGCAGCTGAGGAGGGATAAGTGAAAGTGCTTTAGAGCTGCTGCCAAGAGCTGCAGACATGGGGATACTATCACTCGTGCGCAAGGCTCTGTTCCCAGGGGCCTGGCTCCTCCGTGACCTCTCGCCGGAGGAAGCAGGCAACAGGGGTGAGGCAACTGAGGAGGTAGTGAGCCCACTCCCTGTCTTCCAGCAGGTGTCCCCAGTGAGGGATGAGGTGTCCCGTTCAGGCAGGATGTCCTGGGGACACCAGGCTCCTGGGAAGCCGAGACGAAGAGAGACCAAGAGCAAAGTTACGAACTGAAATAAGCATCTGACATGGGTTTTCCCAGACATGATGTCATCAGTCCAGGGTTCCCAGGAGCAGGGAAGGGGGGACAGGACAGGGAACAGGGGCAGCAGTGGTTCCTACGGATACTAAAGTCACAGGGACAAGCAAGCTGGGGACTCTGATAGGGGAACTGGCGAGATGGGGCTTGGTTAGCACCCTGAGGGGGGTCAATCCAGAAAGAAGTGACTCAAAGCAGTTCACTTTCTCCTCCATCTCTCCATCACCTGGCACACGGCCTGGCAGATTCCGCATGAAGAACAGGTTTCCCGAGGGAATAAATGAGCATCCAGGAGCCCCTCTTTGCTCCCTGAGCTAGAATTGAACCACGGGATGGACAAGGTCACAGGGAAGATGTCCAGGGTAGAGACTTCCACTTTTCCCCTTTTGGTGGGGAGGGGGTTATGAACACAGTGGGGCTGGTGGCCGAGCCCTGTGAGACAACGCCTGGGGCTTGGCCCACCGGAAGCCCCCTGCACTGGGCCAGAAGGCACCTTCTAGAATTGAGCCTGTGGTGTCCCCCACGGCATCCTTGCCCCACAGCGGACAGTGCTTACCTAGGACGGTGAGGCGTGCGGGCCGGGACCGGATGGCGGCCTGGATGGCCTGGCACTCGTACACGGCGTCATCTTGCAGCTCTGCCCTCAGGATCTTCAGGTGGTGTTCTCCCGACAGGTGGTTCCCCACCACCAGGTACTGTGGGTAACCTGTGGGGACAGCAGGCAGATCAAGGGGGCTGGCCCAGGGATGGAGGTGACATTCTTTTTTTTTTTTAAAGATTTTTTTTTTTTTTTTTTTTTTTTTATCTTCAGAGGGGAAGGGTAGGAGAGAGGAAGAGGGAGAGAAATATCAATGTACGGTTGCCTCTTGTGTGTCCCCTGCTGGGAACTGGCCTGCAACCCAGGCATGTGCCCTGACTGGGAATCGAACCGCGATCTTCTGGTTCGCAGGCCCGCGCTCAATCCACTGAGCTACACCAGCCAGGGCTAGAGGTGACATTCTTGATCAACAGGACAGCAGCGCACGCCTGAGCAGGGGCTGGACCGTCTTAGCGGCTGGCAGAACGGGCAGCTGCTCGGGGTCCCCAACTCAGTGTGAGGAGCCCAGCCACGCGAGTGTCCCTGGGGCGTTGGGGCAGAGTGTGGGTGGACAAGGGAGTTGTCGATTTAAGTCTAGGACTGTTGGGGAAGCTGTTGTTAGAGAGGGAAGGAGAGAATGGAGAGGGGCCTGCCAAGTGGGGACGGACACGCAGGCTTGTTACTGCAGAAAGCGGAGCGCTGAGCACTGTGGTTTACCAAGTAGACATGCATTTTGGTAAGGGCTCACACACGCAGAGACAGAGAGAGCCGGGCTGGGATCCACCCACAGACAGGAACGGGGGTCTGGGGGAGGGAGAGAGAAGGAATAAAGCAGAAAAATATTTGCGAAAGGATTCAGAGTGACTTTGGGGGGAAGTTTTGTTTCAGGATGCACAGCCTGGGCCCACCCTACCAGTGCCCAGGAAGCTCCGGTCACTTTGAGCCATCAGCAGCCCTTTTCTGCTCACTCCTCCGGCTCACCCCCAAACCCCAGGGTCTGATTAAGCACTTATAAGGACACTTAGGGATCTGGGGCCCCTTGTACCACTGGAGATGAATAATAGATAAATAAAAGCTTGAGCATGGTAAATCATTCATCAGCTTCCCTGCTGCTGTGTAGGGTTGAATATAAATGCCAACCCAAGTCATAGCTGACCACGTGGGGCAGCTCCTCTTTTTCCAGGGTCTTGGGTCCTTAGCCCCCTTACTTTCCCTCAGCAGGATCTCTTTCCACCCCGTCCCCTTCCCTGAGCTCTGCCCTTCCCCCACCTGTCCCTCAGAAGGCACCACCTCCCTGTCCTGGTCCCTTTCTCTCCTCAGAGGCCTGTCCACCTTTGGGCAGTCCTAAACAGCTCCTCTTTTCAAAGGGCCTTCACCAGGACAGTGTGACTTCTCAGAAAGGTGCCAGAGGAGGGGAGGATTGAGCACATTTGGTCTTTAAAAGGGGAGACCAGGGCTTAAGCAAGTGACAGACACGAACAGAGACAGACAGGGACGTGCAAAGCTCTCTCTTTAAACATTTCAAAATCTCTCTGCGTTGGTCAGATGTGTTTTTGTTCCTTCCGAGGACTGCATCAGCACTGATGGCGGAATCGCCATGGGGAAACACTTTAGAATGTTGTTAACAAATCAAGGTGTCCAATAAGGGTTGGGGCTGCCAGGAGTGGTAGTGAGGTCTCTGTCACTGGCTGTATTCAAGCACAGGTGGTGTGATCATCTGTCAGGGACTCTGCAGAGATTTCTACCGATTAAAAATATTGGAGCTCTATGGCCCCTTCCACCTCCACAAGCTAAGGGTCTTCCAGAGGCAGGGCAGGGCTCCTTGGGGGGTAGGCGATGCAGGACCCCCCACTCCTGGTCCCTGAAGGTAGCTGTCATTCTCTGCCGGGTTTCCCAGTAGGTTTTGCGGGTGCTCCTTGCGCAGCAGAGCCCTTGAGGCTCATGTCTTCATGGCTGGCATGTCCCCAACATGCAGTCGGGTGGCCTGCCCTCCACAGCTGCTCAGGCTGGGCCAGAGAGAGGCTCACAGGGAAGCCAGCAGGACACCGCCCACCCCTGGAGTACCACCTCCCCCTCCCCTCCTGCCGGCCCTGCCTGCCCTCTGCCAGGCCTGGGGAAGGAGCTCAGGTGAGTTAAACTGGTCTCCCCAGGGTGAGGGCTGGAAATGGGTTCTATCCAGTGCTCTCGCTGGCGCGGCCGCGCTCAGTGTAGCTGGCTGACCCCGCCACCCCTTTGGCCCAGCCTCTGGATCCCACCGTCCTGTGATTAGTTCCCGCTCCCCCCGCAGCCCTCTTGGCTGGATCTGGTGTTTTTGTTTTCTTGCAAGCAAGCGATCAGCCACGATTTTGCTCTCAGGAGCTGCTGAAAACATCAGTGATGGGTTTGTTTCTATTTGCCTAATTAGGCGACAGAGCTGTGATCATATCCCAAGGACTGGCAGCATCTTCAGAAAACATCCAGAAGCGTAGATTCTGAGCAAGTTCTAGCTCCTTCCACAGCATCGTTACTCCTTCTTGTTATTCTCAGGGGAGGCAAAATCAGGGGGAGTCTGGGTTCTGCAGGCAGATTGCTTGGGTTCAAATAAACGTCAGCTGTCTCCCTTCCTATATGTGGTGTTCTGGGTCAGTCACTTTTATTTTGTGCTGCTGTCATCAGTAACGTGGGAACAAAACTAGGACCTCGCAGAGTCCTGGTGATGATTGGATGGGATAACGTGTGTAAGGTGCCTGGCACCTCGTGGGTGGTCTGTACATGTTGGTTTACGTGACAGTGTCTGTGAGGCACAGCAACAAAGAGGTCCCGTCTTTCTAAGTGAAAGCAGACCCGGTGTCTGGGCCTTTGGGGGTTAGGGGCCAGGGTCCCAGGCACTGGGCTTTGGTGTACGTTTGAATCAGTTTCTTTCTCAGCTGTGACTTTGTTTACCTGTCACACAGAGGGGAAAACTCTTCTGTTTCTCCCGGTGGATCACTGTAGGTTTATGAGAGACTGTCTGAGCTTCTTAGAAGAAAAATGTCCTATCAATACGAGGGAGTATACTCATAAATCACTTCCTTTGACTGTTTTTTCCATCTGTGGTGACTAGAAAGACTGTGAGGTCTTTGTCTAGGGCACCATTCCTGGGGGGCTGAATGCAGGCCGCAGCAGGTAGAAGCCCCACGAGACCGAGCCTCAGTTTCCCCGCAGGAAAATGGTGTGGTGTTAAGTACTCTGCAAAACACTTGCTGAACTGAATTGAGATCCGTTACTCTTACTTTCTATGGGGTGTGTAAGTGTCTGTCACCATTGTCTTGATGCTATCTCAGGAACAGGTGATCAAATACAGCGGAAATGCCCTATCAGGACTTGGAGTTTGTCGGCTCTGCAGGGAGATGGCTGAACTTCTTTGAATAAATGAAGTCAAGGCGAGGGAGAAGCCGACTCCGTTTGTCAGAGCCCAGCGCCCTTCGGCACTAGCAGGACCCGGTCCGGGAGCCTGAAAACCGTTCATGGAAATGAGCGCAGAGGCTCAGCGATCTGTGCGGTGAAGACCAGCCTGTGACCCACCCGTGGGGACCCAGGGCCTCCCTTGATCACCGACTCAGCAAGACCACAGTTCCTGACCGAGGGCTGGAAACCATTGACTGGGGTCCCTGAGAGCCTCCTTAACTAGCAACAGCGCAGGGCCAGGCTCTGAGACATGCAGGGCATGAGCGATTCTAGTCTGGGAAGGTCGCATCCCACCCCAGTTCCTCTAGGGTACGGGAGTCCAGAGGCCCGGAACACGGCTGGTTCTCATCATGTTTAAATGTTATGGCAGCTTCATATATTTTGGAGCTATTGTTGTGTATGTCCTCCACGCTCAGTTGGGCTGCAGCCCTCACATCCTGTGGTGCCATTGGCCATCACTATAATTTTTCAATATACATTTTTGGCAAGACATAACTCACATTTTAAAATATTAATTCCCCCACCGTCATGTTGCAGAGAGCGCTTCGATTTTTACTTTCCCGTAGCTGTACACCACGAGAGAGGCAAAGCTGCTCTTCTGTCAAATACACGTTTTTCTCTCCTCCTCTGCCCTCAGCCAGTGCCCAGTTGCAGGGACACCCGGGTCCCTTGTCCTGAGTTTTACCGTTTATGCCAAGCCTAACAAACAGCCTCAGGCCTGGTGTCCTCAGGGGCCGGGAAGAATGCCAGACGGGGAGTGGCATGGAGGGTGGTTCCATGCTCTTTTCCCCCAGAGGAGGGGACCGCGTGGAAGGACAGGTCTGTGGGCTGAAGGGCTGACATGCACTTAACCGGTGCCTGGGCGTGGTGCCGACCAGGGAGCGCAGGTGCCCGCCACCAGCTGCCCCAGGCGTCCGCCAGCGCATGCGGGTCAGTACCAGCCTGGGGCTGAGGGCTGGGCCAGGGTCGGGTTTTATTTCAAATACTGTTTTTTCTTTTCCTCCTGTCACATGGTGACCCCAGGTGTTTTTTTTTTTTCCGTTTTCAATCTATTTGGCTGCATTTGGTGGATAGGAGCTCGGGAGAACCAGGTGGTAATGTAAGGGGGGCAGAGCATTTTGGACGGAGAAACAAGAACACGTCATCTCTGGAAATCTGACTTGACAGGAATCAAGTTTGATTTTAGAACAGACGGTCTGGGGCAGTGTTGTGTCAGGTTTGGGAGCGATCACCGGAATCGAGGGGTTAGTGGTCGCTGAGTACCAGTTGTCTGAGGGGCCCCCAAATCTCCTGGACCCAGGGCTTGCCCACCCTGACTCTGCCAGGAGGAGCCACACTGACCCCTGGAGGTGGGATTCCCTGGGGGCGGGTGGGTGGGGAAGGCAGGGGTGGGTCCCAGGCCTTCCCGGGAAGGTGGGGGAGGCCTGGGGGTACTCACTTGAGAGGTCCCTGCCCACACCCAGCGCCAAGCCATCTTTGATCCACAGGACGAAGCCATCATATTCCGGGATGGCGCACAGCAGTGTCACCGGCTGCCCCGACACCACGGCCTGGTCCTGCGGCTGCTGGCTGAAGGAGTACACTTGACCTATGGGGAAGACAAGCACAGCGGTCTGTCACTGCAGGCAGCAGAGGCTGGGGGCTTCTTCCCAAGTGATGGCAGCGGAACCCAGGTCACCCTGGGGACGAGGTCCTCCCCCGACCCAGGGCACTCCCTTCCTGCCTGGGGCTCAGCGGCGGCTCCCTCACCGCCCCCAGCTGGACCCCTGCATTCAGGAGCTGGACCCACTGCAGCCTCCTCCCTCCCTGACCTACCTACACTCAGGCTGAGGCCAGCTGCCCTCCCCCAAACGGGCCACACCTGCCACCTGCTGCCCTTGGGACATGCTTTTCTCTTTCTTTCTTTTTTTAATTCTCATTTGAGGACAGGCTCACTGATTCTTAGAGAGAGGGGGAGGGAGGGAGACAGAGAAACACTGATATGAGAGAGAAACATCAACTAGTTTTCTCTTGTACATGCCCTGACCGAGAATCGAACCCCCAACCTTCGGTCCACGGGACAACGCTCCAACCAACTGAGCCACCCAGCCAGGGAGGGACGTGCTTTCCCCTTTCCATTTGGCTAGCTCCTACATCACACCACATGCTTGTGCCCACTCCCGCGGCGGGGCAGAGGCAGGACTGAGACCCTCTGGCTGTCAGAATCGTGTGGGGGCTGTGCTTCATGATGACAGCAAGAGCGTGGGGAGTGGTGCGCTGTGGTTAAACCCGAGGGTCCTGGCAAGAATACTACGGTTTGTGTGGCTTGGGGATGGGCCTTGGCCAAGCCCAGCAGGTGAGTGTGGTGGAGCTATGGTGGGAGAGAGTGTGGCATGGGGGGCAGCTCTTCCCCCGCCCGTGTCCTCCCGGCCCCTTTCTTTCCTGCAGCAGACCCTACTCCAGCCTCACTATCCCTGGGGAGAGAGTCAGGGCTGGGCCCCTGTGTCTCCCTCTCCCGTAGGTACCTCGGAGCGAGAGGGCACTGAGCCATGTGAGCAAGCCAGGTTGTGTTTTATAAAATGCAGCGCATCCAACATGCCCGGCATTGCTCTAGGGTTTAAAATGTTAGCTCATTAATGTTTTCATCCTCACGCCAACCTGTGAGGTCGGAGATGAGGCACAAGGAGGTGAAAGGTAGTCACAGGGTCTGCGGTTGTTGCTACTGTCCAGGGGCTGCATGCACCTCGCCTTGAGGGGCTGCACCCCCACGTGGACCTCATCAACTCCATTTCCCAGGGGCTTAGGTCCTGGAACCTCAGAGACTCACTGGACTGTTCAGGGTCATCTCGGGGCAGAACTAGGGCTGTGAACACAAGACTTTCGGGCTCCGAAGACTATGTTCTCACCTACTGAGCTACACTGCGTGCAAATCACTGAGCCTGGCCTGGGAGGGGCTGCTGCAGATGGGGGTGAGGTGACCGCGCTCCCTGGAGGCCACAGCTGGAGGCCACAGCTGAGCAGACGACAGGGCGATGGTATTTACTGAGCGCCTGCCCACAGTGCAACCACGCTTCACGTTCCCTTCCTGCTGCAATCTATTTGGTTACACCGCAGGGCAAAACTCGCCCCATGGTGCACCGAGGAACCAGGATCCGACAGGCAAAATAACCTGCCCAAGGTCACACAGCCAGTGAGTGGCGGGGCAGGGGTTTGACCTGGGGTCCACTGACTTCCAGGCCAACCTTCTTTCCCGAGCCCTGCTCTGCAGATGCAAACATACAGCCCAAGAAAACTTGACCTGGCGGGCAGGCTGCTCCTGGAGCCTCTCTTCCCCGACCTGGAAGAGGCAGGATGGCCCCGAAGGTCCTAGACACCGGCTGTTGCTCATCTTGGGGACACAAAGTCCCAGGCTCAGACCACAGATAGGATTGAGCTCTCTGCCGTTTACCCTAAGAAGGGAGTGACTGGTGTGTTGCTCCAAGGGGAGCAGGGCAGTGGCAGCGGGTGGGGCAGAGCCCCCAAAAGGAGCAACGGCGTCCACCTGCGAGTCTGCGGCGGGCGGGCAGGCAGCTGGTCTGCAGCCCGGTGGGCTCCTGGCTGGGTCTCTGAGAAGCCTCCTTCACAGTCAAATGGGCCTGGAATTGTGGGAGTGACACTTTTTATTCTGATCTGAGCTTTACAAATTAGATTTCATAGGACATTTTAATCATCCGTGTACGGTGTTTTTCTTTCCTATTTGAGTCTTTACTTCTCTGTTGCAATAGGCTGTTTCTAGCATCAAAACAAGAGAGAGAAGGAGGGAAGAGAGGAGAGAGAAAGGAGATGGGGAGAGGGCATGAGGGTGAGGGGCGAGGAGGGCAGGAGAAAGAAGGGCAGGAAGGGCAGGAGGAGGAAGGGCAGAGGCAAGAGGCTGCGGGGGGTGGGGGAAGGGATGTGCCTGAGAGTGGGGAGCTGCGGGGGGAGAACAGACAGGGAGCACACTCTCTGAGCTTCCTCTTTCAGCTCTGAGGATGAATTCTCAGCTCATTCCTTTATCTCCGAATCTTTCTTGCAAGCAGGACCGAGTCAAGACAGCCGCAGCGGCTGCGGAAGAGCGTGTTATCAGAGAGCGAGCGAGCACGTTGTCGGCAGGAAGCCGAGGGGTCCTGCTAAGGCACAAAACATGATGGTGCCCAAGACTGCACAAACGTCCCCAAATGGGGGCCCCTGAAGTGCTGCCCCACCCTCGATCCCACTTTCTCTTGGGGCTGGTGAGCAGAACCAGAGAGCTGGGCGCAGGAAGCATCCCGAGGAGAGCTGGAGGAGGTACTCCTAGTGTGGCGGGTATGGTGCCCTGAGGGAGGAGAGGCGGTCGCCATGGAAACCAGGCTCTGGAGGAAGGTGTGGGGGTGTGCTCTGTGAAAGCGGGCCTTGGCAGTGGACACTGAATAGCCACCATTTCACTTTGGAGGGTGTCTCAGAGCCAGGAGGGAGAGCAGGTGGAAGAGCGTACCCCAAACAAGATCTGGGGCCTACAGAAAAGAGCCTGGGGGTGGGAAGAGCAGGAGGGGCCCCAAGCAGAGGAGTCTCCAGATCTCTCCACCCTAGCTGGCTTTCCTAGAGGTGTGTGGTGCTCACTCCCTGTCTGTCTGGATCCCCTCAGCTTTTCTACGGAAAGAAGGTTTCTGGGTGCAGACGGCACACAGAATAGTCCCCCTAAACCACCCAGAGGACAGAATTTGCAAATTACGTTTGTGCTTTCACTGGCGATTTTCTTTTTCAGTATAATTTTAATTTTTGCATATTCAATACAAGACACTACAAATACTTTTTTCCTTTTAAATCAATGGGATGCTTTTTAAAAAACAGAATCATAAACGTAGTATCAGTCTCTCGAGTAGATAAAAGTTGAGGTACCATGGATGGAGGGGGAGTGGGGTGGGCCCACTTCTTTTCATCCATGGGACATCCCTTGGGGCCTCTCCTTCCAGCTCAGGACCCCTAGGCACACCGCAGCCGACCGGGGGGTCCTGGCCCGAAGGGTGCCCCGCCCTCCCCTCGCTCTGGCCTGAGTGGGGAAGGAGGTCCTGCTCTCACGGTAGACTTAGCACACCCTGCACCCTCTGTCCCAGACTGTCTGCCTCAGTTTCCCATTCAACCCCCGTCATTCTCCTGGCAGTCAGTGTGACCTCCCTTTTCAGGCTTTATTTTTATTTTATTTTATCTTATTTTATTTTTTTTATCCTCATCCGAGGACATGATCATTGATTTTAAAGAGGGGAAAGGAGGAAGAGAGAGAGGGAGAGACATATTGATTGGTTGCCTCTTGTATGCACCCGACTGGGGACCAAACCTGCAACCCAGGTATGTGCCAGGACCGAGAATTGAACCTGTGACCTATTGGTTTATGGGAGGGTGCTCCAGCCAACTGAGCCACACTGGCCAGGGCTCATGTTGTATTTATTCATTTATTTTAAAGATGTTTAATTTATTTTTAGAGAGAGGGGAAAAGAGGGAGAAAGAGTGGGAGACAAATGTCTACGTGAGAGAGAAACATCGATCGGTTGCCCCCTGATGGGGATTGAACCCACAACCCAGGCATGTGCCCCAGCCGGGAATCAAAGTGGTGACCTTTCACTTTGTGGGTCAATGCCCAACGCACTGAGCCACACTGGTCAGGGCCTCATGCTTTAGCTTTAATCTGTGCCATCTCCGGTTTGACCCAGCCTTCTCCCGTAATGGCTCCCGGCCCCGACTTCCCCTCTCCATTCCTGCCGTACAACCCAAAGGCCAGGCCTCATGGTCTCAGCCTGGGTTCTAAAAATGGACTGTGAAAGCTTTCGGGTCCCGCCCTGGACTTTTCTTTCAAAATGGCCACTTTCCTCATGTTTTCCCCCTTCTCAAGAGGTGGAGACTCTAACAGCTGTCCACTGTCCGCAGGACAGCACCTGGCCCCGCCGCCTGGCTGCTCAGTAGCAACCCTGTGCTGGCTGTTCACAGGTGTCCTCCCGGCAGGCCTCCCGAGTTAGCCCTGAGGTCGCTGCCACTGAAGGGCCGGCTCTGCCCCCAACTCCATCTTTGCCTGCACCCCTGAGTACTCTCTGTCTCCCAGAGGGGATCCTTATCTTCCTTTCTCTCTGCCTCCTCCTCAGCTCCCCCTCTGCCTCCTTCTCACCTCCCTTTAGTTCATCAAAACTTCATTGAGCACCTACTACATATACATATGTTAGATGCCAAAGAAACAAAAGTCAGTAAGAAATGGAGGGTAAACCCCTTGAGGGCAGGGCCACAGCTGTCTTTTCCAAGTTGCCTTCCCAGTGCCTGGCCCAGGGAGAAAGTGTTGAACGGATCCCTGTTTAGCGGCCTGTGGTGCTTGTAGCTCACCTACTCTAGTGCGTCTCCGAAGCCTGCCGTCACCACGGGAGAGCTGTTTTTGCATTGTGAACTACTGATGAGACTGACGGTGTGCTGAGCAAGCCACCCAGAGGGCAGGAAGTGAGAAATAGAGGGGAGGGGCCAGAGTCTCAAGGAGTTGGGCTTTACAGGACAAAAATATCTGAGTTATTCATGAAAACCTACTTTTTGCCAGGCATTTGAATGTAACCACAGTGCCTATTAGTTGTTGTTACTCACGGTTTACAGATGAACTGAGGCGCCTAGAAATGAGGTGACATGATCAAGGTCCTACAGTGGGCCCCGGTGTAATTCAATGTCACATAGTGACCCCATGTGTAACTCAAGATTATGCAGTGGACCTGGGTGCAAATCAAGGTCACATAGTGAGCCCAGGTGTAATTCAAGGTCACTCAGTGGGCTCAGGTGTAATTCAAGGTCACATAGTGAGCCCAGGTGTAACTCAAGGTCACTCAGTGGGCTCAGGTGTAATTCAAGGTCACATAGTGAGCCCAGGTGTAACTCAAGGTCATACAATGGGCCCAGGTGTAATTCAAAACCAGTGTCTCTGGTTGCAAATCTCGCTTTCTTGCCATGATCCCATGCTGACTATTGAATTAAGGGCCTGAAACCCGATTTTGATTCTCAAACAAGCACTCACCCCACCAACCAGGCAGCCCCCTCAGAGCATCTAAAGAGAGGTGGAGAAGCTTCAGGGTGAAAAGCAATTGCTCGATTCTCTCCTAAGTTTGCATAGCCTCCTTCCAGCTGGCGGCCAACACCCTGGGTTCAGGGTTCAGGGTGGAGTCCTGAGCTGGCCACCATGGAGGGTAGGAAAGAAAGGAGGTGTAATAATGATTGGTACTTATTATTATATAAATAGCCATTATTTATATAATAATTACATTACCGTGTACATATAACTAGGTGTATACTGTAAGTATCTTTATTGTCACAGAGTCAATCACAGCTAACTTCCATCGAATGTGAACATGCACGCACAGCCTTACATGGCGCTGTGATTGAATTCTCTCGTACGTGATGGGACCGTATCGGACCCACGTGAAGGTGAGGCTGTCCAGGGGCCCAGGGCCACAGCGTAAGGTCCTTTATAACAGTTCTCAGCCCGTTAAGTAACAGAACCTGTCTGAGACCTCCCAGCCCGCCCCGGGCCCTTGCCCAGAACTGAAGATAGCACGGAACTAAAGAAGCAGGCAGGGTGGAGGCGCCCTTGGAACTCTCTCACATTTGGTGGGTCCCCCAGAGGGGAATGTGCTCCTAGTCGTGGCTGCAGGCACACTTTCCCCGTTGTTTCCCAGGAAGGAAGGGGGCTTGCAGAACTGGGGGTCCAGTGGCCATTCAGAGCCCCTGAGGCGACTGCCAAGGCTGTGTGGCCTGCGAAGGCCAAGCGAGCACCTCACCGACTCTGAGTGGCCTTCCCAGCACCGATGTGGGGGTGGGAGGCTGCATCCCCCCACTGAGCTCAGAGAGGACACCTGGGCTCTCAGGTCCACGGTGGCGGGGTCAGGACAGAGCCTGGCTCGAGGCCCCTAGTGTGGCACTCTGCTCCACTCCCAGTGGCAGGGGTGGGGGGGTGGGGTGACCTTTGGAGACTTCTCTACAAACTGCAGTAGGTGGGGGCTGCTTCTGGCTGGGAAGGATACAGAGGAGGGTGGCCTCAGACTCGCCTGTGACCCCACGTGGGGAGCTGTGAGTCAGGATGGCGGGGGCAGGGCAGGTACTGGCGGCTGGTGGAGGGGAGGAGTGAGGGAGGTGTCGGCAGGTGGCAGAGGACTTCCAGCTCTTCAGTGCTGAAAGGGACTGGTGCAGGTGCAGCCTGGCCCGAGAGCAGGGACGGGGTGGCAGGCATCGGAAGGCCCTGGAGGGCTCCTGACCTGGGGCAGAGCTGCTACGCCCCCCACCCCTCCCCCACGGCTCCCCATCCTCCTGCCAGCTGTTCCCTGACCCTCCGCTCTCAGCTCAGAGCAGTGCAGGTCAGCTGCTTTCTCCTAATGACTTCTCCAGACTCTTTTCTCAAATGCACCCCCTGAGCCCCCTCCCTCTCTCCCTCCTCCACCTCCATCAGCCCAGCAGGCTCCTGAGGGGCCACCCCTCCCAGCTCTGGCCACATGGCCCCTCACCTTGGTCTCCTTTTGGGGGACTCACGGTACATATTAGCATGGGCTGAACCTTCACCATCTGGCTCGGGGAGTTCCCCTCTGTCTTCCAGGAAGACATTTAAAATGCTGAAGACCGTACTACTCTCTGAACTCTCACTCCTCTGGCCCCTGACCTGAGGTCACCCCTCAATCCTCAGTTATGTCCTGGGGAGGGAAGAGGCATTTGGCTATGCAAGGCTGGACTGTAAGGGCCAGAGTGATTTCACGGCAGTGTGCCAGGGCCTGGCTGCCAGGGGTGTGTGTGTGTGTGTGGGCGCGCGCGCACGAGTGAATTGGGGCCTGGGCCCCACCCCTCTACTCACTTAAGAGTTTGCTCGAACCAACTCTTTTTCTTTTCCCGGAATGTCCGAAAGCTCTAGGTTAGAATTTCGGAGATGAAATTTTTTCTGGGACTAAGATGTGGGCTGAGAAGGTCAGAGCCTCACTCCGAGGCTGTTGGGCCCTCCTGGAGGCCCTGGGAGCGGACTGCAGTCTGGGCCGTCTTCGAGGCCCCGGGAGACTGTGGTGCTGGGGCCTGCCCCCGGTGCTGTGTGTATGTGAGACAGGTGGGGAGGGGGCCCGGGGCCCCCAGCCCACGGCGGTCAGTGTCCTCCACACTGGGCTCTGAGGAGCCCTGGTGCTCGCCCACCCTGCCGTCCAGCCCTGGCAGCCTCTAGGCTTCCAGAGACCCATTCTGGTGCCCTGGCGTCCCACGTCTCTGGCCGCTCCTGTGGACACATGTGTTTGCACCCTGACCCCCAGCCAGTGATCTGGTGGCCAGGGAGCCCTGAGAGGGTCACAAAGAACACGGGGATTTGGGGTCAGTGAGTGTAACAGGAGAGAAAGCCTCAGCCCAGACTCTGCACTGTAGCCATGTGGGCAGAGGGTGCTGATGCCCCATGCCCCCCTGCAAGGAGGGTCCCCTCTGTCCATCCGCACTCTTCGGTCAGGTAGGAGGTGACCAGGAGGTGGTGTGGGCTGTGTTCACTCTCCTCCTCCCCATCGTGGGCTGGGCACTTTGGCCCAGCTTTTGCTCCAGCAGCAGTGGGGGAAGTCGACAGCTGCCCTCAGGGGCAGCCCAGGTCAGCCCTGAACAGGAACCGCAGCTGCCTGCCCTGGCATCCAAGGAGCCAGTGCTCCGGCAACTCACGTGCCTGGCCGCCCTCGCTGTCCTCAGAGGAGAGGGAACTGGGCTCGGGGGGCTGCGTGGCAGCCTGAGGAGCCATTGCTCCACTGGTCCTGGAGCAGTAAGAGGCAGTGAGGCCATGTGGGTGCTTTGGGGAAGCATCCCCCGCCCCCGCGCCTGAACGTGGGGTGGCCGGGCTGGAACCCTGCCCGCCAGTCTCAGGACAGTCAGCAACACTCGCTGGGAGTCTGTGCACAGCCGACCCTGGGCACGGGGCCCTTGGCTCACAGAAGGCTCTTTTGGGGTTTAAGCTGCAAGCACGGAAACAGAGAGGCTTCTGGGAGGAGGAGCTCAGGCAGAGAGATGCGCTCTGCATCGGAGAAACTGCAAGCAGAGGCATGAGGATGGGAAACCTCAGGCACCCACGCTGACTGCCTGCCTACCCGCCGGGTCGCGTGCCAGGGCCTGGGGCCCCGACAGGGGAGCGCTCAGGGCCAGGCATGCCCAGGGGTGGTCCTCCCCATCAGCAGCAGTCAGTGTCGTCAGGGGCACATTCCGTACCCCATCCCAGCCTCCGTTTCCTCTTCTAAAATGGGGGGTGGGGGGTGGAGGGTGATGCCCTTGCTTTGCACAGCTGCTGTGAGGACGAGGCCCCTACCCTGGCACACGGGGCGAGGCTGGCACACGAGGGGCCCTGCAAAACGCTCTTCTTATTTCCCTCACTCTCCACAGTCTTTCCCGAGCCCCAGATGGTTAAAACTGGGGCCACAACCGCGCCTGTCCCTGCACAGGGAGAGGGGTTCAGAAGACGGGACATGAGGTGTCACAAATCAATCAGAAGTCGGACTGAATAAAATCCCTGTCTTCTGTGAGTCACGCAGGCTAGAGAGGTGATGGTTTGAGTGCCCCCTCCCCAAGACCCGGCCCCAGCTCTATAGTGGCCAAGGTCCCAGGCTGGTTTCAGTCCCCAGAGCTGCCGGGTCAGCTGCGTGGAAAAGACTCACATGTCACCGTCTGCTCTGTTATTAGTGACCAAGTGGGGGCTGCTTACGAGTACGTGTACCGGGGATACTCATCACCCGCTTTCTCCCAGCACGTGCAAAGGTCTCTTCTGAGACTAAGGGAAGTGGCCTGGCCCCGAGCAGCAGGCAGACAGAGGAGGGCAGGAGAAGCAGCGGGCTCCTACACTGAGCAGCGGCCCCTTGCAGACACCCCAGCCACTGCCAGGCGGGACCTGGGAGCATGACTCACTCACACCTGACCTGGGAGCCCGAGTCTTGGCTTCTGCTACTGACCTGCTGCTCAGTGTAGGACCAGCTCCCAAAGCAGGAGAAGGAGCTCTGGGACATTTCTAGAAGCCCCGTTGGGACCTGCTCAGGACAGCAGGGTGGGGGGCGGTCAAGTTGTGTCCTGGACACTGACCTGTGAATAAGATGGATTAGAACGGAGGGCGTTGTGGGAATGGGGATGCGCCAGCCTGAGGAACATCACAGTGGCCGACGGCGGGGCAGGTCCCACCAGACAGTCCCCAAGTCCCCTGGCCGGTATGGGGGGGCAGAGCAGGGACGGATACACCTTCTCTGACAAGGAGCTTAGAGTCCAGAGGAGACGAATACGCACACGAAGAAACCGAATAAAAGGTGCTGCACGATCGCCCAGAGCGAGGTGTAAAGTCCTGAGGAAGAACGGTTTTCCTCCTGAGGAGAAGGCGGAAGGAATCCCAGATGGCAGGGGGTGGTGGCGGGGGGCGGGGTTTCTGAGCTGGCCTCAAAGGGAAAGCGAGGCGACCGGCTGGAAGGAACATCCCGGGGGAGGAGGACGTGGATGCCACACGGCCTGGGTCTGCCCTCTGGCTCGGCCATTGCAGCTGGGCCCTGGGGACATTTCCCGGTTCCTCTGCACCTCAGTCCCCATAGAGAGAGTCACCAGCGCTTGTCGGCTCTCACTGTCCCGGTGAAGCTGGCATGCGGGGCGGTGGGGGTGTATGCGCATGTGGGTGTGGTCAGGATGCAAATCAGGATGCAAATCTAGGGAAGTGTGCCAGGTCTGCCGCTGCTGGCCCCCCGAACATGCTCAGAAGTTTGCTCTCGTTGACACCTCGTTAGGGCTTTCTGACCCGCAGGTTCAGCTCTGAGGTTGAGGAGGACGGCAGTGGTCTCAGTGAGGGTCAGGGGGATGGAGGGCTCTCTGAAGGACGAGGACAACGCGGGGACATGTTGCTGTCATGGGGCTTGGGCTAACGCTGCTTGTGGGAAGAACATGAGTTTGGCAGCCATTTGGGGGTAGAATTGGTAGCACCTGATTCGGGATGAGGAGGATGGAGGCATAAAGGCCCGCAGGACAGGGAATGGGTGACTGGAGGAGCCACTTCTGTCTCAGGAGAAGAAGCAGGTCAGGGGGGCAGTGAGTTCAGTTGTAAATGCGTTGATGGAGGAGGGCCCCAGATCACTTGGGAGAAGACGTCCTGGATGAAGCTGGATCTGTGCATCCGGCGGGAAGAAGGTGTGCATACCTCATACTTGGTACTCACTACAGCTCAGGCAGAAGTGCTGGTTTGACAGCGTGTCCTTGCATTTGGTGTTGACCTGAGAATTCATCTCCGAGTACCGAAAGTTATAAACATTGATGTGACTATCTAAGAGGAACATGGCTACTCCAGGCTTGGATGTATTGGGAGCAGCTGTCTTGGGTGGACTCCTGGCAAGGTTTGCACAAACTTAGAGCCCTGTCAGGATAGCAAAAGGTCATCTAACCCAATCTTGTTCCTTTGGATCAGGACAGGACATGCAAACAGAGAAGCCAGAAGACCAAGGCGGGGGTGGAAGATGGGCCTTCTCTCCATTGTCTGTTTCTTCTAGACACCTGTGGGGAGAGACACTTGGAAACGCTCCAACCCCAACCTGGCCATTTGGAGCCGTTGGCAGCTTGGTGCTGCCACACGGGTGAGGATTAGCTCTCCCGTGTCCTGGGTGTTCCAGAAACAGTGCTGGGTTTTTGTTTGGGCTTACGCAGGACAGCCTGCTGGCTCTTCCTGTGTAATGGGATGGTTGTGGGGCAGAAGGGCCCCCACCCGAGTCCCTTGCCTGAGCTGCAGCAGCCTGTGTTCTTACGGCCTCACACGTCTCTCTCCAGGACATGCCATCCACCAAGGTCGTCCTGAACAGTGTGGGTCGCTAATGAAGAGCAATGGGGCTGGCCGAGGCAGGGTGACTCCAAAGTCACTATAAATCCTTTGCCTATTGATTACCAGCCTGTGGCCCAGGCAGTGCCTGCAATGTGCTCATTAGTAACAGAGAAAGGCAATCCTCCATCCATTCAGCCAAGTTCTGGGTGCCAGGCAGACACTGGTAAGTGCTGCTGGAAAGACTGGCGCATCGGCGCCTGTGAAGGAGCCCATCCATCGCTGCCGGCTGCGGTCATCCTGGAGTCTGACCGAGAGGAGAGGCGGGGGAGGGTAGAGGCGGGAGGCGCACAGGCAGCTCGCAAAGGCTAGGACCCCAGGCAGGGCCTCGGCCCGCTGCTGGCTGGCTGGCTGTGTACCCAGGCTACAAACTTTTCTTTCTTTGCGTCTCAGGCTCTTTTGTGCATAGGTGCTCACTGAGCCATTGCTGGGGGAGGGGAGGGGCAACGTGAGAGAAAGTGGGACTGAAGGTAAGAGAATGGCAGAACAGAAGGAGGTCATCAGCCGGAGAGGTGGCTGCAGGCATCAGAGTGCATCAACTTGGGGACCACTGGGAGAGGCTGGAGGCAGGGCCAGGGCCCGCTGACGCCGTCCTGTCTAGCGTCTCTTGTTCTCTCTCGTCAGAGTACCGTGTGGACACAGTGAGCACCCAGGCCCAGAAGGTTCCAGTCTGGTGCTGCCTCTGCCCTTGAGCCTGGCTCTTCTCCAAGACTCAGATTCCCCATAGGGGAAGGGCAGGGTTTCGACCAGTGGTCAATCTGCTGGGTCTCTCCCTGGAACCCTAGACGTCTACATTCTGATTTATCCAAACTCTTATGTTGGGGGGCCCTGGAGCTGAAAGAATAGAACCGAGGCACGAGGAAGCAAAAACAAATCCCCCGTAGACACTGGTCTGCTTGGGGGATGATCCACATCCTAACCATCATTTTTTTCAAAGTCACCATTTTAAAATAATCATTTTAAGGTGGTATCGACCTTGCCAGTTGGAAATTGTTCTAAAACTTCTGTGTGCATAGGAATTACTTGGGGAACTCACTAAAAGTATAGCTTCCTGGGCTCTAAGCTAGAAGTTCTAAGACAGCAGCTGAGCTGGGTCAAAGAGCCTGCTTTCAGCAGCTGTGCGCCTTTTGGTCCACCTCTGCGGGGTGCAGCTGTCCGCCAGCGGGAGGGCTCGGGGTGGTTATTGCTGGTTTTAACTGTCGCTGGTGGCCTGGATCCAGCTGCTGTTTCTCCCTGGGTTTGGCTTGGTTTTCTTAACTGCACAGTGAAGGTGTTGTATGAGGTCTGTAGTTTTCGCACTTACTTTTAATTTTTATTTTATTTTTTAGTGCATGCAACCCTTTGCCAATGGAATTTCACGTGGTACCCCAGTGTATAAAGTGGCTGGAGGCAGAGCTTGGGGGGAGGTAGAGGGACCAAGTCCAGCCCTTCGGTCCCTCGGCAGAAGACTCCATTGTCCCTCTGTGAAATGCTCAAGGAGTCAGAGGTCCCCTGCAGCTGGGGTGGCCTCTGGGTGTCCCTCGAAGGGCAACATGGCTTGGTCCCACTGACGGAGGCAGGGCGCACTGCAGGGCTAAGGCCGGCTGGCCTTGCAGCGTGAGGTGCTTTTGCGTCCCTCACTCAGCCTGCAGGGGGGACCACCGTCTAGACTTGCTCTTTACAGGGGCGTCTGCTCTTCACACGGCTGCTGGAGGCGTTCTCAACCGGAGGTGGATCACATCGGTGCCGTGGCCTGCGTTTGTCCGCTCTTGGAGCCCAAATGCTATCAACTCAATTACCTCTGTGCGTGGAGAGCAGCAGGTGTGAGCATAAGCCAAGATGGTGGGCATTCCGCAGTAATGAATGATCCTAAGTAACATTATTTTCAACTTTGGAAGGCATTTTGGTTTTCATGCTCGCGTGTGGATGTGTCAGACGTTCTGGGAATTTTTAATATTAAAAAAAAAAAGTGCTAACAACGGAGCTGCCTCCTGTGCAGCAGGTGGGGAACATCAGCCCTGGTAACAGCCCACAGCTGGGGCAGGGCCTCCCCCCCTTCCTGCTCAGCTCGGCTGGGCTCGCTGTCTCACACCTTCCCTAGCAGGGGGCGTGGCCTTGGCCGGTTTTGGTCTTTACGGGACTTTCAGTCCTTTCATTCCCTTGGGGCCTCATGCAAATAAGAACAAAATAGGAGGCTGTGAAATCTTAAGAGGACTTCATTAAGAAATCTTGGCAATAGCGTTTTCCAGAAATGGGGGCAATTTGGCAGCAGATAATTGGGAGCTGACTGTACATGTATTCTAGTTAAAAAAGTGGTTCTTCTCCCTGTCCTGGGGTGCTGGGCTCCGACTTCTGGTGGCTTTTGGACACTAACGGTGCTTCACACAGCAGTTCACCTGTGTTATAGCACTTGCTTTGCCCTCACGACACCCAGTGGAGAAGGTTCTATCATCCGCCCTGAAGGAGAGACTGCAATGCCAAGGTTCAAGGCCATGACTGTCCCAAGGTCGCACTGCAAGTGTATGCCTTCCATCCCAGCCCTCTGAGGCATCACTCGATCTCTCTGTCACCACCTCACAGTGACCCTGGCAAGGGCTCAGATGATTTGTGTCAACTCTGAGAATGCAGCAGCAAAGAAAACAACGACAACAAAAGCTTAACGTGCGGTTGCTACCTCGTCTGTTTCCATTGTTCGAAGTGGAAGTGCTGGTGAAGAAGGGACTTTGCACGGGAGGTGCCCTGAGAGGAAGGAGAGGGAGCTTGCCTGCCACTGGGGGCGCCAGCACGGGCTGGGCGTTGTCTTGCTTCCCAGGAGGCTTAGGCTGGGTCACTGAGCCGGGGGCCACCAAAGATGGTGGTGGGAAGGATGGAGCAGGCAGGCACAGAGCTCCTTCGAAGCAGAAGTAGCTCCAGCCCCGGGCCAGCTTGTCACATCCACAATCCTGAGGGACTGAGAGAGTCACTCCCATTTTCCCATTTTACGGATTAGGCAACGGAAGCTCAGATAGGTTCTGAAACCCATCCAAGCGTTCAAGGTCACAGAGTGTGCTGGAGGCTGACATCCATGGCGTCTGGCCCCAGCCTTATCTGACAGCACTGGGTAAGCATGGAGCGTGTGTGAGCCCTGTGGTTCCCTCTTCTGAAAGCAGAGACTGACTGCCGTCTCCTCTACTGGCCCCAAGCCGTGCTCCAGTAACGAACACCAAGCCAGCAGGACATCTGCTCTGTGCTGCTGGGCGTAGGCCCTGCCCCACCTGCAGTGGTCCCAGGCACCCGGGGTCTGAGATTCGCTCTGGGAACAACAGTTTAGGGCAAAAGTTGTTCAGACCCAGACAGAGGCATGGCCATTTTGGGGCTCCTGCCTGCCTGCACCCCCGTTCAGAAATCTTTTGCTAAGCTTTCTCAGTGCAGTTGTGGGCTGGGTGAGTGATTTTCGAGGGCCTTCGCACCGTCACTGCTTGACTTAGGGATGACCTACTAGGTCCTTCTGCGGGCCACAGCGTCGGGGACGACGGCAGATGGGTATGCTCTTGGGAGACGGGGCCCATTGCTGCTGCCCCTCAGGACACCTCTATTTTCCAGCAGGGGGTGCCCCCGCCTGCGCCCACAGCTCCTCTGATAGGAGAGTTACTCATGGAGGGAGCAGAGCCGCTTTCAAGCCCCCTCCCCTAAAGGCAACAATATTTAGTAACACTGGGCGTCTTGGGGAGAGAATTCATGTCTGTAATTAGTTACTGTATATCACCGTTAGTACTCTGCTCAGGATTTACCGGGCAAATACCATTTAACTGCACAATAACTACAGGTCCTTGCTGCTTATTGGGTAATTTACTAAGGCTGGGAGAATGGGGCAGGAGGGACTCAGTAGGAGGTATTGTAACCCCTTGAATCAAACTTTACGAGTTTGGGTTTTGGCAGGGAGGTGGCTGCCTGGAGCCAGCTCTCACTGCTTTGTTTTGCGGAGTTGGCGGGCAGACTGCTTCCTTCCCTCTATTCATTGCCGAGGAGGTCTGAGACCAGTCCGGGCAGGCCGGTGGCTGCCCAGGGCTACGGAGGGCCTTTTGGAACAGAGGGTCTCTGGCTGAGCACAAAGCAACCCAGCAGGAAGCCGGCAGCAGGAACCCAGGCTCCGTGTCCTGGGGGCTCCATCCAGCCCTTCTATTTACCCCCTCCACGGGGCTTCTTTGTATCTGGGCCAGTGGGTGGAGAGCACGGAGAACTGTCCTTGGCTGGCAGCATCGAGATTATCCTAAACCCTCTCTTTTCTCGCCAGGGCCGCCACGGTAGCGAAGCTGCCATTCCTGGACACTTGGCCAATGTCCCCAGCCTTCGTCTGCTTGAGCAAAGTCTGTCTTTGTTTGGCCCTGCACTGTCTACACTCCTCTAACCTACTTAGACGGGGGAGAGGGAAGAGGCACAGTAATGAAAAACGCAACGTGCAACATTGCCTCACGCAATCTAATAAATTACTTGGTACCCGGCTGCCAGCTCCGACTAAGCCCAGTATTGCCTGCAGTAATTATTTGGATCAAATGCAGTTTATCTGCTTCATATTTGTGCTTCTGTGCTCAGTGGTAACTTATAAATGTCATTGTGGTGTTTATTTGTTATAATGAAACTTAATGGCATTGGAAGCCAGGAGCAGAGCTGGTGGGGCGGCAGGTTTGAAACAATCTCTTTATCTCTGGAGAAGGAGTGAGCCAAGATAACAGGAAACTGCCCACCGGGAAGAGATTTGCAGAGGTGGCTGTGTCCTCGCTGTGCGGAGTCAGCCAGCAGCTGCCTCCAGAGCCATCTATCAGGAGGCGGGAAGGCTTGGCTGGGTTTAACTCCAGCACTGCCCCTCTGTCCTTTCTCCATCTCCTCAGGGCGTTTTAGGGGTGGGGGCTGGTCAGTCTTCACTCTACCTGATGGATGGCCCAGAACGGAGAGACAGGTTGCCTGGGGTCTTGGGATGCCAAGGTCCTGGTGGTTGGGGATGGACATTAGAACCTATGGTGACCGTGTCACGGAGAATACAGCACCAGTGAGGGCGGGCGAAGAGCGTGGGGGATGGAAGACAAAGGGAGGGGATCTTGGAGGGCCAAAAGAGGGGAGGCTTTCTCCTTTGGGTGAGGAAGGGGTGCTGGCTGGCAGCAGGGAGCATGAGGCAGTAACGGAACAGGGGAGAGCGGGCCGTGGTGGGAGGCAGGGTGCCCTGCTGTCTCTGCAGAAGAACCACGGGCGGGGATGGGCCATTTAGTGTGGAATGGAGGCTCTTGGCTTCACCTAGCCCTGGATTCTGCGTTCTCCTAGCTATATGGCTTTGGGCGAGTTGTGTATCTTCCCCCAATTTTATTTCCTTATGTGGAAGATGGGAGTAACAATGGACGCTTTCTGGACCGTGGTGATGATTACAGGAGGTGATGTGCACAGAGGGACAAAGATGGCTTTGGACACATAGCAAATGACACACGAATGGCTGTGGCAGTGATCAGCATGTAGTAGATGTTCAATAAACACCTGTACTGTGAAACCTGGATAACACTTCCTACCAGTGTGCATGATAAAGCCCTCTTCCAAACGACTCAAGCTGTACTGAAACCTCACAACTGATGTTGTGGTCCCCATTTTCAATCATCCCAGGCTGGTCACAGGAACTTTCCCAAGGCCGCCCAGCTGCTGGGTGCAGTGGGCACTGGCTCTCTTGCCTCCCAGGGCAAGTTTCCTCCCACCGGTCAGGCTGGACAGCTTCCCACCTCCACTGGGAGGCTGAGCCCTTCCCTCCTGACCAGCTGCCCTGCTTCCTGGAGCTCAGTCGCAGAGCCGGAGCTGACCATCCCAGACGCACCCACAGGCAGAAGCGGGGGTCTTCCTCGCCACTTCATCTTAACACCACATTTAGCGTTGACTCATGAAATATTCATTCTTTCCCCTCAGCGGCAGGCTCATGCCAGGCTCCTAACATCATCCATATGGATGAATATTATTAGTCACTGTTATTTCTCCCGCTAGCCACTCCCCTCCCTCAATACACCTGTTTTGACCTCAGCAAAATAGGACTGAATTGAGGGTATGGACCTGGGACACTAATAGTAGTGCCTTGCGTTTTATGGCATTGAATTCTTTCTCAGAGCACTTGTACGACCACTGAGCATATTCTGTCTTCGCAACATATGCGTAGAGGAAAGAGGGCTGGCGGCAGGAGCACCCCCATTTTGCAGTTGAGAAAACAGAGCTTAAGGGAGCTCAAGATTAAGGTCACATACTGAGGGAGGAACAGAACTTACTACTTTAAAAAAGTTGTTATTTTTTGATTCTTAATGAAATGTTCTCTGAGAAACTGAGGGTATTTTGTTTCATGCAAATACATAACGGCACCATCTTGTATGGAGATAGATCATGACACCATTTACAGTTTATAGGGTTTTTATCCTGGCCGTTTTAACTAGTCTTCACAAGGCAGGCTGGAATTATTCTTGCCCGACAAAGCTCGCATAACAAGTGAGTGGCAGGGCGGAGCTTTAAACCATTATATCCTAAGGTGGATTCCAAGGAATGCTAGTTGCAGTACATTCTCTAGGAAAAATGTTTTGAGGTCAAAGAAGTTTGGGGAACTCCATGAACCGTATCCCCCTTCTGGGGGTTCGCCATGCCCTTTAGCATATCAAGTCTGAGAAATTCTGTAGGGGAGACTTGTTTAATCAGGGTTAACGCAGCTTCTCTCCACCGTATTTAACCACGGAGCCCGTATTTCACAGAAAACTGGTTAACAGGCTGCAGAAATGCCGCTCCAGGGAAATATGTGGCCATGACCCCTCCCCTGCCCCCGCCGTATTTTCTGAGGCCCTGCGGTTTGGAGCAGCGCTGGGGCAGGAGAGCACGGAGGGCGAGGACAGAGTGGACAGCAGGCTTGTGGGCCCCTCAGAGCAGAAATGCCCCTCCCCAGGCTGCCTCTTCTCCTTTCTGCAGCCCCAGGGCACTGAATTCCAGACACTTCACTCAACGTTAAGTGCGGTCAGTCCAGCCTCCACCTGGGGCAGGACCAGGGGGGCAGCTTACTGGCTGAGTGGGGTCTCTGAGCAAGGCTGTGTGGGGAGATGGGCAGAGATTTGGCCTTGGCCGCTGGGAAACCCAGTGGGATACCCAGTGGGCGCTTGGTCACGTCTGTCCTTGGTGGTGACGAGGCTGGTCACCCTGCCCTCACTCTCCGGAACCCAGAAAGCTCCTGGAGGTGGAGTGGACGGGAAGGGACCAGGGCTGGAGTCCGAGCTTCGCCACGTCCGTCCATCGCTGCCTGCCTTCCAGTGGGTGACTAAATTTTTCGTCCTCAGAATGGCGGTCCCACCACCCACCTGTGACGAGGTGAGGACTGAGTGTGCGCAAGTGCCTCCCAGCCCCGTGCCTTCCTGCCATTACTTCTCTGCCTTCTGGGAGTCTCCCGATATTACTCAGAAGGAATGGCTCCCCAGCCTTACGCCCCATGAGCACGCCACTTGGGCAGCTCTCTGGCTCCTCAACCACCCTGCCGTCTGCTCTTTTGTTACCCACCTGCATCCCCACTGGACTCAGAATTCTCTCAGGGGTGTGGCCACTCTGCCTGTGCCCCCCTCTCCCCCCAGCTTCCCTCAGGCCTGGCCACGTCAGTGTCCGAGGGCCAGCTCCCACCCTTCCCCTGAGGTTTTCTCTTAAACTGCAAAGGCCACTGTGCCCTCACAAAGCCCAGGCCAGAGTGCCAGGGAACGGACATCTGTGCCCAAGCAGCCCTCAGCCAGTTGGTGACAGCAGCTGGTATAAACGCAGTCCACTCCTTGGGTGGTCTGGGTTCCGCAGCACCTCTCAGGGCCCCCTTGGGGACATGGCCCCAGTCATCCACCCTGGTAGCGGGATGGATGATGCCCTTCCCCTGACCCCGTATTAGATGCTTTCCGTCTTTCCTGTCAATTCCCTGCCCCCATCTGGTGCCTTCGGTCCCACAGGGGGCGTTGCACAGGGGACCTGGCTTAGGCCTTCTGCGGGAATCTGAGATGAGATCAGGGCGTCGTGCCTGCGGTGTCCATCCCCTCGTTCCCCGCAGCGTGGGGTGCACACTGGATGCCTGATAAATCTTCTCCGCATCAGGCAGAAATGAGCCCTAGGAACAACCACAGGGAGCGATGGTCCTCCAGCAGGCTGACGGAGGGGGTGGGGCCCGAGGAGCCCAGGGCAGAAACTCAGGCCTTTCTGCCCTGGGCTCCTCCTCTCACCTGGGAGGCCGCGCCCTCCGCTCTGTATCTGACCCATCTGACCAGCCTTGGCAGTGCAGCGGACCGGGGTCCGGCCAGCGTCCTTCCTCAAGGAGAGGAGAGCGTCTCAGCGCAGGGTTTGGAGATCCTTTCACGAACAGTGGCTGAGAAGGGCTGCTCTTTCGGATTAAGACCGGCGGTTATTCCCGGTGCCTTCGGCTCGGAGGCGGGAGTTTCCTCTGCTCTATTCATCCCGCACTCTGTATGCAGTTGCGGAACCTGTCACCATGTCCCACATTCCATAGGCTATTATGTGTGTTTCAAACCGTTATATAAATGCACTTGATTTGGTGCTTCTGAATGTCATTAAACTCCTCCCATACCAGTAACAACACAGTTTCCATGGAAACTAGCACGGAGAAGGGAAGGCACGGGGAAGAAGCAGTTGGAGCAGGGGAGAAACCGTGTCCACCTGGTCACTGTTTCCAGAGCGCGAGGCCCTGTGAGGTGACACGGCCGCTCTGTAGGGACGGGGCCAGCTCCCTCAGGGTGTGATGGGCTCTCCTTTGATAAAAGCCCTGGATAATTCGCCCCAGCCTGCACCGGCTCATTCCAGCATAAGGCTCTAAAAACTTTACGGTACCAGAGGCCATTAAACAGACCCATTTGTGCGGACGCTTCCACCCTGGGCGAGGGGCGGAGGGAGGTCTCCGCATGCGGTGATGATGGCTTTGAGTGAGCAGAGGTGGAGGGGGGAGGCGGAGAGGAGCAAGGAGGCTTCCTCAAGACGCAGCTGGCGCAGGGAGAGAACCCAGGAATTTGCCAGGGGCTGCTACCTATGTCACCAGGTCTCGCTGTCAGCCATGCAGGTAGAACCAGGAAACTATAGACACTTGAGGTTGAAGGGGGTGTTACATCCAACAGCCCTTAGGAGAGCCCGGTTGAGGAGCCGCCTGTGGCATCGGTGGGCAGCACGCTTCCTGTCTGTGGCAGGATTCAAGCATGGGCTGCAATGGCCTCTTATACTAAAATGTGCTCCCAGGACTCAGCTGGGACATTGCTTTGTCCCGGAAGCCGCCTGGGCCCTGCTCACTTGGCATGCAGGTTGACGGGGCTTCCTTCTCTGTTCCTGTAGCTCCTGGACATCCCTAGTTACAGTGGTGACACTGCATCAGAACTGCTGCGATGTCCTTGGGGCCGGCTCTGTGTCTCCACACGCCCAGGGCCACCCGGCACAGTGCGGGGCACAGAGCAGGCACTTGGCACACAGCACCACCGCATTCAGTAGGGTGTATGCCTAGAAGTGCTTGGCAGGGATGTTGAGCCACCAAAAGGAGGTGGGGACTAATGACCTTTGGTTCCTTCTGGCCTCAGGAATCCTGTCTGATCTGGTTCTAACCCTGTTTTGACTGTGTATGGGATTGCAATCTAGATTTCTCCGACTCCCAAGCCACAGTGCTTAACTATTAAGCGTATCAACCACAATATTAGAAAGTAAACCAAAAAAAAAAAAACAAAAAAAACCAACAACTATGAACTCGACTTGGTATAAAATGAATGTAACTTCCCAGACGCAGGGCAAAACTTCTGGGGACACAGCTGAGTCCAGCGTCTCCGAAGCTCCTTTGCCTGGCACAGTGCTGGCCCAGGTAGGGGGACGGCTTCCCTCTGTGCGTTCCGTGTCTGTATCAAAGAACCAACTTCCCTTCCTTTCCTCCAGGGGTCTTGCTTCTGGTCTCTTCCAAAACACAGCTCCAAACCCATTTTTAGCAGGCAGACTTCCCTGACTGGTCCCTACCCCCTCCACCCCCTGTCACTCCCAGACCTCATAGACTCAGCAGAGTGGAGCAGAAAGAGGACTGGGCTCCGGACCAGCAGCCTGGGCTCAAGTCTGGGCTCGCATCTGGGCTCCATCCCTGGCTGGCTGTGTTACTCTAAGTCACACTGCTTTCCTGAGTCTTGGTTTCCTCTCCATGTGATTTCCAACGTTTCACCCAGGAGTCTATGCTTCTCAGGTCACCCAGTCCCAGCATCTTGGGAGCCACTGACCAGGGGCAGAGAAGGTCGTGGTCCTCACTTTTCTTTCAATGTCTGGCTGTGCAAACGCGCTAGGCTCCTGAGATATAATGGAGACTGAATGGAGCTTACAGACTGGTAGGGCAGGTGGGCCGTACTTAAATAATGGTGATACGAACACATAGGTACAGGCTGAGCTACAAGTTCTGAAGGGCAGGCACGCGGTTCCATGAGAGCATGGACTGCGGTGGGCGGGCAGGGGGGAGTTCTAAGCAGGCTGCAGTGGGGAAGTGATACCTCAGCCCAGAGCTGAAGGATGAGCAGCCTCTATATGGGAAGAGTTGGGGATGCAGAGTGGTGGGCGTGGCCAGCATCCAAGAGGAGGGACCAGGACAGGCAAAGCTGCTGTGGCAGATGGAGCATCCCTGTTTGGGGAGCCGAAAGGCGCCCAATGTCACCGGGGCACAGAGAGTTAAGGCGGACAGACAAGGCCAAAGAGGCATATAGGAACCAGATCTTATAGAGCTGTGTGAAACACACCAAGGATTTTGGCATTTTTTCCTAAAAGCAATAGAAAACCAGTGAAATATTTTCAAGAGAAAATGTGACATCTGATTTGCATTGTGAAACACTGCTCTGGCTGAAGTGTGGGAAATGAACTGGGAGGGGTTGGGCTGAGGGGTGGGCGGAGAGCACAGCGGTCGTCCACCCAGATGCAGGAAGGAGGCGACAGGGGTTTGAGTGGTGGCCCCGAGACGGACACGGGTGGGCGGAGTTGAGAGATACTTGGGAGGCAACATTTCTAGGTCTTGGTGAGGGTTGAATATGGGCATGAGAGAAATGGATGTTTAAAAAGGAGCTTGGCAGGGCCTGTGGCCTAGCGGGGCCCCAGGTCGCCTTAGCTAATCAAGCAGGTCGGGCAGGAATGGTGGCCAGAGGCAGGGGTCTGGGAAGGAGTTCTGGAATCCCCCATCAGACTGCAGCAGTGGCGTGAAATGGCGGGCCCCTTGTTCCAAGAAGCTGAGTGAATTAAACAACAATCATAAAGTACCCGGAAGTCTGAGGCTTGCCATAAATAATAAACAGGGATGTTATACAAATAACCAGCTTAGCAGCCCCAGCGGGAGAAAACACATCAGTAAGAAAAATGAAATAAGAAAAAATGCACCCCAAAGCCCCAGCTAACAAAGTGACAATATTAGCCAACATCCCGGGGGCTCCGGCAGGCAGGGAGGAGGAGCAGCTTTGAGGACATGGTGGGCCCTAGCCTGCGTCAGACCTTGGTGGCCCCACCATCAGAGGGAGGAGCTCCCGAGCCGCCAGACCTGTTCTCCCGTGGGCCAGGTCCCTGGGCCAAGGCCCAGGCCACCCTCTGACAAAAGTGCAGCCTCTCACCCTCTGGGGGAAGCAGCACTTCCCCTGCTCTGACAAAAGTGCAGCCTGTCCCTCGGCCTGTGTCCCTGCCTCACTGCCACCCAGGGGGCATGAAGCTCAGATGGGCCTGAATTCACCCTCAGGGAACAGACAGGGAAGCTGAACAAGCTCTGCTTTCCGAGGCTGCTGAGCAGAGCCAGCCAGCCAGCCAGTTTCCTAGTACTGGCTCCTTTGGTGACCAAAGCGTTTGATATGGATTGGTGGTGAGAAGAGGGTGTGAAGAGGGAGCTGAGAGTCGGGATAGATTTTGAATCATCACATTCTAAAGGTTTACAGGTGATCATAGCCAACATTATTCAAGCGTGTGCACAAGATGTCAAATAATCTGAGCACCCAGGAACTCGCCCAAGGCCACACAGCTGGCTCCTTACTCTGAGATGCTCCTTCCTCTACAGAAGCCAACGGGGCATCTGTCATCTCTGTCACGGGAGGAAACGGGATGTTTTAGACTCAATTCTTCAGGTTAGGGAATCGGGGTGCAGAAAGCGAGGACAGACTCCATGCTGTCCCAAAGGACATCAGGGCTGCACGGATGCCCAGGTCCCCAGCCTCCCAGGGCCCCGTCTGCCCTGCCTGGCGGAGGGTGAGGACCGACACCTGGGTAGAGGCGCACTGCCCTAGCTTGGACCAAGGGGTGGTACCACCCGGAACTGTGGGGCAGGCAAGACCCTGTGTGGGGTCTGCCACCTGCAGAGCCAGCCTCCTCCCAGAGAGGCCACGCTGGTGAACAGAAGCTGCCTTTGCTAATCCCTGAGTTTGTTTCTTCCTGGGAAGATGAAAGTGACAGCGCTGGGAGGCATTCCTGCTCTTCCTTCACTCAGCTGGGAGAAGTGCCAGTTGCTGGGATTCGGAAGGTCCAAAATCTGGGACCCTGCCCCTTCAGATGTGCACCTGTGTGCAAGGGAGGGCTGTGCGCAGGCGCCTGTCACGGGGCTGGCGGGCAGGGTCAGCACCTCCAGCCCCCTCTCTGCTCCTTGACACGTCCTCACCTTCGTTTCCCTTTTCAGGAGTCCCAGGGCCCGGTAGAATTTTCTGGTTCCTTAGAAATGGTCTTCCTGGGCCTTTGCCCCGCCCTCCAGGTCTTTCCTGATTTTCTCCCACATCAACTGGTGACTGTCCTGCGCTCCGCCCCCTCTTCCTCTGACCCCTCCCACCTTCTCTGTATTTTCAGCTGCCCTGAAAAACCAAGCCATCTGAAGAGTGGGGGCCTTTTCCTGTGTTCACAGGTCGGCCTCCTCTTTCCGAATCTCAGGAGCCCTGGGCTGGACGTCAGGAGACCTGGGTTGTGCTCCTGGCCCTTCCAGCAGTGTCCTCCTGACCCTACGTGAGCCACTCATGCCCTTGGCCTCCCTGAGCTGGTGGGTTGCCCTGTAATCGCTGGGGTTGTTCATGGGTCTAACACAGAGGAATGCTGAGGTATCAGAGGGGCAGGCAACGTCCTGCATCAGATACAATGCAGAGAGCTTTCTGTCTGCCTATGAGTAAGAGCAGCCCCGGGTGAGCATCACACATCGAGAAGGTGAGTGGTTCTGGGATCTCCAGGGTGAAGGGGTTATCGGAACAGCTAGGAGGAGGGGTGGTGGTGGTGGTGGTGGTGCTGTGTGTGTGTCTGGGTGTGGGATGAGGGGACAGTGGGGACAGTCCCCCTTGCAGAGCTGGAGGGACATACCAACTAGAGAAGCCCTGAGAAGGTAGTCCGGCAGTACCGGGGTGAGGAAGCAGAGCCCCGCCTCCCAGCTTCCTGCCTCTGCTGACCTGCCTGGCCCTGGCCTCCCGGGGGAACCATAGTCTGGGGAGAGGTTGAGAGGCAAGACTTACGGAATCACTGGAGATGCGGAGACTCATTTCCTGGAACGCTGTACCTCAGTCTGCTCTGCCTGGGGACTTCCTTTGCAAGACCCCTTTACACCTGTGGGTGACTTTGCCCATCATGGCACTAACTGCTTAAATTAAACCTGACCAACTCCTCCCTAGTGAGAGTCGCTGGGCCAGGGGAGGCAAGGAAGGAACGGGATCCTTCTCTACCTGAGGCTAACTCTTTGGGCGGGGCAGGCAGTGTCATGAGTAATCGCCAATTAGGTAAGTGCCACAACGTTAATGGGCTGGTTGCCTCAATGGAGCACAATGGTGGGGCATCCAGGTTAGGGCCTCTTTGCGGAGGGGACAGTCACAATGAGGTGCGTTTCTGCCCTGAGCTTATGGAGGGCAGGAGCCATGTCCTACTTACCTCTAAAAGCTCCAGTGCTTAGAACAATGCCTGGAACTCGTTATAGACATTGGTACAATTTTTCTGGCAGGTATTCAATGACCGTTTGATGAATAAATAAATGATCTCCTTCCAGTAGTGTCCATTTAAAGCACCATGTACTTATTCACTGGAACGCTAATGTCAAACAACTCTGATATTCTTAGGCCTAGTCTGTCTTTATCTCCCCCTTCCTTGTCTGCCCTTCACTCACTTTTGTTCATATGTCCATTCGATGCCACGGACATGTTGAGTCCTAACAGGAAAGAACACACACACGTGCACACTCATGCCACAGATTACTCACTGCCTCCATTCCTGCAGATGTGGCGGGTTCTACCCGAGAAGCTACTGCGCACTCCCGAAGAGAGCCGCTCTCCTGCACTGTCACTTGGCTCCTTAAACGGTCTTTGAGCTGTGTTTTCTCTTTATTGCGTTGGGTAGTTTAATCGCACCAATTGCGATTGCTCTAGCTTGTGATAAATCCCAAACCTATAAAGCTCCTGTTCATTCACTATTTTCCTCTTGCTCCTTCTCAGTCAATTATTGTTGGGGAATGTAGTGAGGAGGGGCGAGTGGAGGGAGAAGAAAACAAAAAGATGCCAGATTAACAAGGGAACGTGAAATACGGGACCACTTCTCCCCAGGTGATGGACACCCTACTAAATACTGTTGCACAGAACAAATGAACTTTTAATATAGCACATGTCTTTTATATTTATTCTAACTTAGGAATATAATGATCACTACCTTATCTTTAATAGAAAAAGCAGCTAATTGTTCTAATATCTCACTAATTCCAGCATCTGGGAGAATAATTATTTTTTAGTATGTTATCAATTGTTCCATTTATACCAAAGTGTATGGCGCAACCTAGACAGAGATTTCGCTTTCCTGAGCTGTGTCATGGCTGCTATTCTAGTTCCATCATTCACATGTGGAAGTTATAATTATTTTGAGTGTTGGTACAAGATAATTATACACCATAAAACAGCTCCCCATGCTTGCTGATGTCTTTCCTTATCTGAGATGTATTGGAGTTTGGGCATGAGAGTTTTAGAAAGAGAAAAAAGTGCATAATGTGGCACTTGGGGTGGCAAGACTGTCCAGAGTGGGGGCAGGACGCCTTGCCTACCCCTCCAGGTCCCTTCCTCTCCTCCGCCCATCCAGAGCCCAAGGTGACCCACCTCGTGCCTCTCTTCATCTGTCCTACTGCCTCACTCCCTCCTATTCTGTCTCCTCCTTGTTAGTTGAGTTTGTAACCACTCACACAACACCCCCTTGTCTTCTTCATCCGAGATAGCAGCAGCTACTGCATGCATGTTGTGAGTGAGTATGTGCATAAATGTGTGTGCTGAGGCATTTGAGGGGTGAGAACCACATCCAGAGAGGGAGGCAGGGGTGAGGAGTTAGGGGCCCTGGGCTATTAGTGATGCCTCCACTGCCCCCTCTGTCTGAATACCTAGCTTATTCTCAGTTAGTCTTCACCAGGGGGAGGGCACAGGTTGGGGTAAGGCACCTGGGATCTACCATTCTTAACCAACTCAGTCATACAGCTGGAAGTAATGACATATTTGTGTGGATTGTATGTGTTTTGAGAGGGGTCTCAGAGAGAACAGATACTGTTTTGGCATCTTCCCATTTTAAAGAGAAAAAACTTTTAAAATGCTGTTTTAGCTTAGCTGTTGCACAAGGTAAGGCTTGCTTTCCTCAGAGGTAATCACATCCTGGTCTTATCCTGCAGTCCTGGTCTGGTCCTCCCTGCCTCCCTTCCTTCTTTACTTAAGCAATATCTAAGAAGTGCGTCTCTACCTCATGCTGAATTTCTTTTTATTACCATTTTCCAAACTCCTGGCTCAGAGCATTACCACTGTACCTTTCTGCTATGGCAAATGCAGTCAGACCCTTGCCATGGATTGAATTGTTTCCTCCTTTCTCTCAACTGATGTGTTGAAGCCCCGACCTCCAATGCGACTGCATTTGGAGATGGACCTTTGCAGAAGTACTTAAGGTTAAATGAAGTCATGTGGGTGGGGCCTTGATCCAACCAGAATGCTATCTCCATAGGAAGAGCCATCAGTGGGCTTGCTCTCTCTCTGCTGTGGGAGGACACAGCAAAAAGCTGGCCACCTGCAGGCCAGGAAAAGAGGTTTCACGAGCTCCTGACCATGCTGGCACCTTGATCTTGGACTTTCTGTCTCCACAATTATGAGAAAATAATTTTCTGTTGCTTAAGCTACCCAGTCTGTGGTGTTTTGTTATCACCGCCCGAGCAGACTGATAGGACTCCCTGGCCATTAGCCACTTGTGAAAGGTGGGAGAGGGGAACACATGTTCATGAGTCATGTGACGTGGTTCTTTGCCCCAGGACCTAGAGTTGGTACCCTTCTCCGCATCAGACACTCAAATCCAGCCCAACTCCTGACTTTTTGGCTTCCACAAACTCTGTGAACCTCTCTTCAGCTGCTCTAATGTGCATGGACAGCGAGAGAACGTCTGCTCAGCACCACGGACAGAGGCACCACGTCAGTTCCCACAAATAAGTTCTTGCCTGGCGCCCTGGTGAAGGCTGTGGTGGGAGTGGAAGGGGTGGGCTGGGGAAGAGAACAGTCAGGAAGGGGGACTGACTGGCAGGAAATGCAGCCTATAGCCCTGGCTATGCTCAGCCCCGGGGCTCCCACAAGCGGGAAGTGGCTTCTGGGTGCTGCTGCCTTCTTACACAGACAGGCAGCAACCCGGGGGAAAGGATACTCCTTGTGCTTCATTGTGCTGGCCTGCCCCTTGTCAGCCTGTCACCATGATGGGTGCTGGTGGCAGACGTGAGGTTTGGGGAGCATCAGGGGGTGTGGGTGTCATGGACTGTGGGTTGGAGAGGAGAGCCAGCTGAGGAGCATGGGAAGAGTACGCTTGAACTGCACTGAGTCTAACTCTGGGAATAGAGATAATATAGGTGAGTTGCCTTCCCCTTGCCTGGAATGGAGCCCAGGGCTTTGAGAGCGGGGTGGGGGGCGGGGTTCAGCTCATAGCAAGCTGAGCTGGTGGCAAGCCAGGGCTTCATTTGTGTGACTTTAATGAGTAAATGGCAGCCCCAGCCATTGTTTATCTACTTTTGAATCCTGACAAACCGTCTGTGGCATCTGATGGAGAGGGTTATTAGCTACACGGAGACAGATGGCTGGGGATGAGGGGATTGGCTCTTCATTACAGCAGGCCCATAAGCGACAGCACTCCCTCCACATCCCAGCCTCCACATCAATGTCAATGCCTTTCCCAAGCTTCTGTGCCCCAGTCAGGCCTCAGAGGAAAGACGTAGTGCAAGAGAACAGCAGAGTGGCCCATGAGTAAGTGGGGGATGTAGGATGAATGGAGCTGGAAGAGAAGGCAGGTTTCCAAGGGCAAGTTCTTTGAGAATAAAAAGTCTACCTTCTTCTTTTTTATTATTGTTCCAGGTGCTCTGTAAAGTGCTGTTTATTCACTGGGCATTTAAGAAGTGTGACTGATTGGGAGAAAGGTAAAGCAGTCTGAATTAGAAAAGGTAATAGAAGATTTAATTGCGTTGGGTGGGTGGAAAACAAAAGGTAGGGATGCAAGGGGGAGAGAAAGAGGGCACACAAAGGGAGGAGGAAGGATAGCTTAAGGAAAAATTCTTCTGAATCAGCATATTACACTTCAGGTATTAGCTACTCCTCTCCGTGTTGCTATGTGAATATCTTCATGGAAATCATGCCTGGTCTGCCCACTGTCCTTTCTAGGTGTCTCAGGTTCTTTTTCTTGGTACTGTAGTTGCAGGGCATAGTTTCCTCCCTCCACATTACCCCTGAGAAGGTAGGCGGGTTCCCACTGACCTTCATTCATTCTCCGAAACTTGTCCTTGGCCATGTAGCCCAGCACCAGACAGCATCCTCTCTTCTGGAGGCCCAGCTCTGGAAGGAAAACATAGGTGTGTGAGCCTGGGATGGGTCAGGGGTCAATGAACCCCCTTTGCAGGGGACATGGTGCTTGTTGCTCTTATAAAGAGGGCTACTTATTTATTTTAAAAACATTTTCATGGCACTTACTATGGTCCAGGCATGATTTTAAGCCACACATTCCTTATGTGATTTTCACCAAATCAAATAAGGCACCTACCACTCTCCATTTTACACCATCCTCATTTACATATGTGTTTTGTAAGCAGTCTTTGGTCAAAGAGCTATAGGTGGCAGAATCAGGAGTCTGAACCCAGGCTGTCTGGATCTAGAAACCACACTTTAACAACTACTCATAGGTTAATGAGGCCCAGTGTGTCCCAGGCTTTGGGACCACACTGGGATGACAGTGGGACTGTGGTCAGCCTGCCAGAGGAGGGACAGAGTCCAGCCAGTGGTGTCCAGCACGGAGCAGTGCAACCAGACACAGATCATCTGGGATGAAGAAGCAATGGACTCGGAGGAAGATGCAGGGGTCGGTCGAGGCAGAGACAGGAAGAGTCTGCCTTTTGGGAGAGTGCAGGCTTCTGGGGCTGGGGATCCGGTGTATCCTTTTTTAAAAAAACTCCTCACCCAAGGTTATGTTTGTTGATGTTAGAGCGAGAACGAGAGGGGGACAGAGAGGGACAGAGGGAGAGACATCGATGTGAGAAAGAGACACTGATCGGTTGGCTCTTGCACGCACCTCGACCGGGCAACCTACAGATGTGCCCTGGCCAGGAATTGAACCCACAGCTGGTTTGGTGAACAAGATGATGCTCCAACCAACTGAGCCCCCCGGCCGGCCAGGGCCTGTGCACTTCTCCATTCAGGTACCATTCAGCACCATCATCAAGCACTTTTGCAGTGTAGACCCAGGGAGGAGCCTTGGGGTTGGGATGGCTAAGAGACGCAAGACAGATTCTGGTCCCAAAGACTGACCTGATTGGAAAAACAAGTTAGAACAACTATGCTAGACAGCAAAGACAAGGGACATAATTTTTTCCACAGTATTTTGTAAATCAGTGCCCACTGTGCGTGAGCACTGGACGGGGTACTTGCACCTCACAAGAAGTCAAGCTTTCTTCTGTGGTGGTTGTCCTCTAATCCTGATTTGTCTTAAGCACTTCTGGGTTCTAAAGCAGTTCCGCCCCACATTTCTCTTTGACCCCCACACCAGCCCCGTGAGGTAGGCAGATGGGTCCCTGCTCTTCACATGATACAGATGAGAAAATTGAAATTCAAAGATGCTACACAGCTTCCCGTGCTTCTTTTAGATGCTCCCCCACCTCGTTTCTTAGAAGTCCTGCAACTGTGACGGTTGCCGTAAACCGGGTGACTGAATAAGGGGTATGATTTCTGGAAGACGGAATGCAGCTGTGTCTTCTCCCAGGCCTTGCCAGGCTTTTGGGCACCCAGGTGTTCCCCCCATCAGTTTCTCGGAGAAGGAGGGTCCCGCTGAGTGCTGTGTTGCAACGACTTCTCCAAAAGCCCTGGTCCAGGCTGTTAGAGCACAGACAGGCGGGGCTCACCCCCCCTCTCCGTCTCCATCCACCTCTTGTTGCCCAGTGCGCCCCCCACGAGTAGCAGGATGAAAGGGAGCTCAGGGCCCAAGGAGGCAGATAAGTTGAGCGCGGGGGCTCCTGCCCTAGAGAAAAACAAAGCGTGGCGGGTGGTGGCAGGATGCCATGGCCCAGGGAGGTCGCTAGCTTTGATCTCTTGATTCTTTAAAGGGGTTTATTGACTATCAGTAAAGAGCAGAGAAGCAGACCCGAGCATGCCTTATCCAAAGGCACCCACTTCTTTCCCTTTCCTTCCACGCTCACTCATCTGAAGGCACGGCCAAACCTCCCTCACTTCAAACAGCCTTACATCTCCGGCGCCCAAATTGACGATGTTAAGTTCCCCCATCCAAGGCCTTGGCTCTTTCTGCAGGGGCTCCTGCTCTGTAAGGCCACGTGGATCAAAGCCCCTTTGATGTTTACTTACTATATTTGTGGATTCTTTCTAACAACCACCTTCAAGAGGCAGGCATGCGGCCTGTCAGGAGGGGGCTGGTGGAAGTACAAGCTGTGAGGAGGCGCTGAGCATCCCTGAGTGATAGCTTCTTGCCTGAGACTGTATTGCAACCTCAACATGCTAAAAGCAGGCAGAGTGAGTCAGCCCATTGGAAGCCCATGTGATTGTTCACCATCAGAATGATACAGTTGCTGATGGTTCTCATTATATTTTCCAGTGACTTCTTATGTGCATCTGAAGCCATGGCTTCTAATGAGAAAGGGAGCCTGGGCTTCTGGACTGAGTCTGGGAGGAGACCAGGCGTGGGGGCAGAAGGTGCTGGATATATTTAGGCCAATCTCCTGTTGGTGTTCCAGGAAAGTCCCCTCAATTCCCAGAGAAATGGATGGGACATAATTTTCTTAAAGATTTAGTGAATCTGGACAACCCACTGCACCGAGATCATCTATGGCGGCTGTCTCTGCCACCCTCACCCAACCCATCTGATGCCAGCATAACCCCAGAGCGGTCGCCAGAGGGAAGAGGGCGCACATACAGTATTATAAGTAACAGCCTCACTGACCATGTTTAATTTTTGCAGATGACCAGGGAAAGAAGTTTTAAAAACACTTGATTGGTGAAAGAAATGGAGGACATGGCAATTTCTCAATGTATTTGGCTCATTTAATTTGACATGTGTGGGTTCGTCTTAATTATTTCGGTAGCAACATTACAAGGTGCTAATGAGCACACTGCAGAAAACTGTCAGTGAGAGGGCTCTCTGACGGGGCCTGCGCTGAGAGGTGGGCGGAGCCGGCGAGGTCTGTGCGCAAACAGGCAGGTTGGAGGACCAGTATGGCGAGCATTAGCTAGCTGGCCGCACACGAAAATGTGGGATTTCTTCAGAGCTAAGTTAGAGGTCACTGGGTCCAAGTGAGGAGGCATGCCAGCAGGGCTGAAGGGAGTGTTGGGGGGATGCACCTGGAACCCAGGTGAGAACCGGGCAAGCAGGACCCAACTGCTCTGGCTTCGGGAAGCCCCACCGAGCCAGACTAACCAGGCTGTTAAGGCAGAGATGATCCAATGTGACAGGAAGAACTGTGCCCTTCACTTTGTGACCTGGACTGGCCTCTGGGCTGCCACCTCCCCTGTCACATTGCACTGGGACGAGGGTGGAGCCAGGTCCCAGATGCCCACTTTAGAACAAACGGCGCGATGGCGGAGGCGTCTCCGCAGAGACTAGGGGGCTGCACACTCAGGCTGGGCACTTCTCAGTTGCTGGACCACCAGGTGCCCCGAAGGCACCCATGGGAAGTAATTCACACGAAACAAGGGGTCCTGGCTTTAAATAAAAGTCCACTGCAAAGAAGACCCAGGTCACCTGCAGGCGCGGGACGGGTGAAGGGCACTGTCTGAGGAGAACAAAGGGTGAGGAAATACTGCTGAGCAAGGACGCAGTGATAGGAAGAGCGTGTTTCTCCAGGGGAAGGGAAGAATTCGTCCCAGAGACTCCTGGCCCCTAGACTATGAACGCTTGGATTGTGCCTTTTTTTTTTTTTTTTTGAAAACTTTGAGCCCCTGGTTCCAAGCATAGCACTTGCTAATTTAAGAAAAGGGCCAACTAAAGAAATATTGGATAGTGATGAGTTTTCCTCAACCCAGGTCAGAATGAAGTCGAGCGGGCTTAGAAGTGGCGTGATGGACTGGGTAGGTAAGTGGGCGGTGCGGTGAATGAAAGCTGTAATTCATGCGAACAGGAGTCTAGGAAACGGAGATTTTCCTCTCGAGAGGAATAAAAAGCTTTATAAATGGGAAGGTTTCCCTTCAGTTTCAGAGGGTGAAGGTGGGACTTTTTTCTAGCCCCGGGGTTTTTAAATTCTTATTAATAATAACAAGGACACAGTGATTTTACTTCACGTTTGTGAAATACGTATTTTTTTTCACGATGCTGTTATATTCTGTATCTCATTAGATACTGGCAGTGGCCCTGTGAAGCAGGCAAGGCAGGAACTACTTCCCTCATTTCTGTTTCAGAATCTGAGGCTCAGAGAAGCAAAATGACAATTGAAGGCCAGGGTTGGTTCCAGTGCTCAGGCTAGAACCTGGGTCTGGTGTCTGGCTTAATTCTGGAGACAGGGCCGGCATCCCTGGGCGGCGACGGCTGTGGGGGCCCAGAGGAGGAAGGAGGAGCTGCAGGTCGAGGGGTGGCCCTGGCCGAAGGCCCGGAAGGTTGGAGATCGGCCTGGGGTCCTGCCTCGGTTGGGGGCCCTGCCCGATGGCCCCTCCCACCAGCGGTTGCCCAGCACTGCCACACCCACGGCAGGAAGCTGGTGTCTCCTGTTTGGAAAGTTCTCGCCTCGATTCTGCTGAACTTTTTTCTTCCTTGGCTCTGTCCAGTCCTGTTTTCAGCACAATCACTCACGTCCCAGGCAATGGTGCTGTCCATAAATCACGCAAAGGTCGGTTTTCTGACTCGCCCTCCAGGACAGAGGCCCGAGGAGAGGCGGAGGGAAGGCTGATCAAGCCGGCCAGTCCTCGTGGGTAACTCGGAAGCTCTAGGGCAAGCCATGAATGTTTAATAGCCCAATAATACCTGTTTCATAATTTTTGAGTCTCATTGCTTGCAAGTTGTAAGTTTATTAAAAGAACCATAAACTTTACATTGTTGTAAGGACATAATTGCTATTTCATTGCTTATTTAATATGAGTTAATTACGTTAGAACTAAGTTTTCCCCTGTTCATATTAAGTATCAATTAGTTGTTTTCAACTATTGATTTGTACTTAATTAACTATGCTATTACATACCAATTAAATTTTTCTAAGAGAAACCCGGAACAGCTGTGATCCTAAATCATGTTTTTAAATTAACGAATTACATAAAAAGCCGATGTCGAGTTGCCCTGTTTTCGGAGCAGTTGACAATCGTGACAGTTTCCCCCGGTTGCTGGGGCCACCAGCCTGGGCTCACTAGCTCCCGCAGGCGGCAAAGCTGCTCCTGACTCCAGGTGACGAGCACCCAGCGGTTTCCCGCAGCAGCAGCAGCAGCAGCAGCAGCCGCAGCCGCAGGAGCTGGCGTCGGGGCAGCCCTCTGCCAGCCGTGCTGTTTTCGGTTGCCTCAGCCGGCTGTTTCCTGGCTGGCGCAGCCCTTTCCGCAGCGTGGCCAAGGCAGGCGGTGCCTTAGTGGGCCTCCCCACCAGCTGTGGGTCCCCGATCGCCTGGGTGGCTACTGGCCCCAGATGCCACGTGCCTGCAGGAACTCTGGTGCCCATGTGGTCATCCGTCAGTCCTCTGGCTTCTCCAAGTTTCTGCTCCGCTGGCCTGAGTCCATATGCCACGGACACGAAAATCACAGCAGTCATGTACTGCGTAGCCCCGGGCATTTGACTCTCCTCGTCCTGTTTCAGCTTCCCACCAACCTTCTGACCATAGGTATTGTTATTCCTGTCTTGATGTTTGAAGGGCAAGACATGTTTGAAGGGTAAGGAGTGTGCCCAGCTTCCTACCCTTTTGATGGCAAAGCTTGGTATACACCGTGCCTGGTGCAGCCATGTGCCTCCCCTTAGGCATCGCCTGGGGTCTTTCTCCCAAGTGGTTAATTACTTGGAGTTCCAACATGGCTACCAGCTGATGCAGAGCAGGACCTTCTTCTGGACTGCTTGGGCGTCAGTGCAGGCCCCCAGGTTGGCGGGGTCTGCGCACCCTTCGGCACAGTGGACTTGGGATGCTGGCCTCGCTGCCCACCCCCCCAGGGGCTGGAAACAGCCCACCTCCCCATGCCCCCACCCTATTGGTTGGTAGCCCCCACCTGGGGCCAGGCTCACCTGACTCACCACTGCGGGGAAGCAGACACTCACTGACTGCTTATGATGTATTACTCTCTAAGCTAAGCACACTGTGTATATTATTTTCCTCAATTGTAAAAATCCTATGCAGTAAGTACTATTATATTCCTGTTTGATGGAAGAGCAAACTGAGCATCCAAAAGATTAAGTAACTCACTTAGGGTCATACAGCTAGTAAGTGTGGGGACCAGTGAAATGGATTACAAACGCAGTTCCTCGGACTTCTGGTATGCTCTCTGTGCGGTGCAAGGGGTCAGGGAGCGAGATAATGTTAGTTGAAGGACTTTATGGGAAGCCGTTTTATCGCATGTGCAAGATTACTGCAGTCTCTCTGATTGAAGATGTCCAGTCCCAGCGGGTTACGAGCTCTGTGGGGGGCTGTGACAGAGAAGCAGGCCCAGAAAGGCCATTCCCGCCCTGGTCTGTCATCCTGGTCTACTTATCCTGTTTGGCGCAGGGGCTGCCGAAGGCCGTAGGCCTGGAAGGCTGTTAGACTTTTCTGGAGACAAAGCTGGAAGTTGGTAAATCACGTTTGAACGGGACCAGATGTTCCACAGCTGTGTGTCAGACGCTGGGGGAGGCCCCGCCTGGTGTAGCCCATCAGTCAAGCAGGGAGGCCAGGCAGAAGGAGGCCATCTTGTTTCTCTTTTCTAGGAGGGTCAACAGAGCCCCCAAAACTAGGACTGAGAGGGTAGGAGGCCTGCCAAGCTCCCCTTCCCACTCCATGTACCGCCCGCCCCCACCCCATACTCCTGCAGTCCTCTCGAGGCCCCTGTCTTTGGGGAAGAAGAGGCCCAATAAGAGGCTATCCTATAAATATAAGGCAGGTTTGTGGATGTAATCTCCATGCAGATTTGTAAAGATGTGGATTATTAGCAGCAATACTCAGGTGAGGCTCGGGGGAGTTGAGTGGTTTTCCTGACGTTGCTCTGGGAAGGGGAGGAGCCAGGATTACACAGGATTACAACCCAGGCCCGTGTGGTCCCAGAGCCTCTGCCCAGGCTGTGCCCCTCTGCCCAGCTGCAGTCTGGAGGGTGCACACTCAGCCCGGGCGACCGGCAGAGACCACCCCCGGCCCTGGGAACAAGGGGACCACGTGTGTCCGCAGGGTGCTGGCTGATGGAGTCACAGGCATTGCTGCCAGGTGGTCTCCCTCCTGCGGAGCCCTGTGGGAGTCAGGCCCCTGGGGAGCCTGTGTCTGGAGCGGAAGGACGGCCACTACGGGGAGGGGCAGGGAAGCACCCTGGGCGGCCTGGCACTGCGGCTGCTCAGTCGTCTGCTTGCAACCCCCTGGTCACCCACCGTGGCCCAAATAAGATCATAAAAGCCAAGGATTAACCAGGAGGGTCTCAAGGGGATCACGAGCTGGCTTTAAAGGCTTCATCACGAAGTCAGGTGGCAGCGGGTGGTCTTTGCCCTCGAAGCCATGCCTGCTGGGTGGGGTGAGGTGGTGGGCGTCTGCTCACCCCTGGCACGGGGGCGCGCAGGAAAACATGTCCCTTCAGAGGGTAGGGTCAGGCTGAGCCTCAGGGGACTGGGGTGCCCCCCCACTCTCTGGGCAGCAGAGCCGTATAGAGGACAGCAAAGTGAGGGCGTGTCCTTGCCCCTGGGGAGCAGTTACTCACACCCTGTAGCCAGGCGGTGCTCTGCAGCAGGGTGGGTGAGAGAACATGGTTGTGTCAGCAGCCAGCACACCTGTTGTGTTAGAAGCACCCATCAAACGCAAGTTCTCTTTGACCTGGCCCTCAGTGAGACAGTCCTGGGGGAGGGCACAGAGGAGGGAGAGTGTCCACCACTTGCCTGAAGTCACCCATCCGGTCAGGGCAGAGCTGGGAGGTGAACAGACTCTTCGGGTAAAGCCACACCCCCACCTCCCCTAGAGTCCTGGGCTCCAAGCTGCAAGCCCAGCATCGGAAATCAAAGCACCTTTCTTCTCTTTAATGATAACCTTTCTGGGGGGAGAGTGTGGAGGAGAGCCCGAGAGCTTCGTTTAAGGAACCGACCTCAAACAGATCCAGGGGAGTCATTCTGAAGCAAGGGCCATCACGTAATAAGAACAGGAGAGCTGGCTTGCATGAGGCCGGCCCAGCCGTGGGCTGGTTGCTAACAGGCACGCCAGGAACCTGCGCATCAGTCGGTGAGCCCCGGGGAGGTGACACCGTTTGGGGCCATCCAACCCGGCAGCCCCGCCGGAGCAGAGGACAAGGATGACGAGATGGGATGACAGGGAGAGAATGCTGCTGGGAGAGCGGGAAGGAGCTCGGTTCCAGCTGGAGCCTTAGGCAAGCGTCCCCTGAGGGGAAGTGGGGGTTATTCACCACCTTGCCCCTGCCTACCCGCCCCCACCAGCCTGCTTGGCGGGTTGTTTGTGGGCTGTTCATGGGTTCCTGGAGCAGGCGTGCGTGATGCCACAGAGGAGTGACCCCCTGCCCACCGACCCTCTGGCCCTGCTCTGGGGCTGGGGCTCATGAGTCCCAGTGCACGAGGGGTGTGGGGCTCCACGTGCTCGGTGACCTGTGTCCCCATAAGAAACCGCCAGGGCCCTTGGATGTCACAGCACTGGTGGCCCAGCCTGGACTGCAGGAGGCTCTATAGCTCTTGTTAATCTGGAGAAGGTCCTCTGGCTGGAGGGTACGGAGGGGTGGCCTGGACTCAGACAGGGAGTGTCCTTTAAACAGAGGGGCCTAGGGAGCAGGAGGCCTTGAGCTTTCCTTTGGATAGGATGGCCAGGTCCTCTCCTGGCTCCTGAGACCCTGCAGCTCACGGGACTCGCACGCAGCAGCATAACCCCTCTGACTATGTCCCAGCTCTTGGTCTGAGGGTCCACCTCTCTCGTGTCCTCAGTCTGTGCAATGGAGACCTCCTGAGCAAGGGGGAGGACTGCAGATAATCTATGCAAAAAATGGGGAGGAGAAGAGAGGTGTGTTCCTTCCAACTGTGCAAAAACTCAGAACCAAGGCTGGGCACGTGGTAAGTGCCCCAGAGATGGCGGTGAGTGAGAACACTGACAACATAAGGTATTAGTGTAAAGAACAGGGCAAGATATGGCTGCAAGTCAGGACAAGGCTGAAACACTCCGAGTGTGCTGTTTAGCTTGAGGGCTCTGGTTCTGCAGTCCGCTCGGAGGCTCCTAGGCTGTTGTAAAGGCTGTGCCCACCGCAGCCCTGGGGAGGCTGTGCCCAGCTCTCAGGGAAAGGAGCTGGCTCGTGGTGGTCCTAGTGGGGCCTGCCACCCCTGGCTGTGAGGGCCTGGCTGTTCCCTCTTTTCTGTGCTCCCTGCCAGAGTTGAGCCATGGCATCTGCTAGGGGCCAAGTTCCTGGTCAGATACCAGTGATTCTGGGCCTGCTGGGAGCCTCCCTGCCTGGGGCAGATGCTGGCCTGGTTTCCTGGTGACCCGGCTCTGCTCTAATTAGCTGCGTGACCTTGGATGAGTCATCCACTCTTTCTGGGCCTCAATTTCCTCGTCTTCAAAATAGAGAGTTGGAACTAGGGCAGGAGACTTAACCTGGTGTCTGAGAACGTCAGTCAAGGGTTTTTACACTCTTATGCATTTGCCTACAAAACTGAGTATGTATGTATTTTTTTTTTTCTAGAAAGAGACTGTGGTTTTTATGTACACCCCCACCCCAAACTATAAGTTCTCACCAAAAGGGGCCACTCAGATCCCTGTACCTTTGGGTGTGTTGCTTCTGAAGGCCTCCCCTCCCCTGATGACTGCGGCTTACAAATGAAGCCGATGGCAGGGAACTGAGGGCTGGGGAAGCGTGTGGACCACTTCTGATGACAGCGCTTCTGCAGCCCTGTGCAAGGAGGTGCAGTCTCAGCTCCATTCCCCGACGTGAAATGTGAAGGCCCTCCCGGCTGCTTCCTTCTGTAACCCTAACTGGGGCCGCAGTGCACGTAGGGCGAGACTCCCCCCACCCCCGCTAGAGGGCCAGAGGAGGAACCACGGGGTTCTGGGAGCCAGGATGGGATGTGGGGGGTGGGGTGGGGGATGACTCTATAGCTTTTTAAAGAATTGCCAGCGTAGCCATCCTATTCAGTCCTTCCACTGTTTGCTGGAGATTAACCCACGCTTCTTTGTGTACTTTCTTACGCCTCTGGTCTTGTGTACATATTTGATTTTGTGCATTAATCAGAAATGTCAGAGAATGTTGGAAGCGGAAGGGAACTTAGGAATCATGCCCATTCAACCGTGGCCAGGGGAGGAAACCAGAGCTCAGAGAAGGGGAGCCATCCGCTCAGTGCTACCTGGGCCAGAGCTGTGTCTTTCCCGTCCTGGCAGCGCCCGGAGTGGCAAGGATGGCCCCCACCCCGCCTGCCTTCCTCCCCAGCCCTGTTTCTGACCGCACAGCCAGCCTCGGTGAGCAGTTCTGAGAACGTGCCCTGTTGACCCCGCTCAGTGCCCTCAACCGCGCCATTCCTTCGGCCAGGCATGCCCACGCTCCTGGCAAATGTCGAGTTCTGCTCAGGTCCAGACCCCCCTCGGGAAATGCCTTTATCACCCATCCATGCACTGGGCACCCCACTCCCTGGACACCCCTGTGCCTCACATACACCTTCGCCATGTGACGTCCTGTGGATGTAACAATGGTGTGTTTTCCTTGGCTCCCCCCTTGTAGACTGCGAGGTGGGGACCACCCACACTGACTCTTGCACCTCTACCCCCTACGCAGAGCCTGGCACAGTTGCCCTCGGTAAATTCTTACACATGCAGGGTGGGGCTGGGACAGTCCACCCTTAAGGCCAATGTACTTGGCACCTGAGGTCTCCTCCAAACCTTGGAGGCCAAGCTGAGGGCTCAGGTCTGAGAGTCCGTCGGGTGGTCTGAGAGTAGGACCCGGCGCTTCTCCCACCTTCTCTTGCCCTTCCTTCTTTCAGACATGCCCCGTGTGTGGGCCAGCCTCTTACGTGGGTCAGGCTTACGTGGTTAAGTTTCAAGTCATCCAGGCTTCCACCTTAATGTTTTTCTAACCCTCACTCATTCATGCCGCGTTTGTTGACACTCCCCGTGAGCTGGTTCTGTTTGCCTCTCTGGGCTTCCATGGTAGACAGCATCACTCAGGGATGGGAGGTGTCACATCACTTGGATGAGTCACTGGGCCTCACCATCTGCAAAACGCTGCCACTCGAGCTTCCCAGGGGCTGGCAGTGTGTCAGGCGCCTCACCATGGCCCTGCATGTGACTAAGGCTGGCACCCCCGGCTGCTCTGAGTGTGGGTGCCCACGCACGCGGGAGGGGATTGATTTGCTCCCTTTCTTCCCTAGGGCCTTGTTTCCGGAGGCAGGGCAAGGGGGCCCTTTCCATCAGCCAGGAGCAAGAGACTGCTGAGCTGCAGACTGAGTTCTCCATGTTGGGATGCAAAACCAGGGTCTACTGAGCCGCTGCCCTGTGCTGGGTGCCATCACACACACACGCTTAGGTGACTGACTCCACATATAATGAGTGACGGAGCTGTTGCCCCCCTACATCTCCCATGAGGACACTAAGGCTCAGAGTGGCTGTCGGGCCGGCTCCGAGTCCCGTGCTCAGCACACAGTGGGCAGAGCACCCTGCCTTCCCTGAGGCTCGCTCTCAGCCTCGGGGAGCACTTCCCACACACGGGGAGGCTCCAACAGCATGGGGGGAAGGGGGGCTGCAATGTCACAAGCCCCCTTTCAACAAAGGGCCCAGCAGCATGCTTGCCTCGGCCACGTTTCCTGCCGCCCCCGTGTGTGGCGTGTGGATTGAGTGTGTGGTGGGGCAGATTTTGAAGGATGGACATCTTCTCTAGAGTCAATAAGCCAAGTGAGTTTAGGTCTCAGTTCATCCAAATGTCACCAGAAACAAATTCAGCCTCTGGACTTCTGAGTCAGTCAGGCCTGTGGCCGAGGCCAGAGGGCAGAGCCCACAGCCCCAGGTCTCTGAGAAGGAGAAGGTCTGGGACACCTGTTGGACCAGTGCAGGTCCTATAACCCTGGGTGGGGGGGTCCTGGAGACCAGCATCCTAGAAACTGTCCGTCCCTCCTCTGTTCTAGACTTCATCCTTGCCTTCAGGGAGAGGAGCTGAGCAAGAAGCTGTGGGATGACCCCCTAGTTCTAGATTCTTCTCAGAGACAGGGGCTTGGAGATCACTCAGGCCCACTGCACACCCAGTGCAGGATCCCCATGATAGCATTTCTAAGAAGTAGTCACATGTTTGCCCTTGGATCCTTCTAGGAACAGGGAGCTCATTACTTTGCAAAGCTGTGCTTTTCATTTTTGGAGACCTAAAAGAAGGTTAAAGTTCTTCTATACTGCACTTCAATATCCTCTACCGACCTGAAACTTTGACCCATCCATCCTGAAGCTGCTCTACACAGAACAACACCAATCCCAGTTCCATCCAGCTCCCCAGAAGTTTAGCAGATGGTCTTTTCTTCTCCAAGAGAAACAACCCTGGGGAATTAGGGGCCTGGGACGCTGTAGCCAAAGACTGCCCTCTGGTTCTCTACACCCTTAAGGCCCTGTCTTCCTCCATTGGTCCTCCCTTAGCATCTCCTGAAATAGGAGGAGGGCAAAATGGGAATTCTCCAGGGAATCCTTGTCTCATGCTTCTAGGGAAGGAAAGATGATGACCCAGGTCTTTGCGTGGACTTCCACGTGGGTGTGACTACACGGTATCTAATAGAAGAGGTGGTGTGTGTGTGTGCACTCAGTGAGGTTGTGGGGTGGGTACGTGGTGAGCAGCGAGTGTCTTGCGTGTGTGGGTGTGTGGGGTGGGTGGGGACGCTGCTCCCTTGTGCGGGTCCTGGGGGAGGGGCTGTGTGATGCATCTGTGCTTGGAATCCACCTCCCCCACTGGAGAGCTCTCTGAACGTGGCGCCAGCCTGTTCTGCCCCACGGGTGGCTGTAGCTCTGTCTGTAAGGCCAGTCCACGCTCTTGGAATTGTTAATGTTCCAGCCTTTCTTATTGCAGCAGGTCTGGGCTTACCGACTCCGAGAAGGAGAGGGACAGCCTAGACTGTGAGCAGATTTCTGCCTTGTGAGAGGCTTTGCTTGCATCCTCTCACGTTCTCCCCTCCACACCTAGAGACAGGAAGTGATCCCCCATGGACTTGGGGAGATGCTGAGGATCAGCAAAGTGCCGTGATGATGCGAGACCACTCAGCAGGGAGCAGTAGGACCCGAAGTCTGTGCTGTCTCCCTACACAGGCTACCTCCACGAAATAGCACCCAGGGAGGGTCTTGGTGGCAGAGCTGGCCTGCGACTCTGAGCTGTCTCCCTCCTGCCAACCGCCGCTGGCCCTGGAAGATGAACAGGTGGAGACGAAACCGTGACCATAGCATAGCCTCCCCTGATTTCCACTGAGAGCTGCTAAGGATTTACCATGTGGAAGAGCGGGTACTTCCTGAACACAGGCCAGGATGCAATCCAATTTCTTCCATTCCGTGCAGGCCGGGGGTTCAGGCTGCACTGTCCCTTACAATTCCCTCGAGGTTACAGCCCGTCATTTCCCCAGATCCTCTCCCTTGCTGCGTGAGCATTTATCCCTCTGGTTTACTTATTACGTGTCTACAGCACCTTTCCTGCAGCGCTCCATGCCCCAGGACCCACTCTCTCACCTCACCAGCAACTTCTCTCATGAATAAGGCAGCACGGGTCAGGGGGATGGTGGTGGGAGAGGAGAACCGGGCGGAGCGTGAGGGAGGAGGGGCAGAGGCCCATGTGGCTTTGGCCCCTCACGGGGGTGGGGATGGGGGTGGGGGTGGGCGTGGGAGGCTCCCTGAGTAGGGCGGCTCTCGCGTCCTTCTCCGCACCTGGGCTTGCACCTGGATGTGGACAGCTGTGGCTCCCACCGTCCTCGCACCTCTCGCCACCACTGTGTTACGGTATCTGCTCCTGTGTCTGACCGTCTCCTTGGATTGTAAGGTCATTGAAAATAGGGGCTGTATCACATTTTCATACTTGGCACTTGTCGCTGTGACTGGTCCACAGCGGGAGTTTAATACACGTCAACTGGACCAGACACTGGACGAGAGCTGAAGGTATGGAGATGCACCAGCCTCATTTCAACCCTCTGGAGGCCCCATCTTCGGGGTGCAGGCCGCATATGCAAAGGGCAACCGATAGCCACTGGGGCAGGTCTGCCCAGGGAAGTCTTCAGGGAAGAGGTGGGACTAGAGCTGGGCCACATGGGGCGCTGGGGACAGGTCCCTGGAGGGGGAAGAGCATTCTGAGTGGGAGGAATGGCTTGGGCAAAGGTTCAGGGTAGCGATGGGAAAAGCGGCGGCGGGATCTGTGCCGGGAAACCAGGAAGGGCACACAGTGGAGTGTGGAGCCTGGAATTTCTCCTCCTTTAATGGAGAGCTTGTCCAGGCCAAAGCCCATGGCTCCCGGCATCCATGCACTGCCCTCCTGGCATGTCTCCTGCAGGGAAGGAGGCTGGCATGGCGTCTGTGCACCATGGACGAGCAGGGCCCCACGTGGCCTGGCACTGCTCTGCCCCATCTTCCCCTGTGAGCCCAGAAAGGAAGAACCAGCCTGACTCTTCTGGTCTGAGGGAACTCCCACCCCAACCTGGCCATGGCCTAACCTAGGAATCTCCTCTCCTGCCAGGATTAGGTCTCAGAATAAGAATGTAACACGAGACTGGGAAAGGAGCAGCTGGAGGGAGAAGTTGGAGAGGGGACTGACACTCACTGAGCACCTCCTGGCTCGCTGGTCACCTAGGGCAGGGGCTCATAGTCTCAGTTTACAGACGGGAAAACAGACACTCTTGGGAGTTAAACAAGCTGCCAAGGTCAGTGGCAGTGGGGTTGATGGCAAAGCCTGGCTCCTCCCTTCATTTGGCCCTGGTCTGCCCATGTGGTTCTTTGGGCCTTACTGTGTGATCCTGAGCAAATCATCCAGCCTCCCTGGGCTTCCAGTTCCTCATCTCTCCATCCAGGCGGGGGGGGGGGGGGGGGGATGGGGGTGGGGTGGGGGGTGGAGGTGTGAAGGTGTGGGGGTGGGGGGGGTGGGGAGGGGAGGGACTGCAGCTCTCAAGTGACCCCTCTGCTCAGCTCAGACCAGGCAGGGCTCCTCTCACAAGGCTACCAGCTCCAAGGCAAGGCTGCCGTGTTTTGCCAGCAGCCCCCGTGGGGGCCTCGCTAGCCACGCTAAGCCCTGGTTTGTGTTCTGCCTTCAGTGTTTTACGAGAGTTGGTATCAGAGCGCACTCCCCTGATGCTGCCGGAAGCGATAATCCAGACACGGTTGGAGGGTTTAGTGGAAATCCTCTGCTACAGCAGAAGAAAGTGAAACTCGGCAAAGCAAGGATTTCGGCAGATGCAAAATCTGCCCATTCACCTTCCAAACCCAGGTGGCTGGGCGGGGATGCTGAGAAGCAGCTAGACACCCTCAGCTCCAGGTCTCCCCGAGGTCTTGGGGACCTTTGCAGGCCTAAAGCCACTGAGGACGGAAGGGGCGGGTCCCCAAGCCATCCCTCTGCACTAGGATCAAGATTCTGTTGACTGTTGCCTGCACCAGAGGCACTCACTGCAGTTACACACATTTTGCTGTTAAGTCACAGAAGTAGGAGACTTTTTGGTTTTGATATAAGGCTCTGAAAGCTTAAGTGACCTGCCTGAGTTACACAATCAGTGAATGACAGAGTGGAGAAGGGCCACTCATTACGGACAGGGGCATAGGATACTGCTACTTTTTCTTGCCAGTTGGACCCTCCATCCCTCCCCGACCCCATACCAGCCTGTCATCACCATGGAAATTCCCCTGACAAGTGTCAGCCTGCTGACCTGGCCTTCCATCCACTATGTGCTCCCGGAGCCTCCTCCATCTGACACTCGGTCTCTGGTCACAGCTGGCTGTGGACACCTTCGGAGCCCAGGGAATCGTGTGGTTACAGGGAAAACATGCTCCTGCCCTGAGCTTGCCAGCAAATCTAGGGCAATGTTATCTTCCTTACGTAAGGCTTTACCATTTCTGAGATGCTGAAACCTCCAGACCTGCCCAGCGGCAGGCCTTCTCCCCAACCCAGGACAGCTGGGATCATGGCCAAGGCTAAGCTGCTCAAGACCCCTCCCCCCAGCACATCCATGAAGACAGTCTGTCCAGAGCCCCAGCACCTAGAACATGGCCTAACACCTGGGAGCTTCTCTGTTCTTGCCACCAGAACAAACGCACAGGGCAGCCTAGCATAACGAGCGTACTGTGTGTAGTGCAGTTAGACAGCCCCGGCTTCAAATCCCAGCTCCAGCACTTACTAACTGTCCACCCCTAGGCAGACGTTGAACTCCTCTCTGAGCCTGCTTCCTTCTCTGTAAATGGAAATAATAATCCCACCCACCTCAAGGAGCTGTCTCGGGGATGCCGGAGATTGAGCACCCAGCACAGTGCCTGGCACGCAGGACGGCTCCGCAGAGGGAGGGCCGGCCATCTCGCTGTGCCTGCCTTCTCCACTTGGAGAATGACAGGCCAGGTGGGGAGGCTGCCTGTGAGCGGGACCCCGCCGAGCAGGCTGCTGTGACTGCAGCCTTTCAGAAGACATTACAGGCCCCTGTTTTAGTCAGGGCTGCATTTCCCCACTTTGCGGCATCTCTCCCCGTGTTTACCATGTGTAAATAGGGTTTTTCCATGATGTGAATGTGATGGCTCAGCGTCACTGAGATTCAGCTGTGCAAACTGGTGCCGGCCCCTGGGGACCTCCAGGAAAATGAGATGATGTGCCTGACCCCGAGCCGTCCTGATGAGCGAAACACGAGGCGGTGGCAGCCTGGGCACCTGACACATGCTTGCAGACGTGGGCTGCGTGCTTGAGGGAGGAGAACAGGCAACGCACGTGGGCCCCGGGAGCAGGGCCAGCCACTGGGCAGAGGGTGTTCGCAGCTGGTGGCCCAGGAGGAGAGCGTTGGGGTTCCACCTCTTTGCTTTCCGTTGTGTGGCCAATTCCTGGGGATGTCCTGCCTTCCTGCGGTCCCTGAAACGTGCCGGAGCTCACGCCCGCTGACAGCTGCTCTGGTGTCCTGGGCTCTCACACAGCCCCTTCGCCCCTTCCCGACACGTGGCCCCCAGTGCTCTGAAAATCCGCATTGCATGCATTTCCCTGGCTTTGCCCCAGTCCCGTGAACGTGGTCCTGCCTTGCTGTCCAGACAGGCTGAGTGAAGCAAAGGTGGCTTTTTCCAAAAAGGTGGCTTTTCTCGCGTGACCCTCACTCTCCTCTAGTGCCAGGCTGCTCCGAGTAACAGATGTCAGCATGCCCAGCCCCTCTCCCTTCATCCCACTGGCCTGGAGCTGAAGCAGAAGGGTCTGTGTTACAATGTGGGAAGAGCTTCCTCACCATGATGTCATGGAAGTGGCAGTTAGGTGCCACCACCCTTGTGTGTCTCTCATCCCATGGGCCAGGCCCCCACAATGGCCATTGGACTCAGCAACGTCAGCTAGCAGACAAGGGTGGACTCCTCTGTATAGCTCTCGGCAGTGCATCGAAGAAGAATTAACCTTGACCACACAGTGTATGGAGTTTCGTCATTGGGATGCGCTTTCACCCCTTGTTGCAGCAGAGGGCTGGGTCGGGAACTGCTTAATTTCCCACCATCGTGCCAAATGGCAGAGCGGGCTGAAGGGAGGCTGCCCGAGAGACATGTGAGAAGGAAGGGACCAGTGCCCAGCACTTCACGCCTGTCTGTTCATCTGTCCATGATGCCTGTCAAACTCTGGGGGTCCATCTCGCCGAAAGGTACTACATCAATGTAAACAGCTGTTAGCACTAAGCTCCGTCTGTGAGTCTTAAACCTCCTGCACGAACGGCGGCCAGATCTGGGCTTCTGCTTCTCCTCACTGCCTGAGAGATGGGAGGGAGGTGGTTTACTTGGCAAATAAATATGATCTCATAAACCCTGGCAGGATTCCAACCTGAGGAGTAGCCGTCTGCCGTCCTAAATCCCTCCGCAGCCACGAGCAGGAACATTATTCTTTACTTCCTCTCTTTAGAAACAAACTCTACTGCTGAGCATCACTCAGCTGCAGGATTCCCAGGTGGTGGGGTGGGGGCTGCACTTCCATGATGGGACGTGCAGGATGAGCTCAGAGTGCAGTGCACTTTTGGGGAAACGCAGCCAGACAGTTGGCTGCTTGGCTGCGAAAAGGCACCTGAGGATCTCGAATTAGAGAGTCGGCACGGTTCCAGGGCCCTGGTTCACGAGGCACGCAGAGCCCAATCAATAAGAATCGCATTGCTTAGCAGAGCCATTTCCCTGGTCTAAGTCATTATGGAGTAACTAGGTAACTGGGCGGTCCAGCTGGAGCTGGGTGTTCACAGTCAAGTGCAAAGCTGTCGTGCTGAGCCCCCTTGCTGTGAATGAGCTGGGGGTGTCTTGTGGCTTCTCTGCTCACAGGGGCGCTGCTGCCTCCTTGAAGTCTATAAGCCCCGTTTGGCTTTGCTTGCCATTCGATGTTTGTAACTATACTTCCACTCAAGTAGCAGGCATCTTCACTCTCCATTTTATAAACTTGAGGACTGATGCTCAAAGAGGGAACGAGGGAACTCGTTCAGGGTCATAGCAGATGCGTAGCAGAAGTGGGAGGTGAACTCGAACGCTGATCCTTGCGATGCCCCATGAAGCCTCATCGTCTTTCCGGGGTCCTGAGGACTTTGGCGCTGCCCCCTCCCCATGCTGAAGTGGCTATTGCAAGGCGGGGCAGGGGAGGCACGGGGCCAGCAGCTGGGCCCTGGGTTCTCATCACACGGCCACTGGTCGGAGGGGGCTCATGGGTGGTCATTGGGTCATCGAGGGTAACCCCTGGCTGAGCTCGCAGAGAGGCTTTGAAGCATGTACATGGCAAGGGCTCTGAGTTTGTGGGGAGAAGGGCAAAGCAGTGTGCACATGCTCAGGATTGCGGATTCATCGGATAAACCTTTATCGAGCTCCTCTACGATGAGGCTTAAGGACACGCCTGTACACAAGACACAGTCCCTGCCCTGGAGCAGCCAGTAGTCTAGTGGGACAGACGAGTATAATGCAGTGTGATGGACGCTCCAATAGGAGGGGTCCGGGGCCCCTGGGTGAAGTAGGGGAGGAGTCACTCATCGGACATGGCAGTTCTTTGAGAATGAACGTCCTCGGGGACATCAGCTGACACAGGCAGATTGAGATGGCCCTGCAGAGTGTCCCAGGCTGAGGACATGGCACGTGCACAGGCCAGGAGGTCGGAGAGACTTCAAGAGACAGCACGTTCAGTCTGGACTGGAAGCGTGCTGGAGGGAGAGTGGTGGGGGGAGAGGTCAGCCCGGAGCGGTCAGCAGACCCCGCTGGGGCAATTTCCCATCAGGAGCAGGGAGTGCACGCACCACCGGGTTCCCTCACCCCAACACTCAGGCTGGAGAGCCTTCGTGTTGCTCTGGACTCTGCAGCTTTCCACTGGGCCTGAAGGGGGAGCCGGAAGCCTCGAGCCCTGAATCAAGAACCCGGCGGTTTTTATCCAAGGGAGGGCTGTAATCTGGGAGAGGCTCCTTTAACATATTTCTGCTTTCTCAATGGCTTTGACTTTTCACTAAATTGAAGCTGCAGTACAATATATGTGAACGATTAGCCTGTGTAATACATTCCTGCACATTCCGATTAGGAGTGATTATGACTTAAGTGAAATAGTTGAACACAATTCTCAAGGCCATCTATCTTTTCTTCTCCACGTCCTGGGGGTGCGTGAATGCAGGCGTGACCGACCTGATGGAGAGCCCAGGTCTGGGTGCAGCGAGGAGCTGGGGCTCCCCTTTAGAGGCTTCAAAGAAAGTGGGAGAAGCTGACATCAGAAGCGGAATGTGCGGTGCAGGGAGAGGCAGATCAGGGCTGGGTCCTGGCTCTGCTCTTTCTTAGCTGTGTGGCTTTAGGTAAGTTACTTAAATTTTCTGAGTCTTCCTTTCCCCTCGGCAAAGTGGGCGTTCGTCTTCTTAGCTCATGGGACCGCTTCAGGTGGCATGAGATCAGACGCGTGAGAGGGACCCGGGAGCTTGGGTGGTGGTCAAAGTTCTGGCCTAGTTCTGACTCTGCGCCTTACTAGAGCCCGTGACCTTGGCCTTTGTTACTCAGCCTCTCAAGGCGACACTTTCCTAATCCACAGAATGGGGATGAGTGCCCTTGGCCACGGCTATTCTCAGGGGAGAATTAAACGGGATTTTTCATGTTAAAAGTAAATTGCAAAGCGTTAGTGCCCAGGGAGTCCAGCACTGGCTGGTAGGGGAGGGAACAGGAGTTCCAGGAAAGTTGTGGCTCTCCTTTGCTGGGACAGCGACCTGGAGCGTTTGGGGGCACCTCACTGGGGGGTCCTGGGTGAGGAGCGGAAGGAGAGGAGCCCTGTGGAAAGCTTCCTTGGGAGTCCCAGCCCTGCCCTGCCCTGGGCCACTCAGTCCTTCTTACTCTGCTCCAACCACAGGCCCCATCCCCCGACACTTAACGCATTGAGCAGTCTCTGTAATTCACTCATCCATTACGTTTTTGTCTGGAGTCTATCCTCCTGGTTCAAGGCTCGGCTTTGCTCCCTTACACATCCCGAACACCGACCGCACAGCTGGGCGAGGAGCAGGCCCCCAGGGCACCTGTTCCGGGTACATGTGTCCAGGGTGAGGCTGGAATTTTGTCTCCCAAAGACAGCTGAGGTGAGGCTGGGGGGACAGGGGTGACCAGGGGAGACCCAGGGCAAATCAGTCACTCCAGCAGGGAACTTGCTGCGGGGAGAGAGAAATGACAGCAATTTGGTGTGTGGAGCCCGGCACCCATTCTTCACTGGAGCCACATCCCCCGGATTTTCTCCGAGTCCCTGGGCACGGGCAGCCGCCCACCCCTCCCAGCCACATGGGGCTTTGGAAATGCCCCCTGGTCAGAGCAGTGACTGCCGCGCTAGCCAGCCGTGGCCTCTAGAGGTGCCTGCCTGCTGGGGCTCCCGCTGGGGACAATCTTTCTCTTCTGTTCCTCATGACAACAGGGACAACAAATGACACGATGGCAGATGGAGGCCTCCCAAGGCCCCCAGAGAGGGAGGAGTGTGGGCTGCAGCTGCGGTGGCGTCCGCATGGAGGGGAGCACCCGCAGGGGCCTGCGTGCCTGGGGCGTGGCTGCCCTCTGACCCCTCCAGGACTTGGGTGCCGTGGCTGCTTTTCCAGGACCAGAGTGTCTCAGACCGAGGAAGTGGGGCATGGCAGCAACAGGCAGGGGCCGGCATCAGCTGAGGTGCCCCTGGCTCAGGGCCCTCCGCACCTCGGAGCCCAAGGGGCACCCTGGAGAGGGAGCTGGCACCGGCCAGGGCCTAGCGCGTCGGGCGCGTGGCTGAGTGCTAGCCCCTCTAATGGCAGCCACTCTCCATCAGGGACCTGCTCTTGGTCACGTGGCTCGTGAGGCCGCGGTGCTGGGGTAGGACTCCTGTGTTCTGAATCCCCGGCACGTCCACTTTCTCGGGCCTGTGTGCTGTGAGCAGTCCCTTACCCGCCGGCCACAGGCTCCGGATCAGCACCCGGGTTACCGATGCGGCACCTTGGCCCCGAGTCCTGCCGCCTCGCCTCCCCTTGCCAGCGCCCTCACCGCTGCTGGGCTGGGGCTGGCCCTGGCTGGGCGCCCCGCTGCTGGCTGACCTCCTTGTTCAGTTACTGCTCAAAATCCATTCTTTCTACTGTGCCCCATCCTGGGGGGCTCCCCTTGAATACCAGCCAGGGCTCAACCAGAACAGAGATATCTTGGGGTACCCATATTAATACAAATACAAATACGAATAGCAATATGAATACTAATAGTGGCTTATATTTGTTGAGTATTTATTCAGTCTCAAACGTGAACTCAGAAAACTGACTCTTAAGATCTGTGTTTATGGGTTTCTTTTTTAATCCTCACCCGAGGATATGTTTATTGATTTTAGGGGGTGGGGAGACCAAGAGAGGAAGAAGGGGAGATGGGACGGGGAGAGCGAAAGGGAGAGGGAAACACGGAGGTCGGAGAGAACAACTAGTCGTCTCCTGCACACGCTATGATGAGGGGCTGAACCTGCAACCTAGGAACATGCCCTGACCAGGAATTGAACCCACAAACTTCTGGTATACAGGACAATGCTCCAACCACCTGAGCCATCCAACCAGGGCAAGATCTGTGCTTTTAATCATTCTGCGTCCTACTCCCTTCTCATGCGGCGTGGTCCTTTGACCTGAACCGCGCTGGCATGCTCTGTTTTATTAATATCGCTCTTCAAACCAATTTCCAAAGCTGAATGCCGACTCTCAGATGTGGCCTGACCACGCAAAGCCCCAGGGATGTCACTTCCCCATGTCTTGCCTATCATTTTGCAATTAACGCAGTCTAAGATTGCACTTGCTTTTTTTGCCCCCAAGCCTCAGGGTTGCCAACTAACAACACTTCACAGCCAGTCCCAAGTCCCCAGTCTTCCAGAAATGAGGCTCGGCAGGCAAACCTGTTTGTGTTGCCCTAGCTCATGGCCGGGCTGAAGCTGCAGCTTTCCTCCCCATCACAGGTCGTGTCTCACCTGGCCGCACCTGGCCCTGCCAGGTGCTCAGCGAACACGCGAGATGAAAGAGAACACGGTCTCCGGCAAGTACGGGGCTGGCTGCCGGTGGAATGGCCCGTGAAGGTCACTGCCACTGCTTGCTGAGCGATCTGTCCCCATTTCAGCCTCGGTGGGAAAGTGATGGAGGGTGTAATTAGGGCTGGAGCTGTTCCTGTGGGGGCTGCTGTCCCCGCTCAAGGAGGCTGGGCACTCGGACAGTGGTTCCTGCGCTCCCAGGACAGCGGGTGGGGTATGCCTGCTGGTCCAGGGTAAGGAGACTCTCTGACCCGGTAGCTGCAGATCCCAGACCGTCCCTGGAGTGTGGAGGTAGGAGTGGGGGATGGAGCGACAGGAGGTAGGAACTGGCGCTGGAAAAACTGTGATGGGGGGCATAGGGCGGTGAAACTGTCTCTGCTGCCCTATGGTCTTTCCAGCCTTTGCTGCCACTTGCCCCCTCACCCCACCTTGGTATTTGGGAGGCCAGGCTTCTCAAGACCCCTCCCCGCAGGGCACCCTACCTAGGTCTTCCTTCCTTGTTTTGTCCACCCCTTTTCTCTTTGTCCTGTATGTCTCACTTTACTCCATTTCCTGGGGCACTTGCCTTATTGGAAGGGAATCTAACTTCCATGCATATCACCAGCCGTAACTCAAGGGCATAAATACTTTAACGGGAGAATTCCTTAACCTGAAGGTAGTTTGGCCAGGGTAAGCCCTAACTGGTTATACCCTTTGGGTATTCCTTCTCGAGTACCCACAAATCACAAGTTCAAGACTCTAGCGCGGCTCCTTAGGATACTGCTCGAGGTTGACAGGGTGTGGACTGTCCCTACGATGAGCAAACAGATGGCCAAGGCCACATGGCTCCTGACTCCTGGAGCCCAGGCAGTCCAGGATCTTGCTGGGCCAATGGCCCCACCACCCTCCCGTCCCCTCAGGGCACTGGTGACTTCTGGAGGCCCGCCATGCTAGGGCTGGGGGCTCCTTGTCATTGGACTCTCCAGAAATGAGCTCCCAAGACAGCTAAGGGCTTGTTCACAGCCCTGGGTGGCCCACGAAATATAAATCCCATTGGGCCCCTTGGAAGAGGACTTCAGGGTAGTGGAGTCCTGTGATGTCTCAAGCTCTATTCTACGTACGTTCCGGTTATCTCGAAGTGTGAAGTCACACCACTACAAAGTGGGGGTTGGGGAGGCCTAGAGTTGATGATTTCAACTGATTCCAAAGATCATGTCCCTTCTACCCCACACAGTGTCTCCAGGGAGATTGGGGTCAGGAGGAGGCCGTGTTCTTGAGGGGACTGGTCCAGTAGAACAGACAGGACACCCCAGGATGGAAAGACCCTGGAGAAGAAAACAGGGCACCTCATGTTGGCCCACTGCTTGGTAAGCAGTGTGTCCAGGGCTGGAAGTAACCCTCTGGTTTGGGTCAGGGCCCAGGGAGCCAGGTCGTGGGCCTGGCAGGGCCATCTGGGAAGGAAGTGAGTTTGGAGCCAGCCCCTCTGGAACGTGAAAACTGCTGCCCTGAGCTGGGTGTGCCCTGGGGGCATGGAGCCTGGAGCTGGAGGACCTCGGCGCAGTTGGCAGAGGCCTGTTCAGAGAAGCAGACTGCTGCCCGGGGCGGAGGGCCTGGCATGGGTGCACCTGGGGCCCGGGGGGCTCAGAGGGAGGAGGCACATGGGCCCTCCCCATTAAAGAGCTTGAACAAAGGGCTTCTTGGCCAGAGCCTGTGCAACCCAGCAGTCTGTCTGAATAACTCTCCGACAGGAGAGACGCCAGGGCTTTAGAGAACCAAATGTGTTGGGTTGGTGTCCTGCGGGACCAGGATGCTGTTTTTGCAGGGCATCCTCGTGCGGACATGGCCACGAGCTGGGAGGCCCTGGGCCCAGTTCCCCGAGAGCTTGCCCGGTCCTGCCAGGCCCTGCAGTCACCGCTGTGCGCGCTCAGCCATTGTTAACTGGTGACTCGAAAATTACCTTTATTCAGCACTGTTATCGGGAGACTGCAGGGGTGCGGGCATTTCCACTCCACCGGCTCTCTCTGGCTGATGGCAGCCCACCGGCTCATAAGACAGCCCTCAGCTTCCAGCTGCAGCCCCTCCTAGCTCCCTGAGGGCCCTGGTGCGATGCGCTCAGTGGGCACAGCAGCATGCCCCCTGGGTGCAGGGTGGGCAGCGGAACACCCTCCTGCATCTCCCTGCTGCCTGGCCAGCTCGACTCGCTTGCCTACTTGTCATTTCTCTGCAGACACGCTGCTCTGTATGCAGGAGGCGTCTGGAACAGGGTCCTCAGCTGGCATCTGGGCATGCCCGGAGTGGGGTGTTATCAGGACTTATGCAATTCCTTAATTTTGAGTAAATGTGCATAAAAGCTTCAGGGCGGGCAAACATTCATAGCTTTTAGCATATTCTCAGGAGGATTTCTGACACTCACCACCTCCCCCCCAAAGAGCTGGAAGCCATCATCCTCAGACTGCCACTCCTGGAAGCAGTGTGGGTCACCCCATCTGGCTGTTGTCATTTCTGCCGTGCTGCTCAGAGTGTCAGGTGATGCCATTGACTGTCTCCTCCTCCCAGAGGAAGGGCCAGGTCCCCGCTCTGCTCGGCTGTGCCCCTGGGTGGTGGGTGATGGCTGACTGGCTGACAAATCACAGGATCACAGCGGGGATGGAGGAGACTGCGCATTTGCAGAACCTCCCACCTTCCCCTTTTGCCTTAATGGGGAAAAGAACTCGTGTCTCCTGGTTCCTTTGCTCTGCCCTGGGTTTGCACTCTGTGCTTCCCCTCTGTTCCTGGGACCGTGTCCCCATCTAGTCCCAGGTGCCGGGTAGTGTGGGACCTGCACTAGGCACGGGACTCATTTATCCGCAGGAGGAGGAAGGCAGGGTGGAGGCGATGGTGAGAACTAAGAAGGCAGATGAAGAGCAGGGCTCCACGTGGGGGTGGGAGGCCAGCCCTTTCTTCCCAGGCAGCAGGGCCCCCTCCCCTACCTGCCTCAGGGCTGGGCCAGCTGGTTACCCTCACGGGCCTCAGGAGTGGTCCTTTAAGGGAACAAAGAGGCAGCAGAAACTCCCTATGGCCCCTGCCAGCTCTAAACCACTCTGATTTCTAACACGCACACACACACACACACACACACACTCCTGGCCGATTCCCTCTCCCTGTCCAGCCACAGGTCCTCATAGAAAGACCGAGACCCTGAAAGGAATGTAGAAAAAGTCACGGTCACAAAGATCACACAAACTTCCCAAGTCACAGAGCAGGCGCAGGTGCTTTGGAGTCCCACGGTCGTTTCTGCGAGCCCCTTTCGTTCATTTCTCGGCTCTCTGTGCCGGGGGGTGGGGGTAGAGGAAGTGGCATTTTCTGGCAAAGGCTATATGGCAGCTGCCCTGAGCCCCTGGGCCCAGCGGGCCTTCCTGGCCGTGGTGCCGGTGGCACCCCTTCCCAAGCAGGCAGTGAATATGGACGCAGAGTGCCCTCAGCTGCCCTTGGCATTGCTCCCCCGCAGCTGTGGGGACCCTGAGGAGGTCTGCGGGCTGTCAGCTGCCTGGAGAGCACTGGGGATGCTCTTCATTGACCCCTCTTCTCTTCCAAGGCTCTCAATCCACTTGAGCAGGGAGGAGGGTCTTGAAAGGGGGGAGCACCCACTTTGGGCAAAGGAGCCAGAGTCAGCCTCAACTTTGGCCTGGCCCCAGCGACTCGGAGGTCGGGGATGGGGCAGGAGGGAGAACAGCCATCCTTGGCAGGAGGACATGAAGTGGCAGTGAGCAGGAGCCTGTCCTCAGCTGCACCTTGATGTCGTGGGTTGTGGCCTCTTTCTCCTTGTCAGGGACTTCCCAAGTATCAGACCTGGTCTCTGACTTGAGTCTCTTTAGTTTACCATAAAAGAATATCATTTACCATGTATTATACCAGGTGGGGCAAGAGTAGGCTTCGAGTTGTGAGTATGTGTGTGAAACACAGAGTTTATTCTGGCATTATCATTTGTTAATTATTGCATTGTTTTCCAGGAGAGCGACTGCAAACCTACCTTCGCCCCGCCCTGTACGAAGGGCTTTCCAACAGCCCCTGGGTGTGCACTGGGAGCACCATCTTGCAGATGCTGCTGCTGTGACTTAGGTTAAGTGTTTCACCCAAGATCGCACAGCCAGCAAGTGGCAAAGTTGGGACTAGAATGAGGCTTCCGTTTCCAAGGAAGACCCAGCTGACCACCCAGCCTCCAGTCCCTTTAGCCCCCTCAAGAGTGATGGAAACAGCAAACCCGGATGGCACATGAAAGCCTTGGTTGACCGGTGTGACAGAGGTTGGCCGCGTCCTCCTTGCCAGACCCTTCTCCAGCTCCCAAGCATAGCCTGCTTTTCAAAGGCTTTCTTTGATGGGGGGCTGGTCATAAATAATTATAACAAGTTATGCGTTAAGAGTCAGAGTTGGGGCTGGCAATGTGATCCTTCCTTTAGGAGCAGAGGACAGTGGCTGAGGTCTCCAAGGGGGACCCCGGGCCCCGAGGAAGGCAGAAAGAGCTCCCAGGTGAAGCCCCCTGTTCTCGGCTCTGCGGTTCTGCGTGGAAAGGCTGGGGAACCTGCCTCACGGCTGAGCTGCCTTCTCCAGAGGCCACTTGCCGATCTGAAGGCTCACCCTCTGAAAGGCTCAGTAGCTGTGATGCCCGGTGTGTGTGCCCACGGGGCAGTGCAGCACAAACGCTGCCGTCTGCTCCGGTGGAAGGAAGGCAGTGCCTGGCACGTGGTGTCTGCTCAGCACACTCTCCAACAGATTGATTCCATGTGAGGAAAACCTAGGCAATCTTCCCTGAAGGATATTATTCGCTCCAGTCTACAAGAGGTTAAGTAACAGGTCCAAGGTCACACAGCCAGGTGGTGGGCGGGAAGTGCCAGGCCCGTCTGCTCTCACGGCACACTGTTCCTCCTGGAGCGGGGAGGTTGGGAATGTGGGGGCCTAGGCCCCAGGCTCACGCAGCTGGTCCGACCTCTGAGTTCTTTCCAAACTTCTCAGCTGCAGCGAGTCTGCTGTCCTGAGATGTGGCTCAGTGAAGGGGAGATGGCCTCCGTTGAGGAAGGCGCTCCCCTCCTGTCTCCCGGCGGCGCACTGGCGGCCGCCCTCTGATCTGGCCTTCCAGGTGAGTTTGATGGGCTCCGGGGATGGAGTCTGGGAGACAGACAGAGCCCAGGCTGCAAGCCCCAGGGCTCAGGGCACGTGTCGGCACAGCCGCCTGCCAGTTACTAGAATCTTTAAAGCCGGAGGAGAGAGCAGGATGGGCCATTATATGTTCTGGCCCCTCCACTGAGTCTCTCCCAGGAAAGCTAGGACCTAGGAGAAGCTCCCTTGCTTGAGACTCACCATCACCAAAAACCCATGGGTCCCCCATTCTCTCCTTTTCAGGGCCCTTCCCTGCCTCGGTCTCCCCGTGAGCTCCTCCTATTCCCCCGAGTCCCCTCAGTCCTCAGTGGTGGGGCCTCTGTCTTGCCAAGGGCCACACGGGCGGTCCCAGGGCCTGGGCCAGAGCCTGCCTGTCCCTCTGCAACTGCTCCGTGTGGAGACACCAAAGGGCAGCACCAGCAGCCTGCCACAAGCTGACAAGGCCGGGTCCTCTTCAGCGCTCAGGAGCCGACAGGATCCTCTGAATTAAGTGGCCAAGTTTAGTTTTTAATTAAGCCCCCGTGGTCTTTTAAAAAGGTCACCGATGACAACGTCTTTTTTAAGGCCAATATGAAAGGACATTCAAAGTCAAAGTTCTGTGATGGGAGCCTTGTAACTTGAAATGTCACAGGAAGAAGTTTGGAAACGGAGGAAGAGGAAGCTGGTGGGAAGGACCCTGTCACATTGTTCTGTCATCAGCCTCACAGTTTCCATTCGGAGCTCTGAACTATTTTGGTCGCAAAGGACAAGTGGCTCCATTTTACTCTCTCAAGGACCACCCGCCACAATTGGCTAAAGGGCTTTTGGTTCGCAGCAGGGGTGAAAGATGAGACATGCGGTATGAATGGGGCAGAATGTGCCAAATGGCCCCAGATCTCTGGGGAATTAAAACTATATGTAACTGGCCCTGGCCAGAGTGGCTCAGTGGTTGGACGTTGTACTGAAAACCTAAAGGTCGCTAGTTTGATCCCCGGTCAGGCCATGTGCCTGGGTTGTGGGTTCGGTCCCCAGTTGGGGCACATGTAGAAGCTAATTGATGTCTGTCTTCCTCTCTTCCCCTCTCTCTAAAATCGAAAGTAAAAATAAAATAAATGAAATGTGTTAACCGATCACCATTCTTCTGCTTCAATTTCTGCATAAACTTTTCTACATAACTGGGCCACTACTGTGTCACTGGGAAGTACAGTTCTTGTCTTGAGTGGAGCAGAACAGTCACTTAATTCCCCTACGATATCCTATAATAAGCCTACAATGAAAGCAAAAACTTGCGTCTGCTTCTACACAGTCCTGAGAGAAGTAGAGATTCGAGTTCATTGTAGTAGAGTAGACAGTACATCCTAAAAGGAAATGTGGGAGAACCACCTTCTTTCTCTTCTTTCTTCCTCTTGCTGGGACAGTGCAGCTGATGGCTGTAGCTTCAGCAACCATTTTATGGGTATGAGGTACAAACTGAGCATGGATGCCACCATGAAGGACAGGCTGCCAGCCTCCCTCTAGAATTCATGTTATGTGAGAGGAAAGTCAACCCATTGTTTGTGCCACTGGTGCTTTGGGCTCTGCTCCTAACCATTGAATGACCAGTTGATTACTCATTCTTGGGGACTGTGGGCAAGTCATTAGGGTCTTTGGGCATTAATGTTCTCACCTCTACAGTGAGAATTAGAACCCCTGCCTTGCCTTGTAAACATCATCTCTGCCTTCTAGGGCCTGCTCATAGGCTTCAGAGAATGCCCTGCCCCTCAGCCTGACGGTCACGTGGTTTATGTACATGAGCAGTGGCCACCTCCTCCCCTTGTTGTGAGGGCTAATTGTTCCTGGACCAAGGCAGGTGTCTGCCTTCCAACTTCAACGGCTTGCTCAGGCTGTTACAAAGTCCCCTCGTGGGCTCCCATTTTCTAGAGACGCAATGGCTCCTCCTGGCTTGCCCAGGCCTCACCCCTCCTTCCTGGGCGCAGAGACGGCTGCTGCTTCAAGCTGCTGAAAGGAGGCTTCAAGGAGTCCCACACCAGCCCTTCTTAGGCTCTGACTCATAGAAACATTTCCGGAAATCCTCAAAAGCCTTATTAATCTGTTAAGATGCCCCAGAAGCGGGAGTTGGAGCACCCTATTTCCAGGGCTTTTCAGCTGCTTCCATTGTCCGGGCTGCACTGTTCCTGCTCGGTGCCTCAGCCCCTGATGGACTCTCTCTGAGGCAATGCGCCTTCGGCTGCACCTGCCGTTTCATTCCCCGACTCTCTTCTTCTCTGTTGCCTTTAACACTTAAAGTGAAAAGGTGACTGCTCTTCGAGGGCTGTTTATTCCTTCAACCCCGCTGTGTGGCTCTCTACTTCACCCCATTCTCTCCTGGCTTTCGGCTGGCTGTGGGTCAGGCACACAGGGTCCTGTAGAAACTGGGGCCCACTTGGCTTTTGCTTCACATGAAAACCTGTAGGGGTCTGTCAGGCCCAGTGAAGACCTCTGGGGTCACCGCTAGCCTCTGCAGGGGACCTGCTTACAGCTATTGGCCAGATAAGTGCTGGGCCAGCTACTCCAGGACACCCCAGTCCATTCACTGACCACCCTTCTGGAGGGTGAGCTTCTCTGCAGTTGAAGGGGTCCTGGGGGAAGAGCCGGGGCTCTACTCCTAGCCTCAACTCCAGTTGGGTTTCCATTGCCTTGGCCTATATTCAGGGGGTTTGGCTTGATAGCCAAGGCCCGTGATTGACAGCATCCCAGTGGTCCCCGTCTCCTGGCTTTCAAACCTGTGTGTACACCCCTCCCTCGAGTGGGGGCTGGACCTAGTGCCTTGTGTCCAGTGAATAGAATATGGCCAGAATGATGAGATGTCACACCTGTAATTGTTATAAATGACCATGACTACTGTGCTCTGTCTCATTGACACACACACTCTTTCTCATGTTTTCTCAGCTGCTTGCTTTGAAGAAGAAAGCTGTATGTTGGCAAGGCCCATGGGGTGAGCCGTGGCCACTGGCCAACACCCACTGAAGGACTGAGGCCCTCAGTGCAACAGTCTGCAAAGAACTGAATCCAGCCAACAGCTACGTGAGTGGCTGCAGCCTTGGGAGCAACCTTGAAGCCAAGGAGCCCGCGGAGCCATGCCCAGGTTCCTACCCACACAGATTTTGAGATAATAAATGTGTATTGTCTTAAGCTGCTAAATGTGGGGTCATTTGTTACACAGCAGGAGATAACTAATACAGGTCCTTTTTAGCTTAACAAAAGGGTTTGCTTTGCTCTTCTATATTTAGACTCAAGGACTTAAACTTTTCACATCCGTGACTCACTTTAGTGGTGCATTTGTGCACATGTGCGCACACACACAGACACACACTCACGCTCCAATCTACGAACTGCCTAAGTCCCCTTACCCCATTCCAGAAATACACATTCAGAGTCAATGGAGCAGAGACACAGCTGAGATAGAGCTCTAGTGAGGGGTTCCTGGTTTCCGTTAGTAGCACCAGTAAAATTTGAATTTCTGCTGGAACCTGAAGTGCCAGAAGGGGCTTGACCCAGGAGGCCCTGGGGGTCTTTGTGCACCTCTGTTGTAATTCATTCCACCATTCACCTTTCACAGCCTGACTCACACTTCTGTTCCCCGAAAAAAAAGTCACCTGACTCCCCTGCTGAGAATGACTGCTCCCCATCTGAGTCCCACATCGGCTTGTATCTCCATCAGAGCACGTTGTGTTTTAATTATTTATATGTTCCCTCTCCACTCACTCACCTCTCCACCAATCCTCCACCCCAGGAAGCTCAGACTCCAGTCATACCTACGGAAAATCATCCAGGATTTCAAAGCCTTAGTCAAAAGGAAAATTTAAAACCCTTTGCACCCCCTTAGACCCCCACCCCCATCCTGTTCCAGGAAGCCAAAGCACAGAGCAATTCCTCCAATCTAGGAAGCAATAAAGAAATGTATTTATGAAGCAGCCTCTATTGAAGGGAGGAATTTATGTCTCTTCATGCTCTTGTTGACAGTAATAACTGGTTGCTGCATCAATGTGAGGCAATATACTTTAAAAACCCTCCAAAACAAGGATCAGAAAACAAATGGCGGGACTGAGCTGTGGGCACCTTCGGGTGCTGGCCGAGACATGGGCCTGCTGATGGCCAGAGGCGAGGGGAGTGCAACTCGGGGAGCACCTACAATCTCATCTCGTTCCTTCCCAAGCACCAGGGAAGAAAAGCAATTTGTTTGCTCTCATACTCTAAAGATGAACTTCCCGTGCTCAATCAACCATTATTATCCCGGTGTAAGTCAATTTACCTTTGAATTTGGAGGCTATTTTCTTCCTAAATGGCTAATTATGGGAGATAGATGGCTGTAAACAGAAGACTTCTACTTCACCGCTCTGCAGGCCCTCCTCCCCGAGGCATCTCGCATCTCGGAGAATCTGGGAGAGTGGGCCTGACTTCCCTCTGCTTTTCCCCCCTATCCTGGTCACCCCTGTCCATTCTTCTCTATCACCCTGCAATAGCATTCATCCTCCCTCCCACATTAAAAAAGATCCTCGCCCATAAATACATTTATCGATAGATTTGAGAGACAGAGAGAGAGTGAGACAGAGAGAAATATTGATTTGAGAGAGAAACATTGATCAGTTGCCCCTGGTATGAACCTCAATGGGGGACTGAACCCACAACCTTAGATATGTGCCCTGACTGGGAATCGAACCTGCAGCCTTTTGGAGTATGGGATGACACTCCAACCAACCGAGCCATCCGGCCAGGGTTCACCCACATCCTTACACAATGTTTGGAGTTTCAGCTCCCTGAACTCTGTCTGCTGCTGAGCCTCAAGTCACAACTTCCTGCCGAGCTCATTTTCTGGAGGGACATCCCCCTGCACCCATCACCCTCCAAACGTGACCCATCTCCTAAGGCGGTAGCTGCTCTTGCTGAAGATGTAAGATGTACAACCCAGAGGAGAGAGAGCACGGGGTGTGAGGGCCCCGCTTCCTCCCTCAGCTCACGGCACCCCCTTCTGGTTTACACGCTCTGTACCCCAGTCTACTCTGGCACACAGTAGGTGCCCAAAAAAGGTCAGTTCCCTCCCTCCCTGTCCCCTCCTTCCTTCCTCAGTGCTGGGTCCCTCCTGAAGGTCACGGTATTAAAAGTGGACATCAGCCTGAGAGCTGGATGCATATGACAGAATGACGTTTAGGAGACAAGGGACCCTCTGAGCATGTGTCCTGAAATAGGTCACCCAAGGCTGCCTCTGCAACTCTCTGGCAAAGTCATGGAAGCAACCACATGGCAAAGCGGGGCATGGCCTTTCCCGGCTGTGTGATGGACACCACGCAGGAGCTGAAGGTGTGGCCGAGTTTGTCCACCAAGATGAGGAAGGGCTCCCCACCTCCTCACAACGCACAAGGCAGGCTGCTGCCCGGGAGCAGTGGCAGACCGGTCAGCTGCGGGGCGGCCTTTCTGCTCGCCTTTTGATAGACGCCGAATCGGAGGCTCTGGAGAAGGACGCGCTCAGTGTGTGAATGCTGTCCGAAGTGTCTCCAGTCTGGAGATTTTAGCCCTTGGAGTTTTATAGGCTGTGGGGTACAGAGTCTGGGGTGCGTGGGATTACTCAGGAGGAAGCATGCCTTGCCATGTGTCTCCCCACAGCCTGGCCCCTGGCCCTCTGCCCTTTCCGCCTGGGACACAATGCCCATGTCCAGTGCCTTGAGGATGATACGGTGTGACTGCGTACATTATCCCATTTGATCCCTGCTACCATCCTGTGGGACTGTCCTCACCTGACAGACGCAGGGCGGGCTCAGAGAGGAGTTGGGACCTGCTTCTGGGTCTTATGACTTCACAGTTCGAGGGCAGGAAGGAGAGGGAGCATGGCTCCATGGTCTGCATGGAAGTCTCACCCTAGATTGGACTCGAATCATGTGGGCTGGGGGTCCAATTTATACCCCTCGCTTGGGCCTTGGAACCATGGGCTTGCTTATCTGTCTCGGGCTTTGCTTTTTTTTTTTTTTTTTTTGCAGAGGGTGCTGCAAGGACAGGGAAGAGGGAATGAGATTTTCAGGAACTGCTCTGGGAAAATTTAAGGTCATGGTGAGGGTCGACCCAGGAAAGCATGGCCAAGTGAGGGGTGGGCCTCTCTCACTTGTGCCTGCAGGGCTTACCGTAAATAATTAGTGGGTGCTGACTGATTACGGCAGAGAGACCAGCTTGAGATACTTGCTCTACTAGCTTAGACTGCCAGGAGCCCACAGAATGCTCCACCCCCACTCCTGGCCCCTCACGGGAGTGGGGTCTGGCCCTGCTCTGAGAAGGGAATCCATTTTGCATTGGATGGGCTGTAGTCCCGAGAGCCCCCTACACCTTCCAGAGCTGCTGTGCCCTGTGCCAGGGCAAGGATGTGGGGCCCCCTGTGTTGCTTTGATTAAGACAATACATTCATATTGGATATCAATGGGCAGGCAGGCGGGGGGCCCAGGCCAGCTCCTGCTCACTCCTGGCACCACCTCTTGGAAGCGGGTTTGGAGAGAAATCTCTCTCCCCCATGGCAAGAGCCCTGGCTTCCAATAAACAAGGGAGCAGAAGCCACTCTGGAGCTCAGGGAAGGAGAGGGCACAGGCGGGGGTAAGCCTGGGCCCAAGTGCAGAAGCGCACCTCGGACAGAGGGCCTTGGCAATGCCGAGAGGGGCACCGAAAGAAAGAGGGAGAGCATAGAAATCTCGGTGGATGTCCCCATCCAAGTCCACCCTCTCTCCAAACATTCTAAAAGGGAAGGAGGGTGGGGGTTTCGGCCATCTGAGCAGTTGGGCTGGAGCCATGCATCCGAGCACAGACTTGGCTGGACCTGTTGCTGGCAATGCCTGCTGCAGGCACTCTGGACTCTGTCTGATCCCCGGCAGACACGGCCTTGGCAGGTGAGCTGCGCCGCCACCTTTCCTGGCCCTGGCGGGCTGGCAGCTCTGAATGGACCAGGCTCGCGGGTGAGGAAAGTGGTGCAGGCTGAGGGGTGAGACCCACACTCCCCAACGCAAGGCTTTTCTCCATGTCTCCAAAAGAGAGCCCGCCTCCCACTGGCGGTGAGACCAAGGGTCAGCTGTACAGTCGTGTCCCAAAGAGGAACCTGCATCTGTGGAGGTGGCTGATCGGCCCGAGAAAGTCATGATTCTTATCATCCGTCCACCTTTTGTTGATTTGGCATTTTCTTCCCGCCTCCATCCATCTATTAACATTTATTGATAATCTGTCGCCACAGGCAAGATGCTGCTCGGTGAAAATAAAAGATGAAGAAGCTACAGCCCTGTCCTTGCGCTGTCCCCTCAAGATGTCCAGCATTATGATGACTGTATTTCTGAACCAAGCCTGAGGACACACAGCTGACCGGGCAGAGTGTACACAGGGGAACAGGCGTGGAGACCGAACCTGAAAGGCTGACACATACTGTCTCCACGCCAGCACTAAACAGAGAATTCACTCCGTCCTGGCCGCCCACCCTCTTGTCTAGCAGCTTTGCTGCTGAGGACAGTACGGGCCACTGCCTGGTGAACACGTGCGATGTGCCGGGCCTGCCCTGGACCACGGGTGCACCGCCTCCCACTCGGTCTCCTGCACAGGCCTGGGGAGAATGCACTGTGCAGTAGGAGGTGGAGGCAGGCCGGCCAGTCAGTGGGGGCACCACCCTTGTTGACTGGCTCTGACTCCTGTGCTCCCCTGTGCTGCTTCTGCACCCAGAGGCTTCGGACCATGGCCATAGGGGCGGTGGGCACAGCCTGCTGCAGGAGGCCCTGGTGTGTGGGCCTGAGTGTGCACGGAACGGTGCCCTCCAAACAGGAGCGTCTCAGCTTCGCCAGCGTGGGAATGGAAAGAACCGTGGGAGGTGGTGGGGCAGCCATGTGAGGCGCAGGGTTGGAGGCCCAGGCACTCTTCCTGGAGTGGCCTCACCTACTTTGCAAACTCGTTTGTATTACTTAACTTCTCTGAGCCTACTCTCATCCTGGGTTCCAGAGGGAAACCGGCTGATGCTGCCTGCCTGACAGCAGGACCAGGAGGAGCAATGAGATGGTCTGTGTAAAACTGCCTTATAAAGTGCAAAGTAGCAGCCTTGATTATTATTTCCCTTCCCGCACCTCCGCAAAGACCCCCGATCACAGGCCCTGCCCAAGCAACAGCGCAGGGTGGCCCCGCCCCCTCAGCCCGCTGTTCCTCCCATCCTCTTGGGTCTTCTCCTGCATCCCTGCCCCCACACCCTCACCTCCCCTGACTGAGGCTCTGGGGATAACTCTAAGTGGTAACTGACTCCAGTGCGCTGGAGGGCTGGGGCCCCACCAAACCATCTCCGGTGGCGCCCCCTCGGCCACCGCTGCCAGGATCGGTTTAATGCAGTCCGTTAGGGACCCGGCTCGGTGTTCGGGTGCAGGCAGCGGGAGTCTCAGCGCACCATGGTCTCTAGGCCTCAGGTCACCGGGCGGGGATTCCCCATTCTCGTCTCAGAAGCATGCCAGCAAGAGGGGTCCTGTGGTGGCTGCTGTAAGGGGGGAGCCACGGGCGGGCTCAGGGCGGGGCCGGGTTCCAGGGAAATGATGGAGGGGACGCGGGAGCCTGCAGGGAGGCCCAGCGCGCACTCAGCAGCTCAGAGCGGCGAGCAGGGCCTCTGCTCGAGCCTGAGCCGGGCACTTCATTTCCCAGAGACAACCGGCGCATTCTAATAATGTCTACTTGGGTTAATGAAAGTTGTCGGTTTCACTTAATAAATACATTACCATTCTTGGCCATACGGAATTGTCATGCTGGGCCCGGAACCGTGCATACAGCAGAGAAATGCTGGGAGCCGAGGACGGGTTGTGGGGGGCTGGCCAGCGTGGGGCACTCAGTGGAGAGCCAGGCGGGAGGGTGGACGGGACTTCCCCTTGGGAGTTCAGCAGAGAGATCCCTTTCAATGCACCTTTTCTCCAAGGTCCCATCAGAGCCACACAGGCACAGGGGCCATCCAGAGATGCTCCCATGTTTTCTCCCCGCTCAGACTGCCCCCTTGGGAGAGGCATCTCGAGGTAATTCTCCAAGTGGACTCAGGCAGACTTGGGAAGGCAACTCACATGTCCAAGTTCCTGAGCCAAGTGCCTTGGCCCAAGGTTGGCACTGAGGGGAGAGAACCCAGGGGCATGTTTAACGTTTGGGGACATTCTCCTCAAATTCTGCAGGGTCCTTAAGACTCCCCTGAACTGCCACAACAGGGAGGGACTGACCTAGCTGATGGTAGTTTCTAGATGACTAGAAGCTACTCAAGTAGCTTGAGAACCTGCCCGCCACACAACCTTCGACTCCAGGGCTTGACAATGGCACGTGGATGCTGATCCCAGTGACCAGAGGCCCTCCTGGGCCTCAGTGAACCAGCCACAGGGTTGGTCATGGGGCTTCAGTGTAGCCAGTGCCTCCCAGGGGCCATCGGAGTGGGTGGCGGGCTCTGTCACAGGACAGGTTGGGGCTCTGGCTCCCTAGCCCAGGAAAAGACGGAAGTGATGGGCCCACCTCCTCCTTTTACAAGAAGGGAAACTGAGGCCTGAATGGCAAGGTGATCACCTCGCTTTAGCGAAATTTTGGCATTTGACCGTGTGAGCATGTGATAGCCGGTGCCGATTTCTGATGGAAATGGGAACTCTCAGCTGCAGGGGAAGGACTGAGGGTGAGAATCAGGACCCAGAGGCCAGGAGGCGGGGCCTTGCAGACTACACTGTGGCCCCCTCCACCAGAGGGAGCAGCCCCTGAGAACGAAGGTGGGCTGTCCTCGGTGGAGGCGGGGCAGGAGCTCTGGCTCCCCCAGGCCTGGAGATCAGCAGCCCTCCCTATTCAGAGAACTGCTATTGCCATCACTATTCGCTCTCTTGTAGGCTTCCTCTGTCTTCAGAGTAGCAACACTTGAGCAGCGAGGTCAAAGCAAGGGCACGGCGGCAAGGCTTGGATCTCTGTTCTTCCCACGGGCACCACTCCGTAGATGGAGAACCCAAGCCCCCCTCCTTGCTGAAGGGCTGAGTCTGCCCCAGATGGGCCACCACCTTCCCCTCTTTGGGTCCCAGTTCTGTAAAGAGCACTGATGAAGACAGAGGGGCGCTGCCCTGGGGGAGTTTCCAACCCACAGGGGCCCTAAGCAGGCCTGGCAGGATCCCTCTGAGGGAAGGAGAAAGGCCTCTGTTGGGAAAGCCTTACAGTTGCGAGGCTGGGGAAAGGGCCCAGGGCCCTGCCCCGCCAAGTAGTTCTCCCCCAGCCTTGCTTACCACCCCGCTGGCCGAATTGTCCGTCTCTCCCCAACCGCAGGGGAGGGTGAGGGCCACTGCCCTACCCACACCGTCACCCACCCCCCAGGGAGGGGCAGGCCCCGGAGAGCCTGAGCTGGGTGATGGATCCAGGAACACTGCCTAGGTGGGGGTGGGGTGGGGTGGGTGGGAGAGAAAGGCGGGAGGCACCTGAACAGGTGGTCTCCGAGCCAACCACGGGAGCCTCCCATCCACCTGGCAGGTTGAAGAACAAAGCATTTGTGAAATCTAATTAGCGCAGCCCAACTTTTGACTTCCTGCGTGCAGGGCTCCTCCTCTAGCTCCAGGCTCTGGAGCCGCATTAAGCTGCCTAAGACCGCCTCATTAAATTCACTAACCTTGCTTTTCCACTGTGTTTAGCTCCTGGTGCCCTTCCCTGTCTGTGGGAGGTTCGTCCGTGGCCTGACTGGAGTGGTTCCCAGGCAGGTGTTTTAGGAATGCACCCCTTCTCCCCCCTCCCCTAAAACTGCTTTCTCATGAGTAGGTAATTACCCGGAACTGACACATCCTGGGCTCCAGCAGGAGCCCCCACTTCTCACCTCTTCTTGCCTAAGGGGATGGTGCTCTGGGTGGTGCAGGGAATTGAACCCAGAGGGGAGGCTGGCGCAGAGCAGAGTGCTGGGTACGACTCGCCAGGTCTGCGATCTGCAGCAGTGATGCTGGCAGTCTGGACACGCCGGAGAGAGGCTGGGCCGTGGGTGGGCGTGCAGGAAACCACGGCCTATGCAGGGGGTTAGTGCCGACGGCAATTTCAGCTCTCCGTTGGGGGTCTTGGAATGTATCCCTAGCAACTAAGGGGGGATTATTGTCATAGGCCCTCCATCAAAGGGAAATTTTCTCTCTTGAGCAGAACTCAATGAGATAATGCCTGTGAAGTATTTGGTCCTGTTCTTGGCTCACGGTGCTCAGTGAGCACCAGATATTACTGCTCTTACCGCTGCCACCACCGTCGGAACCCTGCCCATCACTTTCCTCCTCCACCCTGTTCGCTTCTCCAGCTTCGAACCACTGAGGGACAAGGTGTTTCATAGAGTCAGACTTCTCTGGAACTTCAAGGGTAGTTCTCTGCGCAACCTACGCAGCAGCCCGTGCTGGCTCTGTTGGTGCCCTCGGTGAGCACATGCAGTGAAGCTACGTTCCCCAAGCCTGTGCTGCTTCAGACTTGACTTTGAGGACTCAGTGTTTTCGCGTTTCCCACCTCATCGCATCGTCTTCACTTTCTGGCTCACCATTTTCTAGGCCTCCTCTCTTTCTGGAAGGCGTGGTGGGCAGAAGGCCATGCCAGAGCCCAGCATTGCCATATAATTTGCCCGAGCTTGCTTTCCTTTTTCCTCCCGCAGTTGGCTGCTCTCTGGGCCGTAGCCTGTTGGGCATACCTGTCCACAGGCCCTTTTTTTTTTTTGGCAGATAAGACCACAGCAACCTCCCCACCTGCTGCTCACACGTTGGCCTCTTTACAATTCATTCCCCACAAACCAGCCACTCTGATGCTTTAGGAACAGGTCACTTCTCAGTTTCACCCATGAGCTTAGGCTAACGACCCAAATTCCTAACAGGCCGCACTGTCTCTCTGGAACCCGCCCCCCCCCCCCCCGCCCCAACCACGCCGGGTCCTCCTCTGGTGCCTTTGGCCACATGGCTCTTCCTCGGTTCCTTCTGTGCTGTGCTGTCCCTCTCAGTGTCACCTCCTCAAGGAAGCCTCCCTGCCCCAGGCCCTGTCCAGCTCAGGACACACTCATGTCACCTGTGCTTCTCCCCACAGCTGTCACCACTGTTGCAGTGAGATACTTTGTGGTGTGTTGGGTGGGATGTCAACCTTCCACTAGGGTTTCGGTCCAAGAGAGCTCGAGTCCCCCTGCTCAGTGCGGTGTGGGCGGGACCCCGGCACGCTGGGATTGGTAAGTGCTCCATCGCCGCGTGAGCGGATGAATACATACGACATCAGTTTGGGTTAGTTTGTTCTTACGCTTGTTCTCACTATGTTCTCTTATTATCTGGTGAGCTTGCAAGTGGTAAGGAATAGTTTTTTTAAAAAAGTACACTCATTTAAAAAATGAGATATAGTTCACATAACATAAAATTTGCCCTTTAAAAATGTACCTACAGTTCCGTGGTTTTTAAGTATATTTACACCATTTTGCAATGACTGCCATCAGCTAATTCTGGAACATTTTCCTCCCCCCGATAATAGACCCTGTACCAATCAGCAGTCACCTTCCACACCTCTTCCGCGCCTCCCCCTTCCCACCCCCAGCGACCACTAACCTACCCTCTGGCTCCGTGGATTTGACTGTTTGGACATTTCATGCAAATGGAATTAGACACACGTGGCCTTTTGTGACTGCTTCCCTCGGTGCACGATTTCAGGGCTCACCCGCGCTGGGACGCGGGTCAGGGCCCCACCCCGCTCCGTGGCAGAGCAATACCCCGCCGCAGGGGCATGCAGCATTTGTTGACCTGCGCCTCACCGGTTAGATGTTGGGCTTCTGCTCTTTGGTCGTTATGAATACAGCTGCCGACCCTTTGTGCAAAGTCCCCGCGCGCGCCCTCAGGTTTCCCCGGGCAGACACCGAGGGAGGGAGTCCTGGGTCGCAGGGCAACTCTATGTTTCACTTTCGGCAAAACTGCTGAACTGTTTCCTGCAGACGGTTTTATTTTTATTTATTTAATTTTTTTAAGTGAAGCAGATGGACCTGGGTAGGGCTTCCTAATTTTTAATTTTCATTTAGTTTTGATAAAAAACTCTCTTAGAAATATTTTAAAAACCATGAGATGTCCGGGCAGAGAATTGTGTGTGTGTGAGTGCACCTAATTCCAGGGGTGTGGGAACCGTCAGACACGGGCTGCGGACCCCGGCGTTCGGCGGTTACAGGCTCGCGCGCGCGGCGCTTTAAGGTTGTGTTAGTTTCTCAAACGCAAAGCTCCACCTACATTTTTGGCTTTTCCACATGGATAAAGGAAATGGATAATCTGACTAATAATTTCTGATCCATGTCTGATTTCCATCTGGGATCCAAACACTCAGCAGCCAATCAGCTGCCCCGATTTTTCCGCCCACTCTGTAATCATCTGATTGATGTGCAATTATCTCACTCTGCTCCGGCACACGCTCTTCCCCTTCTCTTGTTTGCGATCCGATGCCAGATAACCTTCATTTTCCCCCATTTATTTTGTGTATTGGCCACTGTTTGATGTAATTATTTTTGCAATCATCTTCTATTAGGTGGAAGAATATTGCAGTAGAGAAAGGAGGAAACGAAAATAAATGCCTTCCTGACAAGTTCTAATATTTTATGTTCACAAATAATCTCCCAATATCAGAGCAATAATATTATTTTCTCAATGTGCATTTATTAAAATGTAAAGTAGCTCCCTCAGATTGGGAACGAAAACCCTTGCACTACCTTGGCCAGAAAATATCATGTATTTATTTCAGATTCCATTTCTGGAATTTTAATTCTGCCACTTCCCTCTCCCCCACCCCCACACACAGCCTTTATCTAGCAGGGGAGTGAACCTGGGGGTTGATTTCTGAAGAGGCATTGTGGGATGCTCAGGACCTTAATTTGGTTTTAAGAATTGCTTTTGACTCTAGATTTACAACGAGGTGCTTTTCGGTGTAATTCTTCTGGCTGGAAACTGAACAGATCCCTCCCATTGTAGGTGGCACTTTGGCACCACATTTTACGACTGAGGTGCAGAGGTGAGAGAGGAGCCGAGGAGACTTAGAAAGGAGAAGAGGGCTAACAAGGTGGGTTTTACGGGTTGGAAGAGTTGACTGCATTATCTGTTTCTCTAAAGCACCTAATGGGATACCCGCTGGATGTTAGTTTGAAGTCAGGATGTTAACTTCCAGGTAGCCTGTTGATGAAGATACTGGGCTGGAAGTCAGAAGCCAGGACATCTAAGCCTGTTCCCCCCGTAAGAAGAAGCTTTCTGACCTTGGACAGATCACATGTGCCCTTTGGACAGTGTTCTCCAGTGCAGAAGGCAATAGGGAGGTAGATGGGCAGATTTTAATCCTGGCTGTGTCCTGGGAGCTTTGGAAACTCCTGTGATGGCCAGACCCTTAGATCAATGAAATTGGATTTCTTACAGGTTGGATCTGGATGTCGGTGCCTTTATGGAATACTCCCTGGGTGATCCTATCTCAGGGTCCAGATGACCTTAAAGGCTCCTTCAGAATCCTGGTGGCTGGATACTATGAGGCTGGGCAATGATGTGTCACCAGCTGAAGCTGGTGAGACACTTTGGCAGACAAACGAGCCCCCGTCACTGGCTCATGATTCCAAGCTGGGGTTTGAGGTGTCTCTGCTGAGGGACTCCACGTGAGGGGTGGCGAATGGAATGGAATTTCTCTTGGCATCAGGCCTGGGTTGGGCAGGTAAATCTCCCTTTCTTTGTGGGCCCTTGGTGCTGAGAAGATGGATGAGCCAGGGCAGGTAAAATAGCTTTTGTTCCTTGGAGAAAGGCATGTAGAAAGATAAGGCAGGCTTATTAGTTTTAGAGAGGACCTGGGACTGTTTAGCCTGGAAAAGAGGGGACTGAGGGGGGAGTGATTTGTGGTCTTTGAGAGGCTGAAAGGTTGTCGTGTGGAAGAGGGATTGGAGTGATTCTAGGTGCTCAGGGGGCTGAACCCAGGCCAGCGAGGAAGGAGGCTGGGAAACTCATTTTGTTGCATTAGAAGAGGGAATTGTTGCAATGTAGCACGGTGCCCGTACTCCCTGCATACGTCTCTGTCTTATGACCTGCTTTCATGACCATCTCTACCTCGAGACCATATCGTTTCCATTTTCGTATTCCTAGCACCAAATCCAGTCCCCGACACAGTCCTCAATCAATGTTTATCATTTCTGTGATTATTAATTACTGTCATTAATGCCCACTGTGCAAAGCACTTTTCCTGCTTTATTTCCCTTAACCCTTCCAATGCTTTGTGAGCTGGGTATAGTTATTACCCCACTCTGCAGTTAAGGAAGCTGGAGCTTAGGGAGGTTAAGTAATGTGCAAAGTCACAGCCGGTATGTAGCAGAGGCTGGCTGTGAACTCCAGCCTGTCTGACTTAAAAGCCGTGCTCCCAGCAGCTGCCTGCCAGGACCCTGGGCGGGTTCCCCGACTCCGCAGGCATTGAGAATGAAAGTAGACAACTATTTGGTTGACCTGGTTTTGCGACAAGTACAAATTGAGTTAGATTAGTCCCGGATGGTGATGCAGCCAGAGGCTGGGTAGACTTTAAAGTCCAAAGACACTTGGTTTCTGCTCCCCTCAGCCTCTTACCCTGGGTCCCGCCAGCAAGGTGCTGGCCTGGTCCAGGCAAAGAGCCGCAGTGCCTTCGACCACACAACCACATGATGGAACTGCTCTCCGGGCGGCTGTGTCCATCTCCAGCTAGTGGGCTTCCTCTGCCACCCGCCGGCGTTTCTCATGAAGCCCCGTGGTCACATGGCCGTGACCATGGGCAGCAGACTCCTTCATCAGCCCCTGATGGCAGGACAGGATGGAGAGAGGTGTCCTGAGTGTGGGTGTGGGGACGTGTGAGTGCTCTGGGCAAGAAACGTTGTGCCAGCCTCTCAGTGCCTCTCACGTGGATGCAGAGACCGCGCTGCCGCATGGCTCAGGGTACAGGCGGAGGAGCGGAAGCAGCCCATGAAGGCGGGAGCGCTCCAAGGAAGTCTTTCATCAAAGGGATGGCATAGCTCAAAGCACAGAAATAATATTCCTGAGACAGCACTGCCAATTAGTGGAAGGCTGTGAGGAGAAGGGTGAGATGGAAGCCAGGGAGGAGGAGCGAGTGGGAGAGGGGCTCGAGTGGGGCGAGGAGAGACTGCAAGAGGGAGGGGGGAGGGAATGTTGGTGGGATGGGCGATTCCTTTAACATGGCGGACGCTGCTTTAGACAGACGTCCTGGCACTCAGCGCTGGCCCGGTGGCTCAGGGGGTTGGGGCATGGTCCCCGTTCACCAAAAGGTTGCGGGTTTGATTCTGGTCAGGGCACATATCCAGGTTTCAGGTTCAATCCCCAGTCGGAGCAAGTGATCGATGTCGAGTTCTCACATGGATGTTTCTCTCTCTCTCTCTCTAATTAGTAAACATATCCTCTACGAGGATCAGATAAATAAATAAATAAATACAATTGGTTTTTAAAGAAAGTTTAATCCCCCTAGGGATTGTCAAACTGAGTAGAAGCTACGGTTAGTGCTTTCTCTGACCCCACATTCATCCTCTTCCTGTCGGCTCCAGATGCCTTGACAGTCTTTGGATCTTTTCCTCCTGCCTCAAACCCTACTTTACATTCCTTCGCTAGCTTCTTGCATTTCAGTGAAACCCACAGAAGGCAACCTGTGCTTTTTGCTTTTTTTCTTAGAGAAGAGACTAGTGAGGAAGGCTGTGTCCAGCTCACAAGGATGAGAACAGACAGAGCAACGGGCCCGGGGCCCAGGGTTCTCTCTTTCTTCTTCTGTACTTGTATATCGTTGGAAGTGACCCGTGTGCTCAACTTGCAGGTTTTTAAAGAGCAGAGCCCAGAATCTGTTAAAGGGCTTGAATGCAAACTCATGCAAAGGGCAAAGTCATCTTAAAAGAATTATTATTCATTTCCCATTGCAGTTAATTTTGGCACCTTCATCAGGATTTAAATTCTAGTACCATATCATATCAAAGGAAAAAAAGTATTTGATGTACATGTTAATTACTGCTAAGATGTAGCTACTTAAATCAAGAGTTTAATCTTCATTTGACTATTCAGAACAGCTCTGCATGGGGGGTGGGGAGAAGCCCTTTTGATTTGCGTTATTTAAATAGATGATGAGAACGTCAAGTAAAATGGCTCCCTATTTTTTAAACCAACATTTGAAATTAGTACCCAGCTAAAGGAAAAATAGTTAGGAAAATCAAGTTCCTCCAGGAATTCCCAAGTCTGCCTGTTCTGTGAAGTATGAGAAGGCAGTGAATAATATAATTTCGTGTGCTCAGAGACCTGAGGCTCTGCAGAGCGGTAGCCTAATGGTAAGTGAAATCTTAAAAGCGTGTTAGGGGCCTAAAGAGTAGCTCTATGCAGAAAATAATGTACTATTACTTAAAAGCTCAGTTGCCAAAACAATGCTACTCTTGGATATACTCTTTATAAAAACCATCTTGGATGAATCCCTAATGCACATTTTTTTTATACCACGAAACTATAAAACCTACCGAAATACCAAGCTATTTACCAAGTGATTAAGTCATAGCCATTTATTATAGTTTTACTAGAACGTTGTTTTCTTGGATTTCCAAGGCTTTATCAACTCAGATATAATACTTTGCTCCTAATAATCCCTATTGATTTCACTATATTACCTTATATTTTTAGATTTGCTTTACTGCGTTGCACTAAATTCTCCCCTGAATGTGCTGTATAAAGTGAGATATATCATTATGTCTCCTAAACCTCACGCAGATAATCATCTTGCCTGACTTGGGTGAAGCATGCTCCTTTTTGGCCGCTGACAGAGCTGAGGACCCGACGGAAAGGGCTTCTTCGCAGCCCCTGGGCCTGCTGGCTGTGAAGCTTCTGCCCGGGTCCCTGGCGGGTGTGGGAGTCGGGGCCTCGCGCAGGTTAGAGAATGCATCTGGGATGGCATTTGTGTCACTGGGTTGCTACAGTGGCTCATCTCTCTTGGGATGTGTGGCTCAGGCTGCATCTTCAGGGTGCTTTGCCGACAACCATTGTTCAAGTGCCAAATCGGCCAATGGAGAACTTGGAGAAAGTTCTTGGAGGAAGTTACCACAACTTTGGGTGCTGTTAAACACGGTGGCACATTTTATCTCATGTTGAACCCTGATCCTCCCTTCTTGGGATGAAGGGGACAGTCGCTGCTCTGGCTGGTGAGTGATGCGGCCACCGATCCCTCTGGGGGAAGGGCAGCTACTGGTAAGCCCTCTGCAAGGCAGCCATTGGTGGCTGCCATGGCCACAGCAAGGCCTCACACACTCTTATTAGGTCCCGGGGTAATGAACTTGACAGCTTCATTACACTTGAAGGGAGACTGGGCTCTTGACTCCCAGGAGCTCAAATTCTAAAGGAGGAAATTAATCACAATCACCACACTTCTCATGATGAAAACTACATGCCAGAGGCTGTTCTATGTGCTTTATCTGTATCTATTCTTTTAATCCTACAATAGATCCCGTAAGGTAGACGCTGTTTCACCACAAGGAAACTGAGGCACCGAGAGGTTAAGGGCTTTGCACAAGGTCACACAACGAGGGTGTGGTGGCTCCAGAATTCCAAACCAGCCCACCTGACCCCCAGAGTCCAGGCTCTTGCTTAATTAAATTACATTTACATCATTGTTACAACCTAGGAAGTCTTGTCCATTGATTATTTCATGTGATCATCCCAACAACCTTTGGTTCCATTTCAGAGACAAACAAACAAACAAACAAACAAAACCAAAAAAAAAAAAAACCCCAAAAAACCCCCAGGAGTAAGTGGTCATTTGTCTATGGAGACATAACCCAATCTGCTAGCCTGATGGAAGGACAGCCTTTTCCTCCTCTCTCTTTCACTTTTTAAAAAATCCTCATGTAAGGATATGTTTATTGATTTGACACACCCACACACACACACACACACACAGATGTGAGAGAGAAATATCAATCAGTTGCCTCTCTTAGCGCCCTGACCTAGGATTGAACCCGCAATCTAGGTATGTGCCCTGACCAGGAATTGAACCTGCAGCCTTCTGGTGTGTGGTTATGGGACGATGCTGCAGCCAACTGAGCCACCAGGCTAGGTCCTCTCTCCCTCTCCTAAACACTCCCTCGTGGTGAAAGACATGCCAACATGGCGCACAGAAGGAAAACCGAGGGCCGGGGCATGGTGCAGTCTGCTCACAGGAAGCCGGTCCCCTCCCTGGGGGTGTATGAGACGAGCCCCCTGAAAGCCGTGTCAGAGCAGCGAACGGCCTCGATTTGGATTGCAGGCAGGCGGCTGGACGGGGGCACTCTCAGCGCCCTCACGTCTCTGTGGGCACCCCTCCGATGTTGGCCGCTCCTTCACTGTAGCTCCAAGGTCTGAAGGAAGGAACAGTGTTGGTGTTTTATGATGCTGCCTGCTGGTGTGCTGATGAGATTTTGCAGCCACAGGACTGATCAGAAAAGCATCTACGTGAACCGTGCGTGGTGAGGAGGGAGGAGAAATCCGAAGTGTGGGAAGGGAGGTAGAAAGGGCAGAGGTGACAGGACAGCAAGGACAGAGACAGCACTGCACTCAGGGCTGAGCTGCGTGCAGAGCGTTCCCTCTTGCTTTCTTCTTTTTAAAAGATTTTATTTAGCTATTTTTAGAGAGAGGGGAAGGGAGGGAGAAAGAGAAGGAGGGAAACATCAATATGAGAGAGAAACCTTGGTTGCCTCTTGTACACGCCCTGACCTGCAACCTGGGCATGTGCCCTGGGTTCAAACCTGCAACCCAGACATGTGCCCCGACCAGGAATCGAACCAGAAACCTTTGACTTCGCGGGACGATGCCCAACCCCCTGAGCCGCACCAGTCAGTGCCCGTCCTGCTTTTCCAAGAGAAAAGGAAAGACCAGCCAGGGGAGGTCAGGAGAATGTCACTGACTAAATCTTCAGCCAGAAGACAAAGACACACAGTGAAATTCTAGGTCCTGAAGAAGGTGAACCAACCCAACAACCAACCAGGCAGAAAGCTCTTTTCCGTGTATTGGGGCCTGAGTTGAACCTAGCAATTAAAGTTATTCCTTTTTCCTTCCCAGTACGGAAGGGGCTGGCAGGTAGATACTGTAACCCACTGAGAAAATAACACTGAGCAGTTGTCTGAAGTCAACAAATAATAGTTGAACGGGTCAGCATCAAAGAGACAGAAGCTCGGATGAGGAGGCAGAGGGACCAGTGTCTTCTCCACCTGGAGTGACTGCTCTTCCACCTGTGGCCTCAGAAGGACCATCCTCGCTGGTGACGGATGCTGATTTAGAGCTCCGCCATCCCTAGAGGACAGGTCAGGCTACTAACAAGGAACATGCCTTTTTGTGTCAAATCAATAGGAATGAAGAACAAGGACAGCCAGTGGGGGGGTGCCAGGATGAAAGATGGGAGGGTCAGGGAATGGGGATGTTGGTACAGCTGAGATCATCTGTTATTCTCATGAAACAGATGATTCTTTTCTTGTCTTCTGATTTGGGCTAGGGAAAGAAAACAAAACCCCAGGTTTTTCTTAGACCGTGAAGCATGAATTACACCAGATAGATGAGGAAAGCTCCATTAGGTGCTTAAAAAGCAATTATGATGAAAAGATCAAGAATCCTTGGTTCATTTCTAGCAGGTAAACAAACGCCTATTTAGACTGGTGTGAACACCGGCGCGTCCCCTTCCTGGTCTGGGTGCCTTCACGGGGGGCTTGGAACACTCTCCTATGTTACCCTCCTGACAGATTATGCTGTGCAGAGGCAGGCTGCCTGGGCATGTCGTGTAATTCAGCATTAAGCATCCTATTGATTCACTGAAGTGCTGCCGTGGATGTTAATGGAGACAAATACTGTGGCTGTGATTTTTCAAAGGGTTGAGTAATTCCCAAGCATCTATAACATCTGTCATTATGTAACGTGGGGTGACCTCAAGATCTCTGACTTGAGGCCAACCATGAGGGCTGGACAGTAAAAGGGGCCTGTGGGCACTGACCCAGGTCTTGAGGAGGTAGCCTGTCCTTTTTCTAAGACCTGCCAAGGTGAGGACAATGGGAATTGGGGTGGGGGGACCGGGTGGTGGTGGTGGAAGCAGAGGTGATTGTGACAGCATTTCCTGGATCACAAAGGTCACTGATTATTAGAAAGTAGGGCGTTCTACCTTCTTGTCATGAAGCTTCCCTGGGAAGTCAGCTCCTACCCTGTTGTAGAGAGTAGGGTGGGTGGTCCCCGTTCTTAAGCCGGAAGCACTGCAGAGCTGGGATGACGATGAAGCAGAGCTCTTCCGATCTGCAGCGCCAGCTCCGACCCTGTGCCCTGCTCCATCTGCGCATGTGACCACATTAGTGTGTGACTCCAGTGGCTGCTTTCAGAGAGGTTAAGTTTCTCACTCAAGGTCACACAGCAAGGTAGTCAGGGACTGGACTATATAATCCAGCTCTGAGGATTTCCTACCCAGCTCTATTCTCAGTCACCTTTTGGTAGGGTCTCTGGAGACTGTTTGAGTGTATGGCCTGAAACAAGTGATATTCTCTTCCACAAAGACTCTGTAAAAACCTCAGGGTTAGTAATTGTAAGAAATCAGTTACTCACAAATCCCATTTTAGTCAAATTCTGCAGGCTGCCCAATCTTTCCTGCGCTCCAGCTCAGTCTCCACGCTGCTGCTCACATCATCATTCTATAAGACACATCTGATCTTGTCACTTGCTGACACAGAGACCTCCATCAGCCCCTCTCTGAGGACAGGATACGCTCCTCGGCCTCATCCTCACAATCTCCCCCTCCCTATAGTCTTCCATTTCGTGTCCTGCCCCTCCTGATCCCAGCAGCCTCTCTGGACGTTGCTGACCATCCTATCCCCTCCCATTCTCTGTGTGTTTTGCACAGGAAATTCTGTGTCTTCTACATCTGGCCCTTGCCTGCTGCTCAGGAAACTCTCATCCCTCCTTCAAAAGAGCCTGTTCTTCTATCTCACCTCTGAGGACCCTCCCTGCCTCTCCCGTGTGGGGTTAGGAGCAGCCCTGCCCCTCCGAGATCCCACAGTACACTGCTCATCCTTTATTGTAGCTTTATTCTAACAGCCTTCTTGTTGGACTGTGTGTGTGTGTTTTCTTGTCTACTTCCATTGTTATTTGAATTTCTGTGGTGAGGGGAGGTGCTTTTTTCCCTTTTCTATCCCACTTCTTGGCACACAGTAGGTGTACTCTATGTGCTTTCTCAATGAATGGGGGGAACGTGTTCTGGAATAGTAGGCTGTTGGGGTAGGAGCTGCCAGCAAGGTTTAAGGTGCATACGTTGGCCCTGTGAGACACATTTTCATAGTCTTGGGTCCAGGAGGGACCTGCAAGGGATTGAGACCTAGAGGCAGAAGAGCAGTGCCTCACCTCAGCAGCGTGTCAGGGGGTGTGGGAAGGTGTGCCCTTTGCCACCGTGTTCTTTGAACCCAGTGGCCCCGAGTGTATGTGCAATCATGTGCCCCTTGGGGAGCCGACGCGGACATTCAAATGGGAAAGCCGCACACCCTACTTTGATAGCCATCAGACTGATGAGTAGGGTTGATATTCAAACATTTAGTAACTGGCCCAGCAGGTGCATTGACCAATCAGAATGAACACAGGCCACGGGGCTGAAACAGAATCCTCCTCACCAAGCATGAACTCATTCGTGCTGGACAGTAAGGGGTGTCTTGGATGCGGGTCTGGGAACAGCAGAGGCACGCTGGGTGAGGGGGTTTGGAACAGTGGCTCCTCTCCTGTCACCGTGAAAGTACTTCAGTATTTTAACAATGCGCCCCGGCAGGGCTGTACCGGTGCCTACCAGCCTATTGATAAGTCCCATGAAAGTACAGCAGCAAATTTTGAACTCGAAAGATGATGTGCGCCTGTGTGTGTGTGAAAAAATGAGGCACAGCTTTCATAAGCCGGCAGCGTGCACTTGTACTTCAGTGTGAAGAGAAGGAAGTGGAAATAAGGGAATTGCAGGTCTAGACAGCATGAGCTCACAGAAGCGGGAGTGGGCCTGTTTGGGAGATGGCTGCATGGCTCTTGGAATCACTGGGCTCATGAGGAAGGACAAGTAGGCGGAGGCCGGGTTGCGAGGAGCCTGAGAAGCCACATGGAAGTTTTGTTACCCTGCCTGCATCCCCAGGTTCTCACCCTTTAGCCGAACCTCACTGCTTGGGCAGGCTTCCAGTCGGCCCTTGCTGGGACCATCCCCAAGTCTGGGGCTGTTCCTCGGTGAGCGGGACAAGGTCCTCCTTAATTAGGAATGTGGTGGCAGCCTCCCTGGCTCCACGGTGACTGATGTGCCCTTCCGCTGCCACCCACGTGGCCCATGTGCCCTACCGAGGTACATCATCTCCTAATTAACACGTCTTGTCAGGTCCAGCAGTTGGCTTTGGTAAACATGCTCCTAGCAGCTGTCACTGGGCCTCTGTGTGGGGCCTGCCGCCTCATTAGCTCCAGAGAGGGAGGTGGCACTGGCACAGGGCGGGGGGCAGGGGGAGGATGTTCTTTGTGGGGGTGTTGGCAGGAGGAAAGAATGTCGGATGCTCCGAGAGAACTCCCAGGGCCCCACGGAGGACTCAGCTCGGAGTGCGGTGGGAAAAAACTTCTCTTTTTCCTAGCACAGTGACAGGACTGGGTAGGTGCCACAGTGCCCAGGAACTGGAAGGCCTGGGTCCACATGGTGACTCTGCCACCACCTAGGAAGGGTCAGTGTCCCCCTCAAATTCATGTGCGAAGCCCTCATATTCACTGCGGTGGTGGTGGTAAGCAGTGGACCCCTGCGAGGTAGTTAGGTTTGGGTGAGGCCGTGTGGGTGGAGCCCCATGGAGGGATTAGCACCCTCATACAATAAAAAGAGGAAGAGCTCTCTCTGCACACACCAGGGAAAGGCCCAAGAGAATGTAACGAATGGGGAAGAGAATCCAGCCACGCTGAGATCCTACTCTCAGGCTTCCAGCCTCCAGAGCCACGTCTGCGGCCTGAGCCACGTAGTCTACGGTACGTAGTTAGAGCAGCTTGACTGGACTAAGATGAAGGCTCAGCCTCTTCATTTGAAAGAAGGGTATGGTCCCAGCCCCACCTACTCACAGGCTTGCTGAGTGGGTCTAATGAGAAAATGGAGATTCTGAGGGATTAGCAACTCTCTGTACTATGACGTAACAAGGCACGGCATGGCTCTGATTTGGGGATACCAGGGAGCACTCTGGGCTCAGACAAGATTAGTGCTGTGATGTGTCTCTGAACATAGCTCGCCTGCCTTTCTGGGGCCTCCTGCCTGCATCATACGGTCACTCATTTTTATCAAACGCTTGCTCTCCCCTCTCTAATCCTGCCTAAGCCCTCTGCCTCCTTGGAGGGGCCAGCCCGGCCTCCCCTCCTCCCTGGGGAGGAGCATGAGGAGACCCCAGAAGGAAATGCTCTTCTTTCTCTGGCTGCCAGAGCGCCACCCGGGGCTCAGCCTCCCTCGTTCTCAGTTACTGGGCAGACGGATGGAGCCCACCCCTCGGCCTTTTCCCCTGCCCTGGATTGTAAGCACATAGTAGGCAGTCAATGACAGTCTGCGGCACAGGAGAAGCAGTGTGTCTCATTCCCGCTGCTTTCCCAATGGTAGTGGGTGATCTCGCAATTACGTCCAACAACTTGTCCATTGTCAACTTTTCTACAGAGCTCCCTCTGAGGTCTAACCAACATCTCCCTTCGGGTGGCACGTATCTATTTCTTCTTTGTCTGTTCTACCACAAAATAGGAACCCGATTGAATCCTCTCTGCCAGTACTGGAGGGTGATACTGAGTGCCCGCACCTTCCCCAGGGCCAGCCTGCTACCTGGAGCCAGTCCTGCTCCCCGAGGCCCCTCCAGCTCCTTGATCCTGCACAGGGTCTGTCCTGCATAAAGTCTGAGCGATGGAGGGGGTTGTGAAAGTGCCCAATCATAGCAGAGAGGTGGACTTCTCCAGCCAGCAGAGGTGTCGAACCCACACAATCTGTAAATCTTTGGTAATGAGCACATCCTAATGAAGGGAGCCAAGAACGAGTGGCCACGGGATGCCGGCTGAAGACTTTAATTAAAATGCTGCTGTCTATTCAGTTTCCCTGACTTTTCTCCTTTTCCCCTCATCAGCACCCCTCCCCCGGTCTGTGATGCATATTTCTTGCTTCTGGATGCAGCCTGTGCGGGAAATGTGTGTCTCTTATTTCCTCTCTGGGGGATTCAGAGCCCTTCTGTGGCATGGGTGTGGGCTTGGTTTGACAAGGATGTGCACATGGGCGTGGAGGCAGAGCAGGAGTAGGCTGCCCAGAGCCAAGCAGATGTCTGCATCCCAGGGAGCACGGCGGGGATCCAAGCAGGCTCAGGAATGGGTGGCAGCTGCTAGCCTCGTGAGCTTCCTGGGGTGAAGCTCCAGGGTGAGGGCCAGGGGACCAGCTGAGGGACTTCTGGGCCAAAGGGGTGTTTCTTGGGCCACTTTTTAAGTGGCTTCATGGAGTGGGGAGCAAAGGCAGCTGTGAGGAAAGGGCTTTGCCTTGCTTTCTCTGGGGGTGGAGTCAATACCTCCCGTTTGTTTCTCCAGATCCTTGCCTTAGGCTTTGGATTGGGTCTGGCCAAGGAGAAGGCCTTGGCAGGACCCTGGGGGGAAAGGAGGACAGTGAGGTTGGACTCATGCTTCCCCTGGTTCTTCCTCTGTGAGGTCACCAGGGCCAGCCTGTCCCTCCACTGGAGTCCACAGTTCCTTGTCAAGGAAGCTACTCTAGACATCCTTTCTTGGTTCTCCCACTCCCTCTAGACACCCCTCCCCTCACCCCTGTTCTGAGCCACCCACCCCCCGGCATTCTAGCCCCAGGTGCTGTGTTATTCCACATTACTCCCTGAGCACAGCCCAGCAACACAGCCCATCTATGCAGCTCTCCCCAGATTCCTCAGTTCCGTGTGTCATCTGTTTTCCGCCAGGATCCTGATGGAACCACCTGCTCTCTTCCAGGCACCGCCCCCCTTGACCTTCCCACCCCACACACAGTCAAAGGGGGTCCTCATGGTGCTGGCTGTTCCCGAGAGGGCGGCTGTGATGTAGAGCAGAGGGATGTCTTGTGGGTGACAGAGATCTCCGTTTCCAGGTGGATGAGTTGGGTTTAGAAACACGCTAGTGAGTTTGCTTCCCAGCACCCAGTGATAGCCCTCCAACCGATCCAAGTCCGTGTGTGTGTGTGTGTGTGTGTGTGTGTGTGTGTTGGGTGAGGTGGGAGTGAGGTTCATTCTGCCCCCAAATGTTTCTCTGAGGACTGTTGTCTGTTCTTACTGATATTAGGCCACTGCAGTTGAGACTTGACAAGGATTTAAGGGCATGCTCTCTGTAACTGATATTTAACAAAGAACCGAAGCAGGTAGTCTAGCAGTCGATGGGAATCTCTCCCTTTTTCATTCTTTCCCTCTTTTATTTGCTCCCTGTTGGTGATGAGGACTGATTGCAAGGATTTTTGTGGGGAAGGGAGTAGGGCATTCACCCCAGGCTGGGAAAGACCACACCGAGATACAGCCTGGGAGCCAGGCTCTCCGGACCCTTCCCAGCCAATGATGATTTACCCCCTGCCTCTCCCCACGGCTGGCCCTCGAGTAGGGCTTCTGGTCTTGGCTTCGCTGACTGACACCTCCTGCAGGGGCCTCTTTCCAGGGCCCCTAACTTTTAGACACATGCCTGCCCCCAGCCAAGGGGCTTGTCATTGATTCCTCATTGGCCCTTTTGCCCAGTGGTCTGGGTTGTTCTTCTCAACCCCATTGGCCTCCGATTCCAGTGGTTAGCACCATCGCCCACAGTGGCCCAATAAGGTGAGCCTGCTCTTGACCTGATGCCGTGGCAGCTGCCCTGTGGGCCTGATCATCTCCCAACGTACCCCAATTTCCACTCCAGTCCACTGACTGGGGGAGAGAGGTGCTTCCACCCTGCTTCGAGTTCCCCATGCCAACATACGGAATGAATCTTTCTTGAACACAAGGGCACAGCAGCTGCTTGGTTTGCAGTTTTGATTCAGTCGCCTGTGCATCCAGTTGACAGCCACCCATCCATTCACTCATTCATGCTTCTCTGCTATTTATTGAGCAACCTCTAGACACATGAACTTGCAAACATTATCTCATTTCTTCCTCACCCATCTGTCAGGGATGTGCTATATCAATTACTGATGCTTTCCATAGGAGGAAACTGAGTCAAGGAGTGACTAGAGGGCCACACAGCTGGCCAGCATTGGAGCCAGGGTGTGAGGCAGGTAGCGCGGTACTAGAACTTAAACTCCCTCACACCGCAGCACAACGTTCCTGTTCACAGACAATTCGGGATTGTTCAAGTGTAGAAGCAGCAGGCCCTTCCCCAAGCCGCACTTCCCATGGGCTCTGCCCACAGTAGGTATCACTGTGCAGGAAGAGAGATGGAGAGCAGGGCGGAGAGAAAGCCCCAGGGAGAGGTGTGGGGAGGGCGCAGGTGGAGCCGTCACCCGGAGATGATTTGCGTCGGTCACAGAAGGGAGTATGTGTCACACTGCCCCAGCCTTTTCCTGTACTGACACAGTGACAACCCCTTACTTTTGTGTGGCACTTTGTAGTTTTCAAAGCACTTTCAAATCCATGAGCTTATTTCATTCCCACCACAGTCCTGTGAAGAGCAGGAATGGTTAGCCTTATGTAGTGGATGAACAGGACATGGGAGGTGACGTCGTTCATCCCAAGTGGGGGAGCCTGGAGGAAACCCTGGACCCCAGACTCCCGGCCACAGGGTCTGTGCTGCCTGCCTTCCTTTCTTCTTCATCACTTTCTGATCTTGAGCCATTTGTGGGGAGGGTTGGCCTCCCAGACTCCCCTCAGTCCTGGGTGCTAGGTCACCCAGAATATCGAAGGCAGTGGTCCTCAAGTGCTGATGGGCACCTGGACCACCAGGAAGGCACTCAAACAGACTACTGGGGCCTTGCCTGAGTTTCTGACTCGGGAAGTCTGGGAGGCCCAAGAATCTGCATTTCTAACAACTTCCCAGGATGCTCCTTCTTGCTGGTCCAGGGACCCCACATTGTGAGAACACCTGATACCAAGCGATGTCTTACAGATACTTGGGTGGCCTTCTCTCACCTGTGTGCATAGGCTGGGCTAAAGAAACCCCAGGCAGAGAAAGAGTTACCGTGTGGTCTCTCCCTGAGGTGAGAGATTTGTGCGTGTCTGACTTCCCTGGCTGACTGCTCTGTGACTCAGAGAAAGAGAGAAAGCTCAGGCTTTTTGGTTCATACACACACAAAGAGGAGAATGTCCACACGAGATTATTAATTTATTGTTCAATTAAGTTATGATCTCTAAAATTATCACAATATTTGATGGGAGGAAGGCAGCATTGAATAGCTTGTTCCAAGTAATGTGTGAATAATGTAACTTTATTACTTTTCTCGCTGGTGAGTAATTGTGACTGACACATCGGCAATAACGCAGATCACCTTCGTACCCTCGCCTCTCCCCGCCCTCCACACTGCGCGTTCCCTTTCTCATCTCTGCTGCTTTCTCACTCACCCCTCCCTGCCGACAGCCTCCTTCCCCGCCTGCTTCCTCCTGTTCTGCTCTGCCTGCAACTCAGGACTGGGGAGGGGCCATGCGGCGGGTCCCAGGAGACAGGGCGAGCCGCAGGCCAGCCCTCTCCAAGCCGCTGGGAGCCCTTGCAAGACTGCTTCAGCTCTTGCTCACGTTGCTCCTTGTACTCCCACCTCAGCCTCCATTTCTTCCAAGTGCCTTGAATGTCCACTCGGGGGGACTCCTCTTCACAACAGGCGGGAGCCGGCCTGGGCACAGCCACTGTAGGCGGGCAACTACGGCGGCAATACTGGGGCAACGTCCACACATTCTGACAAAGGAGGGCGTCTGTGTCTCCTGGTTTTGTGTCCCCTTCTAATCCTGAATTTAGCTTCTGTCTCCAGCTGGCCAGGTCTGGGGAGACACCTGAGCCCCTCTCACTTCTGCCCCCAGGCGCTCTGGGCGCGTAAGCCACAGCATGCTGCTGTCAGCACCAGGGACAGCTCCCAGCCTGCTAGGGGCCTCTCGCTGGCCTGGCAACCTCCTCCTCAGCTGCACAGGATCCGGACCTGCGTGAGGAGTGAGTGTATTAGCGATTCCTCACCAGTCCTTTCTCTTGTGTCACTTGGGGTCTAAACTTCTTTAAAAAAACAAACAAACAAACTTCGGCCCTGGCTAGGTGGCTCCTTTGGTTGGATTATGGTTCTGTACACCAAAAAAAAGTCACGGGTTTGATTTTCAGTCAGGGCACACCCTTGGCTGCAGGTTCGATCCCCAGGCAGGGCGTGTACTGGAGGCAACTGATTGATGTTCCTCTCTCTCTCAAATCAATGAACGTATCCTCGGGTGAGGATTAAAAAAAATCACTCTTCAGCTGTTGAAGTTCAGCTTAAACACTATCTTGCCTTGCTGTTTCATCATCCATCAGTGCATATTTTTGTAGCAGCAGATACATTTATTTAGGCAGAACCTGGGTGCTGACAGCTTGTCTACAGTGTGAGTGTGGAAAGGACAGGAAGGGTGGGTGTATCCGATACAGATTTGTCTTACACGGATCAGTCCTGTTCTTGCTGTGACGTCGCTGTGCAGACACCCTTTCCAGCCTCCTCCCATCTCTTCTCGAGAACAATCTATGCCACACAAGTCAGACCTGACCACCAGGTGACCCTTCCCTCTTGCCCTGGAGGTCTGGCTTGGTAACCTGGTGGGGCGATCTGGCCTAGCTTCGTCCAAAGCCTCCACTCAAAGGTGGCCAGTGTAGAAGGCCACCTTACGTGCTGGCTGTGTGTTGGTGAGACAGTTCTGTCAACAAGTGGAGCAGAATCGGACCTGACTTTACTTTCCCTGATGAGTGGGGAGAGCTCCCGCTTGTGAATACACTTCGTGCCATTATTCCATTTTGTCTTCATGACAACTGAGTGTGGAATGTGGCTTTGCCGCTCTCCAAGTCACTGCCATCCAGGGATGGAGCCAGGAACCTGCTCTCCACAGCCTGTCCTCATCACAATACTGTGCTTACCAGTCTCCCTGGGTGGGTGTCTGGCCTTGCTCCTGGATCCTCGGCCACCCCTGGGCCTAACCAAGGGGAAGAGGTTATGGGCCCTGGGGCGGGACAGCGGGTGTGAAGGCACAGCTCTGTGGAACTGAGGGGAAGAACTGCTTGGTCTGGAGAGGCTGGGGGGCTTCACGTGAAATGAACCTTGACTGCTGGATCATGAGGGTTCAAGTTTTGCCTTTCTTCTCAAGAAAGGACTAAAGGGAACCAGGTGTCCTTGGTTGGGATTGCCCTGGGTGTGCCCGGCAGGGTGCATGTTGGGGATCAGGGTTCTCCCTCATCCGGTGCCCCTGAAGTGCATTTCCACCAGCAGCCTGTTCAGTAGAAAGTCCGATTTCTAAAAGCAGCTACACCCAGCCCTGGGCCACAAGTCTGGCCCCTCTTGGCCAGCATACTCCCTGCTGGTGTTCTTTTCTCTAGGTCTCTCACCCGCCCCTCTGAGCCAAAAAGGGCTCATTGCTCTGTGAGGAGCAAAGGGGAGAGTATCTGTTCGCCCAGGAAGGGAAGGCAGCATAGCCCCTCACGGAGCCCTGAGTTGTAGTTGCTGCACCTGGTTAGGAAGTGGAATAATTCCAGCCTCTGGGTCCTACTCGCCCTTGAACTTCTCCTAGATCAGGAACAATGCTACATCTGAGAATGAGCCCAAAGAACACTTTTTCTTTAAAGGACTGACCTTAAAAGGAGTTCCCAATCTCAAAGGTGGGGGTATATATCCTGCTGGTCCAGAGAAAACCACTGTCTCTAGTCTTTTTTTCTCTCCCTTGCCTCGTAGAGTTGAACTTGATGGGTACATCAGGTGTAGAGGGGCCAGAGAGCCTTCCTCATTGAAAGAGCCAGTGTGGTTGGGGGGCTTCAAGGGTCTCAGAACCTCCAGGCTCTTGGGCCACTGGAGAGTGAGGCTTGGGGGACTGGACAGTTAGTGGCCAAGGCCTGGCACAGGAGATGGCTGGCGGAGAAGAGACTGGGAGGATGGAGAAGGCTGGAGGCCGGGGCCCCTTCTCAGCAGGTTATCGTGTGTGCCTGGTGATGAGCACGCTGCCAAGATGAGTGAGAGCAGAGGTCTGGGCTCAGGAGTCAGATGGTCGGAGACATGGCCTGGACACCAGCTGGATATTTGGTCAGGTTGTGAGAACTCTTGGAAACTCAGTTTCCTCATCTGTGAAATTGGGATGGAGGTACCTGTTCTGCCTCCCTCAGGAAATTGTTTTGAGAGTCTGAGGAGCCGCTGAGTATAAAAATAGCTTGCAAAGAGCAGCGTTGGTCACGGCATGGAGGGTGAAGGAGGCTGCCCTGTCCTTCTCTTCTGAGACTTTCTTTTTTTGTTTCTTACTCCCAATATGAAAACAGTAAACAGTTCTGGGGAATAATGCTGCCTTCCTCCCGTCAAATATTGTGATACTCGCACCTGGTGGGCACTCTTAGCAAGCTTGTCCTCTTGCAAATTTAACCTGCCTGTTTATTTCAGTTCCTAGTCTTGGAAGAAAAGAAAAAACATAAATCACATCTAAACCCTGATAAAAAATATAGCTTGGTGCTTCTGGGCTGATGAAATCCTACTTGGAGAATGGGGACCTATTTCTTTCCCTAAGTCTGGCTACACTTGAAAGCCAGTCACTTAAAAAAGGATAAAAAACCAGAGAAGATTTTTCCTTAGCAAAAACTAATAATCAGTGGCTTCAACATCTATCCGTCCATCCATCCATCCAATCCTTAACAGAGTGTCTACAATGCTCCAAGCCTAGCACTGGGCTTTGGGGACACACAGGTGATTGGTGGGAAGACTGGCAAGTAAATCGAGTGTGATAGATGCCCAGAGAGCGGTGGGAGCAGGAGGAGAGAGAGCGGAGTCGAAAAGCAGGAAAGGCCGGCTTCTCTGAGGAGGAGGACTCTTGAATTAAAGATTGAGGAGTGAAGAGACTTAGGCTTTGCTGAGTTCCTTCTCATCGGCACTTGCATAGTGCCAGGATCAGTAAACTTCAGAATCCTTATAGAGTCTGAACCGGACCTACTGCCATGTATGCGGAGTCCTGTAAGGGCCTCGGAATGGGGAGCTCAGAGCAGGGGCCATAACTGACTTTGCTTTGGAGTTTAGCATCAACTTCTTGGAGTCAGAGAACTCAGAACATTTAGGTAATACTACTTCCTCTTGCCAGAATTTCACTGTACCTGCCTAAGAGACTGGAATAGCAGCATCTTGTTTGTTTTGAAAGAAGCCAAAGGCCCACCACATTCCCCTTTCAATCCCTTGCCTCCTATTGGAAAAACTTCCCTGTCTGTCATTTGTCTGCTGCTGAAGTCAACCTTCTCCCTGAGAGATCCAGAAACTCTTCATATTTTACCAACTGTCCTTTACAACTAAGCTCAAGACCATGAGAGCTGTTCTATATTCTCTCCTGGGTCTGGCCTGGCCTCACGGAGTCTACCCAGATAGAAATAGTTACCTTATGGATGAGGAGCAACACTAACAAAAAGCAGAAGTGCAGCCACTTTGCCGTAGATGGATGAGGGAGGACACAGCACCGCACCCGGGGAGTTCCCTCTTCCTCTCCCCTACCGTGAGACATCCTATACTTTCTGATCACTGCAGTCATTTGATCACAGACCAGCCTTGGTGAAGGGAAGCCCAGGCCGAGGACTGGAAATCTGGGTTGGGTAGGAAGCTTGGTGAGAAGGCTGCTGCTGTGGAGGGACCACTGGACAAGAGGACTTCAGCCTGGAAGAGCCAGGTGGTGATGGTGCATCCCTGAGTCTGGTCCCCCAGCCCCATCTCCCTTGCCAGGTGATGTAAGCTCCCTTTTGTGCCTCATTGTATCCCTTTGGCCATGTTGCCAAAGTCTGCTGTTTCTTTGTGCCTTGGCCAACCTCCAATCATCCCAAAGCCCAGTGGACAGAATGCTCCAGTGCTAATGGATCTGGAGACAAGCTCTGGACAGCCACCTCTATCGGATCAGATTTGCCTTCAAAGGCCACTGCCTCTGACCTTTTGATAACATTTAAGAAAAGAAACCTTGTGTATTGGCTGCATCAGTCCTATCTCCAGTGAAGGTCCAGGTAGCTATTTGTATTTCTGTTTGAATTTTTTGTTTTTTTCCTTTTTCTACTTCTGGGTAATCATAAAGGAAAACACAGTTCCTTTGGTTGACCAAACTTCATTTAAAAGTTGTTTGTATTTTTTTAAAAAACTAGAACCCAATTCCTTAAGTCTTGAAAAGCAACCTCCACTGAGCTCAGTAAATCATTTCCAACTTGGCAGCTTCTAATCCAGGAGATTTCAGGAAGAAGATGCTAATCAACCACCAACAACATCCCAAGACAGTTGCCGGCAAGTCTCAGGGCTCTGTGAGCTGGAGATCTGATTGTCTAATCCTGACTCCAGCCTCGTGTCTGCTTGGCTAGCTGGCCTGACTCGTGCAATTAGTATTCTTTCCAGTGTTGATTTTGTTCAAATATATTGGGCCCATCAATCACCCGCTTTCCAACTCATCTGTCTGGATCAGTCAATTACAAAGTTATTTTGGAGCCACTAGGATGCTTGTGAAAGAGACATAAGAAGGAGCTAAACTCATTTTCAGCTTTGACCTCGGAGGCTGGGATGTGGGAAGGCTTAGTTTGCTTACACTTCATGGCTATCCAATTCAATCTGGCCCATAGAATAGAAAGGCCACTTGCGTAATTGGGAACACTTTAATATAGATACCCATTAACTTATGCTAAATTACAGTAAAACATCTACGGAAGAACCTGATGTGACAACTGCATGAATACTAAATCACTTCATTACAATCAGCACTGTGACAATGAATATGAAATGAATGTGCCCAGAGAAGACAATTAATCTTCCACCTTCCCAAGCCATTACTGTTTTATTTCCCCCTGCACTGTACTAAAAAATAAGGCACAGAAGCTCTATGATTTTCTGAGATGATTACTTCCCTTTAGCTGCTGAGTGGTCCCTTAGAGTGCCTGTAATGTGTAGAGTGGAGACTGGCTTGGGCCCCTCCAAGAAATAGCCATGGAAGTGGAGAGGTGGGGGTCCTGGGGTCCCACTTTGCTTTGGGACAGGAGGCGGTTAGGGCTGCCCGAACACCACACATGAACACACAATGAAAGGCATCCTCATAGGGAGCTAACAAACAGACTTTCAATTTAGATTAGCAACTTCAGAAGCATTCCAGTCTGCTCCCTGCATACATTATATGCATAGATCTGAGGGAAAAATTTGGCCTCTGAATTAAGTCAGCTTTTCCTTCTGGGCTGCTTGCACCTGAAAAGTGTGGCTGAGAGGTTCCAGCAGTCAGATAAATGCATCTTATAGAGCCTAGTCTGAACCACACATCTTGGTTTCATTCATTCATTCATTCAGTCATCCTCACCAGAGGGCATGCTTATTGACTTTAGGGAAAGGAGGGAGGGAGAGAGAGGGAGAGAAACATTGATGTGAAAAAGAAACATGGATCAGTTGCCTTTCTCATGTACCCCGATCAAAGACCAGACCCGCACCCCAGGCATATGCCCAGACCCGGGAATCAAACCCACGACCTTTCAGGTTATGACGTTCCAACCAACTGAGCCACACTTGCTGAGGTGAACCACAGAACTTTTAAAAGATACACCCTTTCATACCACGTGGTGCTATTTCATGTAGGTTCTTTCTCAATCTCAAGGTGAACCATGGGGACCTTTATATTTAGAACCTTGCCCAGCTCTGTGTGAGGAGTAGCCCATGAGAGTCAAGCATAAAAAGTATCCCTGGGTTCTCCACCCTGATCCTTGTTCCCTGGATCACAGACAGCTCCTCCTTGCTGGCTTTTCCTCCTTTCCTGGATATCTGATTCCCCAGGCTCAGTCATTGGATCTCTTCTCTTGGTCTGGACTCAGTCTTAGAGCTTAAATACCAACTCTCCTGTGATGCCTCCCAGATTGATATCCACAGCCTGGACCACTCCCCTTAAGTCTAGACTCATGTAGCCAACTTCCTGCTCCGCATCTCCACTTGGATGTCTAGTGGGCATCTCAAATTTAACGTGTCCCAAAGAGAACTCCTGATCTTCTCCCACAGACCCGCCCCTCTCCTAATCTTCCTCATCTTTTAAGTGGTGGTTTTATCTTTCTTAGTTATTCAGGCCAGAAATCTTAGACTCTTCTCTTTCTTTCATACCCACAACCGATTTGTCAACATAGCCTATTGTCTCAAAATATATATGTAGACCAACCACCTCTCACACCTCCTCCACTAGCACCTGACCCAAGCCACCATCATCATCCCCGCCCAGATGATTGCTATAGTCTCTCCACGGTTCTGGCTTTAGCAGGGCCTCTAGCCTTAGGCCTTGTCTCAGCAGACCCACTTAGTGGTCACAAAGCTAGTCTCTGCCATGCTCATCAGATCAGGGGTCAGGGTCTCTTGTGGAGTTTGGCAAGGTTGGACCAGAGATCTGAGGTAAAGGGATGCCTTTGGCATGAGTAACAAAAGGAAAGTAGGAAATTGCTATTTTCCCCTAGACTGCAAGTAAGGAAAGTACCAGCTAGTGGGATATACCTCACCAAGATGATACAGACTACACTCGACGAGAGCCTCTTGGCTTCTTATGAGATGGGGACTGCAGATGTCCCACTCCGCCCTTGAAGCTAGCTCTGTTTCCCTATTATATAGTGAGCAAGTCTCTCGTTCACTTCCTCTCTCCTCCCCCACAGTTTCTGTCGCATTTAAATGGTGGAAGCCATTAAAATATTAATTTATAGGCTATTTGGAAACTCAGAGTAACTCCATTTCTATATAGAGCCATGTGATGCTCACTGGACTCCTCATCACAAGTTCCCTTGCAGGTACAAAGCCCCAGCTACCAGTTTTCTTAGAGCTAGAGTGTCAATTCTGCTACTTCAAGGGAGGGTTGTCAAAGGGCCTTCTTTCCATCATACGAAGGGCAGGTGTCAGTGGGGGTGGAGCCTCCCTGTGAAATGTGCAGAAGTCCTTGGCTGTTTCAGATGGAGCCCAGGTCCAGTGGGCAGCGGCTGTGCTGTTCGTGGAGAGCCAGAGACCCCTCTTGAGAGGGCACATCTCCATAACCCATGGAGGAGAGGGAGTGCCAACAATCTTGTTAGCACATCGAGTAACAGATTTTGACAGATGCTTTCCTGACTTCTAGTCCCAGCTTCAAAATTCTCCCTGTACGAGTCTCACTGGGGTTGGTGATTAGTTCTCACTGTTCCCTCTTCTGATACCAGCAAGAGGCTCTGTTTGTGCCAAGTCTCCCTGTAAATGCTATGGCTATGCCCCTACCAGGAAAAGCATTCCTGGGAGATAACATGGGGTTTGCAATGGGACTCCTACTGGGAACAGGAGGGAGGGAAAATTGCCTCTCTGTGAGAGCTCATCACCACGTGGTCTAGCTCAAGTCAGACTCACAGAGATGTGAACTCTGTCCTCCTTTTGCTATTCTCTCCCTGTCCTCTGCTCTTCCAAGCAAGCTCTCAGTGTGAGAACAGGTCCGATTTCCTCAGGTGACCACCATTTCTAAGCTAGCATTTGGGAATAGGCCACAAAGAAATAAGAGGCCTCAGAAAAGTCAAGAACCTCTGACAGGAGAAAGTGCTTAGGAGCACATTGAAGTTTTAAGGAGTAATGACACAAAAGGGGATGGGATGGAACCAGAAAGCAGCGTAGGGACAGTCTTCCTGGGTCAGGGGATGGATGACATCATGTCTGTATGTCCCTTCCAGGTGCATGATTTGTGAAAAATCCTAAATTGTACATCAGTTCAACCAAGCAAAAATTTATTAGGCCTCTCCTCTGAGTCAGGCTCTAAGTGAAGAATTCAAAAGTAAACCAAGTAAAATTTCCAAGTTCAAAGATTCTACAATCTAGTAGGGCAAAGGGAAGTCACTTGAGTCTCTCTCTCTGTCTGCTCCTCACTCTGTCACCTTCTTTCCAACCAATGCAAGGCAGATTGTACTAAAGCACAGGTATCTCTGGTCTGATGTGAAGAGCACTGTGATCGGGTTTGCAAAGTGCCTCCACCACTTACCAACTCTGTAATATTGGGCAGGAAATTTAAACTCATTTAGCTTCAGTTTTCTTATTTATATAAGATGGATATTAATGATATCTACCTCAGAGGGTTAGTGTGAGGACTAAATAAGATAATGTATATTAATATTCTTCACATGCAGTGGATGCTTAATAAATATTAGTCAAATGAGTGAATAATAAATAAAAATGTTAGAGAAATACAGAGGAGAGCCACCAGTGGTTGGGAGGGACAGTATCTGAGACAGTCCTGGAAGATGGAGAGGATTTTGGCACGTGTAGAGGAAGGCTATTTCAGACAGAGGGAAGAGAGTGAGCCCCGAAGTGGAGAAGAGTAGGTCCCACTTCCAGGAGAGGCAGATAGTGGGGAATAAGGCTGAAGATGCCAGCTGAGGTTATATTGTGGCAAGCCTTGACTGCTAGTCTAAGAAATATAGACTTGATCCTTGGGCAAAGAGGTGTTTTGAGAAAAGCATGACTGTGTTACAGGAAGATCAATGTGGCAATCACATGAATAGAGTTTTACTGAAGATTAATTGGAGATAGGAGACAAATTTGAAGGCAATAGTAATCTCAATGAGATTGAATGAGGATCTCAACAAAGCTAGAGGTAGTAGAGATGGAGGAAAGGGAAACAGAGTCTGTAAGAGCTGGTGACTAGCAGGATGTAGAGAGTGAGGGGGGCCAGGACCAACCCTGAGTATTTAGGGGGAGATCAGTGAGAAGAGCATGAGACTGACTATGGTTTACGGAACACAGAAAAAGGAAGAGTTTTTGGAGGAAGGTAAATTATGCTTTAGCGGGTGAATTAAGAATCTTCTAGGAAACCAAAGTAAATCATAGCACTGGAACCAAGTCCTGAAGCCAGGCTGCGGTCTAGCACTGGAGACCAGGATGTGGAGCCGCCTTCTTGGGGGAGATCATGGAAAGTGTAGGGGAGGGCGTGAGTGAGAAGTGGCTAAAGAACTCTCAGTTTATAGGACTGGCATGCTAGACTGCCAGTGATCCAGGGAAACCTGGGTCCTGAGAGTAGGGGACTGGGAAGTCCAGTCGGCAGAAGGACAAAAGGGTGAGGAACTCTGGAGGGCTGGCACTAGTAGAGGTAAAATATGTGGTCATTGGGTTCAGACTGAGTGAAGCTGGGGAGGAAAGTGGGAAAATAGGAAAGAATACATAGGCCAAAGACCGAGGGAAAACCAGAGAGTAATTCAACAGGGGGTGAGAAAATGGGTAATTGTGGCAGTTGACAACCTGAATGTGTAGTAGTTCTGAGTTGTGAGTTTCAAGATGCAGAAGAAGGAGAGAAAGGGGTCACTGGATTGAAGAAGGCTTGAAAACGAAGAGGTCAGGGAGTTGGGAGGATCGGAAGTCACCGAGGATAAAGGAGGCAACGAGAAAGAGAAGGGAGGTCTGAAAGCCCGGTGCTGAAATCCTAGCAGGACATGAGGTCATGTCCGAAAACTTGTACATGAAGTGAGAAGGATGAAGTGACGGTATAAGGAATGAAATTCTTGGGGCAAAGAACTTAAACCGAAGTGGGTCTGGGGAAAACCATATTCAGGATGAATTTCTTGACTTCCTACTAAGTGCCTCAAAGAGTTAAAAGGACATCTATGAAACAAACAATTATCAGTAGGTTATGAAGTCATCAGATATTTTAAGTGCTACGATGTGTAATACTGGCCACACACAGCTCGAGTCTGCTGCCTTGACCAGCTCTCTCGACAACGGCAAACACGCCAAGTCCTGCACGCCACCACTGCAGCACAGGAGAGTAAAGACACACAACGGAGGCGGTGAACCTGGCGGTCGGGGTGGGAACTGAGGGGAGGAGAGCTCTCCAACTGAAGAGAGAGAGAGAGAAAAGATAAGCAGGGGCGGGGTGAGGACGCCATATTCTAAAGCTAGAGTGGGAGTGATGGAGGCTGGGTGTTTCGAAGGGCAAAGTCGAGGATAAGAGAAGGACCAAAGAATGGAGGTGTGCAGACTGATATTATTCGACCTCAAAAACAGGCAAATATCCTCAAGTTCCCTTGGCCCCAGACTTGGGCCGATGGAAGCATTCACAATTTACATAGACCTCCAATGCCCTCATCTATGACCTGCAGATACCGAGTACATATCTCTCTGATAGCATTCACCACGGGGTGCTCTTGGTGCACCTGTGTTTTTACTCCACCGTGAGCCACCGGAGAGCAGAGACCAGCAGCTCCCGGTCTAGGGCTCCATGCGTTGTGCTGAGTGAGGGTCTACTAATACTGTGGCGTGAATGAACCAATCGATGAGTAAATCCTGGGCGGACATCAGAGGACATGCACGGAACAGAGTCACAGGGCTTCACCCGAGGCCCCCCACATCTCAATGGAAAGCGTCATGGCACAAGGTGAAATTCTAGGTTTCTAAAAAAAAGAAAATGTAGCAAAAACTCTCAAAGCCTTAGTTAATTAAAAACACAAATAGCTCTTCAGGGAACATTCCTGGCCTCCCATTCTCTCTCCTTGCACCGAAGCCTCGCACCGAACGGCAGATAAGGTGGCATCCTAGCCTGCGCTTCGGACCACATTTAATTAAACGCCTCCGTTGGCTGCTTCCTCACACACCTTGTTTTATTTCCCTTCCTTCCTTCCATGCTAAAGAGGGCCAGGGCTAATACTAATGCATATGCTGTTAAACCTTTTTAATTAACTTCAACTTCTTCCAGAGATTTATGTTTAAACAGTAAATTTTTTGTTGATACTCAAATACATAGGCGGTACTCAGAATGATGTACGAGTACTCTTGTCCTCAAAATGATTCTTCGTGAGTTACCACCAGAGACGTTTTCATGAGCCTTTTTTTATTAAAATAATAATACTCTGCAAAGCAATAATGCTTTGCAACCGGCAGCTAATTAACCCACCCCACTCCCTGCAGGTCAGCCTGGGCATCTGCGGGTTAGCAATGAGACGGCCCCGTGGGTCTCCCACACCTTGGAGTCAGCACAGAACGGGTTCGAGTTTGTCCTCCGGCATCTGTGAGTAATGATTTTCATTTAAAACAGATCTTCGTTCTTGAACTGTAGCTCAGTCTATTATTATCGTTATTTATTTTGTTCTTGCTTAGTGAGCTCCCTGCACTGAGAATCAGTGTGTCTGATCTGCAATTGACCCCCTGAAAGGGAATTTAAGCACGCCTTGGAAAAATCCAATGGACTTAAAACTCTTGTTTCATGGCAAAATCCATCTGTTTTTCTGTAACTCTAAATCTGTGCTCCCAGTGTTTTTAATCATGATCTGCGCTGTCAGTCGTAACTGCCACACAACCACGCTCTGCCCATGGCACCAATCTACCTGCCCAGGTCCCTGTCCCATTCTCCGTGTTGAAACAACACGCCCCGCCACGAGCCAATGTAGTTATGCTCGATATTGTACCACGGACGAGCCAATTATTCCAATTTCGGCATCGGATCCAGAAGAGTTTCATGATTCTTTGTAGCATAAACTGAGTTTTTATTTCTACAGCAATTTCATAATGACGATGACATGTAAGCACTTAGAAAGTACTTCTCATCTTCCCCTAGATCAACAGGAGGCCAGGGGATCGTTCTAGGCACTTTTCTGGGCAGGTTCAATGGGGACCTCAGCTTGGGCACAAGTTCACAGCTTGTTCGCGCCTGCAATTCTGCCCGGGGCTATAGCGAGAAAGCCCCCAGGCCTAGGGCCTATCTATGGGGCTTCGGCTGAAAGTCAGAACAAGGTCCCAGGTCTTGCACATCTATTTTCATTAATTTGTTTATTCACTTATCCAACAAATATTTAATGATTTTTCTACTGGGTGAGGAATCTCGGCTCCAGGAGAGAGACTGAGTTGTGGGAGGTACGTGCTTTTCTTTCTAATCAAATTCAACCCAACCCCTGACTGAGGTCCAAATTACTTGAATACTTCATTTATGCATACGTTTACGCCATTCATTCAGCAAACATTTATCAGGCACCTTCTAGGAGTAGGTACTCTTCTGGGAGCTGAAACGTTTACAAAGACATTGAATCTGTCATCAAATCCTGGTGGCTCTTTCTTCACAGGAAATTCGGGATCTGATGGCTTTCCGCCCTCCACTGCTACACCAGGGCCAAGTTACAGCGATCTTGATCTCACACCTGGACTACTGTCAGAGCCTCCGGGTGGTCTCCCTGCTTCTGCCCTCGCCTCCCCACACTCTCTTCTCAACAGAGCAGTCTGAGGGGCGCTTTTAAAAACTGAAGCCAGATGGTGTCATTGCTCCATCCCAAACCGTCCCAGAGCAAATGGCAAAAAGCTTGTCATGGTTTGGGGCCCTACATGGTCTGGCCTCCTTGGTCTCTGCTTAGCTTCCTCCCCGGCCGTCCGCTGCAGCCGCTTTGGCCTCTTTGCTGCTCCCCAGACACATCAGGTATGTTCTTGCCTCAGGGCCTTTGCACGTGCTGTTCCCTCTGCCTGAGATGTTCTGCCTTAGTTCCCCATAAGGCTCAGTCCTTTGCTTCCCCGGGACACCGCTCAGTTGTCAGCTTCTCGTGGACTGACTACCTTATTTAAAACTCGAGTCCCACTCCTGTACTGTTCCTCTTCCTCCACATTCCTGCCCCTGCCTTTTCTCTAGAGTGCTTGTTCCCATCTTACGTATTATTTATTTTCTTTGTTTATTTCGAATCTCCCCACTGGAATGGCAGCTCCATGAAGGCTTAGCTATTTGTCTGTTTTATGTACCGCAGTACCAGTGCCTAGCACACAGATATTTAATAATAAATATTCGTTTTATGCATACATATATACACATCTATAATGAATCTATAGAATAAATAGCGGTGTCATGGCCCTTAAGAGACCCACAATCCAGTAGGAGCTCTGTCTGAAAAAAAAATAATGAGCTATGTTTTAAGGAAGCGAGAGCTACAGAGCTGTGCTGGTTCCCAGGGCAGAGTTTCACCTGCCTGGTTGAATGAGGCTGCTCACATCATGGCCCTGACGTCCTGCAGGCAGGGCATGCCGGGAAAACACTGCGGTCCCTGTTGAGGGGACACTGTGGCTCCTTGCAACAGGATCCCTCATCAGAGCCAAGACGGGCTCCTGGGAACTGGTGCCCACGTACGAGGAGCAGTGCCTTGGTGGGCCTTGGCGGCTGTTCTGACTGGGGAGCCCTCCGTGGCCTCCCCAGATCGCTCACAAGTCCCAGTGGACACTCAGCCCCCTGTCTCAGGCAGGAGACATTCCGAGGTTCTGGCTGCTCTTCACGGGTGTCAGTGGCGGGGCTGTGCAAAGTCAGTGTAATTTCTAATGGCTGATTTTGACAGGACACGTCAGGTTAGTGCTACTTATCCTGGAGCCTAACTGGATCTTGAGGGTAAATCTCTTATTTTGATAGCATTTTAAAGTAAGTGGCAGCAGTTCATACATAATTACTTCTGAATTACCTAGGGGATTCATCAGGTTTGATTATAGATGCATAATGAATTTACCGAGTTTGTGGGTATTAGGGAGATATTAATTCCATATGAAACCTCACAATTCCTTCATGTGCCATTTGTTTTCATTCCTTCTTTAATAAGGAGCTAATTCGTTTAAATTATTTGTACTTGCACAAGGTCTGGAAGCACCCAGAAGGAATGGCGACCCCAGAGCCCTCGGTAAATGGGGAGCTTGAGAGCGAGCGCTGGTTGCGGGGAAGGGTTCACAAAGCAGGCGGTGTGGGAGGTTCTCACTTGGGGCGGCAGTAATAGGTCTAATTGTGGCACCTCCACAAAGTCGTGGGCAGTCCCTGGTGAATGTTTCTGAACTCAGACATTTACAAGGAGTGGGAGGAAGCCATCGTGCCAACTGGGGAATGAGGCAGATCGAGGAGTCTGACCTTGTTCTAAACAGAGAAGAAAAGATGAGACGGCAGGGGCTTGTAACTTCTGGGCTGGGAGCAAGACAGGCACGTGTGATCTCTGATCTGTGTGCGGAATTCCTTTAAGGAGAACCCAAGCTTCCGGGGGACACTGGCAAGCTGGGATTTTGGCTCCGCAGAAGAAAAGGGTGGGCTTCTTTGGACTGGGGCTCTAGCATCCGTGGCCCCTTTGGATTTTTGTATGGGGGATTGACACCCTTTGGTCAAGGAGCCCGGGCTGGAGTCTCTGTGGGTTGGTGGACAGTACAACTCTCTTCCTTCCTGAGGACAGAAGGAGGGACCGAGGCAGCAGGGAACCCGGATCAAGCTCCGCCAGGCAGGTCATGGTAGTGGTAACCACAGGCTCTGCACCTGGGGCACGTTCCAAAGTGAGGCACAGTGCGAGGCACTTTGCGCATTTCATATTATTTCATCTTCATAATAGCACTATAGCGTGGAAACTATGATCACCTCTACTTCACAGGTCATGCAAGTTACATGACGGGAGGTCATGCAACTTGTCCAAAGTCATCCTGCGATCAGGAAGTAGCAGGGCTGGGACCAGGGGGATGTCTGATCTGAAGGCCTGGTTGTAATCACTTAATCACTATGCATGTGGCCTCCTTATTCCCTGCTGTCCCCCGAACATCAACGCTGTTATTACAAGCCCTTCATTACCACCACTATTATTACTACCCCAGATGGGGGGCTTGGAAGACCTACTCTTTTTTGAAATTTTCATCTCCACTTTTCACTCCAAGGGCAATCAGCCAGGCCGGAGGCCTTGAGATTTCCCTCCCGGAGGTCTTATTCTGTGAGACAGAAACGAAAGTGGCTACCCTCCCTGTCCCCTACTGCCATTAGGAAGAGCTCCAAGGGGTTAACACAAAAAGAAATTCTGCTTTCGATGAGACGTCAGCTTAATTTATATCTGATTAAAAGAAAGTCATCCATTCATGCGTTCAACAGCGGTATTTGTTAAATGCCTCCCTACACTCTTAATTGGATTTTGTTGGGGGGAAGGGAGAAGGGAGCAGGAATAATAAAGCTTATGCCAGACACCTTGTTTATAATTTCCTTGGGAAGAAGATATGTACACACCTGAAAAATTAAGTAAACAAGAGAGTGATTGAGTAACTGAGCAAAGGAGAGATACAGGCAGTGAACTTCCCACAGTAACACGGAGGAGACAGCACTGGGCCCCTGGTGTGGTCCAGGAGTGCTTCTTGGAGGAAGTGGGATGTGAATTTCTGGTTGAAAGGTGCAAGATGAGCAGCGACAGGGAGGCAGAGGGGCACCAGCTGGACTCAGTCAGGAAGCCACGCTCCCAGCCTCAGTCACTCACTAGGCGTTTGACTTTGGGGGGAATCACTCTCTAGGGCCACATTCTGTTTGCTGTAACATGAAAGGGATGATACCTCACAGGGTCGTTGTGAAATTCAAATCAGTCGACGGACATGAAACTGCTCTGAAAGATGTCAAGAGCAGCATGGATCCCACCCTGCGCCCGAGAAAAAGCAGCCCCGGGGACCAGCGTTTCATAAACATGCATCTCCGGTGTTACACTTTGAGTTCTGCTCAGGGTCACCTGGGCACTCAGACCCAGCTCTGGCCGAGCAGCGTGCAGGTGACATATTGCTGGCCAGGGCATGGAGCAGAGCCCGACTGACTTGTGGGAGTTGCCAGGTGACACGTGGTTAGACCAAACCTGATCCTGAAGGTTCACTGACTTTCAGGCGGTGGTTCAGGGGCACAGTGACCTGGGGATGAGAAGTAGTAGGGGGCAGGGAGGCTCTAGAAGTTTCCCTTGTCTCTTGTGCTGTCAAATGGAAAATAGCATCTTGGTTCTATTGTAGACAGAAGGGGTAGTTGAAAAGTACCTTGTAAATGCCTGTATGCAGATCCAGGGAAGATGCCACATCTTCGTACAGGGGACCGACCGAAGGCACACCCACACACCCGGCCAAAGTGTAGTCACAGCGAGGCCATAGCCCTCAATTCAGAGTTCAATGACCTTGACCTTTCCCACCATGGGCCTCCGGTTCCAAGGGGAGCCCAGACACATTAATTTCTACTTTGAGAATCTCTTCGGGTGTTTTTGGACATCTGTGTTCGGTTTCATCAGGCTAATGGATGAGGGTTCACGGCTTGGATACCTGGGGGGCACCTTCTCTGCCGGGGGTACTGCTGTAATTGCTAAAAGCTGTTAAAGGCTGAGTTTTCTCCTTAGCATCCAGGACCTTTATGAATCAACCTCAAGAAGGCGGGTCTAGAATACGTAAAGCAAAACGAATTTCAAGGAAATAACTTGCCCTTGTCCCTCCCTGCATGCATCTGTCCCTCAAATACTGAAGATGGAAATAGATGTGGCCTTTCTGGGAAGATCTCCACAAAGGAGCTTCCTGTGGGTGACTTTCCCAGATGAAGCCATGTCATCTGGATGCCCCCTTGCTTCCAACAGATGCCCCCCGCTTGCCCCGCCTAAGAACGCGATGGCCCTGAAACTCCCTTCCGCGTCTGTCTGGAGGGGGCTTTTAGGCTGGACCACATCCCTCCAGGCGTCTCCAACTGGACAGCACACAGCCCCACAATGTAGAAGGTTTGAGCTCCTTAGAATCACGGACTCTTTGAACTTCAGTGGAACCTGGCGGACAGAACCCTCCACTCCGGTTTCCTCCCACACCCTTCAGTGTTTTTGATTTTGTTTTAAACCATGCGCATTTTAAGGATTTGCTTCTTTAAAGCTTTTGCCTACTCTCTCTAAATATTAGTAATCTGTAAGAGGCTGAGCCAAGGGTCTGCCGAGGACCGTTCACTCACCAGATGTAACTCCTCGGTCTTTCCTGGCCTTGAAAACACAGCTCAAAATGCCAACTTTTAATTAGGATGGAAGAAGACACTGAGAAGCCTCCCCAGCTCACCCACTGGGAAGGACTGCCTGAAACACCGGCCTTGCCCGCAGTGGACAGTGGCGGGGAGTACACCTCTCCATGTCAATGGCTGATGATTTGGCAGCTCTGCCAAAGATTTGTGAAAGGGAGGGGAAGGGTACAGGGTTGGGTTATGGGAAAAGGGGGACTTGTCCCTGGAGTCAAGATAATTCTTCCTCATGTCAAAGCCTCATTCAGGAGAGCTCTTGCTGTTTCTTGCTTTTTATCTGGAAAGCAATCTGTGCAGTATCTTTCAAAATTAGGTCACACCAGCAAAGGCAGGGGCTTGCCAAGGTGCTAACTAACGGCCTGAATTCTCGGTGGGTTTGCACAGCCCTCTGTTCTGAGAAATGGCTTCTTTGTTTCCCTGGAATGTCTAGCCTGCCGAAGCATTCACACTAACCTCTCTTTTCCTTTGCCCTTTTACTCCCCCTACAAAGAGCAGAATTTGGAAGGTTACGATCACTTCCCCGTCAACTCCAAAGCTCTCCCGCTTTCTGTCCAGCTGTTTCACTCCCCACGCAGGGCAGGAAGCTGCTGTGCAATGGCTCTGGGGGCTGGAAGTCACTCTAAGAAGTCAGTGGGTCTGACTTTTCACCACACGGCCGCCTTCTCTGGAGCAGGGTGTGCCGGCCCGCCCTGGGTGCCGAGGGTTTCAGCAGGCTGCAGAAACAGGGCACAGTCTTGGTGGCCTGGTCTCCTAGGCTTGTTTGGGCTCAGGTCTCTTTGTGGTGGCACCATGAGGGAAATCCTGCCCACTCTGCTCAGATGGGGGTGGGGTGGGGTGGGAACACCAGGGGCAGCAACAACAAACACTAGCTCTTACTGGATTTTCAGGACAAAATTATCTTTCTCTTCTTTATTTATTTTTGTGCTGGCGCTGTTTGTTGCTGACTAAGGTTTCTTCACAAAAAAAACCCACAGCGGGTGGGGCTGAGGCACAGGCGAGAGCAGGTGTTGGGAGCTAATTAGGATCCTCCAGAAGTGGATGGAAGTGAGAAGCTGAGCTAGCGAAGTCCTGCGGGCCCCTGAACTCTGGGACCGCGGACCATCCCACTCTGCCAAGGGGAGGGAACCTGAAGCTGCCTCTGGAACCAGAAACAGCGCAGGTGCTGGTGAAACTAGGTGTGAAGGCGAGCCCGGTGTGAAGGCGAGCCCGGTGGGAAGGTGAGCCAGGTCAGGGTGGCTCTTGAGCTTGGACTCTGAAGTCAGTAAGACCCTTTGGCTGCTGCCATTTGTCCATGTGAGACCTCCGGCTGGTTTCTCACCATGGTCTCTCTGCTTCTTCATTCGCAAAATAGGTTGAAATAAGACAATGTATCCAAATCCCTACTCTTGAAATTTGTCTTCAACATCGTTAGTTATTCTTATGGTTGTTTGGTTATATTTTGAGAAGGAAATACAGGATACTATCATTGGAGCCTTGAGAAAACCTTGAATAATGACTTTCAACCTTTTTATCTTAAGTAATAGATTTTTTTTTCCCCAGATGAGATTCCCATGGAATCACAGCAAATAAAATGGGCGTCATGGCGTCTAAGGCAGTGGGTGGCAGGTGGGGGTGGGTCCTGGGTGCTGCCTGCTCAGCCTCCCCATTGGTTGACTGTAGAGGCAGCTTGGCCCTTTTGGGACCCCAAGACTCTGAGGGACCCAGTTAGAAAACTGCTGGCTTAGACGACAAGAGAAACAGTAGATTGTTCCTGAAAACGGAGAGCCCAGCCTCACCCCGGCTCCCTACCAAGCACACCGACCCAGAGAGAAGGGGGCCCAGAGAAACCTCCGGGGCTGGGGGTGGCGGCGGTGGACTCAGGTCAGCTGGGCGGGAGCTGGGGGAACTGACGCTCAGGATGTGCTTTTGGGCAGAGAAAAGGCAGTGTCTTTTCCCTTTTCTCACCCAGAGTGGGGCAGGAATTGTGGAAATACAGGGCCTGCAAATGGGTTGGGATTAAGGTGGAGTAAGGGGTGGAGACAAGGGCACAGAGACAGCCTGTCCCTCTGCCACCCAGAGGCCTCCAGTGGGCTCTGGGGAGGAGTGAGAATCAGCCAGTCCCTCGGGATGGGCTGGTGGTGTGTTTGCTCACGGGAGCGCTTTCCTCGCTCTGTTTCTTCTCTCCCTTTGCTTCCTCTTAGTTCTCAGCAAAAGTCAAATCTGTCTTCACCTCTCTCCATTGAAAAAACAAGGAAATAACCTGGCCAGATCAAGGCCAGCAAAGCCAGCAGACAACAATGAACGATCAGTCCACACAGCGCACCGCTCCCCCACCCGCTCCCGCCCCTGCCCCCGCCGCCTGCCTCCGCCCAGACGGCCCCGGGCCTAACAGAGAAGATGGGCATCGCCAAGCTGGGGGATGAGCGATCCCTCTGAGGCTCACGCAGCTCGCCTGCTCCTGGAGGAGTCTAGCAGGCCCCTTCGATCTGCTGTGGTAAGCACAGCTTTACCACCCCAAGGCTATCACGTACGTTACGGTAATGCACAAACTACGGAGGCGCTGTTTTACAAGAATGAGGGAGCTTTTGAAGGATGCCTACCTTGCCGCACACATCAGTAGGTACACCCAGCTTCAAAGAGATTGCTCTTCCTATATATTCCTGGACTCGGCACCTTGGGTTCTTTGGGGAAAGTCATAGACCCAACTCCCGGAGTTCCCCCTAAAGGAAAAGCGCAGATGCCACTGAGGTCCCCCCATGCCTTCTGGCCTCCTCAGTCCTCATTGCGGGGCTGGAGGTGACTCGGGGAGGCACATTGCCATTTTCATGACCCACTGGTGTCTCCGTAATGAATGTTCGCCACCACGGTGCCCTCATTTAGCCTAATAACTTCATAAGGTAATATTTGATGTGTGCTAAGTATCTGATTAAACAACATAAAGTATTTGACCTATTGATCTTTCATAGCTTGCCAGCCCTCCATTCCTGGATACACTTTAATTACTGACTTGGAGAGCTTTCCTGAATGGGATTTGCATCTCATTAAGCCCTTTTCTTTGTCCTTGGGGCCACATGTCAAAAGCTTTCTTGTTTCATTGCCTCTGAGCCTTATCCCACTTCCTGCTTCTCCACCAGACCCTCAAGACTTACAACATTTGGTTCATCCACCAGGAGTAGGGGCCTTTAAGAGTCCACTGATCCTACTGCTTATTTTAGAAAGTCGATGAGCGCATGAACAACTGGACTCCTTACCTCATCCACTCTGATTTTTGGAGCATGGGAAATTGTCCAGAGCGCAACCCCTCTCCAGGCGGTTGGCCACAGCTGTGGGGTCGACCTGACCCCTGGATCTCACAAGGAGGACAGGCCAGTGGCCATCCATCAGGGTGAGCACGGAAAGCCATTTCTGCTGGCCAATTAGTTAGCTAATTGCTCTCATCTGAACCACCTCTTAGACAACTACAGAAAATCATCCCTTTTCTCTCTCTTGCCTGCAAGGCTATTGACATGAATGCGCATAATAACGAGGTGATTTACATGCTCTTTCCTTCAAGAATCTCCAGCATGCTGGGTTTGTTTATTTTTTTCTCTTATTTTAAAATTAGTTCTACAAAGACTGAGCTAGCTTCCCTGTGGGTCCTCCTAAAATGAGAGCAACACCCAGAGAAGGAAGAGGATTCAATGAGAAAATTCTCGAGGGGCATGTGCAGTAATGCTAGCCTCTAGTAAGTGCTCAGTAAACAGTAGTCGCTATTACTGCCATATCATCTAAGGAGGCTCTGTGGCTTGTGGGTTGGCCTTGTATTTCTGGACATGGTCAGGCTGGGGAGGAGGTACACTGGCTCAAGTATCTGGACACTGTGCCCAACTCACCTGGTACAGGTTGTCCCTGTTGGCCCATCACAAGTCAGGTTTGCACTAAGATGAGTGGTGTGCACAGCAAAAGGCCCTGAAACATCTCTGCTCATCTCCACTCTAGTCACTGCCCCAAATCAGAGGAGAAGGCAAGACAAAATGCTCTCGAACAGTGGTTTGCAGCAGGTGTCTCCCAAAGGGCGGTGTGCTTGACAGCAACACAAATTAAAGAAGCCACCCCTGACATCTGAACTAGAACTTCTGTGCGGAGGCCCCAGGCATTTGCGATGAAAATGAGTTTGCTGGGTGATTCTTAGATTCAGCGAGATTTGAGAACCGTTCCCACCACGTGGGTTCCTTTCCCTCAACAACTTGCAATGAACTTCCAAGAAAGGCTGGAGATTGTGAGGTGCTCACTCTGTAGACGCATCTGATAGGCTCCACATCCCAGGTGGCACTCTGGTTTTGAAGGATGACCACCGAGAAGGGCCACCATGAAGGGACAACTGTGCAGCCTACAGAGAGAGTGCCATGGGGTATCCCCTACATTCCTGCCAGCATCTGGGGCAGATCATGGGCACCTTGGGGGCATCAGGGCAAAGTGGGGTCCCTGGTGGGAAGGGACAAGCCCTACAGGGTCCACAAAAGTCCCGAAACAGAGGTCCATGGCCATCTTTAGTGTCTGTGCGCACACTCTAGGGAGCGCTTTAAATTCCAGGCTGGCTTCCCTCTGTTCCTCAAGGGGCAGCTACCATGCTTGCTCCCACCTTGCTGCTGCCCCAGAGAAGGCAGACCCAGACACACCCAGAGGAACCCGGCCCACGAAGGAGAACGCGACGCCACTCTTCCGCACACACTCTCACTGCTCCGGGGCATTGCTGCGCTTGTTCCACGGTCACCAAAGAGATTTTCAGATAATCTGCTGTTTTAGATGATCTGCACCACTGCTCGCCTCCACGAGCATGGCTCATTGAGAACTGACTGTGTGTGTTGGACCATTTCCAGGGATGGAGCCCAGTACCTGGACGGTAAAAGCTCCCGAGAGAGCCATGGAAATGGCTGGAGATGTGAAGTTGTTGCCTATTGGAGGAGGAGCAAACTTTTAAAAAATGGCTTGACCGTTCCCGGGCCAGAGAAAGCAATCTTGCTCGGTATGCCACGTCAATCGCCGAGGCAGCAACCATAAAACCGCCCCACAGCTAGAACATGTACTGGCTCCGAGAAAGATGAGGCTTGGTTAGTAAAGGATGAAGCCATTCCAAGGTCCAATAAAAGATGCAACGGGATTTTCCCTGGGCTGTGTATGAGCACCATCTGGGAAGCTGCAGAGGGGATGGAGGTTGGGCAAACGGCCGGCTTCGCTTCAACACAGAAAGGATGCGATAGAGGCCAGCGGGGAGATGATGTGGGGCCAGACAAAAGGCTTGGGAGGAGCCGCCTCCGTAGAAACCCAGGCACTAGAGGAAGCGCTGGCGTGTGTGCGTCACAGTCTATCTCTGCCATGTGAGGTCTTGTAAAACACTCCAAATAAATCTCAATGCCAAAATATACTAGAAAAAAAAAAAGAAAGATAGCACCAAGTGGTGACTGCCTTCTGGGTAACTATGTTTGGATGGTGTCATTTTTCTTACGGCATCAGCTCCCAAATGGCACCGACGCCGTCTCTTAGAATAAACAGGGATCAGCAGTGGGTCAGGCCTCGTGCGGTTTCTGAGAAGTGGTGTTTCTGTGCATTCTGTTTATCACAAGAGCACAGATACCACTGTCAGGCAGGCTCGCAAGCTGCCTGCTGCCAGAAGAACGTCCCGGACCACTTTCAGAATTCTGCGTTGTATCCCAAATGCTGATGAGACGTGAATCGCCGGAGCTGGAAGCTAACGGAGGGAGGTGGCGCCTTACTCAGGAGGGTTGGAAGGCCTATGTCTGGGGTCGGCGTGAGCCCCCAGGTCTTTCCCGAGGGTCCTCTCTCAGCCAGACCTAGGGAAGTGGGGGGTGACCTGCCAGGTCTGCCCCGCAGGGCGGGGCACAGCCCCTGCCCCTCGGATGTCTACCTCTGAACTCTTGCTCCAATTCCATGCTCCATTTGCAGCTCCCTGGTCACCCCTGCCCGCTGCGTCTGCTCTGATTATAAGCGTGGGCGAGCCGCCACCATCCTACACAACTCCAGGGTCAGGCTCCAGGAGAAAACATGAGGGTTGCCGGCCTGGAGATCAGAGGGACTTCGCTGAGAGTGCGTGAGCATTTGAGCCGGCACCAGGGAAATTAACCAGACCCTGCCAAGTATGGGAATTCCGCATGGCAACCTAATGAAGGCTTAGTTTTTCATTAAAAATTCCATTAATACTGGAGCTGTTTAGAGCATGTTGAGTGGGAATATCTGTAATGCACCTTCTACCCTCTCTGGCCAACCTGAGGATCAGAGGGAGGCTGCACACTTTTGCTGGGCCATTTGCATTTATGCCCTCATTGCGACCATCCTCCCAAGCACCTGTTATACATGGCGGGCAAAGCACACAGAGAATCATGCAGGTCCTTCCTCCCACAGTCCAATGCGAGAGGCAGGGAACAGATAAAAGAGGAGGTGTGCAGGGGTGGGGAGAGAAGTACGGTGCAGCCTCAGGCAGCGGACTGCACTTTTTCAGCCTTGAGAGAGCCTCCCCCTCTTCCCACTGCCGACTCCAAATGACACTGGGCTGGAGCAGTCTCACGGGGAGGGGAGGCATGGGTCTCGAGGGGCTGAAGGGAGCGACAGCGCTCAGTCCTCAGCCTGGGGAGGTCATTCCCGCATCTGAGCATCGCCACCCCTGCTAGCTCTGCGGGGCCCTTGGGACACCCTCACAGCAATCATCTCTCGGAGATGTCTCCCGTGGCTCCCTGGGTCGTGGGACACCTGGGGAACCCAGGCAACAAGGGCCGCGTCCATCCCCCAAGGCTGCTTTGATGACACCGTGCTCAGCTGCATCCCTGTCATCCTTAGCTGCAGCTCCACGAAACTGCTTCCTAGTCCGTGGGCACCAAGTGCTTGCAGACTGGAATGTCCTTCCTGCCTCACCCACAGGTCCCTGGAGCTCGTCCCTAAGTGTCACCGCCCTGTCCCCTCCAGGCGGAGCAAGCGATTGGTTGCCTCTCGAATGCACCCTGAACAGGGATCAAACCCGCAACCGTTTGGTGTTCAGGATGATGCTGCAACCAGCTGAGCCACCCCACAGCGGGGAAAGAGATGCTGTTTTATTCAGTTTGTATCCTCTAGGTTAAGTGCTGGGGAAGTCACATAGTAGTTTCTTGTAAAAGGTTGTCAAAATGTAAACTTCTCTTCGCTTCTCTGGGTGGAGCCTCATCACTTACTGACAAACCGGCTGCTGCATAAGACCATCCCAGCCCGGCTCGCGCCGTTTGTGGATGGTCTGTGGGGGGTGGCAAGGCGCACTCCATCTGTCCCACACGTGTGGCTTGCCCCCCGAGGCTGCCAGCGCTCAGGGAAACATTCTACTCTGGGACAACTTAAAAGCAGTTGTAGTACAGGGAGTGGTTCCTAGCCAGGGACGCATTTCAGGAGACAGTTCGGTGGACATGTGATCAAGTCCTCGTGGTGAAGTGCGAGAGTTTGCAGACACACCACAGGGTATGGGGCCGGTCCATCATGTTTCGGCCGAGCGACCCTGCAGGACTCCTTAAACTCTGCGCATCTGTGTCTTTGTAAAACGGAGATTGGAATAGAGACTGCTAGCCAGGGCTGTTACAGGAGGTTTGAAATAGCTTATATAAAGGGGTTTGGAATAGTGTAGACTCACACTGTGGAAGTATAAGCTATTGTTTTTGTGGTTACCATTTAATCAGAGTTCCTGGTTTGGGATGATTTGGGCATTTTTATTTTGAAAGGCTGCTCACGAGGGTCTGACCTTACCCCCTTGGTTTAGAACCATTTGTCTTCTACTTTCCAGAAGTTGGGGAAACTGAGTCAACAGTAAATGAATAGAGTAGGGTGTTGGTTAACCAGGAACAGCACAGGGTCCTGGAATCCAGTTCTCCCTGGCAAGTCATTTCAAGCTGTCCTGCTGTCCTTCTCGCCGGATCTCTCAAGGACAGCCCTCGGTGCCACCTCCCATCCGCACCGGCTCCTCTGCCTGCAGGGGTGAGGGTGGGCGGGGAAGTGCGTGAATGCAGGGGGCAGGGAAGGAGGAAGCCGCGTGTGCAATCCAACCCCAAAGTAACCAGCTCCTGAGAAATGGCGGGCCCGCCACCCTGAGAGCTCCTTGGGTTTACCAGGAAGGGAAAAAAAAAATCTAATGAGAAGAAAGTTACAGCAAAGCTTATTGAGCAATAACCTATTTCTTTCACTTAGAAACAATGAAGACACATGTTTCTCAGCTCCGTGGCACAAGGAAAACATCCTCGGTGATTTGCTGCCTGGTTATCAGTCTCTGTATCATTCCGCTTATTTTCTCAATGCGTGATATGAACCTTGGGGCTGAACACAGCTCTCTTTTCCTCTCTGGTGAGGTTTTTGCTTTTCCCATTTTTATTTGTATTGGCTGTGAGGTTTTTCATCAGAAGAAATAAACGGGACTGCGCTCTCGAGGAGCCAGCCATGGAGCTTATCAATGAGTGATGCTGGTATGGGAATGTGCACCTCGGGTTTGGAAGAGGACAAATCTGTTGAAAGATGCCTGGGGACGGAGGGGACCTGACTGAGAGTCTCAGGGTCAGGGTCCCCAAGTCGCAAAAGATGCAGATCCTGACGCTGATCCTAGGGAACGCTGGAGTGACGAGGAAACTTGTCAAACAGGCAGTTTCACTCGTCAAAGCTCTGCATCATTTCCTAGCAGTGGCAAATTGTAGCCGTGGGAAATTGTGACCCAGCCCACCATTCTTTTGCCATCGTGTCTCTAAGTGCGGACTCTGACTAATATGTAGCTTGTAGATGAACAGCATGCTTGTATGGGAGTCCTAGGAACTAGCTTCAAAGACACAGACACCAGCTTTCAGGCATCTCAGCTCTGGGAGATTTGCAGACCTTCAACCACAGAGCCAGGACGATGTGAAGCCAGGGTGACCAAACCAGGATGGTGCCCGGCGGACAGTCACTTGCCTTATCAGACTGGACTGTGCTCATCTGCCCACAGGGAACTTTTCAACACCTTGCCTTGATCTCTTGGTCTGTTCCCCTCTCTCTCCTTATAGAAACCTCTGCCTCCACTGAGAGGGGGAGATGGGCTTTGAGACGAGGCCCCCATCTTCCAGGTGGCCGGCATCCGAACACAAACTACTTTCCTTTACATCAGCACCTGCCTCTTGAGTATTGGCTTTTGTAGCGGCAGGCAGCTGGACCTGATTTAGGTTATAATTTTGTTCAATTTATTTCAGAAAAAGATAGCACTTCGGATTAAAAAACAAAGGGAAAAAAAGCTCCAGATGACTCCATGACGTTGGACAAAGAATCTCCGTGAAATAACTTTGAAAGTTTAGAGTTATAGGAAATAAAATAAAAAAAGCAATCAGAGAATATGCCTCTAATGAATTCAATCACAGCAAAAGTCCATTTCCATTCCCTTGAATTCTAGACAAACAATTTTCAGTTGCAAATATCTTTCAGAAGTACTGTATGCACAGGTTGGATATTAAGTTGCTTGACAAACATTGCAGATCAAAACTGCCTGCCTAGAAGCGGCTGCTGGAACGACAATGTGGTTTTGGAGAGAGCGGGGCCGTTTGCACTTGGGTGTCGCTTACGTGTTTAATGGAGTTTTGCAGAAGAAAATTGCCTGGGAAAAAGGGGGTTTTTAAGGAGGAAGTTTCGACTCCCAGTGCGAGGTGGAGGAAAGATTGGGGGAGAGACCAGTGCAGCCCCTTCATCGCCGTCTTCCCAGGAGGGTCGTGGCGACAGTGACTTCTCCTTTGCCCTGACCGACGCACTTGAGAGCGTGCCTCCACTCCCAGACGGAACCTCAACCCCAGCTGGCCCAGCAGAATGGTTCCACTGCCTGGCTCTGAGACCCCTCTGGGGGCCTCATTTGGAATGTTCACAGCTAACATTTTGAGAAGTGTGTGAGTGTGTGGGGCGGGCTGGGGGCACTGCTTTAGGGAACAAATGGGGTCACCGGTATGTGGGGAACCTCCTCCCTTTGGCAGGAGTACCGGGAACCCATGAACACTGCCCAAGGGGCCTAAGGTGCTGGATCTGTCAGGTCTGGGGAGGCAGGTGCTTCCTGGTCTTGGGACACAGCAGCTGAGACCTGGAACCCCTGTGTCCTGGACAGAAACCCTGAAGCTGCTTCTCTCCACACTGCTTGGTGACAGTGTGGGGTGAGCATGGTTATTGGGGATCTTGTCTCTGAACATCCTCGGCACCCAAGGAGAGGCTGAGAGCAGAACGCCCCGTTAGAGAGAGAGAGAGGCTGAAATTCCCTCTCACCAGCAGGCTTTCCTTTCTCCACTGTCTGTCTGGCTGTCCAAGCCTGGGGAGCTTCCCTGGGGGAAGAAGAGCTCTGCCAACTGGACCGGGGGAGTGTCGTGTCCTTTTCCTCCTGTCCTCCTCATTCGTTTCTGCTCAGGCGCCCAGGATGACAGAAGGGCCCCTTCTCAGTTTTGATTATGGCTGAGAGTCAGCCCATAATGTGCCATTTGCCATCTCGAATCTATAAAGAGCTGTTGGCAGGCCATTCGTTGTTTTTTTAAAAAATTTAATTCCCCCAGGTGGCTCACCTGGCTTTTAATAACTTTCAGGTCAATTTGGAATCCCCAGCCCTGAGTGTTCAGCTGAGGATGTATTCCTGTGGGCTCTCGGTTACCACAGAGTTAATGAAAATTTCAACCTGCTCTTCCTGCCCAGGAATCAGTGAGAGTGCCCTGGAGGAAGGACGGGGGCCAGTGATTGATGCCCTGAAGTTTTTGTTCTAATCCTCACCCCAGGATATGTTTTATTGATTTTTAGAGATAGGGGAAGGGGGGGGAGAGAGAGAGAGAGAGAGAGAGAGAGAGAGAGAGAGAGAGAGAGAGAGAGAGAGAGAGAGAGAGAGAGAGAGGCTGATCTGTTGTCTCCCATACACACCCTGACCTGGGATCGAACCCACAACCTTTTGGTGCATGGGACGACACTCCAGCCAACTGAGCTGCCCGGCCAGAGTGCCGTCCTGAAGTTTTATTCCATTCTGCCTGACTCCTGGCAAAAAGGTTTGCAGCCCTGGCTGGTGTAGCTCAGTGGATTGAGCGCGGGCCTGCGAACCGAAGGATCGCGGTTCGATTCCCAGTCAGGGCACATGCCTGGGTTGCCAGGCCAGTTCCCGGCAGGGGACATACAAGAGGCAACCACACATTGATGTTTCTCTCCTTCTCTCCTTCCCTTCCCCTCTAAAGATAAATAAATAAAATCTAAAAGAAAAAAAAATCTTAAAAAAAAAAAAAGGTTTGCAGTGTGGAGTTAACGGAAGGGATGTCCATCACCCCACACGCCTGCTCTCCACTCGGCTTCTGTGGGCCTGCTCTCCACTCGGCTTCTGTGGCACGTGGGCCTTTCCTTTGGCTTCGGCAGGACTTCCCTGTTTCGATGACGGTAGAAAGCCACTGGACCACTGTCCAGAAGAAGGAAGAGGGGCCTCTAGATCTAGGGTCCTGGCCTGAGGTGAGCTTTCCTCCAGGCGACGTCAAATGCCTACCACGTCCTTCTCCTTCCCGGGGCACTTGCCTCTCTAGCTTTCAGATTTTGGACCATCTCTTCCAGGAAACTTCCCCTCTTGAACCCCATCTACTTTTAACCCACTAGTACATTCTGAAATGTTCCCATATCTTTAGTTAATTCTTGCAAAAGCCATGCCTATTGAAGGGTTTCTTTGTTACCTGTGGGTGTTTAGATTTTTATTTTTAACTCCTGTTTGGAATTAACCTGTCTTCTAGCACCAGGTACAGGGCTCAGCGCACGTGCGGAAGGAACACTTGCTAGTTCTGGGGTTGGCTGAGTCAGGCCCTCCCCTCCCTCGAGTCACATCGCCCAGCCAGCCAGCACTTGTCTGAGGACTCCGGGCTCTTGTGGGCTTTTACATTTTCTCCACTTAATGCTTGATGTGCGCCACCCCACACCCCAGGGAAACTGTATGAAATTCCAAGGCTTTTAACACCATTGATACACAAATGATTTTTAAAATTGGAAATCCGGCCCTGACCTATTCTCTGAACTCCAGATTTGTATATTCACTTGCCTTTTTGAATCTTATTTTGGAGTGAAATAGTTACTGAAAACTGAGACATGTCCCGAACAGACTTTTACAAGCCCCCGGCCCTGACAATATGCTTCTTTTCCAGTCTTTCGCACTTCAGGACCTTGCACTACTCACCACCACCCTGCTCAAGACTCACACCGAAAAGTCTCCCTTGACTCCTGCCTTTCCTTCTCCCACCCTATTCAACACACCAGCAAGTCCTATTGGCTCTCCAACCAAAACGCACCCAGAATCTGTTCACTTTTCATCTCCGATGCCGTCATTCCGGGCCAAGCCACCATCGATGTTTGTGTGGGCCGTGCGGTATTAGTCTTTCCAAGTAGTTTCTCTGCTTCTTTTCTTGCCTCTAAAAATCCATGCCTGAATGGCAGGCACAGTGATCTTTCAAAAATAAAACATCACTTAACCAAATTCAATGGCCATTCATCATAAAAGCTGTAAACCACCGTAACTAGGAGCAGAAGAGCTTGTCAGTGTAATAAGAGGAGTCCAAAAGGACGCCGGCGCTACCGCTGCACTTGGTCCTCCTCCCATCCCACGTGGCACTGGGAGTCCTGGCTAGTGCAGGAAGACGTACAAAAGATTTTTTAAAAGCTTGGGGAGGAAGATATGTGATTGTCTATGTATAAAACACCAAAGATCTATTAAAAAAAAAAAACAACCCCTAGAACTAATAATCAAGTGCGGTAAGCTTGCAGAATACAAGGTGAGTGTACAAAAGTCACTGCTTTGAACAGAAAGTCCGAATCATGGAGAGCTGCCTACTTTGTCCCACCCTTGAAGAATACATTTTAGTTTTTTGGAATATAATCAACAACTTAGTGGAAGGAAATAAAACTTGATGCCTTTAATGAAAAAAAGAGTTAACTGCCTTCCACTATACCCACAGCAAACAATTAGAATTTGAAATTTAAAAAGATAACACTTGCAATAGCACCAACAACAAGGGAAGAAGTACTTAGATGTAAACCTAATGAAATAGGTGTAGCATCTCTGCATGTGGAAAACTACAAAACTCTGAAGGAAGAAACCAGAGGAGGTCTAGCCACGTGGAGAGACGTACTATGTTTCTAGGCTGAAGATTCGATGTTGTTAAGATGTCCATTCTTCCCACCTTAACCTGTACAACCAACACAATCCAGTACGAACAATTCCAGCAAGCTACTTTGTAGATGGAGGCAAAGTGAATCTAGAATTGATTTGCAAAGGCCAAGACCTAGAATAGTCACCACAGTGCTAAAAAGAAGTGACAAGACTGGAAGGCTCACACCACCCCGTTTGAAGACTGAACATGCAGCTGCAGTGACGAAGACGGCAAGGACTGGAGACGGGACAGAGAGACAGATCAGTGGGACAGAATGCAGAGCCCAGAAGTAGACCCGTGCGAATATATTGAACCGATTTTTTTTAACAAAGGCAATTTAATGGCGAAAGGATAGTCTTTTCAACAAATGGTCCTGGAACAATTGGCCATGTTTAGAACCTAGACGTGTCTTACACCCCAACCCTTGAGTTGACAAAAAGTAACTCAAAATAAATCACAGACCCAAATGTGAAATACAAAACTTAAAATTTCTGGAGAAAATAGGAGAAAATCTATGTGATATTGGGTTTGGTGATAAGATTTTAGATACAGCACCAAAAGCAGGACCCATGAAACTAAACACAAACAAACAATCCCCCCAAAACCTTGTTAAAATTAAAAACTTTGTTCTGCTAAGGATACTCCTAAGAGATTGAAAAGACAAATCGCTGACTGGGAGAAAATATCCACAAATCACATTATTATATAAAGAACTTGTATCCAACACACACAAAGCACTCTTAGAACTCAACACTAAGGAAAAAAATGGTCCAATTGAAAAAATGGGCAAAAGATCTGAACAGACAATTCACCAAAGAATATGTACAGATGGCAAGAAAGCATATGGAAAGATCCTCAGCATCAGCCATCATGAGGGAAACGCAACTGAGAATACAATGAGACACTTCGACATGCCCGCTAGAATGGCTAAAACACAAAAAGCGGGCCGGACGCGATGCAAAACGGTGGGGCAACGAGAGCTCCTTCATCACTGATGGGAACGCCAAACGGTAGCCATTCTGGAATATGGTTGGGGAATTTCTTACAAAGTCAAACACACTCTTACAATACCATCAAGTAATTGTACTTCTAGTTATTTACCCAACTGATTTGAAGAGTTATGCTCACACAAGAACATGTGAACCCTTATAGCAACTTTATAACCATCAACATTGTAAGCAACCAAGCTGTCCTCCCATGGATGAATAGATAGACAAAAGTGGGTAAATTCGTCTAATGAAATACTATTCGGCAACAAGAAGCAACGAGCCAGCAGGCCACATCTCGGATGACCCCTAGATGCACCTCGCTGAGGGGAAGGTGGCCGCCTGAGAAAGCCACGGTATGATTTCACCCACGTGAGCCCAGAGAAGGCACAGCTGTAGCGGACAAACACGTAAGTGGTCACCAGGGGCTTGGCAGGGGAGAGGGTTGAACTGAAGAAGCACAGGGGGTGTTGTACAGGGGGTGAAGCCATCCTGATGACACTATAACGATAGTGTCCTTGGGTCCCAGCAAGAGGTGGGAGGGTACGAAGACCGTCAGAACGGCCCTGAGAGCACTTAGGGAACTGGCCCTCTAGTTGGATGCCCGACGGAGTGTTTCCTTTCTTGCAGGTGAGTTCCTCCCTTACTGGCCACTTGACCCAGCTGACTAGCTAACCAGGCACCTAATCCTCTCACTCCTACCTGCGGGGCTGTCGTGAGGCCTGACTGCTTTGTGTTAACCTTGTCTTAAGTCACCAACATTTTTTTTAAAGCCAATTTCTAGTAATCTGCCCTTCCTGGAATTATAGAAAGCAATATAATACACAGGCTTGAGTCTCCTCCTGCCTGAGCCCCCCTCGCACTCTGGAGCAAGTGCTGAGACAGGGGTGGTCGTCGGTGTGCCGCTGAGGCAGGAGCAGGTAACGCAGTCAAGGGCTTGGGTGGCTGAGGCAGAAGCAGCGCTGGGTTACGGGCTCTTGGCTGTGCTCAGCCAACTTGGCCAGCCACGTCTGCCAAGACGCGCAGGAAAGCAGAGGACCCAGACAAATGAAGTTCAAGGAAACAAAGCCACATTTGGCTGGGAAGGGCAAGGAGAGGGGCGGTCAGCGAGAGCGGTGCTGCGTGTGCAGAATCCGAGCCGGTCCCATCTGTTATCTGGTCAGGGCAGGCGGATTACAGGCAGAGTGTGGGCTTGGGCAGGCGGCACCGAGAGGAAAATTTATGAATAGACCTTTAACTCTGGTCACTGTGGAGCCCAGCGGCTCTGAAAATTAGATCCAGATGGATAGTATTTTGATAGTTTCTCCTGACCAAGGAATTTATGTTAATTCTTAGGACTCAAGGGGAAGGAGGAAGCATTTACAGGCAAGGAATCCATAATTGCTTCTTAATCTGTTTCCAAAATTCGTCTGCGTTGTCACTCCTTGCCACAGTCGGGGCTGGCGCGGGGACCGGGAGGGAGAAAGACCCTGGGAGCCCAGGGCCCCGCTCGTTACATGTGCCCTGTGTGAAATTTCCTGCAGCAGAAATGGACACGGGCTCCCAAGTCAGGAACGGTCCTGGGTGGGGGTCTGTGAGATCTTGCCCACCGGGAAAGGTACTAAGCCTCGCTCTGCTAACAGAAGCATTGAAAGATGTTCTGAACACCAGGGCCGGTTTTCCTCCCTCCACATTTAGGGTTTCCCACGAGTTAGCCGCCGGAGGGGGTGAGGGATAACAGAGCTCGGTATATGGCAGCCGTGCGCATCAATTTGAAGGCTTCTCTGCGAAGAGAGCTGTTTCCAGGCATGGCCCTGCCGTTAACCCTGACCTTGGTTGAGCTCCTGAACCCTCTCCGGGCCACCACGTCCTCACCTACTAAGGGACAGGCTTGCGTGTGAGCTCTGCGAGGACCCTTGCAAGCTCCAACCTTCAGCGCCTGTGTGGCCCGGCTCTTCCTATGCTGTAGGAAGAAGGGGAGGGCAATTCCTCTTTTCTGAGCAATGTTTTGGGAATTCTGTAGGCTTGAAAAGGACTTCAAAGACTTTATGTTCTACCCCTCCGTGGGATTTACCCCCCAGTTCACATCTCGAGGAGATGGGATTTCATGGGTTTACCAAGTAATCTTTGTCTAGCTCTTCACAGCCTTTACAAGTATGTACTGAGTGCCCGCTCTGTGTCAGACCCAGGGTTGTAAGTCCCGAGTCCATGCTGAGAGGCCTGGGAACAGCAGTGGCCCCCGGAGGCGCTCAGGGCATGCACAGTGTGTGCAGGGCTGGCGCTCCATCTCCCCAGGGAGGCCGAGCTCCCCGCCCTGCCCGGCTGCTCTCGGAGTCCGCACCCTGCGGCCAAGTGCCCTCCTCTTTCCCGGTCTTCCCCCAATACCGACATTCACTTGAGCGCTTGTCCTGCTTCAGGATGCCCCAAAGGATAATATCCTCTTTGTTTCTCTTCAAACTTTATGGCAAGGGTAGCTGAGAGGGCTCGTGGGGAAGGATGGCAGGGGCTTTTGTTAGAGCTAAGAATCTTTTTTTAAGGGAGGGGAAGGCAGGGAGAAAGAGAGAGAGGAACACTGATGTGAGGGAGGAACTCGAGACCGGCTGCCTTCCCAGCCCCAACCGGTGACTTTTCTCTCTGTGGGAGGACGCCCAGCCAGCCGAGCCGCGCTCGCTGGGCAGGGCTGAGATTCTTCACTTCCATTTAAGAGACTGTTGTTGGTTAGCCCCCGCCGATGGTTGGAGCATCGTCCCAATACTCCAGGGTTAGAGCCTCCATCCCCAGTCAGGGCACATACGGGGTCAACCAATGAACACATCAGTACGTGGACCAACAAATCGGTGTTTCTCTTTCTCTCCCTCTTCTTTTTCTAAAATCAATTTTTAAACAAACAAATAATAAAAAAAGAGATCATCATGGTCGGTGGATTCTAAGAAGCTGATCTTTCTTCTCTGCACATCCCTCCAGTCCCCTAGCCTGGGCAGCAACGAAAATGGGTTATCTCGTCTGTACTACTGGGTGCCTTGAGGAGAAGGCTGTACAGCGAGTAATATTTCTACGTGAGAAAAATGGGAGACCAGCGGAAGCGAGGCAGATTATGCTAATCGGCAAAGGCAGGAAGGTTCTACCTCCGGTCAAGAGGAGGAAAATGCACCTGGCTCTACCAGATCACTTCCAGGTTCGGGTTGTGGACAGCCCTCAGCTCCCGGCACGCTGTCGGCCCACCCCAGCTGGCCTCTCAGATCCTCCGAGGGGGTGACATCGGCACCACCTCTCTCTCCCCCGCTGCTTTATCTCTTAAACCCAGCGCCCCAGCTCCGGGGCCTTTATCTACAGGCTACCCTCAGAGAATCAGGTCCGACCGAGTGGGCGATCTGACCTTTGATGTTTCCAGCGGCCGCTTCATGTCTTTAGAGATGGATTTCTGTTACTCCGCAGAACTCAGCGTGTTTGGCATAATGGGCTGGGCCTTCCTTGCTTTGCTCTCCGATGATACGCTGGCCACATCATTAATTATGGTTCATTTCTTAGGCTCCAACGAAAACCACAGAGCATTGGCTTACATCTGCCTTCACACGGGGGTTAGGGATGGAGTAGGGCAGTGGGGAGAGAAGTGTGATATCGCAGCATTGAAGCCTGAGGGCAGCAGTATTAGATAATTTTGCTCCAGTTGGGGACCTGGGGGTGGTGGGGACAAAGAGGTCAATCACCAGCATGTAATGAGGGGGCACCCCTAGGCCTGCCGTCTGCCTTTGTCACTCCTTAGAACAAAGAGCCTGCCTCCTGGCCGACTGGGAACTGGTCATGGGGGAGATAGAGAGTACAAAGAGATGAACTAACAGGGTCAGTTCATGAAAGGTTTGGGAAGGCATGCATAGGAGTTTGAACTTGATTTTGTCGGCGATGGGAAACCATTTGAAGCAGGGAACTGCTCATTCCAGCTGCTGTATGATAATGGATTAACGAGGGGAGATTGGAGGGCTGGAGACCACTGAGGAGCCACAGCGGCAGTCCGAGCAACGAAGAGGAAGCTCTTTAGTAACCGAGTGAAACCGACTTGTTGACTGAGAGATGGAGAGGGAGGCGCTGACTCCATGGCTTCGGAAAGTGAGTGGATGGCCATGTTAACACCGGAATGAGGAATCCGGGAGGAGAAAGAAGTGTGAGAAAGGGAGTGGAGGACAGCTTCCGTTTGGAACACACTGGATTGAAGGTGCTTTGGGGGCATCCGAGGAGCGTTGTGTGCGCTATTTGGCCACAGGGATTTAGAGCTCCGGTGAAACACCTGACTGGAGGTACACCTCGAGGGTGTCATCAGCATCAGGGTGATGTGGGCATTGCGGGCGCAGGTGAAGTCACCTAGGAAGAGAGGCACAAAACCGCTGGGAGCTCAGCGTGCAAGGGGAAGGCAGAGGTGGAGGGGCCAGAAGGGGCCAGAAGGGAGGAGACTAAGAACATGCGGTCCGTATCCCGGAGCGATTGCTGCCCTGTCCTTCCTTGTCTCAGCTGAGGGAAGACTCCCGGCCATCCTAGGGCCTCTCCCGCCCCCCGGGCTGCTGGGCTGGCTCTGCAGAGTGGCCTCCCCCATACTGCCCGTAGGCTAACGTTTCTCAAGCTGGCAACTGCAGGAGTTGTGATTTGTTGTTGCTCTCGTTTGTTTGCTGTGGAGGGGTGGGGGAGGTGCCCAGAGTGCTCTAAGGAACTGTCCCTGATGGTCTTGGGATACACACTCTGAGGGGCTTTCAGTTCTCCAGCTCAAGATACTCCGAAGTGGCTGGGCCTTGTGCACCTGAACTTGAGGTGCCTGCTGTGGCCTGCGCTGTGGACCAATGACATGTCTTGGGCTCACAGACACCCCAGTGCTGCTCACGGCACCATGTGGTATCATTTGTGCTACTACAATGTTTTTTTTTTTTTTTTTTAGAGCTGATTAAAAAAAATAGCTGCATTGAGGCCTAGTTCTCATACCAGATAATTCACCCATTTAAAGTGTGTGGTTCAATGGTTTTTTGTACGGTCACAGGTGTGTACGACCACCACCCAGGTCAGTTTTCATCACCCGGAGAAGAAACCCGACACCCGTTAGCAATTACCCACCTACCCCTTTATCCCTTTACGCCTTGCCCCACCCCCTGGCCCCAGCCCTAGGCAACCACTGATCTACTTTTCGCTGAGTTCTGGACAATTCACGTGAATGGAACCATGTACTACGTGGTTTACTGTCACTGTGAAAGATTCCGTTGCTCCGTCTGATAACTTAATCTTCACTCTGGAGGAAGGATGTCGTTCTTAAGCACAGTGCTGGGTGCTTCTCAGTTACCTCATTGGATTCTCCCCACCTCTCCAGGAAGGCAGCCTCACTGACCCCGTTTTACAGGTGAGGGAGCCAAGGTCACGGAGACTGAGTGACTTATCAAAGGCCTGCGACGGTGCGCGGCAGAGCTGGGATGAGCAGCCAGCTCTGTCTGGCTGCGAGCATTCGCGGGCTGCTTTGTACTAAGGGCTGCGGTGCCGGGTAGGGTGGGGGTCTTGTCGCCGGGATGGGCGGGAGGAGACAAACTATTGGCTAGCAGCTTCGAGGGCCTTTCCTAGAATAAGTCCTCAGAACCTGCTGGACAAGTGCAGGGCGGCTGACTCCAGGATCGGCGGCTGTGGGCCCGGGGCTTGGAGCGCACTTGTCTCTCTCGCTGCCTCTCCACGAGGGCCAGGGCGTGGCAGTGGTCTGCGTGGCCGCAGTGGCAGAATGTTCCGGACCAGACTTTTCAGGCGGTTGTCACCACCGAGCCCAGCCCAGTCACCGGTCCCAGTGTCTAGCCTGGGGACACTGATGGACCCCTGTCCCCATGCTCCGGCCTCAGAATCAAGGCTTTTGAGTCAGGGCCCTGCCACCCCCACCGCAGGGAACTTCTCATCTCATTACAAAGGATACGGCCTATTTTCTCAGTATGGTTATATGCGGTAATGAACCATGCAGCAAACCACGCAAGATAGATGGCAGCTTTCACTAGCGAAGCCGGAAACTTGGTTAACTTAATAGTCTATTTATTACCTTCACTCTTGGAGCTTACAAGCACTGGATTAATATCACCCATTGTCCCCCTTGCTATACAATTAAAACTAGTAATTCGTGATCACACACGCTGACTCCAGCACAGACGGGTATGAAATTTGGGAACGGGGAGAAAAAGCTAGAGATTCTGGCCCCCCTGAGGTCTGGGTGGTGGAGTCACATTCCTTGCAGCTTCAATGAGAACTGCTTCTAAGACAGTGACCTTTCAGAAGAAAATGAACTTGAAAAGAAAAGGACTCTTCTGCTATCCTCTGCTTGGTCTTACCCATTCCCACGGCTTCAGGCAGGAGACCGGCAGAGGCTGCACCCTCTGATCAGCAGAAGGAAAGCTGGCTGGGCCCAGCCTCACTTACTGAGACAAGACGGTGTGAGGCTGAATTGGGTAATTATGATACAGCTACTCAAAAGCCACGCCCAGCTTTCTGCTCCCCATCCCACCTACTAGTGGGGAGCTCGGCAGGTGGCTACCTTCCGACCAATGAGACGTAGGGAGGAATCTGCTTAGGAACTTCCAGGAAAGATACTCTGCTTTCTGAAAAAATGGAAAGGTGTGCTATGAGGGTTTGCTGGTGCTGCCCCTTTCTCTTTCTTCCTGCATTGGCTGTGGATGTGATACCTGAAACTTTGGCAGCCATCTTGTGAGGATGCGGATGACAGCGTTCGGATGTTGATAATGGGGGAGGTTGTGTGAGGTTGTGCGAGGGCGAGGGAGTAGGCCTGTGGGCAACCTCTGCACCTTCCACTCAATTTTGCTGTGAGCTTAAAACTTTTCTAAAAAATTAAAGTCTTTAAAAATACAATATCCTAATAAAAGGTAATGTGGTAGGGATACCAGAATAGTAAAATAGAGGGGGCTTGGGTTCTTGATTATATAACTCAGCTGGCAGACCAACTCCGAGACCATCTACCCCTGGACTTTTGTTAAACAAATAATACATGTCCTTTGGTTTAAGCCACAGTCAAAAGGCCATTGTGTTACTTTTGGCTGAAAACATTCCCAAATCATATAAATGACTCCCGCTTCCTGAGCCCCATGTACATGCCTTTGGAAAGTGCTTTGTGTTCATTTTGAAGCTTTCTTCACACCATCCCTTGAAGCAGGTGCTATTATTACCTCCATTTTGTAAATGAGGACATTTGGGATTGAGGTCACGCAGCTACGAAACAGCAGGGTCTGGACTTGAACCCGAGTCTTTTTGACTCCAGAGAGTTAGTACTGTTGACCATTACACTCTGTCACTTCCTAAATGGTTCACTGGAGCACCGATGCCTGGGAATGAGAGTTGCTTACCGCGTGGTTGACCTAACGGTACTCAGCACAAATCAAGAGTTTCGTCCACGTGACCCACTGCAATCAGGGGAACTCCAGTCTAACCCGTGACGTGGCAGCATGCTCCCCCCTCCCCCAACCTCCCACAAACAGTCCAAACAAGCCACATTCGAGGACAGGCTGGAATTAGTCAAACTAGCCTAACCTGCCCCGGCCAATTCGGGGGTCCCAGAGTGACACGGGTGCAAGGAGAAAAGGGCCTGGAGAGAGCCCTGGAGGGAGGAGACCCCCAGCCGAGCCCATGGAGCCCACTGGAGCCCACCGCACAGCTTGCGAGACAGGGCGCGCTGAAAACAGAGGAAGATTAGGGGGGCCTTGAAAACTGGGCCTGCTTCTCCCAGCTACACTTCTACTGCCTGTCCTGGCAGGAGGAAAACAACCCAAGTTTGTCATTGTTCTCTGACATAAGTTTTCTAAAACTGTGTGAACTGCTTGTGACTGCTCCCGGTTCTCCGAGGTACCTACTCAGTGCTGGCGGCACAGCAGATGCTCAGCAGTGTCTGTTGCCTTTGTGATGAGTCAGGATAACAGGGCAAAAAAAAGAGATTGCTTAATGAATATGATTCGGCCTTCTATTCCCCAATGAGAAAGCAAAAAACAGGCTTCTTCACTGGTAGCATGCATCAGCCAATGATATTTACCACGAGAGGGACTGCTTATTGATCCTTTCCCATCAACCCAGTGCACATCAACCCCTCCATTATGCACATGCGTGTTCGTGTAGCCAGCAGCCAATGGAGGGAGTTGGCCACACAGCTGGTTCTCCCTCCCCTCCCAGCCATCAGACCATTCATTCAGCAGGAGGTAGAGGCGTTCTCCCCTCTGTTATACCTCCTCTGGGCAGAACCTGTCTAGAGAGGGGGGAAATCAGAATAAACATATGCAAGAACTGGGGTTTAAACATCCCACGAAGATTAACTTATCTGCAGTAATTGCCTTAACTAGGGGCTTTTTAACGCTTTTCGAAGTTTCTTAGAGGAGAAAAAATATGCAGAGTGAGTCTTAACAGCAGCCAACAGAGGAGATACACAGAGAAAAAAAAAAGGATCAACCATAAGAAGCCCATAGCTAAGAAATTTTCAGGCACTGATTCTAGGGGATTTAATAAGAATGTAATTTGTATAATTAACCATTCATCAATGTCAATTTCATTAAATGAATGCCAGAAATATTACCTTCAGCAGCACGACCTAACAGGATTGGAATATATTATATGAAAAATGAACACTTAGCGGTTCCCCCCCTCCCTGCTCTGTCTGTCACAGCAAGATTTGCAAGGCTGAGAAATAATTTAAAGGGTAGTAAATGAAACTGGCTGAGGCAAATGTGTGCGTTTTGGTAACTAACCTCCGCCGTGATGTATGAGAGTGCATGTCAAAACGTTTTCCTGCGGCAATGACTGAAGGGACTTGGAACTCCCTTCTAGGCGGTGAAACGTGAGCAGTAACGTCAGACGCTTACCAAAGGCACCCCTAGTCCTGCCTGGGTCCAGCTCACTCTTCCCCGAGCGAGGCAGGCTCTCCAGGGGCCCAGCCCAAAGGTCGTGGATTTCTGTATCCAGAATTTGCAGACCTTCCCTAGCTCCTCCAGATTGGCCTGGCACGGAATCGGAATGGCATGCCTATCTGCCCAGGAAAGTGATGATGGATGCCCAGTAGAAGGAAATTATCCTGAGTTTTATTCATGCTATTGCCTGCAGTCATGGGGGAAACAGGGGGGCTTGAGGTAGGGGGGCGGATGAAATACTTGTAAATTGGACTTATTTCCAAGGTTGCTCGAGGGGGAGGTTGTTTGTGGGGATTTAGCTGTTTCAGCTTACTCTGGGAAGAGTGGAGAACAGAGGGGGCAATAATGGGCCCACGTGTGTGCCCATGGGAATGTACGCCACGCACGCACGCACGCACGCACGCCAGATCATGGAACCCGAAGGCCGATGCTTGAGCTTCGCAAGTTAGTCATCGATGGAGTGGGCACGGGACCTCACACATAGTAGGCGCTCAACTGATATTCATTTAACTGAGTTTCTCTCAGTGTCAGCCCCACGCCCGCTCTCTTCCGACTCAGGGCACCGCAGAGCTAATAATATCGGATCAGTATTCCTGAGGAATCCGCCTTCTAGATCACAGGTCCTGAGAGGCAAGAAACACATTACAGGGCAACCCAAATGTGCTTTTAAAAAATGAAATCATGCAACAGAAAGGTTTTCCAGAATGTTTTCTTAGGCATTAGATTTTCAACATCACACAATCTATTAGTAGGCAGAAAGGAAGTATTAGTCTGGGAATCAGGAAACCAGATGTCAACATTGGACTGAACCTTCCCAGTCGTCTGCAGTTTTACAGTTCTGTGTTATCCATTATTTGACACCATGCAATACAATGCTCCTCCCCTGCTTAACCACTGAAGAGGACACCTGGGGACCCGGGGTGAAGGGAGATGGGGGTCACAGAGCTGGCTTGGAGAGGGTGTCCAGCTCTGTGCCCTAGGCCTGTGGGGTGCTGCGGGACTCGACGTTACTGCTTCTATTTCTTTTTTTTTTTTTTTTTAATTTTAATTCTATTTCTTAGAGAGAGGGGAAGGAAGGGAGAGAAACATCAATGTGAGAGAGAAACATCAGTCGGTTGCTTTCCGTATGTGCCCTGACCTGGGACCGAACTCGCAACTCAGGCACATGCCCCAACTGGGAGAAGAACTGGCAACCCTTCAGTTTGTACAGTTTGGAGGACGACACCCAACCCACCGAGCCACACGGGCCAGAGCAATTACTGCTTCTGTTTCCGAAACATTTCCTGAGTGTGCTTTCTCCTACCCATCCTCACAGTCACTTTCTCTTCTTTCTAGCTTGGACTGCGTGACACTGGGCAGGAACTGCGTCCTCTCGGAGTCGCACACACTGCCTTTACCCGTAGAATGGGCCCTCCCTCCCTGGGCTGTGGTGAGGATTCGATGAAATGGCATAACGCGCCTGGCCCAGGGCCTGGCGAGGCGGAGCAGGTGTTCAATCCAGGTTTCCTTTCCCCCTCGCTCCTCTTTCCCATCCTCTTCCTCCAAATGAGCAATAGCTCTGCCCGATGAGTGCCTTCATCACTCTCTGTGGAGGGGTCAGGAATTCTGGTACACTGATTCACCCCAAGATGCTATGAAGTCACTCTGTTAGCTCTGAGGGGAATTGGCATTTTAAGAAAATACGGCAGGAGGAGTTAATGTTTGAGCAATGGAACTCAGGATGGAGCTGCAGGTGTCTGTCCAGGAGGCGCCCTTCGAGATGACCACCCATGTCAAGCTCTTTGATCTGCATCATATGCGAACTGTGGTCCAGATTTTCTGCCCTGGAAATTGGGACAAAGAGCTTTTGCAGCTACTTCCAAAGATGTGGACGGAACCTGGAAGATGGAAGTGGGATTCTGAAGTGCTGGGATGGTTGGATGGTTTGAAGGTCCGTAAGTGGGGCACACAAGGTGCGGTCAGGAGATTCCCCCTGAATGGTCCACGAGGGGAAGCAAAGTCCTCTGTGGCTCAGAGCCCTGGGCGGGGGGTGGCTGTCCAGGCTTATAACGTACAGGTCTCCATGTGACTCTGGGCGGGTCACCGGAAGCCTCTGCTCCTCTCTGCAATCTGGGGAGCACATGGTGCCTGGGTAGAGAGGAGCTAGGGGGGCGTGATTAACAGGACCTTAGCGTGTGACACTGTGAGCATGTCGCCTGACACAGCCAGGCGTGAGCTGCAGGGCCACGGGGGCCTCGGGAACGTGGGTCTGAAGCCCAGGCTGAAAATAACTTGTGCTGATTTCAGCCCCTTTTCCTCACTGTTACAAGCAGTGAAACTCTCCAATTAGGCTCCATTCAGCAGGACCGGCAGCCTCCTCCCTCCAGGAGGTAAACTTGCTTATGGAGTGGAAACCAGGTGCATTCTTCAAACTCTGGCCAGACTCCAGACAAGCGTGCTCTGCTGTGGTCCCGAGGTGATTCCTGCCTGGCCCCTTTCAGGGACCGTGGAGGGCTGTGGCCTCAGGGCTCCTTTGCAGGGTGGTGGGAGTGGAACCCAGGGTTTGGCTCTAGGTCTTTCAGCCCCTTCCTCTTCATTCTGAAGGCAGCTCAGCAGGGAGTGGCTTGTCCGCTGACAGCTGTGGGCAGAGCCGTACCTGACACCTAGACTCCAGAGAGCCCCTCAGGCAGGCTGCTGGAGCCCTAAAACGGGAGGCTCACTTGGGGGCTGAGGGGCAGGACTTGCGAGTGACGCGGTGGAAGGAGCCAGGCTAGGTCGGCAGATGCGGCATCGATGCCCAGCTCTGCCCCAGCCAGACGTGGGACGCCCCTGACCTTGGGGACCTGGTTCTTCTGCTCTGAAAGAGGGAGCGGCACTAGACCAGGGATTCAAAACTGCTGTTATCATAAACAGCAGAACTCTTTCCATAAATTAGATCTAAACAGAGAATTGATACATAAAAACACACAGAGGCAAAAGCTTCCTGGTTATATCGGCTCCCCTCTCCTGCAAAGAACTTCGTGAAACCGCAGGCTCTGAGGAGTATTGGAGGGACCATCAGCATAAATCACATCCATTATTCTGTGACTTCATCTGACCAGTCGTGTCCCTTCATTATTTTGATGAATATCCCTGTGAGATAATAGAAAACATACACAGGACTTTGCCCCTGCTTCCTGGCACAGGGCTCCCGAAACCCTTGTCATTTCCTGGGTGACAGGGCTGTCTTTTGTTCTAAAGGGGAGACTCTCTAGGTGGGCTCCTGGGTGAGGGCTGGTCACCGGGAAGACCAAGCCTTGATTAGAAGGTTGGAGTTTTCAGCCATCTCTTAAGAAGGGGGAGGGGCAGTTCATCTGTATTCTTTATCATACCCTTTAATAAACTGGTAAACACAAGTAAGAGCTTCCCTGAGTTCTGTGAGTCCCCCTAGCAAATTAATCAAACCCTGGTGGGGGGTGGGCAGGAGCTTAGGAACCTCTGATTTGTAGCCAAGTCAGGCAGAGGTAGTGGATTGCCTGGGCATTTACTGCTTATGATTGGTCTCTGAAGTGGGGGGCCGTCTCGTGGTACTGAGCCCTTAACCTGCGGAATCTGAAGCCATCTCCACGTGGACAGCGTGAGAATGGAGTTGAATTGTAGGCCACCCAGCTGCTATCAGAGAATTTTGGTATTGTGGGAAAAACCCACACACGTGTTGGAATTAGGCTCAGAAGCCTTTAATTCCCTACCATGCAGCTCAAACTTTGTGTGCCAATGATCAAAAAAGAGAAAACACTTTGGAATTAAATTTGTGTCTTTGGGTAGGTTACCTCTTTTTGTTTACATTTTCCAAGAAGGCATTTATGATGTCGGAGTGACTTACGGTTATCCTGGTAGGTACTGAAGCTTGTAAAGGCCCCCTGATCACTTTGCTTTGATATTCATCAGTCACTTTCACCTACGAAGGATGGTGGGGTGGAGCGGGTTGTGTGCCCACGCATGCATGCACGCGAGTGTGAGAAGATGGAGCAGCTACTGGCCCAGGCCACCAATGACCCTCAGCAGGACAGAGCTCTCTGCCGTGATTCCACCCCCCCTCCTTCCTCTTGTCCTTTCCTCTCGCTCTCCTTCCCCACTTCCCTCTATTCCTCCCAATACTGAGGTGTCGGATTCACACTCCTGCAGACTGTGATGGGGAGAGAAGCTGGAGGTAAGGCCAAGACAAGGGACATTGTCTCCTCAGGGAGCGAGCCCTGCAAACGAGCCCCAGGCAGGGAGGACTGGGAAGGTGTCCTCTGGGGACCCCTGAGAACAGAGCGAGGAGCTCAGCTCTGCACTGGGGAGTGAAGGGCAGGGCAGGGTGTTGGGTGCACAACCAAACCCAGACCCTGTCTCTCAAACCCAGCAGACTTTGTGCACGGGAATTGCTGGAAGGAGAGCTGGGGTAGAAGTCCTGCGGGAAGGAGACAGGTAGCTGCCTGGTACGGGGGAGGAGTCTGCAGACAGTGCCTCCCACCTGCACACGGGCGGACGAGTCTGGTTCAGGGAAGGGGGCTGCCCCCAGCACGTAACAACAGCAACAATAACTAATAATCTATACTTAATGAGATTAAATTAACAATTATTTTAATTATGGCACATTTCCCTCCCCTCTCCTTCCTGCCAGGGCAGGCTTGGCGCTGCTCAGGATTACAGTCATAATGGTAACAGATAAACCTTAATTAAAACATTCCGAAATACAATGGCTGAATTAAAATGCTGTGACAGTTCGATTCTATCTCATTTTGATCTCTTGCTTATGACGGTGAATGTTTCCCCACTGTTGTCAGCATCACGGCTGTTCTGAGAGCTGTCCACACCCGTTGAGGGGGAGCTTCCAGAGCCCCTTGACACCCCTTGGGGTGATGGAGAACTCCCAGGAGTTGGGGACCACTCGAGACTCTTCCTTCCTAGCCTCTTCCGATTGTGCCGTGTGCACGATCAAAGCTGAATCTGGTCCCCATGTCTGCCCACATCCCATGCCGTAGTTTGCCCTCATGCCTTGACCTGAAGACGCATCCTCTGCTCTGGCCCCGTGGGCACGATGGCTGGGGTTTGAGCCAAGGCTGCCTCAGGCAGCCCTGGACTCCTTGAGCTTGTCCCCAGGCTCCCTGGTTTCCTGTCTCCCTCTGAGCTCCTCCTGCACAGCCCATCTATCTGCTGATGTTTTCCAACTAGGACCACGTCTGGAGGCAGGCTGCCCTATATTGTTGGCTTCTCCAAGGTCACCTCTGGACTTTTGACAGCGTTTAGCATTTTGCTATTAATTCATCCATGGATTTGCTCAGCTACAAAGACAAAAGACATCATCTTATTCTCATGAACCTTAATGCCCAACAGAAAGGAAGGTGCTTGGACGAAGAGAGTTCTGCGTGCCTAGCGTTGCCAGAGACAGTGCTGGTTGGGATGACAGCATGGGGCAGTGGGACACCGACGGGGCAGGGCAGGTGAGGGACAGCTTCTGGGCTTGCGGCCCCAAGCTAAACTTGAAAGATAAGTAAGAGTTATCAATTAGACGAGGAGAGGAGGAAGGTCACCTTGACAAGAGAAGCACCGCATTCAAAAGCATGTGGGCCCGGCTCGGCACAGCATCCCTGGAACTGCAAGGCATAGTGTGGCTGTGGGCGGGGTTCAAGGGGAGGGGAGGCGAGAGATGGGGTTGCAGAGGTAGGACAGACCTAACATCGGAATGTGCCTAAGAGGGCCAAGGAAGGAACTAATTAATTTGTATGACATTATCCCAAGCATTTGCTAAGCCCTACTTTGTGCCGAGCAATGAGCTAGTGGTCTTTTCTTTCTCGCCTGTCTTGCTGAAGCTAATTCCTAGAGTTGCCCTGACTCACATGCCATTTACATCAAAAAGTCTCCTTCTGGCCCTGGCTGGTGTGGCTCAGTGGATTGAGCGCTGGCCAGCAAACCAAAGGGCTGCCAATTTGATTCCCAGTCAGGCCACATGCCTGGGTTGCAGGCCACATCCCCAGTAGGGGGCGTTTGAGAGGCAACCACACACTGATGTTTCTCTCCCTCTCTTTCTCCCTCCCTTGCCCTCTCTCTAAAAGTAAATAAATAAAATCTTTAAAAAAGTCTCCTCGAACTTCTGGCCAAGATGGAGGCATAGGTGGACACACTGTGCCTCCTCACACAACCAAGATTAAGGATAACAAAGATTTAGAAACAAAAAAACCCCCAATCAGACCTGACAGAAAATTGAACTGTAAGGAAGTTCAACAACCATTCATCCAGATGGTTAGGAGGGATGGAGTTGGTGGCCTGTGGAGAGGGATTGAGGCAGGAGAGAGTGGTGGTTGGTGGTCCTGGGCATGCAGGCGGCAGCTAGCAGATCCTGGGCATGCAAGGCGGCTGGCTGACTGCCGACGCACATTCGTGCGCAGATAAACCAGGCGAAAACAGGGAGACAGACCGTGCAACCCAGGGCCTCAGTGCTGGGAAATAAAGCCTAAAAGCACCTACTGAAAACACTTGTGGGGGTTGAGGTGCTGGGAGAGACTCCCAGCATCACAGGAGAGTCCGTTGGAAAGACCCACAGGGTCCTAAAGCGTACACAGCGGGGCAGCACCAGAAGGGCCCAATTTACTTGTGGGAAATGGCTGAAGGGACTGAATTACGAGAGAGAGCAGAGCAAGCACCATTGTTCCCTTTCTGACCCTGCCCCGACATACAGCATCACAACTCAGCGACTGGGTTGCCCCACCTTGGTGAACACCTAAGGCTCATACATAACAGGCAGGACCAGACCGCCCCGCCCCCAGAAAATATGGCTTAAGCAGAAGAACAGATCAAAGCCTCAGAGCCAATACAGCTAAGTGATCAAGAGATAGACAACCTAACAAAATCACAGTTCAAAGCACTGGTGATCAGGATGCTCACAGAATTGGCTGATTTTGGTCACAAGTTAGATGAACAAATGAAGGCTACACTAAGTGAAATGAAGGAAAATGAACAGGGAACCAATAGTGATGGGAAGGAACCTGGGACTCAAATCAATGGAGTGGACCAGAAGGAAGAAAGAAACAACCAAACAGAAAACGAGGAAGAAACAAGAATTCAAAAAAATGAGGAGAGGCTTAGGAACCTCCGGGACATCTTTAAATGTTCCAACATCCGAATTTTAGGGGTACTAGAAGGGGAAGAGGAAGAGCAATAAGTGGACAACTTATTTGAACAAATAATAAAGGAGAACTTCCCCAATCTGGCAAAGGAAATATACTACCAGGAAGTCCAGGAAGCTCAGAGAGTCCCAAAGAAGTTGGACCCAAGGAGGAACACACCACAGCACATCATAATTACACTAGCCAAGATTAAAATGAAGGAGAGAATTCTAGAAGCAGCAAGAGATAAGGGGACAGTTACCTACAAAGAAGTTCCCATCAGACTGTCAGCTGATTTCTCAAAAGAGACCTTCCAGGCAAGGAGGGGCTGGAAAGAAGTATTCCAAGTCATGAAAGGCAGGGACCTACATCCAAAATTGCTCTATCCAGCAAAGCTTTCATTTAGAATGGAAGGGAAGATAAAGTGCTTCTCAGATAAGGTCAAGTTCAAGGAGTTCATCACCACCAAGCCCTTATTATATGAAATGTTAAAGGGACTTATCTAAGAAACAGAAGATTAAAAATATGAACAATAAAAAGTTATTAACAACCACACCTAAAACAAAAGTAAACTAAGCAAACAACCAGAACAGGAATAAAACCACAGAAATGGAGATCACATGGAGGGTTAGCAACAGGGGAATGGGGGGAGGAGAGAGGGGGAAAGGTACAGAGAATAAGTAGCATAGACGGTAGGTAGAAAATAGACAGGGGGAGGGCAAGAATAGTGTGGGAAATGTAGAAGCTAAAGAACTTAAGACACATGGACATGAACTAAAGGGGGGAATGTGGATGAGAGGGGGTGCAGTGTGGAGGGGAATGCAGGGGGAAATGGGACAACTGTAATAGCATAATCAATAAAATAAAATAAAATGAAAAAAGTCTCCTCGATTGGCACAGAGAAGGAATATGTACACATGTACACCCCACCCATATATAACAGCCCCAAATTTACCTATCCGAAAGTTATTTAAAAATATTTTATGCTACCATCTCTGTATGTGCTCACCTCACTGATAAATTAATTGATTCATTCATTCATGCACTTTTTAAGTAACTTAATTCAACAAATTTGCAGTGGTCCTACATGCCAGGCATTATTCTGGATGTTGGGGGTTCAAAGATGAGCCCGACAGGCCTCCGTTCCCCAAGCGCCCACAGTCACGTGGGAGCTGGGAAGTGCGTGGGCGGTGGCAGGCAAAGGAGGAGCAGTGCCCTCGACCGTGTGAGCAGGCCCTCGAGGTGCCGCCGATGCCACAGACTCCGCTGCCGCCAGTGAAGCCCCTCACTTACCTCACTAGAGGAAACATCTAGGAAAATAAAATGAAGGGTTTAAAGCCTATAAAAGGTATCCTGGGCACTAGTTACATTTGAGAGATAAATAATGTTATTTATGAAAACATCAAGTGGAAGGGATGCATAACTTTCTTTTTTTTAATCCTCACTCAAGGACAAGTTTTTTTGATTTTAGAGAGAGAGAAAATCTGATTGGTTGCCTCCTGTACATGCCCCGACCAAGGATCAAACCTGCAACCTAGGTATGTGCTCTGACTGGGAATCGAACCTGCAACCTTTTGGTATATGGGAAGATGCTCCAACCCAGTGGGCCATACGGCCAGGGCAGATGCATAACTTCTTTAAGAACAGCTCCTACCACTGCCAGTGTGTCAATACTGAGAAGCCTGAAATAATTGGGGCTTTAAGGTGGATGTAGCTGGACTTCCCAGCATTATCGCCAACCGTGTGAACTAGTAAGCACAGAACCTTCTTCTCCCAGCCGTCCCTCTCCCACTGTCTGGCTCCCTCCTCACCCGGCACAGGCCACAGTCAGACCATCTCCTCGGGTGCATTCCAAAACCTTCCTTTTCCATTTAGAACACGATTGCATGCGTGCTGTACATAAGCGATATTGATTGGCAATACGTGGAAGACTGGAGGACTCTCTCTGTGGAAATGTTAGGGAGGGGGAGGGGAAATAAAATTAAAAAGAGAGTTGGAGAAACACCCATGGCCTCCAGTTGGAAACTGCTCAAATATTTGAAGCTAAGGATGTTTTAGTTGCTTTTCTCTCTCTCTTTTTTTTCCTTAGGAGTTCTAAATGTCAATATTGCATTTACCGCTGAACAAGCTAAAATCATAACAAATATAATGAAGGAAGAGAGTAAGCCTCAGCTTTCTTCAGAGAATGATTGGCGTTTTGGAGCCCCAGATTGGTCGGGCCTTTATCTCTGCTGCGCCGGCTCATAATTAAACAATAAAGGAAGGAATTGTTGTTACTTGCTTTGAATATATAGTGTCAATTTCCTGGGAGGAGGACAGTGTGTCGTTTGTAAGCTCTGTTGCTATCTCGGTTTCCTGTAAGGAAGGGAATGTGTGCATTTTACACGCTCTGTTCTTCTCTCTGTCAATGCTGGAAGACCCCGAGATGACATGGTGGCTGTCACAAGCAACGTTTGCTCACTAACATTGAACACTAATTACCCAGAGCTCTCTAGGCCTCAAAGCGAAGTGGGGGCAGGATGAGGAAGGAGGATATTTTTCTGCTCCCAAACTTGTTGAATGGCTGTAAAGAAGCTATGTAGAAGTGAGTATGTGTGTGTGTGTGGGGGGGGGGGGGCGGAGAGGATGTATACAGCGTAAGCTGGCTCATCTTCAGCAGGTGATAAATAGACCTCCTATGACCCTGCTGGAAACATCCACAATCTGTGATCTGCTACTTCTGTGACTGGAAAGAATCCTGGAAATAGTTAAGAAAGACAATTTTCAAATGAGCCGGTATGTGCTGCCAGCGGCCTCTGAGATTACCATGTGGGGCAGGAATGGCCCCACCTACACTTGGGGGAGAATGAGCCCCGGGAGGAAGAACCTAGTCAGGCTGAGACTCACGCACTGCACCACCAGGGGTCACCTAACAAAGTCCTCCAACAGGTGTGCCGGCCCGCAGCTGGGCCACTGCAGCTCCTCCGAGCTCCAAAGAGTCTGCGCCCCGTGTTCGGAAGGAGGAGAAGCCATCAGATGTCCTAGCTGCCATCTTGTCCCTTAGCCCTGTCTTACCTTGACACTCCCAGGGAGGCCTGTCTAATTATTCTGTCCGAACCCAGCTTGGGGATTGGAAAAGATGTTTCGTTAGCCAATTCCTCTGGTGGCTTCCACTGCCAGGGTCCAGAATTTTAGTTAGCTTTGCTCTGAGTCAGAGTAACCAGCACCGTCTGCCTGTCACTTTTCTGTGGCTGCCTGGCTCTCCGCAGAGGGTATCCTAGGACTGACAGGTTAGCAGCAAAGGCATAATCTTCTAGTCAGATTTCACACTGCCTCACAGGACACGGGAACCCTGACAGGTAAGTGAATAAATATGGGGAGACACTAGCTATTACCTGCGAGCGGTGAGCAGCACCCCCGAAAGCTAGTTAGTGAGACAGGAACAGGAGTGTGAGAGCTGCCTCTTGTCTGAGTCCTGTTTGCCTGTCTGCCTTGCTGTTTTTTCCCAGCACAGTCCTCTCGCCCCAGAGTCTATCCTAACCACCGGAGAAGGCCTGAGAAGGCAGCCTCAGTTGCATGCAGGCTGCGCCTGTTTTGGCTGTACCTGCAGGGCACTCTGTGTACGATCACTGACAGCCAGCATCCACTCGCCTCAATGCATTCTTTCGCTCACATCCTCCCCTCCTCCAGGGGGGAAGTCCTGCGAAGACTAAAGGCTTAACCCCTTCTTTGAGTCCAGGGACTGTTTGAGAGAAACTAGTGCTACGTAGATTTTGAATGTCATTCGTCATCATGTCATTAACAGTTTTGGTGCCAGAGAAACGGCGCCCTTCTCCTCGGTGCGTGGAGAGTGACGGAGACTTCCTATTCCCCCCAGCAGTGCTCTGCAAAGCTCCTGATTGGAAAAACGTGACCCTGTTCACATGGGAGGAATGGTCATTTTATGCCTCCAAGTTTAGGGTTTCTTAAGGCCCGAGAGTCCCTCGGCAGCCACCTGTCTTGGCCTCGCGTTTTTGCTCCCAGGAAGACCTTTTCTGGACTCAGATGGATCCCCGGTTGGCAAGGGAGGCTGGAGCAGGCTTTGCTGGCTAATCCCTGACCTGGCCGAGGACAAAGCCTTAGGAAGTTGTGTCAACACCGAAGGAAGTTTCCATTTGCTGCTAAGAAAACCCCACTCGGTGACCAGCTGGTGCTGTGAACACAAGTACATCCTTATGGCCAACAGTAATAACCGAGAGGATTTTCTGCTAAATGCCTGCCATTTCTCCCGTCCATGTTCTATGAGGCGAGTGTTCCTCCTCTTGTGTACATTCTTCACGCTCATTCTTTGTTAGCAGTGTGTGTGGCAAATAACCTGTCTTTGATTGTGACTTGTTTTTCATTTTCTTTTGGGTGTCCTGATGAAAAGAAGCTCCTAATTTGATTAAAGAAACACATGCAGCCAGTAAACAGACGGAGGGATGTTCACCCTCATTAGTGATCAGGGAAATGTGTATCAAAGGCAAACGGGAGACCATGCTCACCCACTGGACTGTAACAATTAAGAAGTTTGACAACATCGAGGGGAAGAACATGGATCGACGGAGCCCTCCGGGCATTGCTGATGGTGTGAAATCGCGCAGCCACTTTGGAAACGGTTTGGCATCATCCTGTGAAGTTGCACATGCAGATACCTAATTACCCGGCAACCCCACTCCTAGGCACGTACGAAGGGCAACTCATGAACACAGACACCAGTCGACAAGTTTGAGAATGCTCTACCAGCATTATTCATAAGCAGCGAAAGTCTGAAAGCCGTACAAATGCACTCTGACAGGAGAACGGATTAATATATTGTGGAGCGGGCGTATGGCGGAATAATAAACTTCAGTCAAAATGAATGAACAATAGCGACAGGAAACAATGGATTAGTCTTAGTAATAGAATTTGAGTAAAAAAGGAGGCCCCCAAATAATAAATATTGCATGATACCCTTAGTATAAAGTTAAAATAAATCTAAACCAAAATATTATTTTTAAAGAAAATATATAGTTATAATAGAACTTTCTTTGAAGAAAAGAAAGGAAAACAAGGCAATGACAAATTTATGATTCAAGAGATTGCCTAGTTACCTTGGGCGGAGAAGGATAGGGATACAATGCAGGCTGATGCCAATGCTGTAGTTTCCTTATTTCTTGGTGATTAAATGGACATTTATTAGAGTATTCAAAATGTAAAAGTGCAACCCAAGTTGTTTCCAGGGGCTTTTCCATAAAAGAGCCTATGTTGTCTCGTGCTTCAGACTTTTCCTAAAGTCTCTCAAACAAGCAGCATCTGGCCTCACTATGCCCCTTACCTCTTGCTAAGTGGCGTTGGGCCCAGCACCAGCAGCAGCCAGCCTTGGTTCACAGCTTGGCCTCTCCTTGGCACGTTCAAGTGCAGCACAAGTAGCAGCCACCTATGGATTGCTTTGTAGCTCATGCTGGGTGGCCCTGGGCAGAACACAGGTGGTGGCTGACCTTAGCCTGTACCTCCTGGGAGGCCCCAGAGCCAGTGCACCTGGTGGACAGCTTCAGACCATGTAAAAGCACTAACCAACAATTTCCACAAGCAATACACTCAAAGGGAAGACTCAGCAGGCACCAGAACCCCACTGAAGTAAGACCTACTCTGCTGGGTGGGTCCCTGCACAATTGATCCAACATAGTGGGTGGTGGTCACAGCCAGTCCTTGTGGCCAACTGGTCTGGAGGTAAATTCTTCCCACTGACTTGCCAACAGCAATCAAGGATCAACTACAATGGGAGGGTGTACCCAGTCAACGTGAGGGTGAGGTGTACCTGGAGTGTCCAGCCTGGGTGAACTGGGAGGCTGTGCCACTGGACCCTATAGAACACCTACTACATAAGGTCACTCTGTCAAACCTGGGAGACATAGCAGCTCTACCTAATACAGGGTCTGGCAGAGTAAAGCCTGCTTGAGTGTGGTTGGTTGGGTAATAATATGGGTGTAATAGTTTATAGTTTTATGTTGAACATTTCACCTAAAGTGTCACATGGTATGCTTGAGTGTGATATGGTTATGTTATAGAATTACATGCTTATGATTTTGTAATAAAAGATTTTGTAATAAAAGAGGGGCATTATTTGTGCCAGACATTGTACATAGAAACAAACACAGGGAGGCTGCCAAAATGAGGAAATAAATAAACATGTCCCAAATGAAAGAACAGAACAAAACTCCAGAAAAAGAACTAAACAAAATGGAAACAATCTACTAGATGCAAAATTCAAAACACTGGTTGTAAGGATGCTCAATAAACTTACTGAGAACTTTAACAGCAAAAAAAGGACGTGAAAACTGTAAAAAAGGACTAGTCAGAAACGAAGGCTACACTAACTGAAACGAAGACCTATTTATGGGGAATTAGTAGTAGAGTAGATGAAGCTGAGAATCAAATCAGCTAATTGAAGTATAAGGAAGCAAAAAACAAAACAAAACAAAACAAAAAACAAACCCTAATCATGACTCCCAAAAAGAATAGAGCAAAAACAACAAAGAATTTAAAAAATGAGGATAGTGTAAGGAGCCTCTGGGACAACTATAAGCATACCAACATTTGCATAATGGAGGTGCTGGAAAGAGAAGAGAGAGAGCAAGAAATTGAAAACCTATTTGAAAAAAATAATAATGGAAAACTTCCTTAAACTGGTGAAGGAAATAGACATAAAATTCCAGGAATCACAGAGTCCCAAACAAGATGAATCCAAAATGCCCACACCAAGACACACTGTAATTAAAATGCAAAAGGTTAAAGACAAAGAGAGAATCTTAAAAGCAGCAAGAAAAAAGCAATTAGTTACCTACGGGGAGCTCCCATAAGACTGCTGATTTCACAACAGACTTTTCAGGCCACAAGGGATTGGTAAGAAATATTCAAACTGATGAAAATAAGGGACCTACAACCAAGATTACTTTACCCAGCAAAGCTATCTTTAGAATCAAAGTACATATAAAAATCTTTCCAGACAAGAAAAAGCTAAAGGAGTTCATCACCACCAAACTAGTATTGCATGAAATTTTAAAGGATCTTCTTTAAGAAGAAGAAAAAAATATGAACAATAAAATTGCAATAAATACATATCTGTCAGCAATTGAATCTATAAAACAAAATAAAAAGCCCTGGCTGGTGTAGCTCAGTGGATTGAGCGCGGGCCTGTGAACCGAAGGATCGCGGTTCGATTCCCAGTCAGGGCACATGCCTGGGTTGCCAGGCCAGTTCCCGGCAGGGGACATACAAGAGGCAAACGCACATTGATGTTTCTCTCCCTCTCTCCTTCCCTTCCCCTCTGAAGATAAATAAATAAAATCTAAAAGAAAAAAAATTTATAAAAAAAATAAAAAAATAAAAAACAAAATAAACGAACAAGCAGAACAGAAACAGACTCAGACACAGAACATTTTGACGGTTGCCAGATAGGACAGGGTTTGGGGGAATGGGTGAAAAAGGTGAAGGGATTAGGGAGTACAAATTGGTTGTTACAGAATAGTCATGGGGATGTAAAGTACAGCACAGGGAATATAGTCAATAGTATTCTAATAATGATGTAAGACTCTCAATATGTATGAGATTTATCAGGATGATCACCTGGTAAGTTACATAACATCTAATCTCTGCGGGGAACTGGCCTGTGCCAACCTGCTTGAGGTGGCAGACTGTGGGTCAGCCACCACGGTAGCCACTGCCAACAGCCAGACCACTGCCAGATACTCGAAGCCATCCAAGACCAGCCACTCCCTCGTCACCTCCAGGTGACTACAGATAGGTGATTGAGCTCAAGTTCAGCTGAGCAAAACGGCCCAGTGGACACACAGCCAGATGGGCGATAAGAAATGCTTGCTGTTTTTCAGCCATGAATTTGGAATTATTTCTTACACAGCAAAAGCTACCGGATACTGTGAGGAACATTGAGAAATGTCTATGTGTGTATATTTTACTTTTTTGTCTTCCGAGAGCTTAACAGACTAATGCACATAAGATGACTTGAAAATAATGTGTGATCACATAAAATCCAATGCTGATTGCGTGACCTGTCTGTACTGTGGGCCAGCAGTGTGCCCATGGAGGGGACCTTCAGAGAGGTCACTCTGCTGGGACTTCGTGTTCACTAAAGAGTCCTCAGAAGGGCAGCGAATTTAGAGAAATGGGAAAAAATGGCTTCATTTTAGTAGAAAAATCCGATCTTGGTTATATCGGATGCTTTGGTTTGAAGCACGGCAGGGACTCCAGGTGAGGAGCAAAGTCAGCGGAGGTTGTCATCAGAAGACAGAGTGGGTTGTGAGAAGTCATAAAATGGAAAGCTTCTCCTCGGGAGGTGAAGAGTGCTTTGAAAGTCAACACGGGAAGAAGCAGCGACGATGCTGGAGTGCCACAGAAGCGTGAAGCTCATGGCGTGGGGCCTGGTTCCAAACAGGCTGGACGTGTAAGGGTGTGTTTCCTTACCCGTGGGTGCACAGGTGTGCGCGTGCACACACGCACCCCCCCAGCCAGAGTAGCATTTCATATCAGGTGCAGTAACAAAGGGGAAATCCCAGTAGCCTTCTGCGTTTGAGTGGATCGGGGCAGGGTTATCTCCTAGGGAGGAAGTCACGCCCGATCTCCAAGAGGAAGAGAAAGGAGACCAGACATTTCTGATGAGGCACTGGCCTGGGCCGTCTGCCTTGTTACCCTCCTGATGCACTTTTATAAAACTCAGACTCTTTGCTCTTGGTCTCCTAGTCCTATCCCCCGCCACCCTGACCCCCACCCTGCTGCCATCCCTCCCTATCTGACCAGTTTATCTCTGGGACACTTGAAACTTGAGGGCACCTTCTTTATCTACTTGATCACAGGTGGATAGAGACTCAGGCAGGTCCGGCAGGCCGGCAGGGCAGCAGGATGGAGGCCGCAGGCCAGGGCAGGCAGGGGCAGCCTTGCGGCTCAGCACAGGGCGGAGGCTCAGCTCACAAAGTCTCACTGGGGCAGGTGGGAAGGTGGGCGGGCAGGCTGCAGCAGGCGAGGGGGACACAGGCTGCACCATCCCTAAGGGGCCACTCTCGTTTTCTTTTTTCAAAGTTGGCAGGCAGTAAAAGAAAATTGCAGAGATGGGGAAATAATGAGAAAGGCTCTTTGTTCCCCCCCCAGTCCGAACTCCTAGCTCATCAAACCTTGGAAACGCTCACTGCAAATGCCTGCTCCTGTTTTATTGCTTATTTATGGGAATCTATTTAAAGTGAATTGCACTTTTTCATCGTGTCCCAGGGCGCGTGTGCCGGAGTTGTGTCTCCCCTGGCTGTGGGGCTGTCTGGATTGGGGATTCTGTCTGACTGTGTCAGCATCACGCTCCATGACATTTGAAAGTGGGGGTGGAAAATACTGCAGAGGAAGCAAGGAAAGTGTGGAGAAGGATTGCTCGGGCCTCCGTCTGCTGGCGGGGCGCCGGGAGAGCTGCTCTGAGGGCAGGTCTGCGGTGGTGCCCCGCCTTCCAACAAAGAAGAGTCTGCTGCTCTGGACTAGAATGCTGGTGTACCTTTTGGAGTCTTTGAAGTTTCATTCAGGTACCACTTTGAGAGATGGGACCTTAGGACAGTTACCCAGCCTCTGTGAGTCCCTTTATTTTAAATCTGTAACAGAGGTTATTGATACAAGGCTGTGGTTACTGATAAATGAAGATGAAGCCTTAGCGTACAGTGAAGGTGCTTACCTAGGACAAAGCAGGTGCTCACTAAGTGTGGGACGCCCTTCCAAGGAAGGCTGGGAGACACAGGTGAGCACCCAGCCTGTCCTCATCTCTGAACCTGTGCGGCGGCGTGTCCACGGGCCCCGTAAAGGAGGGCGGGGCCCTCACTGCTTTGCTTCGAAGGGAGGATTAGGTGCAAGACTTGCTGTGCCCGGGATGCTGTGTGTCAGGGGTCAGCAGACAACGGACAGATCTGGCTGCTGTCTTTCCCGAACTGAGAGTGGCACGGAGCACGGTGTCTGCCCTGTGTCGGTATTCTGTCTGCTGCGCTGCTAAGGCAATTAGGTCATTCTAAGGACACTTAGAACCAACGGGACCAAAAACACTTACTCTGTGTCCCTTTACGAGAAGAGTTGGCCGACCCCTGCTCCAACTCATTGGCATTTCTGGGTTTTCTCCGGCCTGTGTGGCCGGAGGAACCAGATCTGTACGGTGCCAGAGGCAGAAGGGATCTGAGGCTCAGGGAGAGGAAGCGATGTGTCCAGGGCCCCAAGGTCGTGTCTGAGTCAGAACCGCAGTCCAGCTTCCTGGCTTCCTGACGCGGGGCCCAGCGGTTTTCCGTGACCTAATCGCGCCACTGCACAGAGACCTAAAAGCCATGGGGGCGAGCTTCGCACCCGTCTCCTGTCCCCTGAAGTCTGGAGCTCTGTTTGGCCGGCGGGGTTGGCATTGGTCCCTCCACACTTCCCAGGGCTCCACGGGCTGTCCCCCTTGTCCCTATACCCTGCATCTGCAAGCTCTGCAAACTCCCCCAGGAGCACCGATGCCCCCTAACGCTGGAGTCCTCACCAGCCGTCCTCCAGGTCGAGGGTCCGAGAATGCTGATGAGGGCTGAGCCAATCCTCGGTGTGGGCTCTGTCTGTATGTCTATGTGTGGCTGCCTGTCTGTGGCTTCTGTGGCTCCGGGGCCCTGCAGCACTGCATGGGGAGCTGGGACAGACACTTAGAGGGAAAGGGGACAGGGAGTGGGAGCTCTGAGTCCTGGAGGGCTCTCGGTTTCACATGGAGATGGGCAAGCATGTGGCTGCAGGCAGGTCACAGCCCTGCAAGGCTTTATTTTTTAAATTTATTTTTGGTGGGAAAGGAGTGAGATTATCTCTAATCCACAGCAACATCTCCAGCTCTCCGGTACTGCTGCCTCTTCTGGCCCAAAGCTTCCTCCTTGATTGACTTGCCCTTTTCCCCCTGAACTTTCCCCTCCCTGAGCCCCCGTTTGGCTACATCATCCATTTAATTGCTTAGGCTGTAATTTCTGAGTTGTCCTCAATTCCCGCTGTTTCCTCATCCTCGGCCTCTAATCAGATTCAAAATCCTGCCTCCACTTCCACAGCCTTGGGTCAGGCACAGCACCTCTCACCTTGACCTCTGGACCGATCTTTCTACCCATCTCCCGGCCTCCAGGCCGGTTCTGGCCCCTGGACACACCCCCAAACCACTGCCGGACATTGCCAATCCACACAAAGCACAACTCGCAACTCTGTGGAGACGCCTATCGCCACAGGATGGGCCAACCCCCATCGCATGGTTCATAAGGCCTTTGTCCGGGTGACAGCAGTGTCCCTTCCTGCCCCAGAACCTCACGATCCTCCTGTGTGTGCTCCTGGCGCCATGTGCTGGCCACCCCAAATGCCCCTCATTGCCTAAGCACGCTGCGGCTCTCTCAAGACCAAAGGCAGGAGCAGCCTCTGGAGCCAGACCGGCCAGGGCTCAGGTTGTGGCCCCACTGCACCAGTTCCTGTCTGGGCAAGGGGCTCACCCTTCCCGGGTCTCAGTTTCTTCATCTGTATTATGGGGACACACTGAGAATTACATGGTGTAATGTATGAGAAAGGGCCAGACCCCCAAAAATGCATGAAAGAAGTGTCGGCTCCTTCCTTTCAATGCTGCCTTACACACCCGCGGTGCCCTTTGCCCGGAATGCCCTTCCCTGCCTTCACTCCCTGGCACGCTTCTACTCACCCTTCAGGCTGCGGGTCTAGCATGATCCCCTCTGGCTCCTTGCACATGCCTAGTCGCCTCTTCTTCCTGGCTCCGGAAGACCTGTGTTCCCTGGTTGATGGCCCTCCTCACGTACCATTGTAATTATGTGCTTGCTCATCCAGAGATGACAGGACCGCCAGAGGGTGGGGACTTCCTCCATTTCCCTAGGACCAAGGGCATATTGTAGAGAGGGAGCACTGGCTTTGGAGCTAAAGATCCAGGACCCGCCCTCACGGGCAAGGAACGCACGCTTGGGAACCCATTTCCTATCTCAAAAGTGAACAATTCCTGCTTGCCAAGGGGCCGTCCACAGTCCCTGACTCAGAGCGGACACTGGATAAACTTGGGTTCTCTTCCACCTTTCCAATGTTAAGTCCTGTGGCTGGGATGCAGTGGACGCTCAGGGACTCATGCTGAATGCATGAATCCCTAATGGGGGTCGTGAACGAGGCCTTGGAATCTAGAACTGGGGGCTCTGAGCAAGTCAGGAGATTCGAACCCATTCCAATCACCTGAACTCAGGTACAGTCGAATGGAGAGAGAACATTTTTTTTCCTTCTGCCACTGAAAATGGCACATTTCTGAAGGTTCCTCCAGGCTCATTTTCCTGGGGCTCAGCCTCTTCTGTGACTCCAGAGTGGGCCTTGGGGACAGGGAGCGGCGCTGCGGATTGCTTTGACCACCTTCCGATGACTCCACGTCAGATCTCGCCCCACTCAGCCTGCGGAGAAGCGGCCCTGCTCCTGATGGCAGTTTGGAATCTCGGCAGTTTGGGGGCCGAGGGCAGCGGGAGGGGGGAGAGTGAAGGAAGACGAGATGGAAATTGACGAGCGGGGAGGGCGTGTGCTGGCTCAGAGAGAGCCAGCCGGTGCCAGGAAGAGAAGACGGGGACGCTGGTGAAGTTGGAACAAACGCGGAGTCAAGCACAATAATAATTTGGGCAAAATGGCAAACGGCGCAGCTGAGGAGGAAACAGCATTGTGAATGCAAAAACTCCGAAATGGAGCGCAGATGGGAGGGAGAAGTGTAATCTTGTGGAAAAGCCTCTAATTGTCTGCCCACACTGATAATTTCAGCGAACGCTCCCTCTCTCCCTCCTGCGTGTAATTACACCATCCATCTGTCTATCAGCAGGTTTTTCACCGAGCCTCATGCTACCACGTTCTCCTGCTCATGGAGGGATGAGGGGGTTTTGAAGATTTAAGACGCCTTCTGACATGTGCCCTGAAGAAAAGATACTCAGGAGAGACAAACCTCTCCCGTAGGCTGGCTAAGACTCTATTTTAAAAAGACACAGAATCTCCCCAAATGCTATTATGGAGTCAAAAGGAAGCAGGCCACACAGCCCTGCACTTTGGGTGTCCTCATCTGCCATCAGGTCTTGGTGGGTCAACTCCCATTGATACTGGCCGCATCTAGGAGACACTGGCCATATGTCCTCAAGGTGGCAGGTGTGAGAGCATCTGTTCAGGGCTACCCCGTGTCAGTGTGTCCCTGGTGTCCAATCCAGGGTTGCGCCTGGTGAGGGGGAAGAGGGGTCCAAGTGGAAGGAGGGAAGCTGGGGGAGGAGGGGCGGGAGTGCCTGTGGCCGGTGCTGTCAGCTCCGCTCCGCTGGCCTGGGGAGCGCCGCCCACTGCTCCTGTCTGGTGCTCTGAGCAACTCCAGCTGCCTTGGCTTCTCTTCCTGCTCAGGCAGTGAGTCGCAGAGAAGGCAGGTGGCCCCGTGCATGTAGCCCAGTAGGACAGCCTCCAGGTTTCCCACGCAAGTCACTGTCTCTTCACGTGCTAGAGGCTCAGGGCTTCCCATCCCCTTTTCCAGAGAAGGGGGCTTGGGAGGGCTGGGATCTCAGGAGAGATCCTCCCCTTTTCTTCCAATGCAGGGCTCCTAATTAGTTCCCGGGAGGGGCAGCCGAGAGAAAGGCAGGAAAGGTGAAGGGAGTGTGAGCCCAGTACCTACCCAGTACTCAGGTGCCTCTTGAAGGCCGAGGGGCACCCTGGGGTGGGCACTGGGGCGGGATCTGTAAGCACGCCCAGGCCAGCGGGCGAGCGTCCCGGCTCTGGCAGGGTCAGCACCCCCCGATGCAGCTCATCCTGACGCCACCACCCAGCACCACAACCACACCTCCCCTGGGATGGCTGAGCTCATGAAAAAACACCACTCACAGCACAACTCATTCGGCAAACACTCCAGTGTTCCTGCAAGGTGCCGTGAAAGATGGATACAGCACAGCTTCCGGTTCTCTAGGAAGCGAAGTCAAGAGAAAGGCAATACCAGCCACGTACGTGATTTCAAATCTCCTGGTAGCCACGGTCAAGGCATTAAGAAAAGTGGGAAATTTATTTTAACACTGTTTTATTTCAGCTACTGTATAAAAATAGTAATTCGACATGTGATCGTTCTGCAGATTGTTATTTAGGTAGTTCACTTTTTGCTAAGTCTTTACAATCTGGTTACAGCCCATCTCATTGTGAGTCAGCCACCTATCCTGGGCGCACGGGCTGCATGTGGCTGGACCGTGGCTATGTTTCGGACGGTACAGATCTAGAGCTTATCAAGGAAAGGAAATGTGTGTGTAATAATGATCATAAAATGTCCACACTAATTATTACAGCTTAACCCCAGCTAATGATTTGCTAAACATTTTCACATGCACGATCCTGTTTGATCTTCTTTGCCTTTTTGTCAGATAAGGACAAGCTAATATGACTATTTTTAACAGATGAATAAGAACGAGTCCAGAGAAGAGAAATGACTTCTGACCTCAGACAAGTCACTTAACATCTTCTCTTTCTCCTTAAGTGCACTCGAAGACACATGTCTTTCAGGCATGATCTGATGTGGCTCAAGGAGGTGGCTTGAGGAGGTGGCTGCACCAGGGTCTCGGCCGAGGGGAGGCGCTGCGCTCGGAGGGATGGGGTGGTGGGGGGGAGGTCCCATTTGAAGAGCTGCTGTGGTCGAAGGAGACTGGAGAAGGGCAGACTGCACGTGGGGAAGAGGGAGGGCCCGGGGCTCTGCAGAGACGGCCAGTGTCAGGGAGCCGTTGAAGGGAAGGCTGAAAAGGTACCTGAACTTGGGACCTGGTTGTCGAAGACTCTGAACATGTCACTGTTATAACTCATAGGGGCAGGAAGGAGGGAGTAGTCAGGTGTGACTTTTGTGGTTTGAGCTTGGGTGAGGGAAGAACAGTGCTGTCAGGAGCAGAAGGAGGGTGGCCCTCACAGGGATGACAGCTGGCTCCCGGAACTCCAGGATAGTCAGAGGTAGGAGAATGGGTGTCTTGATATTCCCTTTCTGCCTTACAGTGTCTAGGGTCCAAGCAAAAATCATGTATATGTTTTACCTGATGATAATTTGGAGCCATTTATCTGGAATGAGGTAGCCTTCATTTCCTTTTGGGAGGGACAGAAAGCATGTCTCGGGGAACTCCCTCTTCCTCCCTCCCTTCCCTGCCCTCACACTCCTGCTAGCTTTGGTGGGAGAAGACTATGGGTTCTCGCTCCCTGACCCCTCCACCACCCTATTAGCGCTGCAGCTAAGGGGTTGCCCATAACCCCAAGCTCATTACTCATCCGTGGAATGGGGCGGATGCCCACCGGGCTGTTTTGAGCATAGGATGAGATCCTGTATGTGAAGGCCTCGGCAGACTCAGGAGCACTGTCTGGGGGCAGCTTGTTAGATGCCGCAGCTCCTTCTTGGTGGAAGAGCCCCGCCAGGAAAGGATGCACCCCAACCCCGTCTCACTCTTGCCGGGGCCTGGTCAGGAATGTCTCCCCCACTCTTCCTCGCTAGCTCCTATCTATCCTCCAAAACCAGCTTAGAATTGTCTTCTTCTGTTAAAACCTCCTAGGTCTTCCCCTATCCGACAGCCAGTTATTGTCAGAACACCTTGCTCTTTCCTTTGTTATAATTTATTGTAACGCATCATAATAACTTACATGTATCATAACTTATGTTTCCATGTCTGTCCCTAGACTATGAACTAACTCCTCAGGGGCAGGGAACATGTTTTACTTGTTTATCATCACGTTACTCAGTGCCAGACCTGTGCGAGGGAGCGTTAGCAGGACTAATGAATGAGTAGCACAAAGACCTCTACACCAATGCTGGAGAGCTAAGGTCAAAGTTGACATCCTTTAAAATAAATTTTTTAAAGATTTTACTTATTTGTTTTTAGAGAGAGGGGAAGGAGAAAGAGAGAAACATCAGTACATACTTATGTCTCATGCGCCCCCTACTGGGGACCTGGCCTGCAACCCAGGCAGGTGCTCTAGGCTGGGAATTGAACCTGTGACCCTCCAATTCGCACACCTGAGCTCAATCCACTGAGCTACACCAGCTGGGACTCAGAGCCTGCCTCTTAAAGACCAGATCCTGTTATCTCTCCACCCAGGGCCCCAACCCACCTGTGAGTGGTTATAGTTACGGAATGTGGGTTAGAGGCATGATGTAGTCGTGACCCCTTCAGATCCTCCTCCTCCACTTCCAGGCTTCATCAGAGTATTTTCCATGAACTTGACAATGTTTAGAGTCTAGAGAGGGAACAGTTGCTGAGAGGGAAATGTACTCCTTCCACTTGGGTTGAGTGTGAAGCCACATACCCCAGTGGCCTGTAACTTAGCCATGGGATGCTTTTCTTGGGCGTGTTTCCCCCTTTGCCCAGCCCGGCCCCTTTCCTCTTAAGGGCCCGGCCCAGGCCCTCTGAGCAGCCAGCAGACCGGGAACCTATCTGAGGTCACCGTGTTGTGCTGCACATGTCTGGATCCCTCTTCACTGACTTCCACCAACATTCCCGATCCAAGTCGGGGTGCACTGCCCTCTTGCCAAGAAGAATCCCTCCCCCTGTTGGACCCTGCCCCCAGCCCACCTGGTGGGCGTCATTCTCAGAGGGCTGGGGGTTCATCCCAAAGAGCAGCCAGAAGCCCGGAGCCCCTGAGGGTCTGTGGGAGAGGTTCACCCGCCATACAGCGCATTAGATCTCTTCTCCTGCGGCCCCACCCCCGCCCCACAACATCCAGCCGTCCTAAATCGGTGCTGGGCTCAGATCTCCCCAAGACTTCCCCAGGCACAGCGTCCATCCAGAAGCCTTCCTCCACAGTGCTGGGCTAATGAGCTCAGTCCCTTTAAACCCACCTCCTGCCTCAGGCCCTCCTAGCAACTCCTTGCTTTGTGTCCGGCCAAGTAGACAAAGCCTGGAATTAAGGCCTCCAGATTCATTTCATTTAGCAAGAACCCACAAAAGCCAGCCCAGCGGCCCATTCATCCCAAAATAGCCCGTGAGAGCCTGAGCAGACGTCAGTGTCTCTGTGTGGAAACCGCCCTGCATTGTCATGAAAGGGCCATCGGAAAACGGGAGCCACGGTGAGAATTCTTAGCGCAGCGCTATCGCTCTTCGGCGGGAAGGTTGGCTCCTCAGTAGCAGGATACCTTTGACCGCAAGTGGATTGCGTGATTGGCGCGTGTGCCTACGTGAGATGCTCCCCCCAATCCCATGACAAATTCCTAGATGAGCTGATGTCTCACGTGATGGGCCTATGCACCCATTTCTCAGCATAAATCCCAAACATGAGCGAGACGTGCGGAGAGGCTCGGAGCCCCTGGAGTCCCGTCCCGGTGAGAGGGGCAGTAGGGACGGTGCTGCTGCTGCACAAGGACATGTCAGCGAAGCGGCGGGGAGGCCGCAGGTGCACGGGCTCTGAGTACACGGCTCCCTTTCCTGTGGCTCTGAGCCTGTGGCCTGTCACCCTGCGACCTGTCACCCTGAAACTGAATACCCCTGATAGAGTCACAGTTTGAGTATTTTTAAAAGTAGCTTCTCTCCAGTCATGCTGAGGAACTCTTACAGCACGGCCAAAGAAGAGAGAGGGAAGGGACCCTCAGCGGCAGCCCCTGGGAGGAGCCCTGGAGCGCACGCGCAGCCCCGAGCGGAGCCACGCCTTCTCCGGCCTGGACTTCAGGGTTTCCGTCTACAGGGGAAAGGCAGACCTCCGTGAAGGGTCCGTAAAGGGCCCTTAGGCTAGTCAACGTTGGCCAGGTCCTGGGTTTTGGACCTGTCATCAGCTTGTGGTGTGGCTCTGAGCGAGTGCTTTGCCATTTGCTAGACTTCAATTTCTTTCTTTATAGCAGGGCGATCACATACTTCCCTATTTAACTTGTAAGTAAAGCCATTGAGTGTGGGCCTGGAGCCAAAGATGCCTAACTTAGAATCTGGGCTCTGCTTGGAACTAGCTGCACGATCCAGGGAGAGCCTCTGAGGTTTCTGCTTCCCCTGGCAGTCCTCACCTGTGCGATGGGGGAGAATGATGCCTGCTCCATGGGTCTGTTGTGAGGTTGAGGAGGCAGCGCATGTACGGGGCTTAGCTTGGGGCCTGTCAGACAGAAAACCCAGCGGATGATAGCCGCAGGTGTTTGTGCAAACCTGAACTGGAAAACAGATTCAAGAAAGCAACATCTCCTTAAAAAGCACCCGGAGATTCACACATACGTGACATTATGATTCCCGTTGTTGCACATGTCGCACCGTCACGTGAAGTTCAAGTGTGATGGGCATGACTATGTGCCTCCGGCAGGAGGATGTCAGGGGCGCTGGAGAGGGAGAACTGCTCCCCCGGCCGCCCCCCACACTCTGACTAGCTCCTCTCCCAGCAGAGTCCAGCAGCCTCGCAGACACTGATGTCTGCTCAGGACACAGCAGAGCAGTACAACACAGGCTGCGGCTGCCAGGTGCAGGACCCGCGCTGTGGAAGGGCAGGGCTGGCAGAGCCTGGCCTCACCCCACCCGGGCACTGGCACGGCCCCCCTGCCCAGCCCCCTCTCCATGCACACGCTGTGTGCACGTGCACCCCAGGAGGAGGGCGCTGGTCAGTGTGTGCGCCATCTCCTGAGGATGATTGACAGGACAGGGTGCCACCTGTGCCCAGTTGTCCCCGGAAGGGGTTGGGAACAAGGACCAGCTCTGTCTTGCTCGTTGTGCCAGCTGCCCTCTTGTATTCCAGCTGGAGCCCCTGAAGGACATGTGTTGCTTTCCTCTTGAGAAACCTCTTTATTTCGGGGATGTCAGGAAGGATTTATGGCGAGTGTGGACCAAAACGAGGAGGGAGATTGGGCAGCATATTCTCCGAGCTGTGAATGCTGGTCAGGCCAGTGGCACAGGGCGGCGGGGGTGGTGGGGGGAGGCCCCTAAGGAGCCAGGAGAGCTGGTTTCATCCCAGCTACGCCACTTCCCTCTTGTTTACCTCATCTGGCCTGCTCCACAGGCTGTGCAATGCCAAGGCCAAGGTTGCCAGCTGCACAGACTGGATGATGGGGCCCCATGGAGCTGTACTGTACAGTGGCTTCTCCCATGGGCTCTTGTGAGAAGCAAATGAAATGATGATTGTCATCCCGACCAATTATTGATCACCTGTCGTGTGTTAGGCTCTGTGTTAAGCACTAAACATTTTACCCTCCCTGACACCCTACAAGGTGGGTACTTGTATTATCTTGCTCCTGTGTTACAGGTGAGAAAACCTGACTCAGGACCGTTAGACAGGTAGTGATGGAGCTATGATTGGAACCAGGGGCTGGCTGGGGCCCAAGGCCCTGCTTGAATCTCCTCCGTCCATTCTGCAGAGACGGGTGGGCCGTGGGAAGGAGGGCCCTGGGGCCTGGCTCTGGCCTGGCTGGGCTGGTCTGCAGTGCCCGAGCCCTGTCCCTCTGACGGAAGGCATGAGAACAGGGAGCCCTGCCCAGTGTGGCAGAATCCTTGTCCTGTGGCCCCATCGTCCTTGTCTGGGGATCCCTCCCGTGACACAGACCCCACAACTCAGAGGCCAGTGCTGGCAGAGCCTGTGCTGGGGGCATGGATGTGTGTCCCCTTTCCTGAAAGGGAGCAGGAAGCGGAGCTGCCTGTCGGGGCCAACTCTCCGGAATCACCACACCCCTCTGTCCAGAGGGGCTGCCACCAGTCATTCCTCCTCCTACACACACACGCACACACACACACACACACCCCTATCTTGACACTTACATACTTAGCATCTGTTTCTTTATATGTGGGTCCAGAAAGCTGTCATAGTTCTCACACACTCACAAATCTGCACACACATATGCAGCTGAGCAGCATGTATTCCTACCACACGCACACATCTGTGCACATATCTGTCCACATGCATGCATGTGTACAGCTGCCCATTCCCTGCAGGACAGGGTGGGCGCAGTGGCAGGGAGCAGCAGCCAGGGGCAGTGCATGGGGGCGGGAGGAGGGGGCAGGGAAAAGAGAGGGCTGTTGGGACAGAGGCTGGGAGGGGACTGCAGGAACCAGCCGCAGGTGACCAGGGGCTCGCGGTCTCACTTAGAAGGTCTTCCAGGGAGGTCTTGGCAGAGTGCCACTCCAGCTGTGGGGCCACAGCTCTGCAGGGTCTCCCTCTTGGGGCTGTCCCAGCCATATACGTGCGCCCAGATACACGTGGGTCTGGCTCAGGCCTGCCCTGCACACCTGGGGGGTGCTTAGTTCACAGACATCTTGGTTTTCACAAGTCAGGGTGAGTGGAGAAGCCTGAGTCCTTCCTCATACCCTGGCTCGCATGACCTGTCCTGCATGTCTGCACTGGCAAGGCCTCTCCGGGGCTGTCACCTGCACCAATCCCAAGGCTTATCTTGCTTTGTCACACTCAAATTGGTGACAAAACAAGTAAGAGGTCCTTCCAAAAGAAGGCACCCAGGTTTCAGAATGGCCGTCACTCAAAGGGAAGCCACATTCTCCTCCCTGAACCATGACGTCGGGGCGGGTGTCTGGACCGTTTTCTGCCTCTGGGGGCCCTCGGGCACAGAAGTGAACCATCACGGTGGAAGGAATCTTGGGGCAAAACTCCATTTGCAGGCAGTAAATTGATAGCAGAGTTCAGCTTTGTTTGGTTCAGTAAATGGGTTTAGTTTTCTTTAAAAGTTTTTTTTTAATAAAAAACATGTTTAGAGTAAAAATAAAAACAATACAAAGAGGTCAGTCCTTTTCCACTGATGCCAAAATCATAAACAGTTTCTGGTACATCATTCCAGAAACCTGCAGATATATACATGCGTGTACATACGTGTACACGTGGATGTGTGTGTATGGAAAACATACCACGGAAGACAAGAGATGGCAGAGATTGCCACTCTGCCATAGAATGTGGAGGGAGCTCCCGAGACAAAGTTTTACGAGAGATAAAGTTTTGCGTTTGCTTTGGGAGGTTTGGAGCGCGTCCTCGCGGAGTCCTGCTGCCACACTGTGAGCAGCCTGCAGCGCACAGGGGGCACGCCCTGGTCTCCTGCCCAACGGCCAGTCCCGGCTGCTGTTGGGTGTGGGGGCCCCCAGCCCAGGCGAGCCGTCAGCGCACTGAGAAAGCCCCAGTGAGACCAGGCAGGGCCAGTGGCCCACTGGTGGGCCAGAGCAGCCACCCACGGAGCCGTGGAAGACAGTGAACGGTGGCTTTTAAGCGCCTACGTTTTAGAGTGGTTTGTTACAAAGAAACAGAGAAGAAGGAAAGCATGTAGGTTGAGTATATTCACTTTAATAACTAGCTAGTAATTGTAATTCAGTGATTGTTGTACTATGATTTAAAAAAAACTATTATTATATTAAAGGACATGTATGTCATATCCAGTCCCCTGCAGGAACATAGCGAAGGACAGCTTGTATGTGTCTATTTGTGCATATATATATATATATATATATATTCAATTCCTAGAAATAAAATCCTCATTAAATGACACATGAGTTTAAAATTTGGGTAGATATTGCCAAGTTGTCCTCCAAAGGTGTCCCACCTGGGTCAGCACTTGTGCACGAAGCGTGCGAACCCGCCTGGTCCCCTGTAGCCGTGCCCACCGGGGCACGGGCAGATAATCGACTTTTAAGTACTTTTTTTTTTCTTTTAGATTTTATTTATTTATCTTTAGAGGGGAAGGGAAGGAGAGAGGGAGAGAAACATCAATGTGCGGTTGCCTCCTGTATGTCCCCTGCCAGGAACTGGCCTGGCAACCCAGGCATGTGCCCTGACTGGGAATCGAACCGCGATCCTTCGGTTCGCAGGCCCGCGCTCAATCCACTGAGCTACACCAGCCAGGGCAGATAATCGACTTTTAATCTTCTCTCGTCTGATAGATTAAAAAAGAATCAACCGTGTTTTGGTTTGCTTTTCTTCAATGATGATAGAAGCGGTTCATCTTTTGATATGTTTATGAGCTATTCTTCCTTTTTTCTAGGAATGTCCTTTGCCTATTTTTTTCCTGGCTCATGAGAGCTTTTATTCTTTATTGAATTTTAAGAACTCTTTCCCTTATTGAATGATAAGAATTCTCCGATGACAAATGGAAGAAATTAGGCCTTTGTCGTTTGTGTTACCAATATTGTTTTCGCCGCTTGTGTTTCAGCACTGGACTCCGTGCGCCCCCACACACATGCACATGACGCACTTTCTCCCTTTCAGTGGCTTCATTTGCCATCTTTCATGCGGGTGGGATTTGTGCGGGTACAAAGAGCGGGGACGAGATTCTGTTCAAGTATTTTCTGCCCAGTGTCCAGCCAGGTGCCCCATGGCCATTGTTAAACAATCGGTCCTTCTCCTGCTGCTCTGAAATAGCCATTATCAGGTCCCATCTCGCTCTACAGACATTTGGTTCTGTCGCTGTGCTTTCCAGTCTGTTCCCCTGATCTCTCTGTTTGAAGCCAGTCCCTAGAGCCTGCGACGCGGTGGTTCTGGCCTGCATCTCCTCGGGACACGGCTGGCGCTTGGAGCCAGGCTCTCCGGTCCTTAGCCCTTGTCCCCAGCCCCGGTGTCTTCATCCCATCTCATCCTAGCCACCCCAGTCTGTCCTCCCATAAAGTCCTGCAGCACTTTCAGAAAGTCTCCCTTCCCTGGACCACTTCTTCCTGAGAGGAAGTCTCCTTTCAATAATTGCTCTTAAGCTCCTCCTCTTAGTCACAGCGACTAGCTTTTCCAGCTTTCCTGGGACCCCTTCCACCCAGGGCCAACCCCGCCCTCGTGTAGCCTCCTCTGGGAAAACGGTTCATTTTGTGGGCCATGCACACTCATTCATTCTGTCTGTCGCTCTCCTGCAGTATTGCAGGGGTGATCTCCGTGGAGTAAGTGGAGAGTGAACCAGGACCCCCTGATGGGCTTCTTGCAGGTGCCCCTGGATGAGGTGTTCATTTCCACAGGCCTTGGAGGACTCGAGTACCATCTGATGATGAAGAAATGAACTGTCTCTCTCGTCTACCTCCTTTTCGCATGTGAAAGGAACCCCTGGCCAAGGAGTCAGGAAATACTCATGCTGCCTCAAAACTCACCTGCCTGTGCTCCTTGCCTTTCCTCCCTGGCAGTTTACAATGGTATGGTGCTACCGACACAGGCAAAACAAGTGTGTGCAGTCAAGCATCCGAGAAGGCCCCGGAAGTCGCAGATCAACATGTTAGAACAACAGCGTCCTACCCACCAAGGGCATTTCGCCAGAAGACAGCTCCGTTTAAGAATTCTATGAGTTTTCCACTTGGAAAAGGGGAAAGCAGATCTGTACTTCAGCTGTGAATATACCATTTTCCCTGTAAAGGGCACAACTGGAGGGGAAGACCAGAAATAGGGTCCCTTGTCCGAGGTCTCGCATTCTGGCCCAGGGCGCAGATGACCCCGAGTCATCGCCGTCTGTCGCAACAGCTTCATTGACAAGGCGCAGTTCCCAGGTGGGCTTCCTATGGTCAGGGAGGCGCCAGGGGACTGAGAAGCCAGGAGTGGCCGTCTCTCGGCTGCACACTCCTTGGCTGATGGATCCGGACCCCCTCCTGTTCCTCAGTGCCCCCAGGGCCTCCCCTCACATTCAGCAGGACCTCTGCAGAGTTCACCGGCCCCTGCCCCCAGCCTACTCCAGCTCCCCCTTTTGGTCATGGGCACCCTTCTCCACTGAGCCCGGTCTAAGACCATGGGACCAACTGTGGTCTCTCTCCCTTTCTTTTTCATTCTCCCCCCCACAGCCACAGCCCCTACAATCAGTGTTTGTTACTGCAGTTGTCTTCGGAATGTTTCTTCTTCTCTTTCCTATTGCTATTGCCCTGATCCGTGTTGACCCGAGAGTTTCTGCCCGTGCTATTCCGGCCAGACAGATCTTCCTCTAACACCGTGTTCAGCACACCCCTCCGGATATGGAGAAGGATGGCAATATTCAAATGCCCACATCGTACGGGGCCCTGTTTTACGACCTGTGCTCATTTCATTTAACACTGTCCACAACCTTATGAACTGCCTTATTATGCTTAAGCACAAGGATCAAGAAATTATTGTGAGCCCTTTCCCTAGCCGCCCAAAGTCTCCGCATAATAAGGCACTGATTTGACTATTTGACCTTCGAACGCACTCCACCCCAGGATGGCCTTGGCCTGCCCTGTCGGGCTGGTCTCTTCTCTGGGGTAGGGTTGGGCAGTGAGCCAGCTCACTGGCAGAAGGCGCGGTCGGACAAGCGAAGGCAGAGTGCACACCTAGCTGGTGCACTTCGGACACACCGCTGCTCATGGGTGATGGTGGTAGTGGTAGGGAGCCCTTAGGGGGTTAACTGCACCCCTCTGAGACTCACGTGTTCAAGTCCCAGTGCCCAGCACTTCAGAATGTGACTGGGTTTTCAGGTAGGGCCTTTGAAGAGCTGATTAAGTTAACATGAGGTCATTGGTGGTGGTGGTGGGGGGTCGTCACCCAATAGGACTGGTGTCCTCGGGAGAAGAGGTCCCAGACACACACATGGGGACACCGTGTGATGGCATAGGGAGAAGGTGGACATCCACAGGCCAAGGAGAGCGGCCTCAGGGGAAACCAAAGCTGTCGACATCTTGATCTCGAACTTTCCAGAATGTGAAAAAAATATATTTCTGTTGTGCCAGCCACTCAGGCTGGGGTGCCTTGTTGTAGCAATCGGATCGGGTGAACACTGGGCCCAATCAGGCACTGGCTGGAGCAGTGGAGCGGGGGCGGGGGGGGGGGCGGGGCATGAGGGCAGGGAATGAGGGAGGAGCTGCCTTTACTGAGCCTCTAAGGGAGCACTTCTCATGTATTATCTCTGATCCTCACAAGTACCCCTACCGGGTAGTTCCTGTCTGTTTTGCAGGCTCTAAAGCTCAGAGTGGTTGTGAGTGCCCTTCGGAGACATGGATCATGAGGGTCAGTTCTGGGATGTGCACCCCCACATCCTCCCGCGACGCCTGTGCTCCGCTGTGTCAGTGCAGGCCCGGCACCAGGGGGCCCAGACCTGTCAGCCGGGTGGGCTTGAGGAGCAAGTGCATCATGTGGGAGGGCATGCTCCCCACGCTCAGGGACTGGGGAAGGAGGGTCAGCCACCTCCCTTCCTAATTAGATGCAGCAGGTCCTGGAAGTACCCTAATCGAGAGCCTGCTTAACTTCCCCAGACAGTTCAATATCGCTCAAGTAACCCTCCGCGGCATGCGGACACTTTTAATGAGTGAGGACGCAGTCCTCACAGCTCTGGTTAACCTGTGTGCAGACAGGAGCGCGGGGAGACGTTTCTCTGAGCAGCAGTGGTCTACATCGATAACCATCACCCTGCTGTCTACCAGGGAAGGCGCCCTGCTCGGAGTCCCCGGGGGCCCGAGGGGAAGCAAATTAGTCTCCCTTATAATTAAGTGTCTCCATAAAGGTTTGCTTTAGATTTCATAAGAAATGTGCTTCCAAGTTAAACAGATCACGATCGATTATTAAGACTAGAGTTGCCAAAGTTCAAGAACTGCCACAAACACGAAGTCTTCCTTCAGAGTTGCTAGCTCTCGATAAATACCATTTTAATAATTAATGAAACTTTAATGAGTGTATGGCAACGCTGTCTTCACAGGGAGCAGGATGCGATGGGATGGAGGCCTCGGGGAGGATCACGCACAGGCTGGGCAGGGCCGCCCTCGGACCTGGCCCCTCTCTGGGGCGTGAGCTGCAGCTGCCTCTGCCCAGCGGACAATGGGAGGACCTGGCCCGGTTCATCCGCCCCCCCCCCCCCCCCAAATCTGTGGTCTACGCGATTCGAATTAACCACTTAATTGTCAAACACTCTGAGTGTTCAGGTTTCAGACTCTAACCCCTGGAAACTGTAAAGTGCTTAGCGGAAGACTCTGCTCCATCCTTTCCTGGGCCAAGCGGGTGGCAGAGGGGTGGGGTTACTACAAAATAATGGTCTCCATCCTGCTTGATGTGTGAGCAAGTGAGCACCCTAGTTTAAGAGGAATTCTTGATGTGATCTATTCAATCAGTGGTTCCCACATGTTAGCAGAAGTAATATCGTGTTAGCTGCAAGGAAAAAAAAAGACCTCCGCCCTGCCTTGAGTCTGGTAGAAGTTCCGATGTAGTGGGCGTGGCCAGGATTTAGCAAGGTGGGGCTTTCTCCTACAGTCCCCGCTGCCTGAGGGTGCTTTGCCAGCCAAAGCCAAGGCTTCTGTGAGTCACAGAGACAGAGCCGCCCCGCCCCAGTTGTCCAGGTGAATTTGAGGCAAGACCAGCTGAGGGGGTCTGTGTTATAGAAATCAGTACCATCCCTAAGAACCCGATATTCCAGGGACATGAAAGAGCTAATATTCCCCTGGAAGGGCCTCCGCAGTGGCCCAGGCCTACTGCTCCTCGGGCTGTGCTACCTGGACTTCCACCATGGCTGGCCGGAGCCCTCTCCTGATGGTCCTCTTTGGGCATGAAGTGTGCCAGGAAAGGGACAGGCAGGACAGCGAGCCATGGTCTTCCCACTCCAGGAGCATTTTCCTCCTGTGTCTCTGGTGAGTCAGAGGTCGTTTGAAGGTGAATTATCTGCCACCACGAAGGTGGTGGGATAACTGTGTGCACCTGCAGTGGGGGCAGGAGCTGCCTCTGCCTCTCAAAGCAGTTCCTCGGGGGTCTGGCTGAGCGAGGCGAGGGCTGGGGGAGCGAGCCCCTCTGAGCCCCTGTCCAGATGATGCTCTAACAGTAAATGGCCCGACCCCTTCAAGTCATGGAACTGCCACCTCCCCGCCCTTGGACATCAGTCCGGTCTCAGCCTGTCCCCTCTGTTTCTGAGGGATTTCAGAGGAAAAGACAAAATGCCGGCCTGTGATCGCTGCCCTTATTCTCCTGGACTTGGCACCTCCGCCCCCAGAGCCGGATACAGCTAAGGGCTGGGGCATCTCGGTTCTGTCACTGCACAGGGCTTGTGGGACGAGGAGGTCTGTGAGTTTGGGACTCTGGCTTTCTGAGCTTGGTGACAACCAAAAAGCTGCCAGTGGACAAAAGAAGCAGGTGGAGAGAGTGCTACTGTTTGGCCAAGGCCCCCTTTTCCACCCTTGGTCCTGAAAAATGACAGGTACACTAGAGGCAGCTTGAGTTCCCAAGCCAGTCATAGGAGAGATCACGGTTAGGTATTCTGAGGGGCTTTGTCATCCAGCAGACACTTACTGAGTGTCTCCTAGGCTCTGGCATGGCGCTAAGTGCTACATGCTGGATGCTAGGTGCTACATGTTGGGTGCTAAGTGCTATATGCTTGATGCTGGGTACTTGGTGCTACATGCTGGGCCTAGGTGCTGCATGCTAAGTTCCAGGTGCTATGTGGTATGTGCTGTATGTTAAGTGCTATGTGCTTTGTGCTAGGTGCTGCATGCTGGGTGCGAGGTGCTTGGCTCCTGGTCTCGGGGAGCTCCTAGTCTGATAAAGGTGACTCACAGGTAAATAGCAGTCAGTCGTAACAGTGTAGGAAACCTGGAATCGGGGAAGCATGGGGGCTGTGGAGGTCTCTGATGCTGAGAGCCAGCTGAGACTGGGGGTGTCATGGGTATGAGGGCAAACGGCTGGGACGGCCTCTCAGGGAAGCCAGAGCCGGACTGGTGTTGGACGTGCAGAGAGGGAGGCCTTCCCACCCAGGGGTCAGGGGCGACTGGAAACCGGCCTGAGGGATGCACAGGGAGCTGGTTGAGGCTGGTAGGGGACCAAGGGCTGGCGAGTTTCTGGAAGCCAGGATGTTCTCGTGGAGGCATGGGGCAGCTACTGGACGCTTTCTAGCAGAGCAGTGACCCACCCAGGGTACCCCTCAGAGGCCGATGCAGGGGGCTGGGTGAGGACCGGGAGGCCCCTGGCTGGGCTGGGGGCACTGAGGACGGCAAAAATCCCAGACACCTTAGGAAGCAGACTTCCCAGTCTGGTAACTGCTGGGTGCTCACATTCTGGGGAGGGAGACAGACATGACACAACTAATCAATTGCACAATCAAGGATGCTGCTACTACTGTGATAAGTGTTCTGATGGAGTGTGGGGGTGTGAGGGCCTCTTGGGGAGGATCTGCTCTGGCCAAGGGCTGGAGAGGTTTCCCCGAGCGCCAAGGGCGCCATGCTGACCTGAAGGCTGAGCAGGAATATCCAGGTGAGGTGATGGGTGGGGGGCAGGAACAGCGTAGGGAAGCAGGAGGCAAGCAGGAGTGCGATGCTTGGAGGACCTAACAGAGCAGTGTGGACAGAGCAGAAGCGAGTCTGCTACGGTCCCTGAGTCAAATGCGGCCAGATGCTTGTTTTGTCCTTGAAGTTCTGTAGGAGCACACGGCACCCATTTGTGTCCGTACTGGGTGTGACCTGCTCTGCACTGCATCCGGCCAGGACTGGTGTAAGGGATGTGCAGTGGCCCAGCGGGCAACATTTCAGAAGGCCCTCACTCACACAGTGGGGCACCGCCCCAGCCTCGGCAGCCAGCACCCCTCGATGGTGCACCCCGGGCACCTTACCTTCCTTATGCCACTCCCGGCCCTACCACACTACAGCCCCAGACTTCAGTAGCTGCACAGAGACCTTCTGGTTGCAAAGCCTAAAATGTGTATCCCCGGCCTTTTACAGAAAAAGTTTGCTGCCCTTGGGCTAGAGCCGCAAGAATGACGGGGCACATGGCACAGACCAGGCAGGGACGATGTTGGAGCACCACCTTCTCCTCTTAGCCCTGAACTATACATACAGAGGCACCTGTCCATACACCTGTGCCTCTCTGCAGGGGCTGCTGGGGGTGGGGACGTGCTCAGTTCAGGCACAGGGCAAGTGGGAGGTGCTGGGAGTTTTGCCCTGGAAGCAACCCTCAGCAAATGATGGATGAGGTTTGTGGGAACGAATATCCCCATCTCCTTGCTTCTCAGTGGGCAGAAGGCCATGCCCTGGAGCTGCCCACTGGGGCTGAGCACAGGTGCAATCAGTGCTGTCTGACCCGACAATGAACCCTTTCTTGGCTCCCTTCTCGCCCTTTCCTGCTCACCCTCCCCCACCCTGCTCACCAATGTTTCCCAGGATCACCCCCACCCTCAAACAGACTGCATACCCTGGAATCCTTGTCTCAGCACCTGCTTTGAGGGGGAACTAAAAAGATGGGAGGATGGCCCCAAGTACCCCAAGGTACCCACGTACCCAGTCCCATTGTAGAGAGGAAGGCCCTCTGGGCAATTGGCAGAGGGTCATTTATAGGACTTATTTATTTTTGCCTCTAGGTGTACAGCCACAGGGAGAATTGTGCTTTTTTAAATTTATTTATTCATTTTTTATTCTAAGCTCATGCACCACCTTTGCGTGTGACTGCGTGGCTGGGGATGCCACACTCCCGACAGCTGGCTCCTTGGGCAAGCCCCCTGCCCTCCCGCCCCAGGAAAAGTGCCCAGACAACTGATCTGTAGTCTCTGTTCTGTCATCTGATAATTCTGTTGCCTTCTTCCTCAAAGGAAACTGTGTAGACAAAGAATCACTTGAGAAAAGCAGTCTTGGCTGACTCACCCGCTCCTGTCTTGTGGAGGGGAACCCCCCCAAACACAACCATGCAGGGCCTTTTTGTTTCCTTCCCACAGGTCTCAGGGCAGAGGCAGGCAGCTTGGGAAATTGGTGGGCTCCCACTCTGCACTGGTGAGCCCCTGATGGGTCCCCAAATTAAAATGCAAGCTTTAAGGAGTTGCTTCCCTCCAGGGGGGGTGGTTGCTGACAGCTAAAGACCGCATGGACTCATCTCTGTAATCTCAAAGACAGAAACGATCAGGGCAAATGGCTCCAAATGGGGGCGAAAAAGCTTTCACAGTGACAGGGGAGAGATATTGTAGGCTGCGCGAGAAAATGCACTTTGAGAATCTAGGGGAACGTGGGCCACTTTGCAAATCAAAAACAGGCGGAAAAAGAGAAAGAGCACTTGAAACAATGCAAAAGAGAGAGGCAAGGTGAGCTAAGGGAGGGAGAGGGCAGGCAGGCAAGGGGAGGAGAGAAAGAGTAAGCAGAGCATGCAAACATTAGACAGCATTCAAACGAGCGAGAGGAAGACAGAGCATGTTCAAACACCATCCAGGATGAAGACGGCGGCTCAGGGACTTGAGTTCCGGGGTGAAGTGTGCAGAAAGGCTCTTGGTGCCCCTCTGAAGAATACAAGAGCAATCTGCAGTGTTATCGACTAGCAGAGAAATGGCTCCTCTCTGACTTAGCCCAGGATGCAATTTGCCTCTGGAGAGTACCCTCCACATGCCCACTGTTAGTTCTTACATGCCTTGGCAAGAGGGGTGGGCGTGAGAAGGGTGGAGGATAAGGTGTGAAAAAAGAGGAGAGGGAGGTGAGGGGGAATTCGGGAGGTGGTGAGGAAGGGGGGAAAAAAGGAGGTGGAGAGAGAAAGGAAGACGAGGAGGAGGAGCAGAAAGGGGGAGCTAAGATAGCGAAGAGAAAGACTAGGATGGAAGTTTGGGAAGGAGAGGCAGGGAGAAGACTGGGAAGGGAGGGTGCTGGAAAGCTTTTTTAAAAAAACCCTCACCTGAGGATATGTTTATTGCTTTTTTTTAGAGAGCGAGGAAGTGGAGGGTGGGAAAGAGAGAGAAGTCGATTGGTGGCCTCCTGGATGCGCCCCGACTAGGGATTGAACCCATAACCTAGGTATTTGCCCTAACCTGGGATCAAACCCATACGCTTAAGCTAGGGGGAGCAAACAGCTAACATTTATGGGGGCCTGCTAGGTGTCACACATGGAGCTAGGTGTCATTTCATTGTCTTAATCCTGACACCAATACTGCTGGCAATGTCATAGTCATTTTTATAGGTGAGGGAATGGGGGCGCAATGTCATAGTCATTTTTATAGGTGAGGGAATGGGGGCTCTGAGAATTTAAATTACTGCCCAAATCACAACATTGAAGAAGTAGGGAGGTTAGGATTTGAACTCAGGAATCAAGGACGTTTAAGATGATTCCACATTGGCCCCATCCCAGGGGGACAGGCAAATACAGTGCTCTAATCTAGAGTGCTACCGGTTCAGCACAGATTCCTAAACAGTACTACAGCGTGGAAAAACGTAGGCCTCCCACCACCAGGGGGAGCTATCTCCCCAGCAGAAACAGGAACCGAATCCCTCTAAGAACTAGCCATGCCAGGCAGAGACGTTATTTGCTAGCAGGAGTTTCTGGGGAATGAATGAGTGATTACGGAGGGCACCTGAGAGAAAGCTGATTGACATCAGCTGATTTTCACCTTATCCTGGACTCCTGTGAATGGGACCTAGCCCCTCTTTTCAATCAGTGTCTGCTTTGCCTCCTTTTCTCAACTTGGGCCCATACTCTGCCCGCCTGCCCTGAAGCCTGGGCACAGAGCCTGTAAGAGTGGTACGTTCTGCTTTTATCCTCATCTGAGGATGTGTTTATTGATTTTTTTCAAGAGAGAGGAAGGGAGGGAGAGAGACATCGACTGGTTGCCTCCCATATGTGCCCTGACCCGGGATTGAACCCACGATCTTTTTGGTGTACTGGACAACACTCCACCCAGCTGAGCCACCCGGCCAGGGCAAGTGTGGTACATTCTCAGCGAATGAATGAGAAGGAAGGGACCTTGAAGAAGCACTCAGTCCCACCAAACCACTCAGACCGGAATCTGAAATACTGCTTTTAAATGAAGAGTCCCACAAAGCGAGTCTTCTTTGGCTTTCATAGACACCTGTGTTGGACTTCACCTTCGGATCTGCCCTTCTTGTGTTCGGCCCACTGGTGTCTTTTCAGGGGAGTGGGTTGGGGTTGGAGGAGAATTATGTCTTGTTTTGTTCTGGTCATGATACAAATAAAGTTTCCCAGGCTGCGTGTATGAGACGCAGTTGCCCTGTGGATGTGTGAGCACAGTTTGTTAGCTACATTGCTTGGAATGTGTCGCTCTCCTCTGGGGGAGCACTGTTCTTCACCTTTCCGTAAATTCTCTTATGGGGCTCAAACAGCTGTGAGAACCAGGAGGGACGGAATGTTCTAGAAGCTGGCTACGCCTCATCTTAGACCTACTGAACCAGAATCTCTGGGAGTTCTCTCTGGAGATGGGTCCTTTTCACATTCCCCCAGGCAGGTGTGATTGTGCTTTGGAATTGCTTTTCTTGCACTTCTCTTTCCCCATTCCCCCTCATCTCTGTCCTCAGGTGGCCCAGGCATCCAGCCTGTCTTTCTGGGTGACTTTTGAGTTATTACACAACTAAGAAATCAGTTTCCATCAATGCTATCCTTCATTTTGAGCCACAGTATGAAACACTTTATATTGTGATTACAAATAGCAAAGTTATTTCCTGCCAAGCTTGAGCATCTGAACTTAATAGTATGCCATAATGCCACCCTGTGCTGATGTGTGGCATATTTAATATCCATCTTTCTTAGAAATAACAGCATTCAGAAATTAGAAGGGACTTTAGCAGCGAAATAATTAATGTGGGTAACCATCATAAACGCCACAAATGGAACAAATGTAGATGGTAGTGAGCCATGATTGCTAAGATGCTAACCTGTTTTGACAGAACTTGAAATTTTTTTTTTCCTTGGGAGGTTCATGGATGCAAGTTAAAATGCCCCTTTTTCTCATGACAAGAGCCCGTCTTTCTGGGTCATGCACTAATGGATCTTCTACCTGGGCAAGGGAGTGTCACAGAGCTCAGACTAAAAGGGCTTGCAACCTGGGCTGGGGCCTCTGTCCCACCCTGGCTGCACAGGCTGGGTCAGGAGGGAGACCACCGACTCAGGCCGGCCTGGGACTGCAGCCTGGCATCCCCTCTCCTGCACCGGGCCCTGGAGGAGATACTGGCCCCCTGGCTGGGCTCCACTCAGTAGGAAGTGGCTCTGGAAAGATCCTAGCAGCTAGCAGGTGCAGGTTACAGAACCAGGCTCCAGGAGGCGGTGCAGAAATGAAAAGTCACCATTGAAAAAGGATTCATCAAAATCACAAGCAAAAATCTGCTGAAACATTTAGAGAGAAGTGTGTTCTGGGGGAAGCACAGCTCACAGCTGCTCCGGCTTCCAGCCCCACTGGCCTCCAGGCCGCGCTGGAAGTGGAAGGGCCACCCACGTTTCTTAAGGTGAGCCACAGAGAAACCCTGGTGGCTGGGAGGGAAGCTAGGGGAGGGAGGGCCGGAGGAACCCAGCCTTGCTGAACCCCTACGATGGAATAAGCACTGTGATCTGAACATATTATTCCATTTCCTCTTCACAATGATTGTGTGAGCTAGGCACAGTAAGCTAATTTTTAAGACAAAGAAGCTGAAAATTAGACAAGAAGTTATTTCCCAAGTTCACCAGGGGACCTCACAGAGTTTCACAGCTCTGGGCAATGCCACCCTGGCCAGGCGTCCGCGTTAGAATGATACTAGAGGGCTTCACTGAACCTTCTGCCCCTGCCACCAAACCCTTCCCTTTGGTGCTGAATTCCAGTCCCTGTCTCCCACCCAGTGACATCGATCCCCCGTTTGTCTCCTTTCCCTCAGAGCCATCCTTTCCCCCTCTATTTAATCATCTTCTTACAAATATGCCGTGATATCTCTAAGTTTTACAACATGGAAAAACCTCTCTTGACCCTCGTTTCCCTCTGGCTACAGCTCTTTTCCTGAGCTCTCTTTCTGTAACTCAAAAGAGCTCTCTGTCACCCTCTCCACTTCCTCTTCGCCCACTCTCTCCTGGACCCGCTCACTCCGATGTTGCTCCCAGCTCCTCCCTGAGACAGTTCTTTCAAGGTTACTGTCAAATTCAGTGGTCAGCTCTTAGTCACCTGGTTGGTCAGCTCTTCCTGTTGGAATGCTTTCTTCCCTGAGCCTCTGGAAGGATGATCCATCCTTTCGGTCCCCTTTACAGCAGCTCCTCCTCTTTCTCCTCTGTACCCTGCACCTGGATGCCCATCTAAGGAGAGAGGAACTGGGACCCCTAAACAAGAAGCTAACGGGGCTCAGCTGGGCTGATGAGGGACGGGCCGTGAAATGAGAACAATTTTGGCTGAGTGCTGAGTGGGGAGCGTCCTGGTGATTCGGAAAGATCATGGAGTCCAGACTGATCCATCTCCAGTCCTGGCACTTGAACTTGAACTGTGGTGGAGGCAATGACTGGGCCCTGCCTCAGTTTCCTCACCTGCAAAATGAGGGCTCTAGCGCCTTGCTGAAAGATGTCTGAGGAACAGACGTGTAGCCTGTGATAGGCGCTCCTCTGGCAACAGAAAAGGAGCCTGTTCCCCGTGATGACGGAGAGAGGATGGGAGGCTGCGGCTGCGCGCTGGGCTTGCCCGGAGGAGCTGGGGGTGAGCCTGAGGGCCTGGGGGAGGCTTCCGCACTGAAGGGGGGATGATGACAGGCATGCTTTGGGGGATGGCTGAGGCTTCAGGCTGTGCAGAGCCATCGGGGCCACCAGCACTGTCAGGACCGAGGACAGCTGCACAGGGCCCACGCCCGGTGGAGCCCGGCGGGGGAAAGTCTGAGCCACCTGTGGGTGCCCTGGTCCAGAGAGAGGAGTTTGCAGGGAAGTCTTTCCCTGTGAATCCAGTCAGGTCTCCTGAGAGCATGGCTTTCAAGGCCCCTATCAACTCTGTCTGCCTGAAAACACTACCTCCTTGCTGACTCTTGAGCCTGGTTGACTTGTTTTGGCCTCCAGGGCTCTGGACTTGCTTTCCCCTCTGTCCAGAAGGCTCTCTCCTGGGCACGTGAATGGCTGACTCTCTCATTTCATATTGGAAGTCTCAGTCACCTTCCTCGAGATATTTTCTCCAGCATCTCTACTAAAATTTCAACCCATTCCTCCAGTTTGTCTCGTCTTTATTTTTACTTGCCTGCTTTACATTTTCCCTTTAGCACGTCTGACTATCTAACATATGATATCACAGAGGGAGCCAGCCCACTTCGTTTTGCAAATAAAGCTTTATTGGAACAGTCAGGCCTGTTCACGTTCGAATCGTCTGGAGCTGCCTTTCAGCCATGGCAGCAGAGCTGAGTGGTTGTGACAGAGACCATATGGCCCTAAAGACTGAAATATTTACCAATTGCTTCTTTCCACAAAAAGCCTGCTGACCTCTGCTCTAGCTTATTTATACGGTTCATTTTCTGTCCTCCCTGCTAGCATGGGAACTCCTTCGGGCAAGGATGTTTTGTTTGTCTTCTAAATTATTGCGCTCCCCCTTACCTAGAATAATGTAATAGCTATTCGGTAAATATCTGCTGAATGAGTAAGTGTTGAAAATTCTCCCCGCTGGCAAGGTCTGCCTCTGATATTGCCTCTTCCAGAAGCGCCTCTTGCCGTAGCCGGCCGCGTTCTCCTTCCCGTTGATGCCCAACGGTTCCTTAGTTCTACCTTGGAGCACGGCTGTCTTCACACCAAGTCTCATTTCTCCCACTGGTACGCTCCAGCTCCAGGGGTCACCTCTCTCGTGAGACGGTCCTCGGCCGCCCAAGGCAGAACCAGCCCCGCCCCCTCTTCCTGTCCTCTGTGCCGTGTGTGGGGTGCGGTGTGCGGCCCACCTCCTTTCTACTGAGAACGCGGCGGGCGGGGGCTGTGCTTTCGTCCCAGCATCTCCCTCAGCGCCTGCGGTGCTGGCCCGCGGTCCATCCTCGGCGAACGCGGCTGGACTTGCCTACCGCATCCTGGGTAGCCCGCCCGTTCTAGCTGTGCTCAGTCATGTCCGTGGAATAGTGGAAGGCAGAGGGGCCGGGGCTGACCCAGAGGACACCGTGTGCGTGGAGGGGAGGGGGACTGTGGAGAGGGAGCCAGAAGTGGTCAAGCGGAGAGGGAGGGGTCATGTCCCCTTTCATCCTACTCTGGTGTGAAGAGGTGCCAGTGTTTTAAAACCGGTTCTCCTGAGACTGTACTTTCAGGGGTCGTTTCTGTAGTTCATAAAACCAGTTCTCCTTGGCCTTCTGACTCCCATGCTCTGTGGGCCCATTAAGCCCTTGGGGCTGACAGTACCTTGCACCTCACTTTTGTTGGCAAGAAAGCACTTCTTTATTTTAAAATAAGACCCTAGGAGAGCAAACACAGCAAATGTAGTATTTTATACTCCTCTATACTGTGAGCTTTTTCAGAGTCGTGACTGTGCCTTATTTGTTTATATTCTTAGTATCTAGACCGGTGTCTGATCACACAGAAGATGCTCATTCATTTTTGTTGGATTGCGTAAATGACATATGATGTGAAAAGGAGGGGAGGAGGGAAAGGAGGAAGAAAGAGACCAGCACAAATGCTTGCTGGGACTTGGGAAACAAGCACAACAGCCAGCAAACACTATCAGAGAAGCTGTTATTGTTCAAGAGACGGGCTATCCCTGTTACTGCTCCATGTAGGGTTCTTGGGAGGTGCCCTCTGTGCAAGAGCACAGTCGCTGGAAACTAGATCGCCAACCTGAGAGCTTTCGTGAGGCCCCACGCGGTTGATGGAGGTGTGGGCAGATCCATGACCTCACACGACGGAACGAGAAAGGCGCGGCGGTCTACTGTGAGCCTTTGCGTTTTGCCTGGCTCTTGTCAGAGCCGAGCCTCCTGCTGAGGACAGAGATGGAGACCACCCCCTATTCCTTCTGACCCCATGGGTGACCTGGGAGTCAAGTGAGGGGAAGAATTTAACCGCCTCTCACCCTTCAGAGGTTGGTGTCTTCTCCCACTGGCCAGGGGAGGGCTGCTTCCTGCTTCCTGAGATCTCTTGTTTCCGTCCCCTGGCGGTTGGTTCCGTTTCCCTAGACCTTAAATACTGGTGCTGTGGCACATGCAAGTCAGCACAAGTCAGGGCCCTAGTTCAGCGCGCGTGCTCACACACACACACACTTACACTCACACAGCAGACTCGCTGTCATCACTGATTCCTCTTGTGGACAAGATGTGCAGGGAGTGAGCTGGCAGGTGCGCACCTTAGAGGTTCTGCGCCGTGTCACCCCCTATCAGCCCTCTCCGAAGATCCGGGTAGGATCTGGGCGGGGCTGCCATGAGGTGAGTGGGTGTTCTGAATTTCCAGCTGCAGCAAAACCTTTCTCTCCCCGAGGGATGGAGACGTCTCTATAGCTGCTCAGTAACCATGCCATGGTCAGACTGAATCCAGGTGTATCTGTTAGCTGCCTTCCTATGGAGGCCTTTCTTTCCTCTTGTGGATTCCAACGAGACATGTTCTGAATGCCAAGCATGGGAAGCAAGACCAAGGCCTGCTTATGTGCCAAGAGTTCTTACTGGACTTTTGAGTAACCTGAATAATGACTTCCCTGCATTCCTCTTTATCACTAATTAGTCGGACATTGGATGGACCTTCACGGCACCTTTACTTTGCGTTAGGCAGTGTGCTAAGTGAGGAAGTCGGTATCTTCATTCCTATTTTAAGATGAAGAGACCCAATCCAGAGAGGTGAGGGGTTTCCCTAAGGTCCCTTACCTAGACGATGGCTGACTGAGGAATCAAAACTCCGCCTGGTAGCATTTTCACTTCACCCAGTGTTTAGCCAAGAGGGTGTTAGTGAGGGGTGGTTGGGAGAGGGGAGGGCCTAGGGGGTTATTGCCTAAGCCAGTGGCAGCAGGCTGGGGGGGATGCGGGACCCGGCTGTGATGTATGGGAGAGGACAGCGTGGTACCGGGCGTGCCACGAAGAGTTAATTTCAAGGAGATGCTGTTGAGCTCCAGACACTTAACGTCAGTCCCAGAGATCAAAGATCTGGTGTGTCTGGCGTAGGGAGCCATTGGGAGCGATCAAAGCAAAACAAAAGGGCCCATTTCGGGCCTGTGCATTAGCGGCCCGATGCTCTGACTCTGGACACAAAGCACACCGTCGGGATCGGGAGCTGGGCTGACAAGTGCTTGGGCCTTTTTTTTTGTTTGACATATCCTTACGTGTCACCGTTGCTAGTCCGTAAATTCAACATTGTCTCGCCTGTTCCTTGGCCCCCGCTCACCACCAAGCTGGCTGGCCCTGCGCTTTCCTCAGAGGCTGGCCTTGTTTGGGGGACAGCCGGCCAGCAGTGGGACAGGCTGTCACAGGATGCTACTTCAGGGCCGACCGCGCCTGCCCTGCTCTTGCAGGAGGACCCCAGGGTTGGGTGTTCAGTGCCCGCGGGCTCTGTCCGGGGTCCCTGCGGGCCACCCTGCTGAGTGGCTAAGTGCCCTTCCTCCCACTCTAAGCCCAGCACCCGGCAGTGGGTCTCTGAGGCCGGTCCGTGGAACCCTGGAGTTTCAACGGACCCACTTTGACAGCTGCCGAGATGGGTGCCCTTGAGTTCCTTAAAGCTCTGCCAGCCAGGGGTTCGGGAGGCATTAAGCCTAAACTCCCTCGGAAACTTCCGAAGGATCTCTCATGTGTTTTCTACAATCTTCTCTCAGAAACGCCTGTGTTTTTTCTGGGATCGCTCTGGTGACACACTTTTGGCTTTGTGGAGGAGCCCAGATTTCTCCAGATGGCCCTGAGCGACTCCAGCCTACCCTTCCAGGCCCTTCTCCCACCACCATCACTTCTTCCCTGCTCTCCGTGGACCACTGAGTGGACCCCACACTGCCTGTGAACATGCCGGGCCTTTGCCGATGCTGTTCCCTGAGCTAGGAACCCCCCCCCACCTCGGCCCCCATTCTCCCTGGAAAACTCCTCCTCACCCTGCAAGGCCTGGCTCAGAGCCCCTCCCTTGCAAGCTTTCCTCTCTTTCTCACTCCCTCCCACAAGGAGCCAGCTGTCTGAGAAGCCGTCCCCTCTGTGACATGCCTCCATCAGAGGTCAGTCTGGCAGGTTCATTTAGACAAGCTGGTCTTCCCCACCAGACTGAGGGCTCCTTGAGGCAGGCAGGGGCTGAGCTCCGAACTCCCGGCGCCTGGCACAGAGCTTCACAGGCAGAAACGACTCCGCACAGATGATCATGAAATGACTGAGCACAATGGCCAAGGCTCAGGTCCCCCAAGAGCGGCACCTGCTGGGGCAGCTCCCGTAGGAGGCTGGACTGGGTACCCCTGCAGCACAGCAGGCCGAGGTCCCGCCCCCCATTGGGAAGTGTTCTTCCCTAGAGACACACGGTTTGCCTCCTCCTCAGGAGGAGGGTCTCAGAGCTGCCAGGTTGTACCATTAACGTAAGTACATGGAGGGGCCCCCGCTTGGTGCCAAGTCTAAACCTGGGGGACTTGGCTTTCGTGGTGTGCAGGAGGCCCCAAGGCTGGGCACTGCGCCGCTGGCCACAAGTGCCTGGTGCCTGACTGGCCCGGCCGGCGTGTCCCTCTGCGCTGCCTGCTCCTTTGCACCCCGCCCCTCCCACCCCCTGAGCGTCTGGCCACCCCACCCTGGCTGAGCTGTGTTTCTGGTCCTCCTTTTTCTAATTCTCTCTGTCTGCCTCACCAAGTGGAGAATTCAATTTAGCTCCCTGAGAAAATCAGATTTGACTTAGCTTCATCCATTTCTACAATTGCTAACCGTCTCTGTGAGGACAGAGAGGCCAACCCAGTGACTTCCCGTGGGGGAGGAGTGCAGGGCGCACCTTTGTCTGAGCGCCTAATCAGGCACGGACCCAGGTAGAGAGTCTGCAGGCAGCAGGGCGCTGACCCCACACCCAACAGCTCTTAGAGAAGCCGAGCAACACTGCCCAGGAGCCCCCAGCACGTCCCACCTGGCAGTGGGACCCGGGCACTCTATATGGGATGGGGCAGACCAGAGCCACAGAGATGGACAGAGTCACAGGGCCTGGGTAGGACAGGGTGATGATGCTGCAGGGCGGTGCCACCAGTAGATAAGGCACCACCTTCCCAGCAGGGATGCCAGCCCCGTGAGATAAACAGGACTACACAGGTGCAGGGCCAGTGGCTGAGCGCCCTGGAGCGGAGCCCCTGAGCCTGCTGCCCGCTCTGCAGAATGGGTGTAGGATGCTCCAAGGACTGCCGTCCTCCTGCGCACACTGCCATTGCGCACGCCGCCACTGTGCATGCCACATTTACCCGCCTGACTAACGCAGGTGTCGGGGCTGTGTCTCCCCATGAGGGTGCAGCCCCCAGAGGGGCAGGCTGTGCCCTTGTTCCTGCTTTATTCAGTGCTGAGCCGCCTTTGCTCACCTGAGTGGAGATGATGTCTGTTACGCTGCTTGCCACCTGCGGCAGTTACTAGTCTCCAGGCTGAGTGCAGGACCCGAAACCTGGGCCCCGGAAACCCTGGACCGCCTGGACTGCACGGGGCAGGAAAGAAAGGCAGGGGAAGGGAACCCTGAGTGTTTACCAATGGAGCAAGGCGGCAGTCCCAGTGCGGTAATTAATGTGGTCCCCTGGGACAAAGCCCTACGCCCTCCGTCCCTGCCACCCTGGTGCTGATTCCCAGGTCCCCCAGCCCCTGGGTGCTGTCTGTGTTCTGGAAGCAGAGCCCAGGCTCAGAAGGTTGAGGGGTGGGAGAGAAGGTGGGTGTGGGCTGGGCAGTGGGCTGTCCAGTGGCTGAGGGGATACTGAGGGAGGTGGATTCGGGGGCAGGTGTGCAGCCTTGCAGGCTGAAACGGGGCCCAGGCAACGGCAGCACCCCTTTGGCATTGCTGGTGATGTTTTGACTACCAGGATGCATGGCGCTGTGGCGTCGTGGGTGGAGGCCGGGATGCTGCCAGTCGTGCTGCAGTGCCCAGCACAGCTCCCCTCAACCACGAGTTAACAACAGTCTCAAGTGGCGCAGGTGCAGCACTGAGGCAGTCCTGCCTGAGACGCTGCCACGCAGTCCTCGCCGCCGTCGGGTCCGCCCTCAAGCCCCTCCCGTCATTGCCCCCTGCGAGAATTCCTCACTGACAGACACTTCGGCCTGCACCTCTCCACTTCCCAAACTTCTGGCACAGTTTGTGATGGCGCCTGCCTATCGCCTCCCCATCCCCACCTTCCGTTTCCCTCCTAACTCTCTGCTCCAGACATAGCAGGTAATCTTCACTTCCCTGAGGACATCACACTCTTCCATCCCTCCGGGCTGTTGCCCATGCCTCAGAGGACCCTGCCCAGTGCCCAGCCCCGGCTCTTACGTAATCCTTTAAGGCTCAGCCCAAGGTCACCTCCCCCGTGACTTGTATGTATTCTCACATTGTATGTATGCTCACATTTCTGAGGTCACCTCAAGGTCACGGATGGGATTTCATTTACCTTTGGAGACCCAGAGCCCTGCACCGTGCCTGGTGAACCACCAGGTGAAGCACACCGGCTTGGCCAAACTCCACCTCCCTTGTTGCTGAAGGGACCGGGATCAGCCCTCGGCCTCTGGGCTCCAAGCTAGGTTTTGCTCACTAGACCTGAGGCCACCTGCAGGTCCGAGCCACTGGACTCCCCCCAGCTCCCAGCTGGAGAAGGGCAAGGCACCGGGGGGCCTGGCTGCCGCTGCCTCCCTAGGTGCCCCCATTTATTCACAAGCTGGGAGACAAGAGCCGGGCCCCTGGCATATGTTGGATCAAAAGCAAAGAACAAAAAAGATCGTGAAAGAAAGATGCTGGAAACAGTAGCTACTTTGATGCAGGCAACTCTTTGAGGAAGTGATGGAGGCCTGAGCTCCCAGCAGGGAGGACGGGGAGGAGCAGCCGCCCCAAGGTGAATCGCATCATTACAGGAGGGAGGGGCCTGCGGCTGGTTTCCAGTGAGCACCAGGAAAGGGGGACCTCATTAATCCCAGGGCCTCTCGCCCGGCCTCGGGGCCTTGCAGCCTGTTCCAGGAGGAGCCCAGGTCCCTACAGGAATGGCAATCAGAGCCAGAGGTTTGGGAAGGAGGATTCTAAGCAATGGCTAGAATAATAATGTCATTCATATGAGACTATTGTTAATAATAAAATGACTTCATAGTTTATGATAATGCAATAATTTAGTCAGTTATTATATTGAGCCCAGGGATGCAGGCATGACCAGATAGACCCTGTTCTCGAAATTGTCACTTCTCATGAGGTCACTCTGAGAGATACAAGGTCCTTGGGGAAAGCAAAGTGATGCTTTACTGTTAGTTGGGCTTGAGCTCAAACTCCAGAGCTCTCTGGGCAGCTGGATGTGACTGCTTTGTGCTGCGCAGATTTTGCCTAAACAGTGTTGCGGCAACAGCCAACCCAACACACCAGCAGCCCCGGGAAGGCCGGGGCCAGGGCCACAGAGACGGGGAGAGAACAAGCCCTTCCATCCATTCCCTGGTCCAGAGTGGCCCCGGGCAGCCTGGCCCAGGATGAGGGCACCGTCTTGGATGTGACCACCACCTGGGAGAAAACAGGAGAGGAGAGAGGACACACTTTGAGGAAGGTGACCTTGTGCCTGAGGAGAACCCCAGAGATCACTGGGACCTGGCCCCAGGGGGCAGTGGGGCAAACTGGCGGCAGTGGGATCCCCTATCTCACTGGAAAATCAAGCAAACAGAAGTCAGCCTGGGGCTGAGCCTGAACGGAGAAAACAGCACATCTGCGTTTCTGGGCTCTGAGCGGCTGGCCTGCCCGCTGCATTCACCGGCAATGTGGTAAACTGCAGAGTCAGAGGAGGCAGGCTGGCCCCCACGGGGATTGGGAAGAAATGACCCCTGTCTCTCGAGGCTTCTTGACATATTGGGGGCATTTCGCCCCTGCAGTAAGAGGACCATGCTCCCATCCAGCTGTGTCATTTCTAGCACCTTTCTTGAAAAGTCAGCTATGGTGCTTTGCAGTGTCACTTTTGGATTTGTACTGCTGAACTTTTCAGAAACTTTAAGGCCAGGCGAGAGTATTTTTAGAGATGGCGAGGACCCACGGGGCCGCGGACCTGCAGGAGCTCGGCAGGTGTCTTGCATGAGAAGGAAGAGGGCCGCGGTCAGGGCCACGGCGCCCTGGCCCGATGGCCCCTGCACCTCACCCGGCAGGACAGAGACACAAAGCTCGCAATGCGGTGTTTGTTTCCCCTCCCCCGGAGGGAACGCGGTGCTGGGAAGATCAAAGCAGCTGGCGTCTTTGGAAGTTTCTAGAGTCTTTTCTTCTCCCTCTGAATTGTCACTTGCTGTAAAAATAATCATTGATATTCAGCCATTATACTTCCATAATTATTAATATTCTTAAAAGACTCCTGGAGACACATTGATACAAAGCTACACGATCAGTTCCTACGTTTACTTTCAATTTAAATCAGGGCTTTAGCCAGAGTTTTGATGTGCTGTTTACTTTAATTACTGTTCTCCCTCTGTCCGTGTCTCGACAGTGTCATTTAACGTTTTATGAATTTCTTTTAGCCCGCTTTTCCCGATATGTGTGATTCTAAGGCGCTGCTGATGCAACTAAAAAAAAAAAAAAAAAAAAACTTGCAGTTTTAACTTTTCCGAGGCTCTCTCTGTAAACATGACGTGGCATGTCTGTGGAGCCTCTTCCCCTGGTGGTAATGGGAGGGAATAAATAAACCAGCAGACAGCTGCGTTGCCAGGCGGGCACTGGGATGCCCATGCATTCGGCCCTGCTGGGGGCTCCGAGCCACAGCCCAGCAACTTCGGGAGAGTGAAGATGCTGCCCAAGAGAAATCAGAGACGCTTCTCAAAATGTGGTCTGGCATCTCGGGGAGCACCTGGGAGCCCCCACCAAAATACTGAGTCAGAATCTCCATTTAAAATTTAAAAAAATGTTTATTGGTAAGAGAGAGAGAGAAACAGAGAGGCACAGAGAGAGAGAGACATCGATGTGAGAGAGAAACACTGATTAGTTGCCTCCTATACTCTCCCCGGCTGGAGACTGAACCTGCAACCTGGGCACGTGCCCTGACCAGGAATCAAACCCCCAACCCTTTGCTGCATGGGACGATGCTCCAGACAACTGAGCCACCCTGCCAGGGCTCAGAATCTGCATTTTAACAAGATCCCCAAGTGATCTGTCTGCATGTTAAAGGTTGAGAAGTGCATTGCACTAAAGGAAATCAATCAGTGGGTGAGAAGAAAACAGGGTTTTCTCTGATTCTCAAAATTTCCAGGCCTGTCAGGGATGGGGTGGGGAGGGAGCTCCACTTTCAGGATCTATGGCAGATTCTCAGGGCTATGTGGAAATAAGTACTGTGAATCTTGTGTCTGTCATTTGCCCCAAGATTACCCCCCCCCATCTCCCCATTCACCCACTTGTGCTGGGAGTTACAGAATGTGAGGAGACACAGAGTGGTACCCGCTGTGACGGACAGGTGTGCCGTGTGCTGGAGACACACGGAGTGGGGTCGAATGGAGAGGGCAGAGAGGTTTTCACCGATGAGGCCAACTTGTGACCCGGTTCTGGAGGAAGAACAGCAGTTCTGCAGGTGGGAGAGAGGGTGGCTGGGGGGGATACTGTGAATGGGGGTCATGGGAGTGATGTCTCGTGCCAGTGATCTGGCTGGGCCTACAGCTGGGCTGGCATTGTCTCCCATGCTACAGGCGTGGTCCAGCTCCATTCCCGGAGCACACAGCCTCTGCAGCAGCAGGGCTCCTGAGGGGGTGTTTTCCCATCTTCGGGAAGAAAGGATTTTCCCATCAGGACCCTGGTTGGCTATTCTTGGAGAGAGGAACCAGCACTGGGGACTCAGAGTTGACAGTACCCTTCGCCTCTCTAAGATCTGAGAAATGGAATCCTGGGGGTTGCTGACGAGAGAGAACATGTTAAAGAAGCTGGATCTGAGCATCATGAATCTGAGGTTGATGAGAACGAGCAGGGAGGTGAATAACAGCGAAGACAAGGAGAAGAACAAGGCCAGGTGAGCACCTCTGGGACCTGCGCGGCTGGGAGCCGAGGGACGACCAACTGGGAGAAAGAAAGGGGGAGCTCCCACTGGCCCCCCTTGCAGCCTCCTCTGCCTGCTCTGCTGGTACTTAACACAAAGCTAGGCCAGTAACCTGCTTTGGATCAATACTTCCACTGAAGAATAAATCTCTCGTGGGGCCACCCAGACCGGGAAAATGATCTCAGGGGTGGGCCTTGGGGAGCGAGGGCTTCCTGCAGAAGGTGGCTTTGTAGGTAACAGACAGCTGTCAGGCCTCAGAAAATGGGAAACGAGAGAGGAGGAAATCACAACCTGTAACTCAGGTTTGAGGACAAGTCTTACTTCCCCGTCTCTTTCGGTAGGAGCTGGATTGTTCTTCGGGTAGAATCACACCAAAGAGCGGACAAGAGCTCATTGAAAGTGAACAAATACAGCTAAATATCACTCTTCCATTTTCTTCCTTTTTCACATATGGTATTTATTGTGGGTAAGATGAATGGATGATACCAACTGAATGGCAAAAGGGAGGGAAATCATTCCCAACACAGACGGCACAAAGCATCTCTGCCCTTCCAGGCATCGGCAGGCGGACAGGGGTCTGGGTAAGTCATCAAACCCCATTGCACCCACTAGCTGTGCACGCTGCAGAAGTTCCGGGTTTTGCTTGTGGATGTTATGAAACTGTGAGCGTGTGACGGACGTGTCATACATGTGTTAATTTCTTTTGTTGCCAAACTCCTGCGTCTGGCTGGCTGCCGGTGTGTGCATCTGTGTGAGTGTGGTCACGGGAGGGGCTGTGTAGGGAAAACTGATCGTCTGGTTTACTTGCAGTCATCATTGCAGCAGTACTACATCATTCACTGGGCGAAATACTGTGTGCCCCAAGTTTTGTATACATTTTCTCATTTAAGCCTCCAACTCGCCCTCTGAAATAGGCACTATTATCTCCGTTTTGCAGACGAGCAAACTGAGGCTCAGTGAAGTGAAACAGTGTGACTGGGTGTAAACGCTGACCTGTGCCTGCGAGAGCCAGGGCGCGATTAGGGCTCAACTAGGTAGGGCTCACCTCTCGCCGACCCACCCGAGCCCAGCTCACATCACCTTCTCAATGAAGAGCTTGGGAGTTAAAAGGACCATCAGAGATCGCCTAGGCCTGTGGTTCTCAACTGGGGGCCATTTTGCCCACAGGGACATTTGACAACATCTGAAAGTATTGTATTTCAGGTTGTTACAGTAGGAGGAGGGTTGGATCTAGTGCTACTGGCATCCAGTGGGTAGAGGCCAGGGATGCTGTTCAACATCCCAGAGGTCGGTCCCCACAAGTACGGGTTATCCTACCTGAAATGTCAATCATGCTGAGGTTGGGAAACTGTGGTCTCAATCAGTGAGAACACTGAGGTGGGGGCAGGGTTCACCGGCACAGGGCTCCATGGGGACTACCTACCGCCCGAGGTCCTTCAAGCACCCTGTGCTAGTCCGGAGGAAGGACTCAAAGGGCGTGTCCCCCTCTGGCTACCAGGGAGCCAGGAGGTAGGGCGCTATCTAGTTGTGCAGGGAGCCAGTGATTTGTCGCACCAGAAGCTCTTACCCTCAGGAGCAGTGACCTTATTTAGATTCCAGAAAAGAAGGCTAAAATTTTCTCCAGTTGTAAGTTTCCTACTTTGCTCCATCTTGCAATTTCTAATGCAGATTTGGTGGGGTCTGGTGAGAGCCTGCTGAGCGGGGATGTGCTCCTGGCTGGGGGCAGGCTTTAGAGACAGTGGTGGCTGTCAGCCCACTGAGGCTGGGGCCTGGGAGCAGGAGGAAAGCAGGGCAGCTTCAGGGCACAGCGTGTGCCAGCGGCTCACAGTTCTGGCCACAGAGGGAGGGCGAAGGCAGGACAGTGTGTCACTCACCACCTGTCACTGAGCATCACCACCCAAGCAGCCCCCACGCTCTGGGGGTCTAGAGGAGGGGCAGGGGCCTCTGGGTCACATGTGGACCCTGGTGAGGGACCTGTGTAAGTTTTCAGTGTCTCAAATCTCAGTTTCCCTCCCAGTATAATGAGGGCAGCCATAGCTGTGGTGGGTTCGAAGAAGTCATAAGAACGCTCAGCACAGTGATGTCACATGGGGCATGTCCGTGTATGCTAGCTTCTTCCCCGTCTCAGAATTCTCCTGAGGGGGAGGGGCCTCTGGGGACGCAGTGAGCTAGAGAAGACTCTGTATGCAGAATGTTGGTCAGGGCAGGACATTTAAAATACATTGTATAGCCCTGGCCAGTGTGGCTCGTGTGATTGGATCATCATCCCATAAACCCAAAGATCACAGGTTTGATTCCCAGTCACTGCACGTGCCTAGGTTTCGGGTTAGGTCCCTGGTTGGGATGCATAGGAGAGGCACCTGACTGAGTATCTCTCTCATATCAATGTTTCTCTCCCTCTATCTCCCCCTCCCTTCCCCTCTGTCCAAAAATCAATAAGCATGTCTTCTGATGAGCATTAAAAAGAATAACAAAATAAATAAAGTAATAAAATAAAATAAAATAAACTGCACTGCATACCTAAGGTGTCCTGTGTGCTCGTTACAAAGAGTGCCAAGCCAGCAGCTACGCCCAGGCCCCAAACCAGCACCTTTCCATCCCTGGGGCGAAGCCTCTAATAGCACCCTGGTTCTCTGTGTCAACCCCGCTGGACCTGGTCTCCTGCCTTGCCTTGGGGCAGGGAGCTCACTCTTGCTTTCCTCAGCCCTGGAGCCCCAGGGTCCCTGAGGGAAGCAGGTGTCCTGGAGGAGGGGGGCCAGAGCCTGCCTGGCTGTCCTGCCCTCAGCGCCGCCCCCAGACGCGTGCGAGGCAGGGTGTGTGCGGGCCGGCGGCAGCCCTTCACCTTCCGGCTGGTTTCTCGGGGTTTCCTGGAGCACCGCATGGTGGGTGTGCATTTGCTGGGTGGTGATTAGTAAATCTTGAGCTTGTTTCCCCTTTGTTAAGGAATAAAGTCAGCACAACCCCCCTATTTTTGGCTTCTTTCCTCCACCCCTCGCAAGAAACATTCTTCCCTGTTTCAGCCCTGCTAGGTCTTAGGAACAGGAGGCCAAACCAAACGAAACACTAAAAAAATAAAACCCAGAGAGAGGTTTACTGGGGCAGCCACCGGAAAAAAATGTTTGTACAAAAAGAGAAGAAGCGAACTCTGCCACCCGCACCGCCGGCCTGATCTGAGGAGCCCCTACAGGCCAGGCCTAGTTCTCGTTTCCTCGTTCTGTCAGACGGCGTCTGGGAAACACAGTGGCCTCTGCGACGGAGCCGCCGTGTATTAAATGCCTAGTGCATTCCAGATGCTTAAAGGCAGGTTGCATTTAACTCTCATAACTCCTCAGCAATCTCGAAAGGCAGGGATGCATCATCTCCCTTGTGCAGATGAAGGAAACCGTGTTTTTCCTGGGAAGACCCAATAAGTTGCTCGAGGCCACACGAGCAGAAGGGGGCAGCGTGGGCTGATCTCCGATCCAGACTGGGCTGGCTCCGAGGGGAGCCCTTCCCACTCCTCCACGTGGCTGCCTAAAACCGGACTCCCACCCGTGTGAGTTGCCTGACTTCTGCCTACGGCATGGCCACAGAGCATTAGATGATACTTGTAATAATATCACTTTGACCTCGTATTGGCATGGGTGCAGGCTGCTCCATAAATCACTGGTGCCACAGACTGAGCAGGCATTAGTGAATTACTCCCTTTTCACAGATGAAGAAACTGAGGCTGTGAGGCACGGAGAATTTTGCAAGGTGGAGCAGCTCTTGAGTGGCATTCGTACGCTACTCAGGTGCTTCGTAGGCTAACTTACTAGTAACATCTGGAGTTTGGGGGGATGGCGAGAGGAAGCTACTGACAGTGAAGCGTGGGTGGGGAGCCCCAAAAGTCCTGCCCGCCCCCGCTGTTTCGAGACAGTGGGGGCATAGCTGACACTGCAGATGCAGGCGCCATGTATCGGATTTGAAAAACCTCAGGGAGTTTAGGGCCAGCAAATAAAATGCGCTCCATTCCGCCAGAGCTGAGGGGCCTGGGCAAGAAGGAGCACTTAGAATTTGACACCGCACTTTGATCAGTTTGACGGGTTTAATATTATAGAAATATTTCATTGTTTCAGCAGAGAGGAGGAAATCTAATCATCCATCCAGCTGAACTCCGGATTTGTCGTGTGCGACTGGAGCGGAGGGGTGGGGGCGGGCAGAGAGAGGAGGAAGAAAGAAAAAGAAGAAGCCGATTTAAAATCCTGCTTAACCTGCGGTAATTTGGCCCATTCATTCAAACCTCGCCTCCCTCCTTCCCTTTTTAAAGTCAGTGTTCTGTTTTCGAGACATTATTTGTGAGAAGCGGCATCTCATGACACTTGCCCTCCACATCCCTTTGGGGCAGGTAACGAGGCTGCAGTGGGGAGTGCCACCGCGGCTCACGGGTGGGAATGCCCACGGGGCCGTCTGGAAGGGCCGCGGTAAACGCGGTTTTGCAAACGGGAAGGAAAGGAACCGGCACGCTCTGCTGCTGGACTCAGTGGTGACGGTCGTCATTCTGCTTCCGCCCCTGCAGTCGTTGGGACAGGAGCCCGCCTGGATATCCCAGGCCAGCCTTCAGCGGGCACCACGCGCTCTGATTTGGGGGTGACGCGAAAGCCCCCACTCAGAGATCTCTCTCCCACTGGGAAGTGCTTGGCTTAGATTTGTGATTCATTCCTATAGGGAGAGGGCTGCTCTCCCCGCCAGCATCCCCTTTTATCTTGGGAGAGGGGACTAATAAAACAGTCATCCCGCAGCCAGGCTGAGAGTCCACGGTGGGGGTGGAGGAAGCGCTTGGGGCCTTGATGGAGTAGGGAGGCCAGGACGGGGTGGGGGGCAGGGCCACAGCGATGGGCTGAAAGGCAGATTTAGACACATTCTTAAATTTTCCTCGCCAGGCTCAGATATCTATTTTTTCTTTTCAGGAGTGGAGAAGAGTCCTAGATTTACATTAAAACCAGGTCATGCCACCTGGAAAAAGCCAGACTTGTCGAGCAGAAGATGTACATTGTCCCATGGGAATCTCTCATGGTACCGCCAGTGACAAGGCCGTTGGCAGTGTCAGCAGACAGGGCTCGCTTCGGGGCTGGGTGAGAATGGGGGACGCGGCAGATCCGGTCCAGGGGCTCGTCTCTGCAGGCACTGAACAGAAGGCCGCCCCTCAGCACTAGGTGACACGGGCCAGCCCTGCTCACGAGAGCAGGGAGAGGTCATTCGGGTCAAAGGCACGGGGTCCTTTCCCCCGCAGCAGCCCCTTCTCCCTTCCTGAGTTTCACTGCGTGCACCACACCTCTCCCCACGTCCACTTTCCCCAGCCCCTTGGAGCGCAGGTCCAGCTCGAACCCCGCTCCTCACCCACCACCTACAGGTGCACATGAATATTCACATGTGTGTAATTTTACTGTCGCTTAGTCGGCTGGCTTCCACAGGACGAGCACAGTGACCCTCCCAGGGGCTCTGGAACGCAGCTGCAGCCTGAGCTCTGAACTTGGGTCCCTGACCAGCGTGGGTAGAGGGTGACCAGCACTGGTGTCCTGCATCTCACCAGAGCGCAAAAACTGCATCAAAGTTCTTTAAAGAGATGCCCAAGAGCCGACAATAGAGGCCATAAGGTGAAGGGGAAAGAGTTCAGGAGACTGGAAGGGCAATCGGAGTTGAAAAGGGACCCTTCTGCAACCATCACAGAATCTTGGTGGCAGAGAGGAGAGATACTTACAGGCAATCTAACCTAGTGTTAGCATACCAGGGCACACACTGGAATTACTTGGGGGACACGTGAAAAATTCAGAGGCTGAGGCTTCCCTCGTGGAGACAACCACCCAGCAGGTGCAGGTGAAAAGTCCAGAATCTGCTTATCAGGCATGTCTAACGCTGCTGACAGTGGGGAACCATGGAGGTCTTGGGTGCTCCCCAAACGAAGAACTGGAAACCCGGGAAAAGTGGCTTATCCGATGCCAGAAGGCTAGTTGAAAGCGGGGAGAGTAAGACTACCATTCCCTGGTCTTTCCATTACTCCTAACTGCCATTAATTAGGGTTTCACTGGTAGAGAACCTCTGAGAGTCGGAGGGCAGCAGGGGGTGAATGGAGGACAGCCGGGCCAAGAAGGGAGAACTACTCAGAACACATGTGAAACTCTATTTACACCGAGCTTTGAAATGAACTCCACATTTCCAGCTTCAGCTTCCAGAATGCAACCTTAATCTAGTTCATTTGCATAAGCTTTAAAATAAACCTTTAGAACAAATGTAAATGGATGTTCAAAGAACAATATTATGATGGGTTCAGTGTAAATGACTCAAAAACATATGGACAGCATTTCTTGAAGATTTCACAGAGAGTCATGCTGTCTGTCTGCATGCAAGAGACTGCCATTTTCAAGACAAAATCAGGGTTTGGAGAGGGGCGGACCTCATGGCAGGGTCACACGCCCTAACCTCTCAGTGGTTCTAATGTATTTCCATGCCCCAGTGCGCTGGACGGACAACTTGGCACGGCCAACACAAAACGGGGCTGAACCTCTTCCTCAGGCTGAAGACTTGGCTCATGGGAACAGCGCACACCCCAGACCCTGGAGCACAGCATACAGATGTCAGAGCTGGAGGAAACCAGAGGTTTTCTCCTTAAACTCCCCTCACCATAGGGATGAGGAAGCTCAGGATCAGAGAGGGCAAGTGACTTGTCAAGATCACACTGCTAGTATGTGGTTGACTTTCGACATCAACTCAGGTATGTCTAATTCCAAATCCTTTTTTCTTTTGAATATATCACCTAGCTGCTAAGGCACCGGTGGACAGTGGCTTGTAGAACCAGATAGACCACACCCAGTTTCAGGCAGAGGTCAGGAGCCAGAGTTTCATCGGTCAATGGTTTTACCACATCAATGACACATTGGTTGCCTGGCAACAGGGCTTCTCTCAGAGGAGCCAAGAGGGAGATTCCGAAGATGATGGATCTGCCTTAAGCAAAACCCAATAATGAGGCCTTTTAGGTCAAAGACTTGGTTTGCTGTGGTTTGGAGTTTCTAGGTCAGCTGCTCAGAGGCCGTCCCCTGCTCAGCTTATCTGAGATGAGGCCCTCAGTAAGGACTTCCTCAGAGGGGAGAGTCAGAAAAACCAATTTAAGGTTTCCCTCGACAGGGGAGATGGAGATATGGGCTTGTTTCCCATCCGATGTCAGTACCTTATCTCACAGCCTGGCTGCCAGTGGGAGGGGCTGGCTGCGAGAGCCCAGCCGGAGGAGATGGCCTGGGGGTGGGAGCTAGGCTGCTAACCTCCAGCAAGTCAATTCTCTACTATAAACCTCAGTTTCCCCTTTCATAACATGGGGTGGGGGTGGGCTAGTTTCGTGATGTCAGTCAGTGGACAGGTGCTGGCAGGTGGTGTGCTAAGAAAGTGCCTGGACTCTGTTAACACAGAGGCTCTCGGGCTCGGCTTGCAGCCCTTGTGACTCAGAAGGTTCGCCGAGGGGCTTAGTGACAATCCCAAGCGTGCATTCACCGGCCGGGATCACTGCACACTCGGGAGCTGGTCTGGGCTCCGTGGGTGGGGCCAGGGATATAATTAGGAATGCATACTGCATGCAGAGCTCTACCAAAGGCAACTGAGCTGCGTAATTGTTTACAGAAAAATTCTTGTCTGATAGATGGCTGTGGACTCATGCCTGTGCGGGGTCTGGTCAAAACTGGGTTTGAATCTTGGCTTTGCCACTCCCTGGTAGTGTGGCCTTATTTATGCAATTCACCTGGCCTTTTTGATCTCACCTGTCAAGCGGGGCGTGATCGTGGTGCACACTTCATGAGAGTGCTGTGATGGCTCACCATCACCTGAGTTGCTTAGCGTGGTTCCTAGAGCAGAGCCAAGGCTCTCTGACAGCAGGTGCGCATGCAGGGGTTCCTAGGGGTCCTCAGGCGTGTGTGTGACATGTATGTGAGAGTGTGAGACACACACAGGTAGGCATGTGCAGTATCGCTGCACCCTGGAGTAACTTCAGTGGCAGGAGAGACTCTGCACATCTGCCTGGTGCATCAGGGAAGGCCTCACGGGCGAGGAGACATTCAATGTGGAATCTTGATAAGCAGAGGTGGGGAGGGGTAGCGGGCCCAAGGAGGCAGAAGCTGGCCTGTGGGGGAGTGGTGAACAGGCCATTTGTGGGGAGGTCGGGGTGGGGGGCAGGGCCTTGAGTGCCTGGGCTAAGGAGGTTGCGCTATTTTTAGATAAGGGAGTGATTAGCATCAGTTTCTCCTTTGAAACATACCACCTGCCTTTTTGGGCAAGGCAAGCCTTTTGGTCAATAATTGTTGAGTAAGTGGCTGAGGTGTTGAGCAGGAAGCGGCTTTTCTGAAAAGTTCCTCTGGAGGAGGTGTGCAGACCAGAGAGGAACGGTGGCGGGGGGAGGCGGGGAGGCCAGGGCCGTGCAGTATTCCTGGTGTGGGGGACAGGCTGCGGGGGATGATCAGCGCGGCGCCAAGCCTTGGTGACTCACTGGGGAGGCATGCGGGAAGAAGAGGCAGAGACCTCATTTTCAAAGTGTGTATCTGGAAGAATAATGGTGCCACTGGGGCCACTAAATGGGGCCGAGGAAGAGGATGAAGTCAGGGCTCCCAGTCTGGTGTCCCACGGTGCTGGCAGGGGTGTCTGGTAGGCCGGAAGGACACAAGGAACATCCTTCTCATTACCGACATGACAACGTCGATGGTGTTCTGAAGCTGCTTTGCCGGCGTGAGGCAGGCACTGTGTTCGTTGTGTTGACCCCTGTGACCCCGAGGCCTAAAACAGTGCCTGCCACCTAACAGATGCAAAGTAGCGATTGACAAAATCACTGAGAACCAATTAGTGAGGAAAGCCTCTGTTCGAGACATAATAGGTTTCAGGGGATGGGCTCCATTCGGGTGGAAATGTCCACGGGAGAGTTGAATATTCTGGGTGAGAGGCCCAGTTTTAAGAGGGAGATCCCCAGCCAGCAGTGGGCACCCCTGAGCTCTGAGGCATTCCATCTGACTCGGGCCGTCCCCTTGAGGGGATCTCACGGAACCTCCCTCAGCATCGCCCTCTCACTTTCCAGGCCTCGTATCCTGGCACCTCCACCAGAGACTCTTTGAACCTGAGCCGCGGTGATACTTCTGTGACACAGAATGGCCTCTGCCTAAAGAAGACTGTGTAATTGCAGGCTTCCCACTGCAGCTTTGAGGTACACCTTATAGCAATTCAAAAGGGGGAAAAAAAAAGAAAAGAGAAGCCTGCACAATTTCCTAGCTCATTAAAAACAGCATTCGGTTCAGATTTCAACATCTGAAAAAAAAAAAAGACAAAGAGGAATTTTCCAACGTGGTCGCATGAGCTAAGACCTGTGAAATAAGACCAAGATCGGAAGAGAGGAAAGAAAACGAGAGAAAACAGAACCCCAACAAAAACCTCAGGTAACTGATTGTGTTACAATAAATTCTTGGTATACTTAGTATGGCCATTTCCAGCAGTTCTTGTTTCTCCCGTCAAATTCCCAAGCACCTGCATGAAAACAAACTTATAAGGCCAGACCCAGAGAGCAAGATGCTAAGAGAAAAGGACCCAGGTACCGAGACGTTCTAACCACTGAACAGCTGTGAGAGCTCGGCCTGCAGTCGATTCTTCTGGCCACCTCACTGCTTGACACAATCTGGCTTTTCTTGGCTTCACAACTCAACCCTACGATGCAAGGGCTGTGTGGACTTGCAAGGAAAGACCCATCTGAAAGTTCCAGCAGCCAGACCTAGTGCTGAGTCTTATCTTTGCCCTGGCCAGCCTTATTCCTGAAAGGGACAACGTTGACGGTCGTTGTGACCAGCCAGAGCCCCGCTTGGCCTCTCTGCGGCTACCGCAGCTGTTGGCCACCCTGACGTCCCTGGAAGTTTCCTCTTGCTTTTCCTCCTCCCATGCTAACTACACGCTTTGTAGGTTTCTTTATAGTCCTGTCTTGTACCTACTTCCTAGACATTGGTGGTCCTGGAGATTAGGTCTGAACAACTTCTCTCAATTTCGTCTCCATTCTCTATTCTCTTGCACTTATTCGGCACAGTGTTAAAGAACCTCATCACGTGTGTCAGACACACTGTGCTGGGCCTTTGGGGATGTGAACAGGAATGATGGGTCCTTGCCCTTCATTAGTAGCCTGTGGTCTCGTAGAAACGTAGGTATGTAAATCAAACAGATGCAACACGGCGTGATACGTGTTGTGCAGGTGTTACGAACGTGCAGAGGAGAATGAGATTAACTCTGCCTGGTGCAGCAGGATCAACTTTATGCAGGACAAGGTGATAAATCAAGACACCCCAGTGCGTAACTCTAGCCATGACCCGACGTTGGTCTTCTAAGTTCCACACTTGAGTTTCAAGTGACTTGAGAGTCTCTGCTGGCATATCCTGCAGAGACATCAAGCTCAAGATTTTCAAAAGTCAACACCAACCTCCGAGCATTGCCATTACCAGCCTGCCAGTTTCCCAAGCTGGAATCCTTAGAGTGACCTTGGACCTCTCTTGTTTTCCCCTCACCCAAATGCATCCTGATGACTGTATCTCTGTGAAAGTCCTGGCCTGCCTCCTTCTACGTTACCATGGTCACTGTCCAAGTTCAGGCCCTCATTATCTCCCACCTGGAGCATAGCAAATGTTGCAATTACTTCCCGACTTATTAGGAGTAACTACGTGCAGACAGTAGAGGAAAGACCACTGTGTCCCTCTCTACGGGCTACAGAATTGTTCTTTGCAGAGGGTCCTCTCACTGGCCCTTGCTTCCTAGGGACCCACAGTCAGTCTGACGCCTCCCCGACAGAAGTGTGTTGACCTCTTCTCCTGTCCCTTTCTGGCCCTCGACCTGGCCTTCCCTGCTAGTTTTCCGCTGCTCTATTTCCCTGCCTTCATCTGAGCCATACCTGGCTCTGTGGCCACTGTCAAAGGCTGCACTGTTCGTAATTACCCCCCTTATGACTGATTTATCTGCTCCTGGAATCCTGCGAGGTTGATCTTTTAAGTCAAAACCCGCAAGTCCCTGCAATGCCGAATTGTTTTATGTCATTCCAGTTCTGGCTACTCAAGGGAGGCCCCGGGCCCTCCCACCCTGGGGTGAGATGCTGCTTCAGTACTGTTTGGCCTTCTGGGCATGCAGTCTTGCTATCTCTCTGTCCACTCTCCTTCCCTTTCCCAATAAGCTGCTCAGGCTTCCGTGGCAGAAGACAGCGTTAGCCTCAGGAAGCTGTGAAAGCAATAAAAGAACTAAATGTTTTCTAGGTCACTGCCTGATCAAGTCCCCGCTTAGACAATAATCTTGTCATTGCATCTGCAAAACCCCAGACTCAGGCCCTGAAAGGTTATTTCATCAATAATTCTTGAGCTTGCCCACGGCTAGAATTATTCCCAGCAGCACCACGGACCATCCCTAGACAGGCTCTGCGGAAGACAGGCCTGGCTCCGCTCAAGTACTTTGGCAGGAGCCATTAATATTGTTGAAGGCGGAGGTGGGGCAGGAGGGTGAGCAAGTGCCTGGGGTGGGGAGGGATGAAGAGGATTATTCCGGAAGGGGGCAGGTAAGGGAGGCCACAGTGGATTTGGCCCTTGGTGGGGCGCCAGCTGCCTGACAAGGGAAGCTGCTTTTCACGCTTATAAATGTGGATTAAACAAGGCCAAGTGCGCCATCCAACCTCGTGATAAAGTCTCCCTGACAAACCCAACTCTGCGTGGGGCCTCTGCAGTCTGCAGCCTCCAGTCGGCTCTGGGCTCGGTGCTAAGCTGCTGTTGAGAGGCTCCTTTGATTTACTCAGCGTATTTACCAAGCAATTTGCAAGAGCAAGTAATTACTCCTCAGTTCACTGAATCACAGGTGGGGGAACCACTTAGGTCATCGTGTTTGACCTCCATCTAGCCTTCCTGGGCCTCCTTGGACTTGTGTTCCTATTAGCATTTAATCTCCTCCCTGCTCCGGTCTGGTCTCCGGGTGGAGCGCGGCCACTTCCCGGAGAGCCCAGCCCTTCGCCCAGTTGCTTCTCTCAGCTCTGAACTTTTGACTGCTGAGCCTTCCCCCTCCCTCTCCAGGCGGAGGGCTAGTGCACCTTGTCCTCCCGGCTTTGGAGACGGCGATTAATTCCCTTACTTCATTTATACTGTTTTCATGGAGGTATTTATAGACCATGGTTGTGTTCCCTGGGAGCCAGATCCTTTCTCAACTATATAAATTTGGCTCTCTTGCTCTCTCCTGATACGACTTATCTGCTAATCCCTGGAACATTTGTTGGTGTTTATGTCTGGCTTGGATTTTCCACACCTGTGCTAAACAGCACTGCCTCTCATTGCCCAAGTCACCCATCCCTGGGTGTTCAATGAGAAACGTTCCCCCCCGTCCCCCCGCCATTCTTGTCAGTTTTCTCCTGGGGGCCGCCAGCGGCTGAGAACTAGAAAGATCATGCAAGGGGAGAGGAAGTTAACAGATGGCTCATAATTATATTACAAGAGTATCTCCAAAGGAAATAGGATCATTTTTCAAGTGACTTCTTTACCCTGTACTCTGTTTCAATTCTTCTCCCTGTACCAAGAAGTCCTTCTTAGAAGAAAAGTCAACAATAATTTCTCCAAGGAGGAAATAAAGAAGAACTTCCAAATGGCCTTTACAGGGGAAAGGAGATAAATTAAGGGGAGCGAGAGAGCTGGAACTTGGCTCTTGTGATGATTTCCACAGCTCCGGCCTTGATGCGTTCGTCTGGCTGCTGAGCCTGGGAAGAAGCCCAGATTTACAGGCAACCGCAGCTGAGCTGTGGAGGGACCCAGAGAGCTTAGTCCAACTTTGCTTTCTACAGGAGGAACCCGAGTCAGAGCTGGGACATGGAACCAGCGCCTGCTTTGATGTCATGGGTCTTGGGGTCCAATGACTGCTCACCCGTTTACTAGCTACCAGGGGTCCTTGATTAAGTTCCCTAACGTGACTGAAGCCCAGTTTCCTCATCTGTAAAAGAAGGCTGTACTTACTATCTGTGGGCTTACTGTGGATATTGCAAATAATGACTGTAACGGATAGGTCCTAGGCACAGAGTATACACGGAAGAGATGAAAATCGTTACGGAGGTACAGAGCAGTGAAGTGACCTGCCCAAAGTCACCGTGGCTACTCTGGGGACCGCATGCACGACCTTTACTGACTGATTCATGGCATTTCCTATGGTGCTCCCTCTTCAATATCTACCCCATCGAACACATTCCTATTCCGCGCAGGTGCCATGGGTATGTTCTCAGTCACGGCACGTTGGCCGTAAAAATGCTCAGTGCTCTAACAGGCAGGGGCCCAAAGCCCACACTGAAGCTGTGAGTGAGGGTAGCCAGAGAGGAGCACTTCTACCCCATCGTATCCTCTTTGGAAACTAGGGCCCAGACTGGAGAGAGGCTTAGGTATATGGTGTGAACTTGGCAGTGAATGTAGCAGGTAGGCCTTTTAGAGGGTTACTGGGCTGGACCAGGGTTACCAGCTCAAGTTGGAATGGAAGAGGTTGTCTTTTATTGGGAAAGACCCGAGCACCCAGCTGGGTAACTTACAAATGCTACTGAATTTAACCTCTCTCTCCCCATTCCAGGAAGTAGGTGTAATTTCACCTTATATCTAAAGAAGTGGAGGCTCAGCTACATCACATGAATTGTACAGGCGAGCAAATGGCACTGCAAGGATTTGAACCCGGGTTCTCAGTGACCGGTGCACACACAGTGGCTGTCACTCTAGAGATGGCTTCCCTTTACATGGCCTCTATTTCTAAGGAGCTAAAAACATCTATGGATTTTTATAAATCCAATTAAGTTTGTTATCTTAATACGATCTTGCGTAACACTCCATATAGATGTGTACACGCGTGATTTGGGCAGGGAAATCAGTTTGGATCATTTAGACCAAATGCATTTCATCTTATGTCTGGGCTGTAAAATTTGCCAGAAAATTGATGAAACTTCCACTTCACGTTGACAGCGCAGGCAGGCGGTCTGCATGCCTTCCGTGGCAGGAGAGGACGCAGACGGAACGAGCCTTCAACTCAGCTCACCCAGTCCACTCCCCCAAGTCTGAAAGGCCCCGGGAAGCAAACTGTCTTATTCAGAAAGGTCTTCAAGGACAACCTGCCTCCGTAAACCGTCTCCTCGCCTAACAATTCTTCACAGCCAGAAAGTTCTCGTACATAATCAGAATGTCTATTGCTTTGAGCAAACCACTTTGCCTTCTGTTCATTCTTACTAGCAATGAAGAACAGCTGGGAAGGTTTCAATATCTCTGTTATGAACTTGAAAGCTGTTTTAAAAACACTGTTCAAGTGTTTCTTCCCCTGGCTAAATATACTTGATTCGTTTAGTATTTGTCACAGAGAGAGAGAGAGAGAGAACATTTTCTACACATCTAGCCCTTTGATAAGAGAGTTGCAATCATTTTGGAAAAGGAGGTCTTTGGGGCTAGGATCTTGAGTGCGCTGGATGAAAGCTGTGCCAAGTAATTATTACAATACCCAGTGCAAGTGAATTCTTACTAAATATTTTTGTTGTGTGAAAGAGAGAAAAGAGTGAGACCTAGTTCTAAATTCTGGGGTCTAGTTGAATATGATAAGAAGAAAGCCAGAGAGGAAAACAAATTGAAAGGGTGACGTGAAAGCAGATGGGTGGGGGAAGGGAGACACAGTCCGTGCTCCACGGTCGGTGTTTTTGGGTGAGCGCCGCAGGCAGAGTGTCCCTGTCGGTCACCATTTGGGTGTCAGAGCCAGAAAGAACTGGTTTTATTTTATTTTATTTTTTTATTTTTTTTAAATATATTTTATTGATTATGCTATTACAGTTGTCCCATTTCTCCCCCATCATTCCCCTCCACCCTACCCACCCTCTCCCACCCACATTCCCCTCTTTAGTTCATGTCCATGGGTCATAAGTTTTCTAGCTTCTACATTTCCCATACTATTCTTGCCCTCCCCCTGTCTATTTTTTCCCATTATCTATGCTACTCATTCTCTGTACCTTTTCCCCCTCTCTCCTCCTCCCATGCCCCTGTTGCTAACCCTCCATATGATCTCCATTTCTGTGGTTCTGTTCCTGTTCTAGCTGTTTGCTTAGTTTGCTTTTGTTTTAGGTGTGGTTCTTGATAGCTATGAGTTTGTTGTCTTTTCACTGTCATAGTTTTATCTTCTTTTTCTTAGATAAGTCCCTTTAACATTTCATATAATAAGGGCTTGGTGATGATGAACTCCTTCAACTTGACCTTGTCTGAGAAGCACTTTATCTTCCCTTCCATTCTAAATGACAGCTTTGCTGGATAGAGCAATTTTGGATGTAGGTCCCTGCTTTTCAAGACTTCAGATATTTCTTTCCAGCCCCTTCTTGCCTGTAAGGTCTCTTTTGAGAAATCAGCTGACAGTCTGATGGGAACTCCCTTGTAGGTGACTGTCCCCTTATCCCTTGCTGCTTCTAGAATTCTCTGCTTCATTTTAATCTTGGCTAATGTAATTACAATGTGCCTTGGTGTGTTCCTCCTTGGGTCCAACTTCTTTGGGACTCTCTGAGCTTCCTGGATGTCCTGGTAGTCTATTTCCTTTGCTAGATTGGGGAAGTTCTCCTTTATTATTTGTTCAAATAAGTTTTCCACTCGTTGCTGTTCTTCTTCCCCTTCTGGGACCCCTATAATTCGGATGTTGGGACGTTTAAAGATGTCCCGGAGGTTCCTAAGCCTCTCCTCATTTTTTTGAATTCTTGTTTCTTCCTCGTCTTCTGTTTGGTTGTTAGCTTCTTCCTTCTGGTCCACTCCATTGATTTGAGTCCCAGTTTTCCTTCCATCTCTATCAGTTCCCCATGCATCTTCCTTCATTTCACGGATTGTAGCCTGCATTTTTTCATCTAGTTTGTGAGCAAAATCAACCAATTCTGTGAGCATTTTGATGACCAGTGCTTTGAACTGTGCATCTGACAGGTTGGCTATCTCTTCACTGCTTAGAGGAATTGGCTCTGGGGCTTTTATTTGTTTTCCGGTTTGAGCCATTTTTGGTGGGTTTTTTTTGTTGTTGTTGTTTTGGTTTTAGTCTGGTCGCGGCTATTACGTAGCGAGGGGGTGGAGCCTTAGGTGTTCCTCAGGGCGGGGCAGCCCAGTCGCTGGGTTGTGACGCTATAGGTGGGGGCGGGGTCTGAGATGGAGCAATGGCGCCTGCTCCGCTCTCTCCTGGACTCCGGCCCTTTCCGCTGCTTCCCCTTCACCTGGATTATCTGCGCACGCAAGCGTGCTGTTACGTAGTGAAGAGTGGAGCCTCTGGCGCTCTCCAGTGCGGGGCAGCCCAGTCGCTGAGTTGTGACGCTGTATGTGGGGGTGGGGCCTGAGAGGAAGCAATGGCGCCTGCTCCGCTCTCTCCTGGATACAGTCCCCTCCGCCACTTCCCCTCCACCTGGACCGTCTGCGCGCTCAAATGTGAGACCACCTGGTCAGTCAGCCAGCCGCCTTGTGCGGCCTCACTGGGTCTGCACAGTTGCCCCGCTGTGCCCGGGGTCCGCCAGCTGCTGCCTGTGGGCCCGGGGACCGCCAGCCGCCGCCCGTGCACCTGGGAACTGCCAGCTGCTGCTGCTTGCGTTCCTGGGTCCGCACCTCCACTTTCTCCTGCCGCGACTCCGCCCCTCTTACCGGTCTGGATGAATGGTTGTTGGACTTCCGTACAGTTCAGTTTTCTATTAGTTCTGGTTGTTTTCTTGTTTCTAAATATTTGTTGTCCTTAATTTTGGTTGTGAGAGGAGGCACAGTGTGTCCGCCTACGCCTCCATCTTGGCCGGAAGTCAGAACTGGTTTTAAATCTCTCTTCCGCCTCGGGGTATGACCTCAACCAAGGTGTAGCTCCTTGCGGCTCAGAAATTTTCTTTTACAAAACGGAGAACATAATGTTTATCTCTGAGTTGTGAAGCTGGAATAAGATATTGCACGTAAGCATTTCTCAGGCTCACGGTAGGTGCGGAAAATGCTGTAGCTCTTATTCCCTTAAACCACGCCGCTGGCTACAGGTCTGGCTTTTGAAACTATCTCCGGGACCCCCCTCTTTTTTGGATGGTGTCCCTTCCCAAGAATTGAAAAGATGGCCTTAAAGAATGTTAGGATTAGTCTGGCATTCATGAATTCAAGGGACCCTAGGTGCTAACTGGCTGGTGAGTTAATCATGGAGCTGCAGAACTAACTGTGACTGTGCTGATAAAAACGAACGCAACATAGCATTGTCCGTAGAGCAGAATACGCCCAGTGCGTGCTGCACCTGAACATGGACGTGGAACCACACCACGCTGAACCCTTTCCAGGTTGGGTGCAGTTTACAAACACCTATTGTATAAAGTATTCTTGTTGATCTCATGATTAATATTGCTTTCCCCAAAAGGTTCATACGTCCAAGGAGTATAAATTATATTCTCCAGACAAAGAAGTAGAAATCCATGGATTCTCCTAGGGGTACTCTAGGAGGAGAGTTTACCAGAAGAGGAGAGTATGAAAAAACAAACGAACAAACAAACAAAGAACAGCCAAACAATTGGTCCTGTGTGTTTCCTTATGGGTTTTAGGGGGAAATGGAGCTGGGATGGGTGGGGCTGGGGGCAGTGATGAGATGTTGGTGTAGATAAAACCTCTGCTTTCCCCAAAACACATTGAAGGAAGGAGCAACGAACTGCAGAAAACTAAGCTTCCTATGCTTTTCTGGTCCCTTGTGATAATATTAAATACTTGTCTTTAGCAGAAAGGCTTTGGCGTTTTCCTGTGGCCAGTGGGCACGAAGCAGTAGCAAAGGTGTGAGCCCCCCACAAATGGTTCTGGCCTCCTCTAGTCAACATTTAGAAGCAGGAAGTGAGTGGACATAAGGAACAGCATATGTTCATGAAAACCACTCTATAAAAGACAGGAGAAAAGCAGCGGAAATGCTCCTTGAGGCATGGCATGTTGGCAAACCTTTGCTTGCCCGCTCTCCGTGCCAGAGGAGGCCACTGCAATCGAGGGGTGCAGTCGCAGAGCACCGATACATCCCTCAGCCTCCGAGAGGCCTCGGGTCATCTCTCTGCCTCGAAGTTGGCAGGCTTTCCAGAGCCAGACCCAAGGAGCCACACCCCCACCCTGCACCTTGAGGATGTAGGGCCAGTGTGGAAGTCAGCTGTCCACACTGAGAGAAGCAAATTGGTGGCCTAGATTAGTTACGACAAACCACAAACAAAAATGACAAGGAAAGAAAAGAAGTAGTTATACTGTGTATTTATTTAAAAAATGAAATTAAATAAGAGACATCTGTGGGGTGTCAGTCCCCCCCATCTCTCCAGATGGAATTCTACGTTGATTCATTTACTCAGTAAGGAGTCAGTGTTCTCGCTTCTTGGACAGTGCAGACCTAGTTCAGATTCTATCAGGGCCTAGGGAAAGGCTACAAATCGCAGCATAACCTGAAAAGGCGGAAGGCTGACAAGCTGGACCTGTGGTTGAACCTCCTGCCCCTCATCCTGGGTCCCCATAGGAGGCTGGGTAGATCCCGTCACCACCTGTCTCCTGGTCTATGGAATGGGAATCATCACATCTGTCCCTCTCGTGAGGCTCTACGCATCTTTATGACATGCTTGGAAACGATTAGATAGAAGGGTCCACAGATAGTAGGAGTCTTTACGATAATGGTTTCCATGCATATTTCTGCTGCCCCAGAAGGGAGTGCATGGTGTTGGAAGAGTTTGCTTCTGTTCCATTTAGGACTGGAAGTGGGAAGTGAGGGGACGCGCCTACCTTGTCGCTTTTTGTCTTTCTTAGTTAACGATGTAAGATATATGATGGCTGCTAAACAATTTGGTGGCAGAACGTTATAAATGAAGTCTGTTTTCCCTGGAAACTGCATAACCATTTGAATTAATTTAATTTGAAATATCAAATTAAATTAAACTGTAGCATAATCCCCAAGGGAGAGCATATTTCATTTGCAATGTCTTTTGATAGAGTGTTCCTTGCCAAAAGTTTTGCTTTGCATCTGGCTACAGATCTAAATTTATTGCATTAGCTTGGAGAAAGACTTTTAATAGAAAGCGAGATGAAACAAAAACTTGAGGGAAAATAAAGATGTTTGGTGTTGAAAATGGCCCCCAGAACCTGCCCCTCTAACCTGATGCCCTCGGCATATCTGCCTCTGATCTTCACCTTGGACCACGCAGCTGGGCTGGGTGTGGAGGTGGACAGCTTCCCTTTGATGGTGCTAATTAACATGGACAAAAACTATCAGAAGGAGGCGGGCAAAGTCTACGTGAGTTCAGGGCTGTACCGCAGATACTGGTGAAGGAGATCAGCATCATCAGACAAGCAGAGAGTGGGCGTAAGAGATCAATTAAAAAGCTCATTCTTTAACGTCATGGGGCTCTGTGTGTTTAGTGGTGTCAGGTGACTGTGCTGTGTCCTTCCTGAGTTGTCTCCCTTTCTCAGTTACTCTCCTCTGAGTGCATTCTCTACAAAGGCTTTGGGTCTACAGGTTGGAAGGAGGAGATGATGGTGAAATCCAACTGTTTCCAAAAATGTAGGTCACCCCAGGTCATCTCTTAGGAAATGACTGGTGTCTTTTACCATCAAGGCATGGGAGAAAATGGCACCGAGCAGCTTCCTGAAAGGCGATGCAGTGGGAATCATCGAGTCCTTCCCAGTGAGCAAACTCGCAGCAGACGAGGGACACGCGAAGGGAGTGTTTGCTTGAAACCCGCGAGCCTGGCCCTTTAAGGAAGGTGTGTGCTGAGCGTCCACGGGGCCCAAAGAACGCAGATAAGAGTATCTTAATCAAATAATAATAATTAAAAAAAGCATTAGGCTTTAATCTCCAGCACTTTAGTAACCTCCGAGTTTGTTTTAAATCTTGATTGGAAGAATTATCCTGACAAGAAAATTAGTAGTAAGTCGATAAGCCCACGGCCCAAAGATAGGGCATTAAGTAACCAGAAGGAAAAAAAATCTATTCCAGCCCAAGGCCCTCAGTTGCCCTCAGAACCTGCAGGCGGTCCCCTCCTGATCCTGTACACGGCGGTGGGTGGCAGAGGTCATTACGATTTTAGCAAGAAGCCCTGAAGGGCAGGTAATCATCTTTAAAAAGATAAGCGACATGACAAGAAAAAAAACCTTGTTTCATGAAGAAATTCTAATTTTCAGCAGTCATGGGTGGAAAATCAATACTGCTCTTCGATGCAAAATGAGAACTAGTCTTGATAAAGCCACCTCCTTGTGCTCTCTTTGAAAGAGAAACACACCAGAAAGAGAGAGAGAGAGAGAGAGAGAGAGAGAGAGAGAGAGAGAGAGAGAGAGAGAGAGAGAGAGATCCCACAGAGAAGAAGAGAAAGGTCTGCAACAGGGAAGGGCCGCATACTGAGAATTCCCTGAGCACCTACGCCCCCAGCCCCCATGCCGTGTCTCCCAAACAGCTTCAAGTCACCCTTCTCTCTGCCTCTTATTTTTGTCACTTTTCTACCTCCTCACCCCTCCACACACATGTGTGCTCATCATCTGCCATTCATCAAGGGAGAGAGAGACAGACAGACGGATGAACAGAGAGCTTGACAGACAGGGAGAGAGAGAGAGCCCCTCACCAGCTTTGACGACCCCGCACCCAATGTTGGCACCTCATTCAAGAATATTAAATCACAACCAGTCATTACCTTGACGTAAAGGCAAGTTTTGTTAATGGGCTAGCCATGGAATTGGGGCTCTCGAGTACTCTGTCGTTAATTTGAGATGGCAGTTTTAGACATATTGGGAGATTGCTGTTTTAATAACCAATTATGTCTTTGGCCAATAAAGCTCATATTGTTCCCATTAATGTATACATATTTATAACCTGATGGAGCTAGACCTAATTAAATAGAATGTTGATAGTAACCATGAGGATACTCAGTCAGATTCAGGTCCCCCGATGTGGGCCAGCGGCCTACTTCACCCCAACACTGGCATGAAAATTGCGCGCTGTGGGGATGTCCTCCCCTCCCCGTGTTTCACTGGGAGCCCTTGAAAACAGCCACGTGTAACGCATGGCCCACAGATTGTCAGCGAGGGTCTTCATGGATTGCACTGAATGTCAACTGAGTTCTCAAAACTCCAGCGTGGGAGGTGTTCTGGAAGAGGAAGAGCCTTCTGGGGAAGTATGGCAAGTCCCTAAGGCAGCCCCCTGGAGGGTCAGGCCGACAGCTGAACGCGAGACCCAGACAGATGTGGTGTCAGGCCAAGCTCGTGGAAGGCCGTGGCACTAACTCACATCCCTGGAAGAGAGTGGAGCCATCTGTCACCTTGGCTTCAGCTGTTAAATGCAACAGGTTCCCCAAGGAGGAAGGGCTGCAGCTCTGCAGGCAGTTCGGGAGACAAGGCAGAAATCAAACCCGTCCTTTCCGTCAAGCTGACCTCTGCCCTCCGTTCCTGGCTTGCCTGGGCAGCTTTCCCCTTCCTTGGCTTTGAGCAGTAGTGGGGGCTCTGGATTCAGCCCTGGACGCGTCCGCATGTCCCTGCCGAATTCACTGGTGGCATCCTGTGCTGTCTCTCCCCCGTTAGGTGAGAAGCTTTGCAAGGAGCATGCTTCTCCTCCTGTTGGTCCTCTGATGCCTGAGCAGATCTGGGCAGGTGCTTTGGGAAGGCTTGCTGAAAGAAGGGCTCAATGAATGACTCTTCCAGAACTTTCCGGCAGGGCAAGGTGGTGGTGTGGCCTGTTTCTTGCAGGTGTGCATGTACTCAGAGCATCGGTTTCTTGGGTGCCTGGCCAGACACAGCTACTGAGACACAGGGGCCTTCCTCCCACCAAACGCGGCTCCAATTCCCACATTTTTATACGCTGTGTTACTCACATCGTTTCCGCACCTCTTGGAAGCCCATGCATTTCTGAGCTTTGGCAATCAAGCATAAAGTTCTGGGGCAAGCTGTGAAATCTCTGAAATGAAAATCAATTCCATCTCCATTTCATGGGGACTAATGTGGCATTTACAACATAAACAATCACTTCTGTGAGGGAGGAAAATTAAAAGCTCTGCTACATAAAGGCACAATGTTTAAAGTTCTGGTGGAAATGAGCACTTGGCTTTGAGATGATTACAAAGGAATTGGAAAAAGAAGGAAAGTAAAGAAAAGAAAAAGCCACCCCAACAATGCAGAAGTGCACGGGTTTCGTCACCCAGGTTTGCCACGATTGAAGCCATTGGCCTTGGCTCAGAGCTCTGGGGGAGCAGAGGAAGACCTTGGGTGTTTCCTAATGGGAGGAAGGTCTTTCAAGGGCTCATGCAAGCCATGTCTACACCCTTCCCTGATGGTGTCAGAAGGCACCGGGATTTTCTAACGGGAAAAGGCTCCAGACTCACCAAATGGCAGTGCGTCCCTCTGGTGGTTTCAGAGTCCCCCAGAGGTCTTTCAGCTCCTTGATCTCGTGATACTTAGATCAACCTTAGTTTCACTGCTGTTATACTAGGGTCTCATGAGTTTCTGTGTGCAGAATTTAACCCAAAATTTACAAGGCAAAATTAAAATGAAAGGCAGGAAAAAAGAGTCTGTAAGAAGTTTAAACGCCTGGGGTAAAGCCTGGCTTTCCCCACCAGCTCACTAAGGAACCCTCGGATGCTAACCTTGGAAGACTCAGTTTCCTCATCGATAATTGAGAAACTAGACCTTGTGATCCCTAAAGGAGATTGACTCTAAAACTTTATTATTCTCTTAGTCTGCCCTGGACTGCAAACAACCATTCAGCTGGCCTCATTTGCATGGGTGGTGGGGAAAGACAGAAGCTGTTACCAATCAGGAGGAGCTCATTTACATAATGGCTGTGATTCACTAATTAGCCAGAAAAACTTCTAGTACATCCTTGCAGGGGGCACCAGGGCTCCCGCTGCGGCATTATTTAACCAGACTCCTGGCTTGGGCTATTAAGACTCCCAAAGTACTAGCCAATAACGACCTAACTTTTTTTTTTTTTTTTAAATGAAGCTGCCCAGGCAATTAGGAGCATTAGCATACAGGAATCTCTGTCAATTAGCTAATTTTAGAGTGGGCTGGAAATGCTGTCTTGCAGTCTTTTAAAGATTTTTATTACAGTACTCTGCTTGTTGTATTACCGGTGTCACATGGATATTTTCATTCTATTTTTGTTCCGCATCAAATAATTTGTAGTAATTCTATTTTGAGGGGTAGTTATTTTCATACCATTTGAAGAGAAGTTAGATGAATTCCGGATACAGGCAGCCTTCATTAATTCTAAAGTGAACTCGGGACAACCAGGGTCTGGGCTGCATCCGTACATCAGCCAATCATCCCATCAGACAGCTTGATTTGCCTTGATCAGAGAGGCAATTTGTTCAACATTCCCTTCCCCATCCCCAAAGTGCTAATCACCTTTTCGAAGGAGAAGATGGAGGGGAAACACTGCACAAATTGCTTGCCATAGCCCCCAAATGCTAATCGCTTCTGAACATCTAAACGATGACGACTTCAGACCCTGCCTGAAAAGGCAAGGAAACGGTGTCAGTGCATGCAGAACTAGTATTTACCCGTGTCAAAAATAACCACCGCATTTGCATAACCGTGGGGCTAGACGACAATTTCCCCCTCAAAACTGCTTCTGTGGCAGAAAAAGCTTTGACCGATAGGAAGAGTGGCATGTCGTTATTTTTTTTAACCTTATGAAATGGAATGGGACCTCTTAGAAAGGGGAGTTTGAGCGCTGATTTGGAAAACAGGCGCTACCAACAAAAACAACCTGCAAATGCTTCTGTGATCACATTTCCTTTGCACGCAGTGGCTGCTGCCTTGTGTGTACCAGGAAGTCATTTAACCTTCTGGGTGTGGGAAGAAAGCATTTTACCTCTCAATTCTATAGTGTCCATTTTGGGAATATGGTTTTTAATACCTGCAACATGTTAGAATTGGGGTGTGTAGATATAATTTACATAGAAAGGCATCTGTGTATTCTGGGTGTGTGCTTAAACTTTTTACTGACAGAGGGAGGGATCAGAGAAAAATCTCTGGCAATCAGGAGTAGACAATACATTGTGGTGTCGGCTGGGAGGATGGCCAGATTTCAAAGAGGATTTTCCAAAAGGAAAAGCTCATTAGCTGTATCCACACACACACTGCTAGAGATGGTACTTCTATGACATAAAGAAGCCCCACTGTAACCATTGTACATAAAAATATACTTAACATTTTATATACCTTTCCATTCAGACCATAAAGAAATAATGCTTTTCTCAAAAACTGCCGTTATCAACACAGTCTCTCAAAGTGAAGCACGGTATGGATGCAATTCTCTGTGGGGTAGGGAAATACATCTGGAGTAAGACAGGGCGAGGTGTTTTCAGAGAAGAATGGCCGCGATGGAGAAGGAGCGGGAACTGTAATTCCAGCTCAGCAAACCGGAGCACAGGCCTGGAGTCCGCAGGCTCCCCAGGCCGCCGCCAGCCCTGCCTCAGGGCCCCTTGCGCAGGTAGACAGAGAGACCTCTGAGGTTTCCCGTGCCGCTGGTTTCTACGCAGTGCGTTCTCCTCGTCCCTAATAGCTTCTGCTCTTGCGCCTCACTCATTCAATTGCAAATATTTATTAGATGTTTCAGATGTGCCAGCCACGGTTCTGACAGTCCTGAGATTCTCTTTTCCTCTCTAGTCCTGCCTGGGTCTCCCTGCTACAACGGGGCCAACTCATGGCTGCAATTTACTGTTCACGGCACCCCCACTGAGAAGTCTGGATCATCAAACAGGATTCCCGCCGAGCTCTAACAGCAGGAGGAGAGGGGAGGACTCTCAGAGAGAGTGGGCGCTTGCCCTGCTCCGCTACCTGCACTGACCTCACATCCTGCTGGCAGCCGGATCCTTCGGGGCATTACCTTCCAGCAAGCATGTTCTTACAGTTGGCATTTCTTCGGATCGTAACAACTATGCCACTTATTTTTGAGAACCTCTTTCATGTTCAGTCTTGAGCTTGAGGCTGGAGGGATCCAAATTGGCACCTGAGAGTCGGTGCCCGCTCCCGAGGAGCCTGAGCCACCGCCGGAGGAATTAGTGCCACACAGGGGCGCTGTCACAGCGCAGCACGTAGGTAAGTGCTGGTGCTCTTTTTGGGCCCTTTTGGGAATCGGGGGGTCACTGAGATACACCAGAAAAGTCCAGGACTTGAAGTCAGACCATCTTGAGTCTAGTTCTAGCTCTGTCACCTTAGGACGTCTGTGACCTTGGGCCAACTACTTCCACCTCTGAGCCTCTGCTTCGAGTCATCCACACAACAGGGAGGCTCACCCCTGCTGGTGGGGCTGTCTTGAGGAGTAAAGGAAACAATGGGTGTGCAAGTGCCTTTTAAACCGGGAAGTACTGTATACATTTTAGGAATTCCTGTTAATGGAGGGTGATCACCCTGGTCTGGTGTGGTTAGGGAAGTCTTTGCTCTGTTGTCCATGTCATGGATGTGAGGGGCTGAGCGTCACTTCCTCTACACATTCCTTGATGCTGGTCCAGGGAATGGGCACAAGGTAACTCACTCTCTCCATCCGCCCCCTTCTTCCGAAGAATCTGCTAGGGCTTGGAACTCCTGTCCTGACCAGCTGGGGAAGGACGGAAACTGGGCAGAAATGGGGTTGACCAGGGCTCAGGGCCATGCAAACCCCAAAGGGAGAGGAATACTAATCCACCTGTTAGTCCCCCATGCTCTGCCCGGGCCAGGGCTGCTGCCAGGCCTCCTGGGAGGCTCACTGGAGAGTGTCTTACCCACAGATGTCTGTGGTGTATGCTGACTTGCTTGCTTGGCACCCATAGAGGGCAGCGTCTAGAGTCCATTCCTCCTGCTTTCTCCGGCAGCAAGACCACCCAGGCCCTCCCTCTGCTCCTTTGTCCTTCAGGGGGAGGCTTATAGTTGATAATTCAGTGTAAGTGTCAAGATGTACACAGGGAAAGCGGATGTAGAAAAACGCAAACCTAACTGACAGAGCACAGTGTAGGGTTATACTGTCATTACTCTAGGACACAGTTACCCTTAATGCTAACTCATTTTGCAGAAATGTAATTACTAACTAGCTTCTGTATACCACCCGCTCTTATGAGGGAGACCTGTGGGCACCCCACTCAGTCCTTGGGGGCTAGAGCAGGGTTACAATCTGTGCTATTTCTTTTTGGTTTCATCTTCTTTCCCATAAAATCTCTTGGGGAGCCTCCCCAAGAGGTAGCTCCCTGCTTTCAATCTCATTTTCTGATACCGAGTTCTGAGTTTCCCGTAATTGGATTGAGTCTGGGTCTCCTGGTTGTTCATCTTGCCTGACTCGCCTTCCCTTCTGTGGCTGCCCTGGAGAGAGCTCCGTGTCCTGCAGCAGGGCCGCCTGGCTGGGGACGGAGTCGAGTTGGGTTGCTAACGCAGATGGGCAGTGTTTGTAGAGCTAGTGTTCGCTGGATGGAAATTACTAGCTGTCCTTTAATATCCATTTTCTATTTGTTAGCGGTTACTAAAGGACACCTTAAATATGAATGGAAAATAAGGATGCCCTAAATAAGCCCAAATCTCCCAGGCTCCCCAGCAGCTATGTGATTAAGTACTGGCTGATGGGATATGAGCAGAAAGGGTGGACATGACTTCTGGAACGTGCTTTTAAAAGGAAAAGGCAAGTGCTTCCATGGACCAGAATCTGGGCACAACGGCGGGAGCTGGAGCAGCCACGGTGGATCGGATGTGGGAGCCACGCTGCCCTGCCCGTTTCCTGGCTGGCTGTGACAGACAAGGGAGCTCTCTTTTGGTTGACAGCATTGTTAAGTTGGGCCTTTGTCATGTGGTCCTAAATGGTGACCTCTGCTCTGGAGATCTTCCGTGGAGGACCTGAGAGTGGGGATCCCTGCCATGGTCTCCTTCACTACCCTGCTGGGCATGCCTTCTGTGACCAAAGCTAAGTAGGAGCTGGGACAACATTCCTCTGAGTTACGGGGCCGTCTTTGCCATGTAACTCCAGCCCCTGCTTGGCCTGAATTCCTCTTCTGTTACTTCGCTTCCCTTTGGTTGTGGCTAATAGCTCTGGAGACACCCCCGCGGAGCCACACACACTGAGGACCTGTGGGAATCAAGCTTGCAAGCATGACACAGTAGGAGGACAGGGGCAGGAGCCCTGGGGAACGGTCCCAACTCCCGAACACGCTGCTCTCCTCCTGGCGGAGAGGAGTGAGCGCTGGGCTGAGTTCGGGAGCTGATTCTGGCTCAGCCATTCACCAGCTGGGCGATCTTGAACAACTCTCTTCCTCCTGGAGCCAAAGGAGGCAAATAGGCCAGAGGATTTCTAGAATTCCTTCCAAACGCAGCATTCTGTAATGTGAGAATTCCATGAGCAGCCTGTGGCTGCAGTGCCATCTTCAATACACGAAGCAAATGACCTCAGGGAGGTCCACGTCTACGCTAAGAGTTGGGCAGAACAGCTCCACTCACCTCCCGTCAGTGCTCCGCACCCAGCAGGGGCCCCTGGGGAGGGAGGAGGGTGGGGAAAGGCATGACGGGGAGGGGCGAGAGGCACCGCAGAGGTGTCAGACAACAGGGGCCTTCTCTTGAGGACTGTGGTCTCTCCGGAGCCACACGACACTCATGGAAGCTGTGAGAATTGCCTTAAAGTTACTCAGGAGATGTGCCCAGGCTGAGAGGCCAAAGCACAGGAGGGGCTCGGCAGGGAGTGAGCCGCGGTTCGATCCGTACAGGTCTGAAGCCTACTCTCCCCCATTCTGGATGTATGACCTTGAGTGAGTTTCTAAGCTTTTGAACCTCAGTTTCTTCACTTGAATAATCAGGATGATAGAATCTCCCCACCTCTGCCTGTGCAAGGTGGGGAGGGAGTGTTTCCAAAGCACACAGCGCAGAGTGGGTGCTCAGTGAATTCTAGGTCCCCGATCTCTCCTCCTCATTCCTTCTCTCCTCTGAAAACATCAGCCTTGATGAAGTTCCCTGCTTAGTTTCCAGCTGACATCCCAACTCTTTCGCCTTCCGGACCCTGGATCTTTCCTCTCTTTCCCTTTCTCTTTTTTTTTCCTACAACTTTGCACTACCCTCTTCCACAGCAAAGGTCTCCCATCATCCCTCTTTGCAGAGGGCAAGGAAAGGTGGGGTTATCCGCATGCCCAGTGATATTTCAGAAGCTCTAATTAAGGGGAAGATCATGCATGGCATTTGAGTTTTAAAAGAGATTCAGATCAGAATGAATAAAATGCTCACTTTTCCCCTGTGTAACCCACTCGCCCACATAACCCCAGGGCAAAATGAAACATAACTCAGTTTCTCCACAAAAAGCAGGAGACAGCAGGTCATTCTGGTCAATGGGCTGACAGCTGCAGTGCCCATGGTCTTGGCAATTATCGGTTCTGTCATGCGTCCCGCCTCTCGCCACCTCTTTCTCAACTGGATACCGATGGGAGAAAGTGACTGGGCTGTGTGCTCTGTTCTGCCTGAAGCGGAAGCTGCCGATTTCTGTCCTGCAGATAGGTGGCAGTGTGGACTCGGGCTGTGTGGCCCCGGCCTTTGCTCTTTGGGGATGCACCTCTGCCAGAGGTCTTGAGGACCTTCCTTCACATCCATCTGATGCCCTCCTCCTTCTCTGTGGTGCCCACTGCCTTAGGAGGTTCTATCAGCTCCCTGTGAGCTGAAGGCAGCTGGATGTCAGCCCCTAAAGCATTCCTGCACCCAGTGTATGAGACTTAGTTCAGGTGATGTTTCGCTAGCTCTCTCCCCCTCTCTCTGTCTCCCTCTGGAAGTGCAGGCCCTGAATGCTGATTTTGTAGGTTATTTCACACACGAGTAGAACATACTCCTTAGCTGCTTTGGGCTTATTCTAGCAGCCTCTGGGGCTGCAGGAACATGGTTCTTTTCATGGTCCTTTGGGACTCAAAGGGGTCACTCCCTTTTAGACCTGGCCAGGATCCTGGCCTGGTCCTCTTCAGTGAGTCACCTAAGTATCACCCATCAATACCTAAGCTCTTCCTGTCCACTACTAGAGTTCCCCACTCTAGTTTGAAGAATTCCGGAATGCAAACGAGTAGCATGCAGGTGATAAAGTAGATGGCATCAGCTTAGACCCGGCACACTGGGGACAATCACGGCATCCCTACATGGAAGCAGGAAACCATTCATAAGATCAGAAGTTAATAAGAAATATCTAGGATCTTCAACCCTCTGTGGCCACAGCCTGGTACTGCAAAGCCTCTGACGGTCATCAAATGCCCTGGCCCAAGCACACACCATGGGTTCTGCAAACTCTTTCTACTGATGAGGAATCAGTTTTTCCATCTGTAAAATGGAAACTGTAAGGGTGGATGATCCTTCTAGGGTTGAAATCTTAACACAGTTGTTTTCAAGTTCATCTACGGATTCATCTGCTTACTAACATGCCACAGAGCTCAGTGCCTGTGTCCTTTTCCAGTGTTTCTCCTTTTCAACAGCAGACAGTGTGGAGCAGAGACAAGGCCCACACTGCCCAGGGTCCGTGAGGACCAGCAGGGGCGTCCTAAAGCCAGCGAGCCTGTTCCTGCGGCTGCTAACCCGCCCTCAGAGCCACGTCCTGGGATCTCCCTCATCCCAGATGTTTGTGAAGCTGTCTTTCAACCCGGCGGTGGCCCCAGCATTCACCTGTGGAATAAACCCTCTTCTGATAATTGCTGGGTCACCATTGTTCACATTTACAATTCTTTTGATTCACGAAAGCCCCTTTCCTTGGTGCTCCAGAGAGAGGGCACTCCTGAAACTTTCTTCACTGTCTCCCTTCACTGAGGCCAGATGTCAGGCAAAGGGAGTCAGGCAGTTCTAGAAGGAGCGGCAAGGCTGCAAAGTTGGCCTCGGCCAGGAGAGTAAATGCTGAGTCATTTCTCAGGGCAACGAGTCACTCCTGCGTCCTGCAGCCTAGCTGGGAGGCGAGGAAGTGACTATAGCCAGGTACTCCTATAGCTAGATTCAAGTTCACCATTTCTCTTTTTCTTTCTTTCTTTTTTTTTAAAATTTGCTACCTGCACAAGGAAGCACCTCAACGCGCCCCCCCCCCCCCCGGCCAAGCCCCATAACGCAGTGCTCTGTAGTTTCTGTTGTGAGTTGGTGTGGACAGAATCCACCGTCAGCACTCCGAGCCTGGCCACTCTGGGTGGATGCTCTCAGTGGAGTGAATTCACCTCCTTGCTTTGCTGTTCACTCCCAATGTCCATAGCCCTTTGCATTTGCCAGTCCTCCAGGGGTGGCATCGACTGTGGTGAGTGAGTTACAACGATCATCTCCTGGGATGCCTAAACTACCCGGGCTCCCTCTCCCTGCACCCCCTCCCCTTGCTTCTTCCCTGTCTCCCTGACCCTTGGCTGGCGGAGAACAGTGGGGGCCCTAATGACAGCACGTCATCCGGTCCTGACAGCCTCGGTGCTGTGCTGTGGGCCTGCCAAACCCATTACGGTAACGGCAGTACCTCAGGATTAGCAGGCTCACTCCCACACAGGGAAGGAGAAAATTGAGGAGGCGGGGGGCAGGGTTAAAACCTCTTGCTATTTGGCTTTCTTTTTCTTTTTTCCTCCTAACAGGTCACGTGCTTCCTCTTTCACTTTCTTTTATTCCATTAAAAAGATAAGCAAGCACAAACCATACACCCCCAACACAGCAAAAGAGTTTTCAGGGGGAGGGGACGGCATTGCTTGGGTCTTGGGGAACCGGCCAAAAAAGATTATTGTGCCTCACTGTGGAGCCGGCAGCTTCATTCCACTATCATTTCCCCAAACGGGAAGTGTTCACGGACTCTGTTTGCTGGGGTTTCATAAACTCAGCAGGCACTTGCAGAATTAACTTTGCCTTAGGCTGGGGGAGGGGGGTGTTGCAGAACTTAATGATCATCTTTCTGACTGGGGATCATAAAGTGCTGTTGATAATTATGATAATTAAAGTGATTTGCTAACAGTAATTAGTCCCTAGGACTCCCTTGTGGAGGTAAGAGAGGGCTCCATCTGGCATCTGGGCAAACTGAGGCACTGAGAGTTGGGCTCCACGACAGGGCACTAGTCCTATCTGGTCCCAAGGGACTGGTCCAGGCACGCAGATTGAGGGCTTTGCATAGAACAGGGGGTGCAGGGCTGGCTCCGTGGGTACGGGACGCACTCAGTAGGAGATGAACAGGATAGATCAATGAGCCAGAGATGCACCCGCACAGCCCCTGCTGAGTGTGGACGTCCAGGAGCAAGGCTTGAGTGTACCAGTGGAAGGGGTGGGTTTTCCACGGAATATCACGTTCCCATGGGGTGACAGAGGGACCAGGGATGCGCACCAGGACACGGAAAGAGATGGCAAGCCTAGAATCAGCCTCTTCCTCTCTGTGTTTGCTACCAGGCACCCAGCCCACAAGTCAAAGGGCCTCCTGGAAAGGTCAAGGGTATTTTCTACCAAATCTTACAGGAGGGGGCTGGTGGCATCCTTGGGGCGAGAGGGAGGGCTCATGTCATTAGTGATCAGGCTGCAAGGACTGGAGGGAGCCCTGCTGAGCTCCTGCTTCAGCTGGGGCCACTGAGCCTTCTTCTGTGGACATTCAGATTGTTTCCATGGCGTGGCTATAATAAGCAACACTGCAATGAACATAGGGGTGCAGACATTTTTTTTCGAATGAGTGCTTTTTGTTTCCTTCGGATAAATACCCAGAAGTGAAATTGTTAGATCCTACGGTAATTCTATTTTTGATCTTTTGAGGAAACCTCATACTGTTTTCCACAGTGGCCGCACCAATTTGCATTCCCACCAACGGCGCATGGTGTCCTTTTTGTCTCTGCATTCCTCTCCAGTACTTGTCACTCAATTCTAGTTTCCTTCTTCTACTCGTTCAAAGTACTGCATCAGACATTCAATCAGCCAACAGATGTTTCTTGAGAACCCACTATATGTTTGACCCAGTACTAGAGAGGCTTAAGAGAGGAACTTGCCCATAAGGACCTAGTGAAATGAAGAATGTTCAAAGACTGTGTAGCATTCCCTGCAGACATTGCTAATACTATGTGGCTGGAAACTACATTGGTGAGATAAGGTTCAGGCATAGGAAACTCAGAAGCCAACACAAGGCAAGAGATGATAGATGTTATCTAGTGAGAACGATAGTTTCCTGGTATCCCCACCAGCGATAGAATGAAGTCCAAATAATCTGCCAGACACCCAAAGCTCCCTGATCATCTCTCCACCTTCAAACTTTATGGTCCCTCATTGCAGCCTTATTCTATGACTATCATTCATTCATTCCACCCACCCACCCACCCATCCATCCACTTATCTCACAGATACTGAGTGCTCATTACGTGTAGGCGCTGTGTGTCCCAAGTCTCTGGGGAATGTACGTGAATCAGTCAGGTAGGCTGAGGATCTCATGAACTTCCAGTTTAGTATGATTAGAAGAGACAGACAAAATGAGTATAAAGTAAAGAAATAAAACCATAGTAGATTTGGCTAGAGAAGAGTGAAGAGAAAGTAAAGCAGCCTAAGTGTGACTGTAGGAAGCCTGGAAGATGACTTTGGATGGGATGGACTCTCGAAGGATGTGACATTTGAGCTGAGATCTGAACATGAGAGTCTTCTCCTCAAAATGGTGGTGGCGGGGAGCAGGGACTTGGGGGATGAGAGTTCCAGGTGGGTGGAACAGCAGATGTGAAGGTCCTGGGGTGGGAATGAGCTGGGTGTCCTTCAGGAAGAGGAGGTAGGCTGGACCCTGACGAGCCCGGGGGAAAGGTGGCATGGTGATGTCTGAGGAGAAGGTGGGACCAGAGGAAGGCATCAGGATTGCTTTCCATGTGGAAGCCAGGGAGATATTTTAAGCACAGAACTAATGTGATCTGCTTTATGTTTCAAAATCTTTTAAAACGATTAATGCTTGTCATTTCCAAAATGCCCATTTCCAAGCCTCCGCATAGGCTGTCCCATGGGACCTCCTTCCTGCATTGTCTCCTACAGAGTCTCTGAGATGGAATGCAGGTAGCTCTCCTCTGCGAAGCCTTCCCTGACCTTCCCGCAGGCCCTGTCTCCTGCCAATCACTCCTTTTCCTAGCTCCCGTGCTTCCTACTTCTACTCTCGCACGAAGTCTAATACACTGCCATCACGTGCTTACCTGTGTCTCTCCTGCTGATGGGCTCAGAACATGAGAGAGGCTTAATAGATTCGATAAGGGCCAGTGTAGTCAGAAAAGCAAATCTTGAAAGATGGATAGAATTCTGATGATAGAGTCCCGAGTGACACAAATCCTGCAATATCTGCTCAAGTCAACATGAGACATAACTAAAAAGATGTTGTCCTCCAGAAGGGGTGCTCACGTCAGTGAACCCCATGTGACCCCTTCCTTCCACCACTAGAACACCGGCACAGGCAGCTTATGAGAAGGACAGATGTTGGCTTTCATATGACAGTCATGCATTTTGCATATTTTCAGTTACCATTGAAATGCATGGACAGGCTTCTCAATCCCCTAGTTTCTTCCTTCCTTCATTTAGCAACTTTTAATTAAATATCTCCTGAATATTCTGCTGCATGCAAGGCATGCTGCAAAGGATCAGAAAGTAGACCTTTGTCTCTGGTGAGCTCAGATACTATAGTTCCCAGGGCAGAGGCAGAAGAAATACATGGTCTCCTGCGCCGGAGCTCTGGAATTGGGAGATGTGGGTCTCAGTATTGTCTCTGACAAACTGATCTTGGGCAATGGACTTGGCCTCCTTGACTGAGCCTTGGTTCCTCCTTTATAAAACGAGGGTAATAATATACACCTGGCAGGGGTGACTTGGCGGAGTGCTGGGCATAGAGCTACAGCTCTAGGAATCAGCTGCTGGTTATCATGGCTTCCCCAGCGCCCTCTATGGGAGGATTTGCAGATCCCACTGAAAACTCCTGGTTAGACTCTATCTAGGTGTGTCCAGCTTCCTTCCCTCCCAAGTTCCCAGGCGAAGTTCGAATAACTGCAGCTCAACTCGGAACAGAGGTTGAGCAAGTCGCCGGGAAGCCTGTGTCGGGTGCGGGCAATGGGACCGCAGAGCCTCCCTGTTGCCTACCCATCAAGGGCCGCTTCCCCTTGCTTCTTGGTTGCGAGCAGAATCCACCCACTTACTTCCTTTCTCTGCTCTTGCCTTAACTACACCCCAAAGAGACCATAAATTGATTTCCCCTGGTCTATAGACACCCAGAGAGTCTTCCAGCAGGTTTCCTAAACCTCTGCCCTCCCCTGCCACTCAGTCATTTTCTCACCCTGTCACCGCAGCGGCAGCAGCACTTGGGGTCAGGGAATGGGCTGAGCAAGCTCAGACACCATGTATGGTGTGATTCATTTGTGCCAGGGGATTCTGAATAGATGATAATGGTCTGCAAATGGCAATTAACAGAACCTTTTAAAAAATGCCTTGATGGTTATAAAACAAAAGGCAAAGCACATCATGCCTCTTGTTACAAGTAATTACGGAGACGGCCTGTTATGCATAGGTTTTGAATGACCTGATATTTCTGCTGGTCGTGCCAAACAGGAGAGAGTTACCCCCGACTTTCGTCGGCCTCCCTTGGAGCTCTTCCTCCAAGAGGGCATTTGAGGAGGGCTCACGTTGGCTTCTTCTTGAGGTCTGGCCCTGGCTCTGCATTTCATCCCAGGCAGGAAAGGGAACTGACGATCAGCTCCATTTGCAGGCGGAAGGGGCAGAAAGAGGACTAACATTTGCTACCGAGTGTCATACACCAAGTCTCATGTGAACTGCTTTCATTCCCCTCATCTCAGTCGTCCTTAACCAACCTGGCAAGCAAAGGCGCTTTATCCCCTCGTTTTATCATCTTTCAACAGATGAGAAAACTGGGGTTTTGAGAGGTTAAATGACTTGCTCGAGGCCATTTAGCAGAAAAGAGGCTTGAACTTTGAAGTGCCTGATTAGGGAGCCCGTGCCCTTTCCCACTCTGCAGTACTCCCCACACTTCTTTCTCACCGTGTTTGAACAGTCACTCATTATCCGTTTGTCTGATTATTTGTTTGCCTCTTTTCTTGGCTCCGAGGCAGGCTTTTCCCAGGGCAGGGCGTCACTGTCCTTCCCATTCAGCACTGTGTTGCCAGAGCCTGTCTCGACGTCTGTGGGCAGTTGTACAATATTTGCTGAGTCAATGACTGGTTTCCTCCGTGGCTGTGAATCATTAGGAGTGACCGATGAAAGATCATCTGGTGGTCAATCGATATCTTTATTAAAAGACAATTTCACATGAAGCAATAGATTTGGTACAGGCTAACCCTCGGGATGGACGTGGCTTTTTACCCCGGAAATAAAGGTCTGAGAGACCCATCGCCACAATTCCTTTGTGGACAGCCATCGGTGGAAAACAGTGCCCTCTTGCCTTAATGATATGCTAATACCTTCAGATGCAGTCCTGCCTCCCTAAACCCTTTCTTCTCCACCTGCTTCCTGTGCAAGGTGGTGGGGAGGGGCCCTTTCGGGGAGCCATGGTCTCTCCACCCGCCTGGAGAGCGAGAAGGCTCTGTGGACTCTCTGGGCAGACAGAACCAATGCAGGCTCCTATTGAGGGCTTAGCTTTTAGCTTCCCTAGCCTCTTAAACTTGCCAGAGCAGGCTGGATGAAATCCCCAAGAGTTAGTTGGGAGAAAAAAGGCACTACGTATTTGAAACAGAAAAATGAGGTAAGATTTGGGTAGGAGGTTCAGGGGAAAAGGTAATTTCCTTGTTGGTCACGTTCTGGGAAAGCAGAGCCTCAAGCTAGAGGCTGCTGTGTCCGTTTTGGGGACAGAGAACAGCAAGCATCAGCGTGCAGGCAGACGGAGCTCACAGCCCCACCCCCAGGGCCCCAGGGCCCCAGGGCCCCAGGGCGGGAGGGGCCGGAGGGCAGTCCCGAGAGGGTGGAAGAACACAGGGGAGCGGCAAGCTGCCCACTGATGCTTTTCAGATGGCACTGCTCTCTTCTGCACCCACCCCACCACCTCGCGCTTCAGTCTGGGAAGCTTCAGAGTCCGGGCCCGCATTTCTCCATGTGCATGCACATGGACTTGTGATGGAGTCCCCTGAGGGTTCCTTAACCAAGTGGCCCTCGGGGGCCTTTCTCCTGCCCTGGGGGTGTTTCTTCCCGGGTCACTCTTAGCTACTTGCTTGCCAGTTAGGATTTGGGGCCTGGGCTCCCAGTGCCCAAGCCGCAGTGAACGGCCAGGACCTTCCCAGGGGGCTGGGAATCTGCTTGGCTGAAAGTTCCCCAGGTGGCTCTCACGATCGTCAGACCTGGGTGGCCATCGAGCTCAGTTGTGTCCTGAGATTTGTCCTCTGGAGTAAGCTGGGCTCAGGGCATCATGGATCTTGGGTAAAAACATCTTGGTTCTTTAAAAGTTCCAACAAGGAAGGAACTGGCTGTGCCTTATTTAGAGCTGTTAGACCCCGAAAGTACTGGAGATGAAGGACTCTTCAGAATCACTGCCATTCGATCTCTTGACTTTACAGGACTGTGATGGTTAATTGTATGTGGCAACTTGGCTGGGCCACGGTGCCCAGATTTTTGGTCAGACATACTCAGGGTGTCTCTGTGCAGATGTCTTTGGAGGAGAGGAGCAGTCAGTTGGTGGACCTAGAGTAAAGTCCACCGCCATCTGGTTAAGGCCTGAGAAGAACAAAGGCTGACTTCTCCTGAGCAAGAAGGAATTCAGCACGCAGACGGCCTCTGCACTTGAACTGCAACCCTTCCCTGGGCCTCCGCCTGCCCCTCATCCCACAGATTTTGGACCTTCCAGGCTCTACCATCATTTGAGCCAGTTCCTTAAAATAAATCTCTCTTTCCCTCTATCCACACAGCCTATTGGTTCTGTTTCTTTGGAGAACCCTGTTGAATTCAAGGCCCAACAAGGCATGAGAACTAAGCGGGGTCCAGAATCTGTGTCACAGCAGAGGCGTGGAAGGGATGCCGTTCAGAGCTCTCCTTGCAGGGAGAGAACAGGCTTCTGCCGTGGGAAGGGTGTCAGGCTGTGTGTGTGCACATGCGCACAGGTGTGTGTTTTCCTCTGAGCTCCTAGCAGTCTGAGACCTGAGTGCCTTACCCATCTCCGTTGTCCCAGTCCCTAACACTGACCCTGGGAGACAGAGTATTTAGTGCATGGCTTTGGCGACTCTACATTATGCAGGGATTTTCCAAAGCTCCAGGCAGCTGGACACATTCTAGTCTGGGCTTTACTCCCCCATCGTCCCCGCCCCAGGGTCTTGATGGGTAGGAGTGAGCCCAGGGAAGGGGTTGCAGGGCTTCTGGCCAGGGGCCCTGGGGTACCAGAATAAACGCCAAAGCCTGGAGGGAAGGTGGGAAGGGGAATGGGAGCCCCTGGTACCAAATGCTTCTCTGTGATGGGCAGCCTGCTAGGTACCTGCATGCAGGCTCTTGCATGTAATCTTTATGTCAATGTGAAGAAGTGGATGGTAAAGCTTTTTTAAGTAAATGAAGAAGGAGTAGGAAGCAGTGGTGGACATTAGGAACAAAGGGCCTAAGTCCTAATGCTGACCCAGCAGTAAAAACAAGTCCTAGGAAGGAATACCTCTTGTGCAGGAGGAGGCCAAGGGAGCTTGGTGTCTGTGACTGTGGCTACTCTGTCAGTGGGGCTGGTGCCCAGAGCCTGTCCCCTGGGCAGCTGAGTGGGGCCCTGGTGGCCTTTGGGCTGGGCTTTGCCCTCAGCTACACAGGCAGGGTTGGGGGTGCACGGAAGGGGTCTGGACTGACTGGGATGATAACATTCTGCTCTGGTCCTTGGAGCTCTGGGCTCTGTACCCAGGACACCACCTGTGCCTGCACCCAGGCCTGGTGCTGTGTGTATGAGCAGCGGGCTGAGAGGGGGTTTGGGTTGCATACTCCACCCTCTACCACCACATTTGTGCGAGCCATGCCTCCCCCAGGGTGAGGCGCCATGGGGCTCCCGTAAAGTTCTTTCAGCTTTTGTGGCAGAAACACCTGTTTGGACAGCTGAGCCTGGGCTGGGTTGGGTCCTCCAGGGCAGGGCTCTCTCAGAGACGCTGACCCATCTTCTGAGCCAACCCGGCCTGTGTCCTCCATGGAAACCAGGCTGACAGGCGGTGCCTGCCGCTGGGTGGCTTCCTGGGCTCCCAGCTCCTTCTTTAAAGGTGCTGCCCCTGCTCCTGGTTGCTCCGTGACAAACCTCAGACATTGTTTGTAAGCTGCTGTGCCCCATGGCACCCCAGGAAGCTTCCCTGCTGGAACCCGGAATTCCTACATGGGGTTTATCTTAACAAGACAGTAACAGAGTTTTTCTTTTCCTTCTTTGTTTTTAATCCTCCCCCCAGGACATACTTACTGATTTTAGAGAGAGGAGAAGAGAAGGAGAGAGAGAGAGAGGGAGGGAAACAGCGACCCGTTGCCTCCTGTACGCTCCCTAACCAGGACACACCCGTAACCCAGGCACATGCTGTGACTGGGAATCGAACCCACGACCCTCCAGTTTATGGGACAACGCTGCAACCAACTGGGCTACCCTGGCCAGGGCACAGAGCTTTTCAATATGCTAGTGAAAACCAGTTGTCCACTAGGCTTGCATGTTTCTCAGCGGTGGGTGCAAACGACAAACACCCCACTGGCCAGGTCCCAGAATGGCTCCCCATTCTTAGAAATTACTGTGGCTGCAGTTTTCTGGAAAGCTCGTGCAGGCCGAGGGAGGCGAGCGGAAGGAGCTGTCTGCCAGATGTGCTCACTTAAGGACCCAATCGATGCAAAAATTCAGATGGATGCGTAGGAAGCTGGCTCCTGGCAGCCAAATGGAATTCTCCCGAGTCCCACCGAGTTCGGGGCCAAGTTACTCGTCTTCCCCAGCAGCATGGGTACCTCCGTGAAGGGTCTACGTCAACTCCACGTAGGGGACATGGGCAGCATCAATGCCCTGACCAGGAGACAAGTATGAGTCCTGGGACTGTGTCACTTTTCTCCTCCCCTGTGACAGCTCGGTCCGGCCCGTCCTGCCTCTCCAGACCGCCGAGCCAGCGCTGAGCCTGCCGTGCTCACCCGGGTCCTCGGGGCCCGGTCTTGTTCCTGGTGCACAGTAAGTGCTCAAGGACCAGTTCCTAGTAGAAAACTGTGTTTCATGTACCCGGTATGGAAAAATGTTTCACACGTAATTTTAAATTTTTATTTTTGAGCCTAACACCGGTCTTGGAGGGGATAAACAATTCTATGATTTGCTTTTTACGGAGGAGGGAGCCGAGCTGGGGTTTGAATTCGCTGCTTCTCGAGCTAAGTTTGGAGATCTCACGCACCACACCAGCCACATCCCTGTGCTTTTTCCCTAAAGAACTCAGAGAAGAGGCTGCTTCAGGACTCCCGACTCTGTGGTGCGAGGAAGGTGGGTGCCTGAGTCCGGTGGACAACAGCCCTTCATGGGCGCCAGGGGCCAGGCCCCCGAGGCCAGAACGGGGAAGCCTGGGGCAGCCCCTGCCCCCAGAAAGCAGTCAGGCCTGGCTCCGGGTGGGCCCGTCTCACTTCAGGGGCCCTCTGAGTCTGCGCTGACACGGCTGGCCTCTGGAAGCTAGTCCGGCCTTGTCTACCACATGCACCGCAGGGCAGCTCTGGTCTCTCCCAGGCCCTGCTCCTTCTCCAAGAAGGGCGGAGTGAAGGGCAGTGGAAAGGAGAAGCGTGACTCACAAGGAGTTCGCTGAGGCGGTGCAGCTACGTGGGGACAGCAAAGACCTGGGTTTCGGGCCCTGGCTCTGCACCTTCCGCAAAGCCACAGTTTCTCATCGGTTGAATAAAGACACACTCACTTCTCAGGGTGCTTGTGCCATCCAATGCGATGCTGCACTATGAAAGTGCACCTTGACAGACATGTGGTCTGCCTCCCGTTTCAATGTCAGGAGAGCAAATTCTAGGGTCAATCCAGGTAACAACAGATGGAGTCCTTCTCTACTAACAGGCCCTCGCTCAGCCCAGCACAGGACATCTTTCCTCAACGAGGGGAAAACACCTGCTTTAATTGAAAACGTGTCTGGGACAAAGCAAGGATTTGGAGGCGCAGAAGTCAGCTGATGAAACTTCGTGGTAGCCCTGACCTGCATGGCTCAGCGGGCTGGGCATCAGCCCACAAAGCGAAAGGTCAGTGGTTCAATTCCCGGTCAGGGCACATGCCTGGGTTGCAGGCTTGGTCCCTGGTTCAGGGCACATACAAGAGGCCACTGATGTTTCTCTCTCACATCGATGTTTACCTTCCTCCCTCTCTGCCTCCATTCCACTCTCTCTCTAAAAATAAATAAAGCCTTTTTAAAAAAACTTCGTGGTAATTCAAAGAGAACGGAGGGAATCACGTGATGCCCCTTTTCCTTTCTGCTTGCTGCTGTTCCTCAGAGGAAGCATTTTCAGATGAGCCCTGGGTGACAGGTGATGGTGACATGCCCCTGGCCAGCAGTGCCCCAGCCTTCACACACAGCCTAGAGTGGCCCACCTGCCACCCGGGAGAGCCAGGTCCCCATGAGGCCTCCGTGAGGTCTGGAAGTTAGGACAGATGCCCCATGCAGCTTCCTGGGGAACGTCAGCTCTGCCATTTGTGAGCAGCACCAAATGCCAAGTGTCAAGAGAGGAACTGGCCTTTCCACAAGGCCCTGGGACAGTGCGAGCAGCTGGAAGGCTCTGATGGAAAATCAGCGCTGCAGGCCTGGACTCTGCCCAGATGCCGCAGCCTGCTGCACGCTGACTGTTCAACACGCACAGATTTGCTTCCCCCAGGATCTGAGAGAGCAGGAATGGGGTGCCCCTGACTCACGGCCTGGCGCTGGGTACATGGGAGGAGCCAGCCAACACAGACTGAACCGTGAGGGGAGGGTCGGTCAAGGTCACAGTCACAGAGATGGCAGTCTCCGTCTATTTCCACGTCCCAATAGCGGGGGCCCAGGGATGTTAGGCGACTTTTCTGATGTTACTGGCTGGTGACTGCAGTGGTGCTCAACCCGGGGTGATGTCACTGCCACGGGACCTCTGACAATGTCGGGAGACACTCGGATGTCTGACTGGAGGGTGCTGGTGAGTGGAGGCCGGGGTGCTGTGCATGTCCCCTGACACGCAGCACGGCACGGCCCGGAGGCCAAGAAGGACCTGGCCCATGAGTCGTTGGTCAGGGGGTAAGCCCTGATTCACAGGTAAAGACAGCAACATGCTTAAAGTCCTCCTGTTGTTCAGGGATCGGGAAGGGGTAGAGGGCAGTGGCCGTCGAGGTGGGGAGCGGGAACGTGAAGCTAATGAAGGCAGTACTGGGGGTGTGGGCTGGGCCTGGAGGTTGGAGCCAGAGGCAGGTCTCCCTCACCAAAGGATGGAGTTTTGCTCCGCAGACTCCAAAGCTTTCCTGGGTTAGTTGAAGGGCCAGACGGGAGCCGACTCTTTCCACCGGACCCTGCCTCCTCTGCCCGCCACTGTGCTAGACAGAACAGAGGCACGGAGCGTGGAACCGCAGCAACCCGTTGTGCGCCACTGTGTATCCCCGACAAGTAAAACCAGCGCCTCCGTGCGCCCGTGAAGCCTGGTACATATTTCTGTCACCGCTTCACCTGTCACAGCATGTCACAACTGCTCGTCTGTTCATCAGTGTCTGTTAGACTGTGGGCTCCTTGAGGACGGGAACCATGCTGAATTGTCCTTGCATCCCTGGTGCCTTCCATCACGTGGGCAGTGCTAGGAACATCAACCCTGACGGTTGGGCAGGGGAGGGCATGGGGGAGGGGAGAGCAGCCTGCTGCACAGTGTAAAGTCTGTGATGGGTTTCCTTCCCCCGTTCTCCTTCTTTCTCTCTCTGTCTCTCTCTCTCTCTCTTAAATATAAGAAATACATGCTCACTGTACAAAAAATGAAAAAAGGAACAACGAGAGACAATCCAAAAGAATGAAATAAAAATTCTTCAACCCCAAGGGTTTCCGCCAGTGATAAACACATTTCACATCTCAGTAGGCAGCTCGCCACCCTTTCCAGGGCTACGTGTTCATGAGATTCACATGCACATGTTTTTCTTTTTAATTAAAGTGGGCTCTTCCTTGGTATGTTGTCTGCTTCCTGCTCTGTCACTTGACAATATATTGGAAACCAGCGCAAGGGAGGCCAGGGATTCGTCTTGAAGCTGTGTTTGCACGGCAATCACTCATTTCTATTTAGAACGCGTCTTTGGAGGGAGGCGAAATCAGTGTGAACATCTCTCCTGGTCCGCGAGCACCCCCAAGGCCCCTCAGGGCTGCAGACTACATGGCGGTGCGCTTGAGTGAGCTGTAGTGCATGACACCGGCCCTCGGTTGTTGCAATTTGTGTTACTTTCATGTTTTTACTATGACTACGGTGCTGCAATAATTATCCTTTCAGCTAAATCGTTGCACGAATCCCTATTTTTTCCTTAAATGGAATCCCTAGAATAGGAATTGCTGGCATGAAGTCACCTATTTTACGGCATTGGGAAAGCAGCCCCGCACTGCCCTCCAGGAGGTTGCCCCGGTGTGCAGCCCCCGAGCGGCGTACAGAGAGTGCCGCATTGGCTGGAACAGAAGGGCACCGGGCGTCCATGTAAATGCCAAGATGAACCATTTCCATTCTGCTTTGGGGCCATGCATAGCAGTTCAGTGAAGAAGGACTGTCCTTCTCAGTCTTTTACTGTCCGCTGGACGTGTGCGCTCAGCGTTGGTAGGACAGGCTGTGCGGCTGTTTACGTGCTTCTGCTCACACAGCTGAGATGACGAACCTAAAGGCCCCCAGCCCCGTGCCCTGGACACAGCAGACACTCGACCAGTGCTGTCACCATCTGTGCCATCCCTGCTGCTGTGGGAGAGCCTGTGTCCCCCCTCATCTCAGGGGTGTCTCCAGCCACCTGACTTGGAGACCTATATATAAGCCGGTCTACACACCCGCCAGAGTGACTCATCAAACATGCAAGATGGGCCCTGGCCGGGTGGCTTAGTTGGTTGGAGCGATGTCCCGTACACCAAAAGCTTATGAGTTCGATTCCTGGTCAGGGCACCTAACCCAGGTTGTAGGTTTGATCCCCAGTCTGGGAGTGTATGGGAGACAATCGTTTGGTGTGTTTTTTCACATCATTGTTTCCCCCTCTCTCTCTGCAAAATCAATACACATATCCTCGGGTGAAGATTTTTTTAAATTAAAAAACAAATGCAAGCTGGACCATGGCATTCCCTTGCTCCACTGTCTATAGGCGCTTCCCGCTGTCCATCCACTAAAGTCGGACTCCTTGGTGAGGTTTATAAGGCTCACGGCCTGGCCCTGAGCCTCCGCAGCTGCCCATCCCACGGTCTCCCACTCCTGCCCGCACCTCGGCTGTACTCTGCTTGTGCGTCTCTTGGCGGATTTGGCCCTTCGTTCCTCTGTGACCGGGAACAGGGCTGTTCTCTTGCCCCCAAACACATTTGTTTTCTTTCCTACCTTGTTTGTGTATGGAACTGTCTGCCGGGAAACCTATGTTAATGACCTTTACTGCCTACCCTACCCAAGCCACACTGTCCTCTCCTTGTAGAGTCCCATCGAATCCTGCGCACTCACTGCTTATAACACGCCCCCCACTGCATTGCAATGATTGCTTTCCTGTGTGTCTCACCAACTGCACTGTTGACAATCAGACCCTTGTTTTACTTTATGACCGTAGTCCCAATGTCTGATACCAAGATTATCACACAGTAGGTGCTTAATAATGCTTCTTGAATGAGTGTGTGAATGAAATGATTATGTCCTTCCATTCTTCCTTCTTTCCTCCCTTCCATCTGTCCACCACAATAGTCACTACAGGAGCAAACTATAGTCACCATAACTTTCTCTTATTCAGACAGTGTTGCGGGTTTCGTGAGCTAATGACACGCCATACTACTTCCTTCTTAGCACCAAGCAGACTCGCATGACAGCCAAGTGCTCTGCCACCCTCTTTACCCTCAGGAGGAGACTCATCGCTGGCAGAAATTGAGCAAACAAGTTCTAGGTCAGTCACCTGAGCAGAGGGAAAAGCTGGGCTGAGTCTGGCTTCCTGGCTTCCACAGGAAGCCAAGGGTCATGTATGGGAGGGAGAACGGTACTTCTGGGACCAGAATCAGGGGTCATGGAGAAAGGAGGAGACAGAAAGGGATTGGAGAGGGAAGGCGGGCAGGAAGCACAGAGGAGAGAGAGAGAGAGACTGAGAGAGACAGGGAGACAGGGAGGGATTCAGAGTCACAGGAGAACAGGGAGAGACTACAGACGAGAAGAGAACCACGAGGAAGCACCAGGAGCCCAAGCTCACGTGGGCGTGGGCGTGGGCGCTGTGGCTCCGGGAGAACAGCATCTTCTCCTGAGAGAACGTGAGAGGTGTTGTGCAGGAGAGAGCCTGGGCTTTTTACTCAGTGTAATTAATTACTCTGTGGCTTTAAATAAAAGCCAGCTATTCACGGGGAAGCCTGACAGGGTTTCTTTTAACTTAATGTTTGCTGAACCAACCCTTCTATCTCACTTACCTGATGCGGAACATATGCTGGGATCAGAGTGACGGAGGATAAATCACCAGATTTGCTTGGCTTCTTTGAAAAATGGATTTGGGGGCTGAGATTTCTCATCAGTATCTATCTTCCCCGAGCAGCCTCCTGACAGGGCATCAAGCTTGGGGGATGTCCTGTGCAAAAGTAAACAGGTACCCAGAAGTGCCCAGATGGCCTCATCTGGCAACGTATCCATCACCTCGGGACGCGGGTCTGGCCACGTGTCCCAGGCTGGCACGTGTTTTCAGGGTGCAATCTGAGAACCGGCAGAAATCATAGGCATAGAACACACTTGCATTCTTTACATGAATTCAACAAGTATATGTGGGGATTTTAATGCTTCTGAAACATGTTACGGTAGTGAGGCTCAGGCCAGTGATGCTCAGGTGAGGGCCTTTGGACCAGAAAGCCTGGGGCGAGACTTCATCCCAGCTCGGCCACTGGTGGCACGAGTGTGCCTCAGTCTCTTCATGAGCAAGACGGGGATGAAGCAGCCTCATGGCTGAGTTTGCCAGGAGCCCAAGTGTTAGTCATCCTCACCCCACTCTCCTGTTCCCACTCTCACTGTTGGGTTCAGTGCGCTGTCAAGTTCAAGCACAATGCCTGCCTTTGTTAGGTGCTAAATAAAAGTTCCTTTTCCCTCCCTAGGGGTTGCCAGAGCGCCCAGGCCTCTGGGCAGAAACAGAGGGGAGTCTCGGAAGCAATTTTAACTGTGGATATTTTGGGTCAGGGTGAAAAGGGGGTGTGTGGATGTGTGCGTGGCGTGGGTGTAAGTTAGGTAACGGTGCTTCCCCAGGGCTCGGCCTACATCCGCTGGACTCTAACTGGACCCGTGGAGAGGAGAGCGCACTCTATGCCAGCGCCGTGGTGCCTGACCTTTCCATTCAATATCTGTGTGATGTTGGGCGCACCATTCAATCTCTCTGGGCGCTGCTTTCCTCATCTCTACAATGGGGAGGTGAGTTGGATCGTGTATCTTTTACATTTTCTTCCTAGCCTTCCTATTCCAATGATAAAAGTCATGGATGGCCATTATAGAAAGCTTAGAAAACACATCAAAGGATAAACCAGATCATTAGAAACATCCATTTTCCCACCACTCAGAAAGACCATTGTTGACGTTCTGGTTATTCCGCTTTCTCAGGACACAGTGTGTTGCAGAGTGAGATCACACCATGGGTATAATTTTGCATCATGCTTGCTCTTCCCCTTCACATTAAATCATCATAAGCGCTCCCTGTGCCATTAAAAAATTGTTTGGACCTCATTGTCAAGGTTCTTTCCGACACTGAAGTTCGATGAAAAATAGAGCTCGTCTCCTTTTCTAATGAAAACATTTGTTCTCCCACAGCAGGGAATCCCAGGGAGGACGGTGTCCTGAGGGGCGCCTTTCGGTTCCCCAGGGCCCAGGCACCCACCCTGGCACTGCCCCCACAGCCCTGGGGAAATGAAAGGAAACCACAGAGCTGCTTTGAACGAATCATCCGCCAGTGATGAAGCTTTTTAAAAAATTAAATATCATCAAGAAGTTTGACCTTATGTGTCAGTAGACAAAGGGGTTACATAGATGATAAATTTTCAGGGGTAGGGCTCAAAAATTTCCTAAATCACCCTTTCCCTTCTCCTTGGGTACAAGATAAAATTTAAAATAAAACTAATTTTGGGCAAATGAGCACATTGACTAATATTCACGGGAAGATGAATGCAGAGACAATGCTACGAGCTCAGTGTATAACTTCCCCTCGTGGGCTCGCAGGGAAGCTGGCACTGCCCAGCCTTCGTGAAACTGGTTTCAGGCCATGGGACAGTCGTCACTGGCAGTCCCAGGCGTTGAGGAAATCCTGCATGATCTTTCAGCTTTCTCCTGTCTCCGCTTTGGAGTCCACAAGTTCAAAGTGATAAAGCTAGAGGTGTTCATTTGTTCTTGCAGTTTAGCCTAGCCTTTTCTCACTACTATGGAGATACAAATAACTGATCACAGATCCTTTTGAGAGATTAGGTTTGAAAGTAGAGAAGACAAGGGGGAAAGTACAGAGGTTGCAAACTCTTAGGTTTGGCTGGAGGAGAGACCCCATTTGGAGGGGATGCAGGGACACTTGTAGCTCGTATAGCACCTTTTGTGTGAACTGAAAAAGGAGACCCCAGGTTAACAATTCTTAGATGCTACACCTGTACACTGAAGCTGAGCAATGAAGTCGGTGGGTGGTGGGTGGTGGGAGCCGTTTCTGACTGTGGGAGGGGGAGGTTAGGGATAAGCAAAGGGGGGCGGCTAGAATGTGGAGACACATCACGTGATCAGGGATTGGAGCTGGAGACAGCAGTGTGAATGCGTGGTCAGCCTGACGTAGATACAGATGGTTACATGTAGAAATGGTTACAGGTATGTGTACACGAGAGGGTAGGGTTAGTACCCACGCAGATATTTCCTTGCTCTGTTTTCTGAGAAGGCCTAGCAATAGCCAGCATATCCAGTTGCAACAAGAGCATCCAGCGTCCAGAGTTTGGTTTCTAATCCCGTTCTCTCCATCAAAAGAACCAGGGCCCCTTGACGAAATGGCTGGTGCTGGTTCTGGGACTGGGGCGGGTCATGTGCAAGCTGAGCCTACAGCTTCTTGCAGTGACAGGAAATACGGAAGTTCTCTGTGTCAGTTTCCTAGGGCTGCCACAACCCATCACATCACACTGGGTGGCTTAACACAATGGGGGTTTCTCCTCTCACAGCCCTGGGGGGCAGAAATCTAAAACTGAGGCATTAGCGAGGCCAGGAGTGCTCTGAGACCTGTAGGCGGGAACCCTTCCCTGTCTTTGCCTGGTGGCTGGTGCTCAGAGACAACCCTTGGTGCTCCTGGGCTCGTAGACACATCTCTGCAATATCTGCTTCTGCTATCACACCACCCCTTTCTCCCAGTGTGTCTCTCCTCTTCTTAACAGGACACTAGTCACATTGGATTAACGGGCCACCCTGCCCCAGGATGGCTTTACCTTAACTAGTTATATCTGCAGCAACCCTGCTTTCACCACCATCCTCCCCCAGCCCAGCCAGGCCCTGCTGTGCCATGAGCAACCTGCACAGCCTGAGTGGCCATCCTAAAACCAGTTACCCTTTATCACTATTTTGCCTCGAGCTTGTCCCGCATCTGAAGATGGTACTAACTGGTGCTAGAAATAATAGTTCCATGGGTACACTGCCTACAGAGAGTCACCTGAGGGTTTCCGGGAGAAAGCCCAGGAGCCACCAGTGAGCATGGAGTCACCTTCCAGAAAGCGTGACTTCCAAGCCTGCGCAATCACAACTCTGGTTTTCCACCTGCTTGGAGGTGAAAAAGCCAAGGGCATCAAGGGAGATGGTGTTCTTATGGAGAAGGCATTCTCCAGCTACTTCTTGCCCCCAAAGATTAAATAAGGGGAGCACCTTACACAAAACTCCACTGAATCCCCATGGGGGCCAAGAGGCGTGGAAGGCCTGGGGCGGGGATGTGGTGGCCAGTCGGGGCATCCATCCCGAGCTCTGCCCTCGGAGAGTTGCTTTTCATTATTTACATGTGGCTCCGTGACAGGTGGCCAGGTGTCTCTCTGCCAGGAAATCACTTATTATGGCAGAAACAAGCATTTTGAGCCGTGCACAACAAGTCTGACATTAATTTTCTGCTTTTCGCCCTAACAGAGGAATGCACTGATATCTCTTCCCACGGCTGCCTCCACCTGCAGCATGGTCTGGGGACACATTTGTTCCCTCCTTGCCCGTCAAGTGCCCTGTGTATGACATGCTCTAGCGGAGTAGGGAGGGGCTGCTCAAGGGCCTTCTTCCCAAGGGGCAGGAGAGCACAGACTGTCACCACACCAGTGCAGGGCAGGGGGTCATGTGCTCCCCAAACACGAACACAGCTCCGCTGACTAAAAAGCCGACCGAACATGGTTAGACTGAGACATGCATTAGAAATTGACCTGTGAGTCCCTATCAGCAGTCAAAGAACGGTTCACACCCCTTGACTCAGCCGCCCCACTTTGGTGAATCCGTTCTACAGAATAACTCTAAACACCAAAAGCTCACTTAGAGGAATAGCAAAAACAGCCTGAAGAGTCAACAGTTGAGGAATGGTTTAATAAATTATGATTCCTAGACTTGACAAAATGCTATGAGCCCTGAAAATGATTGTTTATGAGATTATATAATATGGAAATCACATCTGATGACTACGCTAACTGAAAAAAAAGGATGGTAAAAATATAAGTAAAGACAATTACTGCTATGTTAAAATATGCATAAGAAAAGCACTCAAAGGAAATTCACCCGAGTGCTAACAGTGTTTGTATTAGAGTGATGGGATTTGAGTTGACTCTTTTCTCTAGTTTCTACATTTTCTATGATGCGGTAATATCACATCCTTATGGAAGAAATTATTTCAAAAATATGTCAAGTCCTATCCCCAATGCATATGGATAGTAGAAAGGGGTTCCATTGTACTTGTACAGAACATAATAATGGTCATCAATAATAAAAGAACCTTAATAAAATTAATAACATTAACGAAACACAGCCTGGGAAAGAATGGTGTAATGATGTTCTAACCCAGGCACACCGACTCCCTCCAGGGCCAGTTTTGGGGTTCTATTCTTGGCAGAGGGAGGGAGTTGCACCCAGCTGGGCTGACCAGGGGAGCTGACCAATGCCATGCTTGTGCGCTGCTCAGGGCTGGGCAGCCAGGAGCTGCCCTGTGCCCACGCTCCCTGCCCCACTTGCCTTGGCTGAAGGATGGAGCCCTGGCTGGGCTGGTCCACCTTGCAGGCCACTCTGGACGAAGCCCTAGCTTCATTTCCTAATTGGACTGGAGCTTGTGGCCGGGCAGCCAGTAGCAATGGAAGGCCAGTCCAGAAGGGGGCTGGACTTCCTGAACGAGTGATCAGTAGCAGCGGCTCCTGTGAGTGTGGCCGGCCTGAAGGGAGAGGGGGTGGCTCTCTGCGCCCCCTAATGGTAGTCAGAGGAAATCTTGACTGAGGGGGCATGGTGGGCTTTGGGCTTTTGCCCAAATCATAGCAAAGAAAAGGCCGGCATGGGGCCAGTTATGTTATCGGTAGGAGGATGGGCCAGAGGTAATTTTAGCTGACCCAGGGGGCCGCTCACAGGAGAGGACAGCTGATGTAGTGGATGACAGGCTGACGAAATGATGGTGCCGATCCAGTCCAGCTGGGTGGGTTGGTCTTCCCTGCTGCACCTGTGCTTGGGGTGGCCTTTGATTCGCAATGCGTGGACCATGAGGAAACAGCCTGCTTTGTGCACGGGGTCAGGGGAGGTTTGCACAATTAATAACATTACCGGGGCCCATGGCCTCACGGTGTCTGTTATTCACATAATTTAGATGCTTGACAAATGCTGAGAATGATAAACTCAAACCCAACGCTACCCAAATCAACACAAACACACCTAAACACACAACAGAACTTTCACCACGCTGTTTTTCCTCCCAGAGCTAAAGAAGGGAGACCCAACTTTTCATGCCAACTTCTGGCATCTTCTTTTCATGTTTTTCACTAGAGGAAAAGAAGACTGGCTCTTTCTTCCTGGAGAGATAAGTTTTTAACGAATGTAAATGTTCTTTCAGCTCCTTCACCTGGCGGAAGGGACGGTACCAACCAGCCAGCCAGTCCCAGGAAGAAAATGGACTCATTCCTTGCTGTTTCCTTTCCTTCTCACTGGCTGGCGACACACAGATGCTCTTGGCCTGGCCTTTGTCTCCCCGCCTGTGCCCTCGGCCAGCAGCCACAGCCTGTCTTAGAGGGGGACACTCCCAATGAACTGGCCTCCCCGGATTGTCCTCTCACCATGGACGCAGGTCTGCCCGAACACATCCGCTGTTCACCCTGCTTCCTCACGGCATTCACCCAGTTTTTATCCATTAAAAATTTACCACGTGCCAAGAACTATCCAATTTCACCCTCTTAACAACCCTCTGATACAGCTGCTAGCATTGTGGCCATCATCAGCCCCACGTTACTGATGGGAGCGCAGCCCCGAGAGGTCGCTACGAGACAAACACTGTCATCCTCTCAGCCGTGACAATACCCTGCCTCCCGCAGCCCCTAGCGTCTGCCGGGCGCTGTGGGTGTAGGGGGTGGAGCGGGGGTCGGGCAGAGATGAGAAATGCCCAGCTGCCGCCCTCACAACCTGCAGGGGAATGGTTTCGAGCCATTTCTTTGCCCTTCCTACAAGACTGCCCTGCAGGCCCCGGCACTTTGCATTCACCTCGGTCTCACTGGGCTTCTGTGTCCACTGGCTGACACATGATTTTCCTCACTGTGCTCACTCACGGAGGGTAACAGACACATTCTGCATTTCTGCAGGGTCTGCAGCCCTTGGGTTTGAGCCTGAGGCAGGGCTGGGCTCCTTTTCTTGCTTCTCTCCCCAGCCCACAACCTAGCAATGGCTCTGCAGGGTGTGAACATTCCTGTCAGAGAGGTCCAAGCGAACAGCAAGGCCACTTCTTAGGATATCGGGCTGGAGGGGAGCGTGCGGTGTTCGGCTCGCCTCGGAGAGGTCTGCTTCAAGGATGTAGGGAGGGCCTACCTTCTGCCCGGCCACACTGTGGTTTCTACAATGCTTGGGTTGAAAGCCAACCTTAGCCTCACCCAACCCATCACCGCCGGTTCTCCACTCTACTGACCACAAAAGCCTCACACTCACTACCCAAGGAATGGGTTACTTTGATCTGGAGGCAGAGTTCAATGTGGGGCCATCCAGGCAGCAACATATTATATGATCAGCATTACAGGAAAAGGAGGTAAAAATAATGGGCTGTTTCATAGAATTCAGTTCCCAAATCATGACTTACATTTGCCGAAAGTCTGAATTCTAAATAGTCGTCATCATTAAAGCGTAATATCTGTTAAGCACCTATTAGCGTGCGAGGCTGAGCACCCTGCCCAGCAAAGCCCAGCCACTTTCTCTGACCCAGGTGGGCTGGGGCGCACCCTCCCCTGCACTCCGCGCCTTGCAGACAGCGCTGGCATGCAAAGAGGTTGTAATACAGGCACCTGCCTCCCCATGTGACCAGGAGCTCTTTAGGGGCAAAGACTACTCTTCACCTCCTTTAAATCCGCAGTGCCTAGCAGCCTGGGCACACAGTAGGAACTTAATATAGGCTTGCTAAATGTTGAAGACTCATATTTTATGGAGGAAGCAGATATTTCCACCGCTCGTCCTGCAAACCCACCACATCTGCACCCGTCTTCTCTTCCTGCCATCCTGTTACGTTAGTGTCTCTCCCAGCGAGCGCCACGCCTTCACACTGCGCCCTGTGCTCATCTCCTCCCGTCATTTCATCATTTCAAGGAGGCCCTCAGTTACCTCCTCTTTTTCTTAAATCCCGAAGTTCTTTCTCACTTCCCGCGATCATTCGCATTAGGGCAGAACGCAAGCAAACCCATACCCAGCTATCTCCTGGTCTTAAAATCTCCTGTAGATGCCATTCCTCATTCTGACTATCAACCCGTTTCTTTGCGTCCTTTCCAGGAAAACTCCTGGAACAAGCATCTATACATGTTAGTTCCACTTTGTCTCCTCCCATTCAGTTGCGAGCTATTTCTGGTTTATACCCCGTGGTTACAAAAAACTTCTTGTTAAGACCACTGTCAACTCTTAAGTTGTCAAGTCTGGGGGTCCGCCTGCCTGTCTCCAATGAACTTGAGCTGCAGGGAACATTCCACACAGTCATCTTACTCTCAGCTTCTCCAAATACATTTCTTTTCAGCTCCAGCGACAGGGCACTCCGTAGTTTTCCACTCATGCCTCTCTTTGCTCCTTCTCCACCTCCCTGGTAAGTTCCTGTTCCCTGAACACGGGACCCTAACCTTGACCCTTCTCTTCCTGTGACATACTCTTTTTAGTAATCTCATCAACTCTATCATATATGATCATTCCCATATTCATATCTCCAGCCCAAACTTTTTTCATGTTCTCCAACTGCCCACTTGACACATTCCCTGGAATGTCTCACAGGTACCTTAAGTGGATGCCATTCCAAACCAGCCTCTTGAATCTCATTGCTTCCCCCAGACAACACCCTATTCCTGTCTTCTTGCTCTTGGTAACTGAAATCTCTGTCCACCTAGTTGCCCAGGCCGGAATTCTGAGTGTCATCTCTCATTTCCGTCACCCACTCTGCTTGTGTGGTCCGTTCACTACCCTGTCTGCCCCCCATTAGTTCATTTGTTTCTTGTCCATCCTGTCTCTTCTCCTAATCTGAGATGACAAAAAAATTGTGCTACATCCTAGGTAGGTACAGACTAATTAAATCCCTACATGCTCAGTAAACGTATTCTGGATGAGGAACGCATGAGAGAATGACTGGACATGAAAGGGAAGATCTGGACTCTTGGATTCCCAGTCACACCCTGCAGCCCCACCATCCTCCTAGAAAGAGGTGCCTCAGGTTTGGTGCCACTGGTCATGGAGCTCAGTCTTACTAAGATTCGGTTCCTTGATCTACCAAATGAGACTAGCAACACCTAAGTCCCAGGGTCATTGTCAGGGTCCAAGGGCAAAGCATCAAGCATAGAGTTAGTGCTCAATTCATGCTCCATTTAAAAAGAAACCTGTAATACACACAACCCAACCATTTGATCAATTATCTTTCTTACTGTTTTGGCATGTTACACCCAGCCCGAGGTGAACCTAAATAGCTTGAGAACAAATGAATACAAATGAGCACACATTCATGGCCAGCGAGTCAGAAGCAAGAGTGATTTCAGCTCTGATCCCAGATGTAGTGAGAACGATGCTGGCTTGGACCTGAGTCAGGGGCTCGCCTGCTGTCCCGCCCCTTTCTCCACCACTGGCCCAGGCTCTGTCTCTGTCTCCCGATCCTGTGCCTGCTCCCAGAGGGCGCAAGTGATGGATGGAAACATCATAAACAAGAATAATTCCTCTTGACCTCTGCTTAGCAATAGACTGTGTTCTTTGAAAAATTATGAATAAAATAATATACTGACTAAATCAGGTATGGAGGATTTGCAATTGAGAATGCAAATGAAGTCACTTGTTAGGTTTGGAGGGAGAAAAATGGTCCAGCAATAGCCTTTTTCTACTGCTAGAATGGTACAGGAAAACCCATCTTTGTGAACAAAGGGTCGGAAATTGCCTCTGAGCACTCTGTCTGCTGCAGTAGAAAGCTCTGTATTTAGGCAGCCTCTTACTGAGGAAAGACTACACTTTTGGGGGACCTGGACTGACAATATGGTTGTTATTTGTTGACCTGATGAGATGGGAAATAGTTGAAGTACGAAGCCCTAAAATGAGGGTAGAAAATGTTATAATGAAAGCCCCAACGCAAGATCCCTGGCCCGGGCTGAATGCAGTCAGCCTCCAGGCTTCTGCTCACAGGAGTCCCATCCGGGCCTTAGCACATGGGAAGCAAGAGCTGGCCATTCCTGATGTTGATGGCATGGGCAGAAAATTGTACATATCATGCAGATCTTTTCCTTTTCTTGCCCGTTTTTCAAAAGAAATCAGTTCTTAGGGCGCTTATGAAAGTGAGGGACTGAGGAAAGGAGGCTGGAGCCAAGGTATCTCTGGGCACGGGACCTGAGCACTGTCTCCAAGGCGGGTAGTCAAGGCCGTGGCTCTTCCCAGCCGGCTCCACCCTCCTCCACGCTGGTGCCAGGCCCCAGGTCGGGCTGCGGAAGTGCTGACTCTGCCCCTTCAAGCCTCCCTTAATTCTCCTGGACACGAATGCTGAGTCAAGGCTCTGATAAGTTAGCTGGAGGATAAAGAAAAGACAGAGCAGGAGACAGGAGCCAGCAAGGTAGATCAGCCCCAGATATTGCCAGGAGCTCAGCAAATGGCTCATGGTGGCCCTAGTGGACATACTACTCACCTACAGTGACCACACTAGAGGGATCAGTGCAAGGCCAGGGCGAGTCCTTCCTAAGAGAGTTGGTGAGGAGGTGCTGTAGGGAGTGGGTGTAATTTGAGATACTGGACAATTTTATCCAAGGAGACTGAGAGTTAACTAAGGGGCCTGTGTGAATTATTGCATCGGGCCAGGTGTACTGGAAGGAACCAAATGTCTGCTCATGAGAGGTTCAGAGAAGGAACAGGCAGATCTGAGAAACTCTATTTCCTATGCATACCTGAACTCTGCTGTGAATAAATTTGCAATCCAAATACATATGCTGCTACTCTTCACTCTCAGCCAGTCCCTGGATTTTAATAGGTATGTATTGAAAATCTGGAAAATCATACAAAGACCTAAATAAATGCGTTTTTAATAGTTGAGTTTCCAATGCTGCTGATAGGCTGAGAGATATATTGAATAGGGGGAGACTACAGCAAGATTAAAAACTTCAAGAGGTGCTAAGCAATGAAAATATCATTGTGTGCCTTTCTGTGTTATTTAAAAATGAAAACAATCTCAACACATAAAATAATGGCAAAGAAGTTCAACAGTGTTCTGATGTTTCCAGGATGGCTGAAGATAAGGAGCCTCTGGGACATCTCCAAACATACCAACTTCCGAATCCTAGGGGTACCAGAAGAACAATCGGAAGAGCAAGAAATTGCAAACTTATCTGAAAAAAAAAAAATGAAAGAAAATCTCCCTAATTTGGTGAAGGAAATAGCCAAGTTCAGGGAGCACAGAGAATCCTAAACAAGTTAGACCCAAAGAGCACCATACCAAGACATATCAAAATGAAAATGCCAAAAGTTAAAGATAAAGAAAGAATCTTAAAAATGGCAAGAGAAAAGCAGGTAGTTACCGACAAAGGAGTTCCCATATGACTGTCAGCTGATTTCTCAAAAGAAACTTTGTAGGCAAGAAGGGACTGACAAGAAGTATTCAACGTGATGAAAAGTAAGGACCTACAACCTACTCTATCCAGCAAAGCTACTATTTAGAATGGAAGGGCAAATAAAGTGCTTCCCAGATAAGGCCAAGTTAAAGGAGTTCATCATCACCAAGCCCTTATTACATGAAAGGTTAAAGGGACTTATGAATGAAAAGGAAGAAGATCAAAACTATGAACAATAAAATGACAACAAATTCACTACTATCAACAACTCTATCTAAAAACATAAATGAAGCAAAAGAACAAAACAGGAACAGAATCATAGATACAGAGATCATTTGGAGGGATATCAGCTGGGAGGGAAAGAAGGAGAATAGGAGGCAAGGTGCAGGGATTAAGAAGCATAATTGGTATGTACAGAATAGACAGGGGGGTGTTAAGAATAGTATAGGACATAGAGAAGCCAAAGAACTTATATGTATGACCCATGGACATGAACTAAAGGGGGGAATGGGAGTACCAGGTGGAGGGGGGCAAAGGGAAGATTTGGGACAACTGCAATAGCGTAATCAATAAAATATATTTAAAAATAATAATACTAATGTATCAACATTGGATGACCAGTGGTAACAAATACACCACACTACCGCAAGCCATTAATAATAGGGGAGATGAAATGGGAGAGAGTGTACGGAAGTATTTGCGACTTTCTGTTCAACTTCCCCATAAAATTCAAAATAAACCTAAAACCAATCTAGGCAATAAATTTATTAACTGAAAATTAATTACAGAGCAGTCTGAACCACTGGCTCCTCTTCCCCACCCTCTACACCCAGAGAACCAGTTCCGAGAAGGCAGCGTGCCAGCTCTCCCGCACCGCCAGCCTCAGGATGCCAGGCTCACCCCCACCTGGGCAGAGACTCACACGGGCGTTGGGAAAAGCATGAATCAAAAATGACAGCCCATATTTCATGCTGAATTATTACCCTGCCTGGTTATTTTGCTATTCATACAGACAATAATAAGCCACTCTGCTATCATGTCTTCATTTAATTTGTTATTTAGACTAATCTTTCACTGGGACACTTTTGTATCCACGGAGGGACATAGGTTTTATTTTATTTTTGCTAATGTAATAAAGTTGGAATCTTGAAGATACTGTTCAGTCTCTAGAGGTGACTGAGGGAGCGAGCAGTGAGGGGAAGGGGAAAAAATGGTGAGGCACAAAAAAAGACCAGACTGATTATATATGAAAATGAGGAACAGAACCCCAAAGACCTGGTTAAGGGGATAAAGGGCAGGGGCTCAGTCTGGGTTAGCTCCCTGGCTTCCGGGCCCCACGGGCTGGGCTGGGCTGGGCTGGCCAGGCAGGGGCTGGAGAGCCTCCTGGAGGCAGGGATTTCCTTCTGTGGGTGGACCGTCCTGCAGCCCCGGGGGTGGGCACTGCTGAGCGTGGAGAGGGAAGGAGGCAGTGCACAGCGAGCCAGTTCCAGAGGCTGAACGAGGGCGTGTGGCCACAGTGGGAGCAGAGCTGGCACGCACCTTTCTCAGACCAGGCTGCCTAAGGGGTGGGATTTGAGAAGCCGCCGTGTCTCCATCGCTGAGATCGAAATTCTCCTCCTTCCCATGTGAAGTAGGGGGCAGGCACCCACTGGGTAACAGGGGCCTCGATGTGGGCACCAGGCCAGGCCAGGTCTCTCTTGGGTTAGGAACTGCCCTCTCTCCTCCTTTTTCTTTTTTTTAAAGATTTTATTTATTTATTTATTTATTTATTTATTTGAGAGAGAGGAAGGGAGGGAATAAAAGAAAGGGAGAGAAATATTGATGTGCAAGAGGAACATTAATCGGTTGTCTTTCCCATGCTCCCAGCTGGGGACCTGGCCCACATCCCAGGCATGTGCCCTGGCCGGGAATCGAACCAGTGACATTTTAGTTCTCAGGTTGATGCCCAACCCACTGAGCCACAGCAGCCAGGGCCCTTCTGCTCTTGTTAAATGCCAGTGATCCCAAGCTGAGCTACAGCTTGGACTGCATGAGGGTCACAGAGCCCTGGACTGAGGAAGGCAGGCCTGATGGTGGGGGCGACCCAGCACGGTGGGGGCAGGGGAAGACAGCAGAGACCGTTTCTGGGGTGGCATCCTGTCGGGACTGGGCCAGAAGGGCTGACACTGTGCCCATCTGCCACTTGCGGTTGGGGGCAGGAGACAGTGCCTACGGGGGAGGGAAGAGAGAGTATCATCCAGAGTCCCTGAGGCCCACATTCAGGAAGGACCACCTGGAATCCGCAAACCAGAGCCTGGGGGTGTCACTTCAGCTTTCTGTCACCAAATTTGGGGGGCTGCAGCAGGGACTACGAGCTTAGCCTCTGACTATCTAACTGTGCCAGATTTAACGCCTGACTCTACCACTTATCTAACCTGACACTCAATTTCTCATCCACGTCACAGAGCTGCTGTGAGTGTAAAACGTGTGAAGTCTGGAGTACAATATCTGGCACAGACACGCCCTCGATCCTGAAGTTCTGATGGCATGCCTGCTGCTGGCAGGAAGAATCTGTTGGTCGGTGTCCGGTGCCCGTTCATCTGTTACCCTGAGGTCCAGCTTCACCCTTCTCCCTGCTGATCCCCGGAGCAAGCGCCTATGGGCACTCCAGTTCCATGCGTGCATTCCTGTGGAGCTTAGTCCCTGTTCATCCAGTGGCCTGGGGCAGCTGGGGCTGGGGGATGGGGCTGCCCCACCTGGCAGCCTGAGCCTCAGCTTCCAAGCACAGTCAGCGCCGGGCTGATGTATATGAAGAAAGCAGGGAATCATATGGTTGAAAAGAACTGTAATTGTAATGGAAATTCAAATCACTCCATGGAACCAGGTTTCTGCATTCACATTTTGTTGTAAGTCAGAAGCACTGGGAGCCATTTGTTTCTAAACATCCACAATTTGGAAGGAGAAAGAAAATGAAATAATTGCGTTCTGACTCACTTGACACAATTCATCGGCATGTGCACGCACATCCAGAGGCCCGTGGGCACCGCCGAGTGATGCATGGTTTGCGCCTGTGTGTCCATCCCCCGAGCGTGCCCGGAGATGAGGAGGGCGGCAGGTGCGTCTCTACTCCCCACTGTGCGAACCTGCAGCTATAGCAGCGCTGGCTCATTGCACCCGCCACAGCCAGGTGGGCAGGGAAGGCTTCCCTGAGCTCGGGGCCCTGGCTGGCATCTGTGCAGCTCCTGTCTGCCTCCCTAATTCATCAGCTCCCAAGGGTGGCCTAGGAAGGCCCACAGTCTCCCCACTCTGACACTCCAGGTGCACAGCCCCTTCTCTCTTAAAACATGCCAATCCTCCCTTCTCTGTCCCGGCCTTTTTCTTTCCGCCAGAACATTGGCTGCTTCTTGCCTCCTGGGATTCTGAACCTGCGGACCAATGTCCAGGGAGGGCACCGCCAAAGAGCCCTGTCAGGACGCA